>JAKCOX010000003.1:52682063-53947063 GCA_022605575.1 Laterallus jamaicensis coturniculus | reverse complement strand
CCACTATTTTGGATAGTCATGGCCATGACTGATTACAAAGAGTCCCTCCCAGGCCATTCCACTTTTAGCAAGGTCCCCATGGTTTTTTTAGGAGGTTAAGTGACTGCATCAATTCAGGCAGTACATCATTGACTTCAGAGTGCATTTACTTGCTCCCAATTGCCCAAGCTCATCCACCTAACTTGTTTTCTTTAACTGTGGCACTTAAATTGCTGTCCAAGCACAGTCTGTATTGTGCAAAAGGCGAAGCTTTTAAATGACAACTCATTCCAGCTTCGGAGTGAATTTGGGCTGACGTACCTGGATCTCTCAGTAACAGCAGCTACAGACAGATCAATGCTATTGCATCAGAGCTGGCACTACGCTTTCTGACTCCCACTATTTTGGGAAGTAGGCTACCACAATTTCCACTGCTGTAGTAATTCACTAAATAAAGGACTCTATTCAGCAGTGGTTATTGAAAGTAAGCTTGACAGAAATTTTCCATCAAAAGTCTAGATGGAAAACAGTTTCTGTAAAACTGCAGTGAAAAAAAATCAAAACAAAATAGGTTCTAGTTATCTCCACATGCAAGTGGACTGTGTCTGCAAACTTCCATTCAGTAGAAAATCTGCTGTCTTTCTGGCGGTAGCACATAACGCTGACTGATCAGTAATTTCCTGGCCCCACTGAACTTCAGTTCACAGGAAACATGGAAGCAGGATAGGAAACGAGATCTCTCTTTGTGAGCATCCAGAAAGTTAGAGTGTTAAGGCAAAGCTAATGTGGATTTATCAGAGATAGGTCGTGTCACTCTTCCTCCTACTACTGGATAAAAGGTCTTTCTGCAAGATAGAAGTAGGAGATGCTCCATAGCCTCAGTTAATATTCAGCCTGATTTTAAACACTCTTCTGCAACGCAAAGCTAGAAAGTGCTGCTCAGTGGTTTGCCTCAAAACTGTGTGGTGTGGTACCTGCTTAGGCCTCAACTGAGGCAGGGAAATAGAGAACGCACATTTTACATACACAGTACAGACGGCATCTGGAAGGGACTGGGAACACATGGGAGGACAGAATTAGAAGTTAAAAGGATTTGAGAAATAGGTTGGAACAGACTTAAAATAAGATGATAACACAGCATGAACAAATAAAGTCGCAGTTATCAGCTGCACAAATGCAACGTGGAGAATGGGTAGATGTGGAGATCAGACAGGGTCACAAATACACGTCTATGTCATGCTGTTACAAAGACAGACAAACAAATGATGACCACTACTCAGAAAGCATGCACTACTGCAGGGTGGCCAAAGAAAAAGACAGATAACTAAGTGTACTGAGAACAGTAACTGGGGTCGCTGTATTTAGTCCAGGATTTTTCTACTTCTGTTCTCTGCTGCTTCTCAGCATCCCTGACCATAGTAGATCTCCCCCATGACTCCAATTCCTGTTACTCAACCTGCATCACAAACTGGTCAGATGAGATTTTTCCATACTGCAACACAGGAAATTTTGTTCTACAGAAATCTCAGTTCCTTTAACAACCACATAGCACTGTTCTCATAGACAGATGTATCTGCAAGTTATAAATGGGACAGCCAGCCAAAGAACTAGAACAGAGGCCCAGGGTTCAGATCACCCCACTAAAAGCATAGCTAATTTCTTTCTTGCCTACCCCTTTATTTCCTTAGGGCTAGGAACTTCTAGGTGTTTCTCTCTGTTCCAGATTACTTGATCACAGAATCATAGAATTGTAGGGGTTGGAAGGGACCTCGAGAGATCATCAAGTCCAACCCCCCTGCCAAAGCAGGTTCCCTAGGACAGGTAGATCGCACAGGTAGGCATCCAGATGGGTCTTGAATCTCTCCAGAGAAGGAGATTTCACAGCCCCCCTGGGCAGCCTGTCCCAGGGCTCTGTCACCCTCACTGGGAAAAAGTTCTTCTGCATGTTGGTGCAGAACTTCCTGTGCTCCAACTTGAGGCCTTGTCCTGTCTCCACAGACCACTGAAAAGGGGCTGGCCATTTCCCCCTGTGTCCCACACTTCAGGTATTTATTAGCATTAATCCCCCTCTCAAGTCTTTTCTCCAGGCTGAACAGCCCCAGCTCACTCAGCCTTTCCTCACAGGGGAGGTGCTCAGGCCCTTAATCATCTTCATAGCCCTTCACCAGACTCTCTCCAGGAGATCCCTGTCTCTTTTATACCAGGGAGCCCAGAACTGGACACAATACTGCAGGTGGGGCCTGACCAGGGCACAGTAGATGGGGAGAACTGATGGCTACAGAAAGGACAGGGAGACACAGCAGTGGCTCAGTGACTTACAGCTTCTACTATAAAGTGACAGGGAGGAGGAAAAAAACCCCAAAATCAGATAAAGGAGAAACAAGAGTAGCATACTTACAGAGCCAGACCAAAAAAGACATCAGTGAAGAGAGAGGCTGCTAATCGAAGAACTCCCTGCATTCAGTGGTTCTACAGAGTCCAAATGCAGGCCTGGGCAACTCTAGCACCAGAAAGAGCTCCAAAAGAAATAGAAAGGTATCTCTTCTCTTTCTACATTACTTATCATCGAACAAGCACTCAAAAATTAGAAGCAATAGATGTCTTGGAAGCAGCACAGGAATTCACAGGGGCCCATGCTTGTTCAATTGTACTCCACTAGTGTTTCAAAAGCTTGAGAGATTAATCAAACAGCCTTGACATCTTCCTACTGTGTGATGCTGCAGGTTTTCTGCCCACTGAAGGTACAATGTGTCCAAGCATTAGGAGGAGACAAGTTAAGAGTGGTGGTTCAGGAACCTTGGCTCCCCAGGCTGAGGGAATATTATGGAAATGTCTGGAGAAGGTAACTTTCCTTGACAAGGGAGCACATCACTTCAGTGCCTGTAGGAAGATAAGGCCACTCTGCACTGCCTCTGAAAGTGGTTTTTATTGACTGTTTTCAATAAAACACTACGTTCCTTTGCCATGGGTAAGATCTCCCCAGCAGCGTGTGCCTGCTCTCCTGTCAGAGCCCAGCAGCGGCACCGGCTGCACTCCCAGACCGCAGGCAGGGACACGGCAAGAAAAACCACCCCCACCAGCCTGAGAGAGACCTCAGGCTACCGACTTCCCCTGGAGTCCAACCGCTGCTGCCACCCCGGCTTCACGTGTGTGCCCAACGCAGGCAGAGCCTGCTGTGCCCGCACTGCACAGCGGGACTGACAGCACGCCTCCCTCCTCCTGCTCTGCCATCCCCTCCCTTACATAAGCAAAGGTAACCCAGAGGCCACAGCCATTTCTGTATGAATAGATGTCATACAAGATATCTGCTGGCTCACAAGCTCTTTTTTTGTTTATTTGTAGGGTGGGTTTTTTTGTTTCCTTCAGATACTGCTGCCTGCTACAGAAAGCAGAACCACTATAGCCTTGAGAAGGGACAGTGTTTACAAAGGCACCAGGCTGGAGGACAGACACAAGCCATCTCTCCTCCAGTTTGCCATGGGATACAAGGGAAAAAAATCACCCTTCCCCATAAAACAGCATATTTAATACATAGTTGTCATCAGTATATTTCTGGTCACCCACAGGAAGCTAATTGATTAATGATTCTCTATTTGGAAGACCATTCTAAAGACAAACAAGGGATATATCATGAAATTGAAAGAAAGATAACATCAGCAAATTTTATAAACAAATCTCTTTCCCACAGTGTTTTGCAGGATAACGTACAGCCATATGACATTTTAATGGATACAGGTTGAATATTTGTTCCACGGGGCATGAGAGAAAGGGGGATAGAGAAAAAAAAACCTCATGGTTTCTCCTCAGCTCTCCTCCCATTAATCAAAACATGACTGCCCCTGCAGCATGTGGAGTAGCTACAGGAGCAAAGGGTCTCCTTCCCTTTTAGAGCTTTTCCTCCATCTGTGGGGACCATTCTGCAACTCTCCAATGACAGGAAAGGAACCAGAGGCCAGTCTGCAGCTGCACAAGTGATGCAGATCTGGGAAGGGTGGTTTGAAAGACAACAAAACAGAAAGACAAAGTGCAAAGCCTACAGGTATCAAGAGCAACCCAGTAATAACCTGCTGGGAGCCCACAGATTCACTGGAATGAGATTATGTGCTGTCATTTCCAATCAGTCCTCTCAAGTGATTGCAGCATTGGATATATGCAAGCAAGATTCTCAGGCGATGGCAGATGAGCACAGCTCATTTCTTCCATCATTTGAAAGTCATTAGGATTAGAGCTCTGCACGCACCACAAGCATCAAATTAAGCACCCATCACAGAATCAATCCCCATCATCCCCTGGGTCTTTGCAAATTAAGTATTTTAGTCAAAGAACTTTTAATTTGTTTTCTTGGTTAGCAATGATTTAATTATGCCTACTTTTAAACCAAGATGATAACAAGTTCTCTTTCTTACAGAGCTAACAAGCCTGTAGCTCACAAAGCACTGTTTTACTACTCCATATTACAACTGCAGAGTGTTACATGAATGTAGCACCTAAAATACAAATTAAAACTCATCTCTCACTTGGTAGTTATTAAACCTGTTAATAATACTTGCATTACCAAGGATTAACAGAGTAGGAAAGCGTGGCTCAAACAATCAGAAGTAGCTGCAAAGCAGGGAAAAGGCAACAGAACAAGCTTTCAAATCATTTTATCCATCTGTAGTATAAACAAAGAAGTTCTCTAACTTCAGGTTCCCAGCCTGCCAAGGACTACATACATTGCTAGATCAAAACATTCAGAAGCACATCATGGGATAAAAAAACTTCTATGGCATTTTGATTTGTTGAACAGAGACAGATAACCTAGAACACTCTAGAAGTACAAGTACCACCAAGCCTGGAGCAAACAAGCTCTGTGTTTGCTAATGCACTTGGCCATCAACTTTATCATAAAATGTAATATTCTGGTTTAGGCTTGCTAGATTTATTTACAGAGTAAGACAATTAAGACAAGGAGAATAAATCAGGGGAATACATCTCCTTATTCAGTATGCCTCAGAAAGATAGCAGATCTTTAATCCCAAGTATTACCTCATACAAGAAAAAAAGACATGAAACAACCAACAGAGGGAAAAGGAAAAAAGATCCACAGAGCATGGTTTATGTAAATCAAAAGTGAAGTCTATATGGAAAATGAGAACAAAAGTGTAATACTTATTGGATTCTATTCACTTGGAACAGAAAGCTGGAATCATAATAGTAGGTGTTCTCAGATGTGTTTGAATGGCAGCAAATTACTCCTATACAATTTTTGCCTACTACAAAGTACATGTTGGTAATTTATCTCAAAACAATGTTAATATTTCTAGGTCTCCCAAGTCTGCTCTTTTTTCCAGGCCATAGAATCATAGAATTGTAGGGGTTGGAAGGGACCTTGAGAGATCATCGAGTCCAACCCCCATGCCAATATCTTCTGCTACTGCTCCATATACTGTACACACAGCATCTTTTACAGACCATGCCACAAAAACAGCTGGGAACTGATAATAAAAACTAGCACAAGAAAACATTTTCAAACTCTGCTTCTTTCCCCAGATGTTATTACAGATTAAAACCACACACAAGTGCAAAAGGGGTGGGCCACAAAGATGATTAGAGGGCTGGAGCACCTGCCTTACAAGGAGAGGCTGAGGGAGCTGGGCTTGTTCAGCCTGGAGAAGAGAAGGCTGCGGGGGGACCTCATTGCAGCCTGCCAGTACCTGAAGGGAGCATACAAACAGGAGGGGAATCAGCTTTTTAAAAGGGCAGATAATGGCAGGACAAGGGGGAATGGATTAAAGCTGAAGGAGGGAAGGTTTAGATTGGATATTAGGGGGAAGTTTTTTACAGAGAGAGTGGTGAGGTGCTGGAACAGGCTGCCCAGAGAAGTAGTGGATGCCTCATCCCTGGAGGTGTCCAAGGCCAGGTTGGATGGGGCCCTGGGCAACCTTGTGTAGATCCAGGCCTGAGGTTGGTGGCCCTGCCTGTGGCAGGGGGGTTGGAGCTTTATGATCCTTGGGGTCCCTTCCAACCCATGCCATTCTATGATTCTATGATAAGGCAGAGGTACAACATGTGTGATGCTAGACCTATGCACTTCTGGAAGCAGAGATTGCCACAAAGGATTAAATTACCTTCTTTCTGTGCAAAAAGTACACAAATACTACTGAAAAGAGAATTATATCTTATTATCCTCCTCATATCCCATTCTATGCAGGGCACTTTGTTCCAAAGCATACCTCCCTCTTATGCTACTGTGTAGGATCTCCAAAGTAGCCACTGTGCTCACAGACTCAACCCCCTATTTGGGAAGTCCTTTTCAAACCATTATCATACTGTGGAGCTGCTGCAGCTCCAATTCAACAACATCCTTCAGTCTGTAGTCTCAGGAGACCACAGAAGCAAGGGAGACAGTTTATATGCTTCATGAGTTAGAAATATAGGAAGAGTTATGGGCTTTCATACAAAAGGTCACCCTCATGGCTCTTCCACAAGCCACACACACTGCTGGAATTGCTTCAAGTAACTGAATTCAGTTGTATAATTCTGAGCCAATTATTCCCCCCCACACCAAGTAGGAAATCAGGACTTTAATGCAGAACATGCAGATGCACATATCCAAGTGTGTACATTTGCCTATGTGCATGTTCATGCTTCATAAACCTTCTGCTAAGATTTAATTCTCATTGGATCATAAATATCTGAAGAAGATTGAACTCAGAGGATTTTCACAGAGTAAACACTTTAAACCTCAGAGCTGGATTTATTTCCTGCTGTTATGCAAGCAGTTTAAAGCAGGGAAACACATTCTCAAACTACTGAATACACGTCCCAGGACTTGTCACTCAGTGATTGATTTCTCCATCTTCCCAACCAGATCCCAAGAACTCATTTCAGCCAAGGGCTGCATATTCTTCTCATCTACTACAGCCAACGTTTTTTTTTCACCCCTCATCTGTGGTCAGACAGAAATTTGTTCCAATCTGAAATCAGAATTCAAGAGAAACAGTTCCTAGCAAATCAGTATTTCCCAACCAAACACCTCTCTCAGGAAAGGCTAGTCAACTTTTTTGACTCTTCCAGAGGAGAGAGGACAGCTTTAATTCTGCCTTGTCCCCCTTTAGAGCAAACTGCTGAAAAAGCTCAGGCAAACATGCACCAGCCCCACTCCAGTCTCACCTTTCTCCCAGCCAGGACTGTCTCCTTCAGGTGATGCTAGCAGAGGAAATTTTCACCTCTATGACTAAATCCTGAGTCTCTGTGCCAGGGTTTACAACCAATGGAAGCACCTGCTCATAATCCTGTGATGAACCTCCAATGAATTCAAGCCTGAATCCAATTCTGCAGTGGTTTCCTCTGAAGCCATAGGGCTACTTGTTAAGGGGAAAGATCTCTACAGTATCAGAAAAAGGTCTGTGAGCAGTCATTGGTTTAAGCTTGTTTCATTCCAGAAGTACTGTCAGGAGGCTTATGTTTGTCTATGTGCTGTCCTGGGGAAAAAAAAACACCCAAAACAAACACAGAAGCAAAAATAATAGAAAAAGAGTCTTTTGGTTTGACTGCAAAAGAACAGCCATAGAATCCCAGACTGGTTTGGGTTGGAAGTGACCTCAAAGATCATCTAGTTCCAGCCCCCTGCCATGGGCAGGGACATCCTCCACTAGTCCAGGTTGGCCAAAGCCCCATCCAGCCTGGCCTTGAACACTGCCAGGCAGGGGGAAGCCACAAATTTATTCCAACCACAAAATTAGTCTGAAAGTAATACAAGAACATAATTCCAGTGGAAAGCAGGTATCTTGACTCTGAGAAGCAGTCTGAAGGCAGAACTACCACAGAGATGAATCTCACTAAAAGAACCAACACTGCTTTCCCACACAACTGTAACTCAGGACCCTGTATATGCAATAAAAAGCTCAGATACCAGCTGGCAAAACCAAACCCCAAACGCTATTCTAAATGAATGAGAAATTGGGATCTTCTTTACAAGCTGGTAGGGAAATTTGTCCTCTGATTTACACTTCTTAAAATCACATCTGTCTTTTTTTCTCCTTTTTATCTTTCTTCCAAATTGTTATTTTTTACCGGTCTTGTAGAGAACTACATATCTGGGCCCACGTGCAGCCAAACAAATTCACTCTGAGTTAAAAAACCAAAAGGTCTTGCTAAAACACACAGCTGAAGATGTACCTTCAGGAAGGGTACAAACAGTCCTAGGCTCCTCACCTCTCCAGTGCTTTGGTGTCAATCTTAGGTAGCTTTCTAGACCTTCAACTGCCATGATCTGCAGTACACTGTAATACAGAGCTAGCTCTAAGCTTCTTGCTTGCAGTCAGCATTGCAAAGTGTAAGTCTGTGTGAAGGACAGCAGAGCAGATGCCCCAGGCACCAGACTGAAAGGAAATTAAGGAATTTTTAGGAGCCAGGAAGGACAACCAGTGGGGAGCAAGGAAGCTGTGGAAGAAGCATGAAGAAGCTCTCCTAAGGACTGTGATCCTCTGTCCTCTTTTCTTGGAGGGGTCGAGGATGTGTCACCCCAGTAATCTGTGCCCACTATGAGGCCAAAACAGTCCTTGCAGGCTGCCATGCTACATCGGTGGCTGCAGCTTGAGGCAGCAGGGGTGCTGGACCAACGTGCACATGAGACCCCCACATGCTGTACTGGATACTTGCTCTGGGTCTGTACACACACACACACACACACAGAGACATGCTCATTCCTGCTCTGAGATCTTTCCAGGCAAAGGCAGAGGTCCTTGCTGGCACGTGCAGAGCCACACACAGGACCCTAACTCGGGATACAGAAAGAGCTCCTCTGGGCACAAATATAAGCAAGTGGGAGAAGTGAGCAATGGACAGAAGGAACAAATGGGACACGACTCTGAGATGCTCTGCACATCTATGTGAGGACACCCCAGTGGTATTTCAGTCAGTTTCTTCCCAGCAGCCAGAGAACATGCAACGTTAGGATTCCTGAAAGCCAGTTTTAAGTGCAGGCAGACCTATGGGCTTTAGCACCCAACAAAACTAACTTTGCTCCACCATTCACTTCAACCTGTTGCCTGTGACAAGTGCTCCCAGTTGCCTGTGCTTAAGAGTCGACCCTGTTGCGTGGCAGAGTTAAACTCTGGTAGCTATTGGCTGTGACGTTCTGGAGGACAGGAGCATAAATGAGCTAAACCACGGAAACCTCACAGGGGCTGTGACCATCAGTAGCCAGTAAGAATGGCAGCTTGGACACTCTTTGTCCAAGCTTTGGCACAGGACACTCCTGCAACACCACTGATTACCGAAAGCGAGCTGTTGTAGCAGCAACCCCTTCCATACAGACCAACAGCTGTATCTCTATCCACACACCCGTGCAGCTTGATGCTTAAATTCATGGTTTGATATCCTACACTGATTGTCATGGGAGACCTACACTGTGACCTGCTATGGTCATTCTTCTACCACAGACAGGGAATCAATAGCATCTCGTCTCATGACTCTTGGGGTGCTGTTGCAGCAGTGGGTGCAGGATATATGTGTTTATACAGCGGTGTCCCGGAGAAGGGGCAGCTAATGGCCAGCCAGCTGCAGACGGAGATGCATCAGTGATGTCCTGAGGTACGCTGCCACCTTGTTGTAGTTCAGAGAGATGACATGCCTTTACTCCTTCCCCTTCATTCACAGCAAGGTTATCGGGCACCCAGGCAAGAGTTACCGTGTTTGTTGTTGCAGAGGAGACTGAGAGTGACGAGGGTGCCAGCTACTTAGCATCACAGCCTGGGAGTCCTGCAGGACACACCGATTCTGGTGGGATGCATTGGAAAAACCCCACTGTCCTCCTTTCAGCCCTGATTGTTACTAGTGTACTGTAACAACACATCCACTTTTCACAGGTTCTGGTTTGTCTGGAGCAATATATGCTTGTCCAAGAACAGGAACAATAGTCCCTAACAAGCAGGATAATGCATCTGAAGGGCAGTAGGTGTAAGTCAGCCAAGGGACTCAGACTTCCTCACCACTTGTAGCTGGCAGCAGGTTTCACCATGAGTGAGGTATATTTGCTCACACCTGGGTACTAAGTGTTGCCAGGGGCTAAGGCAGGGTTTTGTCCCGTTCTGGAATAAAGGATTAGGGAGTGAAAGGGTGAGAGGACAAGCCTCTTCCTTGTTCTAAGAGGTACCACTGGCATTTTAAATAAAAGGAGAAAATTCAGTGGCCTTTTACAGCTTCTACTGCAGATCACTCCTGCCTGGGTCATCCTGGTCCTTCTAAGCAACACAGCGTTTACCACCTGAGCATGGTGGTGGTAGCAGGGGTGGGATGGGCTGGCAGAAGTAGTTTTTACCTACATAACCCAGGAGTTTTTACCTACATAACCAAGGATAAAAGTGGTTTGAAAGGATACAGTCACACAGCTGTACCTCCACTGATACAGAAGCAGTCCCTTGATCAGCTTCCTCTTGACCATCCCTCACCAACACTGTCTCAAACCAGCCTGGAAACTCTGTTGGGGGTTACAGTCTGGATGGGAAAAATATCATCATCACGAATGTGTCAGCAACAATTGTTTCACACAAAATGGAGGGAACCAGAGTTATCAAGAAGTTGGAAGATGAAGAAAGGAAGGATTTGCAAACTAACCTTCTCTGTAAATCAAGGCTGGCTCCAGTAAATTCTGAAAGGAAGTCTATAAAGCTGATCAGAACCTAGCCCACTGCCCTGCATTTCTTTACATTAGTAATATTAAAAATAAAAAAAAAAGTGAATGCACACATTGAAAAAGAAGTGCAAACATTTTAGAAGCTAAAGGTCCCAGGTTGTAGGACTTCACAGACTGTGTGTTGTTGCTTTGGGTAAAGTCAGTATGAAACTGACTTTAAAGTTTTAGGAAGGAAGGATTAAATTAGATATTAGGGGGAAATTTTTTACAGAAAGAGTAGTAAGGTGCTGGAACAGGCTGCCCAGAGAGGTGGTGGATGCCCCGTCCCTGGAAGTGTTCAAGGCCAGGTTGGATGGGGCCCTGGGCAACCTTGTGTAGATCCAGGCCTGAGGTTGGTGGCCCTGCCTGTGGCAGGGGGGTTGGAGCTCTATGATCCTTGGGGTCCCTTCCAACCCATGCCATTCTATGATTCTATGATTCTATGAAACACTGACAGTCACTCACTCTACAGAGATATGAGAAGAAACCTGCAGGCTGCAAAGGAATGAGAGGTTCAGCTCTTGGGGTGAATTGTGGCCTGTTAACATATCTGCCTGTTCAGGACATCCTCTTCACACTTCTTAGAGGCTGCACACATACAAGTTTAGTGGGTGGGACTTAAAAGAGCCATTTTTAAGAGCTGTGTTTTTACCTACATAACCCAGGATAAAAGTGGTTTGAAAGGATACAGTCACACAGCTGCACCTCCACTGATACAGAAGCAGTCCCTTGACTGGCACTGCTCTGCATCATGGTCAGTCTTTCACAGCTGTCCTCTGAGAACAAGTGAGTCCTTTTAAAACCATGCTAAGAGCACAACTACAAACCACACCTTTAAATGAACTTCAAAAGGAAGCATTTGCTGTGAATTATTCTAATGTGTAAGACAACAAATGGTATTTTGACTTGCACTTTATAGAACTTTCCCAACATTGAGTGCAGTCTCCAAGGACAGAGATTGTTCCTTCTCCTCCTGTGGAGGAAGACGCACTGTGAAACCCCATGAGTCCTTTGGGGGGGTCATGGAAGAAGTTTGGGGTAAGGCTCAGCAAACCTTGTGGTGCCCCCCAGCTGTCAGATCCACCTCCTGAACCAAACGCAGCGAACGCTTCTCCCTGCACAGACTGGGCACTGCTGCTGCCCATCGTGAGATCCTTCAGCCACAATAAAAGATGGAGGGGAAAGGAGGAATCCTCCACAACTTTCAAGCCCTTTTCTAGCTCTTCACCTTTCTCAAGATCTTAAATTGTTGATTATCAATGGCAAACAAGGGGAGTGATCGACCCTTCCCCTTTGAGCCAGCAAGTTGTGAACCAGCAGCACCCAAGCAGGCGCTGCACCATTGCACCAGCCAATTCCATTTGTCACTGGCTGATGCCAGCACACAACAGGAGCTGCATTTGGCAGGATCCTACTCTTCCCAGATCATGAAGAAACCTTGCTAGCTATAGAAAATAATAGGGAGGAATGAAAATCGCTGCCTACCTCTGCCTCAGACAAAGAAACAGAGATGGTAAGGCTCAGAGCCCGAGCTGGCACTGCTGGCTTACAGTGCCAGAAGAAACATTTGGCAATGTATGGATGTATCACCAAGTTGTTTATTACTGAATCACATCACATCCATACCTATCCTGAGCAATCTGTTGCTAGGTGCTGCTTTATTTGATAACTTAGTAGACTTTGAACATTTTTCCAGAAAGGGATGCTGGCTCTGAAGGCTTTGTTGATTTTGTTCGAATGAAGCAACAGCCCCTGGAAAAAAAAAAACCTCCTATGACTCCTCAGGAAAGGCAGGGAAAAAAATAACTGTTTACACTGTGGCAGACCTTGAAGTCAGATCAAACAGCAACTGTGAAGCAACCTCTTTTGAACTGCAAAAGCAGGTGTAAAGAACCGTTTTAACCTCATGCTCTTATGGTGAGATTAGATGCAAAACTTGAAGAGGCTGGTTCAGAAACAATCCTAATCAACAAATCCTTCACAAAAGGTATACCCTTCAGAATAAGGTAAATCTTTGAACTGGGTGATCTTGGGAGATTTATTCTGTCGTACTTCTGGTCCTGCAATTTTGTATCATCAAAGTGAAACTCAAAGGTCTAGTTAGGCTTTCCATTTTACCTAAGCATAAACAATCTTCTTAGCTTGTTTCACATTTAAGGATGTCAAAATATTCTGCGGAGTCCATTAAATGGCATTCTTTTTTTGCAGGGAAGGGAGAGTAAATGATGCACAGAAAGCTCCAGTGACCCCCCCTGGAAGTCACAGAGCAGTAACTTCTGGAGAAGACCCACTGTACCTTCCTTAACCAGGCTGGTCTGTGGAGCAGGGGCTGTCATGACTCCAGAGCACCGGCCCATCTTCGGGGTCTCAAGGCAAGACCCAGGGAACCTGTTTCTTTTGAGGAAACAGGCTTGTGGCAGGTGAGGAGGTTTAACAAATGACTCCCGACCATGGCTGTTCACACCAGCACCCTCTCGCTGCCCGGGGCTGCTGGCATTCCCCTGAGTGCCTCCCTCCCAGCTGTGGAGGTGGTGGGGCATGGCAGTGGAGGATCCCATCTGAAATGAGTTTGGCATGTGCCCTTCAGCAGGGGAGCCCCACGCTAAAGGACCAAGGCACATGGCACAGCAGGTGCTAGAGGCACAGCATTTCGTGCCCAGCGCTTCGGAGCTCAGAGCTTCAGCTTTTTCTGTGGCTGGCTGAGCAACACAGGTTCAGAGGTGGCACATCCTGGGTATGGTCTTCAGTAAGTGAGATCTGAGTATTGGGAAAAAACAGAGCCCAAACATTCCCTAAACACTGGGGGAAGAAATAGAACCAGGCTCAAACCTCATCACCTCTTGCTGCTGGTAAGATGGATCTGAAATTCTTAGTCCCACAGGCTTGGTGTTGGAGGTCTCAAGATGGATCTGAACAGTCTAAATCTAAAATTACCATAAGAGAACACAATAAAATCCCACTGCTAAATCCAGAGAACAGCAGTGCATTTCCCCATAAGAACCACTGTTTTATTCTGTGCTATCAGATAAGTCTTTGAGAATAAACCAACATTTTCTATCTTACCAGTTTCAAGGCCACAGCTATACACAGTTACAGCACTCCAGCTCTTCTGAAAAGGAGATGACTACAGTGAATGAAGGTACTTTCTAGTCTCCCTTTATAAACACAACACACGGGTTTCTCAGTCTGTGCAACCATATTGTTGTACCAAATAAATGTGATTTTGTTAGGAATTTGTAAGTGCATGGCATTTTTAAATGAAAATCTGGATTCACATCTCTGAATGTTACCATCCGTCCTTGAAAACAGGCCTGGCAAGTGTCTGAATAACAAGGGAATGTTTCTTGAAGTGAAGATGAAGATGCAGCACCTGCCTGAACTAACTGTAGCTGATAGAGGCACCATGTCTCCCTCCACAAGTTTCCAAGTATTCCAGCTCCATTCCAAGGCCCCCATAGTTTTAGAAAACACTGTACTGGCCAGCTGAATGCAGTAATCTCTTCAGGAAACCTACAGACAGATATGTACTTTATTTTTCCCTCTAAATATGTTAAATCTGACACAGATCTACATGTCTGCCAGACATGGTGTTCACAGGAAAGTAGATGCAGTGAGCTGCCTTAAACACTGCTGGGGAGGGGGCAGCCACAGCCTCTCTGGGCAGCCTGTGCTGCTTATAGGGAAGAATTTCTTACTAATATCTTATCTAACTTTCCCCTCTCTTAGTTTAAAGCCATTCCCCCTTGTCCTGTCACTACACTCCCTGATAAACAGCCCCTCTCCACCTTTCTTGTAGACCCCTTTAGGTACTGGAAGGCTGAGGAACTGCAACTCTCTCAGTCTGTCTTCACAGCAGAAGCGCTCCAGCCCTCTGATCATCTCTGTGGCTCTCCACTGGACTTACTTTCTTGTACTGGAGACCCCAGAGCTGGACACAGCACTCCAGGTGGGGTCTCACCAGGGCAGAATAGAGGGGTAGAATCCCCTCCCTTCCCCTGCTGGCCACGTTACTTCTGATGCAGCCCAGGATACAGTTGGCTTTCTGGGCTGCAAGAGCACACTGCCAGCTCATCTTGAGCTTCTCATCAATCAACATGCCCAAGACCTTCTCCTCAGGGCTGCTCTCAATCCACTCCCCACCCAGCCTATAGTTGTGCTTGGGACTGCGTCCACTCATGTGCAGGACCTTGCTTGGGATTAAGCTGTCTCTTGCAAGGAACCCAACTCCTAGCAGGATCTCCCTCATAAATAATTGTTTTCCTTTTCTCTTGCAGCACTGCACTGGAAGGATGCAACAGAGCAGGAGGTTGAATGCTCTCCAAAAGCTCTCCATCCTAACGTGCTCCTGCTAGGCAGAGCAAGGCTTCTAAGAAAGAGGAAACCAAGTGGGGAGCATTCAAGCAGTAGCATTTACTTCAGAACTCAGAAAAACAAACTGGAAGACAAAGCTTTCTACTGCATTTTAGACCCTAAGCCTGCCACTTCCACTTCACAGGCTGAGATTATCACCCACATTCACACTGACATCACACATTGATCCTGCAGCAGGATCCACACAAGCATGAAGCCCTACATAACAATAATTATCCCATGCCCTTTAGCAGCACTGCTTTTTCCATCCAACTTGTAGCATCCATAATAATTTTCCAGGGGATACACCAAGAGGTGCATCTCTGAAACAAAACGCCCTCACATGAGAAACATGTATAGTTAGCTTATCATTCTCTGGTTTGCACACTTAATCACTTTGCACAAATTCCTGTGAATTCCTAGATATTTGTGCATCTTTGAGGTAAATGGGGGGAGAAAAGCAGCCTGATTCTTTTTATGAGACAGATAAAATCCTTGAAAAACAGCATAAAAAGAAGCCATGAGTATTTACTTGTGGTACAACTAGAAGCAGATCACAGCTTAGGTGTCACAAATTACTATGCTCTGGCTGATGTACAAAAACCCAAAACACTTAGCTAGACAAGGCTTAGTTTTCAGGCTCCTCATCTTGCACAAAGCTGTACAGAAATAAAACATTCAACTACACTTACAGCACTGAGATCTTGCATGCAAGTGTAAGCAAACCTTCAAGGCTGACAATTACAGAATCACAGAATCATTAAGGTTGGAAAAGACCTCCAAGATCATCTTGTCCACCCATCCCCATACCACCTAAATTTATTTCTAAACCATGTCACAGAATCACAGAATCACTAGGTTGGAAAAGACCTTTGAGATCATCAAGTCCAACCATACCTGTCCTCTACTAAACCATGTCCCTAAGCACCTCATCTACCTGTCTTTTAAATACATCCAGGGGCGGTGACTCAACCCCCTCCCTGGGCAACCTGTTCCAGGCCCTGACAACTCTTTCAGGGAAAAACTTATTCCTAATAGCTACTCTGAACCTGCCCTGGTGCAGTTTGAGGCCATTTCCCCTTGTCCTATCACCTCTTCACCTGGCTGAAGAGACCATCGCCCAGCTCTCTACAACCTCCCTTCAGGTAGTTGTAGGTGGTGATAAGGTCTCCCTTCAGCCTCCTCTTCTCCAGGCTAAACATCCCCAGCTCCCTCAGCCGCTCCTTGTAAGGTTTGATCTCCAGCCCCTTCACCAGCCTGGTTGCCCTTCTCCAAACACACTCCAAGACCTCAATGTCCTTCTTACAGTGAGGCACCCAAAACTGAACACAGTACTCGAGCTGCGACCTCACCAATGACGAGCACAAGGGCACAATCACTTCCCTGGACCCACTGGCCACACTATTTCTGATACAAGCCAAGCTGCCATTAGCCTTCTTGGCCACTTGGGCACACTGCTGGCTCATGTTCATGTCCCTAAGTACCTCATCCAATCGTTTGTGAAACACCCTAAGGGATGGTGACTCCACCACCTTCCTCGGGGTGTTGAAGGAAAGGTTGTATGAGGGATGTTATAAACCTGAGGATACTGCTGGAGGCAAGTAAAGGTCTGCACACCTTTACATCTGGCCACGTATATCAATAAGAGGGTTGGAAAACTAGTGTCACCACTTCATACTTGAAACCATAGTTAGACACCAGAAAATGTTAAAACAAACAACAGTGACAAAAGGCTACTCTATCTGAGGTAAGAAAAGTAGAGAGAGGGAGGAAAGAGAGAAGAAAACCACCAAAAGATACTTCATGGGAGAGCAATCATCAGTGATGCAACCATGAGCCCTCCTAAACTTGGGAGGTTGTACACTCAGAAACAGTCTTCAGAAGCAAAAAATCTCCCAAAAAACCCACCAAAAAACCCCACTTTCTCTATTCACATAATCTTGAATCCTTTCTAAATCTTGTCTTTCATACAGGAAAACCTGGCACTAAAGAACCTGGCAGCCTCTTTGAAAAGCTTGTTCCTTTGTCTCTCAAATTCAACAACGTAAAGTTAAAGATTAGAAATGCTTTTAAAAAATGCTGTCTTCATCAAATGTGTTTATTAAATAAAGGCCAAACCAGTAACTGCTGTCTCATAAATACATATAACAAAATACATTTACACACTTAAAATGCTAAGTGAAATGAGACTTCAAAACAAAGCTACAGAAATCACTCCCTTAATATCACCCTTTTAATGAGAATGTACCCATTTTTTCAAAGTCCTAAAAATTAGACCCCTTTCTTATAAATAATCAAATTGAATAATGCAGAATGAGAGTCTGTAAATGCAAATATATACGTGCTGCTGAACACAATCAGAACCACACACCTGTGAGTCACAGGGTCCTGTATGGCTGAGTACAGTTCTCATTTGCATCGAGGGAAGCCTGGTGAGCAGGGAGCTCTGATGTCCAGCCCTTGCATCTGGGGAGCTCCCACATCCAGTCCTTGCATCTGGGGAGCTCCCACATCCAGCCCTTGCAGCTGGGGAGCTCTGACATCTAACCCTTGCAGCTGGGGAGCTCTGACATCCAGCCCTTGCAGCTGGGGAGCTCTGACATCCAGCCCTTGCAGTTGGGGAGCTCCAATATCCAGCCCTTGCAGCTGGGGAGCTCCAACATCCAGCCCTTGCAGCTGGGGAGCTCTGACATCTCGTAACGGGTGTAGTTTGTCATCGGCAGCTACAGACGGTGACTGGCACACTTAGATACTTCAGAGTTGCTGTATGACCTACTGTATGTGCCTACAACTCATCTGAATCTGGGCTGAAGTGACTTACCAGAAACTGCTCGAACACTGCAGCTACTTAGTTCCCCAGATATGTATCATTTTGATAGCCAATAGTTTGTGTGACACCCATAAACCCATCTCACATCGGAATGAGGACACACTCCATGAACAGAGGGTGCTGTTGGGAGATTGTCGAGGGTGCAGAGGAACACAGTACACTCCCTGTCAGTGAGTTCCCTCATTTAGGATAAAACATTTCTGTTACAGATACCAACACTATTTGATTTTTTCAAAAAGTTTTATTACCAGGAAAGGGAAATATCAACTACACAGAAATACCATCAAGCAAAAGGCTTGCCAAACCAGTACCAGGTACTAAAGTTGCTATGGATGCCCCAAGGCAGAGCAGCACAGCTATTTCAATGTGATGCTGGAAATACACAGTTCAGGGTACACTGCAAAATTGTTCCAAAACACACTCACCCTTGGCTGGTGTTCAGCGTGGTGCTGATGTGGAAACTGCCCTTAGCAAAGCTCTAATGCTGTGTTCCCAAGAGGAACCTATGTGAGTCAAGATATTCAGAAGTAAATTTTATAATATCCATTAAATCATGGAAGGCAGTGAAGGGTTCCAGATGCTCTTACAAGGCAGTTTGCCTGCATCACCTTCATTTCTGGACTGTTTTCTTCTATCTTCATACTCTCATAATTTCCTTTTTTATCTTCCATTGGTTGTAAATGGCACCCTATGGCTTGGTTTAGTTAGCCTGGTTCCCTATGGAAATCAGATTTCCAGGATCAGGTGCTGTATGTGCCTGTAGTAACCCTTTAACGTTGACCATGGAGATGTCAGGTATGATGAGCTCTCTGTGTATTTGAGCTCTCTTTTTAACTCCAGAGGGAGAGAAGGCCAAAGGTTTGGTTCTATTGGCCAAATTAGTTAAATGAAGCAGCCTGCTATGTAGCTATCAAAATATTTGGCAGAACAAAGGCTTTATGAGAAAGGATGGGAATTTTATAGGATACACAGTGAGAACAGAAAATAATGGTGTCATTTAATTTTTAAAAGCCTACAAAGACCATAGAAAACCGAGTTCCCACAGTGTTTTCTGTAGCCACAGGACTTAAGATACACAGCTTTGTGAGCAAGCCAAATCTGTATCAGCAGCTATATTTACGCTAATGAGATTTTCATTATTAAGCTTTACTGTTTTCCACAATAAAAGGGCCTGTTGCTGGAATCTGAAAGGCTTCAGCTGTTGTGCTGGGCTGGCCATCTCTGCACAATGCTCAGTAAAGGTGCTGTGTAGTGTCTGTGTGCCCAAAAGGAAGAAGAAAGGGGTGTATACAAATAAACTAGCCTGACAGAGTTGAAGCCCAGCTTTTATTTAACCCACATTGTGACTGGTGGCTGGTCGACGCTGAGGACAGCAGCGGTGATGGGTGTGTAAACTGCACTGAGCAGCAGTGCAGTAATGGCTTAACGGGAGTCCCAGGCAGCTCCAACCACATCCATCCCTGTGCCACTTCTCATTCCAGTGCCAACAGCAGTTTCAAACAGAGAAATGGATTTCCTCTGCATTCAGCAGAGTAGCAAGGAATCCCATCTTCCTTAATCCTGCTTCTGGGACTTTTGAGTTGGGGTTGCTGGAAGAAACTGCTACTTTTAAAAATGGGATTTAATTAAAGTTTCACCAGGAGCTTTCTCCTGTAACTCAGTGAACCTTCTCTCACAGGCTAACCAGAATTATTTGCACTGTTATGGCTACTGCAGACAAAAGAGGTCTCCAAGCTGAACCAGTAGCTGTAATTAACACATGAGCATACGTCAATATGTAATTGACTTCCCAGGGAATTCAGTGCAGCCACACAACTGAGCAGCTCTGACAAGCTTCTGGCATCCAGGCAGCAGCTAGTTCTGCCAGAAACTGGAACAGGAAGAGACCAAGACAACCAGTTAGTTTCTTCTGCAAGGATTTTTCTGCGATCATCTTCCTTGGGTACCAGGTTACCTCCAGGCCCAGCCAACCATTGCGTGCTGCTTAGGGTCAGGGATCTAGGTGAGCAACAGTCTGCAGAACTTCAAAGCATTTCCTCCTGCTCTGCCCAGCCAGCCAGCGATTATATACTGCGGTGTGGACAACGGGACCGCGGGCGTAGGTATGATGAGTCCGGGCTGCAGTTATTGGGAGTACAAACACTGGGGTGGAGCACAGCACCTCAGCAGAAACGGGTGCCCTAGACAGTAATTGCACCTCCGCAGGCAGCCTGGGAAGAAAGGACTCAGGGCAGGATTGTTTTGCCCGTGTGAGCAATGAAATGGTTAACCCAACAGAGGGAACAGCTCTTCTTCACAAAGCAGGCTAATAACTGCATTCGTTTCTCCGACAGTGGTTAAGTATAGGCCCTTGGTGGCCCCTGTCCTCAGAAGCACAGAAGGTGACTATCTCAGGAAGTTAGAGAGCCCTGCCAGATGCACCCGGTGTTTTGCATGGGTGGGAGGGACACACGGTTCCCATTCTGATACAAACCATAAGGTGGCAGTGCTTTGAAACATTACCTCCAAATACTTCCCCTCACACTTTGTGTTCTCTACAAGAAGGCAGAGAGTTCCCACTGAAATCACCGGAATAGCGTCATCCAACAGCAATCTCAGCGATACAGTGAGGGTTAACATCACTGGCACATATACTTTCACATGTATTATTCACTTCTAAATTACTAAGTTTCGTCCTGGAAAACAAAATGCCTCAGATGATACTTTTGTTTGAGCCCCACACCTCCTACTTCAAAATCTATGCTTGTGTGAGCAACCCCCCCACACACCTTGCTTTATCCCTACCGTTCTCTGGCATGTCATACCATAAAGATTCTGCTTTCTGTGCCACATTAACAGCCAGCAAAGGCTCCGCTAAGAAGTAATTTTATTTCACATCTAATGGGCAGGACAAGAGTAGCAGAGAGTTTGGAAAAGCAGGCTTTGCAAGCAGAGCCACAGGGAGTGAATAGCGCTTACGGTAAAATGAGATATAATGAGATCCCTGTGACTGTTGATTTGCTGTTGTGAAACAACAGCGTAGAGCAGGCACCATTTTAAGTAACCAGCAAAAGGGACCTACAGCCAGGTGAAAGAAGGAAGGAGCTGATGACAATCTGAGAGAGAATAGCGCAAGTCTGCCTCTTACCAAACCTCAGATGCAAAGATTAGGACCTACTCAACAGCTTGTATCTGCCAAGTGCACAGGCAGAATGTGAGATACCGGTTGTGTGTCAGTGTACAGTGCTGGTTATTCATAGCAGGAGGAAAAGAAATGGGTCAGAAGATAAACGCTCACCAACTGAAGAACCTTCTGCAGGGCTGTCGTGTAGAAGCCCAACTGATCTGAAAACAGCAAGGCCATGAGTTCAGGTCTCCCTTCATCTTCTGTATCCAGCTGGTTGCCTGCACTGCAAAGAACTCCTTGGTTTTCAGACAACCCTTTACTATGAACATGCAAGGTCCTGAACCACTGCTATTTTTGCAGCCTCTACCACAATGCACAGCTTGCCCACCTCCAGCTACCACATGCTATGCAGGAGAACACATTACAGCAGAACTACTTGAACCTAGCCTTAGACTTTTTCTTTCTTACAGGTACTTTTGATCTAGCATTACATCCCAGTAGTGACCTTGCACTGGCATCCTTTTAAACCAATGGCTTCAAGTGTTCCAAAAGCCAGTGAGATGACAGACAGGGCACAGACCTCTTTCCAAGTCCACTGTGTGGTCGAATAAGGAAGCAGTGTCAGCTACAGACTTAACTTCAGGATGTGCAATTGCAAATTAGCTGACCCACTCTGCATCTCAACGTACAACAACATCCACTCATTCATCCATGCATGGATCTGTTCAGATTCATGTTTGTCTGCCCATGGAGCAGTCTGGCCGAATGCAAAGCAGTCAAGTAAAACACTGGGAGACCAGAACAGCCCACCCATGTAAAGAGGATGATGTCCTCATTTACTTTAAACTTACTGGTATTTCAAGCAGGAGAATATGCAAATTCATACCAGGAATGCAAACACAGATCTCTGCAGTGTATAGCGACCGGGGTGATTTTGAGTTGATCCCTACCATTCCGGTGAGGCAACGTGAAGCTTCCTTCCACTGGAGGTCTCTGAAAGACCCTTCACACATTTAAAAACCAAAAGGCAGTGATAGTGGGAGGCAGGAGGATGAAAGAACCTGTGAACATCAGCATGCAGAGTTAATAAGATTCTATCAGTAAAACTCATATGATGAGTTCTAGTCTTTTTTTTCCCCTGGTTTGAGCATACAAGATTGTCATCATTTCAAATATCACCATAGGAGCAATAATTAATTCAAGTGAAGTGGGATTTACTCTAAATGAGCAAGAAAAATATTCCAAAACAGTTTGAGCTCCATAGCTTATGTAAAAGGAAAGGATTTCCCTTTAAAATGCAACTTGCAGAGAAAATTAAGCCAACTATTTTTTTTGAGTCAGCAAATACACTGTGTAAAAATGACACATTGTTTTTTCCAGGCTATCAAATTCTCCTTTTCTGCCCCTGATAATAGGAAAGTGAAGATTACTAGCAGGAGTGAGAAGCACTTGGACCTGCTTGGCTCTTACGGATCTTTTCAAGTTAGATACTAATTACAGTTACTGAACTGGAGCCCAAACATTAAATACTATTAGACTCTTAGAATCCGATACAGAATCACTTCAATTATCAAAGCCTTGTGCTATACCAGATGAGGTCATGATTCTTAATGCTTATCATATTCAATATTCCTGTCATTTTCAGAAAGCCTGATTATCAAAATTATCCTTTGTCCCTTGTGGCGTATGGATAATTGAGGTTTATACAGTCCATGCAAAAGAGGGTTTGTACCTCGTTAAACAGACCCATCTGTATTTCCACAATGTAATTCCCAAACATAATCTGTGCAGTTTATATGCTTGTGACCGGACAGTGTGATTATGCTAACCATAAGGTAAATGGGGCTTTAGGTCTGAAACTGCTAGAAACCCACAAATCAAGTGGCAGGGCTCCAGCTTTGGAAGCAGATTGATTTTCGATGCTCCGAACAGGCGTGCAAAATGGCACCATTTGTTACGTTATTCAAGCTGTTCAGCTGAACAGCGTTCTGCTCATGTCTAATGTACACTGGCACTGATCATCAGCTGATTTTAGGGAGGAGTGAGAGTCCAGAAGGCAAATCATACGCAGCTCTGTTAGTTTAAACTAGTACTACAAAACTGTGACATGTGGATGCTAATTCTTGGTCTGCTGTAGGAGTGCGTGATGCTTAAGAGAGCGAGCTCAGCGTATGAGTTCACACACCCCTTTCTTATATACTGGCTATGAACTACACAGAACTCCTCAGAACGAGTTAATGCCCGTGTGTTTACCTCAAACAATGCTACAAGGCATAAAGACTCACTAATCAGCACTACCAGTATCTGCCTGGCATTCTTAAAAGGGGAGGCAAAACCCACAAGACACACAATCAAAGTCTAGGGGGAAACAAACACTATACTAATTAATTAGTCCATCTTATTGGGAAGAACGTAGGGAGGTTCACAACTGCCAAAGCAGCACAGGAGGCTGGTTCCCAGGTAGCAAGATGTCCCACCTGCCAACAGAAAAATTATCAAAATATGGCATTAGCAAAAATTGGGAGATCATCTTCTGCTCTGTTTTCAGGAAGACAAGTTTATGGGTGATGCATGAATCTGATCCAGCTCTTAAACTGTTTCATTCTTTCATCCCTGATTATCTGGGAAAGCATCCTAACAGCGTAAGATAGCTGAGAGACCTGTACAAGCCCTAACCACAGGGCAACACCATACGAGGGTGCTGGCTCCGAGAGGGCTTTTGGGCAAGGAGTGGGATTCAATGAGAGGGGCAGGAAAACATCTGGTACCCACCTCAGCCCAGTGACTGCAGACAAGACAGAGCAGTGCTGAGAACCTAAGAGGACAAGAACAGGCATGAGGGGATGAGGAAGAGCTACACAGAGGCAGCATAGCACAAGACAGGGACCAGGACTGAGGCCAGTCAGAGCTGCAGATCCTGACAGAGCAGGAGTAGGCAGTCTGAGAGGAGGCAGCACTGGTAGATGGACCCAAAGAGGACAGCAGTGTAATCCAGTGTGGGAGGCAGCATTTGTGGGAGCACCTCCTTGAAAGGAGGGCAGAAAATACAGAGGTCATCATGAGGTAACTCAAGGTACAGAAAAAAAAAAGATGTTTACAGTTTCTGAAATGATGCTACTGAGGGCAAACGAACTGAGACAACCTTTCTCTGAACAAGTCACTGTGTCAGGCTGTAGAGCTCAGGGTACACGAGTTGCAAGGGGCATTGGAATCAGCAGGGATACAGCTGGTGATTTTTATGCCATTTAAAATGTCTCAGAAGGGTTGCTTCATGGATATTTCAGTATGCAGAAACTTAATTTAATCAGAAACATAATTATCTGTGTCCTACTTCTTTGCCATACCTCAGTATTTGTTTTACAAGATATTACTTCCAATGCATCTCTAGATTTATGCTCCCTCTCATTATATATATAAAAGCCTTGAATGATGTTCAGTGACCACTGACCAGAAAATATTAGTGCTACCTATAACGCAAATACATTACAATGTTTTAGAATCAATAATACTGAAATAGGGTTTCATTTTTACCTTAGCTTTTTATTCATGAAAGACCCTCAAAAAAAACCCCAAAAAAATCATACCACTAGAATTAGCTTACAGGCTTCACTGGAAAAATTCAGTCCATCATACTGATTTCTACTTGTGGTGGTTTGACCCTGGCTAGAGGCCAGATGCCCACCAAAGTCACTCTATCACTCCCCTTTTTGGCTGGACAGGGGAGAAATTATCTATTGGGAAGTTTAGGAGTCTAGATAAGGACAGGGAGAGATCAGTCTGCAATCAGTGTCATGGGCAAAACAGACTCAGCACAGAATAAAGGAAAGAAAACTCTCTAATTCATCACACTGCACTGCACACATAGTGACACCAGAGTCGGGTAATGAGAAGCATGGACAGGTCTTAAAGCACCCCCACACACCCCTCCCTTCTTAGCAGACTTCACTTTAGTCATGATTTCTCTCCCTTCTCCCGCCAGGGATGGCATGAGGGTGGGAAGGAATGGGATTTTCTTTCAATTACTCACAAGTTGGTTTCCTTCTTGGCTAGGGGGGCATTCATTCCTCACACCCTCCCCCTGCTGCACCGTGGGGTCCCACCCATGGGAGACAGTCCTTCACGAATTTCTCCAACGTGAGTCCTTTCCCATGGGACTTCGGCTCTTCACCAGCTGCCCCGGCGTGGGGCACTGCTGTGGGGTGCAGTCATAGAATCACAGAATGTCTCTCGGGCTCAGACTGCTTCAGTTTGGTCCCCACAGAGTCACAAGCCCCCCCTCCAGCAAACCTTCTTCAGCGTGGGTCTCTCTCTCTCTCTCTGTCCCTGTCCACAGGCTGCTGCCAGGGGCTTGGTCACAGCGTCTCCCACATGTCTCCACCTGCTCCAGTGTGGAGCCTCTCCACAGGCTGCAGGTGGGGTCTCTCCTCCCCATCATCCCCCATGGGCTGCAGGGGGACAACCTGCTCCATCATGGTCTTCTCCATGAGCTGCAGGAGAGTCTCTATTCTCATGCCTGGAGCCCCTACTCTCCCTACTTCTTCTCCAACCTTGGTGCCTGAACAGTTTCTTACATCCTCTCACTTCCTTCTCTGGTGTCAAAAAGTGGCTGCTTGTATTTTTTTTTTCTCCTAAATGTGATTCCCAGAGGCGCTGTGACCGTCACTGATGTGCTCAGCCCTGGTCAGCAGCAGGTCCAGCCTTGAGCCCAGCTGGTGTTTACTCTGTTAGGCCTGCAGAGAGCTTCTAGCTGCTTCTTGCAGAAGCCACCCCTGCAGCCCCCACCCCTCCACCCCAGAAGCCCACCACACAAAACTACAACACTACTCTGTAGTAATTAATGTACTTCCACACGTGCTGCTGTTTTAACCATAAATCCCCTTCTGGGAAGACAGTCCCACCTAAGGGTGCCTACTTTGAGTTTAGCTCTTGGCAGGATTAAGCCCTACGTGGCCCAAAGTAGTTAGTCTGCAATACAGAACAGGTCAGAGCCGAGTAATTCTCTCAGTGAGACTGCAGATCATATCTCATGCGGCAGGTTGCCAAGGAGCTGCTAGGATCAGAGAACAAATACAGATGGGAGGAGGTGGATGAAGCAAGGGTGGAACTACGCCGAAAAGGCTGTGGCTACAATACGATGACTACAGAGAGTAGAAGTAGACAAAGCCCAAGATCTACAGAGCCCAGCCAAGGATGTTCCAGCAAAACTCCAAAGGTCTCACCAATGCCTTAGCTGAGTTTCACAACCACAGGTCTGTTGGGCATCCTCAGCCCTGATCCACCTCCTTCAGCTGCTCTCTCTCCACCCATCTGCTGCCTAGTGACCCAAGCATCACTCCTCACATATTCTGGAGGTGCTGTCCCTTATCCTCTCCTCCATCCTTCTTTTCAACTGAGATATGGGGAAGGAGAAATAGCAAGAGAAAAGTTTGAAATTGTGAAGGAAGCTTTAATCTTAAACCCTATTAGGATGAAAACACTTTGTAACTCAGTATCACAGAATCACAGGGGTTGGAAGGGACCTCGAGAGATCGTTGGGTCCAACCCCCCTGCCAAAGCAGCTCCCCAGCTCATACTGCACAGATAGGCATCCAGACAGGTCTTGAATATCTCCAGAGAAGGAGACTCCACCACCTCCCTGGGCAGCCTGTCCCAGGGCTCTGTCACCCTCACTGTGAGAAAGTTCTTCCACATATTCCTCAATAACAAATACAAAAACCTGACAGCCCTTCCCTGCAGAATCACTCAGCTATTCCAAAGCTGTGCTGGCTTGCCAAACACTGGTTTAGTTTAAAGAAATCTTTATTCAGGAGAGCACTGATGCATGTGCCCACACAAAGCGTATGCTTTTACAACACAGTGTCCTAGAAAGAAAAAATCTAGTTGTCTTGAGTAAGACAGTCCTAAGACACTACTTGTTTTCCCCTTGGCTTCTTGGGGGAGCATTGCAGAAGAAAATTTTCTCTCTTACCCTGTCATGTACCATAGGGATAAAACATATCTGTGTCACTTCATAGGGGTGTCGTGAGGATTCATTAATGTTTATATGCACTGTGAAGATGAGATGGCCTACGAGCATTAAGGTACATCAAAGCAATAGGTTTTTAATGCACACTTACCCTGTGGTGAGTACCTCTTCCCTTCCACCAGCCCATAATAGCTGTTTGCCACAATCTGTCCTGGGGAACAGCCAAAGCCAAAGCCTGTATAGGCCCAGGGGACTGAACCAAGCACTCAGATGAGTAAAGTTAACAATGCTGATCTCAGGCACAGCAGAAATTTTGAGAACAAATATTCTTTCAAAATCCCTACAGCTACAGTGCCAAGGAAGCAATGGTGCTTACAGAATCAAAATGGGCTCCAGAAGCAAGGAACAAATGAACTGATTGTTATTTAGCTTGGAGAAAGTATTACTTTTCCCTCATTTGATTCAATGCCATGCTTCCCTCTGATTTAGTGATTTCTGTCTTTCATTTCTAAATTATATTCTGTCCAAATTTAGTTACCATAGAGAACAGTAAACGCAGCCTGAACACCTGGGCACTTGTTACAGGCAGGCTATTCTGGAGGTGGCAGTTCAGCACATCAGAACCAGCAATTAAAAGCCGCCTCCAGCACACTCGGCTTTGCTAAGACTCATGATGACAGTGCTTTGTTCATAAGGCAGCTCCTCTTCCTCTCTCCTTTGCTGCTCTACAGAATCCCAGGCTGGTTTGGGTTGGAAGGAACCTCAAAGCCCATGTAGTTCCAACCCCCCTGCCATGGGCAGGGACACTCTGCTAGCCCAGGTTGCCCAAAGCCCTGTCCAGCCTGGCCTTGAACACTGCCAGGGAGGGGGCAGTCACAGCTTCTCTGGGCAGCCTAGGACAGGGCATCACCATCCTCATGGGGTCCTCAGGCTGAGCAACCCCAGCTTTCTCAGTGTATCTTCATAGCAGAGGTACTCCAGCCCTCTGATCATCTTCATGGCCCTCCTCTGGACTTGCTCCAACAGGTTTCTGTCTTTCTTGTACTGTGGACCCTAGAGCTGGATGCAGTACTCCAGGTGGGGTCTCACCAGAGCAGAGTAGAGGGGCAGAATTACCTCCCTCAACCTGCTAGTCATGTTTCTTCTGATGCAGCCCAGGACACAGTTGGCTTTCTGGGCTACAAGAGCACACTGCCAGCTCATGTTGAGCTTTACATCATCCAACACCCCCAAGTCCTTCTCCTCAGAATTGCTTTCAATGTATTCCCCTCTCAGCCTATAGTTGTACTTGGGATTGTTCTGACCTATGTGCAGGACCTTGTACTTGGCCTTGTTGAACTTCATGCAGTTCACGTGGGCTCAGCTCCCTATCCTGTCAAGGTCCCTCTGGATGGCATCACTTCCCTCCAGCATGTCAACTGCATCACACAGCTTGGTGTCCTTGGCAAACGTGCTGAGAGTGCACTCAATCCCACTGTCCATGTTGCCAACAAAGATGTTAAACAGCACCAGTCACAATACTGAGCCCTGAAGAACACTACTCATCACTGATCTCCACCTGGATGTACATGGAACCTGGTCCATACACTGTCCCTGAAGCTGGAAATAGTAGCTATTTGGTTGACTGTCTGCCCTGCTCAGTTACAGATGATCATTTCTCTTCCATCCCTGTGGTCTGACAGTGACCCACATTCTCAATTAAATTCACCAGGGAAGCACAACTGAGAAACCAGAGCAGGCAGCACAGACACCAGCAATTTCGAGCAACCAGCTCTCGAGGACATATGAGGTGATGCACAGCTCAGAGGGTCTAGGAAAGGAACACCATAGCTCATCTGTAATTCAACGTCAAGCAGTGCTAAAGTAGGTGAGGACTTGTACTGGTACTGCCCCCACCCCACCTGGAGGTCAGCACTATTGTGTATGGAGAAGGTTCAACCCTGTGGTGGCCAACCAGGACTCCAGCAGGAAGCCATCCTCCCTCTAGGCAGGGGGAGGCAGCAAGTGACACAGCCTGTGAGCTCTCACACTTGCACTGCTGGAGAACAGGGCCCAGGAAAAATTAAAATAAAGAGACTTTTAGGCAGCAGTGAGGAATTTCAAAGCTTTAAAGAACTGGCAGAGAGAATGTGACCACTTGTAAGCCTGACTACTCCTTTGCCCTAGGGGACTGTATATGAATTCTGTGATTCTAGGAAGGTATCTGCCTTTCTTTAATGAAAACATTCTGTCACCACCTGTCAGGAATAAATTCAGGCAAAGAAAACAAGACAATATTGAACTAGAAGGCAGGATCTTGCAAAACATCAGAGCTGATTCATCCCTTCCCATCCCTTCCCCCAGCCTCCCCCCACATCCTACTCCGGGCACCATGCCGAGAATACATTCACTTAACCTGCCTGTGGATTTACATGAGATTACTATCCACTGCCACTGATTCAAAATCCCTTTATTCCCCACTATTGCCATATTTCCCTAAGAGATGTACTGAATACAAGGAACTTCATCTTTTTCTTGAATCATTCCAATCTCTGTAGAGTCTGTCAGCAGAGGTGCCAAGTACAGAAGTCTTGACTACTCACTCCCACCTCTAGAACTGGTATGCCAGGCTATTAGGATACAAAGCTGTTCTTTTTCTCCCAAAATGTGTGAATTACCAGAGTATTATGCCTCTAGATACACATTCTTGCTTGCTAAAGCTGCACTCCTCCTTTTTAGGCTCTGGAAACAGTAGTGAAAAGAAGTAGCCACCTGTTGTAGGGTTAAGTTAAAAAAACCCAAACCTTCTTGGATTAAAAAACCCTCCTTTGGATCACACATTAAAAGGAGGGACGATAACTGTCAGGAAACTGTGGCATCTATTATAGCCCCAAACCCAGGGACTTTTTTTTTCCTGCACACCTTCAGCTCACTCTACACAGTTTTTGCAAGGACAGCACTCAGGGTTCCAGCCTAGAAAGCTCTCTGGTTACACTCCTCCACAGCAATTTAAAAGAAAATACAAATTCAAACTTTATTCATGTAATACATCACCTACCACCCTGCAGAAGGACCTTTGTCCTGCTCCCTCCCCTCCCGACATTAAGGTACATACTGTGCTCCGCTGCCTTCCCATGCAGGTGCTCTGCAAGCCACAAAAGCCCAGTTTGCTCAGACCAGTAGCTGACCTGGCAGCAGCGAAGCGGAGGTGAAAGCAGCTTTCTCTGAAAAAAACTCTTCTTTGTGTTGCAAACTGGTTTGGAAAAGAACCAACTCCATCTACCTGTGCTTTCCCACGGCCTGAAAAAGCATCCTCAGCTGCTCAGGTGGGAAGGGAACGGCAGGGGATGGGAACAGGTTGGTCTGGCAGCAGGAGAAAGGCCTCTGAGGCCGGACGCAATTTCCCTGCTGCATGCCTGAGTGAGCACTGTTAGGCCTTTGCTGAGAGTGGATGCAAATAGGAGCAGCTTAGAAAAGTTGTCTTAATTCTTTCTTCCTAAAGGTCTGAGGGAATTTGCTGAGAAGGTGTCACGAGTCTGTATAACCCACATATATGTATAGCCCAGCTTTCACCAACATAAACCAGACCAGATCAGAACAGCCCTGCAATCCAAGTCTCAGGCAGACCTAAACAGCCTGAATCCAAGCGGTAAAAAGCACTGGAAGGAGTACCTCTTCAGGCTTCCCTCACACATCCAAGAGCAAGGAAAAGGACCAGAGTGTCCCTTTGCTTCTGTGTGAGTCAATATGTATCATACACCCATTTGCATTCGTTAGCTCAAGTAGGCCAGTTCCAAAGGACTGCCACTGGGGAGCGTGTCCTTTTTAAACAGTTAATGGAGTTTTAATTAATTGTGTTACCTAAAAAATGCATCTTGACAAAAAGCAAGATAATTGAAATGCATTAAAAGGCATGTATGTTCATCTGCCCAGGAAGAAGCTGAAAAAGGCAAGAAGACAAAAGAAAACACAGAATAGAACAATTTTTAGAGCATCTGAAAAGGTTTGCAAATTCAATAACTGGTGTGAATAATTCTGGGCAAGCAAGTGTCTAAGATAAATAATAATAATACTAATTTAAAAAACCAAAAAGAACCCCAAAAATCAAATCTAAATGCTAACTTATTTACTAAACCAAATTTTTTTAATATAATTTATACATATGTTTTTGAACATATATATAGGAATCAACCTAGAAAGCATTCATATTGCTGGTAGAAAAAAAAATTCTTTCTGGAAAAGCTTTTGACTTCTGATTGAGAATAAAGAGCTTTAAGCAATTTTTTCAACTAGAGGTTAGGTTTTCAGGGAAAAATCCATTTTTTCAGCAGCAATTTATTTTCCATGGGTGGTGTTTGTTGGGTTGGGTTTTTTTAATCAAAACCTTATTTTTCATTAAAAACAGCTTTGACAAAAATAATATGGGCCAGTAGAGCATTTCCCTTTATAATGGCTTCTGGCATTCAAGGTCAGGCTTGACTACATTAAATACAAGAACTTAAGATCAATTGTTCAGAAGCAGGAAACCAGTGACCAAAGAGTCAGTGTCCTCATTTTTTGGGTCCTAAAGCCACATGAAATCTGTCAGGGCACACACAGGTGTTGTAGTAGGGCAGAAAAGGTGACCCCCCCTAGGCATTTTTCACCTTGCAACTGGAGACTATCAAAGATATTTCTGAAAGTCCTTCTTACTCTTCAGCAAGAGAAAAGGTTTCTTCAGACAGACTGTGGCAGAGAAAGGTCAATCAACTTTGCCTAAAAAATCACACATCAGATCAGCAGCCCAGTGAAAACAGAGTTAGCTACCTGTTTAACCAAGCCCAATGCCCAAGCCACCAGGCCTCAAGTCCTGTTCCAGGGAAGGCACCATCATACCAAGGTCTACAGGTTGGTGATTCTTATCCTCTAAAGATGGAAATTACTCCTCAGGTAGCAAAGGAGGAGGTCCACTGAATGCTTGGAGCTTTTTGTGAACCATCGCTGAGGCTTCAGAAAATGGTGCACAGACCAGAAATGCCAAAGAGTTTCCAGCTGAAAAGCTATCAGTGTAATTTTACAGGGGTTAACAGTTCACAATAATCTGCTGGTCTGAAACATTTGGGATGCTTGTCCTGGAAGCCCCACCACAAAGCAGTCATGTTACTACATTAGTGAGTTGGATATTACAACTGAAGGAGACCTCAGTCATCATCAAACTACACAAAACCTAACATCAAATGATCTGGTTGGTCCAGAAAACACCCATATTTGCTCAATCTCACCTGAATTATTTGGAAGAGAGGTGTCCCTGTCTGGTAATGGACGGTCTGCACTGGAGGGACAGACCAGAAACATCCTCACCCAAGCAGGACTTGCTGCTTCTCAGAGGAAATGGGGCCATGGAAACCAAAACACAAACCATCAATGTCAGTTCCTAAATGTACCTCTGCTACATGGTACAGTATCTGACTGGAGAAATCCATTTTTGCACTAATTGCTACCTACCTTAGGAAGGGCTATGAGGAAAAAATAGTCACCCATGACTTTCTTACCAGAAATTTATACCAAGGTGACCCTATTAACTCCATTTATTTGGCCATTCGGTCCAGCACAGTCATACCCCAAATAATGAAACAAAACCCCCTTTGGAAATCACAGTTTTATCCCTGGGCAGACTTCTAAACCAACTTTCTTAAAAGAGGCAAAATTTCTCTCCTCTCCACCAAAAAAAGTTAATAGAAACAACTATCATTTTTTCCCCCATGTCTGTTTGCAGATTTTTTTCACATATATTTTTAAAAGTTAAGATTTTATTGCCTTCTCACAGGGACAATATTCCAGCAGGAAAGATATTAACTGCCCTTTTTTGTGTCTTTGTGCTAAAATCTGCTTTGTCCCCAGCTCAGAACATGAGGAGAGGGGAATGTTGGTCCTGGAGACAGCCTGTTGAGAAATGTGCAACCAGCCACTCTGACCTACCAGTGAGCTGAATGGGAATCACAAACACAAGAAATTACTTTGTAAAAATCCTCCTGTTTTTAGTTCAGTGAAGCCAACACCCCTAAGAGATCTTAATCTTCCTCCATTTATTTTCCCACTGCTTCAGTCTTACGCTATGGATGCATTCTGAATTGATGCAGACTCATAAAACATTACTCTGCTGACCTGCTTAATCAACAGTGTGACTCTTACAGGCTCAGTATCTCGTGAGGAACCACAGGAGAAAACAAACCTTGGTTCAGTGTTGCTGGACTGTAAGGAGCACACTGGCTTACAGTAAATCCATGCCTGTCCCTTGGCTGAAGCAGTGCCCAACAGCAGATGCCTCAGGAAGATTCTAACAACCAGAATAATCATGTAATGCTGCTCCCCAAAATATGTTCCAGCTGCTGGGGGGTCTGCAGGCCAAGGCCAGCAGTGTTAAATTTGTACTTAGGAGCTTCAGAAGTATTCCTCCTGAATTTACCTGCCTATTTTTCGAAGGCATGGAAACCCATGCCCCCCACAGTGCCCATAGGCAAGGAGCTGCACAGCTAAACAAGGAGCACATCTTTCTGCTCTGAACCTGGGGCCTGACAGATTCATCTGAAGTTCTTCTCCTGACAGCAGTCACCCCCTAATTCTTCCTCCCTGTGCCGTTTAGACCTTGCTCTCCTCTCTGCTTACCAACAGAGATGACAGATAAAAATACAACCAGTAAGACAGCTGAAAGTACATCAGCCATTTCAATCTCATTTTCCCAGGGCAAGTGGGGTGATGGGAAAGGTGAACTCTTTAGCAAACAGGAGTGCCTGAGGTAAAGGCAGGAAATCCTTTTATCTTTAGACCTTCAAAACCAAGGCTGATGTCCCACCAAAATTCTCATCATGTAATCTTTCAGGCATTTAAATGCCTCCAGGGACCTACATTCACTAAAAATCCACTAAAACCCCTTTTAACACCCCCCTCCCAGTCACAGCCTGCCCAAGCTCTTGCAGAAATCAGCTAGCTGAATGTCCTGCCTCTCCCAAAGGCTGGAGATCCCTATTCAGCTGTGTTTGGAGCAAGGCTTTATTCAGTGCTCCCCCATACCAGCACGGCCCCTGCCTCAACCAGTTCAATTGCTTGCACATTAGCTCAGATAAATCTAACGCTTAAGTGGTCTGTTGTCATGGATTTAACTGGTAACACGTTTTATATTCATCCAAAATAGTAGAGCCTCTAAAATAGCTGAATAAGGAAAATCTCTTCATTACCTCAACCCTGAAATGTAGTCTGTGACTGACAGTGATTTATTCTATTTGGAGACAATCTCTGAGCAACTAAAACCACCAGAAGAGCACTTTTCCCCCCCAGCAGAACTGGGGTGCCATCTTAGAATGAAATCTCACCCATTAGCCCAAACTGTCCCAGTATGTGCAGTTTTGCCCAATGGGTTGTGAAGACCAAACAATGAGACCTTGGTTAAGAATCACTTTCATTCTGCTCAAACATCTGGTGAATAAAATCTATAGCAAGGTGCCTCACTGATCTGTACCTGCCAAGGTATACATGTCCCTCCTAACTACCTTATAAATCAAATATATATATTCCCAAGCAAGGCTGTTCCCTTTCCCTCCTATAAGAGTAGCTACTGATTACTGTCAGAGCCAAAAGCCACCTAAGAACATCAAATGGTATAATAAAAACAGGAGTAGTACACAATTTCATCTTTCTTACACATTTTATTTAGCCCAGCCTGGATTTTCAGTATATTCTACCCATAGTAATTTCTTCTATTTCTTGTACCTAAATACAAATTTCTTGTTGACATGTTTCATTTCCATTAATTTCCAAGTGTGGGTACATCTTGCCTGAAGAAATAACTCCAGCAGAATTTGACATGCAAATTTGTTTTCTCTAGTGAAAATTAGATAGATACACAGAGCTAATATGAAAAAAAGATAATAAAAGCAGGCACAAATGAGAATTTATATCTAATATGTTTTTCAGTGATGTGGTGAAGGACTGTCTAGGCTGAGTAAATTAGCTCCTAATGTGGTCAATTAAGACAGGTAGGTCACCTGGCAAGAGAAGCTGAAAGAGAAACAAGTCCAAAGAAACAAGGATGCTGAGGTTTGGAGAGAACTGGCTTTCCATCCGTTGCCTGGAAATGCAGTCTCTCCTGCCTTAACTGTTACTGCCTTCCTGCAATGTCTAATAGACAGCTTGTCTCTATTAACTGGAATGCCAATCTATTTTATTTGAACGACTGAGAAGGGGGAGGTATGTAAAAACAGAGGGGGAAAAAAAACCCTCAGGGATTTTCTTCTTGCTTATATTTGCTTTAGTATTTTCTTACTAAGAAGGGACTGAGTGAAAAGTGTGGGGCATATAGAAAAAGGAAAAAAAAAAAAAAAAGGAAAAAAAGAATCAGGTCTTTCCATTCACCAGGAATGAAATCAACTGGACCAACCTCAGCTGACATTAGCTTTCCATCCAGCTGCAGCACCTAGATACTATGCAATGGTGTTCTTAATGATGTGTATTCATTCAAACAATAAAGTACTTGGAAATGCCTGTGTCATATTTAATTATTTTGAACAGCTTGAAGAGGGAGGAAAAGCAGTGAGGGCCAGGAAACTCTGTATATACAGCTGTCACGTTTCTCAAGTCTGAAAAGAGAGTATGTAGAGACAAGAGAAGGGAGCAAACTCTCTGGAAGGATGAAACTCCTGTAAAGCATGTCAAATAAGGCACTGGGATAATGAGGAAACCACAACCTCACTAGCACTTGGAGGATTTTAGAAAGCACTCCCTATGTGAAGAACATGTTGGACATACATAGCAGGAAGGGGCAGGAGGAGGGGAAGGGTGGCAGGAAGGGAGTTCTAAACTGCTCCCTCGCAGGAGCACTCTCTAAGAGCAACTGGGTTAGGATCCAGGTTCAGCGGGGAGCCCTGGAAGCAGCAGGCCAGCAGTGCCTCACTACTGCCCATCCCTCCTCATGGTGGTCTCTTCCCTTTACCACGCAGCTCTCACGCATACAGTGCCAGACCTCGCTTCACCTGAGCTGCTCTCCTTTCCTCTACAGACCACAGCAGGGACCTGAGGAACACATGGGGTGTCATCTGCCGAAGATGTGCCTCTGCACTGGTGAGCAGAGGCGCAGAGGAGGTCGCACAGGGCATCGCTGTGTCACTCATGAAGCCGCAGGACTGCCAGTGCCGGCGTCACTACTGCTGACTTCAGGCCACCGCCGCCTGAAGGACTGCAGCGTCTCAGTGATCGACACACACAGAATCACAGCATCACAAGGATGGAAAAGGCCTTTAAGATCATCGAGTCCAACCATTCCTGTCCTATGCTAAACCACATCCCTAAGTACCTCATCTACCCTTTAAACACCCGGAGCAGTCAGGCTTCAGAGAGAGATCAGCTCACCTGAGGAGCTGAGGGCTCAGCTTAGGGAAAGCCCACCCCCACACACAACCCAGCCACAGCTCCACCAGGATACTAACATTGCACTGATTGCACCCATCCTCTCCATGTCAGAGTTGAAATCCAGTACAGCCCAAAAAGAAAGGGCAAGGACATTATTTCACCTGTCTCTGGCAACAAACCCCAGGTTTTTACTATGATTCTGAGGCATCTGAAACAACTCTTCTACTTATTGTTCCTTTATGAGGGTAGATGGCACTGGAAACTTGATCCCAGTGCAACATGTGGATTTAACACTGAGCTGTTGACCCATACTAAGTCCTGTGCAAGCATTTCAGCTTTCTATTTTGGTGGCCCTGTCCTCTACAGCTTAATTTATTTTTGAAGCAATCAATGAAACATCACAGCATTTAGGGACAACAAAGTTAAGAGTTAGGATTCCTCTTTTTGGCCATAAAATCATGTTACAACTGAACAACAGAAAACCAGCGGTTTCTCCATATTTTCTCTCCCCATCCTGATAGATGTCAAAGTGAAAAGGGAATGCTAAGTCACAAATGGCAGGAAATCCTCTGGAACAGCAGAGGAGACAAAGCAATAGACCCTGAGGTTTCATACTCCAGCCTAGAGAGCCATGGGCATGAAAGTGATTTTAACTGTTGGTTGCCCATATGACTACTGTTTTTCCAAGACATGTTAAGGACTTGATCCATGAACCCAGTAAGGAAGGTTCTCCCATGGAATGCCTAAGGCAGGATCTGAGCACTCATGATCCAAAGTGAGGGCTGCAACTGTGCTTCTTTTTATTTCTCCTTTGCCTAAAAGGAGATTCCCTGTCTCTGATGGTTCTTCCTACAGCATTCCTTAACCCTGATGTGTTACCTAAGAATTAGGGGAGCACAAATTTTACCATTTTTAAACTAAATTTAGCTTAGATTTAACTTCTCCTGGCACCCCTCTAGCTCTGGTGCACAGCAGAGGAATTTATCTTGCGTAGCCCATAATTCACACGGAGGTAAGTCTACAATGGACAGCTTATGAATGTGCAGCACAGAACAGGCTGCCAGCGTAGACCAGTCCTCAAGCTCGACCCCACCTGTAGCCTGTGGAGCTCCGATTCAGCCCTTGGGCAGTCTCAGAACTGGGTATGAAAAAGAAGTAAGTCTCAAGTACCTCATACCCACAATCCCCAAGGTCAACGTGACCTTTAATTAGCCTTTCATTTCAAATCTTGCCCATGTCTGCACTCCCCCTCCCTGTAAGCAAAGGAGTATGATGGGTAGCAGAAGAAGGTAAAATTCAAATGAAGCATTTGTTCCACGTTATCCACAATGCAAGGACAGAATTAATCAGCTTTCTCTTACCCAGCCTGTCCAAACTGTGTAACAACTACATAATAATTAACACTAACAGTATAAAATACTGTTCCTGCAATATCTGCAGAAAGCGATTAGCAATGTTGGGCTTTAGGAGTCTGGCTAAGGGAAGGCTTCCTCCCCAGCACAAAGGGAAATCCTACGTTATCTTGATTGTTCTTGGTTGCTTGGGCTCTGACAGATGAAGCGCAGCCATCAGAGCCCAGATCTGCAGCTCGGAAGCGCCGAAGAGGACCCAAAGTTCCAAGCACCTCACTTAGAACGCAGCGAGGCTAGAGATTTCCCAGGTCCTTTATCACAAACTTTGAGGGATGTCTTTAGGTCCTCGAGCTGCCAGAGCTACTGCACACTTCGGCCTAAAGCTGTAACAACAACATTTGGGAAGATAACACCAAATGAGAGCAAGATGGGAACAACCGCGGGACAAGAAGCCTGAGCAGTTAGATGATTCATTCTTCTGATAATGCTCCTTATTCACTAGCACCTTCCCCTTACGGTTCGTTTCCAGCAATGACGGGAGGCAGCCTGGCTCCACCTAAAAGGAGAGCTTGCCATTCAGGAAGAGTGCTGAAAATTGTGACAGGAGCTGCGAGGTCTACACGCACACCCTCTTCTGACAGGGATTTCTACTATAAGACTGATTTGGGCCCCAAAGTGGGGTCTGGTGCTGCTGTATCGCCACACTCCCCCCCGGCTCAGACCTCCGGGTTGTTTTTCCAAAGCTTTTAGCAGCACCTTCTACCGGCCAGGAGCGCCTCGCATCCCCCCCTTCAGGCAAAACAAGCAGCGCCGCTGCCCAGCGTACAAACGAAGAGCTGCCCCGTTCGCCGGAGTCTCCCCCTGCCCCAGGTGTTACGGGGAAAGGACCGCCGGCTGCCGCGCAAGGACCAACAGAGCGGCGGGCCGCCGAGCCACGGACCGCCAGTCCCCCTACGCCGCCGCTGCTCCCACAAGCAGCCCCGGGAGGCTCCAGGCGCTCGGCGCTCACCCCGCGCCAGCCGGCCGAGCCTCCCCCGCCGCGGCTGGGGTCGCAGCAAAGCGGTAGCCCGGGGGAGGCGGGGGGGTGGGGGGAGACTCCGCACCCCGGCTCCTCCGCGTCCCGCGCTGCCCTAAAAGGCGCGTGCTGCCAGCCGCAGGCATCCATGGCAACTCCGGCCCGAAACCGGCCCGCTCGGAGAGCCGCCCGCCACGGACCGCGAAGTAGTTTGCCCGCCCGCTGCCCCGCCGCCGCCGCACCATGGACAGCGCCCGGCGGGCTCCCGGCGCCCCCCGCCGCCCTGACCGGAGCAAGCGACCCCCGCGGGGGCCGCTCCCGGCGCCGCGGCGCCCCCTGGCGGGGCCCCGGCGGACACGCAGCTAACCGCGACCTCCCCCCACACACGCACCCCACTGCCGTGCCTCGACTCCCGGTCGCGGCCCCGCGCTCCCGGCCCCCGCTCCGGCGTGCGCTCCGGGGGTTCGGCGGGGCAGCGGCGGAGTCCTTACCTTCCGCAGCATGCTGTGAAGGCAGCGCCGGGGGTTCCCCGCCACGGCGCCGCGCTCTCCCGCCCCTCACGGCGGGGCCATGCAGGGAAGGGGGTGCGCGCAGAGCGGCTGAGACGGCCGCCCCGGGGCTCACACCCCGGCCCGTTCCGGCGGCGCGGTGCCCAGAGCCCGCGGGCGCGGCGGCCCTCTGTGCGCGCCGCCCGCCTGCCTGCCCACACTGAGCGGCGGCGCGACGGCTGCCGCCCGCCACGAGGCAGCGCGGCCGCGAGGGGGGCCGGGCCCACCCGCCCCCGCCGCCCGGCCCCTTCCCCGGCCGCGGGCAGGGAAGCGGCCGCAGCCCCCGCCCGCTGCCCGCGGCTGGAGCAGCCGTGGCTGAAGAGGTGGCCTGACCCGGGGCGGGGGTCGGGGGACTCAGGCGGGCGCCTGGCTCTGGGCGGCTCGCAGGTACGCTGTGCGGGGGCCCACAGCGCTTTGGGGAGCCGCGGCAGCACCCCACGGAAAGCAGGGCGCGGGGCTGCGTCCCCCGTGTAGCAGCTTGGTGGGCTCTCAAGGGAGAGCTCAGGCTGGGGGGCTTCATCCCTCCGGCCAGATCTGGGCCGTGGGAAGCCCCTTGGACCAGGCTGATGTGGTGCTTAAACACCCCGTACGTGGCCTTAGCGCTGTGGTTCCCCTTACGGAAGCGAGGCTCACCCAAAGCAAATTACACCTATTCCAGGAGCAATTCACTCTTTCTGCACGCTGTAGTACACTGTCAGAGCTACAAGCTGTTCTCAAGTTAAAATAGAACCCGGTCTCAGAAGGTATTTAGCGCTAATTATAACATACTTGCTATATTAACATTAAATGCAAGAACCCGGGGCTCCTGCTGTCCCGTGTGTGGAGGCGAATCGTCGCCTGGCATGTTACATCTGCGCACGCACACCCCACAGCTGTGCACCCAGCAGACCAACCCGGATGATGGAGCAGCAGTTGTGCTGCGTCTGGGAGGACAGGACCTCACGTTTCAGGTATTGAAAGATGTGCCTTACCTCCAGTTTTCCTTGTGTCCTGATACGTTCTCAAGTAACTTTTCATAAAACTTCAGTCCTGTGAGCATAGCGTGACCCACGGTAAATTCATTTCCAGCAAGCTAGTTAGTAAGTTAAAAGCAGATTAGAAGTTAGAGCAAACTGTTCCTTCACTGTCATGAGTTCGACAGGAGCGGCTTAGCTGAAGCGACTGAACGTTAGCTGGGAGCTTAACACAGAGTTCATACCCTAATGTCGTGGACGGTGAGCAGTGGTACCACAGTACTCAGCCATCCAACCTCGTCCATCATGTTTGTGATGCTGCTGGTTTTGATCTTGCAGTGCAAGGTATATCACTCAGTGCAGTGTTGCATTAAGGTGCTAAAATGGCAGGGAGTCACTTGAGTGGAACCTGTGTGACTAGTAGGGGGTTTTATGTTGGTTACAGTTAGCCAGTAGCTGTTATGTTGTCGGTGACAGCTATTGGGCTCAGATTTCCTGGGCTCTTATTAGCCTGTTAATTTGTGCCTCATGACACTGGCTGTTACTTCTCCCTCAGGTCTGATCATACAGCTTCAGTCATTACTCTATGCACCTGCTCAGGTTGCCTCTTTCCTTTCTTCTTTCTCCAGAAAATGAAGAGCTCCTCATTTTGTCAAGATTTCTGCAGTATAGGTATGATCTGATGTTTTCATAGTCACTGCAGATGACCATTCACAGAAATTGGTAGCATTTCTAAGAAGACTCCCAGCTACAGCCATTGACTCCACCCAGCATAAAATGCTGCAGGACACAATCCCTCTAAGCCCATCTGCTGTCATCCCTGGTTGTGACAGGCTCTCAAGCTGCTTTCCTTTCTCCTGGATGTTTCTGACTGAGGTGCATCCATCCTTCTTTCATGGGGGTTGATTGTGTAAGCTCGATACAACTACTAGTTTACCTGTAAGTGACGAGGAATAAAACCATCAGCAACAATCCTGGGCCACAGGCGTTTGGGTGTTGGGTTTGTTTTCTCTGTAGTTCCACTCATGAAAAGATGTGCTCTGGAATCACTTCTTTTCTGAGTGGGTTTAAAAAAGAGTTGGAACCCTAAAATTCAAGTATTGCAGTGCTTAATTTAGAGGTATGGGGTTCTTGGAATACCCCAAACCTCAGTGCTTGGTACCATGGCTTTTTATGCATTAGGGGAGTTCAAACCCTTGGCACAGGTTTCATAGCAATCTTCCCTTCCAGATGAGCCAGAAACCGAACGTGGTTTTTCATAGAGCAGCCTCCACAGGATCTCTAACGACAGGGTGTTGAAAACCTGACTTCCCATCTTAAGGCCAAAGCTTTTGTCTTCTCAGAATTCAGGGCTGAGACATTTGCCCTGAAGACAGACCTTGAAGTTCATATCTTTCAAAAACTGTATTAGATAACTCAGCATGTGCTTTTTAGTCGTTTTCTCGTAACAGCAGGAATACTGCTGCCTCCTCCTTGCACTGTTGACCTCTGCATTTTTTTCTGGAGCTATAAAAGTTTGAGTCCACCCCTTTCTTTTTAAAACATAAGCATTTTAAAGGTAGATGAGAAGTTTGGAATCCAGACCTACAGAGAAATGTGATGGCAGGGATTTTTGATACAACTCCAGGACCATCTGGCCAAACAGCAGCAAATAATTAACTTTGCTGACTTGCCTTGTCTTGTCTGAGATTGTATCATTTCAGGGCATCAGGACTGCTTATGTTTCCACTCTTTCATCCCATCATTATCTTCTTTCTTCTTTTTCTGGTGATCTTTATCAGTTGTTGTGACTCTGCATGGCTCTTGGCACCCACTCTTTCTCCCATTCATTTGGTGATGTAAGCTCTCTCCATGTTCCTCCTCCGTACGCTCACTCTTACATCACCCTGAGTACCCCTTTTCTCTTACAGTTTTAGCCCCCTTATTATGCTTGTGAAATACCAGGCATCTTCAGAGGAAGTCTGGGCATGAAGCAATGCCTGATGTCATGGGATTGATCCAAGATCTCAAGGAACAGACCCTTATTCAGTTTCCCTCTACACAAACTTACTTCCTCCTCCAAAAAACCCTCTAATAAAAATTATGCCTGACAAGTATTGACAATTATTTTCAAGCCTGTTTTGACAAAGCCACATTAGTTTGCTTTTGTCTTTAAAGAGCTTTCCTCACATGTAATAATGTCACATAATCAGAATATGATAGATGGGAACTCCAGCCTGTGCTGGTCAGCTCAGATGAAGCCCAGGTAACTGGAGAGAAACCAGCACTCAGCATGACTGTGCCAGCTTCCTATTTCCTCTGACTTTTGCTCATATGTTTTGATGTGAGGTGTCTTCCTTCCACAAAGCTGAAATCAATCTGCCTGTGTTTCCTTCCCCTAGAAAAGCTCTAGGTAATGATCTACTGCCTTCTTATATTGAGGCCATTTTTATGTTTTTATGTTACCAACTGAATGATGCCACGCTAAAACAAGCTCTCTTGATTTGTTCCCACTGAGACACAGGCCAATCATACCAACTTTTCTGTCCTTACTTTGCTTATCAGCACCCAAAGGTAAACATGGAAAAAAGGTGACTAGATTCCCCATTCAAGTGTCACTGGATATTAACAAAGCGATTCCTAAAGTGCTGCAAAGTGGCCTCTATGTGCACATTTTGTTTGCAGCTCTGTGCTCCTGGGTGCTGCCTAATCATCGTGCCTTTACCTGGGCCTGTCCAGAAGCACTGTGCCTCTGGAAGGGGTGTACTGTGCCACTGAGCTCTGTACGTCCCAAAATGAAATCTGGGATAAAAGGGTGGAATCTTCCAGTTCTGCCTGAAAAAGATGTGCGCTGAGTGAGAGGGCATGTCACAGATAGGTGACAGAAGAGCCAGTTTATATCCTCCTCCTTAAAGACTACTACAAATTTCTTTTGCTCTGGCCTTTCCCAGTATTTCACAAATGAACCAAAAGTCCTGAAGTGAAATGTGTTCCTCATCTTGCCCTCTGTCATCACCGAAGTCTAATTCCCTCTCCTTAAGCCACAAAAATCACCCCTGCTACCACACGATCAACCTTTACAGTGTAAAAGTATAAGAAAAAGTATAAAAGTACAGAATAACCAGAACCTAAATTGGTTTTGTCATCCATTTGACCTCCAGTGATGTCTTCCTCCCACACCTCCTTGTATTGAGAAAGACTCTTTTTTTCTCTCCCCTTCACCCTATCTGCCACTTCTGCAGGAACTGACCAGCCCCTCCCCTCCCGCTGCCCCACATCGCTGAGCTACAACATCCTACCTGGGTTTTACTCTTCCCTGGCTTACTAGTCAGTTCCCTCCAAGCACCATGCTCAGTGTTGTCTCCTCCAGAGGCAGGAGAAGATCTCTTTTATAAAAGTGGCATCTGAGTTTCGGACTGATTTTTACTTAAAGTTGTGGTATCTGTTCAGACAGCTGACGGTGACGCTGTCGGGCTGCTTCACCGTGAGCGTTTTACAAGAGCAGTTCCAGCAGTGCTCTGCAGCAGACCTGGGGTCAGCAAGTTCCAGCTTAGTGCATAGGGATGCAAAGGTTTTCCTGTTCCTTTTGCCAGCGTTTACTAGATAATTCTCTGGGATGCAAGAATGAAACCACATTGAAGAGCACAACCCGCTCCTTAAATGCAGCGTGTTTGAAATGCCTTTAGCCAGCCTCAGGTTTGCAGGCTGGAATGCAAAATGTTGCTATGGCAACGCAACCTCCTCTCCACCCAATCAGCTGCAGCAAGAGGTGGTTGGTTTTCTTAAAGTAACGAGATTGTCTATATGTGCTCTTCACCGGATCGTTCAACACGAGACACAGAACAATCATTGTCACTGCCAAACAGTGGGAAAATACGACTTGTTCACTGCCAAAAAAGCACCCCCAACCCCACCCTATAAGCTTTGTAGGGATGGGAGGTTGACATTGTATCGTTACAACATGAATGGATAATAAGACAAACTGCCAAACGGATCCCATCTCGCCATGGAATCAAGGAAAGGTGTGAAACTGCTAAAATCTAAGTCAGTCTTGTTTTGTGAGAGAAAGCTTAAAGACATCTTCAAAGAATTGGTTGTAACAGAGAACAAGACTTAACATGATTGTGTGATTGCCTCTTTTACCCTGCTTGCATGTTGAGACTGGGTTTACAGGGTGACTTTGTCCTTTTCCATGAGCTGGCCACATGTACCCCAAGAGAGCAGCTCTGCTGCCCATCCCACCACAGGGGTGCCCAGGCTGCTCTCACACAAGCTACAGCTTGGGAGCCCACAGAAACCAATGTCAACACCGGCTCCACAGGAGCATGGACCAGCTTGTCATCAAGCACCAGCTCCTCCAGGAAAAGGGGCTGTGAACAGAGACAAGACTCATACCCTGCTCTGCTGAGTCCTTCACACAGGGCTCTGTCATTAATGTTTTAATTTAGTCAACGTGAGTGTTGTAGTTTTGCATGGCTGGGTTCTGGTGGAGAAGGGGGGCTGCAGAGATGGCTGCTGTGAGAAGCAGCTAGAAGCTCTCTGCAGGCCCCAGACTGTAAACATCATCTGATTCAAGGCCAGAGTTGCTGCTGACCAAGGCTGAGCCAATGGGCGATGGTCACAGCGCCTCTGGGAATCACACCCAGGAGAAAAAAACTGCAGGCAGGTGCATTTTGCCACCAGAGAAGGAGTGAGAAGATGTAATGAGCTGTGCAGACACCAAGGGGGGAAGGAGGGGGAGGAGGCACCCCAGGTGCTGGAGAGAAACATGCCCCCGCAGCCCGGGGAGAAACCCATGGTGGAGCGGGTCCCCCCACAGCCCATGGAAAAGGCTGAGACCCCACCTGCAGCCTGTGGAGAGGCCCCACGCTGGAGCAGGTGGAGACATACAGGAGATGCTGTGACCCATGTTGGAGCAAACCCCTGCCAGCACTTGCAGCCCGTGGAGAGAGACAGAGACACAGAAATGAGCAAGGGAGAGATTTGTGCTGGAACAGATTTGCTGGGGGAGGAGGCTGGTGACCCTGTGGAGGACTGGGACTGAGAGACATTTTGTGATTCTATGACTGCACCCCACAGCCGTGCCCCACGCCAGGGCAGCTGGTGAAGAGCCGAAGCCCCATGGGAAAGGACTCACGTTGGAGAAGTTCGTGAAGGACTGTCTCCCATGGGTGGGACCCCACGGTGCAGCAGGGGGAGGGTGTGAGGAATGAATGCCCCCCTAGCCAAGAAGGAAAAAACCTCATGAGGAACTGAAAGAAACCCCGATTTTCCCAGTCCCTGCCCCTCCCTGTGCCACAATGGGGGGAAAGTAGGGAGAGAAATCATGACTAAAGTGAAGTCTGCTAAGAAGGGAGGGGTGGGGGGGAAGTGCTTTAAGATCTGGTCACACTTCTCATTACCCGACTCTGGTGTCACTGTGTGTGCAGTGCAGTGTGATAAATTAGAGAGTTTTCTTTCCTTCACTCTGTGTTGAGTCTGTTTTGCCTGTGACACCAATTGCAGACTGATCTCTCCCTGTCCTTATCTCGACTCCTGAACCTCTCAATAGATATTTTCTCCCCTGTCCAGCTGAAAAGGGGAGTGATAGAGCAGCTTTGGTGGGCGTCTGGCCTCCAGCCAGGGTCAAACCACCAGAGTGAGCAAATTAAGAGTAACATAACCTAGCTTGATCCTCACTTGTCTGTAATGATGTATTAGTTCTTCGGCTCTGCTGATGCTTAGTGACCTGTTAAAACTACAGCAAGCCTATGTTCAAGTCCTGCCTCTTGTCAGTCTGTAAGCAGAAAAGATATTTCCCCAAATTAAAGGAAAAAGATCGGTAATTTTGGGGTAGTTTTCAGATTAATTAAAATTATGTTTATTGATAGACATTTTTCTACACTGTCATACGGGGGGAAAGCACTAAATCAAATTTTAATGATAATAATAATATCCTTTGAAAACGTTTTAAGATTTGACTAACACTTTAGTGAATGGGGATAGAGTAAGTCTTTGTTAATGAGTGATTGAACTGTCACTCTTCACTCCCTCTTAGTCACTATAATGAATGAAAGCGTATCCTTATCAATCTTGGATTCTGTACACATGTCACATGCTGTCTCTCTCTCCCAGGAACTGTCAGTTTGAAGCTATGAGACAGTCCACAGAAGAAAGGAAGGAGCTGTCAGCTCATAAGGCCCATAATAAGAATAAAATAATACTATATGCACAAATACAAAATCAAATGTGAACATCATCCTAGTTATTTTCCTTCATACCGAATGGAATGATCTGTGCTTTGTGGTTCTTACAGGTATACAGGAAATTAGAGTGACATAAATCATTGGATTTCAGATCAGCCTACATTCAGGCCTAATATGGGCATTATTTAACTGAACTTTTTGAAATCAGCTGAACCTGATTCAATAGCAAGATTTAAAGCTGGAAAACTGCAATGGTCTATGTTATGGTAAGACCTCAGTGTTTCTCATGTGAGTCAGGGTGTTGTCAGATGTGGTACTAACTCCAAATCTGAGGGCAGGTTCTAGGCTCAGTCTATTCTGTAGAGATATTAAGCTCCCCTGTCTCAGTAGGAAGTGCAAGCCCTAGGATGGGCAACACAGGAGAGATGTACAGCTTTGTTCATGAGTACAACATATATAGCCCAAGAAGTGGATGAGACTTCAGCCCTAAACACTGGGATATCACCAAGTTTGAGTGAGTTGGCTATTAAGAGACCTGATTTGAAGAGGGTCTGGAGTGCTTGGCATGCAGTGGACCAAACAGGGCTGCTGCCTCACTCCTTCCATGCTGAACTGAGGAGATGCCCAGTAGTGCAGTGTGTGAATAGAACACCTTAAAAAAGAGAAGGGAGATGTTTCAGAATAAGCATGGAAGAAGGTCATGAGGTCTTTTCTACACGTCACCCTTTTATAAGCTCAGTTACTCAGTTAGGAGTATGAGCACTTGCTATTGCAGCTGTCCTAACTTTAAAAATACAGATACAAAAGGGAAACTGTTTAGTGTAAGGCAATTATACCAGGACAGTGACTATTGGTTCCCAGTGTAAGTACTGCCATTACCAGCATAGCACATGGTTACCATTGTGCCTATGCTTAGAGGGTTTTGTCAGTTCAGTTCTTGTTCAACCACTGTTATACCTGCAGCTTAAATGATGGGAGAAGCATGTGGGGGAAGGAAGTGAGGGAACATCTTTAAAGCAGTTTTACTACTGAGATGCTCACGTGGTGGGCACACAACCTCAGCTCCTGGTGATGGATACTGGTTGTCTGGTCTCACTGGAGAGAAGACTTGATGACAGAGGCAAACAGTGCACCATTAGTTTGGATTTATTAAGGGTTGTTGTTTTATCATTTGCAAAATTGCATCTTACTGTATTATTTCCAGCTGTCTTGCTATTCACGCTTTTTGAGCTGCACTAAGGAATCTCTGTCCACAACTGTCCTTGTCACTACTTCCTGGAAGCTGTTATTTAGCCAAAAGGGATACAATTATGAAATTCATGTTTATTTACAGTGTCCTTTGGTCCTAGAAACCTGTATATACTACAATATACACGACCTTGATCAAGTAGCTGTTCCCGTTTCTGCCTGTGTGAATGCTTCCCTATGCATTTACACAGAGGGAATTTGATTATCACTGTAAGAAGTCGGTGTCATTCCTCATTCACCAAGCAAAAGAATGTGCTCATCTTTGCTAAACAGAACGCTACCACAGTTGTGGTAACACAGCTTTTAACTCGCCTTGAATTTAGCTGTCGTGTTCAAGATCATTACAGAGCACTTCTTGTTCTGGCTTCTCAGGCAGCTACGTGGTTGGGTTTGCTGCTCATCCTGATTTGCCTAATAATTTTGCATACACAAAGCCAAATCCTGCAGTTATTCATGTACACGTGTTCTCATTGAAGGCAATCCAAAGATTCATAATACCAAGACATTATGCTGAGAGCATCGGTTGAGGCAGATAGAAAGCTTCTTGTGCTGGAAGTTAATTTAGGATCTGGTTAGGTCCCAGAGCATCCCAAGGCAGAAGAGAATTGCCATATTTTGAAGAGAAGCTTAATAGATTGTACCTTTCCTCTGCTTGAAGAGGGGAATACTACAATATACTCTTCCCAGCTTCTGTACCAAAGGACGTGGCAACTTGTAACAGCTCCATAACAGATGTCACATGTGTGCCTTAGTCATCATAAAGCAAATAATCTAACCAAGAAACATATGTCTGTGTTCACTCACCTATGAACTCGGAGCAAATGGCCAGCAGTGAGCAGTAGGGAAAGCAGAGAAGTCCCAGGAGCGCTAGCCAGACTGACTTAGCTAATGAAGTGCACATAAACAGCAAACATCCATCATCATAAATTATCCTCAAACTCCCCTTTCACATGCAGTCATCTCCTTGTAGCTAATGCCTCTCAGACAACCTGTGACATCCATGGCCCGAATCGTGCAAATGACTAGTCTGAGGAGGAAATGTGCTCTGTAAACATGCTGTTCATTACAGCTATTTTACCTACCGCCAGATGGATTGATTTGAAATGCTTTATTGCTTACTCACCCTTTTGCGTATTTGAATTAGATGAGTTCGCAAACTGCCTAGTAGTCAGGAAGGGAGTGCTTCGGGGCAGCAAGGATTCTGAAACTGCCTTTTCTGCCTCTGTAAGCAGTTCAGGGGAGTCAGAGATTTTACATGGGAATATTTTCATTTGAGCTGATCCAAGATGAAAGAGATCGACTTTGTTAAATAAGCATCATGTTTAAAATAGAACTTATTGGTAGGAGAAGCAAGTATGAAAAGATTGTAGCTCAAAAACTGGTTACAGTATTGCTTTTTTGATATATTTTGAATAACAGCCAGAGACATCTAGATAGAGAGATCTTAGCAGAAGAACTCAACTGGAATGTAAGAGTTCATACTAAAAAGATAACTTCCCCAAGAAAAGACAAGGGCATAGTATCAAACATACATTCATTCAGTACCAATACTTCAACACAGTTAATCCAGACATGAGATCAAAAGTATTCTGGTGATGGCATTAGTACCAGTACCCAGCAGTTGTTATTAAAGCAAGTACAGACCAAGCACACCGTGTCAGCATGTGTTCTGAAGCACATGAGTAAACTCAAGAACTAAAAACCTACTGAAAATATTCTAGTCAGGTAGAACAGACCAGAATTAATGGAAATACATTATCCTGTGGCTAAAGAAACAAGTTCAGCCAGAATTCATGCTCTTCTCCAAGACTTTCATGATGTGATGGCAGGTACTATACTGCCTCTTACGAGATTATCTAAATGTAACTCTGCTGCAGCACTGAGAACACTGCATTTGTAGCAATTTCAGTAACTGCCCTTCCAGTTCCAGCCTGTAGATTTTCTTAGATACAAAAATACATTTGCATTTGGCGTTACCTGCTCTATCCATAAAATAATCCTCCCCCCAGCTGCTGTACAAACGAGCCCAGGCTTTCCCAGGCTTGGCTAACTCAGACACTGCACTGGTGCATCCAGGAAATATTTTGCATCTCTTAACTGCACTGATGTTTGAGAGTCCCTGCCCTCTGGAAGGCTGCCTGGGCTGTAGGTCCTTTATCAAACTGGGTTTTCAATTCAGTTTTGCATTCTAGCTAAGCTTACAGAATTCTTAACTTCATTTAAATGATCAGATATTAGTCCTGACTCAGGAAGGCATTTAATAATATCCTTGAGTCCCTTACAGCACTTGCTTAAAGGGCTTAGAGTTTACTTGTGTTGAAATTATTTCCTGCGCTTATGCCATACAGTGCTAGACTGTCCTGAAATGACTTGCTGTCTTTCTTAGCATTGCTTTCCACCACCTCTGCGAAAGAAATGCAGTTTAGAAATGTTCCTTTACTGTCTTCTTTTACAATCCATACTCCCTCCACTCAACACTTCCCTCCTCCTCCCCCCACCAAATCCATAACTGGAGCCAGTCCCCTTCATGCAGAAAGGAGAAAAGACTATTTTAAACAGAAGTAATAAGAGTAAAAAGGAAAAAAGAAATTGGCAAAGGAAACATAACATTTTCCAGAGCCATTTGGACATCAAATCAGGCCCCTTAATTACCAAGTACAAATAAAGCTGCCAGGCAGCTACTGACAGGTTTTTAAAGTGATCTTTAGCACACAGCATGGGAAAAAAAAACCCTCTAACTTCAGCATGCAGCGTCAGATCAAACAGTTTGTCTGCCGTCAATTAGAAGGAAAGAATATATTCAATCTCAGGGTGACATCTGGTATTTCAATACAGAATTGGAATCTCTCAGCCTTAAAAAGGCTTTCGTCAAGATAATCTCCATTTAAAGCTCAGCAACGTAAACTGTGGCCGGACCCAAGACTGCAAGTACTAGCAAGAGTGACACGCTGAAAAGATGACATTTGAAAAGATGACATTTTGGCATTTCTCTTCTCTCTTAACTCAACACAGGGTGCTGTGAGCAGTGCATGGGCCATGCCCAGAGCGAAACAGAAAGCCATGGAGGGTTGTGTTGAATTAGCCAGGTACCATAATGTTTGCTACTTCATAAAACCCATCATAAGAAAATCAATTCCCATCACAAAGGTTGCCATTACCTATTTTGGCTGTTGGATAATAAATCAAATGCCAGAACCATAACCACCACTTCTTGACCTTTTGGCTAAGATCAAGTATAGTATCTGTTCTTATCAGTTTAATATCTGATATGTCCTCGATGAGAGGACTTTATATTAAATGGATTTTTGGTCCTGGGAGTTGGACACGGAGCTTGCTCCCATTTTTTGAACAGGCTGCCCAGGGAGGGGGTTGAGACAGTAAACACATCCCCGGATGTCCTTAAGAAATGGGTAGATGAGGTGCTTAGGGATATGGTTTAGCACAGGACAGGAACGGTTGGGCTTGATGATCTTAAAGGTCTTTTCCAACCTTGTGATGCTGTGATTCTGTGAGTTCAATGTATAATAATTCCAGACATGGGGAGGGGGGGTATTTTTTGCTTTTAGCAGTTACTGCACACAACAGACTATGACGTCTTGTTTTGAACCGATGTAAATAAACTGTCTGTGGCAGCAGGTATTAAACCCATTCAACTCTTGCAGGCTGTCAGAAGGGAAAGGAAAAACCCACGTATCTGTTGTATGGGGATTCAGTCAAGTTGTGGAAGGCCATGGCTGTCTGATTAGAAAAATTAGGTGGGATCTTGGACAGGGTGGAGAACTGGCAACAATGAGGCAACCTTTAGCAGAGCAATTTGGTGTATTACTTTCAGTAAGTCAGCTGTTACATGTAGGTAAAGACAAACACTGTTACACCAAGGCTGGAACTAGGAAAGCCCCCATTGTGTCATGCTCCGGACAAAATAGCTCTGGCTTTCTCCACCCTACATGACCCCATCACACACTCTGTTTCCTCTGCAGATCCTAAATTCCCCTCTGCTTTCTGTGCTCCTTGCCTGCCATCACACTGGTTCACACCCTGTGCTTACTGGCTACCTGGGGACATGCAGGCCGCTACAGGGGCAGGCCAGGCAGCACGAGCAACTATGAAGCACACGCAAGCCACCCATCTCCTGGTGAAGTATTAATTCATTCTGTCTCCTTTACCCAGCCATCAGTATTTACAAAACTTGTAGGAACTTGATACCCTTGGTACCAGAGCCTCTCACTTTCCTCATGGCACCATACCCTTGTTCTCTGTGAAGCAGGCACCAGAAATCCTGTCTTCAAAGCAAAAACCAGCACCAAATTCTTGATGGGGCTGACACATTAGGATGCCAACGATTCAGGAAGCACCAGTATTAACAAAAAAATCCCAATGTATAGCAGCTATCACAGTCAGAAACAGAGCAATGCAATTTTGTTTCCTTCAGAGATCTCTGAGTGACAGGGTGAATCAAGAGCAACAGAATCAAAACAAAGCTTGTGCCACTAAAGAAGCAAGGCCTGGCACATCAGGTGAAGATTTATAGAGCGTGATACTTTAACGCAGTTGGGGATTTCGACAAGCAGCTACAGTGTACTACATTTTCAGAGCCATCAAATGCTAAGTTAAGAACACAGCTACAGCTGGTGTGAAGCCACTCTGTCAGTTTTATGACAGCACCGTGTTATGGCTTGCTCAGAGGCTGCCTGGAGAAGCCTTACTGGGGTATTCAGCCCTGGTCCGGTCGTCAAAATGAGTGCATGCACATCCCTATCAGGCAGCAAACCCTTCTGCTGAGTAATTTTCACTAAACATCTAAACAGGGTGTAATTTTTCTATTAGCTGCTTCCTACATTCTGGCTTTGCTACAGCGTTGCAATGCAGAGCTCACAGCTGTCATCAGCCTTGTTGCACCTCTCAGAGAGCAGATTCTCCAGTCCTCAGGTTCTCCTGAGCAGAAAAAATGAGGCATGCAAGCACTTATCTTCTCATCATTGTCTCTAAAGGTCAGGCAGATCCTACTGAGGAGGTCTGCCTGCCAGCTGTGCAGACTGAGGTCAATACATGAAGAACCAAACATCTCAGGAGAGCAGGAGCTTCAGAATTAGGTGGTGAACGTGCTAATAATACAGAACAACTTAAGATTTTAATTTTGCATCTGGGAAAAAAATAATAATTAAAAAAAAAGAGTCCTATCATTCCTATAAATTAGAGAGAATTTGTTCTTTCATCGTCAGGAACTGAGGAGGACATGTAGGATGAACATGACTAACCTGGTACATTTAGATTCCAGTGAACCACAGGAGTGGTGGAAGAGTTGACCTTGATTTTGAAGGTACTGGGGAAATTCCAGGAGACTAGAAGAACACTGATTCTGTGCAAGTATATAAAATGTTGAAGTGACCTGACTATGACAAAAATACACCCTTGCAGTGACCAGGAGTGTGGAAAAAACATGCTGGTAGAAACAACAGGGGGTGACAGTGCTCCAAGAATTAATTCTAGGCACAGAGCGTGGCTTGGGATTTTTCTGAGACTTGCCAAAGAAACCTTGTTTCATCACTTCAGGTTACAGGTTTGTACAGGTAAGTGTGGAGATGTAACACACCTAGCTGACTGCAAGGACTTTCATCTTGTACTGTGTAAAACCTGATGAAAAGTTAGCATGACACCACGTCAGAAAAGCACTTGTGGAGAGGTTTACGAACTGGCTAATGCAGTAGTTCCCATGGATATATTTTCTTATTTAGCTCTTCACCCTATTTCTCAAGTATATGTCCCACCCTGTCCTCCCTCACAGCGTTTGCTAACATATAATTCAGCAGGTCTTAAGCTTAGAGGGATGTGCCTGAGAGCGGAGCTGGAGCTGCACCTGGCGGGACATGGGTGAGATGGGAATGGCAGGATAAAAGGCAGGACTGGAGTGCAGGGTGAGCAGCACTCGGCGTTGGAGCTGGAGGAGCCCAGGGTTGCTGCAAAGTGCCAAAACACAGCCAAGCTTCTCTGATGGGACCTGCTCACCCACTGCCTTCAGGGCAACCTAAAGTGAGCTCTTGCACCTGGGAAGGAACAACTGCATGTATCAGTACAGGCTGGGGTGTGACCTGCTGGAGAGGAGCTCTGCCGAGAAGGACCTAGGGGTCCTGGTGGATGACAGCTTGGCCATGAGTCAACAGTGTGCCCTGGTGGCTAGTAGTAGGGCCAATGGGATCCTGGGGTGCATAAGAGGACTGTGGCCAGCATGCTCCATGGGATAAAAAGGACAGGGATCACCTGGAGAGAGTCCAGAGAAGGGCTACGAAGATGATTAAGGGCCTGGAGCATCTCCCCTATGAGGAAAGGCTGAGAGAGCTGGGGCTGTTCAGCCTGGAGAAAAGAAGACTTAGAGGAGAACTTGTTAATGTTTATATATATCTCAAGTATGGGGCACAGGGGGAAATAGCCAGCCTCTTCTCAGTGGTCTGCAATGGCCGCAAATTGGAGCACAGGAAGTTCTGCACCAAAGAACTTTTTCAGAGTGAGGGTGACAGAGCCCTGGGACAGGCTGTCCAGGGGGGCTGTGGGGTCTCCTTCTCTGGAAATATTCAAGACCCATCCGGCCTCCCTGTGTGATATGTCCTAGGGAACTGGCTTTGGCAGGGGGGTTGGACCCATTGATCTCTGGAGGTCCCTTCCAACCCCTACGATTCTGTGATTCTGTCCTTGCCTCCTTGCTTGCAGGCATGAGGGGAATAAAGTAAGCAGGAAGAGAAAGACCATTTTTACACTTTGTATGTGGGATTGGTATGGTAGGTTATTGTCATTCAGAAAAGGCTGATGAAAAATCAGGGAGCGTAGAGAACCACAAAAATTACAAGGGAAAATTGCTTTTCAGGAGAGAGATGGAGGCTTCCATCTGTTTAGCTTGTCAACAAGAAAAGTGAGAGGTGACTTGATTACAGTGTACGAGTGCTTTCCCAGGCAGAAAATACTGGATAGTCACCACTTCTCTCAGCTTGCAAAGACAGACAACCACAGGATCCAGCAGCTGAAAGCTGGAGCCAGACAAATTCAATTAGAAATTAGGCCCAGTTTAAGGCAGAGGCAACTGCTGATTACAGCACGTGACCAAAGAGAGATGGTTCCACAGAGCGAGACAGGATGCTTTGCAAGAAGATATTCTTTAGCCAAACCTCAGACATTTCACTCCACTCTGAGGAATATAAATGCAGGTTAGTAATTTCTGAGAGGAAAGATTAAATGGACAAACACCTACTTTAAAAAAAAAAAAGTAAGCTCTTTAGTCTGTTTTGCTCAATTCACGGATGTCTGTCAGATTAGGAGAACAAGAGGAGAGATCTTTCCAGTCTCTGTGGGCTAACAAAAGAGACACTCATATTTGAAAGGAAAATGGCCAAGAATGGTGTGCTAGCAGGACAAAATGGAAATCTCACATGTCTTGCTCAGTTCCTTCACACTGGAAAGCAATGACGCAACGTTCCTGTTAGGATGTCTGGGAGAAGGAAACAAACTAGAAACCAGCTTTAATTTGATTGGAGATTGCATTGATGCAATTGCATTAAGCACTCAGCTCCACTGGTGATGAGCACAGTCCTAATGCACAGAAGGGCAACCTTGCAGGATTAGACAGGGAAGGGGAGAGGCAGACAGCTACAGGCATGAGAAGGGAGGGCAGGGTCTGATGCAGGAAGTCAGGGGTGGCACAAAGCTCCTTGGCTATGGGTGAGGGGAGACAGACAGGAGGCAGCACCAAGATCTGCAGGGCCAGCCCGTGCAATGAGGCAGCACAGCACCGTAGTTGCCTTGAACAGGGGCGAAGAGGGCTGATGGCACGCAGGGAACTGCAGGGAAGCTGGAAAGATGCACCTCAGAGCAATGACACATGAGCCCTTTGACTGGTTCAAGAGAAGCAACGCTATCATCTGCAGAGAGTTTCCCCCTGCCTTCCTCTCAGAAGTGATTCCAACTACAAAATCTGTTTGCACTACCAGCCTCCCACTGCCTGCTACAGCCATCTCTCTAAATATGTCCTGCTGTGGAGAAGCCAAGCTGCAGGGAAGAGATTGCTCCTGGATCTCACTGGCTATTGCCACGCTGCTCCTGACAGCATGGGGCTTCCCAGAGAAAAGTGAACGATCCAGCACAGCAAGCAAAGAGCTTTTCAGGGCTCTAACAGGCTTTGCTAAAATGTAGAGATAAAACATTTATGCCCCCCATGGGCTCGGGCTTTCTTGACCTGCTGTAGCACGGCTTCAGAGGAGTAAGTGAAGTGGGAATCCAGGCAATGCTGGAGCTGAGAATAGGTCCTCTGTAGCCTAAATGCATACCAAAGCTAAAGGGCTACCAAATGACAAAGGGTGAAAAGACTCAAGTGGTATGCATAAATATTTCCTGTATAACATATATGTATAAAGGTATGCATGTTTATGTCCTGTTTAGGAGGTGGGTGTCTCTCTTAGGAGAATTTATTATTGTAATTGATAATTCTTATTTTAATGCTACTTTGAGTGAGGCAGAGAGGAGGGACAGGAAGAGAAGGACAGAAAGGGAACAACAGAAATGAGCATAAGACAGTCCTACAAATTCCCTTGCAGCTCCTTGTTAGCACTGACAAGCTGCTCAGCAGAGGGATTGTCTAGATGCCTGCAAAAGGTCTTCTCCTCTGAAAGACCTGTATGAATTACAGCACGCAGCTGCTAGCCTACAGCAACTTTAAATGCTTCACCCTAGGCAGCATTAGGTGGGTGACAAAAGTTGTTTCCTTGATGTCTCTCTGTATCAAGAGGCTGTTTTGTTAATTACACAGCAGAGTGACACACTGTGACATGAGGGCACTGATTTTGCTCCATGTGGTGTTAGAGAAACATGCAAGAGATTTGCTGCCGTAACCAGGCCTGGATGATCAGTTACAGCTTGTGTCTTCCTATTGCTGAGTAACCTCAGCAATTACAATCCTGACTAATAGGAGCAACAAGTACAGGTAAGAACCCAGCTGGGCTTTAGAAGTTTACTCAGTGCAATCTGACCAGTGTTACAGCACGGATTAATCGCCGCTCACCGCTTTTCTTCTGTGGGTATGTGACTGCCCTCACGGGCTGGGTTTGGAGCTCCCAGTCTGTGCTTGGCTGCAATGGAGATGTTTGCTGTTTGGAAACCAGTTTGTGGTTTCCCTCAGCTGGAAGCAGTGCTGCAGCCATAGGATGGGTAGGTGACAGAGCCACCATCCCCTGTGGTAAGGTTGTGGCTTAAGGCGGCTGCTATGGTGTGGGTTACACAGCACACACTTCCTGTCCTTTCTTCTGTAAGCTGTGGTGGTAAGGAGGAAGCAGCAGAGATGACTGTGTTTCAGAGAAGTTTTCCAGCTCTGGGGATGAAGGCTGTTGTTGGCACAGCCAATAGATGCTCTAACAATTGTTTGGATCAAAGTGGCCAGCAGCTTGGCAGGAGGATGGGATTTTGGGCATGAAGGGTAAACAGAGCCAGGCAGCCACCTCCCAGTGATGTGTGTGCTGCCAGGGAGTTGTTGCTGTGAATTAGTGTGAGTGCATCAGGGACAGCACACACAGATCCAAGCTCAATGGGCAATACAGCTCCCCAGTCACCAGGCTAAACTGGATGTTACACTTGGGATTAATCCCTGCACCTCAGTTTCATTTGTTAGATGTAAATAACCACAGATGACTGCAGGACAGTGGAGCTGAGCAGAGGCCAACACTGATGTGTCCTGAGCAGCCCCTTCCTGGTGCACACACACAGCTGCCCAGAGTTGGGTCTGGGTCTGCAGCCTTGCACAGTCAGGTACCAACCTACCTACTGCAAGTTTTGCAACCCACTTTGATGAGTGGGGGAAAAAAAACAAAGAAAGAAAAAAAGCCATGCTTAATTTAATCCTTCATTCAGCTCTGTAACTGGCTACAGCAATTAATAGTTGGGTGCTGAATTAATTTTTTGCACTCTCTAGCTCTGTACTTTCAAATGTGTCACAAGACACACTGCTATTTACTGCACAGTTTGAAGTGATTCTGCCAGGACACATCGGCATCTGCTGCTGCTTTCCAAACCCTCAACTTTAATGGCCAAATCAAGCTTTAAAAGACCAAAGATGTGTAAGGGATTTTCTTTTGAGGGGAAAAAAAGTCCATCAGAAATTATTTGAAGTCCGTCATTTGAAGTCCATTAGAAATCATTTGAAGCTGCTAAAGCACAAATTAACATTTCCTGATAGCATTTACAGCCACAGCCACGCAGAGCAGAGAGTCCCAAACTGAAAAAGCTTCTTTAGAAAAATGAAACCAAACCCCACTGGGGGAAGGATGCAAATTAAATAGCAGGGGTTAAAGGAAAGCCAGGTAGATTTTAATGATAGCTAAAAATAATTTTTAAAAACTCTGTTAAAAAAACCCCTATGAATATCCTTAGACTGACCTCTTTCAGACCCTGTAAGATTGTCCCCTGATCTGCAGCCTGTCGGGGAAGACAGCAGGCCTGCTAGCGGCCTAGCTCTCTTCTCCCAAGATTTAGGCCCTGACAATATTCTTCTGTTCCCATGAGACAGGAAAAGGTACTCATCCTAATAATCACATTCTCAAAACACAGCAGCCTTGCTGATAGGGGTACAGGCTACCCTAAACCAAGAAGCAGTTATGGGAAGGTATTTGGGAGTAACAGAACATGTTAGGAGCCAACCATAACAAGATGGTCAAAACCAGCAGGTGTGCGGATGCTTTTAGGTATTAAAGGTAAACTAAGGATGTTTAGCTATAAGATAGGTTTATCAGAACTTGCTATAGTTACTAACCAATCAATACAATGTGAACAGTGTGTGTAACCAATTACCAGTTTTTTAGATTGCCACGTTTGCAGTAAGAAAGGTATAGAATCTGTGTGATTTCACCTAATAAGATGGCTGGCTTCCTGGCTTCACCTAAAATTCATATATGTTGAATTGTGTGTTGCTCCCTGCTGGATGCCACAGCAGCCCACAGCTTGTGTCTCAACCCTGTGTCTGAGTCCGTGTCAGCTCGGTATGATTCTCCTGTGGGCTGTAACTCTCACAGCTGATAGTGAGTTAGAAAGGAAAGCTGCCTCTGACATAGAAGAAATAAAGCCAGATATTCCTCTCACTCTGTCATGGTATAACCTGTCAGGCAGCTAAACACCACCCCCCCCAAGTGGGGACAGGAGAAGAGAATTGGGAAAAAGAAGTAAAACTGTCATTATCTCAACCCACAAATTTAATTGGGCAGAAAAAGAAGGGGAAATTATAATAATGACAAAGTAATATACAAAAGCAGTGATGTACAAAGCAATTGCTCACCATCCACCAAACAGTGCCCAGCCAGTTCCTAAGCAGCAACACCTCCTGCCCCCACCCCCACCCAGCTTTCTCCCTAGTTTATATACTAAGGATGACATCACATGGTACAGAATATCCCTTTGGCCAGTTTGGGTCAGGTGTCCTGGCTGTGTCCCCTTCCCAGCTCCTTGTGCATCCCCATTATTCTCATCCAGGATCCAAACCACAGCACTATACCAGTCATTTCTTTCCTGAAACCAGCACATGCCTCCTTCTCAAATCTGTAAAAAGTTTGGATTTTTACACTTTTATGTAAGAAAGTGAAACCTTGCTTTACTCTTTGTGATTTGGTTTCTTGCTCATTCTCTGTGATTTATAAAAGGCTCATTTTAGCAGCAGGTCTGGTTTTTTCCCTACATTTTAATAGTTATTCACAGAAAATTGCAAATTCTTGAAAGGAGAGACATGTTTTCTGACTGCCTGGCCAGAGTCCAGCTGGAGAGACCTCTGAGGCCACCACAGCTTCCAGGTGCCAGGCAGAATTCTTGGTGTCACCTGCATCTTCTCCCATCCATGAAACAGAAAAGAGAGACTACAACTCTCCTATTGGCTTGTGTTTCTATTTTTAGAATTGCTCTTCTGCATAGATTTACATTATGAATGGGCTCGCTGGGCATAGACATCCAGAAATTAAGCTCTGATATATCCAGAAGGCCAAGAGTGCTGCCAGGAGTCAGCACCTGATTTAGGCCCACAGTGAGGAAGCTCGGTTTGTGATTTGGAGGTGATCTCCCCTGCCAGAGGCAGAGAGGTCTCTCTGTCTCAGGTCAGCTTCGTGACAAAATGCCCAAGCCAACCTTAGGCTGGGTTCCAGAAAGATGTTAAAGGTCAGACTAGAGAAGTTTGAGGTCAAGTCAAGATGTGCCAAATAGCAAAAACATCTCACTTGTGCCAACAATGGTCTCACTGCAGCATTGCAGGCACGCCAGTTGTACCTGAGGCTCATGCTGTAAAATCCCTGCACATAGCTTTTTTTCTCTGGAAAGTAAAGCAGCTCCATGAACTCAACAGCCAGGGAAAATAAATCCTTTTTTTTTCTTAACACAGCTGCCTCAAGTCAGAACATGCTACAGTTTTCTTGCTTCCCCTGGCCATGGCTGCGCTGGGAGACACGAGGGAAGCGCCACACGGCCAGATATTGCTGGATTTGGTTTTGCCTCATTGAATGTTTACGGATGGTTACTCTGAAAAAACAAGCTATTAATAGGCCCATGTCTGAATGCTCAACCACATGAGACTTCATCTGTTACATTCAGGCTGTGTTTTGATGGATTGCTATTCCATCAACTAAAAATCCTTTGGACTATGAAGGATAGAAAACAGTCCTACCACCACTTACCCTAAAACTAATATTTAAAGTATATATCACAAGGAAAAAAAATAAAATTGAGCAGTCCATTAGAGGAGTGAGAAAGAAATTACACTAGAGGCAAAGAGAAATAAATGAATACAATATTCTAGCAAAATAAATCAATATAAAACAGCAGTCTCTTGAGCTGCAATTTGTTCAAGCGATGCTAACACTAGGACAGATTAAACAGATCTTGTCAGTGCTGTTGTTGTTACAGAGATTAAATTACACTAAGATATTCATGCAGCTTTTGGTGGGGCATTTACAGAAAGAAAAAGGCTCCTAAAATTTTACTTTGCTGTATACCCTTCTTAGTGGGAACAAACTCCAAACCACTAGATTTCAGAAGCAGTCTGTGAAGCTCTCCTTTCATCATTGCTCCTGCTCTAAATACCCACCTAAAAATTAGCCAGTAATTCAGCTTTTCACTCTTATGCACACAAACAAAAACGTTTGGTTACAACATCAAAATCAATCTCTTCTGCCTTATCAGGTTTGTCAGGCAAGATAAACTGATCTAAATTATTAATTTTTTTTTATTAACAAGCAAGGAACTTGTATTTGAATATAAGTTTTTAACTCATTTTACCTATTTTCATAGTTTGATGAAGATAGCTTAGCAGTGTTGGAAACTCTGTAATGGAAATTTCCAACTAAATATAGTCTTGATGATAAATTTATTTTGTCCTACTAAACATGTATCTGCGCACATTTGTCTATACACATGTTGCTTAGCACACTATTCATGTTCTGGTTTTCTTTTCTCTGTTGATATGTAATAATTGTAAACCAAAACCTCTAAGGAAAATGCAGAGAGGAAATTCTAACTGTAAATCTTAAAGTGCTTTTGTAAAAAAAAAAGCAAAACCCAATCCTATAGGTGATTATTTCATATATGAACTTTGAAAACACTGCTTCCTTTTTCTTTCCCCCCTCAAAACCCTGCTTTGATTCTGCTCCTTGTGTTTGTTGCACGTGGACAAAACTAAGAGTACCTGCAAAATTCACTGATCTGAGAAATGACATTACACGGGTTCAAATGACTTTAAAAGGTTAAATAAAGGAAATGGCCAGACCTGGTTTTGGCTCTTCAGCATAGGGAGGTCTTTAGGGGCTCCAAGATCTTCTGTGGGCTGATCGTGGTCAGGGTAATGCTCCCACTGACAGCTGGGAACAGCATGAACAGCAAAGTTCTCCTCTTCGGCTGGAAGCGAAAGCCACCATTAGCTGCAGTGCACAGGCCCGTTCTGCTTGGGAACTGGAGGGTGGTGTTCAAAGCTCTGCAGTTCCCCAGGAGGAAATCCCTGCTGGGCACTTCCCCACTGACACATGTTGCTCTGATCTCTTCCACCAAGATAGGCTTCCCGCTGCTGAAATGCAGTGTTTGCTGTGGGGTGTGCATGAAGAACCTGAGGAGCTGTTTAAAGGCTGCCACCTTCCCCCTCCATCTGAAGTACCTGCTTTTACACAACCCTTGCAAACATCACACAAAGGGTTACAAACCTTTCAACTTGAACTTGGCTTAACCTTTTAGCAAAGCAAGAATCAGTCCCCACTCTACTCAGCTGCCAGCAATATAACCCCCATAGAATTAGTAACTCAAAGAGTTCACTCTGAATGCATCACAGCTGTGAAAGATATGTGCCCCAGTTTTCTGGGCTGATGACTTCCAGCTGAATCCAAAACAATCATCCCTATGAGTCTCACTCAAGCCTGCTTCCCAGCACCAATCTGACCAGAAAATAGCCCTAAAATTTAATCCTGAACTTAGGTGACATAGAAATGCAAAGTGGTGAGTATCTGAATGTTCTCGGTGTGCCCTCAAGGAGCTAGTTGGGCACAGGAGTCAGTGGTACAACACAGGTTGGCAGGAAGGGAGAAGGCTTCCTCCCCTCTTCTTCTAGCTTTCTTAAATGGTCTTGGCTGTCCTCACCTGTCAAAGATTTCTCCTCTTGCTGTAGCTAGAAATGGTTATGAAATGTTAACTCTTTGCTGCAAGCTCTTCAGTGCATTGCTGGTGCTACCTCTCCCCTCCACCTATCTCATCTGGTGAAGTTCCATTTGCCAAACAGCTTCATTAGCTGCTTTCAACATCACAGCCAATTATCAAGTCTCCAGAGCACTAAGCAGGGTTGTTTGTACTCACCTATAGCACAGGTCCTCTGTTTGCAAGGCAACCTCCACCTGGTCCAGACCCATGTAGCCAAAACAACTTTTGGGTCTTAAGTTCAAAATCTGGAGGCTTAGTGAGCAGTGTGCTACTAACAGATCCTATGGATGGAGCCCACTCTTGTTCTTTTAACACTGTGTTGTGCTGATCTGGGCTGTGGGGCTTCCGGGGTCTTGATAAAGCCTCTGCTGGCAAAGAGACACCCCCAGTGATGGGGACCGGGCAGGCTGTCCTGCTGTGCAGGGCCAGCCGGCTCAGCAGGGTGGATGAGGGCCGCGCATAGGAGCCGGCGATGCGGCTGCCATGGGGCCTGTGCAGCAGAGCCACATTGCACAGCCCCGTATTGACCTATCCTTACTGGGATCTGCACATGGGGAGACAGTCTCCTGAAGCTCTTTTCTCATTCATTCTTCAGTCTCATGGCCAGTTTTGGCTGTATTGGGCAGAGAGGTGCAGCCCTGGGCTCTGTGCCAACGCATGGAGCTGAGTTGAGTATGTTGCCAGCAGAGCAATAGCCCGGAGGCAGCTATCGCAAGGGGCTGCCCTGGACTGCAGGGATGTGAAAAGCAGCTGGTAAAAACACAGTTTTAAAATAAAAGTGAGTTTCAGTACCCCACTGCTCCTGGAAGGAGCTACTTGTCTTCTTAATGAGACGGTTCCTGTGTCATAAAGCTGCCTCTTTCAAAACGCACATTTAGTGCAAGGGGAATACTTCTGTCAGTGCTTCAGTTGCACTTGGTTGAAGACACCATCTGCTGTGACACTCGGCCAGCTTGGCATTTATAATGTCATTTAGACCGGAAAGCAACTGAGCCTGGATACTGAGGCAGATGTCATCAGCAAAGGTGAACTTCTGTAAGTGAATGAGGTTGCCAATAAAGACAGAATCACAGAAGCATTTGCAGAGAGCACTGTGGAAGACCACTGATTTTTTCTGCACATGCTTTATTTCTTGTATGTGCCTTACACAGTCTACCTTGGAGAAGCCATGTTACAAGAGATTTCAGTGAAATTCTGCATTTAAAATCCAGTGTTGGTGATTCCTGCTGCTTAAAGCAGGATGAGCAAGTTTCTGTCCTCTCCAGAAACAGGACCGATGAGTTTCCAAACCCAGTCACTGAGCCCTAAGCTTGCTTCATTCAGCCTGGTGGGGCAGGAGGATAGGCCCACTTTCTTGCCTTTCTGTGGTGTATTGCTGCACACAAGCATGTTCAAAACTTTGTTCCCTCAACATGTCTGTTCCAGCTGACAATGAAAGGACAAACCAACTCTCATCTCTCTTTCTTCAGCACTGCAGGCATAGGAAGGGTTACTGCATCCCTCCTTGTCCTTTTAATATGGAAGCTCATTCCCAACCATACGTCCTGGCATGTGTTCAGGCAGCAATCCAAAAAATCCCCAGGACAAAAGAGGAAGAGGAATGAAAGAGGTAGAAAACACATTAAAAAGAAGTAGAGGCTAAAACTAATAGAGTTAATTGCTCTACCCAGGTTTATGCCTGTAGGGCACATAGAGATGAGCGTTAGTAGTGAAGCTCTTCATCAATGCCGAGGGAAACCTTGGTTCTTGAGGTCAGACAATCTTTCACAGTGAAAATGTGGGAAGAGTCCTTTCCATATAAGCTGCTCAGTGTGGCTCAAATTGCTTTTCAGCTGTGCCCAGTGCTTTTGTTGACTCAAAGTAAATGAAACATTCTTCTTTTTTAATTAGATAGGTTAGGAGATCTCAGCGAGTGCTCCCTCCTACTAATTTTAAGACTAGAACTACTTTAAAGACATTAAAGCTAAACCCCCCACCTTTAAATAACAAATACAGAAATTGATTTAACGAGGAAGCCAACAGGGTTTAAGGTGACCCAGTGAGGTGGGGACGGGATGGAAAAGAAGCCAGGCCAGAGCCAGTAGTGCAGCTGCTGGGGTGGCTTTTAGCATGCAAAGTAGGTTTTTCTTCTTGGCAGGCAACTGCAAGCATACCATGTATTGAAAACCTTCTCTGTTGTCTTCAACAGGGGGTTTGTAAGTCAGTGTGTTGGGTGTAATCGTCCAGGCACAGCCACCGGGGTTGCAGGGCAGCCTCTGTGAGGGGAGGTAGGGGCTGCCCTGTGCTGGACACAGCTGGTTCCAGCTGTTTCTGACCTACCCACCTGCCCCCTGGGCCCACCTGCCCCCCAGCAGCCAAGGCAGTGGTGCCTCCAGGAAAATATATTTAAGAATGGACAAAAACATTGCAGAGGGGCAAAGAAGCATCCAGCAGCCATGCAAACACCCAGGTAAAGCAGGAGAGAAAGGAGGTGCTCTGGGCAGCAGAGCAGATTGCACCCCCAGCCCCAGGAGAGGCCCACACCAGAGCAGGTGGGTGTTTCCTGATGGGAATTGAAGCTTGTGTAGAGCCCATGCTGGAGCAGCTTTGTCCTGAAGGACTGCAAGCCCATGAGAGAGCCCATGCTGCAACATGAGGGGAACTTGAGCGAGAGGGGCACTGGAGAGGACCAATCACAACCTCCACTCCACAGTGCTGCCTGGGGGGAGTTGTTGGGAATGAAGGAGTAAAGTTGAGCCTTGTAAGAAGGGGAGGGAGGAAGGTAGTATTGTGTAAATTAAAAGTCAGCTTTGTTTTGTCCATGATGGTAACTGGTAAGCAGTGTCCCTCTCTTTATCTCAACCCATGAGCTTTCTGTTTTCTCCCCCATCCAGCTGTGGTGCTGCAATGTGTGAAGAGCTGGGTGGGTGTCCCGCCATGGTCAGTTATCTACAGACTACATCATCAGACACACAAAGCCTTCTGGAGATGTCAGCTCTGCTGAAAATATGAGCAGACTGGAATAACAACCAACCAACTGCAAGGTACAGAAAAAAGCCACAGCTCAAACCAACTCTCTTTCAAAATGCAAATTTGCAAACCTCACGTTTTTGAGAACAGGTTCTGGTTCATTTTGCTTCTCTACCTTCAAAAAAAAACGTGTACTCAAACTTCTACACCTTTAAAGTTATGTCACAACAGTGCAAGTTCATCCCAAATGCCTGTGAGCACATCTTCTAAGCAATCTGTAGCACAGAAGCAACAAATACTTTTGTGACAGGGGTCCAATCTTTGCACCTGCTCAGTTCAGGAAGTTTTTGATGGTCAGGCACTGACTAGTTACAGGGTGACAAATCAAACACCCCTGCACATCAACCTGGCAGGCAATATTAAGCAAATTCTCCACCATTATCATCTAGGGGTGTCTTAGTCCAAAAGCAGCACACTGAAGGGTGCGAAGAGGCAGAGAACAGCTTTGGTGCCCGCTTATGGCTGAGCTCCCTTATGGGGTGAGACGTTATGTTATTAACTGCTGCCTTACAAGTTTTATACTATATATCATACCACATTGTAATACAGCAATGCATACATACTCATGCACAAAGAATTTACCAATAAAAACTATAATCCTTGATTAGCATTGTTATTCTTACTTTGTGTTATAAGTATTTGAAGAGATGGCTTCCTGAAATGATACAGGCATAGTACATTGTTTGTCACGCAAGGACTGTAATAGGATAAGGTTAAAGACAAGGATCCTGTATTTCAAATTAGTCTGTGTATTCTGTTGAATGGTACAAATGTGAGAAATGACTTTCACAGAATGGTTAGCATGCTAAAAATAGTCTGAAAGCTGTTTATGTGAAGACAAGAGTCATTGATGACATGGTAAAAAGCCCAGTATCTTAATGAAGTGAAGACTTGTCCCCTACCTCTTCCCAATGTTTACTCACTTAGCTTCCCCTCAATTCAGTAAACCAAACCACAGCTGTTAAGAGGCGGCTTTTATTTTGAACAAAATCAGTGAAAATACAATTTACACTGAAAGCCAAAGCTGAGGCAAGTCACAATGGTTGTTATTTGCTAGGTGTTGTAGGTGGGACCCACTCCTGTATCTTCTTGCGAGTTGTAGAGTAAGGAACGTACTGCCCGGGAGTGCCACTCAGATTGAATTTATGGTTCTCCCAGATAAATTTACGAGCAACTGGTGGATGAGTAGTTGGAGGGTCATCAGTCATTGCATGAAGCCAGCGATGCCTTAAGAGGAAAAAGACATGTTATTAAAAAACATTACATGATGTATTACAAACCTTACTCCTGACTACCAAGGGTGCTGTAAAGAGACACCATTTACATTGGGGGCAGGGGGGGTGGGGGGGGGAACCCTGATTTTAATCTAGTATGACTCTGAATGAGACTACAGGGTAGCCCTGCAAAGAAATTACACAAACATAACTGATATAAATAACAGCTCTGCTTCTGAGCAAATGAAAGCACACCCAAGTTTCAACTTCCTGTTCCTTTGTACCCTTAATATTTACGCATGGAGTATGTCATTGTTACGTGTCTGTACGGCCTTAACTAGGCAGCCAGGCCAAGGTGAGCACTACGAGTCCCAAAACCACAAGGTTTGGTTTGGTTTTCTGCAGTTTTGGTGGTGGTGGATTTTATGTTACGTTTTTAATTACCAGAAGACTACGCTGCACACACAACAATTTCAATACCACCTCCGAAGAATTCACGAGGCTGCCACTGGGGATGTGGATAAATGATGCAGGTTCAACTGAAACAATCACCTAAATGTTTACTGACTGCACAATAAAATGATTAATACCAATCAGTAATGGAGTAATTACCCAGTGATTATAGTGATTATCCTTTACCTATGAGCTAAATGTCAAGCTTCCCCTGTGCAAACAACATTAATGATCTAGCAAAGTATTTTCCATAACAATTTACTGAAACACTACAGCAGGGATCAACTGAATTGATTTAATTCCATTTCTATTTCAATGCCCAGAGCGACTTTCAAATCTGAGTAATGTTTTTATTAGCTGCCACTTTACATGTACGTCACACTGTATGCGTGCACAGTTATGACAGAAGGGAGGTTATGACTTCTTTTGCAAGCTTACGTGCATTTTTATTGAGGGAGAATTAAAAAGGCTTCTGCTAATCAGCTTTCACCAGTGATGTGACCTAAAAATAAGAAGTCTTCTACTCCTGTTATTGTAAGAAAGCCTAAAAATTGCATCTTCAGCCTTTAGCAACGAATCCAGCGCAGCCCACCAAAGCAAAACCACAATAAAAGTAGTGAGAAATAGATACATGTGTTTGACTGAAATACTCTAAATCTGGAGTGTTCTACAGAAAGTTATCTTTTCAGTTAAATAGCTTCTAGACATTTACTTCAAAAGAAAAACAAATTAAAAAAAACCCACAACTTTGGATATAACTTCAGTAAAAAAAAACTCTCCCTTTAAAAAACCCTATCAGCCATATGTTCATTTTCCATGAGGAAAAATCCAAACAAAACCCCCCAAATGAAAGCCACACACTGTGGGACTGAGGACTGTCAAGAAACTGCCTTGAATACCACACTGGATGAAACTGTAAGTGCCTTTAAAATAAGAAGAAAAAGCTTGGTTAGAGGTAAAGAGTGGCCTCCTGTGGGAAAAATAATCTACTTAGGAGTTTGAAAGCTACACACATGTTTAGACCTCATGACCCAACGCAGTACGGGTGGGGAGGGAGGGATCCCTCTCATCCTCCCCACACTCTCCTTTGTAAAGCTGATATCATTTTAAGGATAGCTTTGCCACTATTTCTGTTAAAAAGGAAGATTTTAGGTAATGATTTCTGTCTGGAAGAAGGCAGCCCCATAGCATTACTCATGCCACTGTGGTCTGAGGATACAGGATCAGACCTTGCTCGCTTTTTAACCCAGTATTGTGGCGTCCAGCAGAGAGCAACACACAATTCAACATGTATGAATTTTAGGTGAAGCCATGAAGCCAGGAAGCCATGAAGCCAGGAAGCCATTTTATTAGGTGAAATCACACACATTCTATACCTTTCTTACTGCAAACGTGGCAAGCTAAAAAACTGCTCATTGGTTACACACTCTGTTCACACCATATTGATTGGTTAGTAACTATAACGAGTTCTGATAAACCTATCTTATAGCTAAACATCCTTAGTTTACCTTTAATACCTAAAAGCATCCGCACACCTACTGGTTTGACCATCTTGTTATGGTTGGTTCTTAACATGTTCTGTTACTCCCAAATCCCTTCCTATAACTGCTTCTTGGTTTAGGGTAGCGTGTACCCCTATCAGCAAGGCCACTGTGTTTTGAGAATGTGATTATTAGGATCCTCTCAGCATGAGTAACTTTTCTCATGGGAATAGGAGAATATTGTCAGGGCCTATGTCTTGGGTGAAGAGAGCTAGGCCGCTAGCAGGCCTGCTGTCTTCCCCAACACACTATGACCAGTCTTTGAAACGCTGTGGTCACATTACACAAAGTTCTGACCTTACACGGACTCCCAATTCACGCTCAGCAGAAGAAATCTATGTATTATTAGTGGGCTTCACACTGCCCTAGATACCAGGCATCCCATGACAGCTAGCATCAATGACAGGAGAAGTGCTGTAAGAGGGCCAGTAGGGCAGAGGTGGGATCGTATGCTCATACCCAACACACCATCTCTCCATTGGAACACAAAGAAACACAGGGTTTGTGGCATGGGAGGAAGGGGAAACGCACACCCTATGTCTCCATATACATTCTGCAAATACTGACTTTAAGTATTGCATTTCAAAATGCTTTGTAGTATCACTCCAGTGCAGCCTCAGTTTGTCAGTCCCTTCCACCATAACATTCAGAGGCAACTTATACATACACTCTGCGCCCCACCCCTCCCCCACCCTCTTCACCCACTGACACTTCTGGTATTAGCAGACAGGGATCCTGCATGCACCTACCATACAATTACAGAATGCATTAGGTTGGAAAGGATGTTTAAAGGTCATCTAGTCTACCCCCCCTGCAGTGAGCAGGGACATCTTCACTAGATCAGGTTGCTCAGAGCCCCATCAAGCCTGACCCTGAGTGCCTCCAGGGATGGGGCCTCCAACCACCTCTCTGGGCAACCTGTGCCAGTGACCCACCATCCTCAGAGCGAAGACCTTTTTCCTTATATCCCACCTAAATCTTCCCTTTTCTAGTTTAAAACCATCACCCCCCATCCTACTGCTCCATGCCCCTGGGAACGGTTCTTCCCCAGCTTTCCTATAGGCACCTTTCAGGTACTGCAAGGCTGCTATAAGGTCCCCCTGGAGCCTTCTCTTGGCCAGGCTGAACAAGCCCAACTCTCTCAGCCTCTCTCCATAGGAGAGGTGCTCCAGCCCTTTGATCATTTTTGTGGCCCTCCTCTGGATGTGCTCCAGCAGGTCCCTGTCCTTCTTGTGCTGAGGGCTCCAAAGCTGGACACAATATTCCAGATGAGGTCTCACCAGAGCAGAGCAGAGGGGCAGAGTCACCTCTCTCGATCTGCTGGCCACGCTGCTTTTGGTGCAGCCCAGGATGTGGTTGGCCTTCTGGGCTGCAGATGCACAGTGGTGCCTCATGTCCAGCTTCTCATCCCCCAGTACCCTCAAGTCCTTTTCCTCAGGGCTGCATTCCAGCACATCATCTCCTAACCTGTATGGGTAATGGAGATTTTCCTGACCAGGTGCAGGACCCTGCACTTGGCTTTGTTGAACCTCATGAGGTTCACCTGGGCCCACTTCTCCAGCCTGTCCAGGTCCCTCTGGATGGCATCTCATCACTCTGGCATGTCTATCACCATGCCTCACCATACTCACACTTACCCTACAGTCCTGCACCCCATCAGGACAAATAAAACATTAACAACTCAGACAGAAATGTAGCTACCAAGGCCCTGAAAGACAGGCTGGAGCAGGTGGCACACACTCTATTAAAGCTCAGTTAAAATCAACTAGATTTCAAGCTTGCATGATGTCTGGCACCTCTTTTGTTACAAGTGTACTTATGTCATACTTATGTACTTATGTCCTTGAAACATCAGAAAAATTATCACAATATTGACTTGAGTTTATTTACTCCCGTAACTCAGGAGACAGAGAACAGTTTGATTCTGTCATTTAAACTACTGTTTTGCAGATTTTTCTAAGACTAAATCCACAAAGCCTTCTAAAATACAGTATTCTACAGTAATTAAAGCATTACTATATTAGCTTTCAGGCCTTTTTAAAATTAGAAGTGTCATTATTAAACTGGGCTCAAGTTCAAATAGATCAGCAAAATCCAATCCTTGAACTCTAATTTCTCACTGGGAAGTAAAAAATCAATTATTTGCCTACAAGACAATTCAGTACAGTCACAGGGACTGAAATACCTGAGAGATGTCAGAAGTCTACAGTGCCATCCACTATTATGTGTCCTTGTATTTAAGAGTTTCAGGGCTTAAGCCTGGCCACAACAGATTCCCCTTATAAAAGCACTGCAATTTGCACTGAGTCTTTTCCCTCTGCCAAAAGCTCCTGCTCTCCACTTATGCAAAACATGTACAAACTGGAAACTTTGTTTTGGGGAGACTTTCCCCTTGACAAGCTCCCTCAAAGAGCCCTCTGAAGCCCTGATTTCTCATCAACTCTACTCCCAGATGTTTGAAAAAAGCTTTTCCTCCACTAGATGGAACAGCATGAATAAAGAGATTGGACATCTTGCAGATGGCTAGATTTCTATACAAACTCTGACTGTAAATCCAGGCATGGAAAAATAGGATATGAAAGCAATTAATGACTTAAAACTTACAAAGAAGGAGACAGCTGGTACAGAACAAAGCAAATAAGGAGGACAGCAGAAGCTCTGAAGTGGTGGGAACAGGTTCCTGAATCACAGAGCAGAGTCACTACCGAGCAGACTGAGGCTAGCAAAAGCTCTGGACTTTTTGTTGGATAAACAGGTGAAAGACACCTCAAAGTACCTTCAGCTGTTCTCAAGACAATGTAACATTTTCTTCCAAGTCAGGCAAACATTTAAAAGCAAAGAGATTGCAAGCTGAAGCTACAAAGGACCAGACCCAATTACATGATGTACAAGCTGCCAAACAAGAACCAATGCTACACAAACTCTGTGAGGCTACTGGACCATATGTGCATCCAGAAGGTTCAGGCACTCTCTATGGAAGTTCAGAGCATTTCCCAACTTCCTAGCAGCCAGTTTTTTTCAACAGATTAATCATGTTGCAGTAAGACAACAGAGAAGTGATATGTGTGGTACAGTCAAAGGGCAAAAAGTATGTCAGTGCTTTGCAAGTATTTTTAAGTGGATGAGAAATCAGGGATTTGACTGACTAGCATAAAAAAAAGCAGCTTTTTGGTTATTATCTTGAAGACAGTCTTATTGCCCTAGATCTATGTATGAGAAGAGGAGAACTGGACAAGGAACATGTTTTTATTTGTGTACACATGGGAGGTACTCTAAGATCACAGAATCATAGAGTGGCATGGGTTGGAAGGGATCCCAAGTATCATAGAGTTCCAACCCCCCTGCCACAGGCAGGGCCACCAACCTCCAGTCCTGGATCTACAAGATACCATTGTACAGCAGTAAATCAGCACCCAACTTCTCTGAAACCACCATATCAGTATTCAATCTAGCTATAAACCCCATGAAATTATTGTGAAACCACTGAACGGACAGAATTTTTATCTTCCCCTTCTTCTGTTCAATCCTTTTGTTTTCCTTAGCAGCAGACTTGAAAAGCAGCATTTTTACAGAAGAATAGCACATTTTTTTACATTTCTCAGAATGCTGGCTCTTTAAGCCTGAGCTGCTACATTCCTCCCTCCTTTAGCTGTCAGATCAACAAAACAAGAGAATGTAGATTTCACTCCTCCTGTTCCTCTCACCATTGCAAAGTGAGACGATGCAACTTGCTGCATTCATCAACTCCCAACTGCAGATAATCTGCAGTTGACAGTAACAGTCATAAAAAAGCAGCACTGAACTCTCTGATTCATTATTCTGCATTTCACACCCCTAACATTTAACTTCTCTATGCAGCCTTTGATTATGGAGAGAACACCCAAACCAACAAGGCTCACACTGCTTTAAGCACACGTCCTCACTGACAAACGCTGCCCAGAACTCTTCACACAGGCCTCAGCGTGCCTGTGATCCACATCTGCTTCTAGCAGGGCAGGTGGGATAGGAGGGTGGATGGAGAGAACTATAACCCCTAGAGCCCTTGCCTTAGGAAGAGAGAAAACAGCAACATTATCAAGAAGTACACATTCAGGGCAGCTGGTTTTTACTCCAAAAACTTTTTGCCTCTGAAAATACTTTTGGTACCCTGACTAGTAGCTACAAGCTGCTCAGGGATTCCCAAGGAGCCACAGGTTCCTCTTAATCTTAGCACTAACATTTTCTTCCCCAAACCCTTTTTGCAAAGCATTTATACAGAGCCAAAAGTAAAATATATTGAACCTGAGTGATGCATCTGTATCATACTCCTGCTCAGCTTTTGGTTATTATTAAACAGAAGCAAGCTTTGCTTGCAGTGAGCTCACCTGTCTGTAAACTGGGATGAAGGATGAATGTGAGCACGTGCATGAAGCAGCGTATGCTGGCTGTACAGAACAGGATCACCTGGTGCTCCTGGAGGTAACTTGTTAACTGTAGTACTTTTAGGTTGGGAGACAAATGCATGAGGTGCAAAAGGTGATGCTGGGATTTCTAACACAAGAGTAAAATGGGAACAAGCTGAACACACACTGCCCAATGACTAGAGCAACTCCGTAATGGAGACTGCTACGGCAGCTCCGCGGAGAGCCTGCGCAGAGGCACGGCTGCACACAGACCTCTATGTTCACAGAGCACACCCGACCAAAACCTTGTGCTCCAAAGTGGAAGCACTGAGTTCCTGCAAACAACGTGCTCTGGGCAGTAGGGGACAAAGAAAGATGACACTAACATCTTGATTTTGAAGGTAAGCAAAGAAAACCCAGAGCAGCAAAGAGGTTAAATAATACAAGTGTATCAGAATAAAGCACAAGCCTACATACTCTGGAATGGCAACATTTTAAAAAAGCAACAGTCTCAACTCCCTGTATAGTAGACATATGTCAAAACAACCCCCTTGATTTCCTTCAGACTGTGGTTTCAGTACATCCGCTGTCAGAAGACATTACACCAATTATTTCAGAATACTGAAAATATTCTGTAGTTCCTAAAAATGAAACCACAGTATGTTATTACATAGGAGATGTCTCTTCTCACTGCTTCTTCCTTTTCTTCAGATTCTGACAGAAGGTAAAGGGTAGCTAAATTAAGTTGCATCTTATTTTTTCCAGACATTTGTTTTCAGAACTTTTCATTAGAAAATGACATAGATACAGACTGGGAGAAGAGCTCCTTGAGAGTAGCCCTGCTGAGAAGGACCTGGGTGTCACCGTGGGTGAGAAACTTAACATGAGCCAGCAGTGTGCTCTTGCAGCTCACAAGGCCAATGGGATCCTGGGCTCCATCAGAAGAGGGGTGGCCAGCAGGGACAGGGAGGTGATTGTCCCTCTGCTCTGCCCTTGTGAGGCCCCACCTGGAGTACTGTGTCCAGATCTGGGGCCCCCAATACAAGAAAGATGTGGAACTGTTGGAGAGGGTTCAGAGGAGGGCCACAAAGATGATTAGAGGGCTGGAGCACCTGCCCTACAAAGAGAGGCTGAGGGAGCTGGGCCTGTTCAGCCTGGAGAAGAGAAGGCTGCGGGGGGACCTCATTGCAGCCTGACAGTACCTGAAGGGAGCATACAAACAGGAGGGGAATCAACTTTTTAAAATGGTAGACAATGGCAGGACAAGGGGGAATGGATTAAAGCTGAAGGAGGGAAGGTTTAGATTGAATATTAGGGGGAAGTTTTTTACAGAGAGAGTGGTGAGGTGCTGGAACAGGCTGCCCAGAGAGGTGGTGGATGCCCCATCCCTGGAAGTGTTCAAGGCCAGGTTGGATGGGGCCCTGGGCAACCTTGTGTAGATCCAGGCCTGAGGTTGGTGGCCCTGCCTGTGGCAGGGGGGTTGGAGCTTTATGATCCTTGGGGTCCCTTCCAACCCTTGCCATTCTATGATTATGCAAAAATACTTTTTTCCAATTCATCATGCATGAAATGCAAGGCACACTGGATTGTACTTCATCAATCATTCCTATTCCATGATCCTGATGGTTCACAACTGACCACAAAATTATACAATAAGATGCACAGTGTATTCAACAGCCAGAAACATGGAGGAAAAAAAACCAACCTGTAGTTGTAGCTGCTCTGGTGCAGCTACACATAGAGTAGGATTTTTATGACAGTACTACAAAGCCATTAAAAACTAGTTAGCATTACTATTAAAAAAATTAAAATCTGAAATCTCTGGGTTAGTCCTGGTCTTAAACCTTGGCTTTTTAAAAAGTGTTCTCTTTAGGCATGACAGCTGCAAAATATTTTCTGAAATTAACACCAGCATAAACAGTGTAGTATAACCTGCTGCCAGGTACAACAAGGTACCCACAAAACACTCTGGTGAGCTGAAATAACTGAACGCTGGAGTTGAAAATCAGTGTTTAGAAGAAGTATTCAGAACAGGACCCAGCTGACACAATGGTATTTGATAGGCATATATAAAATTAATTAATTTTTATATCTTTTATATACTTCCCAGTTGACCCAAGGATAGACTTGCCTCAACTTTCCATCTGTTGAAGGGAGGTACTTTAAGAAATAAGTATTTTTTACAACTGATGGGACAGATTCAGGACCAAATGAATCTCTTTGTCAACAGAGGTAATTCCACTCAATTCAACTTATTTTCAGCAAATCTCTGGGTCCAAAAACCACGCTCATTTCCTGTGTAGTTGTACAACCCTGGTGTTACATCAACAGCAACTTGTATAATATACTAAGTCTCAATTCAGAAGTCTATTGCCATGTTAAAAATTTAAGACAGTATAGCATTGGGTGAACTATGGGCAGTCTTAAAAGACAGCATTTGTTGCCAGACAAAATAATTCTATTTTTCTATTTTTAAAGATGTATCTAAACAGTGCAGAGTTAGAAGTCAGTGATTTGATGGGTCACAAAGACAGGATTCCTACATGAGAATGAACATCTCACGATGCCATAGGACATACAAATCTATCAGCTATAATGCCCCCCTCCCCAAGAACTGAACTGTGCTGCTCAACAAAGTTTCCTGATAAAAATACCTTAGAGCACAGGGCAAAAATACCACAGAACACAGGCACTGAGCAGTCCTGAAAATAACAAAACATTTACTCTTTCTTCTAGGGCAATTTTTTTCATGTTGATAGAAAAACGAGTTTTCTACTTCACAAATTGATGTGATCTAAACAAGCTACTTAGCCCTAAAAACATGCTCAGGAAGAAACCCTTTATTAGGGTTTGTAAGGACACAGTAAACAACAGATAAGCATGAGCACAGGAAAAAAAAACAACCCAACATTAAAAACATGCCTCTCAATAAGGAAAATCTTGAAAACTAGCACAGTCTGACAGTGAAAGGATAAAATCTAGCACCAGACTACAGTTATTAGGCCCATAACAAGGAACAGCCCCACGCTGGCAGGAACATGTTAGTTTTGGAGATTCTGCTGTCACTTCTAAAAAACAATGCCATTAAGCTCTTACTGGAGGAGACAGAGAAAAATGTTAGCTGTATTAAATGTAATTTTACAGCTGGGAGAATATGAAACGAAATTGACTGCCTAGACAGTCTACCCACGCGTTTCTCAAACGTTCCAAGAGGCACAATCCAGGAGTTTAGATAATCAATCTCAGCCTGGGCACAGAACATCTATCATGGGAAGGATAAAAACCAATGCTCACCAGGGTCCATTCTACCCAAGCACCTCTTATTTCACACCACCTTTCAGTGCTTTGTGCCTGAGGAGCCACTCATATGGCTCAAGAAGCAGGTAGAAATTGTTTTTTGCTAACAAACACTATTATTATATGGGGTGTGTGTTATTCCTGAGTTCTTTAGGGAAGATAAAATGTCTTTACAGCTGCGTGGCCAGAGACCTTCTGAAACTCAAGGTGGTACAGAATTATTACTGAAATGCACAAACAGAAAATAATGCCTTAAGAGAAAACTATAGTGAAGTAGCAGTCAAAACAGAGAGCATACTGACCCTTTGCTGCTTATCATCTTGTAGAGTATAAATGTATATCAACTGAAACAATTATGCTGTTAATGGCTGTAGATGAAGGAGTGTTTCTCCATCACTGCCTTAAGTTCTTTATGTTCATGTCTAGAAAGGGTAGTAAAAATGTTTTTTCTATGTCTGGCTGCTTAATGCAGACTCCCTGGACCCAAAAAAGGTTGCTGGTCCTGCTCATGATGTAATCATGATGTAAATGGTATGGAATAAAGAGTGAATAATGTCCTGGGTTCAGCCCAGCAGCAGGCTGTGTTAGCCCTGAGAGTATTCCATACCAATTGCATCATGATCCGACAGGCTGCCCCCCCCTTTGCAGGGGCGACTTCGGACCCAGGCACGGGAAGTCCCGGTCTGGGCAGCTGCAGTGCCAGTTCCGGGGGAGACTCCGGACCTATCAGAACCTGCTGGGCTCGGGAAGTGCCGGTCTGAGCAGACGTGTGGGAGTTCCGGGTTCTCTCTCTCTCTCTTTCGGGATCGGCGTGGCAGGAGGTGGTGAGGGGGGTGCTCGGAGGTACTGGGCTCGAGGAGGGCTGCGTTCGGGAATCTGAATCGATTCGGGCACAGCTCAAATGACATAGTGTGGTGAGAGATTTGCACTGTATATAATAATAGCACTGTAATTAGTTGTTTTCATACTTTTCCCTGTTATTTAGTAAACTATCCTTATCCTAACCTTGCAAGCCTGTGGTTTTTTTCCTCTGGCTCTGCAGCCCCTCGATTAGCTCCGTTCGCCCATCCTCCACCTCTTAAAGAGGTAAGGGGGCTTTTTGGTCTGACCTTTGTGGCCTCAGCTTTCCGCTGAGGGTTAAACCACAACAGTAACACAAGGAAATAATAAAATAATAGGCAATGACACAACTGGTATCTGTCCATATTATTAAGCTAAGTGGTTTACCATTCAGGGGGCACCATGCTTCCATCAACTTCCCAATACGTATTCTTGCCATTCATTTCATTAGTATAGATGACCCATCTGTGTCGACCTTAAATAAACAAACAGAAATACTTTATTAGCTCAAGACTGAATTAAATTATTTTCAAACAAAGGGGAGAATTCATGAAAACACAAGGAAGAGTATTTTGACTACAAGTTTCTACCATTATGTGCATTTATTTCAAAGTCAGTACAGCTCTTATTTTTCCAAGTCTGCTGTACTTCTACTGTTGGTGTATTTTATATGGCTAAATCTAATGGTCTCATGAGGAAACAACTATTACTTACCACTTAAGTAACAGGAAAGAGGAAATTTAAAAATTTTTCAGGCAGAGAAACAGGTTTGAGGATTTCTTCCCCATTAAGTCTTTTCCCAAAGGACACTGCTGTTAGCAACTGAAGATCAAACTAAGTTTCAGTCATATAAAATTATCAAGCAATGTTTACCAGCAGCTGCTTTCCCCAGCTCCCAAGCTAACCTATAGCAGAGCCCGGCCTAACCAGCTTGCCACTTCCTTATGCGACACCTTCAACCTTTTATGTGTTACTTCCTTAAGCACTTTGCAAATGCTACTCAAAGTCCTATTACTCAAGGTAGTAGGAAGTTTAAGCTCACCTGTGTTGCTTTGCCCTGAGGTGATTATGTAAGTGTGGTGGTTGAGCCCCACACAGTCACTGGTTCTTTTAACAAAAAGAAGGGGGGGAGGGGGGGAGAGCAGTTGGGAGGGAGGAAGGAAAGGGAAATGTAAAGAGGGAAAAACAAAACCAAACCAAAACCTAGAAAACCAAAACCCCGTGGGTTGGGATAAGGATAGTTTACTAAAATAGCAGAAAAAAGATAAAAACCACACAACAATGATAACCCGACTTTAGAGCACAAAATACAGGAAACTGGTGATACACAATGCAGTCTGTCACAGAACCACACAACTCAGGCTGTACAGCCCAGAGCCATCCCACAACCCGACCGTCCCAAAGAACCCGCACATCCTGGAGTGTTTCCTCCTCCTCCTCCTAGTCCCCCCCTTTCTACTGAGCATGATGCAATTGGCATGGAATATCCTCTTTGGCCAGTTCGGGTCACCTGTCCTGGCTGTGTCCCCTCCTTTCTCATTAGCAGGGAAATATGAAGAACTGAAAAAGTCCTTGATCACTTGGCAACAACTAGAAACATCAGGGTGCTATCAGCACTGCTCCTGTCCTAACACCCAAACATGGCATTCCATCCACTGCTAGAAAGTAAATTAACTCCATCTTAGCTGAAACCACAACAGTAAGTACAGCTGTGAACCAGTTTTACAAGCAGTTCTCTTTTTGCACTTGTTAAGCTACCAGCTTGAAGCCAAGGACCAAGCTGAGCTCTTAAACAAGTTTTCACGTAGGCATACACCTACATGGAAAGCACCAGAGTGGCTTATATTTATCACATATTTTTTATGTCAGATTGAATATGTTTGCAGAGGAATTGAAGGAAAACAGTAGAGTGACTGAGGACATTGAAGGGTTTCTATGAGCCTCCCCTCTAAGACTCACACAAGTCAAGCAGATGACTTCTGTTTCACCAGCAGAAACTACTAATTCTGTATGAAGCTGGACAGTCAGTCAGGAGGTGTTCCCATCAGCACACCTACCAAAGAAGTTCCGTTTGTCTTCATAGTACTTGTTTCCATATTTGTCAGTTCCTATCAGCGTCCCAGTCTTCAAATCATTGACCCTGTGAATTCCCAAAACAACAGTTTCAGTTGACATCCTCTTAGAGAAGCTGTGACTGAAGTTTCTTAGGGCTTGGTAAAAATCTGTAGGGAAAACTCTTCAAATGCATATATGTCAAGCTATTTAACAAAAACAAGTGTAGGGATTGCAAAACATAATCACTGATTCCTGTGAGCAATGGCAGCATGCCTTTACTGTCTGCCCCACTGACAGGATAATAAAGAGCGTTACAAGAAGGCTTTTGGGGACCATTATTTACTTAAAAGCTCTTCATAGTGGTAGATAAAGCAGCTTTGCAATATAGCACAATTCAGCACACACAAACCCTTAAATACTGTGGAAGGGAGTCCTGGATCACTTAGCTGAAGACCTTACCATCCTTGTCAACTATTTGTTACTATGGTTCCAGCTTGAATTGCCACAGAAAGCAGACAGCATTGAAGCAGCTTAAGAAGTCTCATGCATCTGTTTGGGCACTAACCTTCAGGAGAGGAAGGGGACAGGAGATGTCAGGACAAGGGGAAATGGCACTAAGCTGTGCCAGGGCAGGTTCAAATTAGATGTTAGGAAAAATTCCTCACTGAAAGAGTTGTCAGGGCCTGGAACAGGCTTCCCAGGGAAGGGGTTGAGTCACCATCTCTGGATGTGTTTAAAAGACAGGTAGATGAGGTACTTAGGGATATGGCTTAGTATAGGACAGGAACAGGTGGACTCTGCTATTAGGGGGAAGTTTTTTACAGAGAGAGTGGTGAGGTGCTTGAACAGGCTGCCCAGAGAGGTGGTGGATGCCCCATCCCTGGAGGTGTTCAAAGCCAGGTTGGATGGGGCCCTGGGCAACCTTGTGTAGATCCAGGCCTGAGGTTGGTGTCCCTGCCTGTGGCAGGGGGGTTGGAGCTCTATGATCCTTGGGGTCCCTTCCAACCCTTGCCATTCTATGATCTCAAAGGTCTCTTCCAACCTTGTAATTCTGCAATTCTGTAATATTTTAAGCCATTGTAGCTGCTTGCTAAGGAAATGCATGCTAAACCCTAAGTGACAGTTGTTAGTTTCTAGCTTCTGTATAACCATGAAAGGTTCAAGCACTTACCTTGCCACTGACCCAGATACGGGGACTTACAATGACCCAGAAAAGGTACGTACCAGTGGCCACTCCTTATACAGAACGTATTTTAACACTGCTGTACATATCAATAATAATAGTAAAAATAATAGCAAATATTAGCTGAGGAAATCATATGTTGTCTTAACTTGGATTGCTTAATGGCTTGAAATCTCCCCCTTCAAAATTTTGCAAGAGGAAGGTCTGTCTGAGCTGCTTTCTATTCTATAGTGGAGATGGAAAAGCCAGAGGCTGTCTGACACCACAGCTAGTAGGAACACAAAGTCCAAGTTGAGACTTGAGATAACCCCAAAAGTCAAGCTGACTTCAGAAAAGCACACAAAATTATGCCACGAAACAAACGAGAACATAATTTAAAGCAGTAGAATAGTTGTAAAGGGAACAACACATTGACTGACAGGAAGGTGACAGCATGCTCAGCTGAAAGAAGAAATACAGAGCGGATTGACAGTTACAAGAGAAGTTACACAATGAATGCTGATGTTAGTAACCTTACTGAACACTTCACAGGGTTTGTCACACAAAATAAAACCAAAACAAAAATCCCCACCCCCCAAAAGCACAGGAGTCTGGCAAATTATGATAGTATCATGCAGAGGAAGGTTATTTTATTGTACTGTCTTTCAGGGATGGAATGATAGCATCAAAATGATATGAAGGTCAGAGTACAAGGTGATGTATCTGGAAACCAGCAAGATCTGAAGCACTGTGTGTGTAAATCAGAAGGAAAACATCTGAATGTCACAGGGCAGTAATGCGCTGACAATTAGGTGACATGTAAAGGGAAAAAAAAGACAAGCTGATCCTAGGATGTCCCATGTGATCTGAAGTGCTTCAGTGAACTTCAGCCTCTATATGAAAATACTGATGAGACCTGATCAGCAACTGTGCAAAATGTTCTGTTTAACTGTTCAAAACAGATCCATTTAAGCTAGAAGAAATAACAGGGAAAGGTCTGTTACGACAACTTGGAAAAACTGTCTTCAAGAAGGCTCAGAAAGCTTGGCTTGTTTATTCTAGCATAAGAATGCCCTCAATACAGAGCAGGGAACTTCACCTTTGTGAATCCTCCTTATCCCATGCTCCTGACTTCCCACTGTTAATTAAAAAAAGGCTTTTTGGCTATGTGGTCAGGCCTACAACATTCCCTGTACCCCAAATAAGTGTTCTCTTACTTCTCCAAGACCAGCCACAGCAGTAACTCAGGTTATCTGCATGGCTGAATGTGGATGGTAACACCATTTAGACTTCCAACCTACATGTCATCAAAGACGCAAATGAAAAAGTGTCCCTCAGTAGACCTGCAGCTCCCCCTCTTTAGAAGGAGCTTCAAGCATGCTTCGTCACAACTCAAAATACCCCTCACGAGGCAGAAATAAGATGCAAGTGGGGAAAGAAAACAGGAAAAAGTTTAATGTGGACCAGTACAAAGGGAGTGTACTTGGGGAACCAAGCACACAGGCATGGCTGGGAACGAAGGCTGCAACCCATTCCGTAGGAAATGCCACTGGGGCACCAGGGCGCCCAACGCCGAGCGCAGGGACACGGTGACAACCAGTTGCCAAAGAGGTCTCGAGTGTTAAAGAATTACAGCCAAGAAGGCCGATGAATTCGTGGCTTTACACTGCAGGATTTCATCAGAAGCACAGCCTTCAGCTCTGTGCTTCAAACATGCTTCGTCACAACTCAAAATACCCCTCACGAGGCAGAAATAAGATGCAAGTGGGGAAAAAACAGGAAAAAGTTTAACGTGGACCAGTACAAAGGGAGTGTACTTGGGGAACCAGTGTTAAAGAATTACAGCCAAGAAGGCCGATGAATTCGTGGCTTTACACTGCAGGATTTCATCAGAAGCACAGCCTTCAGCTCCGTGCACTCGCCTATTCAAAAACGCCGCTGCCAACCCAAGAGGGAGCAAAGAGCCAGGGGCCGGCACGATGGCGGCCTGCAGAGCCACGGGAGAGCGGCACCGCGGCAGACACGGCTGTGGCGACGGGGCTGAGCTGGGCTGAGGGGGGGCACTGGGCCCTGCCTGGGCGATATGACAGCTCTGTTTCCAGGAAGCCACTAAGAAGCCTAAAGCACCGCCGGAGCCTGCCTGGGAAGCGCTCCGAGCACAGCACCCGCGGCGGCGAGCAGCACCGCCCCGGCGCGCCGCCCCTCAGGGCAGCGCTCGGAGGGCTGCAGGCGGCGGCCTCCTCCTGAGGCCTCACCCGACAACGCACACCGCCCGGGTGAGGCGGAGCCCGGCGGCTGCCCCGGCGCTCCGGTAAGCGGAGGCGGCGACAGTCCCGTGTCGTCGTCATCATCGTCCCCCCCCCCCCCGCCAGCCCGCTACGCGCCGGGGCAGAGTCCGCCCGCGACCCGCCCGCCCGGCTGCGACCCGCCAAGGTGACCCCGCGGGGCGGCGAGGCAGGAGCAGGGCGCCCCCCGCCTCGCCTGTTCCGGGCGTGCCGGGCACCCCGTTACCTCAGCAGCTGCCATAGGGCGCCGCGGACGCCGCCGTGGCCGCCGAGGTGCTTCAGCGCCCGCTTCAGCACCTGCACGTACTCCGCCATCTTGGGGCGGTGCCGCCCGCTCCCGGCCCCGCCGCCGTTCCGGCCCGGGGCCGCCCCGCCTCCCGCGCCGCGGCCCGGCCCCTCACCGGCACAGCGCCGCCTCGTCCGCCAGGGACGGTGGGAAAGCGGCAAGGGCAAGGTACTGCCTCACTACCCGCCGCTGTCCTTGCGGGTTGCCCAGCCTCTCGCGGGGTCGGACGTGGCGGCGGGTGGCTGCCCGAGCGGGTTGGACGCGGCTTCTGGGGCCACGCGGGCCCAGGCCGGCCGTGTCTCTCCTTGGCCTGCCCCGAGTGGGTGGATGTGCTGCCCTCCGGACACCCCAGTGCTACCGAACGTGTAACGCCCGGCCCTGCCTCTGCCTCACGTCAGCCGCCTGCTCTGTGGGCCGCGCTGGTGTGGAACATGGCGCCCTCATTAACTCTCCTGCGAACAGTTCAGTCTGCAGTTGGATGCTTCCGATCACCTCCTCTCTGGGATGTAGGTGCAGAACTCCCTCAAAAATACGCTTCCCAAGTGCCCTTGTCCCTGTCTGGCAGCCGTGGCAGGGACCCTCTGCTAGCACAGGACTTCAACAGGCTTCTGGAGCAGGACCCTGGTATCCCAGCTGCTGCCTCGCCAGCCAAGGGGATAATTTCCCTGCCCTTGCTCCCAGCGCAGCTACCACCTGGTGTGCTTTGTGCTTTGTTTGTGAGAACATGAGCAGCTATCCAGAAACGCAGCCAGCAGCGAGAGCTTTCTTCCGGCCTTTGTTAAGGTTGTCAAAGGATATTTTCCCGTGAAAACACTTGAGATCTGGGCTTCCTAGATGCACAGTGTCTCCTAGGTCCGTAAAGGAGCATTTGCCTACCGCTCGTGGTGGAGATGAGAAAGAACTGCAAGATGGGGGTGGGAAAAAAACAGACTTTTTAGTGGAAATCTCTACTGTTTGTCCCTTCTTACACAGGTCATGAGATGCAGGATAAGAAAAGGGTTACAAAGACTAACAATGAGGAGTCCAGTATTGTCTAGATCAAGTTAGAAGATAGGGGAGGCGACATCTCACTCCACAGAGACTGTGGGTGATGGTCAGAGAGGAGCTTAAGTCTTGAACCTCCCTGGCTTTTCCCAACTCTTGTCAGGCCATTAAAAAACATGTTCACCTCTCCACCCCACCATCCCTGCCTTGCCCCACTGTCCTCTCCTGGTTCTGCACCAGCAAGAAGTATTTTTGATCACCCTGCGGTAGACCTTGGGAATACTTTACTGCTGTTGATGCAAGGCTGGCCTGGCAAGGTGCAGAAACTACTTCATTGTAATCTGCCCTCTTGTCACTCAAGTAGTTCATAAAACTCATGCACCCATCAGAAATCTTTGTTTCTGAGTTTTTAAAATTCAAGACTCTATTAGGTGATGCTTTTGTTTCCTAAAAGTTTAGCGTGCTGAACCTCACTGCCTCAAAATCTTGCTAAACCCATTTAATGTTGCTTTATTTTTCATGGCACAAAATTACTGACAGAACTCTTTTCAGGGCTGAAACCTCTCAATTCTGAACAAGTTAGTTGCTCTTCTTCTAATCCAGATTCAGAGTGTAACGAACAAAGTATTTTTCAGAGATTTGACATTGATAGCACAGAACAGTCTCACTGAATCCTACATATTTTTCTTTTTATTTAAAGAGCTTTATTTGGTGGCACAATTGATCTTGAAAAACCTAAATCCATATATTTTCAGAAAGTGCAAAAATCTAAAGAGTAATTCAATATCTAGGTTTTACCTTAGAAGAACTATTTTTATTGTATTTGTTTATACCACTGCAATTCCCTCTGTTCTTAGTATGGAAAATCACAGAAGTTTATTCTGCAGTGGTTCATAACTGTGGAACACACGTTTGCAACATTAACTGGAAATCCTTTTCTTAATTAAGCTAATAAATCCAACAGAAGGCAGACTAGCAAGCAAGACTTAACTATATAGATTTTGAAAATCATAGCATTATAAAATAACAGGTTGGAAGGATCTTCAAGGATTATCTACCCCAAACGTTATCACTCCCTATCCCATCCTTATAAAATTGCAAAGTTCCAGAAGCAAAGTCCAATCCATATTACAAGTCCCCACAATCCAGTGTCCCATAATACTTGAGGCCAGTCTCAAACCACAGTTTCTCTCCCCCTCTAGCGTAAACAATGCAATCTCTGGCTCCTTCACTAAGGGATTTTTAGGCAGTCCTACCATCTGTTTTATTTCCCAAAAGCATGGTGAGAAGGTTTTTGTCACTTGGGTTCAGCAGCTTTAAAAGGTACATTCTAAAGTGCAATGTGGGCAGGTGGTGGAGTCTCCTTCTCTGGAGAGATTCAAGACCCATCTGGGTGCCTATCTGTGCAGTATGAGCTAGGGAGCTGCTTTGGCAGGGGGGGGTGGACCTGATGATCTCTTGAGGTCCCTTCCAACCCCTACAACTCTGTGATTCTGTGATTCTGTACTAAAACCTGCCCGGATCCTACAGTTTTCAAACAGGACTCAAGTAAGCACATAGCTCTGCGACAGTAGCAAAGCACTCAAACCTCCAGGGTAACAACTCTTAGAAAACACCTGCCACTTGGTGGGAGCTGTTCACCTTCCATCCCAGGGAGCAGCTCTGTCTTCATCTTGCGTTTCCCAGGGGTAAAATTCCACTGGTTACTGGTGAAAGAATGACTTGTTCTAGCTAGGCTTCATTAACCAAAGCACGTGGCGGTTCAGTTGGCTCCCTTGTGAAACTCTAGGATGAAGCAGAATTGAGGTAACTGTAGAGGAGCTTGGACGCCTCACAAACAGCTTCTTGGAAGGGATCAGACTGCAGGTCTAGAGGGCACCAGAAATCTGCAGGACCACAGCCACAGGGTCGGCTGTTCCTAAGTCTCTTGCCAGCCAACTGCCCTGCTCGGGACATTGCTGTTATAGGGAGGTTTTAAAATCCTGGCTGTTTGGTCCTCCAGATGTCCAGCAGACAGTTCTGCTGAGTGAAACGTGCCATTACGAATTCAGAATCACAGTCACAGAGTTGTAGGGTTGGAAGGGACCTCCAGAGATCATCAGGTCTAACCCCCCCTGCCAAAGCAGCTCCCCAGCTCATACTGCACAGACAGGCATCCAGATGAGTCTTGAATATCTCCAGAGAAGGAGACTCCACCACCTCCCTGGGCAGCCTGTCCCAGGGCTCTGTCACCCTCACTGGGAAAAAGTTCCTCCACATGTTGGTGTGGAACTTCCTGTGCTCCAACTTGCAGCCATTGCCCCTTGTCCTGTCCCCACAGACCACAGAAAAGGTGCTGGCCAATTCCCCCTGCACCCCATACTTAAGATATTTATAAACATTGATTAGGTCCCCCCTCAGTCTTCTTTTCTCCAGGCTGAACAGCCCCAGCTCTCTCAGCCTTTCCTCATAGGGGAGATGTTCCAGGCCCTTCATCATCTTCGTAGTCCTTCTCTGGACTCTCTCCAGGAGATCCCTGTCCTTTTTATACCAGGGAGCCCAGAACTGGACACAGTACTCCAGGTGGGGCCTGACCAGGGCAGAGTAGAGGGGGAGGATCACCTCCTTAGACCTGCTGGCCACACTCCTCCTGACGCACCCCAGGATCCCATTGGCTCTCTTAGGCACCAGGGCACACTGTTAACTCTTAGCCAACCTGTCGTCAACCAGGACCCCCAGGTCCTTCTCCACAGAGCTCCTCTCCAGCAGGTCAACCCCCAGCCTGTAGTGATACTGAAGAACCCATGCTGGAGCTGGTTGCATCTCATTTCCCTGCTATCACAGACAACTCCAGCACAGTAGTTAAAAGGGACCCTCAAAACATCGTGTTGATGCTATCCCCTTTTCCTCACCGCTCCACACAAAATAATCTTTCCTTATTAGCACCCCACTCGTGTTCCCCTACCCAGGCAGTTAGCTTGAAACTGTGTCTGAGCAAGCATTACAAGAGGCAGTTACTAAAAAATAATCAGGAAACACATTAGTTCAGCCAGCATTGACAGCCACAGAAACCTTAAGCACCCAGACGTGTATACGTGAAGAGGGTGATGCTCCAATGACCCACATGACTTGCTTTACTCTCCAGTGCAGGGACTCAGAGGACACACTCGGTTCCTACCCCCAAGCTGAACTGCACAAAACTCCCAACAAAGATTCGTGTAGTGGAAAACCGTATTCTGTGCTAGCCACTGTGTATCAGAGGGAGGGGAGGGCTTTATACTAGAGAGCTTGGAGGGTGAAGGAAGAGTGAGGTGGCTGAGCAGGGATGTTCACAGGTGTGCATTAATGCAAGGCTTCCAACACATTTGGAAGGAAAACAGCTCAGGAGTGAAGGGTACATGTGATAAGTACAAGTGTTCTTTGGGGTAAGCGGATAGGTAGGAGGAAGAAAGGTGGGTGTCCTGGTTTTGGCTAGGATAGAGTTAATTTTCTTTCTAGCAGGCTGTGGGATGCTGTTTGGGAGTTAGGATGAGAGCAGTGCTCATAGCACCCTCATGTTTCTAGTTGTCCCCAAGCAGTCAAGGACTTTTCAGTTGTTCATATTGCCCTGAAAACAAGAAGGGGGGGGACACAGCCAGGACAGGTGACCCAAACTGGCCAGAGGGTATTCTATGCCAATTACGTCACACTCAGCATAAAGGGGGCTTGTGATGGGAGGAGCATGCAGCTCCCAGACACACAGTTTTTTGGGGATGGTCCAGCTCCAGGATGGCTCTGAGCTGTAGGGCCTGAGTTGTGTATTTTGGTGAGAAACTGCTTTGTGTATCACACCAGCTTCATCTATTTTTGCTGTAAAAGTCCTATTATTATCACTTCTCTCTTTCCTGTCATAGTAAACTGTCATCACAACCCATGAGGTTTGCCTTTGTTTTTTCCCCCTTTTCCCTTCCCCTTTCCCTCCCCCAGAGTGAGTGACTCTGTGGTGCTCAGCTCCCAGCTGGGGACAGGACCACCACAGCAGGAGTGGGTGCTAGGGATGTTTGCCAAGTAAGAGAAAAAAGGAGATGCCACAGGGAAACAAAGTTGGAGAGTTCCTAGTCATGTTCTTGCTGTTCACCTGAAGATCATTTTTTTCCACCTCTGCAGAGGTGACTGAAAGGCTGTGGTAAGTTACAGGTATGAGAGCACTCAATTAGCAGTCTAACTGGAGAACAGGGCTCTGTAGAAGTTAGTACAAAAACTGGCAGGGGACTGGAGCACATCTCCTGTGAAGACAGTCTGAGAGTTTGGGTTGTTCAACCTGGAGAAGAGAAGGCTCCAAAGGAGACCTTATTGTGGTTGCTCGATGTAAAAGAGGCTTGTAAAAAACATGGAGGCTTTTTGCCAGGGCCTGCAGTGATGGGATGAAGGGCAGTGGTTTTAAACTGCAATAAAGTAGATTTAGATAGGACATAAGTAAGAAACTCTGTACTGTGAGGGTGGTGAGGCACTGGAACAGGTTACCCATAGAAGCTGTGGATGCCCCAAACGTGTCCATGCTCTGGGTCAGGCTGTATGGGGCTTTGGGCAACGTGATCTACTACTATAAGATGTCCCTGTCCACAGCAGGGGGGTTGGACTAGATGATCTCTGAAGGTCCCTTCCAACCCAACCCAGTCTGTGATTCTGTCACTCTAACTGCTGAGAAAGATAACCAAAAGAGAGCCTGGACTAAGTTTTGATGGGGAAATGACTAAATGCTTATTTCCCATTCTCACAATTAGTAAGCTCACTGCATCATCCCATCTTTTCTCTTCTACCAGTGTACCTCACAAACTTTTTCTCCACAGTGTGTAATTAATTTACTTCACAATAAAAACATCTCAGAACTGAAGCATGGAAAGAATGGCAGCTCACTGCTCATCTGGGATGTTGTTCTGGGTTATCTGCACATTCATCTATAATAGAAGACAAAGACAAAAAAAACCCTACACTTTTTTCAATTATCACTGAGAAATCAATTCCAGAATAGACTAAAACTTGGGATAATGTCACAATTTTACATGAAGAAATTAATTATTTATCCAGTAATATTTAAAACTCAGATAACTGCACCAGAACATCTGAAGTCTGCATTCATTTCAAAAGGAAAAACATCACCTGTGTTCAACCATACTCCCAACTTCCAACCTAAAACTAATCCATAACAAGTCAAATAATAATTTCCAAATATACATTATTGCATTATATGACATTAAAATCTGTGAACAGGGTGCATTACAATACATATCTGCATGTGGTGTTTTAAAAAGAAAAAAAAAATAAATTGGCAAATTAAATTTTACAATAAATTATTACACTTTCAAATTCCTAGCCCCAAAAAAGTAATAAACATGGAAACAAAGGGTTAATAGCAGCAAAGATTTGAAACCAGCAAGATATTGTGGCTACCACAAATCCCAGAGACAGAATACAACTGACAATACCACGTGGTGTAATAAAAAGGGTGAAAGATCCACAAACTCTGTGCAGTCATTTACACTGGTTTAGGCCTGTAAGTCAATCCATATAAAACACTAACAAAGGAAGAGGTTATTGCAATTGGTTTCTATAGTAGAAAGTTACAATCCAGTTTTAAAAATACAGCCAAAATAGAATTTACCCATTTAGCCAGGTTTCAAAACATTTACAGGGGTTTATTTGTTTTTATACAACAGCAGGACAGCTACAGTGACACTGCAATGCTGAGGCTGGGTGTGACGTGCTAGCACACCGCAAAGGCTGGGCAGAGTGAACAGACCGGCTTCTGAACGGACAGGCGGACTCACACTGACCATGGAGATCACACTAAGAGAGTAACTGTGTGGGCAGGTACATTCCTAACTGCAGGGGGTGTCACAATGAACCTACTTTTGCAAAAAAAAAAGAGTTTAAATAGGACAACTATTTCCACTGGGGACTGTACCAGGGTGGAACAAGCAACCTAAACCCGTGTGTATATGTATGTACAAAATAGACTTTCATGGAAAATGCCTGAACTAGTGAGCTGTTTATGTGTGAGACCACTCCCACCTTGAAATGACAGGAGTCATAGAATTGCTTCTCATGTGATTTATATGAAAATGAGTTTTCTTGCTCTTAACAGTGAAAATGTTAAAGCTGTTGAAACTAAACTCCTTGGCAAAGAGGTTTCTTATTGTTTGGCTTGTAAATGTCACCGTTTGGTTAAATCCTGATCAGGTATGAAACTGTCAAGAGTGCTGAAGATCAAAAGGTTGAAAAAGAAATTAAAGGAAGACATCACAAAATGAGCTATTTTAACATCCATGGTGGACTGAGCTTCAACAGTCACGTTTCAGTTAGCTGATTAACAATGCTACTGAACAGCATGAAAGGAACCAGTAATAGCAGCCAGCCTTTCATTCAGCAGCAAAGAACTTTTATCCACAAGACTAAAAATGTAAAATAAATCACCTAAGTGGCAATATGAGATGGTGTCATTGTAAAAAATAGCTGTCAGACACACTAAGGGCCTGAGCTGAAGGTAACTTAATGTGCTCCATTTATCTGAGCAGCAGTTATCTTAAAAAGCACAAACCAACAAAACCAGAACTTCACTGTTGAGCCTTCCCATGAGATGGTGCATTTTATCTTAAATATAAGTGCAATGGTTACCAGACAGAAATAAGGAAAAAGCATGTTCATGCCTGTATTAATTTTACCTGTTTTAAAGCTTCCATTCCTGAGAAAACCCAGTTACGCCTCATTCCTTATCAAAAGTATGAATTTGCAGTTTAAGATTGATGAAGGAAATGATTTTTAAAAGATTAATGAAAAATCTCAATGAGGGAAGCAAGTAACACTGAAGCAACAACCTGCAGTATGGGACCCACCTTCTAGGACATCACAAAGATGAGAGAGATTGCTCACCAGGCAGCACAGACCAGCTACCCCCTGCCTTTAACTGATACTGAACTGAGGATAAAAACTTATTGCTAAGAAAAAATATAAGCTTCAGGGGAAGAAGGGTTACTTACCCGTAGCCAGAGCTCTTGGCAATGTCTTGTGTGCATGCACATCTGCTCTATAGAGGTCCAAATGTCAGAGGTGTCCAAAATCATAAAATGGGGGTGAGGGGGGGGGGTGGGTTTGGCCCTTACAACACTGTGGGTGCATACTCTCCTCTCTCCCTTTTCCCTGACTTGACAGCAAGCACAGAGTTACAATATTCTGTCAGGCACACACAGCGAGGGAGAGGGGTATATGGTTATCTGGTTATCACATACAACACCCAAGCAGCTAGAGGATCCTTTGGGATGAGCAACTTTTCTTTACAAGCACATCCACACACATGGCCACACCACAGGTAAGTAAATGTCCTGGGATTCTCAGAAAAAGGTGTCTGGCAGAGACGTCTTGGTTCTGTGTCTGAAGATTTCAACCACTTGTCTGGTTTGCAAAGACAGGAAACAGGTAATTCTGCAAAAAGCCTTAGATTTAGGCTGAGAATTATTAAGAGCCTATCCTGATTCCTGGTGGTGACTCCACTATACTGCTTTCAGGAGAGGTAATAGAGTCTGTTACCTAGCCTGGAGATGGTTATCTTATTTGATTTCTCACCTGCTCAAGAGAATTAGATTAAGGATAATCTGATTGTCTCATGCAAGTAAATCACAATATTTGCTTGGCACCCAGAGGGGAACCTCAGACCTGAAAATAGAGGCTTAGCAAATACATGCTTAGAGAAAGCAATACACGGATGGGTTTATTTCCTGCTTTGGTGATCTGGTTGAAATCCTAGATGAAGTCCAAGGAATTTGCCAGGAAAAACCCCACAATAAAAGGTACATGAGGGGAGTAAGTCAGGCCTCAGGATTTGGATCTTCTGCTGCCCAGCAGAGGTGATGGGCATCAAAAAGAACACCAAGGACAAGTTTCAAACAGTTGAATTTAAACAACCTGATTTGAAACATGTTCAAGGTTCTTCTGCTTTTGAGTTAACACGTTGTAAGAAAGTAGTCTTGACCCAGCAGTCAGTAGTAATGGCAGTCCACAAGTTACTGAAGTAAGCTAACTTGTATTCAGATCAGATCATAAAGAGGAAGCAAGAACAGAAATCCAGGTAAAATAACATTCTGAAGCCATCTCCTCCAAAATAGTGTTCTGACAAAAAAGGAAAAAATAAACAAACAAAAGGGCAAAACTGCAGCTTATCAGCTATAGAAAGGCAGCTAAATATCCATCAAGGACCACAAGAACCTTGCTTGGGCATGCAAAGATGCATTCAGGGGGGCTATGGCTCAGCAAGAACTAGAATTAGCCAAAGATGTCAGGAAGAAGAAAAGGTTCTTCAGACACATGAGTAATAAGCAGAGGCCCAAGGAAGATACAGGCCCATTGCTGAACAGGGACAGGAAACCACTTGCTAGTGATGCTGACAAGGCAGAGGTTCTCAACTGCTTCTGTCTTTACCAGCACAGCTGGACAGCAGAGCAGAGGCTTAAGAAGCTATGGCAACGCACATGATGACCCACCCGTAAAGGAGGAAGAGCTGCTCTGCAGCCTCAACCCGTATGAACCACTGGCCCAGAGGAAATCCACCCGAGGCTCTTTGTCAGAGAAGGGACGGATATGGGTGCAAGGCCACTATCTACAATGCTTGAAAAGTCTTGGAGATTTCGATATAGAATCATAAAACAGTCTGGGCTGGAAGGGACCCCAAGGATCATAGAGCTCCAATCCCCCTGCCACAGGCAGGGCCACCAACCTCAGGCCTGGATCTACACAAGGTTGCCCAGGGCCCCATCCAACCTGGCCTTGAACACCTCCATGGATGGGGCATCCACCACCTCTCTGGGCAGCCTGTTCCAGCACCTCACCACTCATTCTGTAAATAACTTCCCCCTAATATCCAATCTAAACCTTCCCTCCTTCAGCTTTAATCCATTCCCTGCATCAGCTGAATCTTCTGGCCAGTGGTAAACAATGAACCGTGTATCACACCTGAGGCTCAAGCTATGGAGTAAAAGATTTCTGCCAGGATGAGAGAGATTTGCACAACATACTGCACTTAGAGGGAAAACAAGCTTTTACTTCCATCTTAACGTTATTCTGAGCTATGTGAATCTTTAGAATGTTGGAGTAAACTCTTCCAAGAGTATTGGACTGCCTGGGAAACCACCTCCAAAACATACAGGAGTAAAATAACCATCAGCTTCCTTCAAAGGTTTAGCACAGGAGACTGCAAATCTCCCATGCCTGTTAGGCTAGAAGTGACTTAGGGGTAGTACAGGGATGGAAAGCAGGGTCAGAATTTCTTGTGAGAACCGTGTTAAGAATTAGATACTTCTCATCTCCAACATGTTCCTACAGGTGGCAAGATGGGTCTGTAACCCATGGGGAGAGCAGCAGCACAGCATATTGGCAACAGCTGTATCTCATATTTTGATAAACCCTGCTGGTGAGATGCATTATCTCCTGAGATGCAAAGTAGTTGTCCTCATATTCTTCTCCAGGGAACATGGATGAAGAGCCTGAATCCTGTGCCCTTCAGAAGGTGGACTGTGGGAAGAACTCAGCAGCCATGGCTGGATGGCTGAAGGCTGATCTCCAGCAAGTCAGTAAATGCCAAGGCAAGGCAGCAAGTGCTTTGGTCTGTGGTACTGGGTATGACCGATCCTGTAGTTCAGCCTCAGATTACAGAGCTTGGCCAGGGGAAGGTCCAAGCAGCTCAGTCAGCAGAACTGGAAAGAACACTGAAATTCCCTGTCAGAGGCAGGTCTCTGATTTCTGTTTTTGACTAGTTGAGATCCTCAGGTACTGAGAAAAACTACAGAACTCACCCCAAGCTTCATCTAGTGGTCTCTTGGTGATAGGGTGGCCTTGGAACTGCTACTGCCGAGTCGGCAAAGGCCCCTGTTTAACCTGATCTTTTGGCTAAAGTAATTTCTGGTGCAGTCGCATTTCTTGATGGGTGAGGCTCTTCCTCACCCAATACTGAGAGTGACACAGTTCATGACCAGCAGATATTGGCCTTGATCCAAGACTTAGTTAATGCTAAAAGCTAGTCTCAGAGGTAGATCACCACCGTTACCAGGATACTTCTCTCGTTTGAAGCCACAGGAATTAAAGGTACTAAGGATGTATAACTTCCTGCTGCAAAAGAAGAAACAAGCAAGCATCTGCCAGTGTTATCTGCCAGTGAGGCACAAGCCTCAATATAAACCCATCCTTAGATGGAGCTATGGAATATGATTTAGGCAACACACACGATGAAGTATCTAGACCCATTTCTAACAAGGAAAGGAAAAGCAGCAGAGACCATGCTCCCATAGGGAGGGGCACTGGATTTGACAAACTCAAATTTAAAAAATAATCATACAAGAATAAAAAAATAAAGACATGAACACAAGTTAAGAGGCATCCATTGTTGTGCACTGAGCATGAAGGAGGGAGGGGCAGTAGGAGAAAACTTTAACTTCTGAGACCAGAAAAAACAGGAGGATGCTGTCCTTGAATAGCTGCAGTACACACTTCTCCTTGGTTTTTCATAGTATAAACCAGCTGATGTCTACCAAGATGTAAAGCAACACAGTGTTCATTTGCATCCACAACAGTCAGTACAGACCCTTTGTTGTTTCATTTCTGATCAACTGCATCAATGTATCATTGGAATGCTTTAGAATGTGAACTTCCTCTACCTTCCCTGCACTTGTGATGGTGTCCAGCGTTTCATTCAACAAGAAAGAAATCTCTCTCCAAAGCAATGGGAAGCACTACGTTTGGCTAGAGAGGTCTGGTTTCTGTGGCAACACTTGCCATTTCAGAATGCTTGATCATGTATTTTCCATTTGATCAGTGAAAAAGAACTAGTAGCAAAACACCAAAAACACAACTCAGTGAGGAAAGTTAATTTATTTGCCTAAAACATCAAACTAAGTTGAGATACCTTAGTTCAGTCAAAGCTTCTTCACTTTTCTTCACAAGCCTGGACTTCATAAACAAATATTCCAAGTTCATCTATCTACAAAAATAGGATGGACAATTCTTGACTTTCTTCAGATACCAAGTTCATTTACAAGTCCTTGAAGATCAGATGAAAAATAGGAAGCGATCCTATATTTCTTAATACACTCCACCACGTTTCCCAAGTGTACTGGAAAGGAGGAATATCAGCCTTCTTTGGAAAGGTGCACGGGAAGGCTTATTGCCATCTCTTGGAGACAGGGTATGCATTTACATCACCATGACTGCCATGGTACAGAATCCTGGGTCGCTACTTTTATACGGCGTGGCCGATGATCTGAGAGTTGTAGTCCGCCGTCTCCATCCGCAGGATGTAGGGGATGATGCTGTCAATCTGCACGTTCCCAATCAGTCCTGCGAAGAACAGCTCTTCAGTGATGGCAGCGCTCATCAGCCTCAGGGCAGGCAGACGCAGGAGGAGTCTAGACAGCCTGGAAAAGAAGGTCAGTAAAAAGTGTTACCTGTGGTCACAGATTTTTGGTGTTACTCAGGGAGAGGGAGAGGGAGAGGGAGAGGGAGAGGGAGAGGGAGAGGGAGAGGGAGAGGCAGAGGGAGAGGCAGAGGGAGAGGCAGAGGGAGAGGCAGAGGCAGAGGCAGAGGCAGAGGCAGAGGCAGAGGGAGAGGCAGAGGGAGAGGCAGAGGGAGAGGCAGAGGGAGAGGCAGAGGGAGAGGCAGAGGGAGAGGGAGAGGGAGAGGCAGAGGGAGAGGCAGAGGGAGAGGCAGAGGGAGAGGCAGAGGGAGAGGCAGAGGGAGAGGCAGAGGGAGAGGCAGAGGGAGAGGCAGAGGCAGAGGCAGAGGCAGAGGCAGAGGGAGAGGCAGAGGGAGAGGGAGAGGCAGAGGCAGAGGCAGAGGCAGAGGGAGAGGCAGAGGCAGAGGCAGAGGCAGAGGCAGAGGCAGAGGGAGAGGCAGAGGCAGAGGCAGAGGGAGAGGGAGAGGGAGAGGGAGAGGGAGAGGCAGAGGGAGAGGCAGAGGGAGAGGCAGAGGGAGAGGCAGAGGGAGAGGCAGAGGTGAAAAAAATGAAGGGACAATACTGCTCAAAATCCACTATATCTAGTTTAGGAAAGCATTAAATATTTCAATCAGTAGAGTGTTAAATTAATGTTCTGCCATGTCTTCAATAGTACAAAAATATGTGAATGAGCCAGCCAATCACAGGGATTGTGTAATACTTGTGGTTATGAGAATTTAATATATTCCAAGTAGGCACAATCCCAAATGGAAATACTAAAAAGATTTGTTTAATTTCCAGTATTTCATTTTGGAAATGAATAATTAATGAGTTGATAAATAATAGTGATAACATGGATGAGTACATGCATAATGTGTGAACTGCTCTAAAGGTAAGAAATTACCTTTCTTAGGTAATTCTTACTTACCTTAGGAGGTAAGAAGAAAATGTACACATTTAATACAAGAAATACTGGACAAGCCAGTTACCACCAATGCTCTGAAAAGAGAGCTGATCCAGTAAGCATGCAGCTTTACAGACCTGTAAGTATCATCTGGGTACGCTTTTGTTACGTAGTCTTGGAACTCCATGTAAGCCTTTTCCTGAAATTTCTCAATCTGTACCACATTTTCTAGACCTGGGTGATCTGAAAAAAAAGAAAACAAAACCCAACCCACTCTATGTTGTTAAACCTGTTCTATATAAGATGCAACCTAAATCCATACAGATCATCTAATTGTAAGCACACTGAAATCATTAGTTGGTAGCTGTAGCAACTTCAGTTTTACTGCAGGACACTGCTTTACCACCTTGTATTTCTTTTCCTCTAAGGTTATGTTTAACTTAGTGTTTTAGAAATACAATCAGACATTTTAAAGGATTCAAATAACTGCCATGCTTGCAATGTTACATCAGTCCTGATGATACAGCTGTGTTCCGTGTGGAGCAGAACAGCGTTGTTTCAGTACACTGGCAGTTGCTGGAATACTGGATGCACAAATAAATAGCATCTGGGTGGGTAAAGAAGGATAAAATTAAGATCAGTGGGAAAAGCAGAGTAAAAGGCTCTGAACCATTTGTTTCCTAAAAGCTGCAGAAGACACATACTGTGGATCATTCTTTTTCAACTGTTTGGTGCAAAATTTTCAAATGGGCTGAACAGTTTTTAGCAGTGATGTAAACATTTGAATCTTAATCTTGCTAAAATGAAAGGATATTAACCTAACCACCAAGTCACTCTTGGAAATTATTGTCTGGTAATTCCAAACACTTGACACAGTCTGTCATTTTTATTATCCAACTATCTTAATGTAAATATTTTACCATCATAATAGCATGGCAGATCATGCAGAATTTATTTTTCAGAAATGGGATCATAAATGTGCTGCCAAATCATGTCAGACAGATTATTTTCACCAGTCACTCCTCCTCTCCAGATATAGGGCCTCCTGTCAAGCAGGAGTTTTTGGTGAAGCTCTGCAGACACAGAATCTCTCAGAGCTCCTGAGTGGTTCTGTGATGTCCTGGGCTGTGTGATGGAACACACAATTTCACAGAGAAGCATTTTGCCCTATGCACTCATTCTGAAAGCATCATTTCAAATTTATGCTGAGGACAAGAAGGTAACAAGGTCAGAAAGAAGCAACAGATTTGGAAGAGCTGTCACTGACACGCAGCACGCCTCGCTTCAGGAGGCTGCTCTTAGAGTAACGTCAGAGACGCGGCCAGAAGCCTGAAGGCCGCTGCTCCTGCACTAGTAGCCACCTGCAAAGATGCAAAGCCTTCCAGGTGCTCCCTTTACACTCATCTCTCTGCCCAATGTGGCTTGTGACAGTCACACAGCTGGCTGGGCACTGAGGATTTTCAGTAACCTTCAAGTCTCCAGCTATGGAAGACAGCAAATAAGCAGGGCCTGCTACTAAAGCAGATGTTCCTACTTTAGGCCTCTCCTGCACATACAGCCTTGCCTTATCCTGTAGCACACTGGTAAACCCCACCCCACCCTCCCAAGTTCTGATTTGGGAATTGTTGCCAGAACATGCCTTCTGCTCAAGGTACTGGACATGAATTTCAGTAGATTCTGTTATGTATGTGGCTCTAGGATCCAAGAATAGTGACAACACAGTGGCATTAAAGCAGCTACACCACGTTAGGAATGTGATCCTGAAAGCATGCCAGCTAAAAAAAATTAATCTCATCACATGACTGAATATGGCCTTTTCCTTCCAACCTTTTATAGCTTAAAAGGTCAGCAGAGACTCTTTGGACATAGAAACAAACACATAAAACCATGCAAGCTTCTCCTAATCAGGAGGACTGAGAGCAGGATTCTATTCTATAGTGAAAACACTCAGGATCTGATTTTCCTTGCTGATCCACAGTAGAAGAATATCTCTGCAATATCCTCTGGGAATTCCTCATCTTTACTGGAGGGTCCTGACATCACTTATAATGCTTCTTATGTGCAAGAAGCTCTTTAATTTCAGAAGTCTTCAATTAATATTTAAAAAAAAATAAGATATGTAGGGTTCTGTTATGCACTTAGATGAGTCCCATGAATTCTTGTGGATGCTGCCCCTTTTACCAGAAGATGGAGATACTCTTTGGAGATACCTCACAGGGAAAAGATCATGTAAATATGAGGAAAACAGCAAAACAACCATACCTTTTTTTTTTTTGAAGTATATATTAGAAAAGCTGTTTACAATTTACATTTTTGATGTGTTCAAGTTCCAAAAGAATTCCTCACCTCACCTAAGGTGAAGGATGACATGCAACTGAATGGAAAGACCTTCTGAGATCTAATAAATACACAGAACTGAACAGAACCAAATATCCAATTGTCCACATCCTACACTACTGATGGGATGGGGTGGGGTGTAGGCCATTAAAATTCAGATGGCTTTTACATTTTTCTCTGATCTTTTCTATGGGACATCAGAATCTAAAAAAGGCAGAGCAGTGAGGATTAAGGAAGCTGCTGATGCTTTTAAAGCTTTCTAATGCAAAATGGAGTGACTGGAGATTTATTTTCTAAATGTGACAGTGAAAAATCCCCAGAGATACAGAAAGTACTTGAGGTTTATATGTTTTTCTTTTATCAAAATATTCATTTTAGTTTCGTATTAAATCCATAAATTCTGAATGATGAATCAATGTGCAGTGTGCTGATACAGTATCTGAATGCCTGTAGTGAAAAGGTAATTCTACAATTTTCCAATAAAGAGAGTTAAATTTTTCATTTTCTGCAGTTCAGGCATAAGTGCTACACAGTCTAACTACACAGTCACTACCTGTTATAACCAGAGGACCCTTCCTCTGTATTCTCAACATCATGGAAAGCTGCCCAGTTGAAATGGACCTGGGGGTATTGGTCAATAGTCGGCTGAACATGAGTCAGCAGTGTGTCCAGGTGGCCAAGGTGGCCAATGGCATCCTGCCCTGTACCAGACAAAGTGTGGCCAGCAAGAGTTGGGAAGTGACTGTCCTGTGCTGGGCACTGATGAGGCCACACCTGGAGTACTGTGTTCAGTTTTGGGCCCCTCACTGAAAGACACTGGGGTGCTGGAATGTGTCCAAAGAAGGCAGAACAAAGCTGGTGAAGGGTCTGGAGCACAGGTCTTATCAGGAGCAGCTCAGAGGACTGGGGTTGGTTAGTCTGGAGAAGAGAAAGCTGAGGGGAGACCTTATCACTCTCTACAACTATCAGAAAAGAGATTGTAGTGAGGTTGGTGTTGGTATCTTCTTCTACGTAACAAGCAACAGGACAAGAGAAAATGGCCTCAAGTTGTGCCAAGGGAGGTTTAGGTTGGTTCAGGTTGGTTCTTAGGAAAAATTTCTTCACCAGACAGGTTGTCAAGCACTGGAACAGGCTGCCCAAGGAAGTGGTTGAGTGACTGTCCCTGGTGGTATTTAAAAGGAGGTTAGATGTGGTGCTGAGGGACATGGCTTAGTGGTGGCCTTGGCAGTGCTAACGGTTGGACTTGATGATCTTAAAAGGACTTTTCCAGCCAAAACAATTCTGTGAAGCTAATTTTCATGTGAGAATCGGTGCCCAGAAAGAGAAATCTTTCACACATAAAAGACACAACTTCAATCCATCTCAGCTGGATGTGCAAGAGCAACATTTCTGAAAATTAAGCTGCAGCTCCTCAGAGAAAGTACCCCAGAAAAGAGGGACAGAATTAAAACCAAGAAATATGCACAGACTTAAAAACCCCCAAACACCAGTGGCAGAGGCAAGAGCGAACCTACGCCTCCAAAGCCGCGTTCAACCACTGGCATTAAAAGATGAACCCTCCCCTTCCTACCGTCCTCACTACGCACCTCCCCAGGGTCCTCCACATACAGGCTGTGATTCTATAGCTGATAGGAACTGCATATGATGAAAGAGTCACAAGTTGTATGGCAAAAAATAGCACAGGTTGAAGCTTTACATTTGGAATAATTACATACCAGGGCTGAAGAGGACGATTGCTTTCAAATATGCATATTCATATCCATCTAGGCAAAGCTTAACCATGCTGTTACAGAACTCTTGCAATTTGAAGATATGCTCCATTACTAATTTTCCTCTGTCTGTTGGCAGCTTATCTAAGTCAACATAGACATAAAATACATATTAAAAAATGTGGTCACACTGGATTTTAAAAAATAATGATCTGTATTAGATTCAGACTGTGGGATAGCTCTGCCACCTATGAACTCACATACTAAGTCTGAATAATCCTGACACAAACAATTATGACTATAACAATCTTCCTTCCCCCCATGATACAATTGATTAGGTCTCTTCCTGACACTAAAAATTCCAATAGTGGTGGTCTAGAGCTCAAAATGATCAGGGAAGGGAGAGACTATTTAGAAGTAAAGAATATACTGCTACTGCAGATCAGTGCTCTGTGTCAAAGGGCCAGGTGCCCTGATGTAGGGTGGTGTACAGTTTCATGGGTTTAGGCAGTCAAAGACCACATCACTGCTGAAAAAGGTGGTACACTATGCACCTTTGTGGTTTGCATCTAGAGGAATGTGGCTGGTGCAAAGCTGTTCCCCTTGGGTCAGGAATAGCTAAGCGGCCTCAAAATCCTGTTACCCCGCCCCTGCCAAACCATCAAGCTAATGTCCTTGGGCCAAAGTTCTTGTTCTTGAAGATGCTGCAGCTGGCATGCTACAAATCCAGGTGTCTTTACTGGAAGGGTTGTCAGCAGTTGGAACAGGCTGCCCAGGGAGGTGGTTGAGTCACCATCCCTGGAGGTGTTTAAAAGAAGAGTAGATGATGTACTTGGTGACATGGTCTAGTGTTGGGCCTAGTGGGGCTGGATAGATGGTTGGACTTGATGATCTTGAAGGTCTTTTCCAACCAAAACCATCCTATGATTCTATGTCAGTTATAAATTTCCAATTTTTGCATTGGAAATTTTGCATTCCAATTTTGCAGACTGAATTCCCATATTAAATGAAAAAATATATATTTGTAGCCATGTTAAAACCATTTATAATTGCTACAATACCTTTTTTTGGTGAACATGCTTAAAAATTCAATAGACCAAAGTTCCCAAATTACATTTGTACCCCTCCTGAAAACATTCACAAGTTTGTTAGTATGTTTATCTGATCCATTACATTTAGTGGTTTGATAAATTTGTTTTAATCATAAAATTATTATTATTTTTAATTATTTGTAGGAGGATCTTGTGGATACTTTTAAATCATGAAAACTCCTCAGAAATAATTCTTTAATTCTCTCACCATAAAAAGGACAGGGAAAATCTAATCTGCTGGGCTTTTCTTCTATAGTTTACTGATCTGATATTGCACAGTATTAATGTCAGTGAATTTTCATCCACTTAACAGCAAATAACACTAAAATGTTATTGTTAAACCTGACAATGCTATGGTTTCTCTGTGCATCTGTCTTCTTCCAAACATGCCAGACTAAATGTGTTAAAACAGCCGAAAACCATGCTATTTCTGACTGGTTAGCTTTTACTGCTGAAAACCTTGTGAGAGTTCACAAGCACAGAGAGATCAGCTAACAGGCTCCCCTGCCCCTCAGATGAACACCTCTTTCACTGCAGAAGAAGGAGGGGGCCAACTGACATCTCTTTCATTTGAACGAAAAACACCCAAGAGATGCAGGGGGTGGAACTGACAAGAAGGGAAGCATACTTAGAGAAGATCTGCTGAAGACTTGCAGGTGGTCTAAAACCAGTATCAACAAGTCAACAAGCCAGGCTATGCAAAGGAAGTACATCACCACGCTGGCTGGCATTTGGCTGCTTCATCTCACAGGTACCAACAGCAAGGGCAGGTGCGTCCTCCTTTACTCTGTGCCCTCGATACAGAGGAATCATTCACAGTGCACTTGTGTTCTTCAAACTGATGCTGCTTGAAATACTCCCAGTTTGAGCTAAACTAACAGAGCAGCATGATGCTATCAGACATCACACAGACACACAATAAAAAAGTAAATGCTAACCTCAATTAGAAAGATGGTTAATTTTATTTTTTTTAATTTGGTGGGGAGTATTGGCATAGTTGACTTTAGCAGAATTGCTAAAAAAAAATATTGCATCTTGTGAACTGTATTTCCCAGTATTATTTTGTTGCAATATTAACCCCTAAACTCTACAAACAGTACATTTTCATGAACAACTGAAGGACAATGAGAAAGCTTCTGGCCATGAAGTAATTCCCCAAGTCTGGCACACACACAGTATACACCTTACCTTGCTGTAAACTGCCATGAAGGTGATTAACAAATGCAGTTAGTATAGTTGCCACGTTCATAACTTGTGAACACTGTGCAAGACCGAGCGTAAAAAGTTCGTTCCAGCAGGCTTTTACTAATGAGATGCTGTTATCCTGTCTGTTAAAAGAACACACAAATGACACTGAATAAACCCAGCCATTTGCATACACACAGTTTTGGGTATTTTAAAGAACAGTTCATGAAACATTCATCTAATTTGACCACTGGAACCAGCAGAAAAATGCATCAAAAGTATTTTTATTTGCATGCTAGGATGAAAATACCTGCTCTAGACCTGTATTTTTAAACAAGGAATTTTTGTATAACTGTTCTAAAAGGATCTCTGTCACAAAACCAAGGTGAAGTTACAGTAAATTTTAACTCCATAATGTCAGATCTCTTAGAATTTACATTAATTTTTGGAGAACATTTACATGCATGGACAAAAAAGTTTGCATTGCTCCTATGCTGTGGATATAAAATAGACTCAAATTTTTAATTTTTTTTTCCTTTTGCTTGAAATCTGGCAGTTTGGAATAATTTCTTCATTAAAAATACATGTGAAATGGAACATGAGAGATCAAGTTCCTGAGCTTCCTGACAGCTATTTTCTGTATCCTCTTCATGTTCAGAACCAGGGTTGAAATACAGACTTTGAAGTATAAATAGAAGTCATGAGGATTTGTTTTGCTGGAATAATTAGACCTTAGATTAAGTTTCACATTTAGTCAATCAATCCCTATTTGGGCACTTGCATATTAATAACCTAACTTTCAGTACTGGCCAGCATCTCTAACTTGTACAGGTTAACAAGAGCTCAGCACCTTAAAAAGGCAAACCTAACACAGTGAGGAGTCAAATTCAGGTACCATGTTTCCCAGTTCTAGCCAGTAAAAAAAAAAAAATAATGGGAAGTTATAAGTAGCACAAGGGCTATCAAAGAAGAAAAGCATATTAAAGTTAGGGCTTCAGCTATAAAAATACAAAGGCATGGATTTTTGCAAGCATGTTGATGAAATCTCCAGGAACATACTGCAATACTATTCACATGTCAAATGGCAGATTGATGGAGCCTTGTCCTGCACTGCAGACAGCTTACCCAGGGCAGTATTTTTTACCATGATCCAGTTCTTTGTATGGTGGATGGGATACTGTACATGCAGCTTCTACATGTATGTGTCATATCCCCTTCCATCTCCTGTCAGAGGGACTGTGCTGAGGCACACTGAAAACAGGCTGAACTGGACACTCAACTGGTGCACGTGCAGAGAAGTGTCTCAGCTAGAGCAGCTTTATGGCTGCTGAAACTTAGGCCAGAACCAGCTGATTAAACTTAAGCAGCCACAAAAGCCTGAGAAGGTGTAAGCAGCTTGTCCTGGTTTCAGCTAAGATGGAGTTGATTTACTTTTTAGCAGTGGATGGAATGCCCTGTTTGGGTGTTAGGACAGGAGCAGTGCTGATAGCACCCTGATGTCTCTATTTGTTGCCAAGCGATCAAGGACTTTTTCAGTTGTTCGTATTTACCATACTAACGAGAAAGGAAGGGACACAGCCAGGACAGGTGACCTGAACTGGCCAAAGAGGATATTCCATGCCAATTATATCATGATCAGTATAAAGTGGGGACTAGGAGAAGAAAAAAATCCTCCTCCAGGACGTGTGGTTTTTGGGGACGGTCGGGTTCCAGGACGGCTCTGGGCTGTACGGCCTGAGTTGTGTGGTTCGGTGACAGACTGCATTGTGTATCACCAGTTTTGTGTATCTTGTGCTCTAAAGTTGTGTTGTCACTGGTTGTTCTTGGTTATCTTTTTCTGCTATTTTAGCAAACTGTCCTTATCCCAACCCATGGGGTTTTGGTTAGGTTTTTTTCCCTCTTTACATTTCCCTTCCCCCCCTCCCCACTTTTTGTTAAAAAAACAAGTGACTGTGTGGGGCTCAGGTCTCAGCTGAGGCTAAACACCACACAGCTCGATGAAGGTTTCAGTAGGAATCTCTCTTGCCTACAAAGACCTTCATGCAGGAAGATGAACTAAGCAAAAACCTGGTATGATTAACTAAATCCAGATGTCAAAGCCAACTAACTGTCTTGTTGGGACTAAGGAAGACACTGCCTGAGCATGGAACCACCTGGATGCAATTACCCATCTTCCTTACTAAACCATTGCTGTGGGGTTTTTTGGCTCCTCTCCATTACTAGTACTGTGACCTTCTCTTCATTTTAACAGTGAAATGAGTCACCCTTCTAGGAGTCAAAATTACAGCATGTAACCAACTCAAACTGAAAAAGCTGAATTAATTTCAAATAAATCCCCACTGGAAAAAAAGTCAGGATTTTAAGCCCTTCAAAAGGGAAACTGTGTATTTTATGTTAAATGGTGTTTAAATATACTTTTGCCAGTTATCTTGACTAGGACTGCAGATGCTCACACATTAACTCTATTAATAAAGACAGCCTACTCCTCCATTTTTTAAATTCAAACAGAAAAATATTATTGGGGAATTAACATATGCAAAAATATGCAGATCTGCTATAAGCACTGCTTGTTAAATCTTTTCAGAGAGACAGGTCTTCTGTACAACACTATTTTTAAAAAGCAATTCCCACTTGTTGTTATTGCACAAGTTTGCATTGTCTCTGTTAGAAAAACCTTGTAAAAATGCACGACGGTATAATGGACTCTATGCTAAGCTGCTAGTTTTTAAAATTCTGCAGGGCAACAATTTCTACTAAAATAAAACATACCTCCCCCTCTACTCTGCCCTGCTCAGACCCCACCTGGAGTATTGTGTCCAGTTCTGGGCTCCCTGGTATAAAAAAGACAGGGATCTCCTGGAGAGAGTGCAGAGAAGGGCTACGAAGATGATTAAGGGCCTGGAGCATCTCTCCTATGAGGAAAGGCTGAGAGAGCTGGGGCTGTTCTTCTTGAGAAAAGGAGACCGAGAGGGGATCTGATCAATGTTTATAAATAACTCAAGTGTGGGACACAAGGGGAATTGGCCTGCCCCTCTTCTGTGGTCTGTGGAGACAGGACAAGGGGAAATGGCTTCAAGTTGGAGCACAGGAAGTTCCACACCAACATGCAGAAGAACTTTTTCCCAGTGAGGGTGACAGAGCCCTGGGACAGGCTGCCCAGGGAGGCTGTGGAGTCTCCTTCTCTGGAGATATTCAAGACCCATCTGGACACCTCCCTGTGTGACCTGTCCTAGGGAGCTGCTTTGGCAGGGGGGTTGGACCCGATGATCTCTCAAGGTCCCTTCCAACCCCTACGATTCTGGGATTCTGTGATCTACCTCTTATTTTTTTTTTACACCTGCTATTGTTAAACTTTAGAGAATTTTACTGTTTCCTTCTCCAAAACACAGGTTTCAACTGCACACAATATAGTATCTTTAAACTACGTAGAGTTATTTGGCTGGAACATCTGAGTAAACACAACTTGTAATCACAGATCATCCTGCTTTTGACAGCCTGCCTGGAAATGGGGACAATTCCTCACTCTGAGAAGGAATTCTCTTTGCTGCCACAGTCACACACTATTTGGACACTGAATTAAAGAAAAAAACTGTAGCTGAGAACAGATGAAATGTGATTTATGCTCCATTTGTGTCAGAGCTGATACAGTATTGTTATTTGATGTTTTTTCCTAACATTACTTTAGAAAAGAAGAGAAAATCCCTTTTCATGATCAGCAAAGTACTTCTCCATTTCACTCAAGAATTGTAAGCAATACACTGAATGCTGCTGGAAGAGCAGGGTGCTACACAAGCTGTAAAAAAGAATCATATTTACTTTCTGATTATAGAAATAATTGGGTTTTGGAAAGCAAACAACTTAATGAATTCTTATTGAATCTAGCCAAACATTTTCTTCATATAGGTTATTAAAGGCAAAATTAGTAATAATGATTCACTTATAAAGATAACACTGTTTGAAGATCCACAAAGGAGCTTCTTTTTGGTGATGCCTGAGAAGCATCTTAGTTTGGGATGTAGCTATAAAAAAGCAATAGGGAGTCCTATTTCCTAAAAATTTAGTAGTGAATCTACTCCTTTTTCCTTCAAAACCCAACCACAGTACCTGAATTAGACAGCACTTGGAAGCAGTTTTGATTCAGAAAATTTACTTTCATGAGGAACATCTATACAACAGTTTTAATAAGTAGGTTTGTACTTTAAAATGTCCCTGAAGAAGGCAATGACAATAAAAAAAACTCAGAAGTGTGTATTCATGATGTGAGCAAAGAGGTAACTGAACACTTACCCTAAAGCTTGGAAAGATGGAATGGAACGTGCCCAGTGCATGGACAGGAAAAGCAACCTGGAGGCTGACTCACATATATAGTGAACGTTAAGATATTCAGGCATAGGAGAAGGCATGGTGAGCTGGCAACCAAAAAGAAATAATTCAAAGTCAGTTATCTTACATTCTTCATTAAACACAGAGTAAGGAAAAAAAATAAAATCAATCTTAACAGTTTAAGTGAAAAAGAAAGTTATTTTTTAAATAAACAAGAGAAATTCTGAAATAAAATGGAATGAACTGTTTTTTCATTAGCAGCCACACTTCCATACCCTACAGTATCTACAGAGCAACACAGGCAGGAAAAATTTTGCATCTTTCTAGTAGATAAATATTCCTATCTGGGACATCTGGACAAAGAAAATCCCAAATAAAACTCAACATTTGAGACAGTCTCAAAACACAAAAGTTTTAGAAGAAACACTGTAAATAGCATGAGGTTGCTTACATTTATATATAGATAAATACATAAAAAATTCAAACACTTCATCATTACTTTCTGAAGCTTCCCCCAGAAGAGTGGCCTAAAGAATTACAGGTACAGGCCCAAGCCTCCTCACTGGGGGAGCGGTGTGAGGAGCTGAAAAGGCTTTGAGGCTGTGTAAGAACTGCTCCACAATAATGAAAACCTCCCTGTATTAGCAACACTGTTTCCAGCACAAAACCAAAACACAGCTCCCTACCAGTTACTATGAAGAAAATCAACTCCCTTCCACCTAAAACCAGAACAGAGTGGCACAGTTTACTAAAACGCCTGGTACTGAGGAAATTTTCCCATGAGCAAGCTTTTTGATTTGTCCATGAATAAGATGATGAAAAAAATGGGTAGAGGAATTTCTGCAGTCTTGTAAAATGAGAGGTAAAACCAGAAAATATATGGCTTGCTAAGAAAGAAGCATTAATGACTGAAGTCAATACCATACTAAAATAAGAATCTCAAAATCCAGTAGCAGATTGCAACAGATCCACCTGTTAACATGTGAGAACGTGGACACTGACTTTCGGTTTCACAGAATCACAGAACTGTAGGGGTTGGAAGGGACCTCGAGAGATCATCGGGTCCAACCCCCCTGCCAAAGCAGCTCCCCAGCTCATACTGCACAGATAGGTGTCTAGATGGGTCTTGAATCTCTCCAGAGAAGGAGACTCCACCACCTCCCTGGGCAGCCTGTCCCAGGGCTCTGGCACCCTCACTGTGAAAAAGTTCCTCCCCATGTTGGTGCAGAACTTCCTGTGCTCCAACTTGCAGCCATTGCCCCTTGTCCTGTCCCCACAGACCAAAGAAAAGGGGCAGGCCAATTTCCCCTGCACCCCATACTTAAGATATTTATAAACATTGATTAGGTCCCCCCTCAGTCTTCTTTTCTCCAGGCTGAACAGCCCCAGCTCTCTCAGCCTTTCCTCGTAGGGAAGATGCTCCAGGCCCTTAATCATCTTCGTAGCCCTTCTCTGGACTCTCTCCAGGAGATCCCTGTCTCTTTTATACCAGGGAGCCCAGAACTGGACACAATACTCCAGGTGGGGCCTGTCCAGGGCAGAGTAGAGGGGGAGGATCACCTCCTTAGACCTGCTGGCCACACTCCTCCTGATGCACCCCAGGATCCCATTGGCTCTCTTAGCCACCAGGGCACACTGCTGGCTCATGGCCAACCTGTCGTCAACCAGGACCCCCAGGTCCTTCTCCACAGAGCTCTTCTCTTGTCTGTGTAAATCCCTTTGCATGGATCCCCCAGTATTTTTAAGGTAAGAAGCTGTAAGATAACCAGTGCAGCTAACCCACTGCAGGGAGCTGTACATGGTCCCAAGTAGTTAACCAGTGAACAAAAGCAGCGTGTTCATCAGAAATGAATGCCAACACCTTCTATGAAATTCAATGTAAGATTTCATCAGTTATGTTAAAAGGGTTATATAAATAGTTAAATAATGGTAAGAAAAAATAAGGTATCCAGTACCCTGAATGCTACATGTGCATCACTGAGCAGTGGCCCCTCTATTTCAACGATATTCATGCTTGTTTCTCCACCACCGATGAGCTGTACGTTGGCTTCCATGTTTTCAGAGTTCTGGCACGCTGGACTCTCTGCTGGATTTAATGCTTTTGCAAGGGTATCAAATGCCCTGTGAGATCACAACAAACAAACAAATGGGGGGGGGGGGGGAAAAAAGAGAAAGCTTCATTTTAGAGACCATTTTGATGCAGGAGGAAGGTGCACATGTCTGAAACCTGTACTTAGATGTCTGTTTCAAAGAGCCAGACTGGGAAAATACAAGTCAACAGTATGCTTTTCCTGACACTCCACTGAACAACATCCCTGAAAACCTCAACTTACAGTGGCTCAGAAACTAAAATTAGCAGCAGATCCTCATACTACTTGCCAACGAATTCACAGCTTTGACACTGATTGTGCTGCTGAATCACAGTTTGCCTTTCAAGATCTCTTCAGTGATGTTTACTGAGTGCTGGCATAAGCATTCTGAGCAGATGATCATCAGACTGCCACTAAAGCAACTTAGTGCACATATAAATTCTACAGATTTTTCCTGCTAGGAAGCCAAACCAGAATAAACTTGCTGGGTTTTTTTAAGCAGTAAGTAATGGTTATGTCATTCAACTTGATTTCTGTCCATACCATCCGTAGGACCTTTTGATGTGGGGCAGTGACTCCTGTCCCATGCACAAATGTTGCAGAGGAGATGTCAGGATAAGCACAGATCTATTACTCATTATTTTGCTGCTTGATGGCAGGTATGTTATTTTTCTGTTCACAAACACATCAGAGAACCACAACAGATATATCTTCAATCAAAAATACACAGACTTGACCACTGCCTACAGACAGATGACATAACCTGAGAGCAGTATCCTTCGTATACAGTGTTGCATGAAAAACTTAATGCACTGAAGTCTGGAAACTTTACAAAAGCTGATTATCTGTGTGCATGTAGAGCTGATTCTCCCTTTGCAGAAACATGTTGATTACCACAGAATCTAAAATCCCTGATTTAATGCCAAAGTCTGTAGCAGAACGTTGCCACCTTCTCCTCCCTCACACTCCCCAGCTATTTAAATTCATTAACATGCTAAAAAAAATTACAACCCCCTAAATGTTTACTATGTTTGATATAACCATTTATAACCAAATGAAACACTGTGATAAAAGCCCTGCTGACACTGCCTCTGGCTTAAGATGGTACATGAACTAGCTTTTGCTCCTACACTAGCCACTATACCTTGAGGTGCACAACATGAGGGGGCTGGGGCACATGGAAGGGGACCACTCAGATATACTTGTGACTTTTTCTGCCTGTGGTATATGGAAAGTAGATGGAAGGGGAATGTGTGCATGGGCAAGCTCCAGAAGTTGTATTATAGGACTCCTGTTAGGATATCTGAGTTTCAGTTCCTGCGTAGCTTACTCTTGGCAGCTTCAGAACAGACAAACTCAGCAGCTCAGTGGCAGCTGCTTCTTCAGAAAAACAGGATCTCTGTAGGGCTCTTCATGCAGCAGGGACAGAAACGTAAGAGAGGAGCAAGATGTCTCCCTTCCCCAGGACGCAAACGTCACATGCATCTGCCCCGATTCTGTACCTGTTCTAGTACAGGCTGAGGGGTCCCTTTTTAATTTGGGTGGGCAGGTACACTGGTTAACCACGTCTGCCCATGACCCTTATTCCTCAATGCCTGCTTTCAAAGAAATCTTCTCCCTGCTATCTCCCAAGCTGGCACTAGTAAGGCAACAGAAGTCAGTAGCTCTGTGAGGCCCCTCCATACACAAAGCCCCAACATGAGCAATGACTGCAAGCTAAAACACTGAGGAGAAGAGAATCTGGAACAAAGCTATGAAAAGCTAGCCCATGAAGTGAGGAAAAAGGGTACAATCAACATTAAAAATACATGGTATTGGTATAATCTCCCAGAAACAACTCTGGTTCTCTTTTTGTCAGGCCTGGTCACTAACAGATGCATATGCTGCTGATAAACAGTAAGAAGCAAAGCCTTTAGAGGGTAAGGCATACACCATCACAATATAAAGGCAGCAGAATGCTAGCAGGCAAGTTGTACACTCAATTTGTGTCAGCAAGAGTACAGGTTTAACTGCTGTAGCTACTAGCAGCAGAATGTGATAAAATATATTAAAAACATAGATGTATAAAACTTGCTTCCTGAAATCCCTTGAACTCTTTTTGTTCAGTGAGCATCTGTGCCTGATAGATCAAGCTGGCATAGGGCCTGGCAAGGAAATCAAAGATTTAGATAAAACTTTTAGTTTCTGTTTGGTTAACAACTTCCCTTTCACAGGAAGACTGAACGTGAACCTCTGCCCTGGAACTCTATTAGGTAATCTACTGGACAAGAGGACACATGAAGCTGAGTCAGAGCTTCTTTGAGCTCTCTGGCTGACAGAACCCAATGCCTTCTGTAGACAGATTTTTCTTTTTAAAAAAGGAACAGAAAACACTGAAGTTGGCAAAATCAAGCAGCTGAAAGTGCTGGGAAATAGACAGGAAAGATTACTATGTCTCTTTGAACAGCCACAGAATTGAATCGGCATGTACAACAATACCAGCTACACAGCACATTCTTACGTTCTTTGCCCAGGAGGACACAGCAAAGGCCCAAATCAGCACCTATATAAAGTCACATTGACCTTAGAAGCAGCATGTAGCGATAGGACAAGGGCATGTAGCAGGAGGACAAGGGGTGATGGTTTTAAACTAGAAAAGGGGAAAACTAGTTAGGATATTAGGAAAAAGTTCTTCAATCTGAGGGTGGCAGGTCACTGGCACAGGTTGCCCAGGGAGGTGGTGGAGGCACCATCTGTGAGGATATTCAAGGTCAGGCTTGATGGAACTTTAAGCAACCTGATCTAGTGAACATGCCTCTGCTTACTGCGGGGGGGAGGTTGGACCTTTAAAGGTCCCTTCCAACCTAATTCATCCTATGATACTATGATAGAAAGAAAGGAGCAGACCTAGTTATGCTCACAGTTATGCAAAGCACTAGAGTCTGTAGGGGAAATCCTGTATTGCTGTCAGTGCAAACTACTGGACTATATGCCCATCTTTTTTGTCCTGGATGGATTTACTGTAAATACACTTTTTCAAACCAGGATGTACCATGTAGATGTGTAAAGGAATATCACTGGGACACTTGTCATAAGCCCAGATGAGATGACAACCAAGGAAGAACACAATGGCGATTGATGGAATAACTCGGGGTGTACTACACAGAGTATCTTACACGTACACTTGCCAAATGGGCTCAGCTAAAAGCAACAAAACAAGTCTGTAAGATACTCAGCAAATGTATCTGTATGAAGGGTGAGAATTCCACAAGTTCTTTTTGTAGAAAGAAAATGTTTTTCAAGCTTTTGTGGTGATTAACACTTACAGGCATTAAGCTGCTTATACAGATGAGATCAGTAAGAAACAGTTTTCCAGGATGATACAAAGATGATGGTACAAGATCTAACACAGGTTATTAAGGCAAACCAACTGATAGGAAAAGCAGCTCTAAGATTGACATTTAAATCAGCTTCAAGTACAAACAACTAAAAGCATTTTTTTCTCAAGTGAAACTTAACGATTTCACTTGGAAAAACCTTAGAAGGTGTATCTTTTACATGAGCTCAGGCTGCTATTATTAATTATTTGTAATGCAGTTAAGTTACCTACACTGTAATGATTTAATTAATGGTCTGAATGGACAGGGACCTCGAAAAGAATAGTACCTTCAAGCGTTAACACACCTTACCTTGTAACATCGCTACCACCTTGCTCTTCTTGCTGGAGTTCAGATAATGATGCATCTCCATTACTTAAACTCTCAATCATAGATAGCTCTGTACTGCTTTGTGACATGTCTTTGCATTTACTGAGATTGGCTAATGAAGTCACCACGTTTGCCAGTGTACTTAAATCTCCCTGACATGCTTCAACCTAAGGGAAAAGTAGAGCCTTTAATTCTCTCATATTGGCAGCAGTTAACTTGTAATAGAAGAATCTAACTTTGACATAAATGAAGAATTGAGCTTATGAATAGACTTGTAAGAAAATGACTGTTTTCAGTAAATGGGTAATCATAATGCAGCAATTAGACACTGCACTGCTTCTACAATATGAAATATTTAGACATTTATAAGCAATAGAAATCTATTTCTTTCTGAAAGAATGCTACAGAAGGGTAAGCAAGTGCAGAAAGAGGATTTATCATCTCCACTCACTAAGCAAACAGTTACAAGGACTCTAAGACTGCACTAGATTATATTTTTAGCATCGTCCGTCCTTCCTCATGAAAATGAGTCAGTAGTAATAGGGCAGGAGAACATGTGAAAAAAGGGAATGGATTAAAAAAAAATCACCTTTAAGGAAGCAGGAAAAGAAATAATTGCTGCAGCTGTTTTAGGTTTTACATCCTTATTTAACCACAGGGAAACAAGGTGATTCAGTAGTGGCCAGCAACTCAGAGATACAGCAAGTCATGTTTCCTACCCTGCCCTCCCAAAATTTAATAAGGACATTTAATAATACACCAGCATGTTACATGTCACTTAGCTTGCACTGTCATACTCGACAGACAGAGCCAGAAAAGTGAAATGGAATAAACAACTTTTGATGGGCCCTCTGCAGACAGAGCAAGCGAGGCAAAACACATGGAAACAGAATGAGGTCATTTAATATCAGCTAGAAAAATACAAAAGCTTCCTACTGTGCACGGGTAGGGAAGTTATAACATGGCTTTAGCAGATCAGTAAGGCTAGCAAAATGGGAACAAAGCAAAACCAGCTCAGAAATAAGATTGTTGCTGAGATAGCTCTTATTAGCTTTGCATAAACATTAGCGATTCAGGGGGGAAAAACCCTAGTAGTGTTTATGAAATACACTGTGATAATGGCATAGGAAGTTTTGCAAACATCTCACTCTATTGGTAGGAAAGAGAGATGCACAAGTCAGGACTGCTCAACACAAAGAAAAATAAGGCAGTCATTAAACTTCAGTAAAGAAGGGGACAAAGGCATTTACTTTGTAGAGTTTTTAGCATTCGTACTATCCAAGGCTAAAAGCATTATTATGAAGAGAAATCTTTAACACTGGCTAAAACTGTAAAGGAGTTCTTTAAAAATATAACCTAACACCACAGACCAAACCAGAACATCCTTCCCTCCCTACATAGACATGTACATCAACACTCCTCAGTCTTATCCTATACCTTATCTGGAGTCATCAGCACAGTAGGCTCACTTTTCACTGCAGAATGATGAATGTTAACAAACATCCCGGATTCCAGCAGACCTGTTGACCTGACACAGAACAGCACACATTTTAATTCTGACCTGCTTTCAGGAAAGAGAGAGAGCAGCTTCTGAGTGGAACTGACATACCTTGCTGTTTCATTGTCTGTTACAAAAGTGGGGGTGGCAGTCAGTGGGCTCCGGAGATCTTTCCGAATGTAGATCTTTTCTGTAGAGGCTGCACAGTTGGAAGATTTTTCTCTTGACACTTCAATAGGTTTCCTCTCACACTGTACAGCTAACAAAACACACAACTGTTTGGTCACAGCCCAAATTACAGGCTAAGAAATAAATGTTTTTCCCCCCTCTTTGTTTAATCTGCAATTTTAGTAACAATTCTGGATATTTACAGAGGTTGTAACTCCAAACACCCATAACCAATAAGCTAACAACCTGGGTAAAAACCACCACAACCACTTGATCCCTTCTTCAATGAAGTGACACAGCAGTCAAAGCCCAAGACTGACCATACAGACACTTTTTCAAGTTACAATGAAGGGAGAAATCCCCTTACACCATTTTTAATTTGGATCTGACAGCTTACGGCTTCTCCCTCTCTCCATTTCACTACCCCACACCCTCAGTTCACTTGTAAAGGACTCACATTGCCCTTTTCCATGGACTGTGTGTCTGGGTTGAACCAATGCAACCTTTCATGCACTTAAAGAAACTTCCCTAGTTAGGGGCTTAGTCAATATGGGTGGGGAAGGGGCTTTCACAAAGTCCAGTGCAGGCCATTTAAGATCTGGGAGACACCTTGATCCAGAAGCACTGAGTTTTAGGGAACAAGCAGATTTTAAATTTGAATAGCTCAGTGTAACTAAGTGGCATGAATCTGGGCTTTGGTTTACAGATACATCACCTTGCTTTGGACAGATTAGAGAACATTAAAATTAAATTTATAGTATTACAGCATATGGGGAACAGCATATTTTCTACCCCTACAGAATAAAGAGAAATCACTTTACAGTTTGATCTTACCAGTTTAAAAGGAGAATTTAATTTCTGGAAAAATAACAGTAACATGACATCCTTACTGCAAAACTTAATTAACAAAAAGGTATTTAACAAAGCACAAATCTTTTTAAAACGTTCAGTAATTTGTTCTTCCACAATTTTTAAATGGTGCAACTCATTTTACAGGTCGGAATAAGATCCTGGAAAGAGATTCACAAGCCAGGCTTGTACTTAATTTAAAATACACATCAATTCCCCAGCCTGATAAGCCTTGGCTACTGGCTTCAGAGCCTCTTTAATAGTATACTGCACACACAAACTGTTTAAACTTATAAAGAGAATCCTGAACGTTCATTATCTAAAATCACAAAGGCAAATAGGAAAAAAATTAATTAGTTTTTTCTTCAATTATGCAATTTTGGAAAATGTGTGACTAAAAAAAAGCCATAAAAGCTTTCAAGTTAGCAGATCGTGAAGCAATGTGAATTTTTACACTGGTAAGTGTCATAAAACCAACCACCATAATATCATTAGTTCTGACAATGCCATTAAAGCTGGCCCCATAACAAAGGGTGCTTTGAAAGGGTGGGAGATGGAGGCACAAGTCTTTCTTCTGTGGCTAACCTTGTGTTCCCTAGCTGGAGCTTGGGAGTTTGCTAAAAAAAGGGCCACATCTTCTTCAAGGACTACATAACCCCACTGAGGGAGCTACAGTACAAGACGGTGCTGAGTTTTCTTTCCTATTCCCACTCCACTGAGGAGCGAGACTTCTTACCCCAAAACAACCCTCTCCTGTGCTCAGTCTTGTCCCATGGTCTAGACACCCTTTTCCCACCTTCTGACCCCCAGCCCCAGCGATTCTGTTCTGCCTGAAGCCTTTTGCAGAGGGGCAAAGTACTGCCAGCTGAACTAGAGTGCAAAGATCCACTTTCTCTCCCTCAGCTCTTTCTCCCTTTCTGAATCCATTTCCTCACTGCTGGAAAAGCGTTAATGGCTTCTGCTGACAGAAGCAGGGCTGTAAGGAGCTGAATGTCCACAGAGGCTCCAGAGGGTCAGCAAATCAGAGCTGAGTAGCAGAGAGCAGAGCACAAGACTAACACTGGGCACATTGTAACAGCATCAGTACTGGGGCTGAGCAATCCACGAGCTGTTTTATTTTCTGCGTATTTAGTATTCTGATACCACTGCTGTGTCGCAGTATCGCTACATCCAGTGTATGGACATCCAAAAAGGAACCTGCAACCTGCAGGAACTGCTGTGAGAGCAGCCATCCCTGTAGAGCTTTGCCAAAAGTGACTGGCAATGGCCAGTAATCTCAGCTGTGGAAAAGTGGCAAGAAGGAAGGACTGAAAACATTCAGTACTTAACTGACACATAGAAATACTAAACTGTGTATATATCTATATATATATTAAAAACTGGACATGGAGACATGCTTGACTTTTGCCACCTAGGAATAACACCTCACCCACTTTCACCACATGCAACGTGCTTATTAAGTTTGTCAAGCAATCCATATCCTTGAAAACACTTCAGACCTCTGACACACCAAACTTCTACAATTCCTTAAAGGAAAACGACACAAAGATTAAAAAAATATAAAACCCAAGATAATTTGTATGAATACAAAGTACATCTTACGTAGCACAACCCTTAACACAGCTGCCAGCTAGAGGAATTTACAGCCATTCAGACTTACAGTCTTGTTTCATGCCAAAGGCGATGCATCTCTGCAGCCTACAGTACTGGCACCGATTCCGGTGGTGTTTGTTAATGACACAGTCTTTTGTTCCTCGGCAGGAATAAACCAGGTTCTTCCGTATACTCCTTTTAAAGAATCCTTTGCAGCCCTCACAAGTTACTGCTCCATAGTGACGCCCTAGTTACAGAACAACATACATCACAACGTTAATTTTACACTGCATCGTCACTATTTTTGGTTTATATATATTGAAAACAAAAGTATTTGCTATTTTACCCAGGAAAAAAAAAAACCAAACACTTTTTGCCCCATGGGTTACAGATCTTAAAATATATCATGGCTATGAAACAACATTAAAAAAGCAAGTGAGCTGTTTTTCTAGTTCAAAGCACTTAAACGTGACAGATTTTACAGAGATGTTGCTTATTAAATTCTTGCTGAATCTGTTGATAGCAGTTTAAAAAAAAAAGCTAAGAAAGCAGGTTAGCAAGAACACAGAAGAAATGGTACATCCTTAGTTCTTTCAGTAAAACTTCCATGAGAGAATAATCTAAAAGTGCTAAGTAATTAAAAAAATAAAATCAGCACTTCTCTGAATTTTCTAATTTATAATAGTAACAGAAAAAGAATTCTAGGATATATTACAGAAAAAAAAAGTTTAAAAATTATTTTTCAGAAGGGAATTGTTTTGATTCTGCTATCGCACAAAGCACAAACATCATTAGAAAGTACTGGTTCTGATTAAGGCATGTGTGGTGACTCCAAGAATATTAATTTTATAATCCTGAAGAAAAAAAAAATTCTAAAGCCGCATATCACTGATGAACACTCAAAAGACAGGCTGCAGAGGCACCCAGGCTGCTCTTTGAACTAAGTAGGGCATATTACAGAAATAAATCTCAAACATGAAGTAATATAAGGGAAAAATATATTTTTACATTCTTTCCTCACAAACATTTTTTTTTCAGATACATCAATCTTGCCTGTCTGGAGTTTCTTGAAATTGAAAATTTATAAAGCATCATGTAGACTACAGAGGAATATCCCTACGTGAAACACTTTAATAGCAGCTGGATTTGGAATACTTAATATCCACCCTGCAAAGCACCTGAGCTGCTGTGTCACCTGTCCTTCCAGGCACCCGTGTGGACGCCAGCTCAGAGGTGTCTGCAAAGCAACGTGCACGACATCAATTGTTACACAGGAAGCACCCTCGTAGCTACTCAGGGACATGTGGCACCACCCCAAATTTACTACCCTGGGCTAGGACAGGAGGAAATTTACCAACTGGAGCAGACTAACCAGATTAGGACCTATCATTTTTCTGCTAAACTTTGCTGCAGTAGAGAAATTAGAATTGGTTTTATTTTCCGAGCAGCTTGCTCCACACCCTACTACTTCTCATGATGGGATCGTAACAACACTTAACTAGTTCTTCCCTCTGGTCTCCCATTTCTATACACTTTATTCCTCTTGCTTCCCAAAAGCAGAGTTTAACTGCAGCTGGTTAATTCTGGTATTACTGTGAGTCCATCACACAGACTTCACTGACAAGCAGTAAGAATTTTCTGAATGGTGCAGCCATTTCCCTATGCAGCCTAATTTTAGCTAAGTAGAGAGTGAAGTTCATAGAATCATAGAATGGCAAGGGCTGGAAGGGACCCCGAGGATCATAGAGCTCCAACCCCCCTGCCACAGGCAGGGCCACCAACCTCAGGCCTGGATCTAAACAAGGTTGCCCAGGGCCCCATCCAACCTGGCCTTGAACACTTCCAGGGATGGGGCATCCACCACCTCTCTGGGCAGCCTGTTCCAGCACCTCACCACTCTCTCTGTAAAAAACTTCCCCCTAATATCTAATCTAAACCTTCCCTCCTTTAGCTTTAATCCATTCCCCTTTGTCCTGCCATTATCTGCCCTTTTAAAAAGTTGATTCCCCTCCTGTTTGTATGGTCAAACATGTTTGTATGGTTAAACATCTCATCTCTCATACACCCCATTATCTTTTCTAACAAAGGAAGCACAAAGAAAAAAAGGAGTTTCAGCTAAACCATGTTGAGGAACAGTCCTTGTAGTTCTCTCACTCTTTTTTAAAAAAAAAAAGAAGGGACACTCAGTAATTCCACCTCTGACAGGTGGACTCCAGACCTGTAACACCTGATGGCAGTTGCAAAGGGGGTGTGAGAGATGGAGTTCTCCAGCACGCTGCTCCCACTGTAATCCCTTCCAGTCTCTTAATGACATTACACAAAATGTAATGTGTGAAACATTATTCCTTACCTTGGCACTCAACTTTGCTGGCCATACGCGAATATACCATTCCTAAGCTTATTTTTTCTTGGCACTATAATGTATTTGTACAGGTTTAATAACAATTCTTCAAATAGCTGTCCCACATAAACTTCACATTAGCACTATTTTCCTGCACTTGCAAAGTCTGCCTTACCCACTGGTTTCATATTTAAACAATGAACAGGTTTATCATAATTCTTCAGAGAACCTGTCAACAACAAAGTTCACTGCATGACATTATTTTAAGGAAGGAAAACCTCTCAAAGGTGCTGCTTATGTAATTTCAACAGCCACATTTATCTAATAGGAAATAAAATGTATCAGCCTAAGAAAAAAGGGGAGAAAATGTGGTAGAAACCCCTGAAATATTCTATTCTGTTCCACCTGTGATGTTAACCAACAATAAACAAGTCCCACTCGTGGACACTAGAGTAACATACAGTGTAGTTCTCGACTGAAAGAGTAGCATGTCCTTTCTGTTTGTGCATGTATAAATGGATGCATATGCATTCAAGTTGTTACATAGCTTCAGAAGAATTTTCAACTGCTTTTATAAACATGCACCACTGTACAGGGGTGAAAAAAAACAACCAAAAAGGAAGAAAGAAGTAAATACCTGATGCCTTGTCTCCACATACAACACACAGATCAAACACTTTATTTAGGCTCTGTTCATTGGGAGAGTTGTCTGCTAAAATCTGGAAAAAAGTGTGAAAGGATTTAATTTTTCTTTTTCTTACCATCAAGAAAGATAAAAATCTCACGCTTGCGGGGTTTTTTTTCCCTCTAAGATAAGGGACCAAATCTACAAAGCATGAGGTTTTCTTGACTACCTTTTACAGTTTTCATCGACACAAAGGAGCTCCCTGCCATGCCACTGTGCTCCTTTTCAGGATGGAACAGAAGTTTTACTTTTAATACTTCTGCAAAGATTTCAGATTTTCACTTATTTCAAGGCTACCTCTGCGGAATGGACTGGCATTTATTTGGATAACCATTCAGCACTGCATATTCCTACCTCACCTTTTGCTTCATTTTGCATTTGTACCCTAATGACTTTGTCCACAGTACACAAGATACACGCAGTAACCAGACTGTAAAGGCTGCTATAGCTACGGTCCAGTTTGTTCCCTTCTTTGTGATACACACAGATGGTGGACCAACAGAAAGGTACTCTGGACACTACCATCAAATATCAAGCAGTTTAGAGTTCGGCTTTCATAACAGCTTGATGTCATTATGGTATTCCTGTTCATCTCTGGTGGCTGTACAACTACATTAAGCACACAGTATTAAGAGGGCCAGCACTACTGAGGAGGCACCACAGCCTTCTACTTGATCTTTCAGAACCGTTTCCCTCCCACTGCGACATAAACAAAGCACGGCAGAAAATCAATTTAAAGAAGGAACAACACATATCGTGGGCAACAACTAAACAACACCTTGACAATTATGTACAGCAGAAAAGAAATCATTCTTCTTCCCATTAAAAAGGGGTTACAGTTTAGAAACTTCTACTGTCTTAATGGGAATTCAGACCCTCTCATTCTTCCTTTGCATAGTCAAAACAGGACATCAGATAAAAAGAAAGAGAACTTACCATAGGAGAAAGTACCCTATTTTCTATAGGAAAATTAAGAAATCACTTTTTTTTGAAAGCTTGGAAGATAGTATAGATGATATATGGGAATGTTTAACCACCCTACTTCCTTCTAGTTACCCTTTACTAACAATACTCACCTATTAAGTTTTATTTTAATGTAACATCTTTTAAAGAAAAATAATCCTGCTGACTTAAAAAAAAAATTAACATTAAATTCCCTCCTAATTTCCATTATTAACATTATGTATTTTCATCATAGTATATAAAATATACTATGCAAATTCTGAGTCTGTCCATAAATGAAACCTGCCCTGAAATGGGAAGTTCCACATACAGAAGGACTACAGAATTTGGCCCATGAGGAGATAAAAATCCTGGACTCAAAGAGCTCATCAACTGACCTTGAGCATGAAGAATAAAAATTGATTATTAAGATGAAGAAGAATCACTGAAGGTGAAACAGGTGATGGGGTAAAAGGGCCTTGCCAAATGAGACAATGTAAAGATAAGATGCAATAAAGGAGAAGTTTTTGGCAGAACAAATGAATGGGCATTTCAAGTGAAGGCTACAGATGAACAACAAAAAAGGAGAAATTGTAGATGAAAAGATTATTTAAGGGAGAAAATAAGAATGATCCCAAAGAGGATGCAATTGAACAATAAATGAACGGTATCCTGTATTTCATCAACCTTAAATGGGGGGGAGGGGAGTAATAAATCTCTACCCATATATATTAACTGGCAATAGACAAACCTAACTAAAGTGACAGAACACTCCACTGCCTCTCAAATGAACCTGGTTTGTCCAAACAGCACAACCAGGACCTGTACTTTTAATTTTTTGTTTGGACTTTCCCTATACCTGAATTTTCCCCTGTAAACCAGTGTGGCTCCCTTGTCATCTGGTTCATACTTCTGCTGAGGTTTACTTAAAATACAAAATGCATGATACCACTAAACACCCTTAAATGCCTCTCAACAGGACTGACTTTTGGTATTGCTCCTCTACTCATAGCAATCCAATTCTTTGTTGCAAAGATTCGTGAGTTTCAAGAAAAAATGGTAATATAATACAGAGCTATGTTTCAAATTTGCACAACACATGGGTAGCAAATCAGAGCAATGGACTGGCTCCCAGAAGAGCACCAGCCAGAAAGATCAGGGAGCTTCAGTTGAGAAAAGATTACTCAAAAGAGAATATAACAGTGATTTATAAAACCAGCAGTCTCCATTAGAGCTGTTTCTTACGGTACAAGAGATGCTTAATTAAACAGTTCTCTCAGAAGATCAAATCAACTGAAGTATTCTTTGCACAACAAACAATTATGCTACAGGATATTACACAGACCAAAGCATATATGGTCTACTAGAGTAACAAAAAGGTTCTTAAACTTTTGTGGCAGCTATCAAATATGATGGTCTCACTGGAACCTCCAAATCAGGGGGTTGCTCAAAATCATCAATTAATGAAAGTGAAAGGAAATGCTTGGAAGGACCATTATTTCTTTGTCCAGTTTTTAGGATTTTCCCTTAAGCAGCTGTTTCTGGCCATCGTTTAAGTGTAAGATACTGGCCTAAAAGGACTGTAGCTACCCTAATGTTGCCTGGCCTACCACGCTGGTGTATTTTAACAGCAGCATCAATGTACATGGTAGAATTATGACATAACTACACTTTAGCTGAAGGGCAGTAATTTCCTACTTCATGCTGAAGGAGCTCACATCTCCCAAGGCTTCTGTGTATGTTCTTCTCACTATTCACATCAGCACCATCCCATCTGTGCCACAGGAAGGATACGGGGCAGAAAGTTCAGAAGTTGGAGGCTGAGGACTATGGAAGTGGCACATTTAACGTGCTTGGGAATAAGATGCACTGGAGACCAGCTTAGGGAGTTACAACCCTGACTAGTTACAATTTCACATGAGCAAACCCAAAACCTTAAGAGTTATTTTCCTACCCCTATTGAATAACATGCTGTCCTACTAAACAGACACCCAGAGAAACTACCTCAGAGAACAGTTCCCACAGCTGAACAGTAGTTACAACAGCGCAATGAAAGGAAAACAAGCAGAAGGAAACATTGAGTGGTAAAGACAAGGGAGAACAGAGGATGTTTTCAACAATACATGAAAACAGATGGAGACTCATCGAAGCAGAAATAAAGGCTGTTGGTATGGCAGGAGTTGGAAACGACAATAAAAATAACAGTGTTCCTTCTAATCTCATGAGCCAGGGTATAAATCTTAAAAGCAGTAAATTTATTAAAAAAAAAGAAGTTTCCTTCACAAAATCTAAGTATCCATCCAGAGTCCTAATGCAAGGAAAAGTTTAGCATTAAAAAAACCACCTCAAAAAAAGGAGAACCCAGACAGACATACTTGGAAATAAAACATCTCTTCTTATCTCATTTGAACCAAAATTATGAAATAAAGTGGATTATCTACCTGGATGTGCTGTGCAGATATATCAGGGGATGCAAAAAACAGTTGGTTGACACCTGCAGCATCTGGAGTTGCTAGGATAACTTTTCCTGGAGTGGAATCTTGTCTGGCAAGGATCACCTTGCTTGGGGTAGAGCCATCATGATTTGTTAAGATGAACTGCTTGCCTGCTGAGCTCTGATCAAGTGCTGTAACAATCTGAATCTTCTGGCCCGTCTGCTGATCTGTGACAATCTAATAATACATTGATCTCAAATTGTTATGGTAGTTGAAGTTCACCTTTGGGGCCCAAGCTGGGCACTTAAAAGAAAAAGGGAATTTTGCCTCCAACATCTGTGAAGCAGGATCGATCGTCTTCCCTTCAGTCACACAAGAGTGAAGTAAACTCAGGCAAAACCTTGGATTTTCACTGCATTTGAAGCACATTTTAGTCAAAACCTGAGCTTGCAACTGGCCCGTGCTTTGACAACGCTGCTGAAACCCTTGACAATTCCTGCAGCCAGAATTGGAGGTATGCCTGTAGCTCAGCCCATAACTCATCAGGTTATGGGACATCTTACCCCCTGCATTCACTGCGTACCACGTGAAGCGCCTGGTGCACCCCAGGTTCAGCTGCTTAACAAAAACCTTCTTAAAAACACAAATGTAGACTTCCAAGTGAAAAAAAGTAAGCATCAAACATAAAAAACCCTGTATGTACACTTTAGGCTTCATTTGGGGGGGAGAGGAAGCTTTTTTTTTAAAAACCTATATATATATATTACTAAATGAGTAAACCAGAATCTTCCCCCACTTTTTTTTAAAGGAAAATTTAGTTTCATTTTTCATTTCATAATCAAGAACAGATCCCCAGCCTGGGTTTTTTTTTCCATTTTATCCTTATTTTCAAGCACATATACAATAGAACTGCATTAAATAACCTTCCACTAAACTCCATTTGTTGCCACTTTGTTAGAAGATTATAACCCTCAGAGGAAATAATCAAGATTCTTGATTCTCCCTCCCATTATCTCACTTTTAGTCAGTTCCACCCTTTCTCCATCAATATGCCTCTGTGGCTAACTGCCTGGCTTACTCTGGAGACTACAGAGAATCATCCTACATAGGCTGTTTCCTGCAATCTTTTAATTACAGATCAATAAAATAGCTCCCATTATGTTTTTTTAACCCACAACCAAATATTTACATCCATCTATCCATCCCTAACATTTATATGGTCCTTAATACTTAGCAAATTACTGTTTCATGGCCTAACTAGTAACTAGCTTGACATAATCAAACAGGATAGCAGTATGAATTCTATTTTCTAGGTGGAGAACAGGAGCACAAAGAAACTGAGTAAGACATCATCTCATACCAGCCTTTATCAACTCTGTAAATGCACCTTCACAGCTACCTTATGACTTTTATCTCTAAATGTTCAAAATGCCTGGATTTGTTTAAAAATCCCATGTATAGCTTACCTTTCTAAAAGACACGTAGCAAGAGGTCAATTATAGAGTATTTGATTTCATCAGTTATAAATCAATACTTTCACTTTCAGATATTCAGAAATTATCAGTTTGAAAAATATACAGAAGGAAAGTGTTTCCTTCAGGTGGCCTTTCATTACTAACATTTTAAGGGATCAAATTTCCATTTTTTTTTCTTTGCATTGCAAAATGCAATTAAAAGCTGTCTTATGAGAAAAGTCCAGGTAAGAAGATAAAATTCCAGGCACTAAAGATATAAGAATATAAATTATCATGAGCTTTGGGGTGTAGGGTGGGAAGACAATGCAAACCCTCCACAATCTTGCATTCAGTTTTCTCAGATACCTGCATGTCCAGGACCAAATGACTACAGCAGTCCCTCATTTCTCCTTTCAAGTTCTTCATGCTGGTTCTATATTCTTTAGAAGACAAACTTCTCTGCCCTTTTAATCCTGCTCTTTGCTTAACTTTCTCCTTCCATCCCATTTTTCTTCATTTACAATCTCTATTTCCCCTGTTTTCCAAGTAGCTGATGTTCCCTTCCCCTTCTTGCCAAACACACACAGCTACTTTATTTGAATTAGGGGAAATCCCATGCATGTTCTCCTCAGTGGGGTATGTACATGTAAAGCCAAACACAGAACATCTGTGCTTGTTCCTTCCACATCCAGACCTGCCCTTTGAAAGACACTCCTATCTAAAATCTCCCTAGCAAAACTTAAAAGTGCAACTATGTGTACATCAAAAAAGGCATTTAGTTGATCTAGTTAGGCTTATACAAAGTATAGAATCACAGAATGTGTTAGGTTTGAAGGGACATTTAAAGGTCATCTAGTCCACCCCCCCTGCAGTGAGCAGGGACATCTTCACTAGATCAGGCTGCTCAGAGCCACATCAAGCCTGACCCTGAGTGCCTCCAGGGACGGGGCCTCCAACCACCTCTCTGGGCAACCTGTGCCAGTGACCTACCACCCTCAGAGCGAAGACCTTTTTCCTTATATCCCACCTAAATCTTCCCTCTTCTAGTTTAAAACCATTACCCCTCGTCCTGCTGCTCCATGCCTCTGTGAATGGTTCTTCCCCAGCTTTCCTATAGGCACCTTTCAGGTACTGGAAGGCCGCTATAAGGTCCCCTGGAACCTTCTCTTCTCCAGGCTGAACAAGCCCAACTCTCTCAGCCTCTCTTTACAGCAGAGGTGCTCCAGCCCTTTGATCATTTTTCTGGCTCTCCTCTGGATGTGCTCCAACAGGTCCCTGTCCTTCTTGTGCTGAGGGCTCCAAAGCTGGACACAATATTCCAGATGAGGTCTCACCAGAGCAGAGCAGAGGGGCAGAGTCACCTCTCTCGATCTGCTGGCCATGCTGCTTTTGGTGCAGCCCAGGATGTGGTTGGCCTTCTGGGCTGCAGATGCACAGTGGTGCCTCATGTCCAGCTTCTCATCCCCCAGTACCCTCAAGTCCTTTTCCTCAGGGCTGCTTTCCAGCACATCATCTCCTAACCTGTATGGGTAATGGAGATTTTCCTGACCAGGTTCAGGACCCTGCACTTGGCTTTGTTGAACCTCATGAGGTTCCCCTGGGCCCACTTCTCCATAGAGTTTTTTTTTGGGGTACATATGCTAAATTATCTTTTTTCCTAGCTCCATGATTTAAGAAAGGTATGTATTTGTGAATTAACACGCCAGGACAGTAGGGAAAAGAACCAGTGCTACTTCACACAATTGACTTTGTCTCCTATTTAACAATTAACGCCCTGTTCTTCAAATGGCTTCCCAAAATTCTAGGAGGATGCCCATGGAGTTTTCACTACCTGACTTAACAGGTATAGTCTTACTTTAATATCCACACAAAGCTATTCAATTTGCACGAACAGTTTCTGTGGCTGTCAAGCATTTGACAAGTCAAAGAGGCATAAGAAAAAGCAGTTTAAACAATTAAGCATGGTCATATCTGCAGCTGACCTCTGATGGCCATTTATCTGCAAAAACTCCACCTAAATTGCAATGGGACTCTGAAAAGTGGAGCACCAAAAAAAGTGGTGAACACCAAAGTATAACAAGTTGGAGTACCTAAATGTTGAGATAAGAGAAAAAAATAATCAGAGTGAAAAAGAAAACCACTTATTCTCTCAAGGGAATCCATCAGGGCTCAGTGACAACACCTTATGTTTCTTCATAGTCTGAAACTCAGTATCACTAAAGGGATAAAACAGGAATATATTGATTCAAGATTGTCTGCTTCAAAAATACACTTCCCCCATGGTATTTCATTTAAGCACCCTTATGGTAGTAGAGGAAAGTATTTTCCTTTGTTGCATTTAAGCCTTGTGTGTCAACAAGTTTTGACTTCCATTTGGATATCATGTCAATAAATTAAATATCTCAATAATTGTTTTTTTAGGAAAAGAAAAAACCCAAAAAAAAGTCTAAACAGAGAGGAGTAATGCAACTGTTTATGGGAGAGCTGGTTTTGAACAGAGATGTCTGTTTAACAACAAACCTGATGTTCAACTTTTACCCTAGAGAATTGCTAGCATTCTTTAAAAAAGCTGACTAATGAAGCAGGCTTTAAATAGAATTTTCTTGAGGATTTTGCCTTTCAAGAGTTCAGGTAATTCTTTACGTGCATTAAACATTAATAAAGGAAAAAAATATTGATCCAAATATAAACTCAAAATGAATCAATTTAGCATTCATTTTGAACATTTCACTGAGACACATCTGTTCCTACAAACTACCCTTCAAATAAATTCTGCTCTGAGGAAAGTTTTCATTATTAAGTTCTACCTCATACCTAACTTATTATTATTAATACTAGTGACATGTTTGTAGATGCCTGTTTCAGGAAGGAAAGTCAGCCGTTCAACCGAGTGTCTATCTGCACATATCAAGAGACCATCACCACCCCAAAGCGCTTACCATGCATTTTGAACAAGAGTCAGTGACCATGGGGGGGGGAAAGACAAGGGACAGAGTAGCTGGGTTAGAAACAAGATCTTCCAGCTACAGGAGACAATCAAAAACTATATGAAGGTCCCTGTCCCCAGAAATACAATTCTTTTACATTCATGGCATTTGCAGCAATTACAGTGCCTAGCCAAAAGTAGTTCTCCTCCCACTGAAAAGGTGACACAGAGGGATTAGAAGTCTGTCACTGGCTTTGAAGCACCAGAGCTGTCCAGCTGTTCAACATTAAAGGCTCGTGGGTCTATAGGTGGCTGTCCCACATTCAGAACCTGGTGCTGAAATTACATTGCATGGCTTCATGCTAGAGGGACATTAGAGCATCCAGGCATTGACAACAAAAACAGGATAAAGAGATGGTTGGTTAATTGATTAACATAAATCAGTTAATAAAGGGTACAGTGGTATATAAAGTGTAGAAAAGGCAAGGAGGTAGCTGAAAGAATACAATTCTATTGGATAGAGAAGACTGGCACCATGACTAGAGCACAGAAAGGGGGTTATAAATTTGGGGGGGGTATGTGTGTGTGCAGGTGCAAAGAGCCTCTGGAAGGTAGGACAAAGCTTGAATGCAGTGCACTGGAACAGGAAAAAAAATGGAGAATACTGAAGAGAGAAGCCAACAAAAGAAAGAGCAGCTAAGATTACACTAGCCACTGGCTTGCTTAAATGAGTGTTTGGTATGCAACAACATATATCTGAGAATACTTTTAAAATTTATTCTGTAGTTGATATTTTCCTCTAGGATGAAATTAAAAATAAAGACTTGTGTTGACCTTTAAGGGAAAAAGATATAATAAAAGATATTCCCTAAATCCTCCTAATCTCCATATATCTGTGTTGATTTAACTACCCACGCTGCCAAGAACTTCTGATCCTCACTTCAACTGGAAATGACTACCTCGCCAGGCTATGAATTAGCTTATGTTGGGCCTGAGAGCATTGGTTTGAACAGCTAAAAACCAGCACCCTTCTCAGACATCAGTTTGCTCTGCACTTTTTCATGACTCGTATCAATGAGACAATGCAGTATTTTCCTCTCTTCCTGCTCTGAAATGTTCCAACAACTCAGCTGAACTGTCAAATCTAAAAAATTATTCAGCTTTTAAAGAGCAGTTCCTTTACAGTACTGCAGAAAGTCTTTTTCTGTTCAGTCATTATTATTATTTTATTTTTAAATCTTAAAATTCTTTGGAGGAAAAAAAAAGAATAAAAAAAAGGAGGTGGGGGGGAAGCATCGAATGATTTTTTATTCTTGTTGATTAAGGAATGGACTCTGCCATCCTGGGATTAATATTTACATTCAATGCCAAATAAAAAAAGAACCATATGTGAAAACTGGCAAAAATAAATAGTTCATCTCTGCTTTTAAAATGTATCAGAGGAAGCGTACCTGTATACGTTGGGGTAAAGAGAGGCCTGAATCTGCAGGGACAATCTGTATTCGTTGTGTTATCCCATCCATTAGTGTTTGTGGAGCAGCTCCCTGGGAATGGGTAACCTAGAAAGAAGAAACAAATGTAATGGATCATCAACAGATGTCCTACCCTTACAGATGGATACGCACCCAAAGGTTTCACCAACTGCTGTTTTCACTGCAGAAGGCTATGGAAAGCCTGACACTTACTGTATAAAGAATGCTAATGTTTGTAGCAAAACTAAGCTATTAAAGCTGATTCTTTAGAAAATTGTTTTGCTGTTTTAAACCCATTTTGAAATACCTTCTGATTCAAAATTTAGAAACACGTTAAGTAAAACAATTAATTGTTGACAGCTCCATGTAAGCCAACCAGACTGAGTATTTATTTCTATGTTCATCAGAACTGTGCTACGTTTACATGAAAATCTTTTTACCCTAGTGGCTTACTGACAGTGACAAAATGTCTTGGGTGTAGAAACACAGCAATGGCCTTTCCCATTCTATCCTATGAGGAAAGGCTGAGAGAGATGGGACTGTTCAGCCTGGAGAAAAGACGACTGAGTGGGACCTAATCAATGTTTATAAATATCTTAAGTATGGGGTGCAGGGGGAATTGGCCAGCCCCTTTTCAGTGGTCTGTGGGGACAGGACAAGGGGCAATGGCTGCAAGTTGGAGCACAGGAAGTTCCGCACCAACATGAGGAGGAACTTTTTCCCAGTGAGGGTGACAGAGCCCTGGGACAGGCTGCCCAGGGAGGTGGTGGAGTCTCCTTCTCCGGAGAGATTCAAGACCCGTCTGGACGCCTATCTGTGCAGTATGAGCTAGGGAGCTGCTTTGGCAGGGGGGTTGGACCTGATGATGTCTGGAGGTCCCTTCCAACCCCTACAACTCTGATTCTGTGATTCTGTTTTTTTGTTGAAGCAGCAAAACCAGAACAACAGAATCCTATACTAAGTTACAGAAAATGAACGAAACATGTGAAGCTGGCAAGCAGTGTTATCTTAAAACAAATGTAAAGCTCTGTGAAAATGCTCTCAAATTCCACAACTTGTGGAAGTGCTTTAATGATAATCAGCATTTTAAATTTCTTCACATTACAGCCAAAAGTATATGGGGGAGGTATTGTTCATTACATTATTTGTCAATAACAATTAAGAAGTACAGCTGCTACTTGCAGAGGCTTCATCACAAAGCTTGAAGTTTGTGTACTACAATGTTGATTTGTCTTCACAGAGCTTACAGATACCTTCAAACTGAAAACTTCATCTTAAATTCCTGAGTAAATCCCTAAACTTTTTGCAGTTCAAAAACTGGAACATCCAGCAATTCCTAGTATTTACACCATTATAAAAATGCTCCTCTTCAACTGTCCCACCCCCTGCCCAAATTCATATAGAGAATACACATATTGCAGCAGAGGTACTGTTTCACAACAGCTTGAGAACGTCTTCATTCCTCCCCAGTCAGCTTCCCCATTTTGCAACCACACCACCACATAAATGCCAGCGCCAGCAGAAGCAAGGAGGCAAGGACATGGAGCTGGAGGGGAGCATGAGAAGGGGAAGGAGCGGTGGGAAAGACTTCCCCTCACAGCAGAAATACAAGCTCCCATCAACATGAATTGATTCTGGAATTTTATCCAAAAAAGGCAGTACTTTTGGTACCAGTCTCAGCTCTTCCAACCTAGTTGTTCCTTTCTCTTCAGCTTGTTGGGTGAAGCTGGTTGGTTAGCCAGTCAGTGATCTGGACACCAATGCAGGTATCAAAGCAGCCCAGCGAACAGACAGGTGGACAAACTAAGGCTGTTCTTGGCATAGCTCAAACCTTCAACCCCCGTCTCCACAAAGCTCTGAACCAGACACGTTGGAGCAAACCAGAGTGGGATTATGCTGCTCGGGGGATCGCTTCAGATGCCAGCACTGTCAAAAGACATGCTTGTCAAACTCCTGCCCGAGCCATTCTGGGACACGGCTTTCTAAAAATACCTGTGATTTCACTAGCATGAGTACTTTCCATATTCAAATAATGCATTGCCTTCCTTGCTTAAGTAAAGGACAAAGAAGTGTTTGTTGTGCAGCAGCATTTAGAGTTTGAAAGACATCCTTTCAAGCACTGAAATCCTGCATCAGCCTTTCAAATGACATGTACATGTGGTGACTTACAGGCAAACAGAATTTCATGTGGCTTTATCTTTGCTTTACGCAAGAAGTTACGTATTACAGGTCTGTTCTTTGCTTGCTCCCTTAAAATGCTATGATCTACATGTTGTATAAGCTAAAAATACTCTTCAACCCCACAAACTATCAGCTTGACAGTGTTACTTCTATACAGAATAGTTTTTTCTTGCAGTTTGAATACTAATAAGATTAGCTGTGGTGATTTATTAAAATTCTATTTTTTAGGTGTATGACAGACTCATTGTGACAAATATTTAGCTTTCCTCTGTTACTGTTACCTGGCAGGACTGTGAAAACAAACTATCCATACTTTGTGTACCCAACCACAGATTAAAGAAAGAAAGTTGCTGTGGGCTCCTGACAGAGATCTTCCCTACACAAATCAAAGAATATGATGTAGAAATATGAATTGTCTCACACTCAGCAAAGATGATGAGCAGTTGGCAGAATTTGAGAAAAGATAAATAACACTGTGCAATGCTCCATATAGGCCAGGCTATAAAGCCTTGCTTTATTAAGTTCTGCTTTCATGCAAAACCAGCCCAAAATTAGCACAAACATATACTGTGAACATGGTAATAAAATTGTTTGTGATAATTTTGTGTTTTGAAATGCTTCATGAAAAAGAATAGTATGAAGAAATCAAAACCTATGTCACAGAACACTTCTGACCATTGTTTCCAGCTTCCTCAGAATGGGAATCCCTGTCTTTTTCCTTCCATGTAAATCATGTAAATTTTTCTTGTGAATTCTATTAAAACTATCTCAGGTTCTTGTGAATTCAATTAAAACATTCAGGAGAATGACAAATGTTAGCAAAAACACTGCTGAAGCTCTACAGACCTTAAAACAGGTTTCTCAATGCTCACACTGAATAGGAACACCACCAAGCAAATACAGTCAGTAGATCACAGGTAGGTAAATGTAAGATGTTACATGAAGGCCCTGGTAAGCCCATTTTCTTTGCTTACTCCACCTTCCAGGCAGCGCACTCACGAGCACTCCTTTGACAGTAATTTTAGCTTACAAAGTCCCACCCTGCACTGCCCCAGGTGATGCTTTTCAGTCCTTCTAACCATGAGCCAGGTTGCGGTGCACCTTGTACCAGATAAGGGAACTGACCCCACTGGGAAGGAGAAGACCTCCCTCCACTATCCTGTTGTTTGCTTTTTCTTCCCAGTTCTGTCCACAGTGACACAGCGAGCTTACATGAGCAAGACTACAGTGTGAGAGTGTCTGAGTGAGGGAATGCTTAGGCAAATGCTAATGGTGATGGTCTTAGTCTCAGCAATACCTCATTAAAGGACAAACCCTAATCTACTCTGCTGGCAGAATGATATCCATGAAAACTCTAAGACTGCAGTCTCACCATGAACAGAAAGAGTTAAGAGCACTCCTCAGTGTTACACTTCCACTCATCTCCCCTGCCGGGTTTTGGCTACCAGACCTCTTCTTTACACTGGCCCTGGTACTCATTAGAGCCTTCTCAAGCCCTACTTGGCACACTAATCCAGCAGAACACCTTCATTTGTTTTGACTGGGTTATTTTGCTGCTGGTCTGAAAATTAAATAAAGTTAAGAAACAGAAGGCCCTTCCCTTTCCTGTGGCATTGAGCTACTACCTTAGCTCAGTGTCTCATGGAAACACATTATGAAGCTGACGTAAAAAAAAACCCCAAACCCAAAAAACCACAGAGGCTAAATACCACCATCACACCATCCTCTTTTCTGAGTGGAATGTAACCTGCAGCTAGCTCTGACTAGCCTGTACTTTAAAAAAAACCCCAAAACAAAGCAACCCTCAAAAAACAGGAAATACAGCCCTATTTAGACTTTCACAAGGAATTACGTTACCAAAACAGAACTACACTAGACACGCCATTCTCACTTATAAAGACAACAAGCAGAGAAAGAAAACACCACACGTCACATAAATCACTTATGACCTTTAAGGCAGCCTTACCAACACTCAGATGCTACAACAGTAAAAGCTGTGAGAATTTACATGGAATAGAATAAACCATCCTGTCCCCATCCTCAACCTTTCTATTTCTATTGAGAGGAACTAAAATGACTCGAAATCTAAGTCTATGTCTAGACAAGAAACGAAGAGGGGATGTTTCAAGCTAAAAAAAAAATAGAATTTATTTAAGATAAATAAGATACTGCTTGTGTCTAATTTAAAGTGGCACTAATTTTAAGTGGACTCTGCTATGATTAATCTGTGCATCCCCAGAAATTCTCTGGCTAGAGTGCACAGATTCTGCACGCAGATTACAGCAAACGAAATGCAGAAGTAAGCAGAAGCAAGAGTTCAATCTTCCTTTTGACTTCTACCAAACCCCAGCAACTGTTTGAGTGAAGAGCATGGCAAACCTTTACTAGCAAAACCAAAAGTTGCTCATTCAGAAAATAAAAGCTGATGATTTTATTACTGACAAATCTCAATTGTAGATTTTGTAACTGAAAGTCAGCAAAGCCATTACACAACCAGGAATCTCTCTGAAGACCACTGAAGGCTTTTTCCAAAAAGCAGAGCTGAATGCTAGTGACTTACTGGGAACGCTGCTAGATTTTCCTTAGCTTTATTTCAGTGGGGCAAGCTTTGCAAAAAAAAAAAAGACTTGGCAGCAGAACTTTAAAACAGACATAGTAAGTTCTTCTCATCTTCTACGGGAGAGTCTCTGCAAGCTCTGACTGTATTAAAAATTCTCTTCTCTCGTGATTCTGATTTTCCATATCAGTCTGTACATTTTATTATTCAATGTCTCTTAAATAGGACTCAAAATGTATGTACCTCTCCCATTTGCCGTTCAATAATTTGATGGGCCAGTTCCTCTATGGTTGCCATGATCTTTAACCACCAGAATTTCCTGTCAAAGAAAGGAAAAAAGATGCTTAACATCTATAGCCTCAATAGTAAAAAAGTCTCAGGGAAAATAGAACTCACGTAAGTAAAGTACGTTCATAGTTGTCTGAAGGCGATGTAGATGTGGAATTTAAAGTCTGATTATACTATAAAAACAGTCAGTTATTTTCTATTTGTAAACTTCTGTACTCAAAAAAAACCTCACATAGGGACTTCCTATTTTTCCTTCCCTGCTTTCCCAAACAGCAACAGTATAAACAACTCCCTGTGAGACCAGAAGTGACCATAACATCAGCAGGGACATATTTAACATCTTAAAAATGGACGAAGCCAATTTTGTTATTGCAAACCAGAGGGGGAAAGTCTAACTTCTTAACTCACACCTTTTTTTTTTTAGTATTGACAGGAAAGCTTGAAGGTCTGTTTTGTAAGTAATTGGAAGCACTATTTGGGAGGCAGAAAATATACTGAAGAAGAAAAAGATGCTGTTTTGCTGTCATTTCTGTAGTTACAGTGCAAGAAGTCCAAATCCTCATGATTTTGTACCATTTAACAACTACTACTACTACAATAATGCAGTAAGGAGTATTCAGATCAACCCACTTCTGCATGCAGCGAGCTGTAGCACAACCACTAGCCAAAGAGTGCTTTCAAGCCAGGCAACATATTCTATCAGATGCTTTCTTCTTTTAAATAAAGTGCTTACTATAAACAAAAGCTTTCACTATTTGCACACACGGTGCCAGAAATCAGTACCATCTCATAAAAACAAACAAAAAAAAAACCTACAAAGAAAAGCTTAATGTCTTGAAAGCAACTTAAGAGAACTAGTCAGTAAGACAGACACACTTTTAGGTAAGAGTTATTTCAGAGGAAGATCTCACTATTTCGTGACAATGTGATGTACCAGAATATTACACATGTGATGGTATTTTGGAAAAAGAAAAAAAAAAAGAGTAAACTCAGTAAAACTCTGAAATTCTACTCTGCTCTCAGAGCTGATCCCACCTCAAGTGGGGTTTTGGACTGGAGACCTCCTCCTCCTGTCCCTTCCCACCTGGAGTATTCTACAACTCGAAAAGACAGTCTTCTTAGGTACAGAAACTAAAGTTGCTCACAATTACAAAAAATCCCCAGTATTTTGAAAGCAGTTTGTTTTTCCAAACCTTTTGACTGCTTCCATACAAGTCTACTGTGCAGATATTTTCAAGGACACAATAAACTATGCTCTAATTTTTGAGCTTTACTGAGTGTCTAGTTTAAAGCGCAAGAAAGCTGATTTTGAGCAGTTTAAACCAATTTCATGGAGAGAACACGTTCTCCTGTGTCAGCCTTTTGAGACAGCACTAACATCTTCAATTCTGCAATTGCTGTGTCCAGCATTTTCTGCATTATTTTCCTGAAAGAAACTTGACTACATCAACCTCAGTTTCCCACTGAAAAAGCCATGTCTAAACCCCTTCCCATGACAAAGTATGATTATGACCTTCTCAACTGTAGTCATATTAACCAACAGAGCCTGGAGCTCCTAGCGTTTCAGCCTGATGAATGAACGTGTTCCAATGAAAATGCTAATTACTAAGGCTATGGCTGTGTTGCACCAACTCAGCAGCACACAGAAACACACAATCCAGTACAGTGAAAAGAAAAGCATAACTGATTGTTCAAAGGCTCACAGCCAAATCACAGAATCACACAGAACTGTAGGGGTTGGAAGGGACCTCCAGAGATCATCGGGTCCAACCCCCCTGCCAAAGCAGATTCCTTAGGACAGATCACACAGGCAGGCATCCAGGCAGGTCTTGAGAATCTCCAGAGGAGACCCCACAACCTGAACTTGCAGAGGAGGCAAAATATGGAAAATAACTTTTTGAGAAACTCAGATGCGAAGAATAAAAAGAATTCTTACTTATCATACCTGTGGGGCTGCAGAATGGTAACTTAACATTCTCTTTAATGTTCTCTCATGCAATTATTTTAAATTTACATATCAACAAATTAACACACTTGCCACAAATTCAAAGACAGAGATCTTATTTTTCCAAGCCTCCACGAGCACTGTGGGTGCAGCCTTAACAAGGAAGAAAGATACCTTCTTTTTAATGCTGCAGATTCTTTACTACACACTATGCAAAACCATTCTGCCACCAAAAGGGCTAGCCCTAATCTATCTTTCCACCTGGGTTCCCAGCCTCTCTCCCCCATGTCAGAACAGGTACCTCTGTGACACAGCCAGTGGCAAGGTTTTATTTTTGTCCACGTTAGCTCTCAACCCAAGGACTGATTTGCGCTTGCCAGATTAACATGCAAACACTACTGCTATGCCAGTGGTGGAGAGGATCTCGCCTCTCCACAGCAGCAGGAATTTACACCTTAAGCTAGCCAAAGTCTCTCATACTTTCTCACACCTCTATGAGATGTGAGGTGAGCCCTGGAGCTTAGACACACTTAGTTTTTTGATCTTACTGATGAACCTGATGAAAAAGCATGGAAACAGTGGATGAAAAAAGTAACATACAGCCACAGGACAAAACAGGCAACACTTGGGATGGTGAAGTGGCCTTTCCATAAGCTAAAACACGGTACACTCAGATTGATGGGGCTCTATCTTCTTGCCTCACCCCCTATTTCTAGGAAGGGTAACATTTTCTAATTAGAGGAACCTTAACAATCAAAGCTACTTTTGAAACACAATGCAAGGAAAGCAGTGCAGCTACAAAAGTTTTACACACAAACTTATTTATAGCCAAGTCTTGTAGCAGAAATAACACTTCACCCCTGAATTTTCAGCCTCTCAGGTATTAGTCCTCCTGTTTGTGGATATTGACCTTTTCTAGTCCCAGCACAGAACTAAATGGTGTCTCATCTTTGAGAAGCTGAACTCTTGTGTTCTTTGAGCATGGACTTTACGCTCTTTGCCATGCTGCCAAAGCCTCACCAATGGCACAGGGAGTCTGACAGGTTATGGCATTATTCTATACTGATGCTAACGCCTCTCTGTAAGAAGCTCTCTTCGTGAGAGAATGCAGGAACACTGTGCTGCCATTCAGCGAGACCTGGACAGGCTGGAGAGCTGGGCAGGGAGAAACCAGATGAAGTGCAACAAAAGCAAGTGTAAAGTCTTGCACCTGGGGAGGAACAACCATTTGTATCAGCACACACTGGGGGTGACCTGCTGGAGAAGAGCTCTGTGGAGAAGGACCTGGGGGTCCTGGTTGACCACAGGTTGGCCATGAGCCAGCAGTGTGCCCTGGTGGCTAAGAGAGCCAATGGGATCCTGGGGTGCATCAGGAGGAGTGTGGCCAGCATGTCAAAGGAGGTGACCCTTCCCCTCTACTCTGCCCTGGTCAGGCCCCACCTGGAGTATTGTGTCCAGTTCTGGGCTCCCTGGTATAAAAAGGACAGGGATCTCCTGGAGAGAGTCCAGAGAAGGGCTACGAAGATGATTAAGGGCCTGGAACATCTCCCCTGTGAGAACAGGCTGAGGAAGTTGGGACTATTCAGCCTTGAGAAGAGAAGACTAATGGGGGACCTAATTCAAGTCTACAATTATCTTAAGCAGGGGATGCAGGGGGAATCAGCCAGCCCCTTTCCAGTGGTCTGTGGGGACAGGACAAGGGGCAATGGCTGCAAGTTGGAGCACAGGAAGTTCCACACCAATATGGGGAGGAACTTTTTCCCAGTGAGGGTGACAGAGCCCTGGGACAGGCTGCCCAGGGAGGTGGTGGAGTCTCCTCTGGAGATATTCAAGACCTGTCTGGATGCCTATCTGAGTGATATGTCCTAGGGAGTCGCTGGTTGGACCTGATGATCTCTCGAGGTCCCTTCCAACCCCTACAACTGTATGATTCTATGATTTGTGAGCAAGAGGGGTGGCTATGAGAGACAGCAGGTATTTTTACATTACTAATTCAGTATTATTGAACAGTGCAAATAAAATATTGAAAATACTCAGCTTGCTCAAATCCAGAATTGGTCACAGGCATCCTTTATTCTTGCTGTTAAGAGCAATGTAAGTATACTCTGTTTTACCCCTAAAAGCAGCAGAAAAGGTTCTCTAAAAGAGATTCCCCATCTTGATGATGTATTATTTTTGCAGGAAACCTAGATTAGAGAGGAGAAAAAAAGTAGGAAGGCATACAGAACAGAACAGAGGGTTCCTGGGTCACAACCACCCGAGATGTACTCGGTTGTGGCAATGCAGCCTAAACACCCCCAAAATAAGTAAAATTAAAGAAAACTCAAAGGGCAATGGTAAGTAAATCCTTTAATGAACTGTTTAGAACCAAACTGCTTTAAAGGTGGTGACAGTTTAACAAGATCCCAATCAGAATTTTACCCATCAAAAAGACTTTATTTCAAATGTGATTCTCAGAACCAAGAAAGAGAAACCTGTCTTCATAAGAGTTTTCAAAGCCATTTATTGCTGGATTTTAAGAATGTCACCGCTCCATTCAGAGCATCTCCAAGGAGGTTTTTCTCAACAACTATAATCTTTAGAGAATGACTTGTAAATGGCACAGCTCTCAGAAAAAAAACCCCAAACAAAACCTCAAAAAAACATAACAAACACTGCAGTGTCCATCACTGAGGGCCTCAACCACCACACAAAGACAGCTTTTAAGAATCCTTCACTGTACACCTGTCAGTGCAGGTTAGGAAAAAAATACTCTCTTTTAACTACAAATATTTGACAATTTATTTTTTTTTAAATGAGGGAAACATCTTGAAAACGCAGAAATTCTTGATCATAGTCAGAAATTCACCAGCTACGAGCTTGAAGGATGACTCCCATACATCCCAAACCTGTTGAGACACACAAACCTTAAACCAAAACAAAAGCTTTTCGATTTCATAGAATCAAAGAATAGCAAGGGTTGGAAGGGACCCCAAGGATCATAGAGCTCCAACCGCCCTACCACAGGCAGGGCCACCAACCTCAGGCCTGGATCTACACAAGGTTGCCCAGGGCCCCATCCAACCTGGCCTTGAACACTTCCAGAGACGGGGCATCCACCACCTCTCTGGGCAGCCTGTTCCAGGACCTCACCATTCTTTCTGTAAAAAACTTCCCCCTAATATCCAATCTAAACCTTCCCTCCTTTAGCTTTAATCCATTCCCCCTTGTCCTGCCATTATCTGCCCTTTTAAAAAGCTGATTCCCCTCCTGTTTGTATGCTCCCTTCAGGTACTGGCAGGCTGCAATGAGGTCCCCCCTGCAGCCTTCTCTTCTCCAGGCTGAACAAGCCCAGCTCCCTCAGCCTCTCCTTGTAGGGCAGGTGCTCCAGCCCTCTAATCATCTTTGTGGCCCTCCTCTGAACCCTCTCCAACAGTTCCACATCTTTCTTGTATTGGGGACCCCAGATCTGGACACAGTACTCCAGGTGGGGCCTCATGAGGGCAGAGTAGAGAGGGACAATCACCTCCCTGTCCCTGCTGGCCACCCCTCTTCTGATGGAGCCCAGGATACCATTGGCCTTGCGAGCTGCAAGAGCACACTGCTGGCTCATGTTAAGTTTCTCATCCACTATGACACCCAGGTCCTTCTCAGCAGGGCTACTCTCAAGGAGCTCTTCTCCCAGTCTCTATCTATGTCTGGGATTCTTCCGGCCCAAGTGCAACACCTTACACTTGGCAGTGTTGAACCTCATCAGGTTCACCCGGGCCCATTTCTCATCCAATCATTCAGTGCTGCTGCTAGTTAGATCATCCTGCAGCTCAGAAGCACGCTTCTGCGGTGTCTATTGGTAGGAAACAAAAAGACCCACCTTCAGAAACAAGAGGTGTGTGTGCATTAAAGAATTACTTAGTACCTGCTAGTTAGTTAGGGTGTATCAGTAAAATGAGTCAGTTTAAACACTGAAAATGGTTAAGGCTAACATGTTTTACCTTGCAGTGAAGCATTGAGGGAATACTTCTAGCAATGGAACATTTCTGGAGAGAAGTTAGCAGGGAAACAGACTACACTAGGCTACCTCTTGGTATAGCCTTGAAAACCAAGTCGGTAATCAATAAAAATATTAAAAGCAAATCACCTCTGATCTGCAAATTATTATGAGCCATTATTATGACTGTTGCCTAGAAAAGTATTACAATGGAAGTACTGCAATAGCATCAAGTGTGTGTGTGTGTATGTATGCATACATATATATATACAAAGGTACATTTCTGGGAGTTGAGACAACTGAAGGGACATAACTTGTCAGCATACTTTTACAGTTATAAAAAATATCTTTGACTAACACAGTAAGTGGGTTCTTGCAAAGATAAAATCTGGATCAGTACCAACTGCTACATTATGGGAGAGCTATGAAAACAGTTTTTTAATGAGTATTTACACTAGTAATTGGTGCAATGGAAGAATGTTCCCAGTTTTTCTGCATTTCCATACGTGCTTTAACCTCTGCAATTTGAGGCCTCTCTTGATGTGACATCATTCATCCTACAGGATTTTTTTTGAAAACCTAGCCCTTGAACAAAAGGAAGAGGTTATTAGCTGTTCACATATTTGTGCTGATGTTTTGTCATTCAAAGGCATCACTAAATAATCATAACAACTATTATTATTAATAATAATTTTTAGTTGAGCTTTTCAGCATGAAGCATCCACCTTCTGGTAAAGTCTGATTTATTTATTTCATTGCAAATTCAGTTTTTGAGGATGTTGAGCTTGTGGTGACATTTTTCAGGGCATACTGCAGAAGTGTAAAGTTTCTGAGTTATAAATGCTGATAGCCCCATTTATGGAAAACCTGTGAAAGTTCAATTGCTTTGACTTGCAAATTGTTTAAGATTAAAAGCTCAGGCTTAGGTTTGAAACAGTCCTATTATAGGCCCAAAAACCTGCTGGTGCATTTATACTGTTGCAACATTGTATTTTTAAACTTCTGTACTGAAACAAGCCTGTAAACAAAACTAAACTAAGACTGTTCATAATGGGGAAATGCAAATACATCCCTCTGGGGATTTTTTTTTCTTTTAACACTGTGACTTCTTAAGACTTACATACATCAGGCCTGATCTACGAAGTTATACTGATGAGGAGGATGTGCCAGCTTCACTTCAGCAGGTGAAAGTCCTTTGCGTACACAAGAACCACCAGCATATCAATACCCCTCAGCAGGTAGTATCTCAGTCCACTGTGACTCCTGCCAGCGAGTCAAGCACTGATTCAAATTCTCAGAAGCAAGTGACCAGTGTGAAACACTGGTCACTTTTAACAGTGTGTTGCAGTTTTGTGTAGCTGTGCTGCTGAGATGGCTTTTGTAAGCCACAATTACAGCTTTCTGCAAGCCCCAGACTGTAAACATCGGCCAATTGAAGGCCAAAGTTGCTACTAACCAGGGCTGAGCCAATGAGAGCTGGTCACAGCAACCCTGGGAATCACATATAGGAGGAAAAAAACCCCAAAACTTCAGGCAGATGCACTTTGCCACCGGAGAGGGGAGTGAGAAGATGTAACAGGCTGAGCAGACACCAAGGCCAGGCCTGAAGGTGAGGGGGGTAAGAATGCGGAAAGAGAGATTCCCCTGCAGCCCGTGGTGAAGACCATGGTGGAGCAGATGTCCCCTTCCCAGCCCATGGATGAGGACAGGGAGCAGAGATTGATCCATGCCTCAGCAGGTTTGCCAGGGGACTTGTGACTTTGTGGGGAACCACGCCGCAGAAGTCTGGGCCCTAACATCAGCACCCTATAGAAGGGAGTCCTGCTGAGAGGCCTGTGGTGAGGAGATGACTCCCCAGTAGAGAGGACTCACACTGCAGAAGTTGTGGAATTGACTCTCATGTGGGTAGGACCCCACGGGGCGCAGGGGAAGTGAGTGTGTGTGTGTGGAATGTCCCCCCCCAGCTAGGACAGAAGACAACTCGGGAGGAACAGACTGAAAACCCCATTCCCTGCCCCTACAATGGGAGGGAAGAAGTGAGCCAATTTATGATTAAAGTCAAATGTGCAAAGAGGTGAGGGGTGGGGGTAAAAGTAGAAGTGTTAAGATCTGGGGAAGGAAAGCAGCTTCTAAGGAGCCACCAGAACCCCACTCCCCACCCCTCCCCATGCCATGTGGCGGGGGGGAGAAAGAAGGGAGTAAAATTGTGATGAAGTTTAAGTTTGCTAAGAAGGGGAGGGTTGGGGGGGAAGGTGCTTCAAGACATGTCTGCTTCTTATTATCTCAACTCCAGATCACTCACTGGGTGTATAGTTGTAATAAATGACTTGTCTTTCTTCTGTGCTGAGTCTGTTTTGCCCATTGCACTAATTGGAGAGTGATCCCTCTGTCCTTACCTCAAGTCCTAAGCCTCCCAACATATATTTTCTCCCCTTTTCAGCTGGGAGTGAGCAAGTGGCTTGGTGGGCATTTGGCCTCTAGCCAGGGCCAAACCACCACACAGCACTTTTAAGTGGAAGCAGCATGATTTGATTGATTGCCCTACTCAGTGATGAATCCTTCATCTCACCTTCTCCCTTGAAGTGTACGTGTGGAAGAACTACTACTGAACCGGTTGTTGAATCATGAGCAAGTAATGCATTAGTCTGAAGCTTGTCTTTACTGTCTTGTGTTAAAATCATCATGCAGTAAACTGTAACACTCAGTGACTGGCTCAACAGCACCTCAGCCACCTGTGTATTATAGGTGGGATGACAGGGAGGAGTGTTAGCTTTCCTTTGATTACGTATTAGGGCTCTTGATGAGAGATCAATCTTAATTTTGGACTGAGGAGATGGAATTTCATTGGACTGTAGGAAAAAAAACCAAACCAAAACTGCAAGTGATGATTATCTCTGACATTTGCAAATATCACACATAACTACATCCCAAAATAAAAGCTAATGAAAATCAGGTTCCTCTCTCATTTCCCTGACATGGCATAAGCAAGGCTGTGGCTCAGGGTGCTGCACATCTTCATGCACTGCAAACACCACATCCCTTGTAACCTGTGTGAACTGCAACTACATACAATGAAAAAACAACACATTTTACAGGATTACTCCCATGAGCCAGCAGTGTGCCCAGGCAGCCAGGAGGGCCAACCATATCCTGGGGTGTATCAGGCACAGCACGGCCAACAGGTCCAGAGAGGTGATAGTCCCGCTCTACACTGTGCTGGTGCAGCCTCACATTGAGTACTGTGGGCAGTTTGGGGCATCACAGTACAAGAGGGACACAAAATTACTGGAGAGTGTCCAGAAGAGGGCAACGAGGATGGTGAAGGGTCTGGAGGGGAAGTCTTACAAGGAGAGGCTGAAGTCCCTTGGTTTGTACAGCCTGGAGAAGAGGAAGCTGAGGGGAGATCTCATCATGGTCTATGGCTTCCTGATGAGGAAGGGGCAGGCGCTGATCTCTTCTCTTTGGTGACCAGTGATAGAACCCAAGGGAATCTTAAGAAGCTGCGACAGGGAGATTTAGGTGGGAAGTTCTTTCCTGAGAGGGTGGTCGAGCACTGGAACAGGCTCCACAGGGAAGTGGTCACAGCACTGAGCTGGACTGAGTTCATTAAGTGTCTGGACTACGCATGCAGTCTCATGCTCTGACTTGGCTGGTCCTGTGTTGAGCCAGGAGTTGGACTCAGTGATCCTTATGGGTCCCTTCCCACTCAGGATATTCTATGGTTAAGGACGGAAATGTCTTTCCACGCTTCTTGTTGAGGAGCTGGTAACTCAGTTCAGCTGCACCATGAAACTGTACCCTTCATTTTTAGCCTGTCCAGCTGCCTGATGCTGCTCACTGAGGTGTGAGACAAGTTCCACTTCCAGTTTTGGGAAACAGCAAGGCTGGCTCTGAGCAGCAGCTACCTGGTAGGCTGTGCATCTTGACACTGGAGAAGGTGGTGGGGGGCAGGACAGGCCAAGGAGAACTGGCTATCAGCAAATTCTAGGCTAACTTTGGGACAGATGTAAAGTTTTGTAGCTAACCTTTTGCTCACATAAGGTATTTATGTTAGACTTTACATCAGGTATGCTTAATCACTCTTTAGAGATCCCTATAAAGAATTAAGCCACAACAAAATAGAAAATAGCTAAAGCGTTTTTTAAGCTTACAAATTTAGCATATTATTCATGTTTCTAAAAGCTCCCTTTCCTGAGTTACTCCAGCCAACATTCCTACAGGCTGAATTGTGAATATATCCTAAACTGAGCTACCTGAAATTGGGATATATTCCTCAAACACTTTAGAACAAGCCTTCATTCCCTATTAAAGACAAAGATTTAAATTAACTTCCACCACAGTCTGAGTTTTTTGATCTTCAGTAACTGGAAGTAATCTTCAAGGTGTGCTCGTGTAACGTGAATATTCCTCATTTCAGAAATGCTTCTCTTTTTTCCCCCTTGTCCAAACCATGCAGCACACCTTCATAGCACACATCAGGCAACACAGGGATCGTTGTTAGGATAAGAAAGAAGTAGTTTGAGTCAAGTAATTGATGGTTTCTTGCTTGAGAATGCTTTGTTCCCCCTTCCAAAGGAATCAAGACAAATCAAAACCCAGCAAACTGCCCAGATGCTAGTCAAAGACTGCTAATTTGAGTTATATTTCTTTTCTAAAGTTATCTAAGCTAATGAAAGGGTAAGAGTTGGAATTCTAAGAGAGACCAGAGAACAGAACATGAAAAAATTGCACATACACTGAGGATTTTCTTAACACCCTATAAATAAAATAACCATAATATATTATGGTTACATTACTACTCCAAGAGGGAGAGGGAAGGGGAACCAAGGCTTCAGCCAGCCCAAAGTTGTTTGTAAATACTGCCCGCTTAAGTTTTACTTCATTTATATTTCACTTTGAGTACTCTTGCAAAAATTGTCATCTTCACTCCAAGCAGTGAGGCTGTAGTTGCTTCTTCTACTTGTTACTTAATTGCCCTACTCTCCCTTTTCCACATCAGATTTAAGATCCTGACCTTTATTTTTACTGTGAAGTTTCTAAAAAATGAAGTGAGAAGAAATGCTTTGTCCATGAGCGTTTAGCTCATGATACCGCTCTCTGCTTAAGCTCCTATGTCCTTCTACAACTTCCTGTAGATCTGCCATTATGGCTGAAAACACTCTTTTCTAAAACAACTCTACAACACAAACACATAACCTCCCTTCAATTTGTTTTAAAGATGTGTTGCTGACATTAAAACTGACAGTATTTAGACAGTGAATGCGATTAGACCACTGCATCTCCAACTGTCCAGTATATTCTACTTTTGTATCCTTGCGCTCCCTCAGTCCGTGAGGATCTGTTTGCATATTGTCTCATTAGTGGTACATTTCTAGGGGCCAGGGGGAAAAAAAAGAAAGAAAGAAAAATCACTTTCTTAAAAGATACCCAAAACAGTAAGGCTCCTCTTCTGTTGTTCAAGGTACACACACAAACATTAGCATCTGTATTTGTATTGATTAGACCTGCTTTACAAGTATAATCACTGTATTTGTTTTCAAAGTTATTCTCCAGTGCTTGACAGTATTACTTCCCACATCATGAAATAGTATTTCAAAATGAACTCAGAGACAGAATTATATATCCCTATCTTCTTTTCAAAACCTCAATCCCTCAAACCATTAGAAGCAGCACCTAAAAGTATGTGCATTTTGACAAAAGACAGGCATTAGACTTCCAGCATATTACTTAAAACATTTATTGCAACTCTCTTCAGTCCTCACACTCAAATGAAGTTCAACCACAATCTCTTTCAGTACATAAATCCTCCATCAATATCACTATTTTATGCCTCAAGAAAATGAGTTAGTGACCCTTCTTGGCAGAAGTCAGATTTATTTTTAATACCCCACTATCATCAGTGTTAGCCCAAACTTCTTGGCATTGAACCTGGCATCACTGCCAATGCCAATGGTTTTCCACTGCTACTTCACATAAGTAGTCTCTGGGCCACTGTGCCAGAGGAAAGCTTTCATTAGTGTGCACTAATCCTACCACTCCTTCACTTCATCAGATTTTATGGGCCAATTTTCTTAGTGTTTTAGTCAAAGTAACTTAGGCCCACTTCAGTGTTTTGGTTTTTTTTTTGCTTACTTCAACTGAAATGGGCTAGAAAATATTCCCAAGAACAGCCAGCAGATCTGAGGATCAGTCATCAGAAGCACTAACCTCACCACTAGGACAGTTATACCCAGAAGACATTGATGTTTAACTCACACCCTTCTCCAGGGACAAAAGTTACACAATTTCATCCTAATGGGAAGTTCCCACTAACTAATATTTGGAAACACCACACCAGTGCAGAATAAGGACTTCAAAAGCAGTAGCAGGGAGAGCATTTCTTTGCTTGGACTCCCCACTGGATATAAGTGGTAACACCTCTTGTTCTATTACACCACACTACTGGTGCAGCTGCCCCATTATCACAGGCCTTGACTCCAATTTAGCACCCTTCAAATGAGCAAGAACAAGCCTCAGTGGTATGAGGATACAAGGAAATTCTGTCCACCCCACAGATAACTCAGTTTACTTTTTTAAAAAAGTATCATAACCCTGGCCAGTGTGGTTTTACTGGCACAAAAATGATGCTTGTAAAACCTGAGTAATTTAACTGAGCCTGCTGGCACTGTCAAACCAGTTTGACTCTGTGTATGTATGGAACACGTGACAGTCCTGGTAATGACTATGTGTATGTATAGAATGCATGCTAATACAGGGTCCTTCCCTGATCAGATCCACATTTAAACTAATAGAGTTACATAACTTTCTAGATACTTCTGAGATATAGGCACATTAACTATGGCTGTGTAAGTTACTGTTACAGTTCTTGTATCCCAGTAAAGCAATACAAAATCAACGTGGCTTTTCAGTACAGCTGAAAAGGTTAAGAGAACAGAAAGCTACCTGGAAAAGTATTCCCTCTCTTAGAAAAAGAGTCTCAAATCTCTAAAGCCATACTGCTTCAGTAGTAAATGATTTCAACAGATCTCAGAAAATGAACTCAGGATATGCTATTTTAGCTCAGGTCACCACACTGGGCTTACAGCTGCTCTGTACCTTAAAATGGAAACTAGTCCTCATTTTCATTCCCCAAGTCATCATGTGCTAATTAAGAATTCAGCATAACCTGTGCCAAACTTGTTTAATAAATACCTACACCTAAAATAGAAAGCACTTCACAATCCCTCCATGGTTCAGAGTGCCAGAGTTAGGGGGTTCTGTTACTTGCCTCAAACACTAAAATTTTTTATCCTTCTGCAGTACTTTTATAGATAGTAAATTAAGCCAAGGAATCCAAGCACACCAGTGAAACAAATGATGCTACTCTGCTCAAAGTTTCATACAAGAAAAGCTCAATGAGTATGGGAAGCTAAGAGGGTGTTGTGGTTTAACCTGGCAGGGGCTCAACCAACCGCACAGCCTTGCCTTTCCTTCCCACCCCACACCACCAGCAACACCACCACCACCACCACCTCCCACCCCCCCATGGAATGGGGGAGAGAATAGAAAACAGTTAAAACTCATGAGTTGAGATAAAGACAGTTTAATAGGAAACATCATATAATATACAAAACAAGCAACAGACAGCACAAGCACTCACCACCTGGACCTGATGCTCAGCCAGTTCCTGAGCCACATGCCTACTGGCCAACACCCCCAGCTGCATAACGAACACAATGTCATATAGTATGGAATATCCCTTTGGCCAGCTTGGGTTACCTCTCCTGGGGTTATCCACAGTCCCAGCTTCTTGGGCACCCCCAGCCTTCTTGGCAGGCTGGTATGAGGCTGAAAAGCCCCTGATTGCTTAGCAACAACTAAAATATTAGTATGCATCAACACTTTTTCAGTCCTAAAATGAAGACATACCACTATTCCAGCTGATAGTAAGAAAATTAACTATCCCAGCCAAAACCAGGCCAGAGCTATTCCTGGGTTATCATTCTGTAAGACATACTGCTCAAGACTATAAACAGTTGGGAGACTTACAGGAGTATCATTACCTTTATCGATGAACTAAGGAGTATTTATGTGACTCTTGACACCCAGTGAGATATTGTTTATTAAATCTACATGACATCAAGATTTACAGAGTACACACCTAAAACAGATTACACAGGAAACTGAAGCTGCTAATCCTGCAGGCAAGCGAGGCAGGATAAGATGCTTGTAAAAGCATAAGGGAACAATTAAAAGGCACACAGCAATAAAGATGCATTTGCAGGCATGCCTGTACAATTAATCTAGAATCATTGCCCTCACAGCTTTTTCACATAAGCAAGTGCTACAGGGGGAGAAGAACTGTAAAAACAGAATTTCTAGGATAAATTTTCAGGAGACTGTCAAGTCATTATTACAGTTTGGGCTACCAAAGGGACAGTTTTGCTTTAGCCCTGGGCTCCTGCTGCTTTTATCATGCTGTCTCTATAGCCTGTCTGAACAGCTATAGAGCTGATTCAGCTTTCCAGCCCCACAGACTACAGGGAAAGTATGGAGGAGGAAAGGCACAGGGGCTGTCTGCAAGCTGAGTCCACTCACATGAAGACTGGCTACACACCACAGCTACGTGAGGAGATGGACATTTAATCAGGTCATGATGCCCTGTGCAATGCCAACCACCACCTGCATCTCCACCTGAAGCCTGCAAAACCCTGTGCTGGTACAGGAAGGAAAAAACCCCCAAACTGGTTCTTTGTGCCAGAGCTGAAGCTGCACAACGGCCTAGACCCGGAAGTTCATCTGACTGACGACTTCCCCCTTTGCTTCTTTAGGTTCAGCCAGGTCCTCTCCCCTACCTGGGACTGCAAACTCTGGTTTCTACACACCTCAAGGCATTACATCCACTAAGAGAAAATTACAGCACTTCACAAAGAGGGGCAGCCCCACTCGTGGCCAACAACAGCTTTGTCTCTCTCTGGATTTGCCCTGCAAGGAATGCTCACCTTCTGCACGTATTCACACCAAAGCTTACAACTGCTGTGTGCAACACTAGCAAAGCAGGTAGAAGCAGTAATAAGACTGTTTCTTTTGGAAAATAAACCCCAACACATTGGGTGTAACCCCACAGCTTAGGTGTAACACCAAACTGCCCATCTAAGTCGTGTGGTGGGACGTGACTGCTCAGAGCATTCACTGAACCACAGCCATGGTTGAGGGGGTTGATAGAGGGGGAGGTAGGCTGTGGGAAGGATTTTCAAACCTACTCAGACAGCACTAACATCTCTCCCCAGACAACTTGCACACATTCCTTCAGAAGGAAAATAGTTTCACAAACATCCTTCCAGTAAATCAGCACTGGCATTGTTTCAGATAAAAATATCCCTTTATAAATGTCATGATGCATACCTTCCCTCATTTTCCCCCCCTTTTATCAACTCCACAGCACTAGATTCTGTTAGAGTTTGGGTTTTATTTTCTTGTTTTAATTCCCATAAACACATACATAAAGCACTCTGAAAAAAGTGCTCAGATTAAGTCAGTCCAGAGTGAAAGCATTAGTTATGGTATTAACAGGACAGTCTAAGTACTTCATAGGAAACATTATCAAGAACAAATGTGGTGTTTTCACACTACCAAAGTTTTCACACCACAAAGTTACAACCAGCAACCTCAAGTTATATGGAATGAACTAACCACTAATTATAACTAATATGACAATTGCAGGGGGTTTGGCTTTGGGTTTTGGTGGCTTGTGTTTTTAAAGTTTCTGGTTGAACTTCCTACAAAAGCAGGCAAGTACTTTGCTTACTCCAGCCTGTCTCACTATCAAGTCGAATAAAATTAATTCAAGTAAAAATTGAGAAGCCTTTAGGAGAAGGCCAGGCCAAGCCAACCAAGTTAATCTAAATACTGACACAGAAGGGCAGTTCTTGGACCTCAATTACAAGGAAGGAACTCACTTCCTTACAAAATCTGCAGCACTGCATCATAAGCCAGATGGGACCCACTCAGAAAGTACACACAACAGAATCACAGGACTGTAGGGGTTAGAAGAGACCTTGAGAGATCATCGAGTTGCTTCCTATCTCAGAGGACAGGCAACTAAGAGTTTGATTCTTTGAAGAGGGATCCCTTTATTCCTTTAAGGGTTTGGCAGGTACTAAGGCAGAAATGCCTGGAATCAAAAGCTGCTGACTGAAGGGTAGAACGTGGACAGGTCTGCATACACAAGAGTAAGAATTTGATTAACTGCACCTCTGCAGTTGTATCCATCATTTCCTAAATGATGAAATACTGTTTTGCAGCATTTTACCTTATGCCAGTAATGTACAGGCACACACTTCCAAGTGCCAAAAGCAGCTTCAAACAGCACCATGGAAAAATAGTAAATGTAAAACCTTCTGGTAAAGTAACATAGGTCTTGTTCAGTTTTCCCTGAGGGTCACTGTTGGGGTGCATGTTACAGCCTGGGTGTGACAAAAAACCCAAATGCAGACAGCTGTGCCAGCCAGAGCTGGCAGCCCCCACACCCACCCCAGCTGCTTACCGCTTCCTCAGGGTGGATGTCAATACCCCCACAGGTCTCAGAGGAGAACTCCCTAACCTGAATCAACCAAAATAACTTGGGTTAACTGTGTAAGCCAGGATGGCTGCTGAAGCAGGAAAGGCACACATCCTCCATCCTGTTGAGATCCATGCTCTGCCAGCAGATTATACATGTAAAAATTCAAGATTTGATCTTATACGTGGTTAAGCCCCCTACCTTAAGCAAGGAGTGCTGGAGGATTTTTCAAACCAGGTGTTAGACAGTTTGCTATCTTTAGGGAGACTGCTCTCCTCCAGAAACTGTAAGGAAATCCCAGCAATTTCACTGGCTGCACAGACTTCAATTGCATAAGACAACGTGCACACAATAATTCAAAATGAAAACTGAGTATCAGCATAGGGAACAAGCAAACTAATCTTACCAGTGTAAATATTTAGATTTCACATTATAGATGAAAGCCAGCTTTTGCTGGACTAGCACATGAGCTTTAAGCATTCTGTAATTATATTTTGTATGCAAACTATTTAACTGCACACTACAGTATCAGTGGGCTTTTGTTTGGGTTTGGTTTCCTGTGCTCCCCCAACAACAGAATGAACTCATGAAATAATTCACACTGAAAGGTACCTCTGGAGGTCATCTGGTCAACCCCTTTTCCCCAAAAATCCGAGTCAGCTGCAAGAGGGCTTGATCTTCAGAGGCTAAGAAACTCAACTAGAAAAACCAAACCAGGCTTAAAAAAAGAAAGAAAAAACCCCAAACAACCTCCCTCTTCCTCTCCCACAATCTAGCCTGGCCCTATGGCTGCCCTTAAAGATACCAGAACACCCACCAAATTCAAGCCATTTCCCAAGAAAAGACAGCCATCAAGCAAAATGGAATTAGCCATAAGAACTGAAGGGAAAAGTTAAAGGTAAGTTAACTATCTTCTGCGAGGTCTTTTCTGTCATAAGCAACCTGATCTGTTGTTGCAGAATGCAACAGACTTAGCAAGCAACAGATCATCCAGCTAGCACAGGGCACACGGACTGCAGAGGCAGCAGAGGACCATACACGTCCCACCAGGTGATGTCAGTTATGTTCCTTATGCTACCATGCATGTGCACCTGCATACAGTTGACCACTGCCACATGGAAATACTCAGTCCTGTGTCAAGAGGAGATCTGCAGCATCTCTGGAGAAAGAGCTACAGCCAGCAGCAGCCGCCAAACATTTCACAGGCCTTAAGACTCCCCCAAACCACCATCCCTGAGGAAAGCTGGGCAGCAAGGATTGAGGTGGGGGCTAAACACTCTGCTGGGTATCTCACGTCACAACTGGCCACCACAGACTAAACAGGACAGAAAAACATTTACAGAATTATTTTCAGGTAGGAATTCTGTTATATAAAAAGCTATTCCAAATTACAAAGCATATTGGAAAGTCACCAGTAAAGCGATGCTCTGGCTCCCCTGTGATGCTTAGATCTCTTCTTACACAACCATGATTCCAAAAGCCAGGAAGAGAGGCTGCCCTACAGAAAATTATTTGACTTTACCACCTTATTTCCCTGTGACCAGTGCGGGTGCAACTCTTCCCACCACACCACTTCCTCAAGTCCCCCCTTGCTGATGCCGGGATGAGCATTCCACAGCCGATGACCGCCCAGCTCCCTGTTTCACGAAGGGCATCCGGGCGCTCCCCTGGCAGTAAGACCAGGGCCGAAAGCCTTCCCACCCCCTTGCTGCGCAGGTTCGTTGGCCCAACACACGCCGTCTCCCCTCTTCCTTCCACAACTCGCTCACCCAAGTTCACCCAGAGCTCTGGGGCCATGCTGTTTAACCCGTAAGACAACACGCAGAGAGAACACACAAACCCCGCAGTTTAAGAGAGAAAAACCAACCTAACGAGGCAAATCACGGGACGGACGGACAACAGGGCCACCTGCCTCGACACCAATAACAGCGGGTGTTAGGCGGGTCAGGCCCCCTTAACCCAGATACACCCGAACGGAGACAGCGAACCGGCCGGGACACGGTCTCGGCAGCCACAAACACGCGGGGGGAGGGGATCTAGGGGGGGTACGAGCCCCCTCCCTCCCCGGGAGGGCCGAGACCGCGCACGGCAGCCCGCGGGGAGGGAGAGCCGCGGCTCAGCGCCCGGGCTCCGCCACCCTCCTCCCAGCCCCGGCAGGCGGCCCTCGCCTCTACCCTTCCCGGGGGGGGGCTTGGTGGGGCTGCGGCGAGACCGCGCGGGGAGGGAGAGAGGGAGGGAGGGAGGGAGGGAGGGAGGGAGGGAGAGAGGGAGGGAGAAGAGGCGATGAGGTAGCGCCCGGACTCGCCCTCCGCCGCGGCGCCCCGCACAAAATGGCTGCGCGGGGCAGTGGCGGTTGGGGGGCGGACGGAACGCGGAGCCGGGCACGAGGGTGGCATCGGCCGCCGCCGCCGCCGCCTCGCCCCGCGGCTCCCTCTCCCCAGCAGGAGGGGCCGGAGCCCACCGCGCCGGCGGGAAGCGGCAGCCGGCGCCGCCCGGATACGGGGCGGCGGGAGGCGCAAGCGGTTCCTGTAGGTGAAAGGTCGGGGGGCGCGGGACGGAACGCGCCGCGGCCTGAGGCGGGACGGGGCCGGACGGGGCGGCGCGGCACGGGCGGCGCCCGCCGCGCCACGCTCTGCGGACAGCGGGCCGGCGGCCGCGCGGGCTCGCACGGTTAACGGGCGGCCACCGCCACCTCCGCGAAACCGCGGCCGGGGAAATCGCTTACCTGGGGATCCCGGGGAGCCCAGCGGCCTCTCCGGCGGGCTTATTTGATGGTAGCAGCGGCTCCGGCTCCGGCTCCCGGAGGTCAGAGTTCGCGACCCCGCCCCCTCCGCGCGGTGCCGCCCCGCCGCGGCGGCTGCGCGTGCGCCCGCGCCCGGCCGCCTCACGGGGAGGGGTAGGGGCCTGCCGGGGAGGGGTCCGCGATCGGGGGGGATGCGGGGCGGGGCGCCGGTATCGCGCCCGCCTCAGTTGATCCACCCTTCCGGTAACTGCTAACGGCGCCCAGGGGCGGGGCGGCGGGCAGGCGGCTTTTTGCCCGCGGCGGCGGGCGCCGCCGGGCGCAGCGCGCCTTGGGGAGCACTGAGAGCCGAGGGGCGGCGGGCTGGGCCCGGCGCAAGGCGCTCCTGCCGGGGAAGCCCCTCAGGCGGAGCTGCCTCGCCCAGGAGGTGGCGCGGCCCTGCCTGGCGGCGTTCTCGCAGCCTGCGGGCGTCATCACGCCGGCGGCAGGGGAATGCGGTTCGCCGCGAGGAAGCGGGAGCGCGCCGGCTTTCGGCAGCCGGAGGCGCGAAGCCGTTGGGTTTGGCTGCGGGCAGCTGGGCGGCGGCCTGCCCCGCGGGGCGGCGCGGCGCTGAGCAGTGCCGACGGGCTTTGGGACGGCGGCGCCAGCGGGGGCGGCGTGGCGCCCTGGGTTGCCCTGCCGCCCTTCAGCCGGCGGCGGTTGGAAGGGCCGTTTGTGTCCCCGCCAGCGTGGCGGCGGCGGATGAGTTCAGGATCTGGCGGCGCTGCTCTGCGCGGGGTTTGGAGAGGCGGCGGGAAGGGAGCCCGGCTGCGAAGGAGCGGGGCTTTGGGAGCAGGCGCCCCAGGACGGCTTACCGCTGCCGGCTCCGCCCGCTCGGACCGAGCGACTTCGTTTGTGCTGATTGTTTTAGTGACCTTGGCCTCCCGTAAGAATTGTGGGCTCTTAAATACGTCCTTCCCCCCCGCTCTCTGCCGTCTGTTCAGCTGAAGATGTGTGCGTCGCTGTGGCTGGAGATGAGCAGGGACTTCCAAGCTCCGTAGGCACAATGTCACCCCCTGGGATTTGTCTAGGCTGCTTTGTGCCATCTCTACCGAATCAGATGACAGAAGCAGCAACATCTGAGAAGCAGAGATAACAAACAAACCCTAACCCTAATTTTTACTTTTTTAAAATTATATATATATTTATTTAATATTCTTTATACAGGCCATTTCTGTATTAACGTTAATAAAATCATTCATGCTATTAAAGAGTTCCTTCACTGCTTTTCTTCCCGGCCCCGCTCCCACACCTGCACCTGTATCTACCTCCCCTAGCTGGGGATCAGCGGTTCAGTCCGTGCTTGGAAACATCACGTTTTGTTGCTTGATAAAACGCTCCCCAAAGCCAAATGCAGATGAACTGTATGAAGAATTTTTTAATTGCAGCGATTAACTTGCTGAGCGTTTCCTGGACGTGCCAGATGTGACTGGCACTCTGCATTCACGGTACTTGGCACTTCTCGTGCATCCTGCAGTAAGCCGTGTAAACTGCTGTTTAATTCAACGAGTACCAGGGAATTTGCACCGAAGCTTACTGCAGGCAAATGCTCTGGCACCCTCAATAGAGGAGAAAGGTCACTGTAACCAGCAAAACATGTTTTGATTTTTTTCCTTAGCAAGCGACCCAGTTGATAATCTGCATGACAAAGGCACATCCGTGTAGCTGTGTCAGCCAGGATTACAAGGGAGAGGCATCCCTGTCAGAATCACAGAATCACTTGGGATGGAAGAGACCTTCAAGATAGTCCAACCACAGCCTAATCCTACCTAGTCTACCTCTAGACCATGTCCTTGAGCACATACCTTTTAAATACCTCCAGGGATGGTGAGTCAACCACTTGCCTGGGCAGCCCATTCCAGTACTTGACAGCCCTTTCGGTAAAGAAATTCTTCCTGATATCTAACCAAAATCTCCCCCAGTTAACTTAGAAGCCATTTCCTCTCATCCTATTGCTTGTGACCCAAGAAGAGACAGGACCCCCCCCACCTCTCTACACCCTCCTTGCAGGTAGTTGAAGAGAGTGATATGGTCTCACTTCAGCCTCCTTAAGACTAAAAAGCCCCAGTTCCCCTCAGCCACTCATCACAGGACTTGTGCTCCAAACCCTTCAATGGCTTCATCGTCCTTCTCTGAACATGCTCCAGCATCTCAACGTCCTTGTAGTGAGGGGCCCAAAACTGGACACAGTACTGGAGGTGTGGCCTCACCTGAGCTGAGTGTAATTTCCCTACTCCTGCCAGTCACACTATTCCTGACACAGGCCAGGATGCTGTTGGCCTTCTTGGCCATCGGGGCACACTGCTGCTCATGTTCAGCCCACTGTCCACTAAGACCCCAGGTCCTTCCCCTCCAGACAGCTCTCCAGCCACTCTGCCCCAAGCCTGCAGCACTGCCTGGGGTTATTGTGACCCAAGTACAGGACCTGGCACTTGGCCTTGTTGAACCCCATAAAGTTGGCCTCTGCCCTTAGATCCATCATGTCCAGATCCTTTTGCAGAGCCTTCCTGCCTTCCAGCAGATCAAAACTCCCACACATGCAGAGAAGCAAAACCCTTGCTCTTGCTGCAAGTTACCAACAAACTGCTTTCAGACATCTGTCTGGGAAGGAGGCAGCGTAACTAACCCAACAGACAATTGTCTCCCTTGTAGGCCCTGCCCAAATACTTAATGCCACCAGAAACCCTGTGATTCAGGCATATTTGAATAGATTCAGCTGAACTGGACTTGGCAAAAGGATTTATTGATGTAACACTCTTCATTTGACCTTCACATGGATGTAACTCTAATTCTTCAGAGCGGTGGTTTCTTAGGGTGCTTTCTTTGCCACAGGTATGTCTTACCTGTAATAACATGCTCATGGATTTATTTTTAACAAACAACTAGCTTGACTATCGGATGCAGTAACCATCAAGAAGAGTAGGATGACAGCATTAGTTTCTTTCTAGTAAAAAACCCAAATCCTCTGTCTTCTCAAAAATGAGACACTGGCATAGAAAGCCTAGTTGATTCCTGGACCAGTGAAGCTGTGTGGAGTCAATCAATCCCCAGATCTGGGAGGTGGCTTCAGGAGAAAAAACTCTGGCACTTGGTGCCCTGCACATGGAACTTGCTCAGGAGCAATTCTTTTGGATTGTTGTGCTTTCCCTGCAAGCTGTGTTCCAGCACAGGCTCGGCACCTGCTTGGGGAAAGGCTTCATGGAAAACAGACCCCATGAACACATGAAGGCACTGGCTTTTAATTTGGGAAAGAAGGAATAGAAAGTGAAGAACTAGACAGCACAGCAGCTAAGGAAAGACAGGAGGGCAGGGAGATGGAAATAATCATGGAATCACTGTAGGCTGGTTTGGGTTGGAAGGGACCAAGCCCATCTGGCCCTAACCCCCTGCCACGGGCAGGGACACCCTCCACTAGACCAGGTTGCCCAAAGCCCCATCCAGCCTGGCCCTGAACACTGCCAGGGAGGGGGCAGCCACAGCTTCTCTGGGCAGCCTGTGCCAGGGCCTCACCACCCTCACAGGGAAGGATTTCTTCTTAATAGCTCATCTAAACCTCCCTTCTAAGTTTAAAGCCATGACCCCTTGTCATATAACTACAGTCCCTCATCAAGGCCCTCTCAATCTCTCCTGCACACCTCCTTTAGGTACTGGTGTCAGCCAGACCCCAGTTTGGTAGTGAGAGGGTGCAGCGTCTTGGCTGACATGAGCAAGATGTTTCTTATGAAACATCTGATGAGCAAGAGCACTTAAAGCTGATATTTTACGTGGCCAGACCCAGAAGCAGCACCAGCCTGTGCACAAAGCCCATCTTTTCAGGCCATATTCTGTTTGGTAAGGACAAATCACATATATAATACATAAAAACATGAAAATATTTTTTAAAACAATGCAGACTCAACTAATGTGAATTTATTTATACAAAAATGATACATTATCCACAGGAATATTTACAGCAACTTTGTTTTCATTTACAAAATAAAGATTCTATTCTCTCATTTAGACAGTACAATTTAGGACTGCTCCAAATAAAAGCCTATTTAGATGGTAAATACAGGGAACAGCAGTTATGGCAACAAATGCATTGAACATCCTTCCAAACATCTCTTTGCTTTGTGATGTTACATATATATATATAAAATCAAGTAATCAAGTTTCCATACACAAAAAATATTCTGTAAAATGCATTCCATAGCTGCTCAGCTATCCATTTGTTTAAAGTCCTTTGGGATAAAAATAGTTTTAAGTTAAAGAGAATTCAGGATCCTAGAATGTTTCATTTATCCAAGAATAAAGAGGCTAGAGCCAATATTCAATGTTTGTCTCATACTCTACTAACCAGTCTTAGATTAATTATTAACTATAGATTCTTAAAAGAAGAGGTAGCCAGGTGTTTTGAAAAAATCTGGTCGTCTTGGGAGTGCTGAGTCAAATCAAGAAGTGAATTCTTTACTTTTGATGGTAATGAATCAAAATGTGAGGCAAGCTGGAGAAAGAGGGTACTTTTGAAAAGCTACCACCTGAAAATGTTACGAATATGCCCACGTTGTGGGCTTTTGATATGGCACAGAGCACTGGAGTGTTGGAGAAAGAGACAAACATTTGCCAAGACAACTTATTCCACACAGAATTAGACTGTTAGATGTGTACTATTGTTTTTAAGGCTCCATTCAAATCTGTTTCTGTCACAGAAAGACTTTTTGATTGGTAAACTGCTTCTGGAAGAAATCCTCTGATTTTTACAGAACTCTTATTTCCTCACTCCACACCAAATCCTTGAGAGGTAGTTAGTTGGATGCCACACATGAGGCAGAACTTGGGCACCTTATGCAGTATGTGTTTTGACTCTTATTGCTCTGTTTTGCAGCGGGGAGATCAGTATAAAACCATAAACTGAAATTCAGTTAGCCTGCTCCTAGCCAAATTTCTGACTCATTGCTTTCCATCTATAAAAATATCAAGAAGCTATTCCCTTGGATAATATCAACTGGAAGAGCCACATCACATCCATGTTACATTGGTATCAGTTTTCACCCTGAAAGAGACATGGTAGGAGCTTACGTGGCTTCGGTTGGCAGCTGGTTTGGAAAACTTAAGTAAAAGCCCTTTATATAACAAGAGAAAAATATTGATCATGTTTGTCTGAAAATGAGAGAATGAAGGCTTTGATCAGATTCCCACCAAATTTCAAGCACCATCTGGTCAGATCTCTAGTGCTCATGAAGGAAGCCAGATCTACAGCCTTACGACCATTCAGGAAGGTACTCTACTGAAACGCTTGAAGTCAATGAAATTACTTGTATACTTAATATTTAAGTTCCAAGCCTGTTATCAACTTAATAGAAAGCTCTGGAAAAATCAAGCTTCTTCAGAGCTGTGTGAGTATCTTAGACCTGGGTGAGTATCTTAGACCTGGATCCTGAGGTATCTGAGGGAATAAAAGAATTTTGGTTTGCATTTTTATTCCTGGCCTTTCTGTGATGGCTACTAACTTCTACCATGTATCCTCCCTCCTTTGTGAGGCCTCAGAATAGCTATGAGCATGGAGTCTAACTATTAATTAAAAGTGAATGGCTCTTAATTCTGTTACCACAACTAGCTAGATTCAGAGGACCACTGAGAAGTGTTTCATGCAGCAAAATTAACTGGCTACACGTGCATCTTATTTGACATAAAAATGGCTTCCTTTCATGTGTTTTTCATAGTTCTAGTTCCATTTATGCTATTACAGTGTTAGAAATTTGTCAAAAGTTAAATAGAATAAATGCACCAGAATCATCAGTAAGTATTTCCTAGTGAGGTATAATGACAATTTGCTTCAAGGAAAAAAAAACACCCTCCAAACACCTGCAACTGAAGTGTCAAACAGAACAAATCATAGTGTAAACAACAGGTATATCAGAGAATCCTATACACATTGCAGTGCCATCTGCACTAAGCAAGTTGAGTTTCCTTGGCATGGTGATTCCAGTTTAAACATAGTATTTAAATATAAAATAGTTTAAAATGTTGGGAGAGGGGGGGGTGCATATATTTCATGTTCTTTGAACAACAGTTCATACAGTTTCATACTGCATACAGAACTCATTTGAGACAAAGTTTTGAAACACAAAAGATATTTTGTCTATTCCCTGTATATCAAAAACTTTTTGTATTCAGCTTTAAATAACTACTGGAAGCAGAAAATACGTCCTGCAACTGTTTGAAGATAACTCAGTCCTTTGGCATGTGTAGTACTACAAAAGCTCTAGTGCCTTATCTCTGTAACTGCAAAGTCTGTATTAAAATATTTTTCCCTTTTCTCTTTTTCAGTAATTGAACTGTACTTTGCAACTGCTGCTGAGACACAGAATTTGCTGTACTGTTTTAATGCACTGGCATGCAAGACTTCAACTGCTACTGAAGGAAAGGAGCAGCAATATTATACAACTTCTCATGAAGGAGTTGACATAGCCAGATGCAAAACCTTTGAAGTTCCAATTCTGATCTGGTTTTGCATCCGTGACTCAAGGCCTATACACAAAACTTGAGGAACTGTACATGTGCAACAGATTTGTTCTGTTGTTTAAAAAAAAACCAACAAAAAAAGCACAAACTTTAGGAATATGTTGGCCAACCACCTGCCATTCTGAAGATATGGGCATTGTGGACCTCACTGCAGACCTCACAAATAATTCTGACCGTTAAAGTAAACACTGGAATTTAATAAATAACACATTTTGTATCAACACAGAAATACACACAAGTTTTCAAAAAAAATACTAACTTACACTAAAAATGCACCAACTCCTAATCCTGACAAATATACAATTTTGTGTAGGCTGAGACGACAGGATTCCCTTCCTTTGAACAGCTGCTGTGCTGTTTTACCACCACCACCCTTGGACTTTCTCTTTTAAACTTGCAGACAGCGATGCTGACACAGCTATAGGATGGTGCCTTCTTGAAAAGCTTCTATCCACCTATTAGAAAAAAAATAAAAATCAAACACTGTTATGAAGTCACTGCTGAAAGTATAAATCACAGAATTTTGTAGGGGTTGGAAGGGACCTCCAGAGATCATCGGGTCCAACCCCCCTGCCAAAGCAGCTCCCCAGCTCATACTGCACAGATAGGTGTCCAGACGAGTCTTGAATCTCTCCAGAGAAGGAGACTCCACCACCTCCCTGGGCAGCCTGTCCCAGGGCTCTGCCACCCTCACTGGGAAAAAGTTCCTCCCCATGTTGGTGCAGAACTTCCTGTGCTCCAATTTGCAGCCATTGCCCCTTGTCCTGGCCCCACAGACCACTGAAAAGGGGCTGGCCAATTCCCCCTGCACCCCATACTTAAGATATTTATAAACATTGATTAGGTCGCCCCTAAATGACGCTGCTGTGACTAGCTACAGTTTGACATGAGAAGAAACACACTTTCAAATGGGCTGTTAGTGCAAATGCCAGAAATCTCTCCAATGAGCCCAAACACACAGAGCTTGCTGGTGATGTATTAGGTATCACTGCAAAGCCAGAAGACATCACAGAATCACAAGGTTGGAAAAGACCTTTTCTTAAACCCATCCAGGAATGGTGACTCAACCCCCTCCCTGGGCAGCCTGTTCCAGGCCCTGACAACTCTTTCAGGGAAAAAAAAATTTCCTAACATCTAATCTGACCCTGCCCTGGCACAGCTTAGTGCCATTTCCCCTTGTCCTATCTCCTGTTACCTGTCTGGAGACACCATCTCCCACCTCTCCACAACCTCCCTTCAGGTAGTTGTAGGCAGTGATAAGGTCTCCCTTCAGCCTTCTCCAGACTAAACATCCCCAGCTCCCTCCGCTGCTCCTCATATGATCTGTCCTCCAGCCCCTTCCCCAGCCTGGCTGCCATTCTCCGGACTCAATCGATGTCCTTCTTATGGTGAGGAGCCCAGAACTGGACACAGCACTCAAGCTGTGGCCTCACCAATGCCCAGTCCAGGGGCACAATCACTTCCCTACACCTACTGGCCACACCAGTTTTGATACAAGCCAGGATGCCATTGGCTTTCCTGGCCACACTACTGACTCATATTCAGCCTGCAGTCAACCAACACCCTCAGGTTCTTCTCTGTCTGACAGAAGCTCTTTGCAGGAACTGCCTGGCTCCTCTGCCTGATAGAAGCTCTTTGCTGTACATCTCCCATACTGAAGTCAGGTGCATAAAGAACAAGTGTGGATGAGGAATCAAACGCTCAAAAAGTAGGATATGCCAAGGTTCTGCCAACTTTAATACCATGACTGCATACCTGTTAAAACAATATTCCCTTCCCTTATTTCACTCCAAACATGGTCCTGGATCAATCAGGACGCTGCAATAGCTGAGGCAGCTGCCTGCATAACCCTCACACTCTGCTTCAGCAGCCGGTACAGGGGTGTTAGTGAGGGACAAGCAGGGCCCAGGGAGGAAGGCACAGGGCACACGGGCTGAGGAATGGTGCCTCCCCATCAGGACAGAATTTCCCCATGTTCTCACACAGAATATGTGCTACTACTGAGTCACAGATTAACAGATTCCCTGCACATTATATCCATGAAAATATAAGGGAGATAGGGAGGAGTCTCAAATAGCTAATCCAAGCTGTCTCAAACCTGAAATTCAAAGTTTTCAGATACTTTAACCCCTTATAGCTGTGGTTTCTGTTCCTACTTGATCATGAAGAAGGTGATAAACATCCTCATTTTCTCAAGGATGCTGTGAAAATGTACATTCCAAGGCACTTTGATGCTGCACTCACAAATATAGTAAAAAAAGTAATGATTTTGTCTCCTGAGTAGGGGCTGAGCTGTGTGTATGTAGAGTTAAGGGGCTGCACACTGATGATTTTTGTTTTCCCTGAGTGAAAATCTTGCAATAACTGAGACAAAGGCTGTAAAATTATCTTTACCATGGAATTTCATCCCTGTCTTAGTATTCACAGGGTATCTAAATGCTAGTCCCAGATACCAGCTGTTCCTTACCTAGAGTGTTTAACTTTATTACTGTGTGCACATTCCTTGATTTCAAGCTTTTGCTATGAACATGTTAAACATGAGGAAGTGCCCGTGCCCATCTGCACACACAACTCAGACTTCTATCCCTCATTCTTTAGGAATACTCACTGTATTACAACCAATTCATAACAAGCTTAAGCACTGAATGTAGTACTGGACTAAGACATTTAAAAGCTCATTAAAACAAATAAATTATCTGTTAAAATTTATTGCTGCACTTACATAAATACATCAGATATTTCTTTGGCCCTAACAGGAAAAAAAAAGTGTCTGCTGATGCAAACAGGCCCGCAACGTGTTCTTTGTTTTTTCTCTTAATGCTATCAAAGCAGTATTTATTCTGGAGGTTTGGCATAATCCTCCTGAGGATATTAAATACTTGGAGAAAGCTTGCAATTTAAGGTACTTCAGTTGCACTCTTAGGCTCCACAAAATAGAGTGAATCCAATTTCAAGTTTTCCTACTGATGATGAAAGCCATTGTCTGAACAGGAAAACAAAGCTATTGAGTGCTGTGGATGCTTTTCGTTTTGTTTTATATGGTACAAATGAGGACACAGTGGAAACAAGAGAGCAGTATCTTAATTAACAAGGAAACTTTTGTGTGCAACAGCAAGTCAAAATACCCCCAAAACTCAAAGACTTCCAGATTTCATGCATAGAGAAGTGTCCTTAGGCACGTTCTCAGCCATTCAAAATGTTCAGTTGTCCTGGGTATGTTGTTTTTAAGAATGTCCCTATTTACACAAACTGCATCTGCAGCCATTTGAATGCTTAAGCATTGATAATGGACCAGTTAGCACATGAAATTGATTTTATTAATGTTAAAATTCATTTGAGAAAACTGCAGTGAAACCAGCCAGACATGTTGCCTATATGCCCAGCTTAACTTAAGCTTATTCTTTCCATGCTCATTTCTAGTTTACTCCATGAATCACGTAGCAAATGTTTTCTACTGATTAATTACCAACCTTCTAGGGTTTTTTTTATATAAAACATACACCAGTTGATAAATATGACTGAAAACTCAAGACACATCAGCAGGACTTGAAATGAAACAGCTTGTGTGACTGTTGTTTGAATTCAGGCTTTTGGTCTGAACATACTAAGCGTGCCTAGATGCTCATGCACATCTGCACACACACTTCAGGCCTCCATCCCTTGCTTTTTAGGGTTTGCTTTATTTTTCACTGCCATATAGTCATTACAAATAACTAAACTTTACAGCTGGAAATATAAAAGGAATCACAGAATGGGTTGGAATGGACCCCAAGGATCACAGAGTTCCAACCCTCCTGCCAGCAGCAGGGCCAACAACCTCCAGGCCTGGTTCTACACAAGGCCTGGAAGTTGGTGGCCCTGCTGCTGGCAGGGGGAGCATAGTTAACACATAGTTAATACTTAATTAACATTAGTTAATACTTAAAAGACATTTTCTGTATTTCTCCAATGGTAAGAGATTCAGTTTTCACTTGAGCAGACCAGGAATAGAGGACTGGGCTAGGAAAAAAGAGTTCTTATTTTATCTTAGATTTTTCCATTCTCTTACATTGATTCTTTTCCAGAAGATAGTCTGCTTCTTTATTTAAAGCATTTCAGAAGTCCTCATGAAACCAGGACCTTATAAGTACTCTAAAAGTTTTATTTATATATTATCTAGCATACCTCTTTTGTACCTATGCTTCATCTGTGTATACTAACATTCAAGACATCTAAAATATTTTCTAGAAAAGGTAACAGAAATGAATTCAAGTAATTCCTTACTTTTGAGCTGAATGGGGATCATCTGCTTTAAATATGTAAAATAAAGTGTTTTTGTGCAGTAAATGGAACACTCTGGACTCCGAGTTTTCCTCTTTTACTTCACTGACAGTGAATCCAAGTAAAGGCTGGCTCTCTAACGCTGCCACATCCTATTTTGCAGGGGGGAGAAAAACAAATGACAAAATTAGAGCTCATAAGACATATTAAATGCATTTAGATGTTCCTCATGCACCATACCATTGTAGCAGATTATACAACAAACAAGCTGTTACAAGTAGTCATGCACAAAATGCTGCTCTTTATAGTCTCCATGCATGAATCAGGGGTCAGGAAGTAACAAAACCCTGTGGACTTCCAACATTGCCATTCCTCTTTTTATCTCCCTGATAACATATACCTTGTCTTTCATTGAGCAGTATCATCATCCTGCCTCCAAGGACTCCTTACATCAAAAGAGCAAGTACTACCTGTCAGCTGTCAGAGCTCCATCCAGTCAAGCACTCTCTCCAATAACCTAAGTTTCCATGTCTTAGAAGTGATATGGGATATGCCATGGGCTGTGCTGAGGATGCAAGAAGGAGCTATGAGTGTAACTACGTTCTCAAGCACTGGAGTCACACTCCAAATGCATTTGATGGCTGAATTTATTTTGCTTTCTGTTGCTGAAAATTAACAGGATGGGGAAGAAACATTGTTGAGTGATCACAGACTGGTTTAGGTTGGATGGACCTTAAAGCCCATCTAGTTCCAACCCTCTGCCATGGGCAGGGAAACCCTCTGCTAACCCAGGATGCCCAAAGGCCCATCCAGCCTGGCCTTGGACGCTGCCAGGGAAGGGGCAGCCACAGCTTCTCTGGGCAGCATGTGCCAGGGCCTCAGCAGCCTCACAGGGAAGAATTTCTTTCTTATAACCAATGTAAATCTACATTCTTTCAGCTTAAAAGCATTACCCCTTGTCCTATCACTACATGCCCTAGTAAGAAGTGGTTATCTAGGAAAGAGTAGCAAGAGAAGCTAGACCTTTCCCACCTTTTCACTTAATTTCAAAACTGGTCTAAAAAAAGGCAATCTTTTCTCTTCCTCATTCCTGTCTTTTAATTAATAAATACAATGCACAGCAGTCTTAGGAGGGATAAAAAAAGGTTTTCCACCACCTGCAAGTTCCAAAATAGTGTTTTCTAACTAGGCAGGTCCTGCAATTCTTCTGGATAGAAAAAATAAACAATGTACATAACAGACACATCAGGTGAAGATTTTGGCATGAAACAAGAGCACCCTCTGAAAGCAGCAACTTTACTTGACTGGTTTCTAATCTGGTTTACTAGCTCAGGTCTTTATACCACCAAAAAGTGGTCTTTCTATTACTAATCTTTATTATCACTTGGAACTAATGTTAAGTGGCTTAAGTGGGGTTTTTCCTGGCTAAGGCCACACTGGACCAGCCATCATAAACCTTCCCTTGAGACTGTCCTGCAATAGCTCATCAAGATGAAAAATAAGAACAGATATTCCTTAGTTTCAAGAAAACAGGAGAGACTTAATTTTGTGATTATGAGCTGCAAATTGAAGCTACTCTGGAAGGCTGGTGTCTCAGAGGAAGTCAAGCAAAAGAAAATTTGAGAGGGGCCTTACTTTACAATTGTTGAAGCCTCCTTTGCAACTGCCAGAAAAGACATAATGCCCTAAAATATTTTTCTAATCTTTGCAGAAGTAATTGTTTTGTATCTAACTGTTTAAGATATTTTTATAATTACTTGTTGCTTTGGGTTTTTTGTTTGTTTGGGGTTTTTTTTTACTATTGCCAATGCAGCGGTGGAAATGACACCAGAGATTCTGGACATAATTCCAAAGTGCTAAAATAAAGGCTGGCATTACAGCAGTAACAAATCTGAGCAGAAGCCAGGGAACAACCAGGCTGGGGGGGTGGGTGGCATGGGGGTGAAGAAGACTAACTCCTTACACAGTCAGGATAGGTTGGGCCTTACTATTTTTAAACTAAGAAAGGGATGGCAATACTTTCTAACAGATACTTGGATATTTTGCTCTTGAAAGCTATTAGCAAACTGTAACATAGGATTAAAACCAGCAAAACCTAAGATCTTCCAGTGACAACATCCATGTTGCAAAACACTGTAAGATGCAATAAAACAACATCCTCAGCACCCAAGGGGATGTGCAGAGCTTATATATAATAGGTTAGAGATTATTCCACGCTGCAGTAGGACTACATTTCTAAATAAAGAAGCCATAGACAAGATGCATTTCTTATTTTCTACAGCAGCACTATATATTAAAACAGTAACTCCAGGCTGAAGAAGTTTGAGGAGAAGTCAAGAGATTTAGTTTGCTCATTTTCCAAGCATTCAAAATACTTTATGGAACTGCAGAACAAGATACTTCAAGATGCTTTTATGAAGCTGGCTTTGCCACTAGTCTAGTTGCAATGCATTTAAAGAGACGCCCATGTACTCAACTGACTCAGAACATACCTACAACTGTGCAATGGTGTGCAGGGCAGATACTCAAAGCTAGGTCTGGAATCAGAAACAGCATAGTGTATTATGGTACCAATCTCACTGGACCTTTTCAAAATACTACATTGTGATCAGATCCATTACTGTAAGGTGATCTAATCATATAGCTTGTTTCTAGATCATAAAAGTAAAGAACTTTATCACAGGTACAGCATTATCATTGGATCTTTGATTCCTGATATGTAGGCTCTTACCTCACTAGCAGCGTATGTGTATAGCACCTTATTTTTTATGACAAACCACAGGTGTTTCCATGGTTTCTTACTGCCCTTAGATCTGTGCAGGTAGCCACTCATCGTAGAGTCTTCTGTATTTGCTGAAACCTGAAGTGAAAAAACAAACCACCACCCAACACCCAAGAGTTATGCATCTGTCCAGGTTTTTGCAGCACAGCTTTTTGAAAACAGATTTCCAGAGCCATGTCCTGTCAAAGACTCAAATCCTCATGTGATCTCAAGTTCATGTTGCTAATTAAGACAGGGGGCTGGAAGAAAAATTATTTTGTCTGCCACTGTCTATCTGGTCTGGAAGAGAGGTTTCTGCAGGCACTAAGGGTTAGAACTTAGACTGGATGCAACATGACAAGAGAGGGCTGAAATACTGAGGACAACACACAGCTGGAGAACACATCCTCCCATTGCCAAGACCTCCAGTGTGGGTAGGCAGGCTTTAGCTCTACCTTTCCTACTCACAGGCCAAAAACTTGAGCTGGTGTAGGAGTCCTCTCACTGATTGCTGTGCAATAGTGAGAGATACATCACAATTCCTTGAAGTGCAGGGACACAAGAAAGAGACTACAATTCCATCTCTCTCTAAATCACAAGTGTTTATGTAGTGTATATATATACTGCAGTGTATATATATAATTAAAATTATATACATATATATATTTAAAAGTATAAATATAGATCTAAAAAAGTTAAAATTTGCCTGTATCGGTGGTTTGGGCTGTAGTTTCATATAGGCAGGGTCCTATAAATATGCTATATATATATACACTGCTTTTGTAGTTTAGGTCCCTGCCTATATGAAACTACAGCCCAGACCACCGATACAGGCCAATTTTGGACCTATAGGGACACATATATATAGTTTATATATATATATACACACTGCAGTCTATATATATATAAAGCTCTCTCTCTATATATATATATAAAAAAATATATATATATATACACACACACACACACTATATATATATATATACACTGCTTTCATAGTTCAGGTCCCTGCCTATATGAAACTACAGCCCAAACCACTGATACAGGCAAATTTTGGACCTATAGGGACATATATATATAGTTTTATATATATATATACTGCAGTATATATATATCTACACATATATATATATATATAAAGCTATATATATAAAGCTCTCTCTATATATAAATACATAAAAAGATATATATATACACACACACACACACACACACACACACACTATATACATACTGCTTTCATAGTTCAGGTCCCTGCCTATATGAAACTACAGCCCAAACCACTGATACAGGCAAATTTTGGACCTATAGGGATGTTGGAGAATGGCTGACAGACAATGGTCATGGAGATGTAGCTGAGCTGCATATGCGTACATGAGGAACTGTGTACGTGCACGCAGGCACGGAGTGCAGAGTAAAGCAGAGCAGAAGAAGCGCGGCAGGACCAATCAGCGTCAGGGTCAAGATGACCTTAAACGAAGATAGCCCTCAGAAGAAGCAGCTGAATCCGGGAAGAACTGGTTAAAGGAGCTATAAGAATGAAAACAAGAGTTGTAAGAATGAAAACAAGAGGCAGGCTTATAATGATGTAACTTGTAACTAATAACCAATGATAGTTTGACTAGTAGGCATATATTAACCACAATGTATAAAAGAAGCTAGCTTAGAGCTAATAAACGAAGCTTGCTGATTGCTCATATTGAGTGTCCTTGTTTCCCTCCGGTTCTGACCATCGTTCCGCGGCTTTGGTCTTCGACAAAATGGCGCCCGAACAAGGGACCTACAGAGGAGGAATTGAGACCCTATAGAGGGTGAATTCGCTGCCACGTGTCGACGGAGTAGTTCGGTCCTGCCTAATGCAGCTCAGGAGGCAAAAGGGAAAGATCCTGCTGGACCAGGAGAATCTCCGTTGCTCGGGAAAACGATAGGGCCCCGCCGATACGCGTCGCCGAAGTCTTGCAAAGGCTGCAACAGCGCGCTGATGAAAAGGTATGGAAAGACAAGCGACGTATAATTTACTTATATGCTTTTTAGAAAAGCGAAAAGTTCAGGTAATTAATGCTCTAGTGCAACACGAGGCCAAACAAAAAGCGGCCGCTGTAGCAGCTGAACGGCTGGGGTTATCAGCTGGAGACCCGGCTGTTTCTCAGCGCGGCAGTAGCAATACAGCTGAAGACTGTTCTTTGCCTCCCTCGGTGTGCAGTGTGGTTTGGTGAAGAAGCCGTTGTAGTGAGACATGGAAAGGCAAATTTTTTGTGGTTGGACTCAGTACAGTTGAACGCAGTGTTGCTGAAAAGCATTGATTTACCTACTTAGGAAACTATAGAAATTTAACTCCTTGACAAACCCTCAGTTGGGGTGAAAGAAGCTAAGTCATTAACAACTCTCAGAAAATTAAGTAAAAGAACTTTAACTGAAATAGAAACAGAACTCGTTGCTGCCGCTTCAGACTTTGCAGCTTTAACACCAATTACGGGTTCTACAGAGCTGATTCAAAAAGAAAAAGAAAATCTACTATGGAGAATGTGTTTTTGTTTCTGGGTGCTTTTTCACCTATCCCAGTTACTATGCTAAGTAAAAATGCCGTGTTATCAGAGTAAAGTTATAAATCTGTCGGAACTGAAGGGGAGCGAGTAGTGCACGTAAATCTGCCACCACGGTCTGCACTCCCTCCACTGTGATGCCTTCGGAAGGAAAAAATGTGAAAACAAACGTACAATCGACTGCCTTTAATATCTATCTGCCTCTGACTTTTACTGAGCCTAAAACACCCTATGGCGCAGTCGAAAATGTTAATCAGCATCAACAACTTCGACCTGTCCTTGAAAAGCTGGAAAACATAAAGCGGAGCAGACAACGGCATGCCCTGTTGTAAAAGGGTTTGAGCCCCCACCCGAAAACTACGGAGAATCACCGATTCAAGCACAGAACAGTGTTGCCCCCGTGGACAAGGAACCTATGAGCACAGACAAGAAACCTAAGGACAGAGAATCCTATGGAGATGGACAAGTATCAGCTTCAACAACCATCGGATCAGGGACATTCATCAATATATCGCTGTCTCCTGACACCCGAGAGACTCCGCACAGACTGCTCGGAGGAGCCTGGTCACGTAAGGTGGCATCAGAACGGGAAAAACAGCTAAATCAGGGTATTTTGATTCCTACTCAATCTCGGGAATCACCAGGGAAAAGTTTGTGTGGGAAAAAGCGGGTGGCAGAGAGAGTTAGTAGTGGGCCAGTGGGAGGTGAAAGGAACGGGGTCCTAGCACTCACCCGGGGCTCAGTCATGGTGAACAACGGGATCACACTGTGGTTTATGGCGGGGGGAGAACAGCACTGCGGGCAGTGGCCGAGAACCACCCCACCCCCCCCTCCACCCCCCCCCCCCCCCCCCCACCCCAACCCTCCCACCCATATGAACTGGACGGTCTCTCAATGTCGTTTGTCTGATTAATTGGTTTGCAGCATTCGTTTGTTTGTATGTGCTATAAGTTCAGGGCTGTGTTTGTCCACTGAGAGCAAGGCTGGTTACTTAACAAAAATGAATTTTTTATAGCGAGTATTGAAAAAGGGCAGCTCATATTAAAAGTTAACCTGGAAAACAAAAAATGCCCACTTACACGATTTAATACGGGAGCAACTGACTAAGGGTCTTGTAAAGCCTTCCACAAGTTTGTGGAACAAGCAAAAATTTTTTTTAAAAAAAAGATTGGGTTTTTTCTTTTCAAAAGGTGTCACTGGGTACGCTCCCACAAGGCAGAAAAAATTCAGCAACTATGTGCCAGGCTTATGTAGCCTGGGCGTTTGCTCCAGTACGAAAAACACATTCTGATCTAATCTTTTATCATTATATGGTTGCTATATTGATTGTGAGAAAAACTTGGACGTTGAAAGTTTGATTCATAAGTTAACAGTGCATTTGAAAAGCAAGGGGTTACAGATTAGTCCATAGAAAAATTCAAAATAAGCCAGTGTGAAAATATTCGGACTGACAAATTGATAAAAGTACTGCAATACCTCAGAGGATTGCAATCAAAACTGGGGTTGGCATGTTAAATGATGTTCAAAAATTATTTAGAAATGTTAACTGAATTAGATCATTGTGTGGTATTATGCATCAGTACTCTGTTACTCAGACTCACAGCCACACTGAGCTAACTAACTACATCTAGGTCTAGCAGGAAGAAATCAGAGAGCAGACAGGCTGGTTGCACCGGCCGGGGCTGCTCCCTCAGCAGACAGCTTTGCACGAGCTCAGAAGTTGCATGAAATTTTGTTTACCAATCTGCTAAAGTGCTTGAACGACAATACCACTTGTTGGTTGCTGAAACTAAAAAACTTGTACAATACTAAGCCATGGCAGAACATATGAATCAAACTCTCAAGCGTTTGCTTCACAAACAATAAGGGGGAGAGAAGGGTATCTCTCCAGCTGTTTGATTGAACGAGGCTCTGTATGTTTTGAACGGAAAAGTTCATGTTAGTTGTTAGTGAAATGAAGTTACAGGTACTAACTTGGGAAAGGAGATCTGCCTATGTCATTACAGATATGGGAACCAAGCAGATAAAGCTATAGATCCAGAAGAAATCAAGCTTGCATGAACCAGGACGGGATCCTGATCACAGTAACTGAAGTCAAGTGTTCCAAGTGCAGCCACAATGGACTATGAGTTTTGCTGCGGGACATTTTGAATACTCTTTTAAATCTGAGTGTGTTAGTGGTAAATAAAAATTAGAGAAACAGTGATTTCTGCACAGCCTAAGGTCACAGGCTGCAATCGGTGCCTGCACGGAGGCGTGAAGCTGAAGTTATCTGCACTTCTGACATTCCTGATTGGCAAAACAAACAGATACAACAGCAAAGGTAGCAAGGCACTTAGCTACAGATGCGGATTCTGTGGAACATGCAGCAGCTGATTTGTGCTGCTGGTTCACAGACGTATTTGTGAAAATTTTGGAAGGTATGTGCTGCAGGAATCTGACTGACCACTCTCAGTCGATTCATGTGAGCATTCAGAAATCAAGAAATCGGACAGAAAATATATAACAACAATAAATTGGTTTCATGAGTGGGAAATTTCAGGATGGATATTGTCAATAGTCAAATTTGGATTGTTGGATTTGACAATTCGGTACTTGTCTTACATTTACTGCCATGCTTGTTGAGCTTTCTGCAAAGGGCCCTTGCAGGAACCTCTAAAAGCAGTTTTGTGGCGCAGATACAAAAAGAGAAAAACTTGTCAAGGGGGACAGCAGGCCTGCCGGCAACCTGGCTCTCCTCGCAAAAACACAGACTCTGACAGTATCCTTGAAATTCCCATGAAACAACAAAATTACTCATGCTGAGAAGTTTTGGTAATCACTTTTTTAAAGCGTAGCGGCCTTGAAAGCAGGTGTACAGACTCCCTTAAATCAAGGAGCTGTGAGAAAGTATTTGGAAGTAAGTGAACATGTCATCAACCAGCCATAATGAGATGGCCAAAGCACAGCAGCTGTGCAGATAACTTTTAGACATTAAAGGTAAAACTAACAATGTTTTGCTATAAGGTATGCTTATCAAAACTCGTTATAATTATTAATTAATCACTTTGGTGTGAACAGCATGTGTAACCAATTAGAGGTTTTTAGATTGCCACATTTTATAGTATAGCTTTTCGTTTATGGGATGGATGAGCTGGTTACCTTCCGGTATCACCTCAGGAACCGCAGGAGTTGGAGCTTCTGGGTTCAGTAAGGGCTGATGCATGCTTGTATTTTAACCATACACGTAGGAACCAAAGCTCGCCCACCAATGTAAATTCTAGCATGGCTGTTTATCGCAACACTACAAGCTGGTGCAATTATACTTCGCCTAACATTTCGGTATCTACTAACCGTCCCTTGAAGCTACCGCCTGGTAATTTACTGAGATGCGGAGACCGTGCCTGGCCAGGTATCCCATCACGTCTAAGAGGGGGGCCATGCACGTTTGGCCGCTTATCTCTGCTAACGCCTAACACCTCTATGATATTTAACATGAGCCGTCACCATCGCCAAACCAGAAGGCAGATACATGCTTTTAATAAAGAATGCAACGACCTGGTAACATTCTGGTAACTGGAGGAGATTATATCTGCATCTCTTCTCGCTCCAGGGGTGTCAGCAGCAGCTGCACACAATCACCTAAACAAGTTGGGGTGTTGGCTAGCAAAACAAACAAATGCTACTTCTCTTGCACTTTCCAGTCTTTTGCTTAATGTTGATTCTGTCCGCCATGCTACGCTGCAAAATAGAGCTGCAATTAATTTTCTTTTGCTTGCCCAAGGCCATAGATGTGAAGAGTTTGAAGGTATGTGGTGTATGAACTTCTCTGATCATTTGCACTGGGACTGGGACCCTGGCTGCTGTCTATTCTAAAAGCAGCCATGATGATAGGAGTAGTATTACTAACTCTTACCCTACTCTTACCATGTCTCTGTATGTGTCTACAAAACATGATGCAAAAAATGGTATAGACAGCCTTCTGATCAGACATTGTTAGCCCAAAACAAAAACGGGGGAAATGTGGAGAGCCTGGTTCAGTGCTGGCTATCAGAGAAAGGACACAACAGCATGGATTTGGAATGTGTTGTTTTAATTTGTCAGGTCATGGACAATCAATCCATGAACAATTAAAATGGTTGAAAGATCATGTAAAGAAGGTTACAGTATTTAATGGGGAGTTAGACGGTTGGTTAAGCTCTTGGGGAATAACAGGTTGGCTTAGTGACTTGGTTAAGGAAGGTATACGATGGCTATTGATTATTATAGTTGCTATTATCGTAGTACGTATTTTATTAGCTTATACCCTGCAAAGCAAAGGTACCGCTCTTGTTGTTCAGAAGAAAAAAGGGGGAATTGTTGGAGAATGGCTGACAGACAATGGTCATGGAGATGTAGCTGAGCTGCATATGCGTACATGAGGAACTGTGTACGTGCACGCAGGCACGGAGTGCAGAGTAAAGCAGAGCAGAAGAAGCGCGGCAGGACCAATCAGCGTCAGGGTCAAGATGACCTTAAACGAAGATAGCCCTCAGAAGAAGCAGCTGAATCCGGGAAGAACTGGTTAAAGGAGCTATAAGAATGAAAACAAGAGTTGTAAGAATGAAAACAAGAGGCAGGCTTATAATGATGTAACTTGTAACTAATAACCAATGATAGTTTGACTAGTAGGCATATATTAACCACAATGTATAAAAGAAGCTAGCTTAGAGCTAATAAACGAAGCTTGCTGATTGCTCATATTGAGTGTCCTTGTTTCCCTCCGGTTCTGACCATCGTTCCGCGGCTTTGGTCTTCGACATAGGGACATATATATATAGTTTTTTATATATATATACTGCAGTATATATATATATATACACACATATATATATATATAAAGCTATATATATAAAGCTCTCTCTATATATAAATACATAAAAAGATATATATATACACACACACACACACACACACAATATACATACTGCTTTCATAGTTCAGGTCCCTGCCTATATGAAACTACAGCCCAAACCACTGATACAGGCAAATTTTGGACCTATAGGGACATATACATATAAAGCTATATATATAAAGCTCTCTGTATATATAAATACATAAAAAGATATATATATACACACACACACACACACACACACAATATACATACTGCTTTCATAGTTCAGGTCCCTGCCTATATGAAACTACAGCCCAAACAACTGATACAGGCAAATTTTGGACCTATAGGGACACATATATATATAGTTTTATATATATATATACTGCAGTATATAAAAAGCTATATATATATATAAAGCTCTCTCTGTATATATATATATACACACACACACACACATACACATACTATATATATACATATATATATACACACTGCTTTCATAGTTCAGGTCCCTGCCTATATGAAACTACAGCCCAAACCATCGATATAGGCAAATTTTGACTTTTCATTCTAGAGAAGTTGGCTAAAATACAGAACTATTGTTTCCATAGTTAACAGTGATGACCTAATCCCAGCAAGGCATTACTTTTGGCCAGTGAAGCACTTACTTCTTTGAGGGCCGCAGGAATTTTTTTCTGCTTCCTTCCAGAGGGAATACTGTGTAACACTGTAGACAAGGCACTTGATGGAGATTTATGGTTGACTGGGGAGCCGCTCTTAGGAGTGCACTGGTTATCTAAAATGCATAGGATGAACACATTGCTTTCGTGTCAGGAATGACTAAGCAGAGGCCTTCTTGGACTTCTTCTCTAAAAAGCAGCTGATATTTTTATTCTGATTTAGAGTACTTCACATTAACAGCTAGTAGCATTAAATGCAGTGCTGAATTAACCTGTCAGTATTATCAATGCCACCAAGAGTTAGGTGCTTCCAAATCACAATCAGGCTTAAAAACAAAACCCCAAACCATCAAAAATTTACAATTAAACAGATTGGTCTGGTTTGTTTTCAAAGGCTGGGGTTTTTTATGTTGAACTACCTTTGCCCATACACAGGGTGCAAACTCAACCTCTACAAACCACACCAAATTTTTACATGTCCTCTGCAGCCCAGGCTTTTCCCCCAACTCTCTGTCCTTCAATTATCTACTTCTTTTATCTTCTCAGCTTTTTTTTCCCCAAGCATGAATGCTATAGGGCTCCTCTTCAGCATCATGCCATCACACACACATACGCTTCTGGATATTTCCATCTCCAGAGAACATGCCATCTTTCTCCACTGCCTCAGACAGTTCCTTTGTCCTTCTTGGAAGACTTCTACAACATTTCACTCCTTTAAAACCTCCTTTTCTAGCAACACCCACTACTATTTTACAGCCCAGCCTGGAATGAGTAGCTTCATTAAGACTCCTTCTAGAGTTGGCCCTGAACATGTTGAGGCTCTGAAATAATGAGCAGAGCAGGAAAGTAATTGGATTGCCAGCTGTAACCGCACCTGCTCTGCAGCTCTTTTCCCTGCTAAAAGCACCTGCAATTGCCTGCAGCACAGCAGCCTCTAGTGCCCAACGCTGAGACTTGCAAGGTGGTCTAGACAATCCGCCTTCCCCATCATCACAGGCTCCCACCACCACTTCCAAGGGTTGTCGATGGTGCTCTCCAGATCCCTATAAGAAATGTCACCCCCAGCATGCTGGAAGCCATAGCTTCCTGATACCCTAGAGAGCTTGTGTTGAACCAGAGCCTCTGCCAAAGGGAAGGGCAGCAAATTGTTTCAGTCCCTGCTTATGGCTCATTTGTGTATTTTATCCTAAAGTCTTTGGACCATGAATTCAGAGCAAGTCTTGTGAGATGAGACTGGAATTCCACCTTGCTGGGAGGTGCCTCCATTGATTTTACATTCATTTTCTGCATAATGATACAAAATTCCTTCAAAGAGATGGATTTGACTCCTCTCAGGATGAGAGGGAAGCTGGCCTGGGACCTACCCTCTAAGCAAACGTTACCACCACCAGGCTATCTAGCCCTTGCTTTCCAGCAGATATCAGCAGTACCATGTTCTCTGAAAGCCATTCAATGGAAATAGCTCTAGCTGTGATGTTTTACAGTGAAATCCACGTTGCCAGTGTGCAGGAGGCAACAGTTAGGAGTTTGCCCTCAGAACTGAGGTGTGGATATGACAACTCTGGGTGTGGAATTCCAGATGGGGCTGAAGAGACTCAGCTTTAGTAAGATGAAGATCTATGCCTTTATGAAGCCCCAGAACTTTAGCTTTCAGCAGCTTAGCTGACAAAAATGAAGTTTACAGGCATACAAATTAGAGAGTGAAAGTGCACATGAACTCACTACTGGGAGGGTCATGATAAGCTGCAAGCAACTTAATTACAGGTACATTAAATGAAAAGCTATGTAACACTCATTACCAATTACCACAGGACAAACACATGTGTGTTTCTGGAAGGAAGAACCCACATCTTGCAAATTTACTTCCCAGCCTACTCTACAGAACCTTCTTTGGGCTCTCCCAACCACAGATACCTGTCACTCTTCAGGCACTAACAGTTAGGCACTTGAGCCAAGCAGTAACCATGAGGCACAGACACACCACGTTAATAAGGGCTGCAAAAAGAAGACAGCATGTGACGATTTTCTTTACCTTGTTTCTGCAGCTCCCTAAAGCAATGATCACATACTCTTGCTGGCTGGTTTTTCATATAGTCTAAACCATGTTTATTTGATGAACAAGCTTGACAGACAATCTGGAAACATAAAAACATTATTGTACATGATGTGCATCTGTAAATCACCAATGGCTCAAACATGTTCACTTCACACCTGTTAAGCTCATAAACCTAAAATAGGCACTATTTTACATTGAAACTGGTTTAAGATCTTGGGCTTTTCCCTATATTCTTATGGTCAACATGCTACTTTTTCCTTCTCTAAATGATAAAAATTTAAATATTAAAACCATCACTGAATTACACGAGTCAATAAGCCAACATTAACAATCCATGAAAATTAGAACAAGCCTATGGAGCTACTGAACTGTTTAACTCAAAGACTTTTAAAGAAATAACTAAAAATAGTCATTATCCTCTTGACAATTTCTCCACAACAGAGATCTGAACTGCATTGAATTCTGTATTCTCACTTGATTAAAACAAGAAATATAAAGGTTTATTAGATATACCTTTAATAATGGTTAAATACAAAGTAAGTTTGGGACCAACTTAAAACCAAACCCATTATTTATCTTCTGAAAATTAGTGAGGGAGATATTTTTCTCATTTCAGCTAACATTCTTTCTTTGCATGGCACAACCACAGCAGCAGAAGACAACCATAAACACAAACTGCTAAATAAGAAACATATAACAGGTTAAAAGGTTGAACACTGGTCTGTCATAACACCTTACTCAAAGAACCTGTGTGACAAACAGAAGAGGTAATCACAAGATTGCCCAACCTTTCCGCACGCCCGGCAGTGGTGCCTTCTCCATGTCAACGTGAACTCACTGGTACAGACCATGCACATCGTGGCTCTGGTATCAGGGATCCAGATGGGAGCCTTTGATCCCAGAGGACTGTCTTCTTCCTGTTTCTCTGGGTCTGCCTGAGAGACCACAGGCAGAATAGCATTGCATTCAGTGATGAGAAATAAGATTAATATTTATCAGCAATTACAGGTTAACTCCAATCAGCCTTCTGATAAACTGTCACGGTCTTCAATGTTATCTACTATTTCATCAGTGACCATTGTAATGCAAGCCAGAGCTGCATTTAATTAGTTCAAAAAAGCTGTGTGACTTTCAATATTTATATCAACATTTTAAAATCATTTCATCTTTTCATTTGCAGGATTGCTGAGAGAATTGAGAAAGCAGGTCTGGGGTTTTTTTTGGGAGGAATAAATTTATGTAGTAGATAACATTATGAAATTATCATTCTGTTCTATCATTCATTTACTTATTTACCATCCCACTTTATTATTCATTATGGAATGCCTCTTATTATTCATTATGGAACACCTGCAAAGAAACCAATACTAACAGTGTGACATACCTCTTCAAGACTTTTGCTAGGATTAAATGTGATTCTCTTTTTTGTATATTCTTCAATGGACTTGGAGATGGCTTCTAACCACTCATCTCTTTCTGTAGCAGAACTGTTGGAGTAAAAATTTTTTTTAATTAACATTTTTAAAACTAAGTAGTATTGATTAGTATTCCATTAGCTTTATTATACCTTGACTTAACTCTCCTGCCATTTCAGTTTTCTAGACCACCTCCAGTTCCTACTGAAACTGGCACCATTTTTTAACTGTCCACATGGTGTCCTTTGTGTCAGTAATTAAAAACATCTCTGTGTCTGTTGTTCTAATGTGGATTCACTCCCTTCCTCCTTCCAAAATACCCTCTGATTGTTTTGAGGCTGCTATGCCTTTGCTTCCTCCTTCTCCGTAGACCCTTAAATAGCATAAGTAACTCTGGTGAAAATGGTGTTCCCTGAACAAAGGCATGGACCCTCTCTCTTGAGAGTGATGCTGAAACTTCAGGACCCCTTTTCCCCTTACCCTTTCCTTCTGTCTCAGGGTGCAATTTGTTATTACCAACCCTGTGAACCCTGAGCTTCTCTCAAAAAAAACCAAACCAGCCAAAAGGACCTGTTGCCTCTTCCCCAGCCTTGTGCTCCTCATGGCTCATTCCTACCTGGTCATACTGCTTCGAAATTCTTTTTTTCTCTGAATTTTTTCTGCTGAATTAGCTAACCCAAAGAGATAAACAGATGAGGTTACTGCATCTCTTTATCCCACAGCTGGTGGATCACTGATCAAGTGCAAGGAAAGCACTGGGCTGAAGCGGCACAATGTGGTGAGCAGGGAGAACAAGGAGTGCCTGGCACAGCCAGAGCCTGCAGCTACACTGGCTGGAATTATGTGTGATGCCAAAGCAGTTCCTCAGGCTGTAAGCACACCACCACCTTTATATAATATAAATCCACAGTGCTGCTGCTGCTGCAGAGGGTGACCTACTATAGTCCCTCAGTCACTAGGTCTTATTTTCTCCCTTGTGCCAGAAACACACAGAGCTACGTGATGAGCTGGACTGGGAAACAAATCCATATTAAAGGAAATCATCAACCTGTCCTTCCTCTGGATGAGATTACTGACTGGGTTCATCACACAGCTGAACAACTACATGCGCCAGCATCATGGAGGGGGCTCTCGGAGGGAGGAAGGAGCAGTCCTGTGGCAGAGAAACAGCTAGACTTTTGGCTTAAGGTGCCATGACAGCTTAAAACAGGCTTCTAAAATTTAAACCAGTACCTGCTATGAACACTTTTTAATTCCCTATTTCTTAAACAGCATCATAAAAAATGATTTTTTTTTAACAAAGTGATAGAACATGACGAACATGGAAAAAGGGAAGTTGGGGAAGAAGAAAGCAATGATTTGCACGAATTAGGTGTGCAACAACCTTGTTTAAGGGCTTTTGTACATGGATTTGGAAATGTTGATGATCTTTGAACCTTTAAGGAAAACGCTTTGAGCTGGGATTTTGAACTGGATGAAATAAGGGCACTATACAGAATCAGAGAGTACAAATCTGGGAAGGTAAATATGGGGGGGAAGCCTGTGAGGCACCAGAGAAAAAGATGATCTAGCACACACAGCAACAAAATCAGAACAAGAAGAGAGGAAGTAAGATACAAGCAAGGGCAAAACAATCTGTTATTGTCTGTCCCAATATCTCACCCATTGAGTGGAACATTTTGTTCAGTTTATTTACCTCTGCTTCCTTCATTTTATTTACCTTCCTTCAGTTTATTTGCTTCCTTCAATTTATTTACCTTCGCTTCCTTCATTTACAGTTGCTTCCAGAGCAACTGGTCTGCATTAGCCATGTAACATTCATAACTCTAATCAACTCCTCTGGCTTTTTCAAAATCTCATTATGTTTAATTAGGTTACTAAAACTATATTAAATAATTCAAGTTGGCCCAGTTTTTGAGATTAAGCATATCCCACCGGGAGGGGATTGCTGCCTGTGGGGCTGCTTGGACAATGGGCAACATGGCTTACATGTTCTAATAGTTCAGAGGGGAGCCTGTGCTTGGTAGGTTTGCTAGGGCTAGCTAGCCTTTAGGGATGTTTACAGTCCTTCAGTGCTCAAGAGCAAAGGCAGTGCCATGGGCAGCTGAATTGATGTAATGGTTTGCTGCAGCAAAATAAGCAGTGTTTCTTCTGCTGCCACTTTCAGCCCTCCCCCACAGCTGCACAGCTCTACCACACTCCCTCACTGCAGGTCCAGTGTTTGTTACATCCTTCCAAGAGCCATTTTGCTTACTAAAATTGAAGGGGTTTCAAAAAAATTTGTGGTTTTTAAAAATTCATTTAAGATTTAACCAAACAGTAGAAAGCCTTAAATAGGCTGCAGACAGCCCTGGCAATTGTTATTAGTGGCAAACGTGTGTGCTATGAGGCACATGCTGCAGCCACCCACCAGAGCTAAGCGACTCGGTGGTCCCAGGAATGCTCACAGAAGTATACCTACCCCTCTGTTTCCAGGATGAGAGCCTTATAGCTGTTCTCCCAGCTAAGCCAGCCTAGCACAAGCTATCCTTATGTTATGAGAGGCAACACAGCTACATCTGCCTGGGGTAGCTCTTCAGTAGCCACGCTGATGGGGCCGGGGCCAGCTGGCCTCTGGCCACGTCAGGCTGGCAGGACTGTTGTTTTCAGGACCAAAGCTTGAGGTCTGCAGGGTGCTGTATCGTGCAGATGCACCAACTCCTTTCTCTGACTGAGACATTCCTAGTACAATACTGCATTGTGTCATGTAAAACAATACACATTCCTACAGATACCCAGGAAAACTGAAACCTCAACCCAGACTAGATAAAGGAGAACACTAATGCAGTCAGTAAAACTAAACCTGAAGTGACAAAGACTCTTGTCTAGGCACTAATCTATACTTCTGTTATTAACTGGCTTTTTATTACTAGCCATTTTTCACCAGCATAATGGCTCCCTTCCCCATCTCTGCCCCCAGGATCATTTCAGATTATCTCCTTTAGTGTACACTCCACATAATGTTTATTATTAAAAAAAAACAACCCACAAAACACCATGGAAGTGGAAATTGTCTCCAATGTCTGTAAGATTAATTTGAACAATTTTCTAATTGAGATTTTTACCACATAGGAGCCCAGCAGAGGTTAAAATGAGGTATCATCAAAAGGAAGATGCAGTCTGTATTGACAAAGTTGATTCTTTTCACATCCAGGGTAGGAACAATATCATTAATTGGGAAAAAAAATGCAAGCATCTGTTGGTGGTAGTTTTTCACCTGTCTCCCTCCTGCACTACAACAGTTATTGAAGACAGTTACTTGAAAACTGTCATTTACACCTGCAGCCCCAGCACCTCCCTCATCCCAAGCAAAGGCAGCCTCTCTCTGTCACTGTTGTGTAACTTGGGGCGCTCACACACACGTAACTTGCAGCAAGTATAAAAATAACAGTGCTGGACAAGCTCCAAAGATGCAAGATCAACAGCACAGAAAGGGCAAACCAGAGCAGCTTTCATTGGTAACATGAGGGTAAGTCCAATAACTTCAAGGTCAAGACAGAAGCACGTCACAAACTCTGCCCAATTTAATGAGAACACTGTATATACAGGTTTGCCACTATGGACCAGCAACTCACAGGAGTTGCTTTTAATCTACCATTTAACCAGTTTTCCCCCAAAAAGACAAGTCTATCCCCTTTTGTTGAAAATAGGTAGGTTATATTTCAAGATGGCAATCTTTTTACAAGTTCCAATGAGTTTTCTCAATTTTTTTAAATACAATCTTTTAAAAACAACTGCTTCAAGTCAAGCAGACATAAATCCACATTGCCTACTGCAAACCCATAAGTATCCTCAGGTGTCTGTGCAACACCCAGCCACCAAGGCACCGAGGCAGCATATTATACTGGAGGAGATCATACCCTACACTGAAATGCATCTTATTTTCCCAGGGCTCAAAAGAACCATAAGAAACATTTAGATTTGTTGAGGAAAAAAAAAGTAATACAAAAATACACTCTCTTCTTGAGTCTATAAATAACTGCTGCTCAGACAATTGAGCTACTTCCTTTGGCTACTTTGACAAGGTTAACCTTGGTCTACCCCTCAGCTAGAGATACTGCTGTCTTTGTGCAGACATCCTCATGTCAGTATTTACAAGGTCACACCAAATGAAGCAGTCTGCCCCTGCTCAGCTTTGCTGAGCAAAAGAGAAAACATGTCTGTCTTCGTTGGTATGAGCACTGTCACAAATGTCAGAAAACATAAAACTCCAACCTAAACACAGTGAAAACATCAGCCCACAAAACCCAGGTCTTTGCTAGAGGCATCTCAGTGAAGGCAGAGCAGAGCTGCTCTTGTTTAATGGCTGTGTGTCCTTTTGATGTTACAATTCTGTCTTCTGGTAAAGACAAGCACTATTCCAGTAATTGCTGCCATTTCCATAATTTCAGGTTCACTGAAATCCACTTCTTGTTTCAATGATGCTGTTATTTCAGTGAGGAGATCACGATGACATCTTCCCATTAATATCAGTTACTAATAATAGTATCAAAATTTATTGTCATGCTTCATATCCTGTCCTGCCAATGCACTGGCAGCACATCAGTAACTTTGGAACGATAAAAAAGATACACTGAAAAGCAAAGCCTAAAAATTAATTGTACTTAAACAACTGTAATTGTTACTCCTCTCAATGAAAGGCAGTGAGAGGATAATATTTCCATTTACTTCAAGTTTCTGAAGGTGTAGCTCAGCTGAAAAGGAGGAACTGAGAGTTTCGTTCACTCTGATTAACAGTAACTGGCCTGAGGACAGCAGAATCCCTACCAGCTGCTGCCTTAAGCCCAAGCTACTCAAATACCAGCCACATTTACTACAGCTTTTGTGCTTCTATCCACCATTTCACAATGGGCAGTCTTCTCTCCACAATTCAGGGTGAACTGTATAGGGACTACAAATTCATATGGTACCTTATTACATGTGACCAGGCTTCCTTTCTGCTGGCCCATCTAACAATGAACCTAATTTTTCAAAGAATGTGAACAAATGTAAGTTAGAACAAAGCCTACCTTATTTGCAGAAACCCATCTGTCATTCCCTCTATTCTGTAATTACTCTAGCCAAGGGTAACTAAATGCCAAACAAGCTATAAAAGGCTCATGTGGCCCATTTGAAATCATGTGGGGTTTAAATCATTATTCATTTGTTAGACATACCTTGCTGAAAGAATGAAGGATCTCTCCACACTTTCAATGTTCAGTTCATTCTGATATGCTTCCTGTGTTGGCTTTTTAACCTTCAAGAGAGAAAACTTGACACTGAAACTGAAATGGTACTTTTAGAGTTGCTTTAGTTCTACTTATTGTAAAGTCTCTCAATGTTTTTATTGCAGAAGGGGTGTGATCTCAAAAGCAGGAGATCATACACCCACTGAGGGCCCAGCTACATCAAGATGACACACACCCCACCATTTAATTTCACCAGGGCCCCATACAACCACTGGAGGTGTACAGGGGAACAAAGCTCAAGGGCCATCAGACACCTCCTGCTGAGCTTCCACACCCCTTGACCTCTAAACACCTCCTGCATCTGGGCAAAAAAAGGCACTGATGCAGGACAGGATGTAGCCTTCTTTTGGGTACCTGCCCCATACCACAAGGGCTGGATCAACTCTGACCCTTCTGAGATACTAAGTTTCAAACATGAGTAGGCTGAAAACTGAGTTTTGAGCCACCACAAGACATCTGCTGGCACAAGAGGTTTTGCATTTCTGCCTGAAAAAGCTTGGCACCTAGGCACCAGATCCACACTGCAGCTGGACTTGGTGCTTTTCTCTCACAGGACTCCCAAGTTACTTGATTCCTGCAGCAATGGCTTGGTTCTTCTTTCTGTCATGTCAGTCACCAGGCCAAAATACAGCATGAGTGTCTCTTACCACTACCCAGAGGGGCTCAGGGCTCAAATGTGATGCTTTTCACAAAGGCTCAGAAACAAGAGCCGAATCTTCCCTCACAATTAGCACATCTCCATAAACCATGGAGATCTGATCCATCAGAAGCCTACCAGGCAGGAAAGCCTCATCTCTGGGTGTGGGCAATAAAAAGCAGTTACTAGGCAAATGTGAGGCAGTCTGAACAGAATGCAAAAGAAATCAATAAGTAGGCAGACTCTTTCAGAGTAGGCCAATTGTGGACAAAAGTGAGATGATACTGGGGCAAGAGAGTTTTTAGGGAAACCTAGGCACCGATCCCACAGACTGTATTATGTAAGACTTGTTAAGCCTGTAGGATCCCCCTGTAACGTTAGCATCCTCAGTATCTCTTTCCAAGGATAAATATAGTTATGTTTTGACAATTTGAAGGCCTGAGTTTACAGAGATTTGGAGAAAGACTTCTTTCAACAAGTGACTCACCTTCATTCCAGCCAAAGACAGCATGTTGTTGAGTTTATACATCCCTGACTGAACTGGAGTAGTATACAACAGGGCATCATTGAACTGTAATATAGAAGCAATGCTTTTGAATGACTAAAAACTCTTTACAGAGAATTTCAGATGCATTTTACTGAAGTACAAAACTCATACCAGCACTGAGATCAACTGTCCAGAAGGGCATCTTCTACTTCCTACATTCCATTTAGAACCCAAGAGACATTTGCATGTGTGAATTTAGATAACAATAGGTGTCTATTTATATCCTCCTTGTGTAAATACATGTTTGGCATGGGACAAAAGCATTTCTCTTATACACAGCTATATTGTATAGCAAGCTTCTTTAAAGGCTATTAGAGTTAACCATTCAAAGCAAAACATTCCAGAAACGTGGAGATGTCAGGTTTAAATTAGTAATTTATAAGGACAAACTTGTCTGTATGTACCATGTGAATTTTGCCAGTTTAAGCACACATCTACTGTTTATTTCCTGCTCTGCCAAACTTTGGTTCATTTAATGAACCTTTTAAAAATTATTCTCTGCGTTGTTCAACACAGGAATGCAAGTTTCATTTACTGCACATAAACACAGACCAGAAAACTGATCTGTCTCCTAAGTTTCTGCTGTGAAGGTCTTTGCAAAATAACCTAATCTTTCATGAGCCTCACTACATCTTCACAGTGTGATCCATGGAAAAGTCACTGCTTAAGTGCAGACCTTTCAACACCTTTTGTATCTAAAAACACCCAACACACCCAAACCCACCCAACACACACACAAAACAAAACAAAGAAAATCTAAGCTACAGGCACCCAAATTATCAGCATCTGATTTTGATTTAGGAAGTCCAGCTCCAGAGAGCACCAGATTTATGGCATACTAGCTTAACTGACATGCTTTGCAGTTCTCTCAGTGCTTTATGTGCTACAAAGTCATCTCCAGAGATAAGGCAGGCAATTGCAAGCTTAGGATACAAACTCCACGACTGCCTAGGGAAATATTTATTCACATTACAGTAACTACAAGACAGATCTCAGCTAGGACTGTGGCCCAATAATGCCATAAATTACACACACCAACAGTCACTTTTCTATCTAAATAGAGGAGATAAACAAAGGGTTTGAGTGGCAACAGAAACTTCAGAGATAAGAAGAAGTTTCAAAACAAAACAGTAGCAGAGCCAGCCCAATCTGCTCAGGATGCAAGCAGGCTGGTGCAGTGGGAGGAGAGGAGGATGGCAGAAAGGGTGCTGTATTGGTGGAATTGTAGGTTTTCAGATCTGGCATGGTTCAGTGGGATTGAGCAACTGTTTTAGTGTTCCCACTAACACAGATAACATCTTCTCATAAGAGTGCTCAAATTTTAAGTGAGTGCTGTTCAAACCAGTACATTTAGTGAGAAATGGTTTTCTATTAAAATCAGTGTATATACAACAGATGATCTCTCTGAATTAGAGCTGAACAAGTAGAGTAGCAACCACTGCTCATTTTTTCCCACTACCTGAAGTTATTAGTTATGTTTGTGGTGTAATTAATGCTTCAACCACTTAAAATTACACTAGCATTAGGCACACAGCAACCTACACAGCATCTTACCAGAAAAAACATCCGTGGCTGCATAACCTTCCGGGACAGCTTCATCAGGGTTCCCTCTTTCAGAAAGACCTATAGCAAATCAAAACAAGCAATTCAAAACACAGCTTTTCAGAGCACAAGCCATACAAATGAGCTGGCTTTTTCATCACCCTAATAATTACCACTACTACTACAACACTCAAAGTGGTGCAGAAGTTCTGGGATTCAGGACACCCTTTCTGAGAAAGACTGCCCAGCCTGATGTTTCTCTGAAAATGAGAGTGAACTTCTGCATTAGTTTTCCAGGCTGCATTTGAAACCATGACAAATACAAGGTTAAGCATGAAATTAAAAAAAACAGCCCAAAGGTTTGGCAAGGAATCATATTCTAGAAATCTTAACCTTTCATCAGATAAATGTCTAAAAACCCAACCAAACAAGAGACACATCTGGAGAGGCAGTATTCATTTGACTGCTAGAACCAAATAATTAAGTGATGGACCATTTTTCTTCTCAGTATATGTTCAGCTTCAGAACTTGGCTCGCATGTCATCTGTGCTGCACTTCTACTGCAACCTGCTGAATTCCATCTGGAGGACCTACCCTTCCTGGCTGTACAATCTCATGGTGTCCATTTAAACTGTACTGAATCTGCATGAGTTTCTGAAAGTTATCCTACAGGGAGAAAAAGCAAAAGGTAAGTAATTGCCTCTGCATCCAAGATAATTTTTTTTTTAAAAAAAAAAGGGGAAAAAAGCTTTAACCAACTAGGTTTGTAAGTCAAAGTACTTACTCCCTGCTTCATGATGTCATTGGCATGGTTGGCAACTTCTATGACAACAGCTAGAGCATCTGAAGGATGAAGAAACAACTCGTTATCACCAGTATTATGTAAAGCACAGGTACAATGTCACCCTTCCACATCAGGCCAAGATTCAAGGACCTGACTGTACTGTCACCACAGGAGCACTTCCCATAGATCCCAGAGCTTTTGGATAGCGGTGTAGTAAGTGTGTCCTAGCAAGCCATTGCTTCAACCAACAGCATCCCTCATTTCTTATAGCTAATCAAAACAGTCCACAAACAAAATTCAATTCTGGTTTCCTCAAACAAAGAATTGCTTTCATTTCAATGTCTCAGAGCAGAAAAGCTAACAACATTTTAACTGAGACTACGAAGAGATTAAGTTTTTTTCCCATTTTACACAACTGCCTCCAGTGCCAGTTCACGAAAAGCTACATAGAAAAATCATCCACGTCTTTGCCATTTCTTTCCTCTGCCTTCAGCTTGGCTGCACCTGGAGATAAGGGCATGAAGTACAAATTTCTGAATTTCAAACTTTTAATACCAGAAGGAAAAAAAAAAGAAAAAAAAAAAGAAATCTCTGAAAGAGAAGAGTTCAATTGCAGGGATTTCATTAAGTGCTGATACTTAATAACTAGCAACTCAACTGTAATATATGCTAAGGTGTAACTGCAAAACAAGGCTACATAAAAGGATTATGTAAATTACTGAGCAGTGAGTGAGAGAGAGAACCCATCCAAGGTTGTTATCCAAAAACCTGTAATTTACATAAGGGGGGTGGGGGGGGAAAGAAAGACTGATTTAATTGAAAGCTTGAACAATTGCTCTGAAAAAACTGTAGTCTCTAAAGCATTTATCACCTTCTGAGTAATTGAAATGCAGCCAGACACCCCAAGTAAAATACTGCATTTGTTTAAAAGCCCAGAGAAGCCTATGAAAACAGGTAAAACCAAAGCCTTGGATCTTTTTTCCAAGAGAATCATTAGAGTATTAGTACTGTAGAATGTATGTATTTCCCTTAATTGTTGAGTTCATATTCAGAAAGCATGTAAAAAGATACAGCTTTCTCAACCAAAAGTTTCAGAAGGTCATGAAGCTACACAAGAAACTACACTGAGGTGCTAAAAAAAAAAAAGCTTCTCCTAAATCAATCTAAGGAGAACTTTTGTTCAAGATTTTCATGAACCAAGGCAATACAAGCACAGGAGTCAAGCAGTTAAAGGCACAGGGCGTATCAAGCATCTGATCAAAAATTAAGTACAGATATAGTACAGTCATGACATCAACTGAGCCTGCTGAAAAATAGCTGGTGGTCTCCTACTAGGCAACGTTGGTGCTGCCACAGCCAAAATTCACTTGAAAGAAAGTGAAGGGATTTTTAGCTAAATTCACAAGGATAGGAAGGAGTACCCAAATTTTTTGCTATACTTTCTGTCATCTGTCAGCTATTATACATGATAAAAACTTGAAACTTGGCTCAGCAGCCTAAAGTCACTCATATAGCACAGACCAATCGACTACATCTGCACAACCTTCCTAATAACAGGCTTGTGTAAACGTCACTGAAGAGCTTGGAGTGAGTGACAGGGGTTCATGCAAATCAAGCTGGAAACCTTGGCTGGGAGCACTGTTAATACCGCTGAGGCCCACACGTGGAAGAAGGAAGCAGCCTGAATGTGTGTGGCATTGCTGTGCTCAAGTTACACCAGTTTCATCCCAAACTACCATGACACACGTAGCCTGGCCTTGTGTAAGTCACCACTTTTTCTGCAGTACATGGCAAGTCAAACTGCAGGACTCCTCTGGTTAAATAGAGCCCAGAGCAGCTCCCTGATCTTGTTCACTCCTGCCACTTGCTCTTGGCACAGAGAAAAGGAGGAGGCCAGAAAGGCTCCTAGCTGGGTGAGAACAGCTGGTAGACCAGACTGTCTGTCACGAAAGGGCTATGGATGCAAGGACAGTCTCTTTCAATAGGTACCCAGAATATCTGCTTAAACCAAGTGTGGAAACTTCACTCTTATCTCTTGGTTTCAACTCAATGGTGAGCTGATACCACCATCGGCTTACTTGTTTGAAACACAATCCTGCAGGCTTTCAGTAACTCTGCTGAGAAGCACAGAACTAAATAGAAGGTATTTCTATTCCTGGCTTAGCGTTTTGCACACATTTAATATTTAGAGACATTATCGTATGTACATAAGTTTTATTTGTTTAAAGAAGCACTTACCTTGAGTATCCCTATAGTCTGCAGATTCTTCTAAAAGATTCTTTAAATAATCTGTGTGAAGAAAAAAAAAATTTGTTAAAGAAATGATGCAGTAAATGTATTTTAATGTGGTAAACCCCACTTTTAACTGGAAAACTTTTTCAGGCAGAGCTATGCCACAAAGGTCTACTACTAATCCTTTAAATCTGTCAAAGTAATAACAAAAAGAAAAGCAACATATCCATAATGCAAGTATATCATGATATACTTTGCCTGGGGAAGAGGAGGTTATTGAAGCAGTGGCCTTCTCCATAGGCAAATGATATGTTGTATATATTGTTCTAGAACAAAGCAAGTGAAAAATAAGTACATGCTCACAATCATTTAGATTTAAGCTGATGCAAATACTTTTGAAGATTATAGGTATTTGCCTGAACATCTAACTTGCCTACAGGAGCTAAGGAAAGAAATAAGTAGCCCATTACAGAAGATCCGATTATGATTAATTATGATTAAACAATAAAATATTATACACACACACCCCCTGCAAATGTCCAAATAGGCATTTTGTTTCCAATTATAAATTTAGCTCCTCAACCACAAGAGGGCAGCCTCAATCCATTAAAGTATCAGTAGTTTTCAAATCTATTCGTTAAAATTAACTCCAAATGTATGCACTATACAGGAAAACATCTCCCTTGAGTTTCCATTCCCCAGTTGAGCACCTAGTTCACCAAAAAGTACAATATCGTTCTAAAGATTAATATATATCCTCAGTAAAAAGCCAAACATCTATTCTCTATGAACTGCAGCTCTGAACTGCTTAAAACGGAAAGAAACCAAGTCAGAAATCTTCACAGAAATATACATGTTCTATTGATAATATCAACAGAGACCAATTTATAATTACCTCTTAAATGAAGTAATAAGATATTGGCAGACCTACTGAAAACTAATTGCATGTGATGCAGCAAGCATTCAACTTTAGCTTCATAGTTGTACAACTTCCACGTAGGAGTGAAATAATTCAACTCCTATATGCTCGCCCTACCCAAATCCATCCTTCTACTCTAAGAAGGGTCAGGAGCCAACTGTTCCCGCCTTCATACGATGTCTTGCTTCATGCATGCCCCTCAGAGACTGCTCAGTGTACTGTAAGCTTTTCCTTATGCCAGGAAAAAAAAGAAGGGAGGAAATTATGAAACATGTTTCTGCAGTAGAAGCGCTAGGAAGAGCGAGAAATCGCCTTGCAGTTAATGAAAGCCTTGAGAACAACAGAACCGCAGAAGGAGAAGTATTTGGCAGTGAAATTGTACTTCTCTGGCAAAGAGGCTTAAGGGAGGATACAAGAGAGAAGCACGAAGAGCAGGTTGGGGTGAAGGAAGAGGAACTGCTGGAGCCTCCTGCAGGGAAGCAGGGAGGGAGTGCTGGGAGGTCTGGCTGGGCCACAGAACACCCACAGCTTTCGGCTCTCCTCAGAGCTGCGTCTCATCATTCATTAGCAGGCGCTGGTCAGCACGTGATCTTTGAAGGCAAGTCTGACGTGGAACCAAAACCTCTCCAGCTACATTTCATAAACACTGCGTCCCTTACATCCCTCGAGATCTTGGTCCTGTAGTAGGTTCCAGCCATTCCAGCGCAATACTGTGCTGTACTGCCCAGGCAGAGCACTCCAGAGTCCACCATAAAGTAAAGTTAAAAGGTTGGAGTTTTTTTAAAACAAGGGCAAAGTTAAAACAAAAGTTAAAACTTTCCAATTGCAACTTGATCTTCATCAGGTTCAGCACAGAGGACTCCAGCAGGAACCTCCCAGTATAAAGAACAAGTCCTTACAGTTTATACATAACCATCAGCTACTTAAATCTGCCAACCACACGCTCACCTCTGCAGGCTGGGAACAAGAGGTGAGGTGGGTATAATCTAGTCATCTGCAAATGTCCCTAGTACACAGAGACATCCAATTTAATGTCCAACCTAACTGCGCTGCAAACTTAAATCCAGAGACCAAATGTGAGTCGTGGTACATGGATGGTTTATGACACGCATCCCAAAACAACACCACATCACTCAAAACCATTTTTTGGACAGGTGAATTCTGGCACTTTTAAGTCACATCATCAGTGAATAGAAGAGAGAAAACTATAGATTTTAACACCTGTGCATTCACTTAAAAGTCAGTATTTAAAAAGGAAGGCAGTTTTTGCACTTCAAAGCTGAAGCAGCCAATAAAACTTGCAACTGTAAAATTTCGTAAGTAATAATAAATACTTACATAACTTTAACCTTAATACTGTCTGTGTATATCCAGTAAGGGGGCTGGCTTCAGCTCATAACTAAAACTCAGCTTCACAAAACCACCGGGACAGCTATTTTTTAGTCTCTTCTGTGAGTACATACTGGAAATTCTGTACTTGCAAGAACTTTCTGGAGGCACAGGCTTTAAATTATATAGACAAGAGGATTTCACAGGCATGAATAATGTTACAGTAAAAATTTAGCAAAAAATATTTCTAGATAAAATAAATAAAGAATGAAGGTGGAATGGGTATCTGCTGTCTTTGCCAAATATTTCCCCTCTGAAAAGTACTTGAGTTGTTTAGACTAGCAAGACCTTAAGCATGCCTTTAGAAAGGCAGACTTAGAAATTATAATTCGTAACTCTGCTAGATTCTCCAAAACACAAGCAAAAACAACACAAAAGCACACAAGCACTGTTTCTGTGAGGAACAAAATCTCCTTATGCCTTACTCCTGACGGCAGCCAGCAATTCTCTCTTCCTTCTTGCTGGGGGGCAGAGACTATCACTTCTGCTAAAAATTTTCTTCTGCTTCATTAACTACTTTTTGTCTCAGATTGTCTCATTTCATTATGTTAAACTCAAAGAAATCGTTCCTCAACAGGTAATTTGCCTCAAGTCTGACAACTCTATTTCTAACTTGCAAAGGAGCAGTGTGCACAAAGGCTTAATTTTCATCCCACTCAGTCTCCCCTCGCTGTACCCCAGTTAAGGATAGTAAAAGAATCTCTCTCCATAAACCTTATTTTGAGAAAAAAGTGGAGAAAGACTTATTCTGTGACAATGAAGAGCCTGTTCATATTGTACAGTCTTCTACTCAAATCAGAGGATTTTGGGAGAAGAGAATTAGCTCTCCTTCATTTCGATTAGAAATCAGAGGCCTCTAACTAACCTTCCCCCCAAAACCCATGTGATATTTGCTGTACAGAGTTCGGGCCGGAATGTGGAGAAGTGGAAGTTCACTTGCTGGACTGGAGAAGCTGTAAAATTAAGCAGAAACACAGCTGAGCTGTGCCTCTCCTTGGCTGATTTATGAGTCCACCTGCTCCTGCTTTTGTTCGCATAAAAGTAACCCCACTTCAAAGCACAGCAACAATCTTGTGATGTGACCATGTAGCAGCAGGTTACCAGTACAAAGCTGTCCCACTGACACAGAACATCTAAATAGGAAGAAATCCCTGCTGACTCAGGCCTAGCAGCTTCGTTTCCTGGATTATTTTCGCTCCCCTGCTCTTTCCCGCTGCCCCCCTCCGCTCTCACCCACCGATTCCTTCTCTCTCCCCATTTATGGCTGCATTGCTGCACCTCACCCACTGCAACAAGAAATCAGATTATTCTGTGTGTCCTCCAAAGGTTTTGCAGCCCATATTTATGTGGAGATTGTTCAACGCTATGCAGAGCTGCTGGAAGGTAACAGAGCAGCTGGGTCATCCATAGAGATAGGGAAGAGCAAAAATCTCAAGGAAAACAGAAATACATGACAGATTGAACAGAGTGAAAATAAAACAGATTCCAAATTACACCCCCAAGCCTAAATTCTCAGTCTGACCTCTTTTATTGCTTCCATAGAACACGAGAAAATTACTTTTCTAAATCAGCAGACCAATTACTGTCAGTAGTATTCGCAGTCGCAGGTGTATTTAAAGCTGGGCAGCCCCACAGTAAGGATTGCAGACTGGGGACCCCCGCAGCAACGCTCATCACCACACAATGAGATTTTTCAGGTCTAAACCAGCCCATTCCGGTCACAAAGACAGTTAATGGTCATGAGGCATTCCTCTTCAACATCCAAGTTTCGTTTCAGTGCCATTCACCCCTGACATCTCTCGCTTCGCTATGGATAATGACAAAGACATTCACTCCATCCTGATCCTCTGTTCAACCTCTTTTTAATTAAAACCTTTGCACGTATCCAAAGCTTGGCTGATTTTGGAGTGTATAACAAGCCTACAGCATGCCTTAAAACCAGCAACCTTTTAAAATAAAGCAACTCCCAGGTGCCATTTTATGGTTTGATTTCATCAATTAAGAGTCACTATGATTTCCCCCTACAAAGTAGTCCATTTAATAAGGGCTTTTCACCCTTTTTTCAACACCTGTGACTTTAATGAGATGATCAAAATGAAAACAGCCTCTGTTAATAACTTGGTAACTGCTGTGTAACGCCTAAGTCTGTATCTCCCATAGCATCACTAGTCTAAGTACTTGCTGGGGAAATGCCAACAAGCTGCTACAGAGCCAAAAATAAAGGTCACAGAGCATTTTATTTTGCAGTTACTACATAAACAGAGGCTATTTTTAAATTGCTCATCAAGAAGCAACAGCTTTCAAAAACAATGCCTTAAGTATTTCCAAATCCTTACAGGAGCCATCCCCCTTTTACAACAAACACATCTCAAAATACTTCACAAAGGAGGTCTCTATCGTTGCCCGCCTTTTACAGGAAAGAAAGCACCACACCATGGACAGACTCACTCAAGGTCACCCCAACCTGCCAGTGCCAGAGCAGGGTATAGAGCCCAGATTTCCTAATCCCAAACCAGCTTTTTAGACTACAGTGCCCCTGGAACAAGTCTTAAGCACTCACTGGTACACTAAAATCACATCTTCTGCCTTTAAGAGAGATTGGATTTTATAGACAAAACACATGGGTGAGGGAGAAACTGCGAAGCCACTTGTAGAAGATCAGTTGCAGAGCCATCTTTCACTTCTTTCTCCCAGCTCCAATTTTCCATACTGCTTTTTTCCTTCATAAAAGCAAACAAAAAAAACCCAGGCCCCAAAAACCAAAGCCCAAAGCAAAACATGCACATTCCAACCCTCTAAGGTAATTAAGGGCTTCTATTACCACAGAAACAAAAACCACCACAGGTTTTACGTTTTCCAAGTACTGCTGAATGTACCATCAGAAAACACACCACAGCACTGGGAATATTAGCGCCTTTCTCATGCATCTTAATGCCATCAATATTAACAAAGAAAGCCTCTAAACCCACGTTGGGGTTGTTTTTTAAAGCTTCATGTGTCTGAAGCCAGATAAACATGCTTTATGGATAAAAGCGCCTGAAAACAAGTTTCCTGGGACGTGTGAAGACTGGCTTCTTAAGCCTGCAGATGAGCTTGACTGTACCTGTCAACAGGAGCCTGTACTGGGGAATCCTCTGAACTGGCTTGAGCAGATAGTGCTTGAGGGCCAGACTAGCACAGCGGGGGCTCATCTGAAAGAAGCACCCAAAATAAGTAACAATTCAGTGGCAGCCAATGGTTCCAGCAAAAGACAACATACATACAAACAGCTTCTGATTACATCGGATAAGCTTTAGCTTTAAAAGGGGAGACTACTGAAGTTTCCTTGTGTGGAAGACTGCATGCAAAATTAATCATGAGTTAATAGGCATCGGGAAGCACTCATGCTCTCTGTGGATTCAAAACAGGTGCTTCTGCTTAAAAGGACAAGAGGTGAAAGCTTCCCTGAAATAAAGGAAACACCAATGTCAAGGGCAACATGCTCCTTTGTAATCGCTGTCAACATCCATTAGGCAGAATGGCAGAGAAGGCAGCAGTCCTCACTGCCCAAGTTTTAATGAATCCACACCACCTTAAGAGAGCCATGCTTCAAAACGTTAAGTAGCTTGAGTTTGCATTCAAAATAATGCGCATCTGTCCTCAAAAAACGCCTCTTATCTTCTTCCTGCCTTTGCTGATGGTACCTCGCCCTCTTCCTTTGCCTACCCTAAGAAGCAGCCTTATGGGCTGCTCATAAGCAAGAGGAGCAGAGATTACCCCAAGGGATGCTGGCGTAATAGGAGGTGGGCTCACAGTTTGTGTGGTGCATGTGCTTAGGGAGCTTGCACCTCTTCTTTGATTTAAGGGAATTATGTAAGAAGCTGGCAATGCTCTTAGGGAAATGAATCAGCTTTCATCTGACTGCTGCATGGGCTGGGTTTGAAACTTCCAGAAATATGCAGATCAGAAAATTCACTTTTTTTATGTTTCCAACTGAAATGAAACACCATTCCCATGAGTAAGCTACTGCCCTATGATGTGGTAGAGAAACCAACCTGGTTAAAGAAGGACAGTTAATCAGTGCATAGTATGACCAGGAGATGACACAGAAGATTGTTAATGTGGCTGATATAATTTGTAGCAAGGGATGAACTTTCTGAAAATCAAGGTCCTTTATGATATCTCACAGTGGTAGCCAAAATCTGAGTTTACTTCTTTCCACTTTCACCCTACTAAGTCTTAAGCCATCACTTTGCAGGGAAAAAGCAACAAATTGGAGGATGGTCTCTATAGCCTTACAGAAGGCCACAACTGCTGAAAAGCCATCAAATAGGATGTATCTTACAAAAGACTACAGTACCTCGAAGTCTTTGACTACTGATGCAAAACCTGCATTCTTCTTACACTGTTCATCTAGCAGTGCAACATTTTTATCAAATTCTTTGATGTAAGTTGAATACATCTTTAAATAGGGACCCTTTTTCACAAATATATCAGCAATCCGTTGATGTTCGAGCCTAGAAAAGAGAATAGAGCAATTAGAGCTCAAAAGAGCGTACATCTTAACTCTACAGCATAAACATCAATCTTCACAGTAAGACGTGCCACGTTATGTTCTGAACAAAAAGCTTACAGCCCAGGAGACAGGTATCCAACTCAGTAGCTACTCTGAACAATCTTACCAGGCAGACCTCAATAAGCTAGTGTTAGATCATGTCTTCTTAAAATGGTCCCGAACTATTCGTACATCTTAATATGAGCTGGGCTTCTGAGGAGATGTATCTTCAAACTTCAAGACACAGTCTCCACCCCTTAGTAAGAAGCATGAGATAACGGTCTTTACCCATTGTCAGTAGGCTTTGTATATCTGATTTAGATCCAACCAGTGTAGTTGAGAAAGGACTTCAGCGGGACCGTGGCTGTCAATCCGCACGACGACTGGTTAGTAGATCTCAACTACCTTTCAGGACAGCCCTCCTTTTTCTCTAACAAAATCAGGCCCATCCAGGGACCAGAACTTTAAATTAAATATGAAATTTTAAATTAAAAAGAGTGATTGCCAAAAACGTGTTGACACGGATCTTTCTGGATACATCTGAATGGCAAAAAGCACATCTAACCAGAAAATTCTCTCCTGTGCTTTTCCAAGTCAATTCTGTCATTTAAGAAGGCACGTAAAAAAGAAACAAGAGTCGAAGCGTGGTCACACAGAGTCACACAAGCCCCACAAATAAATTTCAGCAACATCAAAGGAGCTGTATCCCTTTATTGATAGTCACCAGTGAGATAATCGCTCTTCCAGTTCCCTCAGGAGGTCCCGATTGAGTTCGTACAGCTGAGGTAGGTAGTACAGGATCTGATTCAGGATTCTGTCCTCAATCACTGGCTTTCCAAGCTGCCTAGAGGCATGTGCCACAGCGTCCCGGAAATCCTGCCGGAGTACAAAGAGGACAGAAACCCCCCCTTCCCATGAGCGAACAGCCTTCAAAGCACCAACACAGACAAGCATTTTCTCTGCAGACATTCCAGGCGCTGCTCCCTATTACCGAAGGCAAGGCGGGTACCATCTGGGTTATGTTTCTCTGCAGCTTCAGCTTACTCCCCTGGGACTGCCTTAATCCCTTTGGTTTGACGCTAGAGCTTTACTTTCTTGCTCCTGTATGCATGCTAAATGAGCTGATCCTTATTTATTAAAAATGTGCTGGTACTACATACAAGGAAAACTTGTGTGTGTGGGGAAGTCTGTCTGTAAAGGTAGTGGTAGCCCAGAGTATTTTCTTGCTAAGAATTTGGGTCAAAAAAGCAAAAATGTTACATCTGCCAATACAATCAATTATATCTTATTTTAAAATCATACTAGTTTTCCTAAGTCATCTAAAAATGCCCTTTCAGAAGACCTGCCTCAAGCTAAAACGTAGCATCACAAAGTTGCTAGATGTAACAGCTTTACTAATGTACAGAAAAATGAACACCTACCAAAAAAACCCTTGTAAGAGCATGCAGGAACCATCAGATTTCAACTGCTAATAATGGTCGAAACCAACATTGGTACCTGCAAATCATTTCCTGGTATTAAGAAAAGCCCCACCTGCACTTGAAGAATCATCCTGTAGCATTTTTACACCATAATCAGCTCCCAGTAGGACAGAGGGGAGGCTTACTGGTCCTCATTAAACTATTCAGAATTAAAATCTTGGCCCCACAGAAGTCACTATGTCCAGGACTGTATCCATAATGAAACTCAGCACTCATTAGGCAAAGTATCTTCCTAATCATGCACAAACACAACTTTCAGAAAAGACTAGCAATTTAGCATTTCACTTGAAAAATAATACTGCATAACCTGACCAAAAAAAAAAAAAAAAGGAAATTCAAATTAGGTGACATGCTGTACTATCATCTCTCCCTTGAAATTGGGCAGCAGCAGAAAAAAGACAATCCGTAATAGTTCTTTTTAAGTTTGTGGTCTGCTGAAACCTGATAATGCATGCACAATCTATAGGCAGCCTGAAAAACCAATGAGATGATATTTTAAATACACTACAATACACACCTGCCTTTGGAAATCTGTAGGGTCCTTGGGTGGACCAAAAAAAAAGGCAGGCGGGGGGAGTAAAAAAAATTAAGCCCCGCTCTTTCCCCCTCTTTAAGTCTACCACTACACATCTTACTAGTTATCTCATCAGTTCAGCATCTGGCATTATTTAGGATCTCTCAAACCTAAGTCTCAACTTTCCCCTGCCCTCTCTCCTCATTACATCAGCTCTGATGGCAGCGTGAGCTCCAGACACACTTTCTTGCTTTGTGACCCTCTGGGTCATGAAGGCTGTGACTGGGCAGAGTTACGACAAGAAACTGAAAGGAGATACAGGGCAATGGCTGTGATGGGGGAAGGCTGAGAACTAAATGCAAGGGAGTTAAAAAACAGATGGCGTTATTCATATGGAAATGCTCTGGTTTACATCCTCTGTGCAGACTACTGACACATAGGTTAACTACCAGCTGCATCTTATGGGTTTTCCTGACCCTAGGGCATTGCTTAACACTGAAATGATACATGGAATTACAATGGTAAAAGCTCAGACCAGGCATTCTGGAGAGCTTCATGCAAAATGCACCATCATATTATGATAATACTCTCTATACCACCCCCTAATCACAAGCACACAGAGTAATACACTGTATGTACTTTGCTGAAAACAAGAATTTTATACAGCTATGTGCACGATGAAAAGAAAAGCAGTTTTGTCTCTAGTGTAATCAACAACCCAGGCTTTTCCCTGACCAAACAATAAAAGGAGAGCAGGGAGCCAGGTTTAAGTACCAGGAGATAAGACAGGAATGTCATTTGTAGTTAAGAGCATTTATTTAACTTCTAGATATAGCATTCAAAGAGTCTGCAGGATGTTTTCCAAATACAGATTTGGTTTTTTGACTGGCTTGATCCATCAGCTTCATCAGGCTTTGGATCACACCATGAAACACTCCATCACTGAAACAGCCAACCAAAACTTTGTTTCATCACACCCCCCCTCCACCCAGCTCCACAACTGAATAATCTGAGGAAGCCCCACAGAGAGGAAACACAGGGAAGAAAGATAACGTGAAGCTATCAAATGATGCAAACCAGCCTGCTAAACAACAAAAGAGCTAAACTTCAACGCTTTTTTTCCCTTTTCCTTTTTTTTTTTTTTTTTTAATTTAAAGTCTTCACTACAGAAGCAGTACAATGCGTTTGTCACTGTAATCACTTTAAGATTTATTTTTAACCTGGCAGTGGGTGTGAAGTAACTGTCACGCCAAGTTCATCTTGAGATAAACTTAAGAATTGAAGGCAGAGAGCACATGCCTGAGGAGTGGGGGTAGGAAAAGTCAAACAAATCTAACAAGGTTGGAGTTAACAGTGTTTACGCTTGGAGGTACCAGCCTTCTGGAAAAGTAATTTTTATCCAAAAGCACAAAACATAGAATAGGTCTGATTTAATTACCAAATATAAAATATGTAAAAAAGTAAACACTGAAATTTCACTCCGAAAGGTGGAATCTATTCAGGGGACAACTTTTTTATACAAATAGGTTGAATGACTTAGAAACTGGAGTAATAGTAATTTCATGTACCAAAACCTAGCTCCTTCTAAAACTAAATCCCTTCACTGATAAATAAAAGCAGAATTCCTGTTGCATTATATACGTTGCTCCATTCTCCATATATGTCTGTAGGGAGTAATTCATATTACAAATGTATACTATATAACATTGCTTTCAGCAGTCTGTTCAAAAGACATCACTTGATCGGTCCTGGAATTTTTTCTGTTTGAAGCAAAGTAGCAACCCGTAACAGTGAATTTTAAAGACAGATTTATAATTTAAAATGAGCCTTTCAAATATTATGATCTTACTCAAAAAAACCCAAAACCCCAAAAGCCAAACAACTTGCCATGCTTTGGAATTAATGTGCATATTTCACTGGAAAACATTATTTGCAACTCTAGACAAAAGTTTCATATGCTGCAAGGCAGAAAATAAAAGATTATGCTGGTTATACGAAATCATCCCAGCTGCTACCCAGGATAATTTTCCTTTCAGAGGCAGAGAGGCCATTGTACACTTTCTGAAGAGCTGCTTTACAGCTGGTACTTCTACACTGTATTCTCATCCAATAATAATCTTCTGATACCATCAGCTACTTCAAGAGCACAGCATTCATCACCGTCCCTTTAAAGCACACTCTTTCCAAGCAGAAACAATCTTAGTTTATACTAAGGTATTTCCCTTTAAGGAAAATCTAGTTCAGGCAGTATTAAAGGCTTCCGAGTACACAGCACATAAAGGCTTCTGATACAGCCTGTATCCTGGGCAGTGTCAAAAGTAGCATGGCCAGCAGGTAAAGGGAGGGGATTCTCCCTTTCTGCTCTGGTGAGACCCCACCTGGAGTACTATGTCCAGCTCTGGGGTGCCCAGAACAAAACAGACATGGAGATGTTTGAGCAAGTCCAGAGGAGAGCCACAAAGATGATCAAAGGGCTGGAGCACCTCACCTGTGAAGACAGGCCGAGAGTGTGGAGCTTGTTCAGCCTGGAGAACAGAAGGCTCTGCAGACCTTAGAGCAGCCTTCCAGTACCTATAGGGGCCTACAGGAAAGCTGGAGAGGGACTGTTTACATGGGTATGTAGTCATAGGACAAGGGGTAATGCTTTTAAGCTGAAGGAGGGCAGATTTAGATTAGATATTAAGAAGAAATTCTTCCCTGTGAGGCTGGTGAGGCCCTGTCCCAGGCTGCCCAGAGAAGCTGTGGCTGCCTCCTCCCTGGCAGCATCCAAGGCCAGGCTGGATGGGCCTTTGGGCAACCTCACCTAGTAGAGGGTGTCCCTGCCTATGGCAGAGGGTTGGAACTAGATGGGCTTCGAGGTCTCTTCCAACCCAAACGAGTCTCTGATCCCATACTGTTGCTGAATTACTGCCTCCTAAGACATTCCCAACTTGAAAATGTTTACGGAATGTTATTTGTTCTACTACTATGCGCTCTCCCCAGAGATGTTCAGCTTTCAAACAATATTTGAGGAGGACACCACCATCACTGCTTTTGTTTCCTCCCACCCCTCCTTCAACACAGCTCCCTTAAATAAGCAAAGGGCCATGATATCTGAAATAATTCTGACCCTGTTGTGAATCATCCCAGATCAACCCACACACTCACTTCCCCTCTGCAAAGGCCCTGACTCACAATCCCTCTCAGTTCTTTCCACTGGAGGATTCCCAGCACACAGCAAAGCGACCTGCCCACAGCAGTGCAGGGAGCAAAGGAACAAGTTCAATTGTAAATCTAAATAGGTACTGATCAGGCTAAACCCTCACTCAGCAGCTGACTTGGTTAAAAGCACCTTCAGATATCTAATAGCTGAATGAAGGTAATTTCAAAGGGCTGAATTTAAAACTTCTTGTAAATCTAACTGCAAGAGAAAGAACTACATGATCTAAATGTGGTCACATATTTCACTGCTAAAGCTTCAACCAATATTCATCTTGGATCTGTTTTCCTAGAACATACCATCAGCAAAGCAAAAAATAAGCCATAATCCCTTCCGCTGGGCTACAACTCCCAGCTAAATACACCTGCAGACAGCTCAAGTATCAGTTTAATTTAAGGAAAAAAAAAAAAAAGTTTGCTTTTGGATGCTTTTCAAGGAACACACACACACACACCCTCACATCCTACGTGGGGGGAGTAGGGAAGGGGAGGAAGTTTCACACTCTTGGGAACAGCCAGGCTGCTGTATGTGACAAACAGTAAACATGAAACTGTAGCTACGAATACAGCTATGGAAGATTTCACAAATACATTATTTAAAATATAAATAGGCAGTCTGAACTAGAGTTACACTATTAGCTGTAGGCAGTTAAGCGATTATTAATGAAGACCATGAGTAAGATTGTAACGGTTTCAAACATAGGAGATTGCTGCTGGGAAGTTGTCAAGAAGTTCCACACCTTTTTCTCAGATAGTAAAATAACTTATAAGTCTTAACAATATAATATAGTTTGAGTTTTTTACAATAATTAATTATATGACTGTGGCATATTCCCAGAATAACTAGATGATCTTTGAGGTCCCTTCCAACCCAACGCATTCTACAATTCTATGAAGTTGGGTAGTAGGCCAATGTTTCCTTCCAAACCCAAAGTATTTCATTAGCCTTTTTAATAAGATGACTGCAGCTGCAATTCATTATCAAATACCTCAATCAGCAATTTTAAAGCACTTCATAGGCTAAAGATTTATCAACATATTCACCACAGAGGAGTCAAATATTAAAGTTTTACAGTTGGAGAAAAAGGAGTTGGAGGTTTTTCACAGCCAAACAGTAGGCCAGTTGTAAGCCAGGAGCAGAGGTCAGGAATGCACCAAAAGCCATAGCTATTTTTTTCCTCAGTATGCCCACTATATTCTTTTTCTAAACCTACTATTGACTACAACATACAAAAAGTCTAAGTTTACTATACATACAGTTTTCATATATATATATAATTTTACAAGTGCCTTCTGAAATGGAAACAGAATTTCCCACTCTTGTAAGTGCCTCTGGAGGGACACACAGCGGAGGGGGGGGGCGTGGTGTTGGGAGTTTGATGTGTTATCTGCCTTTTCCCATAAGAGACTGATCTTACGGCTGCAGGAAAGTTACAGGTGCCTCCCAACAATCTCCTACTTGCTAGTAAAGACAGAACTGGGGTGTAAGTCAGAAGCACAGCTCTACAGGCTCAGGCAAAAGCCTGAAAACCTAAGGCTTGCTCTACCCACACAGCACAAAAATCACATAACAAGGTCTGTAGTGGAAGGAGGTATCCCAAAAGGCACGCTCCTTTCCTGGACCAGAGGAAGGGGAAAACAAAATCAGTAAGGATGCAAGAACATAAACACAGGGGTTGATTTGGGGAAAAAACCAAAACCAGGAACAAAAAAGGAGAAAAGAAATTATAGCAACTAAGCCAGGCTGCTTGCCCTTACAGCAAGAGGGTGCTGCTGAGGAGGTCCTCTCCCTTGTACAAAGACAACCTTTTCCAAAGGATCCCACAAAAAAGAGGTACAAACAGCACAATCCTGCCTTACTCCTTTCCCAGGAACACCAGGTGTTTTTGAGCACAGAGCATCTCAGACAGCAGTGGCAAGCTTACTTGTTTCTCTTACACCACTTATGTTTTACATCCAGTTCATGGTTCCTTGTTTCCCCTTAGGGAAGAAATAGCACTTCTCGCATCTCCTCAACATTTGTTTATTCTCTGGAAGCCATAATTAATCATCTCACAAAGATACATACAGATGAACTGGTTTGAACTAAACCTCTTTTTTTTTTTTTCTTCCCCAGGAGTTTATAAAAGCATTTTACTGGAATCTCCTCTAAATGCACATTACAACAGTTAGCAGAAATATGGAGAATGCAAGATTACAGCTAATGTCCGATTGCTCCAGCAAACCCATTCACTATGTCTGAGCACACACCAGTGTGCAGAGCCTTATCTCTGCTATGTCCAGCTTATTTCATATCATAGAAATGTCCTCAAGTGTTTATCATTTTCTTGAGAATTTCTGTAGTGTCTTCAACAGAAGCAGCCACATGTACATAAAAAGCATGACAGTGCCCAAACAGGCATGGCCACTGCTATCTCAGGCGAGTTGTTCCACCTAACTTGATTGACCTTGTTAGTATGAAAGAGAAAAAAAAATGCTAAAAAAAATTTTAGTGGCACTTGTCACCAACTTGCAACCATGTGCTCACCTTCTCAGCTGCTTTAGATTCTACTTCAAAAGCTGTAAGAAGCAGCAGCAATGTAAAAAACCTTTTTCTTACATCAACAGTCTAGTTCGCTGGCAGCACTAAGAGCCATGAGCTGCGTTAACTGTTAGACTGAGAAGAATACTACTAATTTGAGATCACTGCTAATGGATTTAGTCACTAAATTGCAAGTATTGACTCTTTGGGAAACCACTGGCAGAGGGTTCAAAAGATGCAACAGACCCTCACCTGGCTGGATGAATCTTTACTATGGATAAAACAGCCCAGCCTATGGAAAAATCCAAGTTTTAATTCCAGAAATCTGTCAGAGGTTGCATCACTGTTGGTTGGTAACCCTGACACTGTTACCACTTACACTGGTAAGCCAAAGCGGTTCAGTGCGTGTGAAATCAAAAGGATAGTTTTATCAACCTTTAATTGTTATCCTTAAGAAATCACCTGATTAAACCAACAGATTTAATAATGCCCGTGATGAACGTATGCAAATCCTCAGGCATACGACTCTGGAAATAAATATAAGGTTTTCTGTAAACTTTATCAGATACAACAACTTTTATGTAAAGAAAAATGCACGCACACACACAGAGCCTCAAAACTGGTGCCCGCTCTGACAAGGACTCTCACCCAAGGCTGACACAGCAAGCACATGGACAAGTTGAGGACAAGGTATTTCCTGGACTCCTAGCCTCGCATCCTCTCTGTTAGACCGAGCTGAATACATGTCAATTGTTATTGCTAGCCAACAAAAACATTTCTAATGGTTTGTGTTTGGCAGTTAGAAGCTAGCACAGTGTCATGAGTAGTGCTGTGAGTTATCCATCAGAAGAAAGCAACAAGCACCCTACACACACTGCACATTTATACTGGGAAGACAATCTTAAGTTTACCCCAGAAACTTCCTACTCTCCCTACAATTTTCCCTCTCCCACATTCTTTCTCCGCTTGCCTGCATCCTCCTCACCGGTGGCCTTTCCTACCAGTGTTACCTGAAGAAATGACACACTGAAAAGTGGAAACACCTTTAAGACCTAAGTTATATGCCTGAAAAATATGATAATTAGAGTATCATAGAGCTTAAAACTTGTCTGTGCTCATTAGGACAATTCTCTTTCTTTAACCAACACTGAAGCTCAAGTTCTGTACTGGAAACCACACTGAAGATAAATTACACATTGGCCACAATTGCACAACCCAGCTTTTAAAAACCAAGCTTGAAAAGGGTAAGAAAATCTATTAACTAAAATGGAAGGCAAAAGAGGAATCAGCAAGTGCTGTAGTAAGTTTTTCGTTTCCTGAAAGACCTTGGTGTTACAGGACTGTATACACCCATCTGTAAGAGCCTTTGTTCCCAGTTTCACAGAACACGCTTCTCAAGAGACCAAGACGGACCAACGCATCTGTTTGCAATATAACCACTTCTATTGCCCAAGGAAAAATAATAATAATAATTTTTTAAAAACTCATTATGCTTGAATAGAGTGACAAAATGGTACAAACACATATCCCTTCCAAGTTGACAGAAAACACATAAAATGGAGCTAGAGCAAACTAAATTCTTCATTAATTTACTGTTATCACCTTCAACACAGCACGTTTAACAGATGACTGGTCTGCATAAGTGTGGATTAAATAGTTAACCCTTGCTGTGGACAGCACACTGCACGTACTGCAATCACAGCTGCTATCAGAAAGCAAGCATCTGTTAATGAATTGCAGCCAAAAAAAATATGCTGCCATGGTGATGGATGCACTGTGAGGGCTAATTAGCTAGATTACCTAAAGAATGTGTATTTTCATTTACCATCTCTAAAGGTAAATTGTTCCTGCCTCTCCCTGCTACTTTAAAATGCTATTCTAACCAAAGATTTTATTTTGGTTGCTATGGTAAAAGCTGGCTTATAAATCTAACATAAATGAATATATATTCCATTTTCAATAAAACCCCCCACTGAGCTGGAAGACAGTGTATGGTTATTAAGGATATGCAAAAGGAAACAACAGCTTAATTAGATCAATTGGTTTGTATTTTTGACATGTAGACACAGCAGGGGAAAAAATAATTACTTCACTGCAATAAAGCCTAAACATAGAACTTCAACAGATTAAACAACAGAAGAGGAAACTTCTTTTTCTGTGGTACTTACAATGTGTAAGAGCTTTAGCACATCCACAAACCTATCAGAAAAGCAAGAAGAAGCAAATAGTTACATTTTAATTATCCAATTAAATTAAACTGAGTAGCTGTTAAGTTTAGCACTGACACTTACACTTTCTCTGAGCTCATGATCTCCTTGGCAATATGGTAAACCTTTGTTTTCTTTCCAGCTGCTTTACTCTGCAAACAAAATTATATGTTATACTATGCACCTACTAAAACTGTTGTACAGATCATTTCTGAAGAGTAGTTCCTCATATCCAATGCAATTATACAATAGTTATTCCTCATAAAAACATTTTATACTGCTTTGAAATCTTCCTGCTTTCAGGATCTGTGAGAAAATCAATTTAGCTTGTAGATGGAAACAACAATATTAGTTGACAATATGTTTTATAACACTATCAGCCTTTCTAATTATTACAGAAAGTACTGAAGCCCATAATGAAGCTCTAGCAAGTGAAAATTATTGTTTAGCAAAAGTAGCACAGCACAGATAGTATTTCTATATTATTTGATTTTTTTCTCTGATTAATCTAGCAACAGTAATACCTGCAGTAAACTCAAATGGGTTCCAGGAACATCTTAAAAGAAATACACATTTTCTTTACTGAAAAAGAAGATTAAAGGAGGGAAAAAAAGGGGGGAAAAATCACACTGAAAATCCAGCTTCTGACAATCTACTAGAGATGCTGCTGGAATACATAGCAACTGTACTGCAACGATGTAAATAAAAGCGTGAGCCTCATCAATGTTGGGTTCTATGTGCCTGCATTTGGCTTCCAAAAAAACCATCAATGCTACTGTTTATCCATCAGAGGGAAGGAACAGGTATAGTAAAGCAGAAGGTGTCAGGCTGCAAATGTGTTTTCTACACAGAGTAACTCCCATGTACAGTTTCCCCTCAGATAAAACACCTTTCTCCGTAACAGCTCTCATGGTTTGCCATATGGTTCTCTGCTGACAGCTGTCACCACATCTATTAGATATTCAGGCTTTCATTTCAATGGGCTGCAAGGAAAGAGCATGGATGAGGAGCACTGAAATATGACAAAGATATACAACGATGAAAGCCCTGGGGAGACTGCATTGAGTATAGTAGTGTAGCACAGGCACTGAACAGTTTATCTAGAAAAACAGTTTATCAGTGGCCTTGTATATATGAACCGCTGCTGGCTTATAAGTGCTGATGTTGCAGGGTTCATCTGGAGTTTTAGGTCTCCTCCGAACCTATAAACAAGTCTCAAGTGCTGGAAGTAAAACCATGGAACCGATGATATTATTCAAAGGTTGGTTTTAATGATACCACTATATTCAAAACAAATTTAAAAATCTAAATCAATTTTCAACTGAATTTATTGACACAGTGCCGAATTACTAAATTTATACATTAATTTATAAAATTCATAATTCAGTGTTGCATCACGTGTATGCAAAATACATTATTTATATATACTGCATAGACACCACCATGCAGAGCTGGGATTTTACATCTGAAAATTAAACTCCTTTTCAAAAACCCACGCAGATCTACCCAGTGAGGGTCAATCTGTTTCAGAGGAGATTGTAACACCCATCCTCTGGCCTTGGCACCTCTTTAGAAAGCACAGCTGACATGCTCCCCACAAGGCTGAATTCACAAGTAACTCAATTATGCAGAACAAGGTATGGGCCATCACTGTGGACGGGATAGTTGCAAATGAGATGAAAATTAGTGTTTTGAGAACAAGATGCTACCCCTAAACAATTACAAAACCAAAGTCTGTTTTCAGCCCTGTTTGAAAGACTTTTCACATACCAGCTGGCACTGCGAAGGCCACTTTGCATTTGCTCTGCCAAAGATAGTGTAGGCCTAAGAGAGGGAATCAAATTGGGCTCTCAGGCATGCTATTGGGAAGGATCCTGTACCTGCTCTAATAGATAAAAAGCATCCAAACGACCAGATGCTTGTGGGAAGGAAAAACAAAACCAAGCCCAGCTGATGACCGGTGTGGGGCCTGCTTGGCTCTCCTCTGCAGCTGCTCTCCCTGTTAGGAAGTTGGTGGCTAATCCCCAGCTGCTGGCCGCACGTGCCGCAGGTGGCTGAAGCAAGTCGATGAGCAGATGCCGTGTAGCAAGCGCTGAACTGCGCCGTAAAGCCTGCACAAGAAACCTGGCAAGGGCAACCTTTCCTGTAAAACTCTGTCAGGAAAGGCTGAGGGTGTTTCTAGAGGCATACAAGATAAGTTAGCTCCTACACAGGTACAGTTCTACTTAGTTTCACAGGAACAAGCTTTTTTCTTGACTTTCTCTTCCCCAGTTTATTCCTCAGAAGATCTGATTAAATGACATTCAAGTCTGACACCTCAACATCAAATCTTCTCTTACAGCACTACAAAGTCAGAGCTGCCAGGTCTGGTGGTGTGGGGAGGCACCATCTATGGACAGGCTGGTGTCAGGGCTGATAAGTCAGAAACAGGTATCCCCAAGGAGAGGGGTAGGACCCTCAGAAGTTCATTCAAAGTAGTAGCACTGTCTTCCTGCTCCTCATTTGAGGAAAAAATAAAGTTAAAAGAGGTGAAATCATTCCAAGCTGGCACTCACAGAAGCTAGCAGGAGGTCAGATCTTAACCACAACAGTCAAGTGTGGCTTACGCTCCTCCGCGGGCCACAGAGGTGCCTCTGCAATAGCAGATCTCCCATGCACATGCCAAAGTCTCTCCTCAGCACCAAAGGAGAGAAATAAGGAATGTAAATACTGAAAGGCAGGTTGAGGGCTCTGGGTATCATGCCATTGAAAAGAATTAAAAACTGGTTCACTCATCCATCCTCTGTGCAGCAAGCAGTGATTTGGGAGGTTAGCATACAGAAGCTGCCTGCACTGCAATGGTTACTGGGACACAGCCTTGGCAGAGATCCCCCAAATAGGAGCATCCAGGCAAAACCCACAGCTTCCAAGAGATTTTACAGAAGGACCTTCCTGACCTTACAATGCTTCCTTGGGCTTCACCAAGCATGACAAATTAAAGGATGATTTTAACTGTTGAGTGCACAAGAGACATCGCACACTCTAGGAGCTGTGAGGGGCAGACAGCCTCATTAAAAGGAACTTGCAAGTCTCAAAACTGAAGATCTCTAAACAGTCATCTGTGTGCATAGCTGTCCTAGAGGGGCATGGTAAGCTGGTCTACAGCTCCATGACACAGTGAAAGATTAAGAAGAATTATGTCAGGCAATATGCACTTTGTAGTGGCATATTTCTAAACCTGACCTTTTAATATCAGACTAGCATATTAAAATTTTATGAAAAAAAAAACCCCAACCAGTAAGAATGACAAAAATAAATATACAATGTTATGTTGACTCCACACCTTTTATTTAAAAATATCCCAATAAGTTACAACTTACAAAATAGTGTAAGAGTAAAAAATATCTTCAGAATACAAAGATAAAAAGATACCTGCTTATCTTCATGAGTATCAGGCTCCCCTTTGCTGGAATCGGAATTTGTGTCATCATCTTCATCAGAACTATTTATAAGATCTTCTTCATCTGACTGAAGATCTCCCATTACCATGTTAGGATGATCATGGTGTTCTTCTAAGGACCTGAAATTAAAATATGTATACTTGATAAACATACCATACTTTATTTGTGTAGAGAGCTTTCCATATTACCCCCCCCAATAAATAGTCAACTTGGCATCAGAAACTCTGAAAACAGTCGCAGCTAGTCTGAAGAGAATGATGATGGTGGTAGGCTTTTCCACATTGGACTGGTAACTGCAACATTTTATCTGTGCTGGAATTGATACAATGCTGGCTGACAGCGAGCAAAAGCTACCGTACCTTTAGAGTATTTATGTTATCCCTGTCTGTCAAGAGTTTGCCTGAGAGCAAAGTCTGATAAAACTGGTTCCTTGTTGCTACGTGCACATATAGTGCAAAATCTGTACCACATGCCAGAATGATAGAGAAAGATCACAGCTGTTTTGCTTTCTTTTATCTCATAGCATCAAGCCTTGTTCCAGATATGGTCCTCAGACTACAGCCTTCTGCATGACATTTTAGGTGCACTTATATATACACGGCTGTTTCTCAACACATACGCTCAACAACTGTATCAAGGATGGCAATATTATAACCATTCTGTCCAAAAATGCTTCTTAAAAAAAGAAGCTGAATCTTTTGTGATTAAAAACTCTCATCCATCAGAGATGGACACCTTCCACATAGCTGTCGAAGCTAAAAAATATAACCTTGTTCTGGTGCTGTACAATGACTACAGAGGTCTCTTCTAATTAGCTTCAGCTGTATTTGCAATACAGAAATTGGATGAGACAAGCACACAACCTTCCTCCTCTAAGCAGCCTTGACATCTTCAGCAGAGATTTAAACAACTCAATCTTGAAGAAAATTAAAAAACAGGATAGGGAAAGAAAAAGAAGAAAACAGACTGGAGGAAACAGAGCCTGAAGTTTTGGTAAAGTTGCACAGAAACACAGCAAATTCCTGGTATCCTACTTTTAATCCTTAAAAACATCTGATAATTGCCAATTATACTAAAGCTATGTGTAAAGTCACATAATCTGCGTTCCAGGCCTGTGAAAAGACGCTGGGAAGCCACAGGCTTATTGTGATATGAGCCAGAAGCGATTAGCTTCCCTACAAACCAAATCCAGAAACCTTCATCCCTGAGCTGCTGCAGCCAGCAGAGATCTCACCATGCTGATCAACACCTAATTTTATGCAGGCCACGCATGTCAGGGCTACACACTTCTCCACACAGCTGCCCCTCTACGTGAGGGATGGTTACAACTGATCTCTCCCTAATTTTTGAATCAGAAGCAAGCAGGGATGGAGGATAACTCTTCAGACTCATCACCTCCAAACGTAGTCGTTAGCAGCAAAAAAACCTGTCAGCGTGGATCCCGTGGGAGGTAGGTGGCTGCCAGTAATGCAAACAGCAGAAGTAAGGAACACTAGCTCTGTGGGATGCTCTGCAGCCACAGCAAGGTGCCAATTATTCAACGTTTAAGACCAAACAAACAAAACAGCGCACAAATGCTGATCACAAACAGAAGTACTACATTCTGAGAAGAAGGGGAGATAAGCTGGCTTGTGGACAGCCCTTGGTCAGCTACGAAGACGTAAGAAAAAGATTAAAATAGCTTGGTTCTATTAAGACAACACAGGAAGGACTCAGGAAACACCCAAGCAGCTGCTGTCTCCCAGAACTGAATGGGGTGGGGTTGGGGGGAGGAAGGAGATGGCAGGCTCATCACTGAGTCCAAACAAGACCCTGAGCCACAACAGCAGCAGCCAGGGTGCCCAGAGACACCCAGTTACTTCAGTTTGGAAATTATCAACTGCACGCAGGAAGAGAGCATCGAACACCAGTACTCCAGGGACAGTTCCCATGGAGCCTCCACAAGCTTCAGGAAGCCTAAACCAAAAAAGTGGCTTTTCACTGGAGCTTCCCCTGGTACTGCACTAACAGGATGCCAGGGCTTCTGCAGTTACTCGTTAACTTCAGCAATTCAGATCGCTGTGAACTGGGTGGGCTAGACAAAGAGTTGAACGGCCTGCCGGCCTGAGGATGCTCATTTTAGCAGATGCCATCTCATATCCTTTTATTTTATAGATGACAACTGTCTGCAATATCTGTAATATTGCATGAGGTAGACCTATCCCCCTACTTCATTCAAAATCTGAAACAGAAACAACTAGTGCTACTCCTTCCTTCATTGTATTATTTGTGGTTTTACTATCCACATCTGCGAGTCACTCTACAACTGATGTGGTATTTTTGATTCCACCTATTAAGTGTTTTATCTCTAACCACACTGGAATTCACTTTTTAGTCCCTTAGTCATTAACATTTACTTTTGCTAGTGTACATTTTGTTGCCCATTTTTCCTAGTCTCTAGTAATTGCTCCTTTAACTTCCTTTAAACTAGGATTCCCTCCCACCAAGAGAACATTTTCACACCTGTGAAATCACAGTTCTTTTGCCTAAGCATGCTCTACAGAATGCCTGATTTTGCTACCATTTTCCATTTAAATTGTTCAGAGCAACTGTGCTAGCACTTCAAATTCTGGAAAACCTGCCCTTTCTGAAGTGAGAAACAAGTATATTTCTAGGTGGGGCTGTGTTCTGCTTGCACAAACATAATCCTGTCACCAATGAAGGATGAAGATCAAGCTAGACAGCCCGTGCTGAGCGAAGAATTGGGTTATTTAGTAGAAAGTTGTAATTAAAAAATGACTAAAAGTTGTTAATAATTAGCTACTAATGTTCAGTAAGTGTCCACAAATGAGAGCCACTCAATGTATACTTTTTTTTTTAATTTCTTGTGAAATATACCAACATTTAAGCAGTCAGCTCCTTTTCTTACACCTTTGTGGTGTGTACACATCTACTACTAATGTAAAGGAAACTATGGGAGCTCAGAGAACCATCTACCAAAATCTTGCCTACAGTATCTGCCCTACCTGCACCTCACAGTAATCCCTACACACCTTTATCCTGTATTTGCTCAGCTTAGAGCTCAGCTCTCAGGTTCTTCCACCTGATAACATTTTATTGAGGGTATTTGGGTGGTTTCTTTGTTTTTTAAAGAAAAATCAGGATGGATAATTAGATGATTAAAGATCAAAAGTCAGTTCACACCCAGTCATTTTTCCAGAATCGAACAAGCTGCCAGGTCAGAGGTAGGATGCAATCCCCATGGAGCTGTGGGTACAAACACTCGTGGGGGGGATCTGTGGTTGTGTCCTTCAGGGAAACTGGTGACAAAGTTACAGCATTGATCTCCTTTATCAGTGCTGGAGAACATGCAACCTTCCTTGTACCTTCCACCTTAACCTTTCAGCATAAGTACTACAGCTTTTCTGGGGAAACAGAAAGCAGGTTTGCATTTATGTATTACTCTTTCTGTACTTTTACCTTTGAAGTCACCTATAACGTAAGAGGGAATTCTCTTGTAGCCTTTAGGGAAGTTTGGAAATACTAGTAGATGTTTAAATAAACAATATTTTCTACCACATATCAGCTCCCCTGTTCCAAAATACCACAGGCACGCAGTGGCAGCTATTTTTAAGCAGCTCTTCTGATGGATATTTTGGGGATACTGTGACCTATCTCTATCTTGTTCTTCCTTCATCACAATTCCTTGTCATACCTACAGCACTACCAAGAGAAACTTCTGCATTATCAGTCATGTGAGAGACAGTCACTGCCAACTCACCATACTGCCCACTGAGTAAGAACATCTTGCCATACCTCGTGAGCAAGTTGCCTAAATATAGAAGTGGGGCTTTTATATTTGACACATAAAATGAAGAGAACAGTTTCCCTCAGAACTAGCAGCTTATGGGATGAAGCACAGACAACATGCTGCACTTTCCTGATGCTGTAGTAAAACATTAACAGAACAACGCTGCTCCTAGTCAGCCACATGGCAAGATAAACTGAAAACTTAAACAACTGCAATCAAGCTATTAAGGCTCAGGGGAGACCTTATAGTGGCCTCCCAGTACCTGAAAGATACCTGTAGGGAAGCTGGGGAAGGATATGTTGTCAGGGCATGTAGCAATTGGGTGAGGGGCAATGGTTTTAAACTACAACAGGGTATGTTTAGATTAGGCATTAGGAAGTTCTTCATGATGAAGGTGCTGAAATACTGAGACAGGCTGCCCAGCAAGGTGGTGGAGGCCTCATCCCTGGAGACACTCCAAGTCAGGCTTGACAGGGCTCTGAGCGACCTGATCTAGTTAAAGGTGTCCCTGCTTACTGCAGGGGGGTTGGACTAGATGACCTTTCAGAGGTCCCTTCCAACCTAACGCTTTCTGTGATTCTATTACAGCCTGAAAAATAAATCCTCATCAGATGACAATAAACCCTGTTATTGTCTTCAAAAGATAACCAAGACTAGTTGAGCCTAGCTTATTTTGTTATTATAGAAGCTTCACAGAGATCTGAGGCTTCACTTTTCAGATTCAGACACTGCACAGGACACTATAGCCTGAAGTCACAATTAACAGTTCGGTCTCATTTCCCAATTCATTTAGAAGGCAATTAGTATTTTTAAGCTTGACTGAGATGATTCAGAGAGATTCTTTGGCACAGAATGCCCCAAGATTCAGTATTTTATAGCATATTGGAATTACTTCAAGTGTTAGCATCACCAGAACAACCAAAAAGCAAGTTTCCACAGCTCCAGTGTATTTGTTAAAATAGATTCATCCAACACTGCTACTTGACACACATTTTCTTGTGACCTTCCTTATTTTAGGGGGTTTTTTTCCTATTTCCAGTATGTAATCAAAAATATGTAGGAATGCTGATTGAACAGAACATCACACTCAACACCAATAAATTCTTTTCCCATCCTTTAGTTATTTTAAAACAAGCATCTCAGCATCATTATTCTTCATCTGTCCCTTCCTCCAGTATTTCATTGCATTGTTTGTGGGCACTTTTGTTTGTTTATTTTTAAAGTAAGCCTTCAAAACACACAGGCAGAATCACACAAATTGGAAGTTCCTACTCAACTACAAACCACACACCAAAACATCAGAGAGCCAATAAGCATGCCCTACTATAACATTTCATCTCAAATCCTTTTTTTGCATTGTTATAGCATTTCACAAGCCTTTCACAGCTGCTTGTATCTCATGTTCCTCCAGAGAGGCAAGGGCTACTATCACTGTTCATCCATTTTCAGACTTTAATATCACAGGTCCCCACAATCAATTTCAATAATTGCAGCACATTCAGCTGGGGTTTTTTTTTGTTTGTTTTTTTTTAAAGTCCTAAAAGTACACTGGCTCTCTGTGGAAACAATAGCTGATAAAGCTGTTACTATTTTTCATAGCACTTCATACTCCTAAAAGCTGTGGGTACGACAGCATGCTTCACTGACCCATTCCCTCATTCCCTTAATGGATCCTAGATGTATGCTTCTGGGAAATTCCATGGATAAAAGATATAAAGGATTAAAGGAAATAAAGAGTTCTACAGTATCTTTTCTGGCAGGTCATAAAGTCAGAGGCTTTCTTTGTATGTAGAAAGAAGGACCATACATCTAAAAACCAACTTAAGATCCCAAAATTTAACACGATGCTCTTGGAAGGCCAAAGCAAAAGGGAAATTATTGCTTGGTTAATAACTGCCTCATTTGGTTTAGTGAACTTCTTTTTGCTTTAATACTTTAAGACAATTCCATGTCTTTAATAGTCATTTACTGCAGGTGTTTTGTTCAGTGGTTGGGTTTTCTTGAAAAAAGGAATTCAGTCCTAGAAAGCAAGCATAATTGGCCAAACGCAAAGGTGAATACCAACCAAGATCACTAGTGAGATCCCGTGGAAGTTTTAAGGAAATACATGAAGGTTTTAGTGATCAACAAGAGCAATAAAGGCATCAATTAATCTACTTTTTGGATGAGTTAATATTTTGCTGCAATACTTCAACTCCACAACCATCCTGAAGCCACCAACATCAGCACACGCTTCCTTTCCAGACTGGTTCACAAAAGCATAAAGATGAACTTCAGATCACTACAAATGCACCAGGACCCTAATTCATCATATTCACATCCTAATTTAAACTTCAGAGTCTCTAAACAATGGTAAGTGTCTACCAATACAGCTTAAAAATTCCCCTCCTTATCACCCTCTTCATGTCCCCCAGCTTTTCATTTCTCCTTCAGGCATACCGGACCATGAAGCAGTAAGTGAGGATGACATGCAGCCTGGACCAGGTGGATTACTTATCTGAGTTACTCCTACAGCATCAGTCACCTCTCTGGTTTAACAACAGAGAAACAGATGGAAAGATCTGAAGCTGAGATCACATCTTTCTCTCCTCTCTAGGTGTAGTGGGCAATGTGAGAAAGCCTGGTGGGTGCCGTTTCAGCTCTTGCAGTGTTGGCTTGGCTGCCAGCACTGGGGACCTGTTGTTTTATTGCAGCCAAGTTGGTTGCTCTTCAACTTCTCTGCCAAAAATGGTGCTTTTTCACAGTGAGAGCGAGATAGCAAGGTGTCCTCTCAAATAGGATCAAAAGCCATTTGCTCTCCTGCAGTGACAACTCAAAGCTTTTAATAAGGTCTTCATATTATTAGGACTAATAAAATACCCACAAAACATAAAAGTCAACAGACCAGGAGTTTTTATTGGTCTGATGCTAAGGAACCTGTCAGGCACTTAACCTTAATCTCCCTTTTGCTTGTATCTTTTAAGATTGCCCGAACAGATCGTGCCTGTGAGATTCATTAGTTCCTTTTTGAGGCTACCCTTCTGTAGGTGACATGATTGAGGAATGAATCAGACCACCAGCCTTTAAAAAAAAATTTTAAAAAATAAAAGCGTGACAAAGCAAGAGACAAACTAGACCAATGGATCCATGATTATCTGCATCACACATGACTTGTGCTATATTCCCTCCAGGGTGGTTAGGGAACTTTAAGGACACAATTACAAGCAAACTCCTCAAAAATCACAGCTGGAAGACATAAACAACCCAGATCCAGCTGAGCAACTCAAACATATTTTGTACATGTCAGGTTACTTTTTCCTATTTGTAATTTAGAGACTTCTAGAATTATTTTAGGCAGTAAACAGAATTATTTTAGGCAGTATCATATGGCAGGTATGCATGCATAAGCATTTCTATATTTTACAGGAAATCTGGATCCTTGATGACCATGATGCACTGTGTCAAAAGAGAAGCTCAAGACAACCTATTTTAACTAGATTTTGATTCAGAGGTGCTTGTACTTCGAAAGCTGTCTTCTCAGGCAAAGGGCTGGCTGCAGGAAGAGGCCAGGTGGGGAATGCTGAGAATATTCTGCCAAGAAAAACACCAAGAACTACCCTCTTTGTCCTGGTCTTTACCTCTGGCACTCCCTGCTCACACCTGGGTTTTCTGGGCACGGAGGATATCACAAACACTGCCACCACATTTAGCCTGTTAGATCATGCCACTGGCAGCTCCTTCTATACTTGGCTGAGCATGTTGCAGGCTGCAGCACCTGACTTGCTGGAACTGAGTTATCCTGGTGTTTGCAGCCAGCAGCATTTAGTTTAGCATTTTTTAACCTCAGGCTGAGACAGCACTTCTTTCTTTCCTCAACATGAAGGAAAAAAAATTAATCTTACTCACGTTCCAAGCAAAAAAAATTAAGCCAATGCATTTGTCATGTGTGCCTCACACTTAATAAATTTTGTACTTTTCTTTTTTTTTAAGCAATCTATTCTGTTGGTGGCCCAGCTTCAGGCACACTGTTATAGATAACGTTGACGTACACATATCCCTGAACGATTTTAAAGCAGCATGGTTTAAAATAAGGTGCAAACAGCTCCCCGATTAGCTCCATATTTAGTTGTGAATTGGAAACAGGAGCACCCACAGCCAGAGGTGCCCAGACCGATCTCTCCACAGGCAGGCAGCCTCCTGTGCTCACAGGAGCCCTCTTCAGTGAGACCATTTGTAGACAATTCCTCAGTTCCTTGGAAAGTCCAACATAAACACACACACACACACACAACTTCAAATGTTTCCACACTCACCATAGAAAAGCCACAATTTAAAAACAAAAACAAAAAAACCAAAACCAACCTCAAAACCCCACCCAAAACATGTCTCAGTTTTAAGTCTTCAGGAAAACTGGTGCCCACCACGGGACAGGCTGGCTCCTGAACAGCATGGCACAGCTGCTGTGGTGACAAGTGGGAGATGGTGGTATTGCCCTTTCTTCACTGGGGCTGCCCCAGGAAAAGAATATAATCTGAGAGGATACAAGGGGACAGACTCAAACACGGGTACTGGAGAGTGGAACCCTGTGGCAGAACCCAGGAATTTAAATTCTTGCCCAGAAACTTGTAAAGGGGAAGTTGCATTGGTTCTTCCCATCACGCCCCAAAACTGTGAGGGATTACTTGTCCTCCCACAGTAGGTAAAAAAGGGAAGACTTTGCAGATTTTACAACTTTTTTGCCTTCCCTCATCATTAATTCTCATTTCATAGGGAGTGCTGCACATCAACAATGCTCGTGGTCAAGACCTCTGGAAAAAACTCCTGGCATGGAAGCGATAAACAACATAAAACAGGACCACCAAAGTACAGCGCTCATTTGCAAGCAGGACCTGCTATTCTAACTTCCCTCAATTCACAAAATAAACCCTGCTGGGAAAACCTTTATTAGGAAAGGACAGCGGGATCAGGAGAAAGGAAACATTTTCCAGTCATTTACACACACACAAACAAAAGAAAAACAACACCCTAACTCCAGCACACACCAATAGACTTCTAGAAAACTATAATAGAAATCTGATAAAAACTCAAACCAAACACATCAAATAGAAAAGGGAAAACTTAGACCAAGTGAGGTAAAAACCTCCTATTAACACCTATTTCAAACAAAATTGACTTCATCTTGCCAGAGCAATCATGACAATTATAACTCCTTCTGCTCCACTAAGATCAGAATTAATGCAAGGCCCTAAAGATCTTCCGTATTGACTCCTCATTATTTTTATGACTTTTGGGTGACTTATCCCTGAAATCAGGGCTGTAATACCTCTCTTCAAAAAGTTGTTCCTTCAGTTGAGAAATAAGGCACAAGCACTCCATTTTTTAATGTGTCAGATATCTAGAAGATGACAAAAGAGACTTAAGTAGCAGAGTACTCAAAGGGTAGTGACTTAGATCTAAAATAAACATGGACTGACCTAACTCTTAAACACACAATTGTCCACATACACAGGAGCTGACGCAGCTTCCTGGGTAGTCTGTCAAAAACCAGAGGATGAAACAGTTTGGTTGAGACCAACACAGACCAGCTGTAAAGAATAACTGAACTGCTTGTAAGATTGGATTTGTTTGTGCAGATTATAAGAAGAATGGGATTTAGACACTTTTTCTCAACTTTTTCAGCTCATTTCAAAATCAGTACAGAGCAGCCAACCCCCAGGACCGCCACGGTGGGGGATGGATGACGGGACGGATGACACACAGGGACAGGACAACAAACAACAACAAAAAAAAACAACCCCATGAAAAATCAATTGAACTCCGAGAAGTCGAAATCACTGAGCCATCAGAATGGCAATTTTAATAAAAATTCACTTTACTTACAGACAACTTGTGTAATTCTGTTTTTAAAATAAACTTCTTAGATTCCAGAAGCTAAAATAAAGCCTTCACCCCTTAACCTAAATTTTGTCTAGTGCATTGAATTTGCAATTGTCTAGTGCATTGAGTTAGAAAACTGGATCCAGTTTTGTAAGTCTATTCACTAAAACACCTCTAGCTAGATCAAACCTAAATGCTGGGTAAATGAGACACAGTAATACCACTGGTGCATTTAAATAAAAACTGAAGTTAGTCAGTCCTTTGATTGTTTTCTTCCTTTTTATCCACCACCCCAAAAAGAAAAAAATCTTACTGTTTTACTGTATATTATTACATTAGACCTTGCTGCAGTTAAAATATTGCCAAACCAGAGTACTGGGGAGCTTCACAAGCGTGTTTCCTGCGCCAATGCTGAAAATAACTCACAGGAAAAGGCTGTTGTTAAGTATATAAGTGGGTCTTTCATCAATTCTCATGTCACATTGGACTCCCCGTTCTACATCTGATACTCTCTTGAGTTCCATTTTCTTAACCTGCAATTTATACCACTGCTGGCAAGGGGATGCAGGGGAGAAAGGCCAACCCAACGTTAACTTAAGCTTCCTCCATCTTAAGGAAAAGGAAATACATACAAAGAATGCCGAAATTAGGAAGGAAAAAAACACAACCCAAACATGGAATAAAAGAGGAAAGAGAAAGATAAATTATTAGAGAATAATTTATGAAAGTACGTGACACCCGATTTCCTGCTACCCATGAACAGGGTGCTAGGATGCAGGCTAAAGGATGCAGGGTTTTAACACGCTGCTCCGCTTACTTCAAGCTCCCCCACATCACACTAAACTGTCCCTTGGCCTGAAGGTGAGAGTTGACACACCAAGCTGAGGTGACGTCACCGGGAGGAAGAGTGAGGACATCCTTGTATTGTGCCGGGGGGGTGAGGGGAAATCGATGGGAATAGCACAGTTAGGACTTTTTTACCATCTGCGGTGAGCACTTCTTTGGTGGGAAATGAAGGACAACACAGTTTGTTTGGTTTGCAACAAACATTGCATTTACCCTCAAAATGGCTCTTTTAATGCACAAGGACTACATGTACTCCAAGATGAAAATGATGTAATTTTCAATACTCCATGAGGCTGTAACCAAAGTCACCACCAAACCTTCTGGAGAGCAGCAGAGGGATTTGCCCAGCAGCTGGGCAGCATACCTCATCACAGCCACCACTCTCATTGTGCTCCCTGTCATACCCACAAACACATCCAGCCCCAACTACACCTAGTAAAAAGATAACATCAAGAACTTAAGCCACATCTATTTTTATGTATGTCCTGGGTTCAGCCCAGCAGCAGGCTGTGTTAGCCCTGAGAGTATTCCATACCAATTGCATCATGATCCGACAGGCTGCCCCCCCCCTTTTGCAGGGGCGACTTCGGACCCAGGCACGGGAAGTCCCGGTCTGGGCAGACGCAGTGCCAGTTCCGGGGGAGACTCCGGACCTATCAGAACCTGCTCCGGGCACGGGAAGTGCTGGTCTGAGCAGGCGTGTGGGAGTTCCGGCTTCTCTCTCGCTGTCTCTTTTTGGGATCGGCGTGGCAGGCGGTGGTGAGGGGGGTGCTCGGGGGTGCTGGGCTTGGGGAGTGCTGCGTTCGGGAATCTGAATCTGAATCGGTTCGGGCATGGCTCAAATGACATAGTGTGGTGAGAGGTTTGCACTGTATATAATAATAGCACTGTAGTTAGTTGTTTTCATACTTTTCCCTGTTGTTTAGTAAACTATCCTTATCCTAACCTTGGAAGCCTGTGGTTTTTTTTTCCTCTGGCTCTGCAGCCCCTCGATTAGCTCCGTTCGCCCATCCTCCACCTCTTAAAGTGGTAGGGGGCTTCTTTTTTGACCTTTGTGGCCCCAGCTTTCCGCTGAGGTTAAACCACAACAACTTTTGGCGCCCAACGTGGGTGTTTACTTTACTTTACCTTTCTGATAAATTATAAGTCTTTTATGATTACACCTCCAACTCTGTCAAAAGTTTCCCTATGCATTGTGCCCACATCAACCTGCTCCAGTTACCCCTTTCTTTTACCAAAATCAACAAGAGAGCCCTTGAAAAGAGGGATGAAAGAAATACCAAAGACAAAAATTCTCTTTCATGCCAGTTTTGGAGCTCTTCACAATTGTTTTCGTTTCATAAGACCTTTCAAACATTTTCAAGGGCGGACTGTACACTAGAATAATGGGCCTCGTATTGGAAAATGAAATCATAGAATCACAGACCAGTTTGGGTTGGAAGGGACCTTAAAGTCCGTCAAGTTCCAAGCCCCTGTGGTGGGCATGGACACCCTTCATTAGACCAGTCCTCCAACTGCTTTCTCTCACCCTTCATTGGGGAGGGAGAGCACCAGACCTCAGAATCTTTCCCAACATCAAAACAGATGAAATCAGCACATCTCAAATGCATTCGCACAAGAGCGTGTCAACATTCTTTTAAAGCAAGGAAGTTCATATTTATTCTGGGAAGAAAAAGAAAAGATTTAAGTATTTTCCCAGAGTGCCTATCTATAAGTGTTTTATCTCAGTTTGTATCACAGATTAAACTACAAAGTTGTATGACCGAAAATCACCCCCATATTAAGGGAAATTCCCTGTATTGGAAAAGCAAACCATAGAGACATCGACTTGCATAAAGATTCTTATAAGGAAAGAAAAAAAAATAAATAGCAAAACACTCCCATATATATTCATGAACAAAAAAATTTACTCCAAGTCTTTTCTTCCATGTAGCTTCATGTGCCAGCCTAATAGTATAAAATAATTATACTACAAAAAAGAGTAAGTCCAGACCCAAGGTCAGCGATTTGACTAACCCTCAGGAAAGAGAAGGAGCTCAGAGAGCAATGTACAGCCCTGGGGTTGAGGGTCCCACCATCTACATACACCAAACTCCTTCCCAAAGCTGTTTCAGTCTGAACATCAGTGTTCCCAAGCAACAGCACCATGGATATTCCCATTTTGCACTGTTTTGGACCCTGGCTAGACACCCCATAATTCATAAAACAGCAAAATGTAACTAAGTCAGCAAGACAACACATTCCTTATGGTAGCCAAGAACTGCTTTGCCCGTTACCTGCTCCTGAGCTGCCCGATAGGCCTCAAGCCTCACGGGGGACAGGAAGCAGAGATCGAGCCATCTGACTCACCCTTTACTGACAAGCCCTTGGAGCTGGCAGAAGCATAACACGTACCAGCTGCGTAACATGTACATGAGGAAGCAAAGTTAGGCAGGGAAGAGAAAAAAACCCCAGGCTTAAGGAAGCAGAATACAAAAGGAAACGCAGTGATAACACATGACTGAAGATAATGACGTCTGATAGGAAACCTAACCAGCTTATTATCAAAGCTATTCCATTAAAACCTGAGGTAAAGTCACAGAGAGAGAATTTAATATACAACTACGGGTGGCAGAAGCCAGCTGGAAGCACAGGAGGAGATGGGAAGACAGGACAAGGCTGTGGAACTGATGGAGAAAAAGAAACCTGCCTTCTCCAGATTAGAAATTAATCCATTATCCTCTTTAAGAAGCAGATGAAATAAAAAAAAATCTACATACCTGGCCTCTACTTATCAGGAAATCCTTCAATAAAATCCAGCAAAAAGAAAATCTGGTTTTTAATGTATAATAGCTTCAATACCTAAAATGTATTTTATGCATTCAAATCTCAGCATAAGTGTTTGAAAATTCTTTTAAAATACTATTTAGACCCTGCTGTGTTTTATGAATTTTGTGTTTCTTTTGAAATGTTTTTCAATGGGAGTTTTGCAACTGTAAAAGAAACCCTTCCCTTACTGCAGCCAATCCCTAAACAACACCACATTTATCTGGTGCAACACTGCTCATCAGCAGCATGTCTCAACTCTAACAAAGTTCAGTACATCAAAGAGGAACATGTATCAAAGCAAAGTGCTCAACCGCAAAGATTTCAATACTAAATTCAATATTCCAGGAAGGCTTTCATGGACACTTAATTGACCTCTGGGGACTCAGTCATCAGAGCAGTATTTAGTCCGGAAAACTAAACTTACATTTTGCATTGAGATGTTAATTTCTGGAAAACCAATGGATTATTCTAAATCAGCAGGGGTGGGGAAAATAGGAAGCCGTATTTAATTAAACCAACATTAAGAGCTCAAAGGATTGTTGTCACATGGTCTATACACCCCTCAGCCCTCTCCAAAGACAAATCCTAGCTGGAAACACAATGACAATGGCACATCTATAAATTTATCAGAATCAATTAGCGGTTGTGCACATTTGCAACATCTTGAAGGAATAGTCAAAAGCAGCCAGTAAATACAGTATGTTTTTTCCTGAAGGCTGAAGAAGCAGACTCACTCAACCTGAAGTACAATTCTCTTGCCTAGAATAAAACAACAAATACCAAAAGGAAGCCCACGCAATCCACAACATATAAAGTTTATGTTTTCTACAACATGACTGATGTTCCAAGGCACGTTTCACTGTTCCTTTGCATCTTTAGATTACTGGACAAACAATACTTTTGGTCTTAATTAAGATTAAGACCATCCTCAGAATAAAGTTTCATCCCTAAAAAGAGGGCAACCAGGTTTAAAAAAGAAAAGGTGATACTTCAAAACAGAACCATTTTGACCACTGGTCTCTGACAATGTTATAGCAGTTGTGGCGGTACCTACAGTGCTGACTTCACACCTCACTTTTTCAGGCCTGAAGCATTTATTTCTCACCAAAAAAAACCCCACCCCCAGAGAGCTGCTTTTCCTGTTGTTGCCTGCAATTATCTGAATAATTATAATTTCTTTTACATTTATCAGTACATTTTCTCTCCCACAGCATTTGTTCTGCACTCACTTTGTTTACAGAGTCCTCGCAGTAACCACCTTCATTATCTCTTTTAAATTGGCAGTCAAACTAGTAGACTAGGACAAAACAAACAATCCTTTAAAACTGGTTCAAGAGATTTCTTCTTTCAACAGTAGAAACAAAACATGGATTATCTGCTGCCAGTGAAGAGTATTGAGCATATTCCCCCTTGAACTACTTAAAACAAAACGCAAAACCCATCAGTTTTCCATCAGCAGCATCCGTCTTGCCTCAGTGGTTTACATCCTGTACCAGGACCCTGGTTCTTTTCCTTTCAAGGCCAAGCCCATCTTCAGTAGATGGAAGGATGACACCAAATAACTCAAAATGCAAGTGGGAAGTAATAACTGATACCCCATCACTAATTACCTAGGCCCACCATTTGCATTTCAATCCCTGTGGGAAGGCCCAAGCAGACAAAATGTATCTCGGTTTAATAAGATACGGGAATTTAGGATGAGAATGTCAGAAGCTATTACCATTCTCCATTAAAGCCTACTGGTCTCACCAGAGGGGACTGGGAGGAAATTTCTCCGTAACCACCAAAGCACTGGGTACATTATGAAAATTTTATTTCTTCCTCCAGAAAGAAATGTAACATGGGGTAAAGATACCACCAAACTCTTCTGGTAATGGCAAGTCTGGCACTCAGTCTTAATACACTGCCTTTGTGCTATTACGACTAGAAGCGTAGGCAATCTGTCTACGAATTTCTCAGAAGAACAATCCCATTTGTACATTTACTTTAATCATAATTTGCTTTGAGATCCCCATTAGCAGTGCATTACAGGAGTTTGTTGTGCCACGGTCTATGAAAAAGAGCTAAGTGCGTGTTCTGACAGGCTGGGGAAAACGCAAGCAGTAATTATTTCAATAACATCAGCACTGTTTCTCTAACCGGTTTTATAACACCACCTGGCCCAGGAAATGATAAAAGGCTCTTAAAGAACTATGCAGAAAAGGTAAGACAACATTGATAAAGAAGCTTCAAAGGATTTGAGATAAGAACAGATGGGAAAACTGGAGCAGCTGCCCATCTGGCTCTGTCTGGGCAAAGACCCTTACACCTCCCAAGCCTGAGCCAAAATGAATACCCATACCTACCCTTCCAGCAGCAGCTGATGCAGGTCAGAAGACCACTGCCCTGTTCTACCACCCTTGTTCTCTAAGATCTATAGAAGTAACTGCACATTAGTTGTTTCCTAAGGTCATTTAGTTTAAAATAAACACTCCATAAAATCAGAGACTGGTTTGAGTTAGAAAGGACGTCAAAGCCTATCTAGCCTCAGCCCCCCTGCCAAGGGCAGGGACACCCTCCACCAGACCAGGCTGCCCAAAGCCCCATCCAGCCTAGCCTTGAAGTCTTACATAAGGGGGTCCGGTTATGATTTTCTGTGTGTGCTTTTTAAAGAAAACACAACACAAACTCAGTTATGTCAGCACATCCAGCTTAAGGAGCAGCTGCAGTTGCGGATGTGCCAGGGTATGAGAGAAAGTTTGTATGGAGAGGGAATGCCTACAAACCTCTCACACTCGGTCAGGCAGGAAAACTACACAATTTCACTCAAGGTGCAACTGCAGTCTCCTGCCTACCATGCTTCATGCAGCAAAACTGTCTTTTTCTTTTCCTAAAGGAAAGATATGCATTCACCTGATCCAGAACTACAGAACAAACCGAAATAGATCACAGAAACACATAAAATATATCCTTATTTAAGTTTGGTCTCACCATTCTTACGTAAAGCCCTATAAAGGGAATATTAAGAGACTGTGGTGGAAACCCACAAAAGACACCCAAAGATTAAACAAAAAGCATACACTCAGTCAGGAACTTAAATTATGGCAAGACAAAACCAAGAAACACCCTACTGTAAACAGGAAAAACACTCAACAACCACACAAATAAATATATCTATACTAAGCCTATAACCAGAAATCCTACTTCCCATGATAAGCCTCATGCTTTCCATCAAACCGTCCAATGTTGAGGCTATCAATTCTACAAACAATTATTAACACAGGATGCCACTTAAAATATTTGTCTCCTCCTCATCTAGAAGAGGACACACTCCACACAAGAACAGCCAGCTCTCGGATTCTCTGAAGCATGTGTCTGCTCCACACACAGATCCAAAATTAAATGAAGCTTAGTAACTCCCAGTGATAAATGAAGTTAAATGTGACTATCTATAAGCTAGGTCATTTATTCCTGTCAATATGGATATACTTGCAACACTGTAAAGAAGTTTGCTGGGGACTATGAATAATTTGAACAGCATGTTTCATTCATATCCTTATTACTGGTTTGAGATAAAGCTCAAGGACCTATAAGACCAGCTGATTAGCTGAATTTAAGAAGTTAAATAATATCGTATTGGATCAAAACAATGCTTCACCTGTTACCTCGCTCTGAAAGACACAGTAAGTGATGCTATTTAGGGAGAACATATGAGCCTGGACAATATTTGAGGGCCGTTCCTCTTCCCAGCACCCACAATCACAGTATTACAGGTACATCTATCCTATGAGGAAAGGCTGAGAGAGCTGGGGCTGTTCAGCCTGGAGAAAAGAAGACTGAGGGGGGACCTAATCAATGTTTATAAATATCTTAAGTATGGGTTGCAGGGGGAATCGGCCAGCCCCTTTTCAGTGGTCTGTGGGGACAGGACAAGGGGCAATGGCTGTAAGCTGGAGCACAGAAGTTCTGCACCAACATGCGGAGGAACTTTTTCCCAGTGAGGGTGACAGAGCCCTGGGACAGGCTGCCCAGGGAGGTGGTGGAGTCTCCTTCTCTGGAGGTATTCAAGACTTGTCTGGATGCCTATCTGTGCAGTATAAGCTAGGGAGCTGCTTGACAGGGGGGTTGGACCCGATGATCTCTCGAGGTCCCTTCCAACCCCTACAATTCTGTGATTAAGTTCTGTTCCCACCTATTCAATTTCACACCTGTTTTGGACACATTTGCCAATCAGTCCGATCCCTTTTGAACCTGCTTGACACTACCTGTCTCCACTACTACAGACAAGGAAAACCAGCAGCAACCTACAGCCACCAAGCCCTGTCTTTCAGTAACGTTATGAGCAAGTCATACAGAACCTGTGCTCTACTGCTACCTTTACTCCATGTGGGAACACAAGGAGATGCAGAAAACTCGCTGTACTGAGGGAGTATATACTTTTGTTATACCCAAAAAGCTTTCAAGATCTGATGAAGAATTTGCATACTCAAAAGCTTATCAGCTTTTTCCCAGCTCTATCAGCTGATGTAAAAATATATATTAATTCCCACTACAAACCTAGCAGCTATGTACTCCATGGATGGACTAGATAACCTGAGAGTTGGACTAGATGACCTTTTAAAGGTCCCTTCTATGATTCTTCGAGTTCATTCTGAGACTGTCTAAGGTTCATTCCTCCCCATTAAAACATTCTTTATCACAAATACATGACTGTATCTGATTTGCATTGAATCTGGAAAAGCACATACTTCAGGTTCCCAAATTTTTACCATCTATGAGGAATAGCTAGCTTATTTTTTCCTCCCAACTCTTTACCAAGTGCAAAGCTTTCAAAACAGAAAAAGCATATAAAAGATACACAGCAACAAGAGCCCTGCTGACATTTAACAAAAGTGGTACAGCCTCTCAAGCCATCATTTAAACATGTTTACAACCCAAAGAGCTACAACAGACCTATTTAACTTCCTTTTTCTCTTTATTTTACCTGCCAAGTCTCAAACGCCTGCTTGTAGCTTCACAAGGCTCCTCAACCTCATAGAGGCCAGGACTCTGTTCTTCCACACTGCTGGAGTTGTGCCATTCAAAAGAGAGATTTCTCGCAGCGGCCCTAGCGAAAGGCAGGTTCTCATACTCGGGTATTTCCTCGTAGTGACGCACGTTCTCGTACTCCGGAGCACAGGTGCTGCCTACAGAATTCAGATGCATCTGGGAGAAGCTCTCTCCCGAAGGCACGTGCCCATCCAAAGCCTCCAACCTTTGGTTACTTCGCATCTCAGGTTGACTTCTGTTTCTCTGCCTCTTCTTCTGTAGCGCCGGGCTACTTATCTCTACAGAATGTGCTTTGGCAGATTTAGCTTTCCTTTCACTGCCTGCAGATGCTATACTCCGGTTGCTGCCGCTGCCATAGCCGTCACCAGATGACAGGTTGGCAATAGCACTGTCCATTGACTGGCTGCCTTTAGACAGAAATTTTTGGAAGTCGCTTTTCATTAAGCAAACTGAGAGTTTCATGTTGAGAAACTTTTTCAAGCTGTTTTTCTTCTGATGGTCTTTGCAAGGCTTGTCTGTCCTTTCCATGTCCACAGAAGAGAGAGATTTGGCCCTAGGCTTTGTCACAACAGTCAAGTGGTTGAAGCTGGTAGCCATGTTAGCAGTTTTTAATGCTTCAGAATTTCCTGAAAATGGAAGAATAGGATGAGGTAATTTCCAGACAGGTTTCTCAGAAGAACGCTTGGGTATGTCACAGGATGACAGTGCACTTTTCTCCTTGGCTGGTGTATGCGTGAAGCGAGATCCTTCCAGAACACCATTCAATTTGTCCTCATTGGAGGCATAAGAACTTTTCTCCACAAGCTCTGCTGATGCAGCTTTTTTCAGCAGCCCAGCAGCTGGTAGGCTGTGCCTCTGTGGTTTCTTAGGAACGATTCTTGGAGAACTTTCATCCTTTATATTAACTTCTTTATCTTCCAATTTTTGTGGGGAAACATTGAGGCTATTGGAAGCTGATGAGTGCTGACTGCCAGTTAATTTGAGCTGCTTTGGCAAACTCATGGACAAAGCATCACACCTGACAAAGTTAGTCCTTTTGTCCACAGCATCCAGCATACTGGTATCATCTGTCAGCTCATCCATGGAGTTAACTACGTTATGGTGTGCATCTAAAGAAGACTCAACACTTTCTATCAAATCAGAAGTTTTCTGTGACAACTGAGGCAAAAGATTTTGTGAAGTTGGCTCTTCTGCAGCAGGTTCCTTCACCTGGTGCATTTTGTCTGTACTGCTTTGAGTTATCTCACATTGTTCAGGATGAAGCACTTCTGTAGTATTGTTATAACAAACACTTTGGCCAAGGATATTAATTTTTGCTGGCTTTTTAAAGTTTTGTTCCACAAACCCAAAGGAATCTTTCTCTGAATTTGATGGTTCCTTTATTCCATCTCCTGTGGTGTCTATGCCATCCTGACGGACTAGACACGCAGCGCGTGGCTTTCTTGGCTTAGGGACAGGAAGCACTTTGGAGCTCAAAACTGAAGATGTTTCAGAGGAAGTTTTATCAGCATCTGCTTTCATACCCATTTCACCTGAAAACATGCTATTGCTACTTAAATTTTCATTTTCTAGGATTTTCTGGTCCAATGGGCAAGAGCAACTGTGGTTATTTTCAGTCAAGCTAGAACAAGTTTCAGACATTTGAAACTCAGAGGCAGCAAGCTTACCATCAGTACTTTGTTGCTTCCCTTTAGCTACCTCAGAAGGTGATGAAGGCTGCAGAAGTTCCATAAACTCTATGTTAATGTCATTCTTGGAACTGTTGCCATCCCCTTTGTCACGTTTGTCTGTATACCTGTGCCTCACAGGACTGCTGTTAGGAAACACACCATGACTTAGAACATCCTTAAGTTTCTCTTCCAAAATGCTGGCTTTCAAAACCACCTGATTTCTATTTGCCAGTTTTTCACTGTGACTATTTCCCAGAGCTAGGGCAGTTTTTTCACCTACTTTGATGTTCTCTAAGTTTTCAAAGTGCTCAAAAATTATGTGAGTTTTACAGGTGTTCTCCCCATTTCCAAGCTTATGAATGCATTCAAATTTGCAAGATGACATTGGTAGAATATATGCTGTGCTATCAGTATTCCCTTCCGAGGCTTCATTTTTATAGTTCAAGTGGTCTAGCGTTTGGGAAGAATCTCCCCTGTGCTCCTCCTCAAAGCTTTTTGTGCTTTTTTGTGTAGACGATGGAGGTTTGACTTCTGGAACAGAGGAGCTCTTGAGAACCTTTGGTTTTGGTGCAATTGCTGGCTTGGTTTTCCTTGCAGCTTGTATAACACCAGAAAGTACAACATCTGGCTTCGGTGCAACAGGTGGAGGTGTCGCTTTGTGTCCTACCACAAATTTTGGTTTTGGGGCCACCGGTGGCTTCTTAATTTCTAGGAAGGATGGAAAACAAAGACTTTAGTCACCATCAGGCCACAGAACCTCACCCACACCACAGTGTTATTAGAAGTTCTGTAACGTTTAAATCATGCAATCTACAAGATCTCAGTGTGTGCACATGTATATTTTTCTCTTAAAAGCATGCCTCCCTTCCCTACCACCACCTTTTTACTAGTCTCCCTTCTTCCTTATAACAAGTACAATCAAGAGCAGTAGGAAAAGTCTTTTAAGGAAACATGTTCCTTAAAAAACTTTAACTTATGAAAGTGCATGTCCTTGGTCAGATGCTAATGTATGATGCTAATGCAAGAAAGAGCAGATTAGCCTGGTTTTGCAGTTAATACTATTTAAAACCAGTGCAAATATGTTAACTGCCTGGTGTATAGTAAGCCATGAAGATAACAGAACAGCTAGGGTAACTACGAGGGCAGCTCGGTGCTTTCCCCTACCACCTTTGGAAACATGTAACCTAGAACTGCTCTTTCCCTTCCTCTCCTTTTCAAACAATATCCAGATGGATTACTGTACCAGCTGTGAAACTGGCACGTCGCTACCACCAGTTCAGCAAAATGGGTCTGTCCTGTGAAGTTAATGCACTAACTTGTAGCAAGTCAGTACTTCCCAACTCCGAGCGTAAAGCACGACTGCTGTGCATCTTAACAGAATTACTCTTCCCAACACATTACCCTCTGACCTAGAAAGTCACCACTGCTGTGACTTATGACCCACTTGACAGCACAAGATGACAAACCCTGAGGAGAGCGGACAGACAGCCGGAACAGGAACACACGAGGAACTTTGAGATTATGGAGTTTTGACTGTGTTGCTTTTGGGTGGTTTGGGGTTTTTTGGTTGGTTGGTGGTTTGGTATTTTTTCTTCTTAAAGTGTGCCTGAAAAATTTTAACATTGAAGGAGATCATTTATGACCAATTTATGTCCATATGCTGGAATAATTTCATATTTCTAAGTGCTTTCAGTGATTTTTGGCATACAAAAACTGATTTATAAAGTAAATGAGTTTCTCATTCTGTTTTTTTAAACAGTACTTCCATATTTATTACCTTTGGTTTGAACAGTATTTTGGTGTACTTTCAAGAAGTCATATACATTACATAAAATTCAAAACCCCATGCTAATTAATGTTTTACATGCAAAGAGACTGGGTAACACATTGATTTATTATTCCCTTTGAACTGCGGGCTTGTTGTTTGATTGTGTTTTATCACCATTATCATTAGATACACAATCTATATCCTAATCTCTTGCCTAGAAATAAGAGAATAAATTTCCAGGCTTGGTTTTTGGAGTTTTTTTTCATGTTTAGGATTATTTGTTTGTTGGAAAGCAAGCAAGACAGTTAAAAAAAAAGAAAGAAAAAAAAGGCAGATGCCCACAGTTGCAAGCATTTCCCAAACACTAAGCCACTACTACAAGCAGACAGCCAGAAACAATGTCTCTACTACAGAAACAGGAAAACCATGTTTTTCCAGGACATGAATCACTCAATGGTATCCAGGCTGACTCCACTTACACTTAGAATAGCTGCCCTCACTGCAATTATTTTATCAGAGAGGTAAATCCAATGGCAGAGAGAAATTTTGAGACATTTTGTGAGAGGGAACGCAGAATTTCTTTCCAAAGTTACAGCTCCCTACAGCCACCAACAGCAGCCGAGAGCAACCCAACTAGCCACAACTGCAAAGGACGGACCACCTTCTGATTCCTGTCCCAAGACAGGAGAGATCCACACTGTGAAAGTCAATAGTTTGCTAGGAGGAAATAAATAAATAAATAATAAGTATATATAAAAAAAGAATTAACCCTTTGGAAGGGCAGTGATCCTGAAGGGCAAGAGAGTTGAACACTGGCTTTCAGACAAGGCAACTGCTGGTCCCGTTGGAGAACACAGTGATGGCAACAAAGGAGCCTGTTTTCTACAGTAAAAACCTGAGGAAGGGATGCTCAGTTCATCACAGTACACAACGCGGTAGTAGATCAAGACCATGTTCAGTAATGTTTATTAAGTTATTTAAAGCTCCCTGAAAATAGGAGAGAGACAGTCTGCTTGGGAATCCTTCCTGATACCCAATTGAGAGAAGCAGACTGCAGAAGATACAGGAGATTGAACACTGGCTGGGTAAGTGATATCCTGGGGATAATCTGTCCCACTCTGCAAATTTAAGTCCATAAACCTTGGAAGCTTCTCTCCTTCCAGTGGGACTGCCTAATGTTTTGGATACAAATCAAACAAGATTACTCTGCAGGGCTTTCAACTAGGACTCATTAGAAGGTGTGGTGCCATTACCTGAACATGAGATTCAAAACTGAAACATGGAAATGTAAAGGGATTAAAAAAAGCCAACAAAACCAAACCAAAACAGCAGTGGTTTTTATGCCAACAGTGGAAACTTGGATAATGAACAGACTGAGAAAAATTCTGTTCTGATAATAAGCACAATTCACTACTACTTCCAAAGCCTACTAGAATTTTTCAAATTACTCCAAACCTTAAAAACCATTGGGACAGGCAGAAGAGATAGGCAAATTGTGTGGTGTAACAAAGACACTACTATCTGCTTTAAAGCTATTGCTTATTTCATCTTGAGTAGATATGGGTCAACGTATTAACAGGCACATTACTGTCTCGGTATCAATACCACTCTGCAGACAACCCGTCAATCAGAAGGGAATGTGATGAAAAGCCCTTTCAAACATAAATATGACATGAGAGGGCAGACTCCAGGAAGGGAATGCATACCAATAGTTTTTCCCATCAAAATATCTTTAATTTTCTGATGATGAACTTAGGGAAAAAAATCACAGCAGCTAGCCAAGGGTAAAAGTATATTAGATTTAAATTAGGGACTGAGAATTAAAGTTCAGTTGGCTATATATTAATTTAGTCATATGTGGATAAAAACCAGTTGTACATAACACAGTGCTTTGAAAGGGACAATTTCACATCCTGAATAGAAAGAAAACTAAGTAGGAGGCAACTGTTTTATATATAAAGGTGTAAGGAATGACTGGAAGTCATATGATAATGACTTTTTGTTAAATGACAAGCCTAAGCAAACCTCTTCGGTGAAAAAGCCAATAAGCATAATTAATTACACATCAAATGCATGGAGTGGTGAGTTGTTTGGACAAAGGGCTTTTTCCTGGTGCCACATGGAACTGTTCAACTAAGAACAGTGATGTTGGTTATGCTTAGGAGAGTAAAACTGAAGAGAATTTGGAAATTGCTGTAGTTATTTTATAAGCTCCATGTCAGTCTGCAGCTAAGTGGTAAACAAACTCCAAATTACAAAAAGATTATTCAAAAAACATGAAGGGAGCAGAAAATATTTCAGTACACAGCAGCTACCAGACTGTTAGGGACATGCTATGTCACCTTCTGGCATTTTGAGATGAAAACTTGAGACAAATGCAAGAAATAACCACAGAAGTGTCCAAGCTCTAAAAATCATGCCTCAAATCCCAAGAAAGCTCATCCTGCTTAATTTAAGCCGTGAGATGGTAATGATGTATGTACTTATGCACATGTGAAAGATTTCTGATAACAGATAGTTCTTTAAACAGGGGTGTGGGGGGGAAACCAGGTGCAATACAAAGCCATAGCTGACCACTGAAGTCTGACATGATCAACCAGAAACAAAGCTTTAAAATTATCATCAAAACTCAAGGATAATTAACTATGGGAACATGACACTTAGGGTTGTGATGGAACCACCAGCATTTACAGTCAACCTAAACTCACTGAGACACTGCAGAAGTTTTGGAAGAACTTTTGGACTGGGCATTGGATTATCTGGCCTGTCTTGCTCAGTAGATTAGACTAGAGAATCACTGAGAATCCTGTCAAATCGTAGCCCACTTCTCAGAGAGGACCCCTGAATCCAGATTAGCATCATTGGTTACCAGTAACAAACCCCAAATGTAAGAGCAAAACCACAAAGCTTTATTTGCATGAACAGATTAAATGTTTAGGAGCCAGAGAAGCAGCCAGACATATCCTCCGACTTGCTTTACTAGGCAAAGGAAGAAATCCATAAATAAAGTGACGAACAAAGCTGCCATCACCAACAGGAAATCTGCTGCTCATCTAGGAACAGCCAACACCACGTGCAGTGCTGAAAAAAACCCCAAAACATCACACTTAAAAACACCAACACACCCAACACCCTTAAAAACAAGTGGATTAAAGGCATTATTTTTCTTACAATAAATAGCCATAAGCACCACCTATGCATAGGCTCTTTGTCTGACTTCAGGCCACTGCACAGAGAAGAGACATTTGAATTATCTCCTCCAGAGTGCTGAGGAAAAGGCAACACCCATTCTCATCCTGCTGAGCTCCTCCACAACTGATACTTGATATTGCTCAACTGGCATGTGTTCCTTACCTTCAAGTTCTTTTAAAGGACTGTGAGAACACCCTGGAGCAACTTTTGCTCGCAGTGTTTTGATCTTTAAGTGTCCATTTTTGTTCTTCAGATCATAGGATTTGGCAACTGATGGCCTTACTTAAAAATCCTCAGGAGTCTTCCCCTACACACTATCACGAATGAGCAGAAAAAACAGTAAGACAACGCAGTCTTAAGCACTGTTACTACACAGCTTTAAACCTCAAATTTTTACATCATTATCTTACGTCCCCAGCACAGGAATAGGGAGAAAAAGAGATCCATGAAGTTGAACTGAGGCAAAAAAAAAAAAAATTAAAAAAATTAAATGCCACTACTACTCTGGCAGTAGTGACATTTCTTATTACTAAAGGAACATTCTCCCAGGTTATGTTTATGCCCATACTTTTGAGATTATGTTAACAACTTCTACACTTGCAAACAGCAGAAGAACAAAACCCAAGTTATGTTCACCTCCACCTCTCTGAGAAACAGACAAATAATTCTGGACACCATCACACAAACATAGTTTGATACTCCTTTCCTTGCAACAATCCACATGGAGAGGACTCTCTCCTGGTGTTCAGGTCCCCTACAAGACTGCCTCTAGCCACTCAGCTATATCCCTGTGACAGAATCACACAATCCCCCCTAGAGCGATATCCTTTTTGAACCACAAAACAGTAGGGAATTAGCAAAACAACCAAGCGTGGCATAAGATTTTGACAGCAGCTGGACCTTAATTTAAGGTGCAGGTACACAATCAAGTTACTACAGGGTGAACCAAGGTGTAAATATAACAAATTAGCTCTTCTATAGAAGCTGGCTATGCGTATACTCTTACCTTACCGCACAGCATACAGGGACGGTTTTATTCCTTTTCACCTACAAAATGTACACATTGGCTTTCTCATGGCACACCATATTCCCAGAGTTAGGGAGTCACGTCTGTAGGCTATATATGAAAATAACACAATACCCAGAAGGCATCTACCAAAGGATCAACGTGCAGTTTTTTCTTATGTGAAGGAAGACCTCACTTCGACAGCCCATTTAGTGTTCCTGGGGCTACCTTTGGCATAAAACACTACCAGACACAAACCAAGAAAGTCCACTTTTAAAGAGCACATAGGGAGAGAAAAAAAAAATCTGAATATGTGCCAAACTTAATAGCTATTACTGCAATGGCAGCTAATACTTTCACAGAATCACAAGGATGGTAAAGACCTTTAAGATCATCAAGTCCAACCATTCCTGTCCCATGCTAAACCATGTCCTAAGTGTTACCTGTCTCTCCATGCACTGTATTTTATAACTCCCATTCTCCAGAATCTTTAAGTTTTAATGACTCACAACAAGGCTTTTCAGTTAAATTTCTTCGCATTTGGCTAGAGAAAGAAAGTTTCATTCAGTAAACATCTCTACGAAGTATTCTGAGATCATTAATCTGTATTTCATGTGAATGTGTATTTATTTTCTCATTATGCAGAGGCTCTGATTTGCTCAGATGCCACAATGCTCAAATGAAAACAAAAAAGGGAATGAGTCATGACATCCCGGAAGATAATACACTTTTAAAATACAAGGGAAAATGATGGTTTCCAAGCCACTACAGTTTTAGAAAACATCCGAAACAGACTGCAAAAGGAAAACATTAATTTCAAAATCTCAGGTTCTTCCATGACTTGTTTGAGTGAAACAGGAAAATTGGGGATAACTTTAGGTCAAGAGATGAATAAACAACCTTTTAAGATTGCATGCAGAGATAGAGCTGAGTAACTCTAACGAGACTTGACATATTAGAGGGTTAAAGGGACATTAAACCCTGTAGGCCTCATTTTTTCAATCCTTGAAGGCAATGAAATTTGATTGGAAAAGTCATGTTGATTTTGTTTATCTGTTCCTGCTATGCTTTTTTTCCCCCTTTGAATTACATTTTTGACATTAAAATACACTACATGTTTCTCATTGCTGTTGTCAAATCAGATTTAAAATCTGAGCTATACATTCTGCCCACATTAAATAAGCCGTATAGATTCACATATAAGGACTGTTTCTTCAGCAAGAAACAATAAATGTCAAACTCGTAACTCTTGAGCTTTTGTTTTTCCCTTTTAAAGGCAAAGGACATACTTGAAGGCAGCACAATAGTTCCAGGCAGAAAATGAGTAAATGTGCATTCATCAGCACCGTATATAAAGAATATGCAGTACATGAGAAAGCAATGAGAGAATAGCTATAAATGAAGGTTGAAACCAACATACAGGTTGATCACTACAGTAAAATAATTTTTAATTATCTAGAGATATTTAAAATAAGTGCTATTATTCCATAGTTCCACCAAGTCCAGATTTACATATACATTTTTATATATGCAAGCAACAGCTATGGCAGAATGCTTTCACCTGTCACTGAACTATGCCTAGCTCTGGACTGAGATGTAACTGAAAATGTTGTGGAGGAGCTAGAACAGATTATAGAGCAAGAAGCTGTACATGCACTGCATTATTTAGAAAGACAGAAGGCAAGCTGGAGTGGACTTAAGGTTGGGTTATCAATGTCAGACCTTTCACAGCTTCCGCCCATGGACAGAAGCTGTGTTCAGTATTCCTCTCGAGTAGCACACTCTCTCTTACAGAGGGTCCTGTACACCAAGCTAAAGTCAGTGACATCTACAAATTCTACTTAAAGTTAGTAAATCAATACTGATGATGTTGCAGCAGGTTGCTTTGTTCTAAAGGCGTGTTAGGAGACGACACAAGAGAGACACTCAAGCCCTTCATGTTAAACCAAAGGAAGAGCAGAAGGATTTCTAGGCCTTTGAAGTTCCATCTGAAGCCTTCACTCGATGATAACACTTTTACTGAAACCCTATATTGTCAATCAGTTGTCAGAAAGCAGGCATACATAGCACAGGCCAGAGTAATAACTGGATTTACAATCTAAATAATTTCAATGTAGGGAATAGACCCAATAGATCTCAGAACTGGAATTGAAATACAAGAGTTGGTAAGTTTTTTACCTGAGCAATACCTTATAAAGCTAGCATGGACATTTCAGGGGCTAAATTCTGCAGCAATACAGAGACACAGACACCTTTGGAACTGGCAGTCCTCAGACCCTTTATACCCTGAAGATGTCCACAGCTGTCACGTCACTGCTAGCACAATTGAGAAACTCTGACCTATTCCGCCCCCTCCCTTTTTTTTTTATCCTCACATAATCCATCACACACAAAATACTCTTAATGCCCTTTTCAACAGCCTTCAGGTACCCCTCAGCCTCCCTCTTCCTGCCCAGCAGGACTCTCTCTAGCTTCCTCCTTCAAACACCTGGCTAAAATTCACATTTTCCATCAAACCATCCCACTTTCTTCTCACCGATTTTCCTTAGCATCCTTTCTCTTTCGCTTTCCACGTGACTTTGCTCACCTTCCCCACAAACACCACCACAACATTAACCCAAACAGTCACCAGCAACCTCAGCTCTACAAGTCCTAGTGCTGGAAATCTATCCAACTTTCTGAAACTTAGATCCCTATCGGAGGTATTTTGACAGCCCAGCTCTAAGCTCTTGAGCACCCCCTATAACACTTGTATCTGCAAAACTTTTAACTCTTCAAAAGACAGGGGGTGAATTGCCCTACCAGCGGCACTACTAAACAACATGGATATAGAATCATAGAATGGCAAGGGCTGGAAGGGACCCCAAGGATCACAGAGCTCCACCCCCCCTGCCACAGGCAGGGCCACCAACCTCAGGCCTGGATCTACACAAGGTTGCCCAGGGCCCCATCCAACCTGGCCTTGAACACTTCCAGGGATGGGGCAGGGATATACAAAGCAGCTAAAACAACAGCCTACTTTACTGCTTGGCTTTGGAGATCTAACCACAATCAGCTCTGCCCTACGCATTAAAAATGGGTATATATTACATGAAGCAGAAAGAGGCATTAATAGGTGTTTTTTCTTTGTTTGTTTCCAGTAAATTCTGATTAAGAGAGCCCAGATCATTTAATTAATGCTGGACTTGGCAACAGCTTGACATATTCGAGGGGAGAACACTGTGAATTGGGTTGGTTTTGCTTGAAGTCCCCGTACTGCCTTTTCCCTGGAACACCTCCTGTTCCAGCCCTTACAGGAAGCACTTCGCTGCTTCAAGTTTACAACCGTAATTAGTTGGCTTTTTCCAGGCAATACATCATAAACCTACACAGGACATCTTTTGAACGCAGAAACAACTCCGATTCTCATCTTCAAGCAGACTAGGAAAGGAATCCACTCCTGTAACTACATGGGTGAAGGAAAGCACTAGGAGCAGGCACAGCACCCTGCAGCCGAGCCAACAAACCCTGGAAGCGACTCCCTCAAACACGGGGAGCTCTTGTTTTCGCCCAAGAACTTGCCTCTTTTAGCTCTTTTAGCCATGTCGTTGCCAGCGGTAAAGCAAAGGGAGAGAAAAGGTAAGGGGAGCGCTGAGGTGGGACAGTTCAGCAAGCTGGAAAGGCCAAAAGAGAAGGCTTCCCAGTCTCTCCGCCCCAGCCCGTGCCAGCTCGGCCAAGGCAGATCCACCCTCTGAGGCAAAGCCGGAGCTTGGCCGCTGACAAACTTTCTCAGCACCGCGAAGCCCGAGGGAGCGATAACCCACACGCCGGAGCGGGCTTTCCAGCTGGAAAACCCGGCTCCCGGCGGGTGCTCCTGGCAGGTTCCACCCGCCGCCAGCTCAGCCCCACACGGAGTGACCCGGGGCGCGAAGCCTCCCCGTCGGACACGGGAAAGCGGCCAGAGCCGCACGCCGGCAGGCGAGCGGAGAGCCGGGCTCAGCTCCGCGCAGCGCCGGCCGCCGGGGCCGGGACCCGGCCGCACAGAGCCGATGCCGGGGAAGCGGAGCCGCCCGTAGCGGAGCCGGGGGAAGGGCTGCCCCCACCGGGGCAGGAGCGGGGTGCGAGGCTGCGCTGCCCTCCCCGCTTGCTCCCCTCCAGCCAGCCTCCCCGCGCTTCCCGCAGGGACGAAGGGGGAAACACATCGCCACGGTCCCGCCGCAGCGGGGGGGGAAGAGCCCAGCGGCGCTGGGACGAGAAAGCGCGACGGCGGCTCCGGCTCCCGTCCCGCGACGGCACGGCAGGGAGGTCGTGCCGTCCCACCCTCGTCCTCCCCCTACCCAGGAGCGCCGGGCCACGCCTGCCGCTACGGGGTGAGGTGAGGCTCTCTGGCCGCAGGGGTACGGAGACTCCCTGCCTGCCGCCGGCCGGGCGGGAGGAAGGGAACAGCCGCTCCCCAAACTTTCCCCGGGCACTCACCGGCGGAGCTCATGGTGCTTCCCACGCGCCGCGCCGTCCTCCCCCTCGTCCCTTACGCCCCGGCCCCTCTGAGGGCCGAGGAGAAGGAGCCCATTGTTCCCCCGCGCCGCCACCCAGCCGCAGAAGCACCCCCCGCCCGCCGCCGCATAACTCCCCGCGGCTGGCGGCAGAGTAAGCGCCGGCACCGCTCCCCGCCGGCCGCCACCGCCCAGCGGCGCCCCCTACCGGGCCCGCGCTGCGCCCCGCCCCGGCCCTGCCTCCTCCCCCGCCCACCAATCAGCACCTCCCACAGAGCGCCCGGAAGCGAGCTCTCGGTGTGCGTTCTGGGGGCTGTAGTCCCGTTCGGTGGGAGGCGAGGTAGGGCCGGGCCGGGCGGGGAGAGGAGGGGCCGCCGCCGGCGCGGCGGACTCCGTTTCCCAGAGTGCCCGCAGGGGGTGGCATGGCGGAGAAGGATGACACCGGAGTTTGACGAAGAAGTGGTGTTTGAGGTGGGCGCGGGGGCGACCCGGGGCGGGTTGGGCCCGTGTCTCTCCGCCCCTCGCCGGGGCGTTGCGCCGCGGCCCCCGGGGGCGGTGTGCGCCGGGCGGCCCGAGGTGACCGTTGGGCGTGAGGCGGGCGCAGGGCCCGGCCGGGGGCAGCGCCCGCCTCGGGCAACCTGAGGCGGGCGGGGGAGCGGAGGGGGGCGGGAGCCGGCGGGACCGGTAGATCGGGGCGGTGCTCGGCAGGACGGCGTGGGATGTCCCGGGATGTCCCGTGCTTCAGAGCAACCTGGGGACCGGAGCCGCGCCGCGCCCCTTTGCGCAGGCCGAGAGCGGGACGGCTGGCGGGAGAAACAGCCGGGGCGGGGAAGGCTCAGCCGGGGGAAGGGGCGATCCTTTGTGCGGCTGCCCGCCGCGGCCCGGCGGCTGCCGGGCTGCCTGTCCCCGCGTTCCGGCCCGCCGGCGTTGCGATCTCGGTGAGAAGGAAGCGCGGCGGAGCGAGAGGCCCGTTTCGGCGGGTGTTCCCTCAGAGCCGCCTGCTCCGGCCTGTGAGAACCGTTAGGGGTGAACGGCCGGCCGGGGTGCGCCGGCGGGACGTGCTCCCTCCTGGCTTCAGGTTAGAAGGCGCGGCGCCTGTGAGAGGCTTCGCACCGCTCTGCGAGCTCATAAATCCTGCTTCTGGACCCGTGTAGTTCCCTCGAAAGGGACATTCTCGTTTCAGCACACACGCGTCTGCGGGGCGAATGCTAACGCTACCTTATCTTTCCAGCGGTTGTGTTATTTCCAAGGTTTCCATAAAACCTTTGCAGGTCTGTTGCATGTCTCCTTAGGTAACGGGGCCACAGTATCATGTCGGCCTTATTTAAAACGGTGCTGAAACATACCTGCTGTTGCGGTTCAGTGCGAAAATCAGATTGGTTTGCAGGGCAAGGATGTCCTTCTGCCTTCATGGGAGGTACACGCAGTTTTGCAGGCATACAGGAAAGTGGTTATAGGGAAATACCATCTTTAAAATTATTCATTATCATAATAGCAATAAGGCTTCTGGCTTTGCCAGGATGCAAAAAGTGCCTTATGTAAGGAATGCTTTCTACTCAGCCTTTTTCTCAGTGCTACCTCTTCATGGCTTTGGTTTGTACCACAGAGTTTTGTGTTTATCTCAAATTGACTTTGAATCCTAACAATAAAATATGTTCTATATATTGCCACTATGTTAAATCACTTCCTTTCATGACATAAATCCATAGTGCAAGTTTATTTCACAGGTATAATCCATGCCCTCTCCATATCCTTCTTCAGTAAGTGTGATACTCATTTTAGAGTTCCATAGCTCTTCATGCAGCAGTTAGTGGTTTTATAGAGAAAGTTGTGCTGTGTAGGGCGTAATAGATTTCCCTGTATGTGCATATGTACTTCACTATTTGCATTTTGGGAATGGATTTCTGTCACAAGTAAAGACTTTGATACATTACAGTATCAAGTGTGTGTTTATATACACACTTCTGAGTGACATAGTAACGTAACTTTCATATATTGGAATACAACTGTAAGATCAGATATGAGTAGGCAAAGTAGAGGGTTGGGGTTTTTTTGTTTGGGGTGCAGATCTGGGTGAGATGCCCACTGATAACAACAACAAGTACCTTGAAATACCCACAAAAATTATCTCAAGAAGTGCTCAGCAGAGTTCATACTATTGTAAAAAAGAAGGCTCCACATATGAATTATGAGCATACTTCACACAGATGGAAAAGAGATGGGAATTAGCAAGGAACCAAATGTATTTGGGTACAACATGCTACAATGCATTTATTTTTTAATTACTGGGCTTTTTTTCTTGGGCCCCAAGCACTCTCTCTTAATTATTTATGGTTTCTGGTAAGCAACTACATTTTTTTGCACCTAGATAGATAGTTTCCTGTGTTGTTAGTCACTGTTGCAAGGAGACCTTCAGCATTTAGATGGAGGTTACTGTGAGCTGCTCCTTTCTCTGTGTTTTTGGAACTCTTGAGAACAAAATATCGGTCAATATTATAAGTAGAAGCAGTGTACTAACAGATGCATAGTCAGGAAATAAATAGTCCTTCATAAATTTCATACCCACAGAACAGGTAGGAGAGGGAAACAAATCACATGGGGTATGCTTCCATAACCTGTTCCACATCAGTTATATGCCCAGTTATTTTCTGATCATTTTTCAGGTCGTAGCTCTGTCCAACAGGCCCTGAATGCATCAGTGACAGCTGATAATGGCCCGCTGATAGATGTTTATGAGCTTCCAAGGACCAATCATTTTTCTTACTATCAACGTATCTTTTACATTAGTGAATCTCTGAAGGAAGGGGAGCACAAGCATGGCATCACTCTCCTGGGAAAACAGTGTTTTCCATTCACAGTTCAGGACCCACTGCAGATAGTTGTGACTGATAGTTTACTCACTAAGTGCTGCAATACTCTGTCCACTTTGTAAATGGATTCCCTCAGCAGCCAGTGGTTTTCATTCACCAGCTGCATAGTCATGAGCACTTCAGTTCTTGCATTACAGTGTCCTGGTTCTGGCCAGACCAGAGTCAACCTCCCCAAGCAGCCAGCCCAGGTGAGCTGAGTTAACCCGGGCTGTTTTACACACCAACAGACATCACTGCCTCATAAAGGGGCTGGTCAGGGAGGGGTGCTCTTGGGTGCCTAAATGGCAGTCTGAGTGTGGCTGGGGTGTTGGGTTGGTCTTCCTGTTGTGTCATACTCTGTTATCACTGTGTGTGAGCGTCCTTTGTGACTGGCTGTTACTGTTCCCCTTTCACAGTGATTTTTGTCAGTAAACTGTCCTTATCCCAACCCATGGAGGCTCTGTCTTTCTCCTCTGGGAGTGGCTTGTGGTGCTCAGCCATTGTTTGGGGCTGAACCACTGCATACAGTTACTCTCGTAATTAAAATATTGCAGCTATTAGAGGGGGAAGGGACAGAACTGAGGAAGTGTGGAGGTGCCCTAATATGCTTGGCCTAGGTTCCTCTGCCAGCACTGTGTCAAACAAAAAATTGTCGCAGTATAGAGAGCAGATGGTACTAGAAAAATGGCAGAACAATGAATTACATTCTTTATCAATGTTTGTCTTAATTTATTAAGGGAGATCATGAGATAGGAAGCTTGATGTTAAATTACTTGATGTGAGTCTTTTACAAAATGAGCTACAAGGATAAGAATGCTGCAATTACAGTGTACCCCAGAGTCCCCTGAAAAATGGCAGTGTTTTACACATTTTGCTATGAGACTGGAATTGTGTTAAGTCTTGTTGCTGTTTGGACATTGATATCTCATTTTGGTTTTCTTTCTTCTTTTATGTATAAATCAAAGAAGCTCCTTGTTCAAATTGGCTAAATTTCTGCAGTTATTCCAGTGGGAGGACTGTGTCAGAACTTCATTGCTTTGATAGTTAATAATGCCATCTAATTTCTGACTTGAAATTTATTCATGGCCACTTCATGCCTACTTGTGCTCCTGTATTGTACATTAGCATATATAATTATTATATTTCTCTTTAATTTAGATGTATTCATAGAAAGCAATATTAACCTGGCAAAAGAGTTTGCTAAACTGAATAATCCAATATATTTTAGCATCCTTACACAAAACAGGTGTTCCTGTTAATTTTTGGATTGGGTGGGTTGGTTTGTTTGTTGGAGGTTTTTGCATCTACGTCAGTTTGAGTTCATCTTTCTTGCTGGGATGTTGTACTTTCTGCACTTTCTTCTGGCAGGAATACCTTGTTTCTTGCACCCTAGGACTACAAACATCTTTTAAAGTCTCCGTACTGTTTGACTTGCTTGTAATGTGATAGGGTAGCCACTCATGTCTGTCCATATTTTCATCAACATGTTCCGCATTATTGTGGAGGGGGTTTTTATTAGTCCCTCAGTTTAAGGTCTTGCTGTTGTCCATCGTTCAACTGTATGCCGTTATCAGTACCTACTCAAGGTCATCCAGTTCTTTTTGTATGATATATCAATTCTTTCCTGTGTATATGGTGTTACTAGGAAACTTCACTAGCGTGTTTTTTTTGTTATAAGAATAAATAAGGAAAAGTCAAAAGCTTTGACAAAAGGTTCATTCTTCTGGAACTCCATTAGCAGCCACTTTCTGATCTGATAGCTTTCCATTCATCATAAACCACTGTTACCTCTGCCATCTACATCTTTGGTTCCTTTCCCATCTACTTCATCTTAACCGATACAGCACAATACCGAAAGTCCATACCCCATATGGTGTGGTATAAAAGGTCCATATAAACTTCCTGCATTTCCTTTATCTAGAAAAACTAGCTGTCTTGTCAAAGAAAGGTGTTGAGTGAGTTTGGCATAATCTACTTCTGGTGAATGCAGGCTGTATGTTTTTTGATGATCATCTGTTTTCTTCTTCGTCTTTGAATTTTGCAAGCAAGAATAATTATTCTCAGTAGCATGCTGGCTTTTGATCATATTCCTAGATCTGACATATTCTTGATTGCTTTTTTTTTTCTCCTTGTAAATATAGGCACTATGTTTTGCTTTTTTCCACTTCTGTGAGTTTATAGATTTATTAAAAATCCTTTATGCTGGATCTTTTATCTCCTGTGCCCATTCTTTCAGAGCACTGGGATGAAGGTGATCCAAACACTGCTCTTTGAGTGCATTTTCAGCTCCTGATTTCTGCTTCCAGCTAAGTAATTTGTCCTATATTTTAATGAGCTGGTGAAGGTTTGTTTTTTACATTTGGATAGATATTCAAGCTGTTGTCATGGTTTAACCCAGCAGGCAGCTAAAGCGACCACACAGCTATTTGCTCACTCTCCCACTACTCCCAGTGGGATGGGGAAGGGAATTCAAAATGGAAGAAAAAAAACCCCTCATTGGTTGAGATAACAGGTTAATAGGACAGAAAAGGAAGATAATAACAATGATAATAAAGAATATACAAAACAAATGATGTACAGCACAACTGTTCACCACCTGGAGTCAATGCACAGCAGGATCCTGAGCTGCCCTGCCTCCTGGGCCACTTCCCACTTCACTTGTCATTCTGATGACCTGGTTCTGAGACTACACTTCCTCTGCTTGAAGTGTAGGTAGTTGCCAGGAGAGGTGTTTGGGCTTCACTCCTCTTTTCTGGCTTGTTCCCACCTCTTTCTTATGCTGGCACCTGGATTTGTTGGTGTTACTCTAAGCGGAGTCGGGAGACTGATTAGAATATAAGCCAGAATGGATAAGAGGGGTAAAAAGATGGATTTTACTTTTTTACAATTGTATCAGTTTGTTATTCTATCTCACCATTTGGCTGTATAAATCACCATTGCTGCTCTAAAATGGTACTGCAGCTTTCTGTGCCCGCTGGTAATGGCAGATTAAATTGACCATATAAATGCAGCCTGGGGAGATATCTCTGCTGCAAATTGCAATGTGCTGTAAAGGCACCTGGACTAGTGACGGATGGACTGTTTCACGTATTTTCCTTCTCAGCAGTCTGCTAAGAGGAAGAGGAGGACAGGCTGTGTTCCTTCTCATTGCATGACTGGGAGGCAGGTGATACCAGAAAGAAAAGAAACTCAAGCTTAAAATTGTAAAGAACAGTCTGGTTGTTGCAGAGGCCAAGTAAACTCATCAGGCTTTTTTGGATAACACTAATGTATCTGAATGGATAAATAAAAATATTATATGGGCCATATGGTGTGTGAACCCATATTGCCTTTATTATTTTTAGTAGAAAATTTGAAGACAAAAATACGTGATGATCCATAGTAAATGTTGATATCTATCGGTCCAATTTTTTTTTAATCCTCCTCTGTATTAATTACTCTGGGGTCATGGTTCCTGTAGGGTTGATACCTGTACCTGCAGCACTGCTCTCACAACCTGAAGTCATGAATCAACTTTCTTGAAACACTTGAATAAAAAAGTAACCCACTGTACTTTTCTTTTGGACTTTACAATGTGACCGTCTCCTTTGTTTCTTGGATGCTTTTCACTTGTGTAAAGACATTTGCTCACAGTGTGTTGTCATTAGGATGCAGAATTAACATGATTGATTGTGGGTAAACAAGTTAGTTCTTTGAAGCTGGTGTTTTAAAGAGGTTTTCAAAATGTTTTCTAAACACTCCACTAGTTTAAGAGTCAGACATGTTAATTTAGTTTTGTATGCAAGTGAGGGGCAAAATCTGGGAGTTGTTAACAACTGGTGTAAGCCAAACTGCTTATCCTGTGTCAGCCTACTCTGATGACCTGCATGATCCATGACTTCCCACCCAAAGATCTGGGTACAGAACCTGGCTGTCATAGTACCCTCTCCTCCAGGGAAAGTCATGTTCACCATCTGTACTTTCAGAGATTTTTCATCTCTGTCCTTGTCAAAAAGATCCTGCTCAGCTTTTCACCTGTATCCTCAGATCTACTTTTGAAGGGGTAAATAATCCAGAGCTCTTGGTGAGTTTCAGGGCTTAATCTAATGTGTAGTATTTTTTTCTAAGACTTTTCCACGATGGCAGCAGTGTGCAACCACCTGCTGAGAATGCAAAAGAAAGAGCTTTCCCTTGCACTGATCCAGTGATACGGAACTATTCACAGGCTATAAAACTTTGCCAACGCTTCAGGACACGTGGATGTATGTGAAACTAGATATGTTTTGCATCACAAAATATCTGAGAACAGTACTAGATTAATGGCTTCATAGTACTTCTTGGAGCCTGCTTCTGAATCAGATGATACAGTGATGCAGGAGAAACCAAGGTCTACCTTCCTGTGGCAGTGAAAGGAGAATAGGAAATTTAAGTGATTCTTTTGCTGCCTTGAATTCATTGTCTAATATTAGCCCTGTCAGTGCCTGGCTCTCTGTCAGTTGGAGCACAGGAGGAGGTGGTTACCAGCCAGGAGAATATGACCAAGGCTTTTAAATACGCTTGCTTGGGAAGTCTTATTAGTGGCTGCATAGAAGATCGATGTGCAGTAATTCTTTCAAGCAGTATCTTTTTAAAAGCCTTTAGCAATCTGTCATCCTTTTTTCCCTCCCCCCCTCCCCCCCCCCCCCCCCCCAGTTAGAAAGCCACATTAGTCAGGAGAAATCGCATGGTCCTGGGAAGTTTCAAACTGCATCTGCTGATGCCGTCAGGAAAATGCTACTGTGCAGGGGCACAGGCGCAATTACACTGACAGCTGCTCCTCAGCCTCGGCGTGGGTCATCCTGGAGGGACAAGCAGAAAGAAACGTGGAGGCGGGTGAGATTCTGTCAGGTGCATGGGAGCAGTACCGGAGAGAAAAATGGAATACCCTCTTCCAGGAAACAAAGATTGCGTTGTCTGTGAGTGTTAGTTCAACTTCTTCAAATCTGTGGGATGTTTTCCTTGGGGGGTTTTGTTTGCTTTGGGTGTGGGGTGATTTCTCAATCCTGTTTATTTTGTTCTGAGTTTAGCCACCTGTTCGGCATATCTTAGCCTTTGCTGTCACTGGGGTAGAAATGTTGAATTCATTTTTTTGAGATGATAATTCATCATTTGTAGTTATTTTTGAGGTGATTTAAGCTCCCAAGGTGTTTTGGGCATTTTGATAACCTCAGCTTTGGAAAAACATATCTGTATTTTAAGAACTGATCTCTAAACCTCTTATCTGCAATAGCATGAAGTATTACTTTTAAGGTTAACCTGCTCCATGAGCTATGGTTGGAGACTAGAGCAGGGAGTTTACAGGTAGTCAGTTTTATCATGGTAAAGAACATTGGGTGTGGAAAGCCCCTGTCTCTAATGGAGAATTCCTGAGTCATTTACTTCATGATGCATCAGCAAAAATACTTTGGGTGTGGCTTTGATTTTCAGCTGCTATTGTAATAAGGCTATGAGAGGTAACAGTGTCTTATTCTGAGTTGTGAATGCAAAGGTTTTTCTCAGAGAATACACAAAATGCCTCACATTAAGGTGCAGTATTTGTGCTTGCAAGGCTGCCATAGATGTAAATATTTGAGTAGAAAGCTATGAAAAGTACGCTTTTTTCTCAAGCTAGGGACTTCTCTGCTGTAACAACTTACCCATCAAATAGCAGTAGGCAATGTTATATATGTTTATTTTTAATGTTTGGCTTAGTTTTGATTGGGGTGGGAGGTTCCATTTATTTGTACTGTGGGCTTGGAGTTGCAAACACGGTGTTTAGTCTTCAGCTCAGGTGGTGGTCTTTCCTAATCAGGTCAGTGCTGTATGGCAAGTGGCATTAAAGTAAGCATTGGGAAAGGGTTAAAGAGCAAAACTGTTCTTTAATCCTGCCTGATATATCTTGGGTTTAGAATGACACTCAACCACTTCCAACAACAAAAAAAAGGAGAGTTAAAATTGCACATATATGTGTGAGTTGAATAATCTCAGTAATATGGATCTAAAACAATGCGCTCAAGGAGTTATGAAGGAGGAGGAAAGGATTTTCTTTCTCGATTTGGAAATGGGAGCTTGTACAAACCTATACTATAACTGTCTATTTACAATTGAATGGCTTTGAAGTATGATTGACTGTAGTGAATTAGAAAAATCCTAGAAAGATAAGTGGTTTTTTGGTGGTCCATCTCTGCTGAGTCCCCAGAAAACCGTAATTCCTAACATTTCCAAATGTGTATTCCTACTCAATAAATTAACTGCTTCTGCTTACCTTGCTCCAGTTATTAACAGGCTTTTCCATGCATCATCTCTATGAAGTACACCAAAGACTAATGACATTTTCTCTTTTGTCTGTCCTGGAACTGTTTCCAATTTGCAGAACATATTTTGGACAAGTAGTGCAATGAAAAATGTAAATGAATGGTCTGTCTCTTTTATCTACGTGGTCTCAAAAAGTGACTTAGAAGAAGAAACTTAGAAGATTCAGAAATAAATACAGCATATTGCTCAAAAACCCTATCTTGGTATCCTCACTTACTTTAGATCATATTTCCCATCAGAAGATCATATTACCCATCATTTCCCATGATGGTAACCTAACAATAAACTGAATACTTAACTTTTTTCTTCTTTGTAGATTGTTCATTACTATGTCATTCTACCAGACACAAGGAGAAATAAATAAACAAACCTGATTGTCAAACATAAGTAATACTAACTATTCTAGTGATTATCTGAGTTGATAGTGGTGGCAAGATTAAAAAATAAAGGGAAATAGATTCCTCTAGAATAATAACAATGCTGTATTAATTGGAAGATGAAATTTTGTATTTAAATTTTTCGTGCTGTCCAGTGAAACAACCTTGCTGTTGCCTTATCTCACATTCTTACATAAAAGCTTTCTCTCAAGTCTAATTTTTTTTTTTAATTACAACCTATTACTGCTTGGAAGGATACAATTACTGGTATGACCTGAACTAAAAGAGTAGTATCTGTAATACATGCAAGAATGCAAAATGAGTTGCTCTGGGTTGGTGGTTTTTTTGGTGGTAGTAGTTTGTTGTTGGAAAAAGGATTTCATGGACTTTGGGCAAAGAAAGTTAGAAGGACAGAAGGCAGATCCCTCCTATTTTCCCCAACCAAGAAACAAATTTTTTAAATATCATGGCCTTTGCCAGTGAAAACAGCTGAGCTTGACAATGCTGATGAATAACAGTGTGAATTGAAATCAAGGAAGCTTTCTCAGTAGTGCATGTTCAAGAATATGAACAGCTGCTTTTTTTTTTTTTTTAAATGGGAAAGGAGGTATTTACTGGTGAGAGGTTTGGGTAAGAGTGTAAGCTAGAAATTCAGAGCTACAATTGGGGGGACATCAGATAAATTATTAGCTTAATTATTGTTTTTAAAGCTTTGTGAAGATGAAAAATGCTTTGTAAGTGTGAAGTATAATACTTCTTTCTTGTACTGAAACAAGCAGTGTATAGAACAGTGTATTTTAATGCTATTGCAATTCTGTACTTGCATAGTTAATAATTTTCTGATTCTTTGATATTATTGGAAATTTTGTTTGAATGTTCATAATAAAATCTACTCTTTGGCTTTTTAAAATTCCTTTACTATCCATAAAAATTCCTTTTCTAGCCATTACTTACATCATAGGAGAAATTTGCTATGGACTACTGGATGCATCCTCAGTGAATTATACAGACCACACAGCTTTACAAGGCACGGGCTTGTCCATGTCATTTAAAGTTGGGCAGTATTTAGGGCATGAAATATAATACATAAATAGTGTGTATTTTTATATTAGCTTAGGCCAATATGTGTATGCCATCAGTGACATTTCTAATAAAGGAGTGTCATCTTCAAATTTTCTTAGCAATATGTAAAGCTGAGTGTGCTACATAAGAGACCTCACTCTTAATGATCAGTTCATTAAAGTTCTTAATAATCTAATATCACAAGGGCCTCAACCTACTTCTTATTCAGTGCTTTCTTTACCCGTATCTTACGTGCTTCTGCTGGATTCAGAAAGGGGAACAATGGTGGGTTTACTTAGAGCATAAAGGGGTTTAGTCACAGCAGAGCTCTTGAACTGAGATGTTCCAATAGGAAGTTAAGTTTTCCCTTTTTTTTTTTCTAAAAGATTCTTAGTGAAAGAGAAAACATGTAGAGCCAGAGAAATGTGTTAGAGGAGGATCACTGTAGCCTGAGGACTTTCTGAGAAACTGAAATAGGAGAACCCTTATACTTGAAAGGTGTATATGAGTGTGCTTGCCAACTGCATATCCTGGGGTGCATCAGGCACGGCATGGCCAGCTGGTATAGGGAGGTGATTGTCCCGCTCTACACTGTGCTGGTGCAGCCTCACCTCGAGTGCTGTGGGCAGTTTTGGGCACCAGAGTATAAGAGGGACACAAAATTATTGGAGAGTGTCCAAAAGAGGGCAATGAGGATGGTGAAGGGTCTGGAGGGGAGGTCTTAAGAGAAGAGGATGAAGTCGCTTGGTTTATTTAGCCTGGAAAGGAGGAAGCTGAGGAGAGATCTCATTGCGGTCTGTGGCTTTCTGATGAGGGGGAACGAGGGGGCAGGTACCGATCTCTTCTCCTTGGCGACCAGTGATTGAACCTGAGGGAACAGCTTGAAGCTGCGACAGGGGAGGTGTAGGTTGGATATGAGGAAGAGGTTCTTTCCTGAGAGGGTGACGGGCACTGGAAAAGGCTTCTCAGGGAAGTGGTCACAGCACTGAGCTGGACTATGCACTCAGTCCCATGCTCTGACTTGGCTGGCCTTGTGTGGAGCCAGGAGTTAGACTCAATGATCCTTATGGGTCCCTTCCAGCTCAGGATATTCTGTGAACATACAAGAATAGCCATGTGTCACATGATGGCTGGCCTTACTTGAGACAGGTACGATAGAGGTGATGGTCAACACGATGGACAAATCTGCCAAGAACCTAGATATGATTTCCTTGGAGTCTGGCCTGGAGGGAACATCAAAACTGTGATTTTACACAAAACATTTTGTGTTCACCCACTATTTTGTCTATGTGCCTTCATTTAAATGGGGAAAGGTCTGGCTGTTTCTGACTAAAACCTCTGTGCTGCCCTAAAGCCTCTGGTGTGGAGGTGTTCGGGCCATCCCATGTGGAGATGTGCTGGCAGAGCACAGCTGGGTCCTATATGAAAACTATTTTAAGAAGACAAGGTTATGCATGTCCATTCATATTCCAAGGTTTTCCTGAAGTTATTAAGGGAATTTATCAGTGTCTTAAATAAAAGTAGTCTATTATGTTTTCTTTTCCATTTTAATTAAGTAATTCTGGAAGAGAAATATACCTTCTTTCCAGCCAGTCCAGAACAGTGCATTGTTTAATTAGAGTTGGATGCATTTGAAAAGTAATCATGGAGGAAAAGAAGATAGGATTGAGTGTCACACTGGAAAAATTCCCACAAGGAAGTGAGTCATTAACCTATCCAAGTGGGTTTTGTAATCGTTGTCTTTGTGAGTGAGAGGAATTGTTAGTACCTGCACAGAGCTGTGAGTTGGTACGGATGTTTAAGTTTCAGGTCATGACTGGACACTGAATCTGTTGTGAGTAACTCAGGGAGATCTTGCAAAGTATGAACTTACATGCTTTAAATAGGTAAGAGTGATCAAAATAGCTCTTCAGTGATGGGGTTAAAAAAAAAATCCCTAGAGGTAACAAGTTAATTTGTTCAGCTGGTATGATTGATGGCTTCCAGGTTTTGCTGTAGGACAAGCACTCATTTAAGATTTGGCTATGTTGGTACATGGTCAATAGTAGTTACGCTGCCTTCGCAGCTTGTAGCAGCAGGTTAATGATAGTGAACGTAACTATTCCTAGTAGATGATCACAGAATCACAGAGTTGTAGGGGTTGGAAGGGACCTCGAGAGATCATCGAGTCCAACCCCCCTGCCAAAGCAGCTCCCCAGCTCATACTGCACAGATAGGCGTCCAGATGGGTCTTGAATCTCTCCAGAGAAGGAGACTCCACCACCTCCCTGGGCAGCCTGTCCCAGGGCTCTGTCACCCTCACTGGGAAAAAGTTCTTCCACATACTGGTGCGGAACTTCCTGTGCTCCAATTTGCAGCCATTGCCCCTTGTCCTGTCTCCACTGACCAAAGAAAAGGGGCAGGCCAATTCCCCCTGCACCCCATACTTAAGATATTTATAAACATTGATTAGGTCCCCCCTCAGTCTTCTTTTCTCCAGGCTGAACAGTCCCAGCTCTCTCAGCCTTTCCTCATAGGATAGATGTTCCAGGCCCTTCATCATCTTCGTAGCCCTTCTCTGGACTCTCTCCAGGAGATCCCTGTCCTTATTACACCAGGGAGCCCAGAACTGGACACAATACTCCAGGTGGGGCCTGACCAGGGCAGAATAGAGGGGAAGGATCACCTCCTTTGACCTGCTGGCCACACTCCTCCTGATGCACCCCAGGATCCCATTGGCTCTCTTGGCCACCAGGACACACTGCTGACTCATAGCCAACCTATCATCAACCAGGACCCCTAGGTCCTTCTCCACAGAGCTCTTTTCCAACAGGTCATCCCCCTGCCTGTACTGATACAAATGGTTGTTCCTCCCCAGGTGCAAGACTTTACACTTGCTTTTGTTGAATTTCATCTGGTTTCTCCCTGCCCAGCTCTCCAGCCTGTCCAGGTCTGACTGGATGGCAGCGCAGTGTTCCTGCGTGTCAGCCACCCCTCCCAGCTTTGTATCATCAGCACTTGCTGAGGGTGGATGCTATTCCCTCATCAAGGTCGTCAATGAAGATATTGATCAGGACTGGACCCAACACCGAGCCCTGGGGAACACTGCTAGTCACAGGCCTCCAGTCAGATTCTGCTCTGCTGATCACCACCCTCTGAGCTCGGTCCAACAGCCAGTTCTCGACCCACCTCACTGTCCGCTCATCTATCCCATGCTCTCTCAGCTTTGCTATCAGGATGTCATGGGAGACAGTGGTTGTTTCTGCAGACCTCCACAACTGTGTGTTATTTATTGCAAAGGTTTTACTTTTTTATTTACAGTATTTTTGTTCTCTCTCTGATAGTATGTTATAATTCCTAAAGTGGTTTGTGTTCTTACTATGCAGTTGTCTGGTCTTCACATATTAGTGTGGGATGTTAATGAAATTCTTTGGGAGTCAAAATTAATCCTTAATTAGGCTATTTAAAACTGATTGCTGAGAGGTTTTCTTTAAAAAGAAATCTCTTTGTCCCGAGTAGAACTGGAGTTAGCATAAACATCCTTTCCATCAAATCCTAGATACTGCCATACATGTGGATATAATCAGAAGAATAAGATTTAAGTAAATCGATGTCCGATGCAGTTGACATCAAGAAGATTCAGAAGTCTATATTGATAAACATCTGACCAGTAAAAACCCAGCCCTCTGGCAATCAGAATTCAATACTTTCACTAAGAAGTTTTATTAAGGACTTTCTGTAAATCAGTAGTTTTGCCAGTGGCTTAAAAAAAGTTGGGAGGGGAGGTTTGTTGGTTTGTTGTTGGGTTGGGATTTTTTTTAATTAACTCTGATACTCCTTTGCCAGAAGTACTAGTACCATTCCTAGAGCAGAAGTCGTCTTCTACTTTCTTTTTCCATTTCTGTAAAGCACTCTAGGCAGCTCAACAGGTTAGACCAAGTCTTTATTTATTGAGTTTTGAAAAGTGCTCTTGTTTTAAGGTTTGTCTCAGTAGAAGTATATCATCTATTCAATTTTTACAAACTTTTGGATAACAGTAAGTGTTTCAGGTTCACCAAAGAATATTGGAAAATATATTACCAAATCCATGTTTGTGTATTGAAAACATGTAATTTATTGGCTAAAGAGCCCTAACAGGTAACCTAGAAAAAATATTGGGAAAAGTTGATTGGTTGCATGCTTTTTTCCTCATCGTGTTGACTGTCTTACAGCTTCTTGCTATGGTCAGAATAAAACTTAAGGAAAATAGTTAAAACCAAATTTTCCTTTCTTTATGTTAACTGTGTTGTTTGTTTTCCTGTTACATAGAATCACAGACTGGTTTGGGTTGGAAGGCACCTCAGAGCCCATCTGGCCCCAACCCCCTGCCATGGGCAGGGCACTCTCCTCTAGACCATTGCCCAAAGCCCCACCCAGCCTGGCCTTGAACTCTGCCAGGGAGGGGGCAGCCACAGGTTCTCTGGGCAACCTGTGTCAGTACCGGAAGGGTTTCTTCATAATATCTAATCTCCCCTCTTTTATTTTAAAGCCATTCCCCCTTGTCCTGTCACTACAGACCTTGCTAAAAAGTCTGTCCTTTAATCTCTCATTAGGTACTGGAAGGCTGCTATAAGGTCTCCCCAGAGCCTTCTCTTCTCAGCCTGTTTTCATAGGAGAGGTGCTCCTAGCCCTCTGATCATCTTTCTGGTCCTCCTCTGGATTCATTCCGGTGGGTCATACTCATTCTCATACTGGGGACCCCAGAGCTGGATGCAGTACTCCAGGTTGGGTCTTACAAGAGTCTAGTAGAGGGGTGCTATCATTGCCCTCAACCTGTTGGTCACGCTTGACTTGATGAAGCCCAGGACATGGTTGGCCTTTTGGGCTGCAAGTGCACGTTGCTGGATCATGTCTATTTTTTTGATACTGTTCTCAATCCATTCATTGCTGGTTGTGTGATTGCTGCAGTCACAGTTGTGTTTCATGGGAAATAGAGAGTGTTTGTTACCTTTTGTGGTTTGCTGGGGGAGGGGTTGTTTTTAATTTTTCTTTATTTTACTCTCTTTCAGAATTCCCCACTCTACCAATACCTGCAGGATTTGGGACACACAGATTTTGAAGTATGTTCACCTGTGTCACAGAAGGCAGAGCAATGTGCAGCAGCAGAAAGCCAAAAAGAGCGGTCTGTGCATGTTGCTCAGAAAGTGAGTGCTTTCCTCTTCCTATTTATCTTCCTGAAAGAGAGGGTAAAGATAAATCTCTTACTGTATTTAAACAAGAAACCAAACAAAACAACAAACACCAACCAGTTGTCATACGTTATTTACAGATGTGTTTGGAAATACATGGTTTACCAGTATAGTTTGAAGGGTTTCTTTGCACTTACATAAGCCAGGGAAGCAGGAGACTTTGTTAGTGAATTTTTGAGTGTTGTAAATTGGTTTATTTACTCAATACTATTATGTTAGCTTACCATGACATTCTGGGAACAAAACCTGTAATTTTCTGGAACAGAATATTTATAGTTCCCAGCCTTTCTCAGACATTCAGTTGCTAAGTATTGCTTACTCTGTGACAAAGCATTAAGAAAGAGGATTTCTGGGAAGTATAAATACAACAACCAATCTGAATGAGATAGTAGAACTGTGCTTAGGTTATGGAGATAATCTAACAGGAAGAGCTGACAAGGATCATCACCTGATAGGCTCAGACTTCTTACTTCTCTATCATTTAAGTAAAAGCTTGTGGATTTTTAAAAAATGTTTTGGTATGAAAGTTATGCTTGAGAATTTGACCATTTAACACCTACTGCAGCCTATGCTTTTTCATATTTCATATTAAAAAGTCATTATATTTTACTGCTATTGCTAGCATGTAGGCCATGTGACTCAGATGAAGAGCTGTAGTGTGGGTGAGGAAAATTCCTCTCTTGAGGCAGCTAATATAGGAATCTCTTTTACAAGAAGTATATTGAAAATTCAGTAGTCAATCTGTCTTCTCCTTAGCACCTAGATGGGGCATGCAAAGAAGTTATTTTCTGCCTACCTCTTCCACTTCCATGGTAGAGAGCTCAGATTTCAGTGGACATGCTCCAACTATGTGCTAAGCCAAGAGAAAAAAGAAGCCTCCATGGAGACTTCTCTGTCCTGGCTGCTGGAGGCTGAGGTGGGCAGCACCTCACAGGTAAGAACCCAGACAGAGCATTTTCTCTCTCCACCATCAGTAACTTTCCTCTTGTGCACCTTATGTCATCTGATTCTTGCCCACTGTGGCTTTTAACCTCCCACTGAAGCTCAATTTTCCTGTTGTTCATTCCTGGTTTATACCTCTTCAGCTATATTCAAATCAGGAGTTCACAACGTTTCTCTCTCATTTGGAAGCTCTGCTGCCTCCCTGCTGCACAGTATTCCTTCCACCCTCCCAATCACCAGGCAGTGAACTAGGGAGAGCATTGTATTTTTCCCAAACACAGGCAATATGAGTGGCCCTGAGACCTCCAGAAGCTCTCCCTGCAGACTGTGGTAGTTGGGAGATCGTATGGCAGATGAGGAGATGCTTTTCTTAGTATTTCTCCTCCAATAATGCCATCTTGAGTTATATCCACTAGTCAGTTCTCAAGATGCTTCAAGGAAGTGGCCAAATAGTCGTCACAGGCTTTATTTCAACAATTTTTTTTCAGTTTTGTATCTCTCCCTCTTGTTCCTCTTTTGGTTTAGGTCAGATCTCTTTCTTTCTTCTCATGTGATTTTTAATCTATTCTGCTCTGTAGGATTGTAGGTGGGGTAGTATTCAGAAGTGTATGAATTGATGTGGAAAAGTCAGTCTGTTTTTTCTGATCTGGGGGAAGAATGTGTGTTTTTTGACATGTTTACAGTAGTATGGTGTACTTGCAAGGGCTGACATGCATGGTCTTGAAGCTGAAATATAGAAGTTACAGTGAGAAGCTTATTCATCTAGCTGTATTCAGAGAAGTGTTTGTAGGTTGTATTTTCATATAGTGATTTTAATTTCAACCACTCTCTGCATAGACAGTATGAACTTCCTCACACACTCATGAGCCCATTTGAAAAAACAAGGTAATTAAGCATGAGACATTTTGCTCTGATCTTCAGTCCTCTTGGAGTCTGTCTTCATGGATAGATTGGTCATAGTGTATGTTTACCTGTTGGACAAGCAGACTGTCCACTTTGTTTCACAGCCTTGATCCCCAGCTCCTGAGACTTGTAGTCATACAGTAATGTGCTGTGTCTCCCTTCTCTCATGCCCCACCTCTGATCAAAGATGTAGGTAAGATGCAGGGTGCATATCCATTGGGCAGACCAGTAAGTACCACTCCATGCCCAGCACATGGATTAGCAAAGCCTATAAAAAATAATAACATTATAAGAATCCCTAAGTTTAGTACTCTTCAGCCACATTCTGGTAGAATTTACAGCTTTTCAAAGAGTTCAGCAATCACATAGAAAAAAAAATAAAGAACTCCAGTCTTGTGTACTGAGGGATTGTGAGCCCAGGAAACAGATTACCTGAGGAGGTATAATTCTTGCAGTGTCTCCATGCTTCCATGGCTGGTTTCTCTAGTCTAGTGTAAGATTATTTTAAATCTAACAAATACATTGATTTCAAATTACTCTTGATATGGATAGCTATTGCATTTCTAATAATGACTGCTTCTATTGGTGGTCACACAAGTCAAGGTTGAATTTAATTCACTATTTGTAATACTTTAAATGAAACTACCTTTAAAAGTAGAGGAATACTAGGTCCACTACCTTTACTTTTCAGAATTGTCAGCTGGCACTCATAACACTCAAGAAATGACCTGAAAAGCTGTTGGCACTTTGGTGGTGTATTCACATCAAAGATAATGTATTCTGGCTTAGTGCAGGAGGATCCCAATTAGTTAATTGAAAATTAGGGTGACATATTTCACTGGCTGTTCATTACTATCAAATAGTGTATGGACCATCACTTGTTAGCTGCAGTGCTTTATTTTGCATAATTTCTTTTGTTGAAGTCAATAAAGCAGTATATTACTGTGTTTATGTATATCATTTCCTCTGAATTTAATACAAAAGTGCTGTGGTGTTAAGAACCTCCAAAGTATTTAAGAAATAATGCTTTTAAAAGCCTCAGATGTTCTGTTTCTTTCTCTTCCCTTCTGCTCAAGTATTTTACACTTAATTTTATTGTGTTGGGAGCAAGCCCTGCAGTATTGTGTCAGATGTAGAACTAATTTATCATGGTTTGCCTTGCAACATGGAGAGAGTGGGTGTGTGAAAATGGGCTGTCCATTTCTTACAAATACTGGGATGACATTCATATTGTCTCACCTCTGTCTAGATGAGAATACATAGTGGAAATAAGGAAAAAAACTTGTGTGGTTTGTAACTTTTACTGATAAAATGTCATATAGGTTCCACCTGCTGCAGTTTCAGGACCAGTAGGGGAATGCTGACCCTTTTCTTCTGTAATCTAATGTCAGATAGTCTGGTTTCATCTCAAAATGAAAGAGAATGAGGGAGAGGCAGCAGACCACACGCTTGAAGAAATAGTCTGGATTAGAAGAATCAGAGACTTCATTGTAGTTTATGTATGATGTATAGGCAGATCACTTACATCTCATTTTTCACATGAGATTACTATCACTTCCCTTCTCTCAAACTTTGCTGGTCTAGTCTACTGAAGTTATAAAATATCTGGGAAGCAAATGGTTCCTGAGTTTTGAATATATACCTACCTACAGTCTTAATATAAAATGAGCTTAGTTGAGGTTTAGTGTAATGCAAAATCTAATTACAGGGAGAGTCGATGATGTTCCTTGCTGAGTCATGCCTAGTATTTGTGTATCATTTTCCTTTCTGTTCTGAAAAGCAAGTTTACAAATGCCTTAAATGGTTTATTAAAATAAAAATAGAAAAGCTGAGATTGTTTACTCCTTTTGTATTCAATCAAGTAGGAACCCTGTGTAGACACAATCTGGTGACATGTAGCAAGATTTTGGCAAGGCAAAGACCTAGTTTTGGATCTTCAGAGACTGAAAAAACAAGTTTGGGGGGGAAGGGAGGGGGAAAGATTTGCAGTGACTGATAGAAACATTACTGCTGTGTCTTGCTGTCCTGCCAAGCAGAGCATATGGTTCAGGCTTAATGAAAGGCAGAGGCATCAGTTGAATTTGAAGCACATCTTAAATTGTTCTCTGTGTGTGTGGTTTTGGTGGGAATTTTAATCAGAACATGGTCTTAATGAACATTGAGCTGAAAAGCTGCTTCAAGGTTGTGTTCTGAGGGCTGATGAAATACTAAGCTCCCATCTGAGGGAGTAAAGAGATGTGATTTATCATGGTAATTATAGGTACAGTGTGCCTGGCTGTGCCAGTTTCTGAAGAAAGTTATAGCTATAGCTCTGGTCTCATCATCACCTGATACTCAAAATCACTGTTTGCAAGAGCTTCTAGACCTGTTTTCTGGAATAGAATCCTACTTACGTAATTCTGCTTGATCTTACAGGAATGTATTCTTTTTTTCATTTACATTTTTCCTTTCTCAGTCATTTTCCTTGACTGCTGTGCACCCCTGAATGGTTCAATTGATTACACTCTCACACCTTATCCCATCTTAGATGTGATTCTATTTCATCACTAGAACAGGGCGAGTGCTGGAGGCAGCTACTGAGGATTGCGTTGGGGCTTGCCTTCACTAGCTGTGCAGGTCACCTGGTGTGGAAAAGCAGAGGAACCAGCCTTTTGCCTTTGTCTAGAGCTCCCACCCACATAACACTAACTCTGGGAAGCTAGAAGGTACTTTCGATACTGTCTCCCACAACATCTTGATAGAGAAGCTAAGGAAACAAGGGATAGACGAGTGGACAGTGAGGTGGGTTGAGAACTGGCTGTCAGACCGGGCTCAGAGGGTCGTGATCAGCGGAGCAGAATCTGACTGGAGGCCTGTGACTAGTGGTGTTCCCCAGGGCTCAGTGTTGGGTCCAGTCCTGTTTAATATCTTCATTGACGACCTTGATGAGGGAATAGCATCCACCCTCAGCAAGTGCTGATGATACAAAGCTGGGAGGGGTGGCTGACACGCAGGAACACTGCGCTGCCATCCAGTCAGACCTGGACAGGCTGGAGAGCTGGGCAGGGGGAAACCAGATGAAATTCAACAAGTGCAAGTGTAAAGTCTTGCACCTGGGGAGGAATAACCAACTGTATCAGTACAGGCTGGGGCATGACCTGTTGGAAAAGAGCTCTGTGGAGAAGGACCTGGGGGTCCTGGTTGATGACAGGTTGGCTATGAGCCAGCAGTGTGCCCTGGTGGCCAAGAGAGCCGATGGGATCCTGGGATGTATCAGGAAGAGTGTGTCCAGCAGGTCAAGGGAGGTGATCCTTCCCCTCTATTCTGCCCTAGTCAGGCCCCACCTGGAGTATTGTGTCCAGTTCTGTACTCCCCAGTATAAAAGAACTTTTTCCCAGTGAGGGTGACAGAGCCCTGGGACAGGCTGCCCAGGGAGGTGGTAGAGTCTCCTTCTCTGGAGATATTCAAGTCTCGTCTGGACGCCTATCTATGTAATATGAGATAGGGAACCTGCTTTGGCAGGGGGGTTGGACTCGATGATCTCTTGAGGTCCCTTCCAACCCCTAAGATTCTGTGATTCTGTGATTCTGTGATATGTGGCAGTAGCATGTTTCTGAAGTGCACAGAATTGAAAGGTGCTCATGTGAATGACAATATTTTAGACATTTGCTTGTTTGCTATTTCAGGTTCATCCTGCACAAAAGAGAAGTAGTCCTTAGAATTTTATTTTTGATTGAAATGTATCAAAAATGTACATGTCCCATGCTTTTTTTTTTTTTTAATCCTGGAAGTTGTACATCTTTGTTATTCAGTTTACAGAAAGTTTGACTGAGTAGTATTCTAAGGCTATAAGCAGAATACTCCAGAAGCATTGGCAACATGACCTGACTTGTATGTTGATGGAAGTTGTTTTACTTGTCAGTAACACTCCCAATGGGAATGCAAACTGTGAGACACTGTTCCAAGGATCTGAATAATTTAATGTGCTACTGTACTCTACTAGGTCACAGCTCAAGACAGTGGGTCGTCTTGTTACGTGTTTTCAAGCACTGACATGCCTGTTGAGTGTTTATGCAAGCTCAGGTTTTTATTTTTAAACTAAAACATGGAAAATAAACCAAAGATTACTTACATAGCACATTAATATGGTTGGGGTTGGGTTTTATTTCCAGTAATTCCACAGGCTAGTTTAGTCAGCTGGTAGCAGTTTAAAATTATCCTTGGTGTAGTTTTAAGTGTTCATGCTAAAAACCCGAAGAGCTATGAAGGCTGAGCAGTTGAAAATGGTAGGCTCCAAGAGGCATAATTTTAAATAGTAAATGGACAGTTCTTTCAGTAGTCTGCTTTCAAAGTACAGGGAAAAGTACTTCTGAGTGAAGTATCTGTTTGCAACTCAAATGCAGAGCAAGGACCTTTGATTATTTAATCTCAATTTTCTACAAATTGTATTCAGAAAACATTGTTTTATTTTGCACCACTTCTCAAGGAACATGGAGGATAATCTAATGCTGTGGTTTGTGACATGCTCATCCTCTTGCAATTTATGCCAGTGCCCTTGAGCAACATGAAAATCCAATCACTTTGATTTACTCCACAGTCTAACAAGTGTGGGTTGTTGGGATAGCTCCTCCTAATAAGCCACCATGATGTCTGTGTATTGGGAAGAAACCCCCATTATTGATTTTTCTCTCCACTGACCTACCACCATTTCCTTTTGGTGTAGGTCTGCAATTCTAACTGTACACAGAAAGATGAGGCATGCCTAAAGAAAAACTTGAGTTAGGTTACTGAAATAGACACTAAAGAAAGGATTTCAGAAACTGTTGAAGTGTTAAGGGCACTGGGGTGAGAATTTCTGATGTTACTCAAAGCCATTCTGCCCTGGCTTGCTGCTTCAAGCTTGTGTGTGCCTTTTGGAGGGCTCCCAAATCAGAGCTGTAAAGCTCCAGGCTTCAGTCTTGGCTTCACTCTTGTATTTCCCACCTTATAGTGGGGGTGGGAAACCAGCCATAACAAAAGGGAGAAATGAAAGAAGCTGATTTAATGCACTGTGTGCCTTTTTTTAATGCACCAATGTTTGGGGGGGGGTTCTTAATTCAAAAAAATGTGCCACAAAATGTAAGTGCTCCACAATTACATCTTTTTATATACACTTTATTTGATTGTATTACATGTCAGCAGTCTGAAGATTAAGAGGTAGGACCTTAGAATTCATGAACTGTATCTAAGCATATATCTTGAAGAAATGCTTCCTGCCAACTCAGCCTGAGGAAAGCAGATATACAGAGTGCCTCAAAAACTCCATTTTTCATTGAATAACTGAAGAGTAAAGCAAAATCCTGCATCCATTTAATTATAATTTGTTGTGCATCATATTTTGGGGAGGTACATGAGTAAAATGAGTGATGGCCAAGAGGGAGTCCTAATTAGTGGAGTTCAAAGTTACATTTACAGCTCAGATCAAAGTGTGGATTTAGGTTGCATGGGAAGCAGGATGAAGCCAAAGTACCTGACAGCACGCACTGGTTTGGGACAGGGAGTTACTGAGGCAATTGCTCTTCTTAATGTCACTCTCCCTGTCAGTTCACAACTTCTCCTGTCCCATGTCTTCAAGCTGCAGTGGTCTGGCAAGGAGAGGTTGTTCCTTTCCTGGGCTCTTTACTTCAGTCCCCATCAGCCATTTAACTTGGCTGCTTTGTTTTAATCCTCAAGGAGAAAGAAAGTCTTTCATATTGATGCAGTAGTTGTCAACTTGAGATCAAACTAATTCTAGCTGTAGTTATTTTTAACAGTACAATATAAAAAAAATCTATTATGCTCCAAAGAGGTGGGATTCCTGAGAGCTTTATTTCGGGTGGTTGTGTCCAGGCAGACTGACAGGAAGCAGATGTTCCTTGGTGTCCTCTGAAGTTAGGCCAGGCGAAGTAAGCGAAACTTCCTTACAGGTACTTGGGGCTGAGTTAACAGGAAAAGCAAATGCAGAAATAAAAGAATTGTTTGCTTTTAATTATTTACTTATTGCTTGGTTGTTGGTTTTTTTTTAACTTGGAATCATTTCTGTTCCCCTCAGCAAGGCATCCTGTCAAAACTAGTTGAGTTCTTTAGAAGTTGGTTTCCTTTTCTACAATATAAGAAAAATGATGACATACTTCACCGACTGGTAAGTGATCACTTGTTTCTTTCCTTTTTTTTTTTAAATTTCCTCATCCACAAGTCTTCCTCTCCTCTGGACCTCATCCTCTGAGCGCTGTCTTTGTCCTTTACTGTTGGTTTTGGCTCTAAGAGTTTTACTACTTCTTCAGATAATATTGATTCTGGTTTTCAGAGTTACTGCCCCAGGCAAATTTGGCACACAAGAACAGGAAAAAATATCAGTAGCCAGTTTGAAGATGTTAAAAACATGGAAGAGAAATTAAAATCAAATGTGTGTGAAATTGAGGTAATTATTGAAAGCTGAAAGGAGTTAACCTACAGTGTAGCTACCCTGTTGGGTGGCAGGGAGCATGGAGACAATGCTGACTGAGAAAGTCCCTGTGTTGCAGCCTTGCAGACACAACTCAAGGCAGAAGGCTCTAGAGCTTCATCAGAGTATTGCATCACCCTCTGTTTCAGCTTGTTAGCTCAGGTGTAGCACAAACACGGGGCAGGTGTACAACCCCTGGACCCATCCTGGCCTATTTGTTTCTTCACTGCTCTACATGGTGCTTGTACTTTTGAGAGAAGCAAAGCAAATTGGCACACCTCTGTTACAATGTTTCAGAACAGCTTCAAGAGCAGACAACATCGGCACAGCAGTCTGCCTGTAGGGAGAGGCAAGAACAGTACTTTGTACAGTTACTACCTGTGTGCTCTCATCTTAGCAGTTCAGAACCAGGCTAGGTGTGAATCTACCTCACCAGAAGTTGTGTTCTCCTGCTGGAGCCTGCAGGAACTGTTAGAACCTATGTCACCCTGTGTGGGATAGAACTGAAGAGTGATAGTTTGAACCCAAATAGTTAAAAATAGTTTTATGCTGCTTTTACACCTGTTCTCTGCAATGCCACTTTCTGGCCAGTTCAGTCTCTAGCCTGGGCTTGTCTGATGTCCGCTTTAACTTGCATCCAGCTGCTTCAGGTTCCTAGTCTGGCATACAAATGTATCATTAGTCAGACTGTTCCAGAATCTGAAAATTAGAATTCAGGGGGTGGTTTTTTTCTACTATGATATAATAAAAAAATAAAACAAGTTGAGCATAATGAGAAGTTAGGAGGTTCCATTTCGCAGAGTTCTGTAAAGTCCAGTAGGTATCTCTTCTCCCTTAACTCAAGAGGACAAAAATGCCTCTGAAACCTCTCATTTGTGATCTTTGGTTGCCTTTTTAATTCCTTCCTCTTCCCCTGTGAATCAAAGGTATTATCTTCAAGGCTTTTTTTAGTCTTAATTTATTTAGAGGGAGACAGATCCAAAGAATACGGAAAACATGTTTCTCCTGCTGCATGCTACAGCAGGGCACTGAAATGTCACAGGATGCATCAGAGGAGGGTAGAGTTTCCTCTTCCACACAGTCCTGAAAGGTGTTGCCATTAAAAGTAGGATGCAAGTTACTGCAACTGACATCATTGCAAATTAAACTTTTGACTAGCTGTCTTATGGTTTCATAAATAATCTGTTTCTGGCAATGACACAACTAAACAGGTTCTGTGCTGTGCAATGTCATACTGCTGTTAACTTCTGTGAGAGGGTTTTACAGAAATCTTCTTTCCCTCCTGCAATCTAGCTAGCTAGAGAGATGCATGTGTTCAGTGTTTGTTGCATTTGGTTATGACATTCTTAACTTGAAGTGGTTTTCAATTATGGTTTGGTGCAGTATGCAAATTAAAATTTCAGGGGGCTTCTCTGATGGTTATATTTGTCCTCAAGAGCTGTGTATTTGTCTTGAGCTACAGCTGTAGGGAAAAAACAGCAAATGCTTATCATGGCATCAAATCCACAAGTAACTAACTCCCTGAAGTTTGCTTGGAGTTTAGCAAGTGTGAGGTCTTCAGAGTCTCATGTTGTTTCATGTTTGGATCAAGTTCCCTTGGGAAAGGCACAGAATGCTGCTGGAGAGGAGAGCATTGCTTTGGCTGGGGGCTTGAGTCCATTGCATTGATCCTACTGTTATTAAGTGTCCACAGGTGACTTTTTGTTAACTCCTTTGTAACATCTCTCTTTCTAATTTGTGTTTGTTAGTTAATGGCACAGATTATGTTATGATGTTAAATAAAGAGACAAGTTTGCTGTTTTATTAATGACCCTTAATACATATAGTATCGACTCTGATACTTAGGCAAATATTTTGGCAAAATCTGTGGCATGTTTCCAGGTGTTGCTACTCTCTAGCTCAGATCACAAAGTCAGTGTGATGCATCCTGCAAGCCTGAACTGACAGGAAGAAGTTAAGCAAGCTTAATAAAAGCAAAGTAGCTGCTTGTGCTCTATCTGGAAGGTTCCTGTAGTCTTTGGGAACAGATTGGTTTCAGTTGAATGTAGAGTGTGTGGGTGTTTTCCTTGTTCTGCTAACCTAATTTTAAGAATTTGCATATTCTTTACTAACCCCTGGGTTTTTTTTCTTCTCCTGCTTGTTCGTGGTAAGGATGTTGGATTTCGCTTTGACACGCTCCGTACCATCCTGCAACAGGAAGTTTTGCTGCAGGAGGATGTGGAACTGATTGAGTTCCTTGACCCCAGTATCCTGTCTGCAGGGCAGTGTAAGCAACAGGAAAACAGACAGCTTCCAACGCTACGCTCCCTAGCAACTCCTAATATTTGGTATTGTACAGAGAATATCTACTGCTATATTTTCACTGAGAAGCAAGCAAAAAATATATTGTGTGTTCTTTATATAAAATGCAGCAATAAAGTCACTACTTTTTTTACTCAGGCCTCTGAGTCTTTGGTCCACTGCTCCCCAATGGTTTTTATTTTTAAATTATGCTTTCTATTAAAAAGTATGATTTAAATTTACCCATTATTTATAATAAAGAATTTAATAATTCTCTATAAAAAATTCGAATTATTAAATTTTAAAATTCATTAAATTTATTAATTTTTTTTACTAAGACATTTTATTGAAAGAGTGAGTTTAATCAGAGATTAGAGCTACATGAACATGAATGGATACTTCCCAACCCTAATATGTGCTATGAAGAACAACTAACCTGAATGATTAATTCCTGAATTTCTAAAGCTATATGATGATGATGTTGCTAAATGAGACATGATTGTAAAGACTGAATCAAAAAGTGGTTTCTTTGCTATGGTCTTTATAAAATATGTGTGGAGGGGAGTTGCATTTAATTTTCAGACACAGAATACCAGAAGAACAGACTTAAGGATATTTAAATAAGATGCATACAAGTCAGCTGAAGCTGGTGAAATTCACCTTAAAATCGGCAGGGTCTGAACAGCCACCACCTGTGTTTGAAAAATAGCAAGGATGCTGGGTTCTGACAGAGTCACTTGATCAGAAATGGACAGGAAACAGTAGGTAAAAGTATCTCTTAACACAGTCCAGTGCCATGTTTTCATATATTATAAAAATAGATAAAACTATTAGAAAACCACAGCAGGTTAAAAAACCCAACTGTTTAAGTTGGAGTATGTCAGTATTGATGCTCTCTGTCAAACAGGAGAACTTATGAACCAGATTTTTCCAGTGGTTTGTCCTGGTACTGGCTCTAGTCATTGGGGGTTTTTTGATTGTTCCATGACAAGATGGTAAAGTACACTTACAGAATTTATGAACATTGCTCACCTTATAGATGACACCAAGCTTGTCAGTATTTTGGCAGAGTAGAGTTCAGAACTAGCACAGAGAACTATCTTGAAGTCAGTAGAAAAGTCAAGACAGGCAAAAGTCCAATGCTACACTTAAGGAGGAAAAATCAAATTAACAAACACAAAGAGGTGAATAATTGGGTAGGCAGTACTGCTTCAGAAAAGGATCTATGCATTGTCACAGATCATAAATTGAAAGCATCAGCAAATTATTAAAAAATTGGCAAGTCTCATCTTGGTGTCATTACGTTTGGGATATGGGGCTTTACATTTCTGTTTGTTTCCCAAAGCCTTGTGTTAGACTACAACATTTGGCTTTGGATGCCACACTTTGAGAGGTGTAGGTCATTTAGAGCGTGCAAGAGCAGAACAAGAAGGAGAATGAGTCTAGAAAATGAATATTTCAATAACATTAGAGTGTGCTAGGATTTTTTGGCCAAAATGGAGAATTGAGGTGGGATGGAACAGCATTACAATGTGTAGAAGGTAGTTAAGAAGAATAAACAGTCTCCAATTAGTCAGTTCGGAAGAGGGAAGGGTATGAGGAAAAATAATGCAATTCATTTGCCAATGGTTGAGATGGACTTGGGGGACATCTTTTGAACTCTAAGGGTCCTTATGAGTTGGAATAACTGCCTGGGTGGGTTATGGGGTCTCCATTTAATTCTTCAGTCTATCTATGAGGATCTGGATTAACCAGAAACCAAAAATAGACAAAGTGAGCTCTTCAATTCATTCCATCCAGTCTTTCATTGTTGTGATTAGTTTTTTGTGTATTTTCTTTTTCTTTTTTTATAATGTACCAAGGTGGTTACAGACTGTGTGTCTGTCCTTTTCAGACTTAACTACATACAAAAGCAAGTGTAAAGTCTTGCACCTGGGAAGGAACAACCGTTCACTTCAGTACAGGCTGGGGGATGTCCTGCTGGAGAAGAGCACTAGGGAGAGGGACTTGGGGGTCCTAGTGGATGATAGGTTGGCTATGAGCCAGCAGTGTGCCCTGGTGGCTAAGAGAGCCAATGGGATCCTGGGGTGCATCAGGAGGAGTGTGGCCAGCAGGTCAAAGGAGGTGATCCTTCCCCTCTACTCTGCCCTGGTCAGGCCCCACCTGGAGTATTGTGTCCAGTTCTGGGCTCCCTGGTGTAATAAGGATAGGGATCTCCTGGAGAGAGTCCAGAAAAGGGCTACGAAGATGATGAAGGGCCTGGGGCATCTCCCCTATGAGGAGAGGCTGAGAGAGCTGGGTCTGTTCAGCCTGGAGAAAAGAAGATTAAGGGGAGACCTAATTGGTGTTTACAATTATCTTAAGCATGGGATGCAGGGCAAGTTAGCCAGCCCCTTTCCAGTGGTTAGTGGAGACAGGACAAGGGGCAATGGCTGCAAGTTGGAGCACAGGAAGTTCCACACCAATATGGGGGAGAACATTTTCCCAGTGAGGGTGACAGAGCCCTGGGACAGGCTGCCCAGGGAGGTGGTGGAGTCTCCTTCTCTGGAGATATTCAAGACCTGTCTGGATGCCTATCTGTGCAGTATGAGCTGGGGAGCTGCTTTGGCAGGGGGGTTGGACCCAATGTTCTCTCGAGGTCCCTTCCAACCCCTACAACTCTGTGATTCTGTGATCTGGAATATTTTAACCCTGGATCTTTATTGAAACCTATCAGTAGTCCTAAAGAGTTAACACTTGTAAAGTCCACAAAACTGTTCAGAAATGTCTTGTAATGGGAAAATACTCCTTGTAAATACTTCCAACAGTAATTACAGGATGTGTAGCTTTAAGGGGTGAAGAAAGTAAGTATTCTTCTTCCAAAATATTTTGAAGAAGGTAGAGTTGGTTACGCACCTTAAAGTCCATATCCCATCCACCTCTGTGAAGACTGCCATAATTTTACAAAACTGCAATTATGGTGTAGTTTCCTAGTAGTTACTTAATTCTGTTCAATTTTTCTAGATGAAAAGAATTACTTGATGAAGTTTTTAGAATGTCTTTGAGAAATAACTGAGTTACTAGTAATTCTGGTCTTTAGGGATTTCAAAAGCTGCCAAATTATCTAAAGTGAGAATTCAAGACATCTTTATAAAAACATGTTAAAACTTATGGTGTGTTTGTGTCAAATTTAAATGAGTCAGTCTCTGGAAAAAAATAAAGCTGGCATTACTTGAGGGTTTTGTTACCAAAAGAAACATGCCCTTCCCTACTGTACTCTTGAACCTGGAAGTACAGATAGTCCAGTTCCTACCCACCCTGGCTTATAATGCTGAGTAGTCAGGGTTTTTTACTTTTTCTGAAAGATTTTTCTTTTTTTTAAGTCATAAGAGAAACAAAGCTTTCAAAGTGGTACATTATTCTTCTACTTGTGCCATAAAAAAGGCAGAGGAATGTTTCCTTCTGTCAGGGAAGACAGCAGGCCTGCTAGCGGCCTAGCTCTCTTCTCCCAAGATTTAGGCCCTGACAATATTCTTCTGTTCCCATGAGAAAAGTTACTCATGCAGAGAGGATCCTAATAATCACATTCTCAAAACACAGTGGCCTTGCTGATAGGGGTACAGGCCACCCTAAACCAAGAAGCAGTTATGGGAAGGTATTTGGGAGTAACGGAACATGTTCGGAACCAACCATAACAAGATGGTCAAAAACAGCAGGTGTGCAGATGCTTTTAGGTATTAAAGGTAAACTAAGGATGTTTAGCTATAAGATAGGTTTATCAGAATTCACTATAGTTACTAACCAATCAATATGGTGTGAACAGTGGGGTAAACAATTAGCAGTTTTTTAGCTTGCCACATTTGCAGTAAGAAAGGAGTATAATCTGTGTGATTTCACCTAATAAAATGGCTGGCTTCCTGGCTTCATGGCTTCACCTAAAATTCATATATTGAATTGCGTGTTGCTCCCTGCTGGACACCACATGCTTCGAGCATACCACCCAAGTAATACCATGTACACAGACATCTAAATCTGCCACTAGAAGTCGGTTTTGGTGTTTACAGCTCCCTTCAGGACCTACATAAAAGCCCCATAATAAGATGTCATAACCTCAAACGTAACCAGAAGCTTTGTGATTTTCCCACTTGCCTGACCTCCTCAGGAACGTGGGGCTGATGATACTTTCTCTGTTCGCAGGGATGTCTCGCTGTTTCTTGCCTTTGTAAGTGCACTGCTTATGCTTCCTTCGTGGTGGGAGGAATCCTCGTGGCTGCCATGGGGCCTTGTTGTGCTTGTTTACGCAGTCTTTCGAGTGTGGGGCACATGGAGGACAGCCAAGCTGCAAATGTCCCTGCGAAAACACTGCCTTCAGCTGGAAGAAACAGTGGCCAACAGCCGAGCTTTTACTAATCTCGTGAGGAAAGCTCTACGACTCATTCAAGAGACTGAAGTCATTTCCAGAGGATTTACCCTGTGAGTCTATATTTTGCATTAATACACAGAGCCATTCAAGCCAGATGTCTTCCACAATTGTCTTGTTACTCCACTGCCTCCCATAACCAGTAGGCTTACTGAAAAACATAATACTTGCAAGTTTTTCATTTACGTCACATAGTGTAATTGATATTCATACTGGAAGTATGAATTCTAACAGCTCAGTGTTAAAACCCTGCATCCCAAAGGAGAATTGAGCCTCACAAAACCTGTATGCATTTGAAATCTTCTGCTCTGCTAGCAATGAAGAGATGGATTTTGAATCAGTTTAGTTAACTATTTTGGGGAGTCATTTAGAGGGCTGGTTGTTGGAGGGGGGTTTGTATCTTACATTACCAAAGCTATGTAAATAAACTGATCTGCAAGAAATCATTCATATTTTAGAAGACAAGATAACATGAAAACAATTCTATTTTTATTTAACAAATAAGTCTGAAGTAAGGAGAACGCAGCAATCATCATCATTTACCACCTCAAATAAAGTTTACATTACTCTTTTTTTCTTGCATACAATTGTTGAGATGTTTAAATTTTAAATTTGCCTCTCGCCCACTTAAAGGACAAGTGTTCCTGTGAAAGTGGTTATTTAGCTCTTGTAGCAATGCTAATTAGATCTTAGGGGGAAGTTTTTTACAGAGAGAGTGTTAAGGTGGTGGATGCCCCATCCCTGGAAGTGTTCAAGGCCAGGTTGGATGAGGCCCTGGGCAACCTTGTGTAGATCCAGGCCTGAGGTTGGTGGCCCTGCCTGTGGCAGGGGGGTTGGAGCTCTGTGATCCTTGGGGTCCCTTCCAACCCATGCCATTCTGTGATTCTATGATGCAGCAATTTTTACTTATTTGCCATGTGAAATAACATCAGAACAAGTTCAGTGCATGCATGGTCCCAAAGCCAACAGATCCATTTCTCTGCACTCTCATTGCAATGTATGCTTTTCCCTAGGAACAACCTACAGTTAGATATGTACCTGTGCCAGTTAGACTTAAGGTTAAAAGAGGTGGGAACTGCCAACAGCTGAAGTTCAGTTGACTTCTCTCTAAAAACAATAAAAAACTCTTTTGTGTGCACCAAGTAATTGTTTGTTCATGCCAAACCAACTATTCTGCACTCAGGCACATGTTTTTACATGCAAGCTTGAAACTGTAGACTTAACATTTTGAATTAATTTTCTAGCTTGAGATACCTTCAGTATACTTTATTGAAGAAATGTTACATTCTCCCTTTGGAATGCATAAGCGTGTCTTCAGTCTGCCTAGCTATGTGTTTTTTGTTTTGGTTTGGGTTTTTTGCTGAAGAAGCATATAGTTAAGCAATAGGCAGTCTTATCTTTTCAAACTGGTTCTTAAAAGAAATTATTGTTAAGACTTGTCCAAATTACAGATGAGAAAAACATTTGGATTTTTTCCTAAGCTTAAGCAAATGAACTTGTGGTCAGTGTCTAAATTGCTGGTGCCTTGTTCTTTTGCTACATATCTTAGATAACAGATTAACAAAAAACAGACTGGTCTTTAAACTGATGTTTGATCTAATAACCTCTTCACTTAAAACTTTGGCAAGCTTTTCAAAAGACTTTGGAGTATGGATGGAGTGGGAGAAATCTGACTGTGCCAGCATCCTCACTGGAACAGTTGTCCAGTGTGAAGAAGGCAGTGTTTTGGTTTGGTTTAGCCTGGGGGAAGTTCTAACCCCAAAGTGTCCTTTTCTGTGGCTGCGTATGCAGGAGGTGATGCTCCACAGGGCACCATGAAATTCTTTGCTTGAGATAGCACTTCATGTATGACCTGAAAAACTAGCTACCCTTCTTTCCTTCCAGAATTTTGCTACAGTAAACCTTAGCAGAACAAGGTTTACTATGTTCTCTTGTAGTAAACTTGTCAGTCTTCGTTCTTCTTCAGAGAGTCCCAGGGCCATAGGAATGGATGCACCCAAAAAGTCATTGAGTATTTTCTTATGTTATTTTGCATCCTTGAAGGAGTGGGATTGCAACCAGGTAGCACAGCACCCTGTTCAACGATATGTATGCTGCTGTTTCAATATACCACTAGCTCAGTGTAGTTTGGACTATGCCTTAACTATGTTGTGAACAGAAAGATACTGAAGCTGACATTTATATAGTACTGAGTTCAGATTTTGGCTGGTCTGTACTTGGCTAACCTCTGACCTGGCAAGCCCAGTTCTGCAGCTTTGGCCTGAAGTTACACCACTGTTTTTTCTCCCCATTGCACCATCCATTGCTGTGTTCTTGTAGGCTAATTTTCATATGCTCTGCCATAGCAGTGCCTTTGCTTTATTCATCCCTATGTGCCCATTGTTAATTGGGATTTGACTGTCTCTGTAAATGTTAAATTATTCTTGGTGAAGCTTTTGTCAGTTGTCCACTGATTCCTTGGCTAACTACTGTGTGGTGGTAGTGCTTAATCAATTCAAGCATTGTTTGGCCTTCATTCCCCTCCCAACCAAAAAAAACCTTACAGCAGCCACTTAGAAAAGGAATTGCAAACCTCATCAGGCCTTTCTTATGTTGGCTGCTTTCAAAGGCAGCTGATTTTCTGATGTCAGAGTGGCCACCAGAAGTGTTTTAACACCGCTGTTGGCATTTCAGGTATGTCTGCATGGTGGAAGTTCTGCAATGCAGAGGTAGCAGAGACCTCACCAGGGCAGTTTGGATTACAGAAATTGGGTAGCCAAGATAGAGCAGTGCTCTATCTACTCAGGCTGAAGGGCAGTATTTCTGTCTAATTGCTTCATTTGCAGTTAGACAAATGAAGCCTGATCACGGGTTGCTGCCTGGAATTTCTGCTGGTTCATGAAAGTTTGTCCATTGTCTTGCACATTCTAAAATGAAAACTGTAGGAATACATAATGAAAGGCTGCAGCAATGAGAAGCAAGTAGCTACTTCCTTGTCTGTCAGAGAAATAAAGCCCTTCCCCCCCCCCTCCCCCAATGCTCCCTTCCTACTATATTTTAAACTAGAATCAAGCTCTATGAGCACATGTTAGTGTATGTAGGATCTTTACAGAACTCCCTTCATGTTGGAGTACAGTATTAGGTTTTTGTAACGTGTCTATACAAGTTCATTGGAAGTTGAGAGCCTATTTAATATTTGGCTTGTGGAATTCATGGGGAAATAAGTCCCACTGTTCTTTACAACTATAATGGATTTGAAGCAGTAGGAAAGAGGAAATTCACACTTAACCTTTTTTTTTCTTCTCACTATTTGTGGCTGATATGCAAAGCTGATAACAGTTTTTAAGGCCAATTCAAATACATAGAAGATAAATGGAACATTAGAAAGTTAGGGATATGGCACACCTGGCACACAGACATTTATAGCAAGTTGTACTAATTTAAGATTTCTGGAATAAAGAAGAATTATTTTAGAAAAAAACAGCAAAGCAAGCCTTTCCAGAAGGAAAGCAATTCAGCTGAATACTGGCAGTACATACTGTGCATGAGTTGTGCTTTATTTGTTCTGTATAGTAATTGGAAATACTTACATTGCTGTAGCAGAACACAGATTATCTCTTTTTGAATGTAGAAGAATTTTGCTCCTTTTCTTTGAGCCTGCTTCTGACAATTCACCCAGGCCTTGAGTCCACAAACTAATGGGAGAGTTTCTCTATAAACACTCCCAGTTGTTACCTCTAAAAGCTAGGGAAACGTTGGAGACTGGACATACCTGCAGTCTTCCCTAGTGAAACATATGGCAAAACCAGCATTTTAAATTTACATTTAGGAATTGAAATTAACACTGTTTGGTTTTATTTTATTTTATTCAGATTTTAAAGTACTTTATAAGGTGTTACAGAAACCACTTTAACATCAGGCATATAAATTAATATGGTATGCCAATATTTTAATACAGTGTTTCAGCTAGTGTATTCAGTATAATGCAGCATTTGGCATGAATCTCCTTGTGTTAATTATATTTAATATACCAATGATAAGCTGTTTCCCCTCCTGGTCAGTGTGCACCATGTCCAGCTAAGCACCTGTGACAGGACAGACATAAGGTCTGCTGGTGTAATCATCTCTTCAGTCAGATGGGCTATAGAAATAGTTACCTGTGCACCAATCCACCTCAATCTTGCCAGGTACCCTGTCTGCTTTTCCCTTTGAAGTGACTGCAGGCATGAAGTCACCTCCTCACGTGCCCTGGGAGAGGAGACAGCAGCAGCAGACTCCCAGTGCTAAAACGATTCAGCATGATTCATCGACCTCTTACCCACTCTAGGTCTGTTCCCAAATCGATTCTGGTAAAAACAGTCCCAGCAAGTAGAGTGCACCTAGGCTATTGTCAGTGTCTCAGGCACAGCTTTGGCATCAGACTGTATATGACTAGGTATAATTGGATATTCATTTTATTCTCCTTTTCTACAGCCTCATGTTGCAGAGTATTAATTTTATTCTCCTTTTCTACAGCCTCATGTTATGCAGGCATGTTTAACGTTCACCCAGTTTACAATTCATTTCTAGATGAGGCAATTTCTTACACTTCTAAAGCCATTCCAAAATTTATCCTAATTGGCAAATGAGACAGTTTCTTTTCAATTCACCTGAATATGTGGGACACCAAAATGTATTTTCAAATATTCTTATATAGTTGCATACATATGAATGTGTTTACCTGTCAGCCTCCTACAAGCTCAGCTGCCTTTGATTGCATGATGATAAACTCTCTTGTCCTAGAGATGACTCTGCATGGAGAAGGTTGAAAGAATATAGTCTTTTGCATGTAAAATGCTATGTAGTAGCACATTTTTTCTGCTAAAGAGAAATTTAAAAATTAAAGAACAGATTTGCATCTAAAGAAGTATATGGGGGATATCTGTGTGTTTAAACTTCCAGAACTTACAGTGGGCTCATGATAGTTTTGTATCAGAGATAATGTTATAGAATCATAGAATCATAGAATGGCGTGGGTTGGAAGGGACCCCAAGGATCATAGAGCTCCAACCCCCCTGCCACAGGCAGGGACACCAACCTCAGGCCTGGATCTACACAAGGTTGCCCAGGGCCCCATCCAACCTGGCCTTGAACACCTCCAGGGATGAGGCATCCACTACTTCTCTGGGCAGCCTGTTCCAGCACCTCACCACTCTTTCTGTAAAAAACTTCCCCCTAATATCCAATCTAAACCTTCCCTCCTTCAGCTTTAATCCATTGCCCCTTGTCCTGCCATTATCTGCCCTTTTAAAAAGTTGATTCCCCTCCTGTTTGTATGCTCCCTTCAGGTACTGGAAGGCTGCAATGAGGTCCCCCCGCAGCCTTCTCTTCTCCAGGCTGAACAAGCCCAGCTCCCTCAGCCTCTCCTTGTAGGGCAGGTGCTCCAGCCCTCTAATCATCCTTATGGCCTGTCTACCTTTAGTGTATTATTCTTGGAAAACTTTGGAGAAAACAAATGTCCTCAGGAGTTTTGTCATGTCTCAGATGAGAAATAGAACCAGACTGACTGCAGAGGAGTCCTAGCTGCTTATCTACAACTTTTATTAAACATGTCATTGATATGATGGGGGAAAACAAATTGCTGTCAGAGTTACCAAATGGTTTGAAAAAGTTTTCTGAGTAAGAGAAATAGAAACACTAACTAATGTACTGTCTTTTAAAAATACTTTAGGACATCTGTACAGTTGTATCACATTTTACTTTTCAAGTTTGCTTGACAGGGTCAGTGCCGCTTGCCCATTTAATAAAGCTGGACAGCATCCTAGTCAGCATCTCATTGGTCTCCGGAAAGCTGTTTATCGATCCGTCAGAGCCAACTTTCGAGCTTCAAGACTGGCTACTCTATACATGCTGAAAAAATATCCTTTTTCTGTACCAAAAAAACCCAAACCCACAACAGTTTGGATATTCCAGTAACGTTACCTACCTGTAATTATGCCAATGTTTAGTGTTAGCATGTCTAGAAACATGTTGTATCTAATTACATGTCTAAACAAGATAAAGAAAAGGTAGCATAGTAAATTGGGCCTTGATTTGGAACTTCCTTAAAATGTTTATCTTGTTATGTGCTGTGCAGTGTGAGATAAGATTCTGTGGACTGAAAGTATTGTCCCAGTTACTGATACTTATGCCTTTGGTGTAAGTCCTGATAATGTGTTTCAGAGTCCTTCAGGATTTTGCTTTATAATTTCTCTCAGCCATCTTTTTCCCCAAGAGCCTTCTTTTCTGAACACTGTGGCCTTTCACTTGACATCCCTGTGTTCAAAGGTAAGTTGATTTTCTGTTCCAGACAAGCTGGGTGAAACTCTGATTACATTAATTAGCTAAAAGGCCCATGTAAGAGCAAAGAGTTTGTACTCTGTATCAATGTGGGACTTTTGTTCAGATTTCATTTTGCAAAGTATCATCTGATTTTCTTTAGGGAATTGTATGCTTTTTTAAATGGCACTAGCATTTCAAGGGGGGGTTTCTTTATTTATTGTATTTACTGTACTATATAGGAAATAACAATGTCTTCACCCCATATTACAGCAAACAATGAGAGAGGTGTTCCTGATCTGAAAAAAACACATACAGGGAAACAAAAGCTTGCTTTGTCTTCCTTGAACATAATATTTAACTTGATAAGCCTGGCAAACGGCTTGATCTATTGAGTGATGACATGTAGACACATAGAGGTGCACACAAAGCTACAAGTGCATTTTTCATTTTGAAGGAAATGGGTATTTCTTTGCAAAATGGTAACTTGTATAGGGATAGGCCTCCTCATTCTGGACCTAAGACTTCACCTTTGGCTCTGAGGAACAAGGTGTATTTGCTACGTAAAGAAAGAACAAAATACTCTTACTGATTCAGACACATTGATAAAAGCAAGTGATACCTAGCTTGGAAATAACCAAAAATCACTTCTAAGAACATGGGAAGACAGATCTGGAAATGGGATCAGTTAACGTGGCCTTCTCAAATACCCTCCAGCATCACGAAAGGCAGTCCAGCTGTAGTTATGACCAGTGTGTAGATTGGTGCTGTGGCTGGGGAAATAACAAGTTCAAGTAATTTGGTGTGTATTAGGTAGTGCACTAGTTTTGTACCTACTAAACTTAAGGAATGGCTTTTAAATTAAGGAACGTGAGAGAAGACAGTTTTGTTTCCTTTGGATAATTTGTCATTTATATCTGTCTTTGAAAAGGGTTTCAGGTTGCAATTCCATTGCCCCAAATTATCATGCAGGTGCCACCATAGCAATGGCTAGCAGAAATGAATGTCCAGAAACGCATTGAAGTTGTGTGTATAGAGACAGGTTCTTGACAAATTATAAGAGAAGCATCATGCAGAACATAGCAGCAAAACCAGTGGTACCATGTAAGCTGAGATGCAGGCTGGGCCAGTTCTGCAGTGCATAAAGCTGAAAGTAGGGAATTTAAATGTAAGGAAGGTGAGTTAAGGAGTTCTCCTCTCCACCAAGATAATGAAGAGAAACTTTTAGATATTTCCAAGTTGCCTTAGTTTGATTATTTTTCCCTGTGTATCATGAATGCCTGAAAATGTTACGTGCTTTACATACATGGGTATTGATGGCAAGGATCATCTTGTAAATAGATTCCAGTGCCTCGTGCAATCTAATAGTGCTCTCATGCTGAAGCCAACAGTTCCTTCATGGCAAAAGCATTCACAGCTGCCACTTGTGAAAACTTTAATGCCCTTATCCATCATCAGGTTGTTAGCACAAAGTTGTCCTACGGCAAGGAGAAGGAGGAACTGGAGAGATTAAATAAATGAGTGAAGTGATAGATTGAAGGGGAAAAAATGCTGATAAATTAAAGGAAAAAACCAACTTCTGGAAATGAGATTGCAATTCTACCTTTTGCAGTTCTTTTTAGTAAGTTTAGCATTGCACAAAATCTGAAGATTTGCTTGACTTTAACTTCTCTAGGTTATTTGACTATGAATTAATGAATTCCTATTTGGAATTTGCCTTTTCTGAACGTTGTGAGAGTAGCACTATTAGTGAATTACAATGGCAATAGTAAACTGAAATATTTTTATTACATAAATATTCCAAACATTTAAAATTTGGGTTAATACTACAAAATTACATGAAAAACAAATAAATCTATTTTCTGGTTAGTCATAATGCTGTTTAAATAAGCTTGGTTTTTTCTGGATATTGTTTTGTATTTCTGTTGCAGGACAGATACATCTCTGAATTTAGGCAAGTGAAAAACTGATTTATTTTTGCTTGGAACAGTCTTCAATAGGAATTTAATTTGTGAAAAACCTATTCTTAAGGGCAGGAAAAACTGAGTCTTTCCAACTAATGTACCAAAGTCTTCCATTTTAACTGATGGCTGATCATTCTTTAGGTTGATTTCAAAGAGTAAGGAAATAGTAATTTTCTTAAGAGCATGAGCAAATACATAGGACCGACACTGCTTTGGACTAGGGAGCGTGCATTGCATGGGAGCATTTATAAACGTTATAAATGCATGTAGAAATTAGAAATAAATTCCCATATTACAGCTTGCTTTCCTTGGTTGATGGTCTTCAGTTAATACTGCAACATGGGCATGCTACTTGTCATTCAAACAGGAGTGGTGAGTGGAGTGGTGACTCCAGAGATGCCTTTCTGTGTGGTGTCCAGTTACCAGAATAAGGTCCCGGTCTGTGACTGAGCCTTCCATGCGGTATACAGGCCTACAAAAGGATGACAGTGTGAAATATGTCCTATTTCCCTCCATCCTTGCATTTCTTATAATAAACCTGGAAATCTGAAGGGAGTACCTGAAGGGAGATCATAAGCAGGAGGGGATTCAACTTTTTAAAAGGATAGACAGTGGCAGGACAAGGGGGAATGGATTAAAACTAAAGGAAGGAAGGTTTAGATTGGATATTAGGGGGAAGTTTCTTACAGAAAGAGTGGTGAGGTGCTGGAACAGGCTGCCCAGAGAAGTAGTGGATGCCCCATCCATGGAGGTGTTCAAGGCCAGGTTGGATGGGGCCCTGGGCAACCTTGTGTAGATCCAGGCCTGAGGTTGGTGGCCCTGCCTGTGGCAGGGGGTTGGAGCTCTGTGATCCTTGGGGTCCCTTGCAACCCATGCCATTCTATGATTCTGTGATTCTATGAATCTAAGACAGAAGTTCATAGTGCAGTGAAGATAATTGTTGCCTTCAGGCTATGGTAAACATGTCTTGAACGGAGACATGTTTATTATTACATAAAATGCTTTAAGTATTGTTGAAAATGTTATTAAATTTACCAATGTAGTAAAAGTTATACTTCGGTTTAAGCTTTCATTTAAAAAATTCTTAGGTATTCAGAATTTACCAGAAATATCTGTAGCTGGATTATTTTTCAAGCTTACTATGTCAGAATATCCTTTCCAAACATTATTTGCAACAAGATCAATTTGCTCCTTTATGGCTTACTAGGGACTGATAGTTTTCTCTACTTTGAAAATATACAATTATATTTGCTTAACAAAATCAGTCCAACAGCCTCTTAAAGGACATGCTTTATAAGACAGGTTGCATGTATGTACAGTTAAGTCAAAAAAGGTGTTCAGAAATAGGTAAAATCTAGTTCAGTGGGGTTTGTATTTTCCCAGAAAAAATAATTGAAGTGAATGAGGTTGTAGAGACATATGTTTGAACTAAGTTCTACTGTGAATGTTCATACTGAACATTGTTTTAAATCTAAACCTTTAAAACTCTACAGTAAAATAGACAAATGTTTGATCTTAGAAACGTGTCTAGATTTGTATCTTATTTTGTCAACAAATGCAAACTGCAAAGCTTATTGTTGCTTTATTTTAGGCTGCCTTGAGAGGGTGTTTTTTTTTGTTAGTAATCTTATGTAGGTTGCTAAACATGTACTTTAATGTATTTGATTATTTCTGAGATAAGTATCAAATTCATCTTTGAGTCAGTGAGACTAATCCGATTGGAAGCCAAAGGGAAACTGCTTTGAACTTGAGCCACTTGCTTTATGCTACAACTTCAAGAGAGACAAGGAAAGAAATAGACTTGAGGGGCTGAGCTTGGAACTGTTGGGCTGAGTCTTAAACACTGGCTAATCTAAGTATTAATCTTAATTGTAGACAAAAATGAGTGAATAAGTAAAAATAAATTAGTGCAGGCGTCTAAAATATTATGGGATATATTGAACTATGCTAGTCCATTAGGTGTAGATTTTATGGCCATTGGTATTATTTCTCTTCCCAAAATACCTGCAGCAATTTAGACTTTTATGTTAATGTAATGTCTATCTCAGATGTGCCAGAGGGACATCTGTCTGATCAGATTCCCTGTCCCAGAGAATTAAAAATCTTAAGTCACAGTTTAGTCATGGCAATACAAATTGCATAATCTTGGTATGTTATCATTCCTTGCTTCTGTAAAACACAAAGTTTAGCAATATTTCCTTGTGGCTAGTGTGCCCCCTTTTAGCTAGACAGCTGCCTTCAGAGAGTAGGATAAATTAATACTGTCCTAATTAAAATCTGTTCCCATGTAAAATAAAAAAAACACCATTATCCTTTAGCCTTACACCGGATGTTTGTCAAAATTGATGGACCAGTAATTTAAAGAGATGGGAAGTCCTATTCTTTATACTTTACATGAAGGGTCAGTTGGGTACTTGCAGAAACAATTCAGTGTTTTGTCATGCCATTTTTTCCTGATTTGTTCATACCAGCAAGAGTACATTGCTCAAAATCATAGAATAAAAGGTCAGAAGGGAGAAAAAAGAAGAGTATTTCTCTTTTTGTCCAGAAGATGAGGGTATAGCAGGATGCAATGGCTGAAAGCTTAAGCTAGAAAGTAGGCATTTTCTTTCATTTATGGGATGTGCAGACCAGTCAATACTGGTTCAAAACATCTCTGCACTACACTCCATTGAGTTGTGTAATAACTTGGGCAGTACTTCAGTGAGCATGCAAGTTGCTTAATATTTTTATACTGAAGAGCCTTGTGGCTTTTGTGTCATGGGAATCAATGCTTTGTTCACTCATTTAATTATATGCAAGTTGAATGGAGGAAATTTTGTAGCTTATGTTACTAGATGGTATTAATAGTCTCACCTTCAGCTGGTGTGAGATGGTGTGATACTCCATTTCCATTCAGCTGTATTGATAGGTAGGACCTAGGTGTTGGAACTTTTTAACTGAAAGAGCTTTAATTTTATTGTATGTATGAGGTGTCATTCTCTAGTACAAATAGTGTTATAAGATCAGAAACTGGATTAGCAGTATTTTAAACTGAATTGTATTTTACCCCATCAAGGTGGAATGGATATAAAATGCCTTCTGTGTCTTTGAGATGCACTGAGCACAAGGAGACTTGCAAATTTCCTCAAGTGATTCTAGTAAAACAGTTGTTCCTTCTCCTCTGTACAAATTTAGGTACTGCATCGTGAAATGTTAGAAAAACACACCTTTTAACTTGGGAAAGAGAAAGCTCACACAGGAAAACAATAAGCTAAACAAAAAGTAATACCCTCTTTGGGTCACAAAAGCCTAATCAGAAATCTGTTGATGCTGGAAGGTCTGAGTAAAGATAGTTGGGCATTTTTCAGTGCCATGTTTCCTCTTTTTCCAGCCAGTTCACCACATGCTTACCTTGTCCCTTCCTGCCTGGTCAACAGGGGAGAGTTTTATAAAGGAGCAGCTTGGATTTCTCAGGAATATGGTGAGGCCATCCTGTTAGATCTTTAGTTGCTTTTGAAGAGCAAAGTATGAATACTGAATTGTTACATACAGAGGTGCATGAGTGTTCTTGCATTTCTATAAGTAAATAAGATTGTCCTTCTGGCAGAGGTTAGATATCCACTAATTCTGGATTTGTCAGTTTATTATTAAAGTAGCTTTGCTTTGTTCCATTCTGATAAAGACTGTAAGAATGCAAGAATTTCACCAAAACTGAAAAATGTAACTAACCTACAGTTAGGTACTGTATTTTGGCTTTAATAGAAAACATCAGCACTAAAAATACTTGCATTTAGAGCAAAGCTCATGAAGGAAGGGTGTTTGTGTGTATATTTGTGTCTATGTCTTTAAACCTTCTAAAGGTTTGTCCTTAGGAAGCTAAGGGGAGCATGCAGTCAGGTCTCTGCTTTCATCTAACTCAGAAAAATGGTAGAGGGAGGGCAACATCAGAGTGGTGCAAGGCAGAAGCAGAGCAGTGCAAGGTGGGAGGCACTGGAATCACAGGATTTAGGGGTTGGAAGGGTCCTTGAAAGATCATCTAGTTCAACCTCCCTACAAGAGCAGGATTGCCTACATTAGATAACACAAGAACACATCCAGGTGAGTTTTGAATGTCTCCAGAGGAGACTCCACAACTCTCTGGGCAGCCTGTTCCTGTGCCCTGTCACCCTCACAGTGAAAAAGTTTCTCCTTATATTCACATGGAACTTCCTGTGCTCCAGCTTGCACCATTGGCCCTTGTCCTATCACTGGCCATCACTGAGAAGAGCCTGGCTCTGTCCTCCTGACACTCACCCTTTACATATTTGTAAACATTAATGAGGTCACCCCTCAGTCTCCTCCAGGCTAAAGAGACACAGCTTCCTCCTAAGGAAGCTGTTCCACTCCCTTAATCATCTTGGTGGCCCCGTGTTGGACTCTTCCAAGGAGTTCCCAGTCCTTCTTGAACTGAGGGGCCCAGAACTGGACACTATTCCAGGTGTGGTCTCACCAGGGCAGAGTAGAGGGGGAGAAGGACCTCTCTTGACCTACTAACCACACCCCTTCTAATGCACCCCAGGATGCCATTGGCCTTCTTAGCCAGGAGGGCACATTGCTGGCTCATGGTCACTCTGCTGTACACCAGGACCCCCAGGTCCCTCTCACCTATAATGTAGTCTAACAGGTCTGTCCCCAACCTATACTGATACCTGAGGTTGTTCTTAGAATCAAAGAATCCTAGTTCTTCCCCAGGTGCAAGACCCTACACTTGCCCTTGTTAAATCTCATTAAACTTCTCCCCACCCAGCTCTGCAGCCTGTACAGGGAGTACACAGGGAATACTTAGCTGAGATGTAGCTATCAGTAAATGGCTTCTTTGGTCAAATGACACATTTGAGAGGTTCCTTGGAAATAATTTTGTGGCATAACTTAGAATTTCACGTGTCCAAGCTGCTTTTGATGGTGTTCATGCTGTTGGAGATTTCTTGTTGGGGGAGAAGATTAATGAGGAATATATTTAGTCTCTGAGATAACTGGTCCTTTAAGAATTTCGACCTGACTTTTAAGTCTCTGTTGGAGTTACCATCCTCATCCCGTGTACTCCATCTGCTGGGCATGCTGTCAGGTTACCTTGAAACACACCGTGTTTATGTGAGGCAGCAGCTGGTGGCATGAATATATTGTGTTTCTGAGTGATTTGCATTGCAGGTTTTTATCTGCATTCATGCTTCTGGAGAACATTTCATCAGCTTCTTTCTTCCTGGGTATAGGGGAGAAATTAGGGAGAAATGTAGTTGTTTGGTTAGAGCCTGGACACTTGGTATCACTGTCTCCCAGGCCACAGAAATTTTATTTTATGTAATATTCTTCTACTCAAGTGGTAAAAATTTTCTTGAGCACATGATTATTACAAGTTTCCTCCTATGAGGATTTAGCAGGTGAAAAAAATTGGGAGTGAAAGCAGATGGAATTTGTAGCTTCCCCAGAAAACATACTGGTTGGACAGGAGACACATGCTTCTAACCAGCTTTATGTCCCCTAAGAGTTCTGGGTGTTCATTTTATAAATCAAAATTTAAATGAATAAACCCCCTAGTTTAAAATAAGGCCCTGTTTTCAGAGTTGCAGAATCACTAGGTTGGAAAAGACCTTTGATATCATCGAGTCCAGCTGCTCCTGTCCTCTACTAAGCCATAGCAAGTGCTTCACAAATATTCTTTGTAAGATATTTCTGAGGAACAAATGTGCTTATGACTGTAAGTTGTAAGTTTCTGTTTTAAAGCAATTTTTACTATTTTGTGACAGGGTAACTATAGAAAATGCAGAAATTTTGGAACTCTTCCTCCTCCCCCTTCTTCAGCGTGAAATTAGCCTGAAATGAGTCCTATGTTAAAATAAATGCTGCCTAGTCTATGATTTATTTTTATCTGTCTTTTAGTATCACTTATATTGTGCTTGCTTCCTACCTTTTAAGCATTTCTGAGGGCTGGACATGTACATTTTCATATTCAGAATTTAAATGTGCTGAATAGTGTTGGCAGATAACTGTTCCTGCCAAGGTCATGCTGCCTTTACAGCGATGTTCACAGAATCACAGAGTCAGAGTTGTAGGTGTTGGAAGGGACCTCAAGAGATCATGGGGTCCAACCCCCCTGCCAAAGCAGCTCCCCAGCTCATACTGCACAGACAGGCGTCCAGATGGGTCTTGAATGTCTCCAGAGGAGGAGACTCCACCACCTCCCTGGGCAGCCTGTCCCAGGGCTCTGTCACCCTCACTGGGAAAATGTTCTTCCACATGTTGGTGCGGAACTTCCTGTGCTCCAACTTGCAGCCATTGCCCCTTGTCCTGTCCCCACAGACCACAGAAAAGGGGCTGGCCATTTCCCCCTGCACCCCATACTTAAGATATTTATAAACATTAATTAGGTCCCCTCTCAGTCTTCTCTTCTCCAGGCTGAACAGCCCCAGCTCTCTCAGCCTTTCCTCATAGGGGAGATACTCCAGGCCCTTAATCATCTTCGTAGCCCTTCTTTGGACTGTCTCCAGGAGATCCCTGTCCTTTTTATACCAGGGAGCCCAGAACTGGACACAATACTCCAGGTGGGGCCTGACCAGGGCAGAGTAGAGGGGTGTGACAATCCAGGAACTCCTGTTCTTCACAGAACTATCTGAAATGTCAGAGAGCAGTTATTGTAGAGATCTCTGAGTGATCCCTCCACAGAGAACTCGCAGGGAATTCCAATCATCCTGAGTTTGTTCTGTGGCATAGGTTACCTCTGAAATTAAAAATTGTGCAAGTATTGTTCTCCTCTTTCCTCTAGTAAATATATGATCTGGTTTAAGATTGACATGAGTTACTTAGACATTTAAGACTGAAAGATATTTTCCTAGCTTGAAGGGGATGGGGGGATTTTTCATGAATCTGTTTTTGTTTCTTTTTATGTCTTTTTCTTTAGACATAGGTGGTTTGTCGGTATCTTATAGCTCATCCTTCTAAAGGAGCCTTTAAAACTTGTGCTTTAAATAAGGATTGCAAAATCTAACAGGAATCAGGTGGATTTGAGTGTAATGTATGTTCTTTCCTATCATTGCCAGCAATAAGAAACCTCATTAGCGGGTTGGGTTTATTTTCCTTTGTCATGTGTTTAATGCAAAAGTTGCTTTGTTAACCACCTTAACTCCAGCTAAACCTACCCTCTGAACTCAGAGAGTGACAACGTGACCAGCTACATCTGTGTGGTCCCCTTTAAGGAGCTGGGCCTTGGCCTGAATGAAGAGCAGGTCTCTGAAGAGGAGGCACACAATCTCACGGATGGCTTCAGCTTGCCTGCACTCAAGGTAACCTCTCCTAGAACATCCACACAGACTCCTCATTCATTTGGTTACGGTGAAGCCCTGTGGCTTCTGCATACCAGCTCGTAGTAATGTGGTCAACTGAGGGTGAGATGTAATCAGTCTTGTATCATGCCTTTCTACATTTATTGGTATTCAGGTGATTTCTTCTTGCAGGTAGTTGAAAACAAGTTGCATAATACAACATGAGGAGTTTTTTCTGCAAATCACATAAATTCAAGTCAGTATTTTATCATCAGCTTGATCAATCTCCTTTCAAACCATGATCTTTTCCTCTCCGGTTTCTTTTGATCCTAGCTGAGTAAAGTCATTTCCAGAGTTGTATTTGTGTCTTTTTTTAGCTAATCTCTTGACTTGAATAAAAAGATAGACTTCCAAAGATATAAATTAGTTGTAATTGCCAAAGGGAATAGCTGCCTTTAGTTACACTGAGGGGTAGAACTCACGAGCTTGGACCCCTGCTGCCATGAAGCAGCGTGGTTCTTTGATCTTTGAAAAACATTTAACTGAACAGAATGACAACCATATAATGGCCTTTTTATCTATCTTGTTTTGACATGTTAAGTACATTTAATTTGCATGAGTAAATGTTTGCAGTTGTAAAGAAGGTCTAATTTGAATGCAAGCCTTTACACCCTAGTGGTTCTCTGCCGAGGCAATTCCCTTTTAATATTTTTTTTAAATGGAAAATTCCATTCTTGTGTGACTTCTGTGTTTTTATGGGGTTGGCTCATGTTGCATTTTATTCACTTAATTCCTAGACCTTGACTTCTTTTGTTCTGACAGTAAATGTTACCAGTAATAGTGGCTTTTAGGCTTTGTCTAATTAGTTGTAAGCTAAGGGCTAGACAGATGTAAGCTTTGGGGATTTTTTCTTGCCTTTTTCATTAGCTGAAGATCTAATTGCAACCACCCAAGCCCATTTATTTACCCACTTCTTTTTAATCACAAGAAGCCAGTCAGAGTTGCCCAAGCTTGTAAACTAAGTCTTTGTTTACCTGCAATTTGCAGTAATTTAGCTGAAATCTGGTTTTAGTTAAGCCATTGGGATGCTCTCTGGGCAAAATTAAGCTCACAACTAGTAAATCTCAGTTCACCTTAACTGGGAACAGGCAGTGATGTAGGCTAGGTGTGATGAGTTGAACCAAGCTAAATTAATCAGTCCTAAGTAGATTCACATTTAGATAACAAGTTAGATATACTTAGATAACCTTGGGACACACTTCAGTTTTGAGCCCTGGATTTATAAGCAGTACTTTTCAGGGGTTTTGTTGTTTGTTTTTTTAATTAATTTGAGACAACTTGCTGTTATATTAAAATGCAAGTAGAATACAGATATGTATCCAGATCTATTTAATATAGTAATTTTCATTCAAGGCCCTGTCTAGGCCATGTGACAAATGGTTCCTCTGTGTTTTGGATATATTGTCCTTGAACTAAACCAGTTTAAAGGATGAAAAATTTTAGCTTGAAAATAATTACTGATCCAAGCCAAGGAGAGCCCGTTGGACGGTTTGGATGAGTGTACATGCCAGTAAAAATCCTCAAAAGTCATTGGCAGAGCAAACCATTTGCAACCCAAAATAGGTCTGGAATTTCCTTTACTCTCATCACTGTGCGTTTTTTCAGGTAGGTTTTGGATTATTACTATCAGTTCCTGAAGTTCACCACTTTTGTGTGCTACTTTCTCACTGCTTTTTGCCTTACGTCTGGTGAAAGGGATTTGTCTTCTTTAGTGTTTATTACAGCATAAGCTCCTGACTTTCTGTCCAGGGCACTGCACCTTTCAGGGACACGTGGGTGATTGCTGCCCTATTTGTTTGTGTGTTGTACTAGCACACAGACAAATCACCATTTGGCATGTGTGTCCCAAACTAGTTTCACAGAATCACAGAACTGTAGGGGTTGGAAGGGATCTCAAGAGATCATCGGGTCCAACCCCCCTGCCAAAGCAGCTCCCCAGCTCATACTGCACAGACAGGCGTCCAGATGGGTCTTGAATATCTCCAGAGGAGGAGACTCCAAAACCTCCCTGGGCAGCCTGTCCCAGGGCTCTGTCACCCTCACTGGGAAAAAGTTCCTCCACATGTTGGTGCAGAACTTCCTGTGCTCCAATTTGCAGCCATTGCCCCTTGTCCTGTCCCCACAGACCACAGAAAAGGGGCTGGCCAATTCCCCCTGCACCCCATACTTAAGATATTTATAAACATTGATTAGGTCCCCCCTCAGTCTTCTTTTCTCCAGGCTGAACAGCCCCCTGGTTTCATATCATTTTGTGTGTTTGCTTCTCATAACTGTAATTTTGAAATTGAGAATGTATTTATATTTATTTTGGGACCTCTCATCAGTTTGCTGATGGAAGCATATGAGGTGTTTGCCTTTTTCTTGTTTGCACACTGGGAAAAAAAGAACAGTTACTTGTCCTTAGCAGTATAAGTACAGAGATATAAATATGTTATTGCAAATCCTATAGAACCAAAATCTCAGAACAAGTCAATTGTTAGTCCAGATCTGTAGCTGAAGGAGGCAGAAAAAGCCTTATGAGTAATTATCATCCTAAGTATGAAATGCTTGAGAACTGATTTCAGATTACACCTCATACTCCCCTACTGTTGACTCTTTTTAATAAGGCCAATATTGCAGTGAAAAGTGTCATAACCTCTCTACTCTGCCCTTGTGAGGCCCCACCTGGAGTACTGTGCCCAGATCTGGGGCCACCAGTACAAGAAAGATGTGGAACTGTTGGAGAGGGGTCAGAGGAGGGACACAAAGATGATTAGAGGGCTGGAGCACCTGCCTTACAAGGAGAGGCTGAGGGAGCTGGGCTTGTTCAGCCTGGAGAAGAGAAGGCTGCAGGGGGGACCTCATTGCAGCCTTCCAGTACCTGAAGGGACCATACAAACAGGAGGGGAATCAGCTTTTTAAAAGGGCAGATAATGGCAGGACAAGGGGCAATGGATTAAAGCTGAAGGAGGGAAGGTTTAGATTGGATATTAGGGGGAAGTTTTTTACAGAAAGAGTGGGGAGGTGTTGGAACAGGCTGCCCAGAGAAGTAGTGGGTGCCCCGTCCCTGGGGGTGTTCAAGGCCAGGTTGGATGGGGCCCTGGGCAACCTTGTGTAGATCCAGGCCTGAGGTTGGTGGCCCTGCCTGTGGCAGGGGGGTTGGAGCTTTATGATCCTTGGTGTCCCTTCCAACCCATGCCATTCTATGATTCTTTCCTTTTCATTTTAGAAATACAAAGTGCTACTGGTCTGTCATAGTCTCCTGAGCCAACAGTCTTTTCTGAACTAAGAAAACATTCAATTTTACTGGAAGTGGAAGTTCTTGAGAAATCGAAATTGTGGGTTTCTTTGCTCCCAGATGGACTGGCCTCTTTTGTACCATATATAATACTGTCAATTGATTTGTTTCTTACAAGTCTTGCCTCCTTAGTGGCATTGGTGGTTTCTCACTTAAGCTGAAAAAAACCCCTAACAACTAAGCAGTTAAGCTTTCTCCAGATGTGGAATGTTTTTTTGTTGAACTAGAGTACATTTAGACTCATGTTTCAAGGTTGGGTGTGGGGCAGTGCAGTAGTTAATAGATTGCAGAAATGATAGTCTGGCATTATAAAGAAAAAAAAGTCTTTCCTGCCTCTAGAATTTTGGCAGCTCTTTATGAGCTGTAGGGTACGTGGAGATTACAGTAAATAATGAGACTGCCTGATGGGAATATGAAATTTTAGGCCTCTGACAACCTTCTGAGCATAATTTCCTATCATATCCATCATTGGAGAATTAACACTCACCTAAGGTTCACAAGATCTGAAACTCACATGGTCTGGAATATCCTTTGCTGTGGTTTAACCCCAGCCAGCAACTAAGCACCATGCAGCAGCTTGCTAACCATCTCCCCAGAGGGATTGGGGAGAGAATCAGAAGGGTAAAAGTAAAAGAACTTGTGGGTTTAAGAGGTATATTAATAGCTGCACACAAAAGCAATCAAACCAAGGAATTCATTCCCCACTTCCCATGGGCAGGCAGGTGTTCAGCCATCTCCAGGAAAGCAGGGCTCCAGCACGTGTTAGCAGTGACTTGGGAAGACAGTGCCATCACTCCAAATGTCCTTACCCTTCCTCCTTCTTCCCCAAGCTTTATATGCTGATGATATGATATGGACTATCCCTTTGGTCAGTTGGGGTTAACTGTCCTGGCTGTGTCCCCTCCCAACTCCTTGTGCATCCCTTACTCACTGGTGGAGTGGGGTGAGAAGCAGAAAAGGCCTTGGCTCTGTGTAGGCACTGCATGGCAGTAACAAAAATCTCCCTGTGTTATCAACACTGTTTTCAGCACAAGTGCAAACCATGGCCCTGTACTAGCTACTATGAAGAAAATTAACTCTATCCCTGCCAAAAGCAGTACACCCTTCAAAACCATTCAGCAATTCTCTCAGTTTTTCAGAGTTCTGTGGCTGGTCAGGGAATGTTTTTCCACAGTGTATCCGTATGTTTACTTTGGAAGCTGTCTTTCCAGGTGCACAGAGCTAACCCTGCCCTGTTTTTCAGGTCCTCTTTCAGCTCTGGGTAGGACAGAGCTCAGAATTCTTCAGGAGGTTGGTGCTGCTCCTTTCCCCAGCCAACGCATCCCCCAAGCCCTTGGTCTCCCCCGAACGGCTGCCTCACCATATCTTGTCTGATGTGACTCAAGGCCTACCTCACACACATGCTGCCTGCTTAGAGGAGCTAAGGAGAAGCTACGAGTTTTACCGGTACTTTGAAACTCAGCACCAGCCGGCTTTCGAACGGCCAGCCAGAACGAAGCAGAAGTCAAGAGAGCTGAACAGTCTTCAGACAGCGGTACGCAGCTTGCAGCTTCACCTCAAGGCACTGCTCAATGAGTAAGTTCACACAGGAATTGAAAGGATAAGCCTGTAGGAAGAAGGCTTCCGACTTCTTGAGTTCTTTGGGTTGTCAGCTTGTAGCCCAGAGTAAAAAGGGAAAAGGCAGATACATCGAGGCGTTGCAATCATTGGCGTGTCTTCACGGAGGGTGGTGTCAAAGATCCTTCCTTCAAGATGGAATCTGACGTTGGTTCCTGGGTATTCTTTAAGTATTTGGTGAAAATTCAAAGCTAAGCAGTGCATTAAGATCCCACCTAGTTTTTAGCACTCCCCCCCCCCCCCCCCAAAAAAAAATCTGAAAACATGCCTATCTTTCACTGAGTTTTCAACATCCAAAATGCTTTATAAGAAGGTTTTGCTCCTAGTAACTACCTAGTAAGTATTTTAAGGATTCATCACTGCCTTGGTGAAATAGTTGAAACTGTCCTACACCTTTTATTTTACATGGAAGAATTACTACAATGAATGCAGGTGAGCAATGTATCTTGATGTGGAGAAAATTATCTTATTTTTTAAATTTTGGGGCATCTTTGAGCACTTGGCTGAATTAGATTCTTAAATCTTTAAGAAAATGGCAGTTTATTAAATTACAAACTTGAAGGAATGGTGAAGTCAAATATTTATTGTTACCTGTTTATCTGTTCATCTTCTCCTCACTTAGGGTAATAATTCTTGAGGATGAACTTGAAAAAATTGTTAGCACTAAGGAGACACCTGAGTTGACAACAGAAGCCCATCAAGTTCTGGAACAAAAACTAAAGTTCATTCAGCCTCATATCCAGGCAAGCAACAGCTGCTGGGAAGAAGCCATTTCTCAGGTGGAAAAAATGAGTGGAAGAAACCCAAATAAAAAAGGTAAATGTGAGAAATTAATTTAGCAGCTAAGGACATACACTTTAGAGATGGAATGGTCAAATGTATAAAGACAGTGTTCAACCCATGTACCAGAATTTTAGCTGAAGAAGGTCTTACAGTCATAATCTTTGAAAAACTATATACATCTGTGGAGCTTTTTCATTGGGATGATCCTGAAGTTTGGGTTTTTTTCAGAAAAAAATGTAAGCATGTTAACTCAGTCTGATGGATGTGTGGATTCAGACTGTTGCATTCCCAGGTGTAGACTGATAATCAGTTTTTGCCTTTGATCAGTGAATCACATCTGGAAGGGTGGGATTTTGTTGAGCCATCCCTGAGATTTTCATTCATTGACTGCAAATAATTTACACAGTTAATTGAAATGACAATGGCATTGTCGTGGCACTTTCTTGACAGTGACACTTCCTGGAACATTCTAAATTGCAGAGGATGTATTGAGCAAGTAATACTCATTTACCAGCTCACTCAGAGAGAATGAGCTAATCTTATATGTACTTAAACATCATACTGAGCAGCATGTCCCAAAGTTTTGCCATCTGTTCCCTCTCCTTAGTGACCTGTACTGCCCATGCTGTTCTCCTTGTGAATCACAACTAGCTTAAATAATGGAAGTGAATTTAGGCTCTTTTGATGTAGGTTTGGACCTAAAGTTTCTAATCTTGCTTTTTTCCCAGGAGCTTTTTTCTTGTCCTAGAAGGGCACAGCCTAGCATCTGTGTGATGCTGGTGACAGAGACTGCATTAGGAAAATTATGACTTGGAGTATCAGCAAGTTACCTGCAGAAACCCAACTTGGTAGCCAGCTAAGCTCTTAATAATACATGGGTGGGATATCCAGTAGATGAATGAATATTGCTGTGGGCATAGAGGCATGCAAGCTGACCTTGTTCATCTTACATCAGAACTGGGAGGCCTAATCATAGAATTATAGAATGGTCTGGGTTGGAAGGGACCCCCAGGATCACAGAACTCCAACACTCCTGCCACAGGCAGGGACACCAACCTCAGGCCTGGAGCTACACAAGGTTGCCCAGGGCCCCATCCAACCTGGCCTTGAACACTTCCAGGGATGGGGCATCCACCACCTCTCTGGGCAGCCTGTTCCAGCACCTCACCACTCTCTCTGTAAAAAACTTCCCCCTAATATTCAATCTAAACCTTCCCTCCTTCAGCTTTAATCCATTCCCCCTTGTCCTGCCATTATCTGCCCTTTTAAAGAGCTGATTCCCCTCCTGTTTGTAAGCTCCCTTCAGGTACTGGAAGGCTGCAATGAGGTCCCCCCGCAGCCTTCTCTTCTCCAGGCTGAACAAGCCCAGCTCCCTCAGCCTCTCTTTGTAGGCCATGTGCTCCAGCCCTCTAATCATCTTTGTGGCTCCTCTGACCCCTCTCCAGCAGTTCCACATCTTTCTTGTACTGGGGGCCCCAGATCTGGGCACAGTACTCCAGGTGGGGCCTCACAAGGGCAGAGCAGAGGGACAATCACCTCCCTGTCCCTGCTGGCCACCCCTCTTCTGATGGAACTCAGGATGTGGGTTCCTTGAAGGCCCAGACATGGTATAACCAACAGTGTACTTTGCCTGATAGTCTAGTCTTACACCTTCCCTCTCAGTGCTGCATAAAGCACCCTATGAGGTTATTAAATTTAGCCTGATAGATCTGCATGTGCTCGCCCATTGTGTTTCGCTGATGCCCTCCACAACCATCAGTTCCACTGATCTGTTTTTCCTCCTTTCCTTAAATGTTCTTTCAGTCTGCACACCGTAGTATTTTTAGTTATTTTAGTTTTATTTTTACTTTGTGTACAAATTTCACAGCAGGCACTTTTATTGTAACTTGCTTCCTTTTACAGCTCGGTACAGAAATAACCAAGTGTGTGATCTAGAAGGGAGGGATTGCTTGGGAAATCAAAAACCCCTTCACTTACACTTTTGCCCAGTGACTTTCCTGGCAATGTGCTGGCTTTGAATCTCTCTTTTGCAACAAGGTTACTGAATTACTCCCCAGAAGCTACTTTTAAATTATGTTTGTCATTGAAAACTATTTTTATCTGACTACATTTGATTTTCTTGATATATTTCTAAGCAGTCCAGCTTCTGTGAGTTGACCTTTCCAAGCTGTGCATGAAATAATGTCTAATTCACAGAATCACAGAGTTGTAGGGGTTGGAAGGGACCTCCAGAGATCATCGGGTCCAACCCCCCTGCCAAAGCAGCTCCCCAGCTCATACTGCACAGATAGGTGTCCAGATGGGTCTTGAATCTCTCCAGAGAAGGAGACTCCACCACCTCCCTGGGCAGCCTGTCCCAGGGCTCTGTCACCCTCACTGGGAAAATGTTCCTCCACATGTTGGTGCAGAACTTCCTGTGCTCCAATTTGCAGCCATTGCCCCTTGTCCTGTCCCCACAGACCACAGAAAAGGGGCTGGCCAATTCCCCCTGCACCCCATACTTAAGATATTTATAAACATTGATTAGGTCCCCCCTCAGTCTTCTTTTCTCCAGGCTGAACAGCCCCAGCTCTCCCAGCCTTTCCTCATAGGATAGATGTTCCAGGCCCTTCATCAAATTCATAGCCCTTCTCTGGACTCTCTCCAGGAGATCCCTGTCCTTTTATACCAGGGAGCCCAGAACTGGACACAATACTCCAGGTGGGGCCTGACCAGGGCAGAGTAGAGGGGGAGGATCACCTCCTTAGACCTTTCTTCTGCTGTCTTTCTACAAATTTTAACAGCTGGTCTGTAGGTCATGATTAGGTGAATTACTTCATTAAATTATCTCAGGGTTTTTTTTTTTCAATGCTTCCTGAAAGCTCTTTGGAAGAAGATACCTTCCTGCTGAAATAACAGAGCAGCTCAACACATCTTTCTTTTGTCTTTATGCACCATTACCCAAACCCAAATGAATCTTTTGACAGGAGTTGTAGCAGGAAGTGGAAGTAGTGTGGTAGTAGAACATCGTGTTTAAGTGGATGCCCAGCACTTTTGCTGCAGTAGACACTTAGTTGAACTAAACTAGTTCAACCAGTAGAGCAGTAAGACTACTGTTTTCAGCATCAGTTATGAATACTGTTGAAGAGGGAGCTGTTTCTCATGGCTTAGATCCAGTTTTGAGAAGAAATCTTCCATTACTTAGAAGTTGTATATATTTGTTAAATATTTTTAGCAGTATCTCATATTTGTTACTTAGTATTTAAACAAAATAAGTCTTTTTTTGCCTCTTCATCTATAAATACAAAATGTATCCACTATTTAAATTCATTGTTTGGGTTTCCTTCTTACCATGTTTATATACTGAGCAAAAACCTCCCTTCCTTTGTGCTTGATTCCTACTGCTCTCAGCTCAGGAATGTTTCATTCCATGAGATGTAGAAGCAGCTCAGCAGCAAAGGGCCTGTGTTACTTCACGAAGAGGAAGAAACTGGGAATTCATTGGTCTGTCCAGCATCAGAGTGCTGTTTTTGAACCAGGAGTTGGGAGTTTCCTACCTCTAAGGAGCTGTTTTGAACCATGGGCTATCCTATTTGTGGCATCCTATGTAGCTATTAATATTTTCAGAGCAGTTTTGCATATCCTTAATTGTTTTCTGTATAAACAAATGAGTCTCCTTCAGCAAGCACTTCTTGCCCTAAACCATCCTATGTCAAAGCAAGTTTCTTACAGCTCTGTTAAGTAGCTCATTGTGTCAAACTCTGTCAAAGCAAAGCCTTTAATTCTAACTGACTGAACATCAGTTGGTTGATGGGTGTATTTCTAGAACCAATGCTGTTAGTTGCTGATCTGTCAAGATACATACAGAACAGAGCCCAAGAGCTACTGGGGTTCTAGCACCTTAAGGGGAATTCACCTCTACTTAAATTCATTGGGCAATGATAGACTTATTTGCCATTGATCTGCATGTAGATCTTTGCTCATTTCCAACATGATTTATTCTAGACTTTCAGTCATGTTCTCTTTATTCACTCACCTTTTTTCATGACCAATAAAACTGATTCACCATTTAGGGCCTCAGCAATTTAAGCATGTAGCAGTCTGCTGCTAATTTTACAGAATGGAATACCCTTTATAGCTAGTTACAGTCTTGTTTTAATGATCCTTGAAGTAATATCCCTCAAACTGGTTAAAATTCATCATTTTTCCTTTTAAACTGTCTCTGTGTTTGCAAATCTATATAACTCTTTTAGATGTCTATAAGGCCATAAGATCTAGAAGCTGCAAGCTTCTAGATCTTGTTTGCTGTCCTTTGATGCACCGGAGAGGGACTAAAGCAGCAGCAGTTTTAGTTAAACACTGAATTCAGGAACTTGAAGCATATCCTTAGCAAAGGCATCATCCTTTGGTAACAGAGCAGGCTGGACATATTGGAGCAGCTGTTTTGCTCCTGATTTGGGAAGAGAAGCCTTTAATTGGTAACTTCCATTTATTCTAACAGATTTGTCTTCCTACCTTCCAGAGCATAATTCTATTGTTGCTGTCATTATTATTAAAATGTTTTTATTACAAGGGTTAAAGTGTTTTTATTACAAGGTGGAGTTATGCAATGGACAAGAGGGCTTGATAGTTACAAAATAAATACCTCATGTCAAATTTCTACTTCAAAATTTCAGTACCTGCTTCACCTTGCTTTTAAACTTTGTATTTAGATACTTCTGGAATGTCAAACCTCGAGCTCAGCCAGCTAGGGTTATTACATACTTTCCTTGTTTGCAAAAGCAGGTAACTGAGCACCACTAGAATGGCCATCAATGTGAACTGTCTCCTTTCAGAATACCATCCCTTAGTGTACAGATTAGACATTGAAAATAGAGATGGGGGGGGGGGGCTTGGTGAGGTCATCTAGCCAATTTCCCTTCTCAAGGGTAAATTAGTGTTTGTGAGTCAATGTGGTGTACTTGTTCCTAAAAACCTCTCTTTAGGGACATTTTTACAGTATTTCCAGACATCTCTTCCAGCACTTCTCTCCATTACCAGTAGAAAGTTATTACTGAATATAAGTTATCTCTTGCTGCAATTTAAAAGCAATACTTTTGATCCACTCATAATAGAAACCCATTTCCTCTTTATAGCTCTTAATGTTTTTGAAGACAATGAATATGTTTCTATCTTCTCTGTGTGACTCTCTATCCTTCCACTCTTCCCTGATGACTGCACTCTATTTAGTCCTCTGATGATCTGGGCCACATTGCTCCAGGCTCCCTCTGTTTGGGCCACAATATTACTGAATAAAGGAGCCCCAGGCTGGGCACTGTGTTCCACCCACAGCCTGATCAGTGCAAGAGTATAAATGTGACTTCAGGGGTCTGACAGTTAGTGCTGTTGTTTAGGTGTACTGGTGTGCAGATTGGCTTCTTGCTTGCAGCAGGGTGTAGCTGACCAGGCCCCTCACATTGTTTCCCCAGCAGTGCTGCCTGGTCAGTTGTCATATAATTGTGCATTTGACTATTCCAGAGCACACAAATTTACAGCCACTGTCACCAACCTGTTGCACCTGAAATCCAGTTCTTCCTGGGCTGTTATCTCTTGATTTTCCAGTTTCATTTCTGATTCCAATTGTGCCCTCCTGTATCCATCCAGGTTATCCCAATGTCAGCAGATTTCACAAGCTGAAACACGTTTCTTTCTCCCATTGGAAATATCAGAGTGTTGGACATGAGGCAAATCCTCACTCAATATATTGTTTCTATTTGTGTCAGTACAGGCCGGGGGGTGATCTGCTGGAGAAGAGCACTATGGAGAGGGACCTGGGGGTCCTGGTGGATGACAGGTTGGCTATGAGCCAGCAGTGTGCCCTGGTGGCTAAGAGAGCCAATGGGATCCTGGGGTGCATCAGGAGGAGTGTGGCCAGCAGGTCAAAGGAGGTGATCCTCCCCCTCTACTCTGCCCTGGTCAGGCCCCACCTGGAGTATTGTGTCCAGTTCTGGGCTCCCTGGTGTAATAAGGACAGGGATCTCCTGGAGAGAGTCCAGAGAAGGGCTATGAAGATGATGAAGGGCCTGGGGCATCTCCCCTATGAGGAAAGGCTGAGAGAGCTGGGGCTGTTCAGCCTGGAGAAAAGAAGACTGAGGGGGGACCTAATCAATGTTTATAAATATCTTAAGTATGGGGTGCAGGGGGAATTGGCCTGCCCCTTTTCAGTGGTCTGTGGAAACAGGACAAGGGGCAATGGCTGCAAGTTGGAGCATATGAAGTTCCACACCAATATGGGAAGGAACTTTTTCCCAGTGAGGGTGACAGAGCCCTGGGACAGGCTGCCCAGGGAGGTGGTGGAGTCTCCTTCTCTGGAGAGATTCAAGACCCATCTGGACACCTATCTGTGCAGTATGAGCTGGGGAGCTGCTTTGGCAGGGGGGTTGGACCCGATGATCTCTTGAGATCCCTTCCAACCCCTACAACTCTGTGAACATGGTAACTACACCCTTGATTTTCTAAGAGACAGTTCTGTGCACCTAACAGCAACTTTCTCCTGGCCTATGCATTTTGCTTATGAATATGTCATGACACTGTGTCAAAAGCCATGCTGAAAACAAAATGCAGAACATCTTTGGCTTGTTTCTATTTGTAAAACCTGTTACTGCACTGGAAAATGAAATTGGAGTGATCTGTTAAGAAGAAACCCACACTGGCTGTCTCTTATCTCCTCACTACCCTCCCAATAGCTTCCTGTAAACTTTTATTATTTCTTCCAATATTTTCCAATGCTGTGAAGCTGATTTGCCTATAATTTTACTATTTTCCTTCTCTTTTTAAACTTGGGCACAAGTCTCTTTTCTGGTTTTACCAACTTGTCTTGCCATCTGCAGGTTTTCAAAGTCTATAACATTTCTGAGATCTTTTTAGTTGATGTCAAGATGAGTTTCATCAGACCCAGCTCCTGTCAGCATAGCTAAGTTATTCAAGTGCTCTCTAATGCAGTGTTTTAATGTAGTATAACCAATCTTTCAATAATTTTTTATGTGTGTGCCAATCCTACCTAATGAAAATGCCTGGACCCTGCCTGAGTGAGTCAAAACCACCATTCAACACTCAATCTTTTTCTTTTGGTTTTTTTTTATTTTTTAATCCCTTTTCTTTTTTTCCCCCTAAAGGCAAACTTGAAGTTTCCTGTGACAACCTGCAGCATACTACAGTACCTTTAACACAGCCTGCCATATACATAGAAAACAAAGATCCAATCCCTGAAGAGCAGGTAAAAAAAAATAGAAATAGGACCATTTAAAATGATAATTGAGGCTTGTTTGCTGTATCCATTCATTTTTCAGTTGCTTGTGCAGTGACCTTCTTGTCTTGACAAGACAAATCAAGTAGGTAGCCAGTGCCATTTTGTCACTGGATTTAATAGGAAAAAAAGAATCATGTCTATTCCTTTTGCTGTTCCATGGGGAGGTATTCCCCATCCTGGAAAAAAAGATCACTTGCATTCACTTCTTCTCATGTAATTAGAAATAAGAGTCAAAAGGAGATCAGCAACACAAGTCAGAGTAATGTAGAAAAATGTGAATTGCTAAAAAGCAGTGTATAAGAGAGTCCTACTTGTGTATTGTTAGATGAGTTGACCCAGTTGCAAAAGGGAGAAATTTGGGAACAAACCAGCCTGTCTTCAGTTTGAGAAATCTATGGGTTTGGGTACCTAAACCAGACTGATACTGAACAGGTTTGTGTGGTTTGGGGAGCTCATGTGTGATGGTTGGGCTGTCTCGAAGACAGGCAGCCTCCTCCATCCCAGAACTGAGTGGCAGATGCATTCTGAAAGCAGATTGAACACCCATGCTCTGCTCTGTCCCTCCTGTGCTTTTTCCTAAGCCTGCCCAACATGCATTCTCTCTAGATGTTTCTTCCATATCAAAAAGAACTGGGACTAATAACTTTACTGGTTCTCTGTTGTAACAGAAACAAGCTCTCTTCTTTCATTCTTGTAAGGCAATACAGTTAAAACTGGAGGAGGGGTTTGTTATTTTCAGCATTTTCTTAGTAATGATTTGCATATGTTCAATTAGAAAGATGCTTCACTGAGGAAGAAATGTTTATGGTGTAAATTAAAAAAAAAAAAAAAGAAGAAATAAAAAGAAACCTGCATCAGCATTGCTTATTCCCACCTGTAATTATGGGGAAATGGACTCCCATTTTCAAGGTCACTTGATTGTACTTGTGTCTGAAAATAGCTTTCAGGTGAGTGCAGTAATGCTAATTTTCAGTGAGCAGGCTTGCTCCAAAATAATGCAAATATAAGTGAGAGCAGAGTCAGACCCACTGGCATTGCTCAAACAGGGCTCCATCCTGTTGGTTGGCTTGTCTTGAGATCACTTGGTTGTGGGGCAGGGTCTGTACTGCTGGTGAAGATCAAATTTTGTTCTCTTTCTTTCTTTCTTTAGGAATTGGAAGCATATGTTGATTATTCAGACACAGAGAATGAATACAAAAGGGGAGACTTTTACTGTTTTTCCCAGGAAGAAAGAGAGAGACAAGAAAGAGAGAGACAGGAATCTAAGAGGGTGTTACAAGAGCTGAAATCTGTGCTGGGATTTAAAGCTTCAGAAATAGAAAGGCAGAAATGGAAACAGCTGCTATTCAGTGACCATGGTAAGCATCCCTTTTGCAAATCAATTCCTTTCTAAGAAAGGGTTGGGTGTCTGTTTGCCAGCAGTCTCTGAGTATGTTAGAATTCAGACAGTGCTTAGCTACAGCAGTGTCTGTGGTAGAGCTGGGTGGATTTAGTTTGCTCTGACTTCTCTTTGTATCATTTGTAGAAATCATTTGATTATGTATTGAAAAGAACTTTTTCCCAGTGAGGGTGACAGAGCAGTGGAATAGGCTGCCCAGGGAGGTGGTGGAGTCTCCTTCTCTGGAGATATTCAAGTCTCGTCTGGACGCCTATCTATGTAATATGAGATAGGGAGCTGCTTTGGCAGGGGGGTTGGACCCGAAGATCTCTTGAGGTCCCTTCCAACCCCTAAGATTCTGTGATTCTGTGAACTCAGAGGAATTGGTATTTGGCTCTGAACAAAATAATGAGCTAAAACATTCAACACAGAAAATATTAAGATGGCATTGAGGGAACTGTCAGGCTATAAAGCATGCAAACAGAACTGGCTTTCTTTCATGGCTTTCCAGTAAATCCCAGACTTACACAAATATATAGGTTAAAGTGAAGAGCTAAACTTTGAAATATTAAAGGCTCATAAAAGGGTAAGACTGGCTTTTGTTCTCATGAGAGTGTGAGTGTACAGAATATATATAAACAAAAACTAACAAGAAGAGTTCTTCCAAACCAGCCTTTACTAACTCTGAGGACTGCTGGCTAGCTCTGTCCAGTCACAAGCAGGAATATGAAAATTTCTCTTGTCTCACAAGACATTCTGTCTCTGTTCCAGCAAAAAGACTGGATACAACTTGATTCCTTTCATTGCTTAATCTGTTTGATTTATTAGCTTTAAAATTGGCAGTAGTTTGTCTCTTCCTCTTCCCTTCTTTTTCCCATTTTCATTCCTTCCTCCTAAAAAGAAGTTAGGAAAAGCCTTCTAAAAAATTTCATGTTCTGTGCTACAAAAAACAACCCCCAAGTCTGGCAACACACCCCCAAGGATTCTGCCTCTGGCAGTGTCTACCAGAAAAAAAGACCCTGGATTGCACCTTTCAATGACTTAGTTGGAACACAGAGTAACAGACTATACTTATTGATGAGTCTGTTTCTCTTGACATCAAACCCACAAAAATATCTGTTCTTCACAACTTTCTGCTTTATGTCCATTTAATTACCACTATGGTAAAAGAACTCACTTGGCCACTGGTATTGACTTCTAGCTGAGTTAAAATACCCTAAGATACCAGATTGCATCAGAGTCTGCTCAAGATTCCTGTATTATCCTCCTGCTGTCAGATGTGACACCACACAGCCCTTCACTAAAATCTCTTCAAGCCTTCCTTGCCTCCCTGGAGGGAGAAGGGAGGAATCCTACCTCCAGTTCAAGTCTTGAAAAGTCTAGTGCCTGCTGCAGGAGGAGTTCTTGTCAGGAGAGCCTGCATAGGATATTTCCTTACCTAGGTTAGCAGCTGGTCCCTGTCCACATCTGGACATCCCCAGGCCATCTGTGGCCGTAGCTGGAAAGCGTGGGGCTGACTCACGTAGCCTTCAGTCAGTGCGCACCTGAAAGCCTCTGTGGCTCCTGTCAGTTCTCTTCCTTTCCATGTATAGGTATTGCATTGGCTTAGGATTAGAGACCCAGTGGTGGGGAGGGAGGGAAGAAGGGAGGAACATGTGATTTCCTCCAGCTGCCTGGGTCTAATCATTGATTATTCCCATCCTGTACAAAGCAGAAAACATGAGGGCAGCTCATCAAAGTAATTAATAGCTTCTCCTTTTGGCTCAGAGACTGTGTGTGTTTCATAAAAGACTGACATGGATGGCAAACATACCTTCTATTAGTTTTTAGGGAATTTCTTCATTATTTCTCCAAAAGAAACACAAGCCAGTTAAATATGACATAATGGACCCTGGCATATTACTGCTGCAGACTTTTATTTATCCATATGCATGAGTCATTCCTTAAAGAAATATTCTTTGAGAGCTGTGCTTTCCACTTTTGTAACTTCCTTTATCTTGAAGGTTTAAACCCAGAAAGGTTCATATTCTTGTCTTCATTGGCCCAAGCAAGTGGCTGGCCATGATATCCCACTTTTTCATAGCCCTCTTAAATCTTGCTTTTGCAGAACAATTCTATTTCAGAAGTCTTGTGTTCTCCTAACTTGGGATTATTGTGAAAATAAGACCCTGAAATATTCAGGCATTCATCTTTCAGTGAAGGCTCCCAGCAAGCCATTCTGATTTGTTAGGGTTTTTGATTCATTGAAGGAGGAGCTAGTGAGGGTTTCCACATGGAAGAGCTCAGCTCCAAACAAGTTGATATGTCTAAAGAACACAGCGTGAAGTCAACTGGAGCTGATAGGTTGGGTTCCAGAAGCATATTCTCAGCAGACCACCAAAGAAAGGCAGATGTGCCCATGCCCCCTGTAACCAGGGTGCTACTGGTTACAGTCTGGGCTGTAGGTAATTGATAGGAGCACAGGTGAGCTTGTATTTTTGGTCCTTTGGCATCCTGTTGATCCAGTAACATGGGAGTGCTTTTGAGGAGGTCTCTGAATTTGCTAGTGGCTTCACTTTCATTTGTCAAACAACATAAACCAACTTTCTTCCAGCTGAAAATCACTTCTAGCTTTTCCCCTAATGTCTCCCCCAAAACTAGTTCGTTCTGTCAGCCGTTGTGTTGTACCCAGCTGTTTCCCCTTCTCCCACCTTGTCTGTACCCCAGTTCTTACACAGCTGTTTCTCAGCTTTGGAAAGCTATGCTCTGAGAATGGATGAGTTCCACCTCACTTGTTAACCAGTCAACTCAGCAAATCACCCAGCTATCAGTCTGAAGTATCTACTTTTTTAGAGATTTTTTTTTTTTTGAGAAATTTTGGCTTTGGAAGTATTCTTTGGAAGGAGTAGCCAACAAGTTTGCTTCCAAATGATGGGATTGTTGTGCATATTCCTGCCTCTTCAAGCACATGGGCAGAAAGAAGCAGCAGCTTTTACAAGGTGGGGAAAGAACTACCCTGTTAGCAATTAAGATGAGTCTGATGCAGCGCTCCTTTGGTATGTAAGATTTTAAAGCAAGCAATACAATACAAATTTGAAGCCACAGTCTTTTAGTGTGCTAATGACAATAATTATCAATGTGACAACTGTAATGATGCTCCTGCCTTCAGCTAGCTAAAGTAAATGTTACTGAAATAGGATGCAATGGAAAAATCCTAATACCATAAACTTTGTTTCCCCATGAAAAGCTTGTTGATTTCCCAGAGTTATTTTCATCTCTGCTTACAGGGGTAAAGGCAGAATGGAATTAGAAAGGGAAATGCTCCTTGGGAATCTGCTGTTGCCGCTCTCATTTATGTTCGTGCTGCTACTCTAATGGAGCTACTGCAGTTTAGGGAATCTGGTACTTGGAAATGGACATTATATCGTTTTCTAGAAAAGAAAGACGCCTGTTCTTCAAGAAGGGATTGTTCCAAGTTGTACTAACCCTTAACACTGGGAGGAGAGACTTCCTGGCAAGCATCCCGTTGCTGGCAATGGGACTCGCTGCTGCTACTAACTTCAAGAGAGGCTAAATTAAACCACACTTTATTTGTGAAGGACACCTTACCTGACTGTATGAATACGTGTTGTGTTTTTATGTTGTGGTGTGTGAGATCAGATACTGCCTGTAAGGACTTTTTCCTGTACCTGCTGTCTTCATTGAATTAGGAAAACTGTTGTTTAAAATGAAGACAGCTCAAACCTGTACACAGTACAGTAGTTTCACTTGGGTTTGACTTCAACATCGAATGCATCGTCTGTGTTTGATGCTGGGTTTAAGCATCATCGACTTTGTGCTGTCTCTTTACATCACAGATTTTAAGAAGTAGTTGCAACAAGTAGCTATCACATTTCACTTCAGCTTTGTCATGAGAAAACACTGCTTTATTTGAAGTTTTGTTTGATGGTGGGTTTTGTTTTTGGGGGAGCTTTAATTTTTCCCTTAAAGTCTTGCATCTTTTCAGACATAAATAAATTACTTCTATATAGCAGCTTGCTTTTAGTTATCATTTAATTTTTTTCCCCCCTTTTTAAGCTGCAGTGAAACCCTTGTCTCCTGTAGAACCACTGAAGCCACTAAATAATTTGGAATCACATATGAATTCAGATACTGAAAAGCAGGACTGCAGCCAAAGTTGTGATAAATCAGAAGAAAAAGACTCTAATCCACAAGTCAATGCTGCTGATAAAGGCAGGACAGAATATTTGTATGAAGAACCTGAGATGGAGACAGACAAAGACAGTACTACTGATGAAGGTATTTCTACAGGGGCTGAAGAAAGGTTGTGTTACCAGCATGAAGGGGAAGTTGAAGAACTCAAGGTGAGCAATATGGATGGAGCAGAGGTTTCACAGTCTCCTTCCAAGGATGCGTTACACTCAAAAATCAAGCAGAGGCTGGCCCAGCTCCACATATCAACAGATTTAAACTTCACATCTGGTCTGGCTGCACAAGTTGCTGCCAGGTCTTTTGCATTTACTACAATGCAAGAGGAGACTTTTGGAGATGAGGAGGAAGAAGAGGAGGAGGAGGAGGAGGAGGAGGAGGAGGAGAAAAAGGAAGAGCAGTCACAGAAGCATGAAGGCCTTGTGGAGGACTGTGAGAATGAAGATAAAGGCTCTGAAAGTGAAGGGAAAATCTGAACTGAACTTTCTTAAACCTAATAGCAGGCAATTTGATGGAAAATCAAAGGTGGGGGGTTGAAGTTGAAAATACTGGATGGAAAAAGGAGACATAAATACATCTTGTTCCCTAAGTCTGATACACTAAATAGGACTTCTAAGTGTATTGAGAATTTGCAGGTAAGAGAAGTTTAAGCTGCATCCAAGAAAAAGTTGGCTGTTGCCTTTTTAAGATCCTCGTGGTGGGGTTTGGAATTTACTTTGCTTTTCCATTTTATTTATTTATAATGTATTGTGGTGGTTGTTTGGGGTTGGGTTTTTTTGTAAAAAGAAGGAAAAACCACTGTCTTGAATTACAGCAGACTCTGTTGTGGTTTTGTTGTTTTTTTTTCTCTCTGATTCTGTTGTCATTAATGTTTCTTCTGAAAAACAAAGGCAGGACATTCCTTTTGGAAGAACCTGAACTGTTCCCTGTGATCTTTCCCCACCACTTTCATTTCACTTCTCATGCCTACAGTGTGTTGGCTCAGCCACTGCAGGCATTTGTGACCCTGTGGCCAGCCATATGGCTCCCAACTAAAACGTAGAGTTTTAAATAAAAACCTCCAAGAGCTAGTATTTGATGTATGCTGGGGTATGGGGCTGAGATAGGATAAAGTTAGTCATGCTTCATGTTAAGGTTTATTTAGAATTTTATGAAGGGTTAATAAATGATTTCCAGATGTTGTAATTCATGTCAGGGAAGCGTGTAGTGTACGTTAGGGAGGGTTATACGCACATCAGTAGGAACTACTATAAGCAGCTAGATGCTACCTGTTGGATCGATAATAGATGGGAAGGAAATACCTATTTATTAAAACAGCTATTAATTATTTGTTAACCTTTTGTAAATGGAACCTTAATATAATTGATAGATTTGATCTAATGATTGATTGTACATTTTTTGTTTGTGTCCTGAAGTACTTTTCCTAAAGCAAAGTTCTCACAGAGTGCTTAACAACGTGCAGTATTTTGTTTCAACAGCCTATTTGCTTTTCCCTAACGTTCTTTCCTTTTCCCTTAGATCACAACTCTAACCTGTGTGTTTAAGAATCCATGAGAGAACAAGAGCTGTGTATTTCCTAAGGTGTATCTTGTAACCTAGTTGACACCGAAGTCTGGATGTTTGGTATGAGGTTCCGTGGGTTGGGTTTTCCTCTGCGGTGGTGTTAGGAGGAGCAGCAGACTGGTGCTGGTCTCAGAGGAGCTGGTTAATGCTTTCATGGCCTTCTCCTCCTCTCGCCCTCAGGGGCAAAGTGAAGCAAAGGTCTTGGCAGCTCTAATGGCAGGAGAGCCACCTCTTTGTGTGGAATACTCAGCTTGGGCCTGGATACATTTCCAGTCCCAGAACAGCTCAGCAGTTACTTAGGGTATTTATTGTCTCTTGCTGATTCTAGAGAATAAAGGGGGGGTAGATCCGAGTGGTTCAGAGCAGTATCTTTCTTCAGATGCTGTCGTGGGAAGTAGGGAAGCTAACAAGGGCCACCCCAGCCTGTTAGGGTGGAACTCTTGACCATATGTCAGAAAACAAGTGCTGTCTTTCAACCTCCCTCTCTTCTATTGGTGATTTTTTTATGAACACCATTAGTAAAGTGGTTTTTTTCTCAGAGACCACAAAAGGTAACTAGCGATTGATGGAGGAGGGAGTATGCGAATTACACTGTTCGTTCACAATGTAGTGCCTGTCTTCCCCCTCAGGACACAGATTTTGGAAAGAGAATGTGTCACCATTCTTCATTAACCAGTAACACTGTGTTCTGTGCTCTTAATTTCATGCAAGTGGCTGGAAGCTGGATGGATGATGTCTTGGGGAACTTGCAAAAAAAAAAATATTCTCATAGTGTATTCAGAAGCTAAACTTCCTCATAGTGGTAGAGTGTATTCTGTAACCTGTAAAGGTTAGGCTGAGATGATGATACCCTGTGTTACTTTCTCTGTGATAAGTGATTTTTGATATTTTTTTTTAGCAAGTCTAGATCAGCTGCTTTGGATAAATGGTGTTTGAAGCATTGTGTGTGCTTCTGAAAAAGATGTCTTCCTCATCTGTGACTTGAGATCCTTGAGTTCACAAAGTGCCCAAATATTCTTTGTTCCTAGGTAATTGTTCTGCTAAAATGTATGTTCCATTAATATTTTTCCATAAGCTCATCCACCAGCATCTCATGATCTAATGTTATGTATCCCAGAAATGATACTCCAAATCTTGGATCACAGTGTGTATGGATGTGATACCAGAAAATAACCTATTGGATTTAGGGTATGAATTATCACTGTCCTCACAGCTTTGGATTAAGTCAGTAGTAACCTGAATGCTTTGCATTGCTACTAAAATAGGTTTCAGATCTCACACTTAGAAAAGTTGCTAGCTCTTTATTCCTTTCCTGCAGTCCATAGCAAAAGACCTGGAGAATCTACTTTGGTGGCTCACTTGGGATCTGGCTTTATAACACAGTGGTGATGAAGCTGCCCTAAGAAACCCCAGCCACCGTGAGCTGTTCATTTTCACCCGTCAGCTGTGCCAGCACAGGCTTTTGTGGCCGTGCTGTGAACCAGCTCATGAGTCCAGTTGGGTGAAAAAGCCACTCTTTTTTGGGGTAACTCTTCACTGCTGTTATTGGAGTGATGCAGTTTACAGCATCTACCTCCCAAGAGCTCTCTCAGCACATACTGTGCTGCGGGTGTGAGGCTCAGGATTGCTCACGGCTGCGTTACTGGCAAAGATGGTGTCGTGTGACCTTACAGCCTTGACATTAGACACGAGCCCCATCAAAGGATGACTCTTTGGAGCAAGCTGCAATGCTACTTTGAAGAAACAGATTTTCTCCAACCAATTTAACTGATTTCCATGGTCTTACTTAATGCAGACTCAGAAGCTGCACGAGGGAACACCTGGGCTTACATCCTTCCTCTCATCACATCTATATATATAGGAGCCATTAGGTCGTTTATTTTGATTTATTTAATGTTCTCCCTGCAGAAAACTATGGCTAACAATGTACAGCACACAAAGCACAGCTTCCTTTGATATGATAACCGGGTTCCATCTACAGATACATTCTGTGTTCTAATCCAGACTTCCTCATAATGATGCCATTTGAAAGGACCCTGCATACATCCTTCAGGAACCTGACAGATTTCTTGGCAATCTGAATTTATTGTCTTATTTAAAATAACATATATATGAACAGACTGAAGTGTGCATTAGTTCCTCAGAGAGGTGGTAATCTGTTGAGAGTGTAGAGGTCTGAGTGCTGTCCTGTGTTCTTTGGCTCATTACCCCAGATAGGGGTTTTTGTGAAAACAGAACATTTACTTCTTAGAGCTTTGAAACTTTCTGAAAGCTGTTCATCAGGAAATCCACACTAAATAATGGCTTGTGCCAAAGGATAGCAGCAGCCAAAACTCTCCACAAAGAGCAGGGCTAACAGTAAATATATTTTCCCTATTCCATTCCCACTTAGCAGCCCTGTGAAGTTGCAAAGCAGCAGCTAATTACATAGGGTTAATTATTACCTCCTGTCCTACCTGGAAGATGCTCCAAAGATGCTGCTTGCTTCTTAGGTTGCACTGCAATCTAGCACTACATCTTGTATGTATGCTGTAAGCACAGCCAGCAAATGTGAGGGCTTCTGCTGTCAGTCACAGTAATGAGACAGTTCTGCTCCCCACTGTCCCATTTTGATAAGAGCACTGGGACAGGCTGCCCAGGGGGGTTGTGGAGTCTCCTTTTCTGGAGATATTTAAGACCCATCTGGGGGTCTCAGTTGTACTGAGGTTTCAGCCTTTGTCCTGCCTGTGTGTGACCTGGCTGCTTGCTTACAGTGTTGGAAATGTTACTGTGTGTCATCTGCAGTGCAGAATTTGCAACTGTCACATTAAATTCATGGGGAGTAAAAAAGGATCTAAATAGTGGACTGTGTAGAGTAGTTGGCCCACACTGAACTTAGTAATCTTGTAGCCTATCCCTTTATTTCTTTTTATTTTTTACCAGAAAGAAGTGGTCAAGTATACTAAGCAGTCCTTGTTCCTTACAGTATTTAGAGAACAGCTTCTGTTGCTCTGCAAGCAGCTTGTTCCCAGGGCTTAATTACTCTTCAGAATTAACAGGTTTTCATACTGTGTCATGTGAAAAAAGCAGGCAGGGTGTGAGAAAGGCACTTGGTCAGTGTAAAGGGTCAGGGCTACTCTGGGATCTTCACTGTAATAGATAGGGAAGAGTATGAGAAAAGGGAGCTGGTGAAGGGATGGTTCACCAAGCTACTCCCCAGCTCAGGGACTTGGTGGTGGCTTTCAGCTTAACAGGTCCTGATGGAATTCTCTTCCATAAATTTCTTTGGTCTCATGTTTGGTCAGTTATTGCTAGTTCCAGTGCCAGGATGTGCTTATCTTTATTACCATCCTTTACAAATGAGAAGATTTGTCAGTAATGGATTCTAATTTTCTTCTTCAAACTGAGCAAGCCCACTCCTCTGTCCTTCCACAGAGGTCATGTTTTCCACCTTTTGGTTGCTTTCCTCAGAAATCTGTCCAGTTTTTGAAGCATAATGACCAAAGTGTTGTGCAGGACTCCAGACGTCACCTCAGTAGTTCTGTAGTAATAATCACCTCCCATAAAACACCCAATCATTCAAATATATTTAAGTCCATATAGGAATAAAATAAAACATCTTTTCAGATGTGTAACCCCTAGCTATTAGGATGACAAATGAAAATATTTGGTCTCATGGCAGAGAAATATTTATTCACTGTCAGCAGGATTTGGCTGGACAATGTTTTCCTCTGCTAACAAAACAAAAAAAGTTGTTAAATCAAAATGATGTCCCAAGAGCTGCCACCTGGTTTCACACAACCTAAAGGTGCCAAACACCACTTGTTTAAATTTCAGCTTGACTTTTCAGAGCTGTGATGAAGAAGTATGCATGACAAAATATATTACCACACAAGAAACGTGGCAGTGGATGTATGGATATCAGGCACCAAGCTGAAGGCTTTCTGTGGCTGATTTTTTTAATGCTTGGAGGTGTGCTTTAACCATATTCTTACAACACATAATTTCCTTATTTATGTGTTTTTATTACCTTGAATATTAAATGCCAAAACCCCCCCAGTGTGATTTATCTGGCTTGGAGATTTGTGCAGTAATCAGATAAGCAGTAATGGTACCGCAGCTGTGACAACAAGGCACGGCCATAGGTAGGGGTGAAATCTGCCTCCCACAGGCTTTGCTCTGTAGATGGTTACAGCAGGTAGTTTGAGCTACACACCAGTGTGTAACTGTTCTCCATACTCTGCCTCACCCTTCATGCTGCTGCCTCTTAAGCTGTGGGCAGGTTTGTTCAGAATAAAGCTTGACTCAGTGGCTGGGATGCTCCCTTAGCCCATGGGATGTCTTCGGAATTGAACAGAGGTTTCTGAAGATGTGACTGTGATCCAGCAGATGAGGAAAAAGAGTTTCTTTCTGTTGCAAAGTGGCTTATTTTAAAAGGGTTGAATAGGACCAAAACTGGAATACTTCCACATGGTCAGCGTATTTGGACCTTGATACCTTCTCAGCTTTAACCCTTAAAGGCCTCATGGACAGTCTGCTTTAGGGGATGCAGTTCTGTAGCAGCTTAAACCAATCCAGGTCCAGGCTGCCATACCATGCAATCTCAGTCCCTCCTTTAGGCTGGCTTTTGAAACCACTCAGTGATTTAGGACATGGGTCTGACTGAAAATGCTTTAACCTTCAGCTGGATCCCTCCACTAACTCATCATGTGGTTGAAAGAGCACTAGTAGAGTCTCAGAGGAGCGGGAGGGAATACCTGCCTGGGTGATAAGGAGGAATTCCATAGATCAAATTTAAATCCATCTGAATTAATGTTTCCATGCTGTGAGTTATATCATTACTGTCTGTACTGAAGTGGGATTAAACTCAACTCCGTATGTTGCTTCTTTGATCTCTGCATTTTCTGGGTATTGAGGATGATGCGACTCCTTATTTTCCTCACTTACTTTGATTCCATTTTTTCTCTTCTTCAGGCCTAGGCTGCCTGAGACCTGTTGTGTCTTATTCTCCAGAGTTTCTAAGAACTATTTATTATGCTGCCAGTAAAACTGAAATTACCATGTGTGGGTTTTTCTGCTTATTGTTTTCACCCTTCCCGTCCCTCTGACACCCATGGTCCTCTTCCTTTACCACCACTCTCAACAAGTTCAGCTATTAAGATAATACACAAAGTCCTTTTGTGTGTGTTTGTAGCACAGCTTGATACTTCTGTGCCTTCAGCACTGGAATGACTAGATCTGGAAATGTATACTTACTGTCCCACTTGTCTTGAGACCTGAAACAGAAGGCAGGCACCATAATGGGGAGTGCTACAATCACAACAGAAACAATAATACAATGCAGCTCAAAATTCCACCACGCTTTTGGTGTATATTGGATTTATATAAGTACTTCTGGCTTACTGAAAAACACCAGTTGCAGTATAGAAATAACTGGGCTTCCAGTACAGTTCCAAAAGAAGTGTCATTACTTGGCTTGATCTGTGCTCAAATCTTAACATATAAAGACTTCTTCCTGACCTTTTCCAGCTGCATGGACAAGAACTGAAAACAATCTCAAATTTCCAAATAGAAAGTGACCAACACTTTCCGTTTCTCTGTGCTATTAAAAAGAGGGCTGCTCCTAAATAAACAACAGGAGAAAAGTCAGTGCATAGTATCTTCAGTAGCTGGTACTCACAGGGACTCGGGCATCTGATCTCAGTAGAAGCACCGTAAGTGAGGACTGTTTGTTATGTTCAGTATCTGTGTTTCTAAGTGATAATAATAAAAAGGCTTTAAATCTATTGTGGGATAAAAGGCAGAAATCTATGAATTGTCCTCCAGCTCTTTCACCCAAGGCCACAGCTGGTTGAGTTTAAACAAGTCCATGCTGTTTGCTCCTACAAAGGCTTTTAATGTCCCTGTGCAAGTGTGCAGTGGGGCCTCTCTTCCCCCTTAGCAGTCTTCAGTTCTGCAGCCTTCTGCTGCTGACTCTCCAGGAACTTGGCCACTTTTTTGTATCATTTCTGAAGGCATTGTCTAAACTTCAGGAAATGGCAGGTTAGAGGGAATCCACACCAAGGCCTTGCTGCGCATTCCCAGGCATAAACCTGTAAACAACAAGGATTCTTAGGGCTGGTAACTTGTCTGTCCTGACTTTCCTTCCAGGAAGCTCTGACCTGCGTTTCAACCTGTCCTCCTGTTCCTTCTTGGACTTCAGAACATTCACTTCCAGAAAAGCTGCATACTTAATGATCATAAAGTGGTAATGTCTCCTCAGCAAGACTGTTCCTTGAACACACGTTCCTTATGACATGAGCTTTACTTGTTCTTTCCAACAAGTGGCACCCTAACAGCTCAGCCAGCATTCCCCTGACCAATCTCACTGCTTCTTGCAGTAGGGGCTGTGAACGAGCTCTCCAGCTGCACTTTGGCTCCATAGCTCCCTAACCTTGACCTCTGCAAGCTCTGGGATCTAGCAGTTGTGCTTAAACCTTTCCCACTGTCAAAGAGCAAGTGTTTTCAGGACACATTTACGACTAACTCTCCCCTGAATTGAACCACTTTGAATTTTTATTGAGCACTATTAAAGGATTGTGTCTTAATTTGAGGGGTTGTCTGAGTTTCATATATATGCACCCAGGCACACACTTCATACTGTACATGTGTGTTGCCAAGTGGAACATTGAAGGGCTTACCTAGCAAAAGGGTGGTATCAAATTTACACCCTTAATTAGAAAAGCTATTTAACCTCGATTTCTCTTCTCAAGGCGTTGCAGCTAAGCTGCTGTGAGTGCCTGTATGCCCATCTGTCCTGTCTGAAGAAAACAAATCCATGTTCCTCAGCATTTCCTGCCTGCTAAGCCTTAGCATTTCCCAAAACAGGCCATAAGGGCAGCACAGATTGCCAAGGGAACCACAGGGAAAGGAAAGAAAAAAATCTTGATAAGCTGCTGTTTGGTTGGTTAATAAATGAGAGCTAAAGTATCAGAGGAAACGTTTAAAAGAACAAACTGCAGCAAGAGACTGCTGGCAGGGTTACAGAGGGAAATCACATATGATAGGCTCTGAAGTCTGCAGACGTTGGGAAGGATCCACAATTTCTCTTCGGTGTGAAGTGGAGACAGGAAACGTTCACCAGACTGGTAGTCTTCAGCAGCTCTTAAAAACCTCTCTATTTTATCTACATTCTGTTTCCACAGACAGACTCAGTCCTGCTGTGCTGGTGTATCAACCTCTATGGAAATCAATCTCCATATCTCTTCCCTTAAGCTCTTTATGACACCGGTCTCTGAAAATTGACGTGGTTTGGCTCCGTAGGGAGCCTCTTCTGCACCAACCCTGCCAGTTGCTGACTCTGCTTTAGCCACAGCTGATCAGATCAGCCTCAGGCAGGCGTAGATCAGCAGGTCTTTAAAGCAGGTATGAAGCCTGGTATGAAGCCAGCCACATTAAGGCTCCAAGAACTGAAGTTCTGGGTCAGATGTAGCAGTAGCAAGAAGGCCTTCCTGACTTCTGCCCTTTCTTTGTGACAGAGTTTCTTGCCTGTGATGTTTTCCCAACCCCTTTTGTTTCTCTTTTTCTTACTTCCCCCCTTTACAGCCTTCCTTTTTCCCACTGATAGGAATCAGGAGCTGAAGTCTCTTTTTCTATATTTAATGATGGGCATCACCAGGATTATTCTTAAGCCATTGTTTTTAATTGCTGGCTAGACTTCTCCAGTGTCAGAAGTATTCCCACTGATAGGAATCAGGAGCTGAAGTCTCTTTTTCTATATTTAATGATGGGCATCACCAGGATTATTCTTAAGCCATTGTTTTTAATTGCTGGCTAGACTTCTCCAGTGTCAGAAGTATTCTTATCAACTGTAATGCTTGCCCCTTTTAAAGTCTTTCTGGTTGCTAGTATTTCTTCAGCATCTGTAGTACAACTCTGCCTCACTACTGCATGCATTGCTTTTCCTCCTTACCCTCTGTATCCCTGCTGGCTGCCAAGGTGGTGCGGATGTGGCTTATCCATCCTTCCATTAGTAATGATTGAATGGAACAGGGAATGCTTTCATAGGGACACACAGATGCTGCATCAGCACTTTGTTTGATCTTTTATATGGAAGTTTATTTGTAATTCCTCTTTTATCCTGAAGGTGACATTAATTTTAAGCAATCCTGGCAATGGTTAGTTTCTGCAGTATATTTTGCTGGCTCCTTAGTACAAGCACTTTAGTAATGAACACTGGTTACTCTTGTCTAAATAAGTGATGACTGAAGAAAAAATGTTTTCCTATGTGTCCTGTGCTTCCAGTCACACCTTCCCATTGTCTTTCAGAGACCTGTATGCTGTGCAACCACGTGGCAACTGTTAGCAGCATCCCTTTCAGCATCACATAAAAGGCTAGGTGGGGGGGGGCTTTAGGAAGAGAATAATTTGTCAGTTGAGGAGACTGGTAGCAGGTAGATCTTCAACCTAGGAACCAGGCTTAGGTGCTCTGCAGGAGATGCCTTCTACTTCTCTAGCTGTATGACTCCTAGGAAACAGATTACATCCTTCAGAAGTGCCAAAGTAGCGGCAATGATACAGACTGGTTTCTTTTTATCTGAAGCTTTGTGGCTCCTTCATAATGCTCAGACTTTATTCTCAGAACACACTGGTTTTACACTCAACAGCTGTTTACCACTCTTCTCGCTTCGGTACGGCTCACGCTCACCTAATTCATTTCCCCAGAAAGGAAAGCTTGGGGGTGGCAGGGGAAGAAGGGGAATCATTTGTTCTTGAAAGGCAAGGGGAGGCTTGGGGAGGCAGGAGTTCCTGACTCTTATGTGTTGAGCCTTGCTGCCTAATCAGCACATAATTTGTTGTGCAGTACAAAAGGCCTCGCTTCTCCTTTGCTGCTTCCAGGTTGGTTGGTTTGTTTTCACACGGAACACTGAACAGATCCGATTGCTGCTGTTAGAAGGAGACGCCTGTCTGCCAAGGGGGATCTAGAAGGTTTTCCTTTACTTGGAGACTTTTTGAATGCTAAATTGCCTGTGTGTATTCTTCATAATGTACCATATGCAAATACTCTTCAGGAATTGATACTACCACTTCAGACGGTCAATATTTTCTATGTAAGAACTGTACGTTTCCTATACTGCCAAGAATGTATATATATCTATGAAGACTTAAGATTGTATCTTTTTGAGCAAGCCTCTTTCTTCAACCACCTGAAACTTTCTTCCTGTTTCTCAAGTTCTCTGCTGATTTATTAGACACTTGTGTTATGTTGTACCAGCTGTATCGCTGTATTTCTCCTTTCTCTCATTAAAACCTGTTCTTCTCATCCTTCTACTGTGCTGCTTCATATTGGAAATGCTCACCCTGTTACATCACGTAACCCATCCCACTGTAGTGGGTCTGGCTGAGATGGAGCCAGATCAGTCTGAAAAATCTAGTTATTGAGGCTTCTATTACATGGTGCCATTGATCTAAACATGTAATTGGTTTCACCCTGTTATGCTTCCTGAGGGTTATTTAGCAGCACAGTCCATGCTTTTATAAGACAGCAAAGAGGAATCCTAGAATGGGATATCCATGGTATAAACAAACTGGCAAGACACAAAAGGTAGAGAGGTGAAGTCCCTAAGTCTCGTGGATTGTTGTTTCTGCTGATGGATGGGAAGAAACGTGCAGTCTTCCCAAGTGAAGCAAGTTTGAGGAGAGATTTGGAAGAGGAATCTAAGGGCACTTTTTTTTCCCAAGAGGTGGCTTTCAACTTAAGCCAGGCAGTTCCCTATGCTGCCTCCATGCTTAACTCATCTTCCAGTGGATAAAGAGGAAAATTTAAATGCAGGGTAGGACCTGTTTGCTTACTTCCACTAGAGGAGCAGCTGATTTACAAATAACAAAATGCCATCCCCCAAGAAATCACTGCGTGAACAGAGAGAGAAATGATCGTGCTGCTTTGATCCTCCCAGTGAAAAGCCAGATTTTCAGTGTCTCACAGATGCTAATCCATTTTCAGCAGTGCAGGGTCTTACTTGACCTACAGCTGTACTCTCAACAGTATCTGTTTGCCAGAGTGGTATGCAGGAGGAAAAGATTCCAAAGGTCCATTACAGTGGACCCAAGGGATTGAAATAAAGAGTGAACAGAATGTGCACATGCACCTATGCGTGGGGTATTTGGCAATTTTTGAGGTTGGGAAATCAGCTGGCAAGAAGGAAAACAACAGGAGCACCTGCTCTTGGTGAAGCTACTGCTTCATCTGTAATTAGACACTTACTTAAGAATGAAATTAATCACATGTTTAGCACCACCTATGTAATTATAGCAGTGTATATGGAAATAGCTGTGTCACCTTGCCTTGGGTTTCTCTCAGACTCTTCATCACCCTGTCCTTCTTTAGGACTGTTCTTGAGCCCCCAGTTGTACATGCTCATGTGCTCACAGCCTGTGCATGAAAGAACCCCTGGAATGTCCCATTTAAGGACTTCTTGTCTTGGTTCTGTGGTAGCAAGGAGCAGAGACACAGATGTAAAATAACCAGGCCAGCTCTGACCACGTGTGACCTCAGTTACACTTAGATTTAGGTTGGGCAGATGCTCCTCTGTGTGACTGCATACATTTGCTTCTCAAGCTGCATTCAGGGATGGTGCCACAGTGGGAACCTCTAGTGTGGAGAAGAACCAGCACGGGGGATTCCACAGGCCAGTGCGGCCTTCCCAGTCACTCAGAGAAGCGTCTGCAAAAACATCCAGCCTAAAGCTAACCCGTGCTGGCTGCAGTCAAGAAGGCTTGCTGCTGCCTCAGCGGGAGGCACGGTGAGCCAATGAGGAATGCATTTGAAAATGCCACTGTTACTTCCCTGTCATATTAATCCCAGACTTCTCTACTACTCCAGTAACTGTTTTGTGTCCACATATGGAGTGACAGGCTTCCTTCAGAGAAGAACGGCCTATGACTACAACATGTGCTGGTTTCTGCTGCTGTTCAATGCAAATGAAAGACGTTGTTTTGTTAAACTGAAAAGAGCCCAAAGAAAGGGACAGGCTTTCTGTGACCTGTCAAAACGAGCTGAGTGCCGCTCAGGAGGAGACTTCATCCTGGGCTGCACCCTGTGTACTCCTTGGCTGCCACTGCTGACAACCCCTTCTCAGCTATTAACGGCAGCTTAAGAGATCATCATCATCATCATCACACCCTGCAAGATGCATTGCTTCAGTCAGCAGTGGGATGCACTGGCCTTTCCATTCATGCCAAGCACTGGGCAGCTCCGGTTTCATTACTGGTTTGCAGCACCACTGAAATAACGACAGAGTTCCCCAAAGCTGTGTGATAAATGCATTGCAAAACTCACAGCTGTTTCCCCCTTCTGCCTTTGCTCCTGCTTCGGACACTTCTACAAGGGAGCTAACTGTTGCAGCCTGTGCTTCAGCTCCTGGGAATGCTCCCTCTGTGAGCTGCATGCTCACCAGGGAGCTGTCAAGTGTTTGACCACCTGCAGCTGTTTCTCCAGGTGATGCTTCTGAAGCTTCCCTGCAACTGTTAATTAAGCAAAGCAGCTAGTTGCCCGAAGACACCTGACTAAAGTAATTGGTCCTTTAATTGCTATTAAATTTTTATGGTTAATGCCAAAATGTAAATCTAACAGCCCATAAAACAGGTCTTAGGCAGGCAGGCAAGAAGAAATGGGGGGTGTGCCCAGGACCTTCACCTCTGTTTTCTTATTTCCTCCTGGCCAGCAAAGATGCTGCAGCTCAGCACTGGGGTTAGACAGTCCTAACCCTTGGATGGGACAGGAAGGAACACATGAGATGGAGAACTTGCAAACACACCCAGATGGTGCAAATGCTTTGGTACTGAGGCTGCTGTACTGGCTGCTCTGAGTCACTGTGCTTCATGGTGAAGAAACTGAAGAAAAAGGAGCCAAAGGTCTCAGAATGGTTAAAAACCCAGGATGATGGAAAGTAAAATACCTGAACTTGAAATCCCTTGGGAGACAGTAACCCATGTGATAATCACTCCTTGTCTGTGCTATTTGTTTTTGAAGGTCTTTAGTTGACTTGCTGTACCCATTGAAAATGTAGTTGGCAAAGAGAAGCTTTCCTTGGATATACATCTGCCAAAGAAGAGAACAACAACAAATAATGCAGAATAGGCAAAAGCAACCTTTTACTCTAAATGAAGGCAATAGGCTGAGAAACAAAGCAAGTTGTGAGGCAGCCTGGCTTAGAACTTTGATGTGGCTCACAGCTTTCACCTTTCATGACTTTGTTATATAAAATGTATTAAAAAATAACAAAACATAAACCAAATCTTTTTCTAGTCCCACTAAGATTTCAAAACACAGCATATTGGAGTGTATAAACCAACATTTTGGATACTGCTTCGTGGACTACTGAAACCCACCCACCACCATCCATCCAGGGAATATTTCAGTGTAGGTGTGAAGATGAAGATGAAGACAGGCAAACATGTCAGGCAGAGGTAAAACCAGCCATTTGGTTGTTGTCTTTTTCTTTTGCATATGCAAAGCTGGGGGGTTTTGTTGTGGTTTTTGTTTGTTTGTTTGGGGGGGGTTGTTTGGTTTTTACTAAGAATGTGTAGCAGTAGGGTATCCTACTTCTAAACTTCTACAGACTTTCCTGTTTAGATAGTCTGTCTTTATGAGAAACCATTTTATAGAGAAGAAAGGTGACCAAGGTCATTTGACAAGCCATTGTAACCCTACAGGAATTAACTAGGCCTGATGTTCAAAGCCATAAGGATTCAAAATGTGGGCAAAAAATCTGACATTTTAGCAATTTTCTCTCCCTGGAAAAGTAAACCAGGAGACTAAAGCTAGTTCAGAGCTGTTCAGAAAGATCCAGAAATATTTTCCACTCTATTTCAATGACTTTGAGCTTGATTCTGAAGTATATTTTGTGATTTTTCAATAATTTTCATGTTTCCCAAAGTTGGCATCTGTAGACCGTTATCTTATCATGACATCCTCAACAAAACAGATGAGCTACAAAACAAATTCTGATTTGTGCTGCTAAATTCTTAGAACAGTCAGATTAATGACACATTTTGTAGTAAGATCTCAACCACTGAAAGAATCCTGCCTTCTGGATTTCTAGAGTTGTTTCCATTGGTTTTGGATGAATTTCTTGGGTTGGGCCATTTGATTTTAATGTTCCCAGAGCCATTTCAAGAAAAGACAAATACTTTTTCAATATGTTGCAAAGACTGTTCCACACAGATGTAACGTATGGATGATCTCAGGGCTCAAAGAAAATCCTGTTGAAATATTAGATATAAAAAGAGAGATGGTAAGAGCATCAGCCAGTTCTCAGTCAGCGAAGAAACAGTGACATAGCTGGGCCAGATTCTCACTGACATGAAGGCTTGTGATGTTCTTGCAGTGTAAAGGAGCCTTTAAGCAAAAATTGCCTTTGATTTTAAAACTATAAGAATCCTTTAAGCTGAGGTACCATCCAAAGCTGTTTATGTTGTGGGACGTTCCCAGTGTTACACAGCTGGAAGCACCTGGCTTGTTTCATGGAAGGTCTCAGCGTGCAGGACTCCAAGTCAAGACTCTGAGTACTTCAGGGCAATGCATGTTCAAGTAACAATGGCTGTATTCACTACAAGGAAATCCAGAGGACCACTCAGTTGTCTTCATCTTATGCTCACAAAAACATGTATTCATCTGTAACACAACCAGTAATGGACGTGACATGGAACACTGCTTTCACTTGGGGGCGACTGAGAGGGAGAAAGGCCTTTTACATCATGCCTTTTTCAGCTTTATAGGCAAAAGTTATTACGTAGCACTGCTTCTCTCAACTCTGAAACACTTTTCTTTCAAACAGCTTGTCTCATTGCTATGAGCAGCTCTGTTCCTGTGAGCATGAGAGGAGCACCCACAGCAGTGCAGATTAGGGTTTAATACATGTTAGGCTGTGACACAGATCCTTGTTTCTCTGCTCCCTTGCTTAAACCTAACGTTGAGTGCAGTGGCAGCAGCGTAACAAAGGGAACCCTGCCAGCTCTCCTTGGGGTACAGATTTGTCAGCAGGTGGATATGACACCAACATTTGGCCTTGGCTACCAATTCTCTGGCACTGGTGTGTTTTCCCCTTGAGGCAAACTCTGCGTTCATTTGTTCTGACTACCCTTGCTCCCCCTTGATGTCCTATTCTCACTGCAGTTCCTTACCCATACTTCACTTGCACATGTGTTTCTTTCCCTGCTTCTTCCTTTTTTGTTCCTAATCAATACCTCATCTTGCTTCCCACGAGGGGAGGACTCACCTCCCCTTCCCTATCATCTTTCTCAGTCCTTCTGATCTGACGTCCTGTCTCTCATGCTTCTCCTTCATATCCCTGTTACTCTTCTCCCTCAACTCAGCACGCTCTTCCCTTGCACACAGTGAGAGCACAGAGAAGAAACCTACAGCCACCTCCAGCCCGGCTTACCGGCTCTGCTCCACGGGCCAGGAATTTGTTCTTTGGTTCCATCACCACTCCCTGGCCTGTTCTGGCCTGTGGCTTCCCCATACAGGTAATGTGAATTGGTTTCCTCTTGCTGCTGCAAGCCCTGGCGTGTTGCGCTGTCCGATTTCAGCGCCTCGCGCTGCCTCGCGGCTGAGGAAGCAACACACAGCGCTCCCCTCACGTTGGCTCTGCTTAACCACTGGCATTGCCCTACCACCCAGATGTGCTGGGGTGCATCCCAGCGTTGTTATTTCAGACTCTGTTTCCTTGAGGAAAACTGGGAAGAGACAGAGAAGGACCCTTTTGCCTTGGCAGGCTCAGCTCCAAGGGTGCTTTGCACACAAGACACATAGGCCCCTGACACATAGGTGTTCAGTAACTGTACAAAACCTGACAGAAGCTGATAGAAGGGGGAGGTAAATCTACCCCAGAGCCGATTTGAGGTGTGAATACACAATGCATCACAACTTCTCTGTGTGAATGTAAGTGAGAAGGCTGCCTCCAGCAGTCACCATGGCTGTCAGAGGAATGCAGCCTTCTCCATTGCAATTCACCTGGTCGATTCAGTGTTGTTATGACACGGAGGGATTTCCTTACTCCTTCCACCACAAGCAATCAATTTGTGCCTTCCAGCAGAAAATTCAAGTGTGCTCAAAGCTTTGCTTTGCTTGCATAATGTGTAAATGTGACCAGTCACAGTTTGCCAGTGTTTTCCCAATTCCTGTCACTCTCCCTATGCCCTCCCGTAACACGTTGCCTTCACAGGATGGGATTTTATAGCACGAGTAAGTTTTATACCTTCTATGGGGCATCATTCTGGTTTGGTTCACTCCTAAAGCACAAAGACTTTTAGAATAAGAAGGTTCATTAGCAAGCAGCTCTAAAGGCAAACTTTTCTCAGTAGGTACAAGCTGTCATAGCAAAGGTTTTACCCATACTGGGGTAAATTTAATCCTGAGTGTTTTAAAACCCAAGTCGTCAGTGAAAGCCAAGAGATAAATTTGGATGGCAGCATTTTGGAGCTGGGGTTGGTGGGGGTGGGGTGGGTGTCCTTTCTCCTCTTGGAGCTAAACATAGTTCTGGCAAATAGCCTCAGACTGAAATTCTTGAGGGAGTCATAATAAGCAAGCCAGGGCAAAGAGGAATGTTTTTTCTCCCTGACTAATTCTTCCACATAAAAAGGTGAAAGGTCAAAGATGAACTTTAATACTAATGAAATTCTGAACTTGAGAGCAGTAATATATCAGAACGTTAAAAAAAAAAGTCTAAATAAAAGTGTTTTATTATTGGCAACAGTAGGTTGGTTTTATAAGCATATATATCTCTGTCCTGATTCCTTTTAACCTTTGGAAGAAGGGGAACTTTTAGATATTAAACACAGACATTAAGCAATCCACAGTAGGGGTTTTGGGAGTTCAGCCCATACTTTTTCCCCTTATGTGCCCTTCTGCATCTTTCCAGCTGACTGAAGGAGTAAAACGGAGCTGTCTTCAAGCTATCACAAGTTCTCTTTGCCTGGGTTTTTTTTTTTTGACCAAGACGGTCATTCTTGAGGTTAATTTCCTTCTTCCTTCTGTCTAGGAATATTTCATGCAGATTAGCAAACTTCACAAGTTGATATCATGGAAACAGTTCTGTTGATTCAACCCTCCCCTTGGAGAAGCAGTGCGACAAACTCATGTGTATATGTGCACGTGCATCCAGGTGTTCAAGTTAAAAAGGATTTAATGACACTTGAAATTTAATCACCAGAGTTGAAAGACACTTAATGAAAGCTTTGTCATCTCTTCAAGGTTTTGTAGTACCCTCCTTCTCAGGCTGGCAATGTCCAACCAAAATAGTTGAGCCATCCTTTTGCTGTTAGAGGTTATCAGTGGTGATGATGACATACAACTTTCAGTCGTTGAGGGGTGTGCAAACAGGAATCTAACCTGTGAAGTACTAAATATAACTTGTAAGCTCAGCAGTGCTGGTGTGACTAACATTTAGCAACCAGGGGAAACCTACAAGAAAGTAAGGAGAATGACCAGAGCTCCAGAAAATATGAGCTCTAAGGAAAGGCTGGGTAACCTGCCCTTGTTTAGTATACAGATGTGAAGGCTGAGTGCAGGTGGGCAGATGTGGAAGACAGAAGGGAAATAGAGAGATGTGACAGAAAAAGAGAGTGGTCTGTTCCACATGTCTGTGATAAAGAATGGACTCACTGCAGGAAGAAAAACTAAATGGGAAGAGCTGCCAAGCAGTAAGGGTGTAGGGCGTTCAGATACGCTTTGAGAGGATATTACAGCTCCTCTATCACTGAGTCTTTGTGAACAGGTTAAGCAGCAAGGAGTGGAATTCACCTCACCCACAGCTGAATCCCACAGGAGACAAACTGGCATTTCCAGCACGTGATTCATTTGACCCACTTCCATTACACGTTGGGAGGAGATGAGTTACACCGTGGAAGCGGCTGGTTTGCTCTTCAGGGGCTGTGAAAGACTCTAGAAAACTGATTCCATTCTAAAGGTCTGGTTTGTAGGTGTCCAAAGCTCTGTAAAGGACTGTGCCACCTCTAGTGCCAGTCACAGCACTCAGGTGGTTCATCTTCTACTGGTGAAAGCAGTGAGGTTCAACGACCACTTGAGGTTGTCTCTATGAAGACCTGTCATTGCAGGAGGTCTGCCTACCTTAAGGACTCACTGAACCCAAAATCCTGCCTGTTTGGTAGGATGACAGCAACAGAAATGTATCTCCATGTGATGGCTGCTGGGCTGAATGATTTGGAATGAGATGATGAAAAATGTAATTGTTAATAAGCAAACAGGTACATCATCACCACAGGATGAGCAAATCAACGTTCTTGACTTTTTTAAGAGTAGAAGAGTAGAGACTGATTATCCTGTAAATTCCTGACTATGGCCCTTCCAGAGCAGCTTTGGTGAAACAGAAAACTGTACCAACAGTTGCTGGGTACGTTGTCAGGTTCCATGTACAGAGAATTCCACATGCTGGGCTCAATTCACAATCATTCTAATGAAAGATGACCACAAACATTGTCACCTCAATTATCTGCAGCTGAAAATGTCAGAATCAATTTTGAATGATATTCCCAGAAGATTCATATTCACCTCTTGAATGCAGAGAAGCCCAAACTCACTGAATGGCCTGATGTGGCACAAATTCCTTCCATGCTGCTGCTAAGCTGTACCATCAGCTCCAAGCACTCTGCCTGTTTCATAATCACAGCATCACGAGGTTGGAAAAGACCTTTAAGATCATCAAGTCCAACCGTTCCCATCCTAAGCTAAACCACATCCCTAAGTACCTCATCTACCCTTTTTTTAAACACACCCAGGGAAGGTGACTCACCCCCCTCCCTGGGCAGCCTGTTCCAGGCCCTGACAACTCTTTCAGGGAAAAATTTTCTTCTAATATAGATGTGAATGGATTTCACCACTGAGGGCAAATGCAGCAGGAGTTCCTGAGGGCAAGTTTTTTCCTCCTCCTGCTTTGTTTCCTATTTCTTTTTTCCTCTTCCAGCCTCCTCACACATCTGAGGGACTTCTGTCAGTGTTTCACACGTAGCAGGTGACCAGTGGCACAAAGCAGCCACACTGCAGCTTGCTTGTTACCTTGTTACTTGGGACAAAGGATCTGGACTCAAGGATTGAACCCTAAAGCTGCTGCCTTCCACCTGTGACTGCATGGCCACACTGCAAATGAAAGCTGAGTGAGCCTAAGGAACTCTCACAGCTCACATTGCATTCTTCAAGTGCAGGAACTCATTTCCAGACCCATGGATCTGGTTTTGACCTGCAGTTGCCATCTGCTCCCCATTGCATCACAAAGTCAGTCTGACAAGCTCCAGAAATCAGCACACCCAACCTTTTACTGTGAGGGCAGTCCCATCCAGAGGGAATTCCACACCTAGAAACAAACTCATTCAGTGCCAGCTTCCCTCAGGTAGCTCTCACCATATTTAACCATCAGTCCCAGTAAAGTAAGTATATTGGCCTGAGCTCATTCCTAAACTGGAACCACAGTGAGTGTTTGCATGTCTGTGTGTATACAAGCACACCAGGCTTTGTTGTTGTTAGGTTCCTATGTTTGTTATCCCAGCAACTTCTTATCAAATAATGTATGGTTATGAATTTGTAAGCTACACAGGAAAGCCATCTACTTTGGAAAAAAGAGGAATGAGGCTCCTATGGGATAGAAAACAGCAGGAATTTTTGGGTTGTGTTTGTGGGTTTTTTTTAATATATAATTTGGCACAAACAATGCTTTTGAAAAGCTAATTCTTGAAGAAAAAAAAAACCCAAACCAAAAAAAAAACCCCAAAACTTTGGTTCCCTTCTGCTTCCCCCTCCTCAAACACACAAGTCTCTAACATGTTGAAGACATGGGAATTAAGTTCTGGCTGAAGATCTTTATGTGGGACAAGGGGAGAGAAAGGGATTGTCCATATGGCAGGAAGTACATGCCATGATCAGAGAGAAGCAACTGCCCCTGGGAACAACTGCATTGCTGTAATGCTTCTGTAAAACCATTTCCTTGAGGCATCTAAAAGACTACATAGAAGGCTGTCTGAAAGCAAATGTTTAATATCATACGACATTTCCTTCTTGCCTAATACATTCATTAAAACCTGAACTTAATTCTTTTACTTTGAAACCATGAATTCCTCCTCTAAATCTCACTTGTATTTATTTAAATGACCAGTCTTGTTATTTTAGTAGGGAATTAAGGATAGTCTGTCCTTCTCAGTGTATTAAAGGCAGCATCTTGATTCTTTACACACAGAGGACAATTATGGTTCATTTAAAGGGGGGTTCCTCATCATTAGAGGAAATTTCCAAGGACCAGAGGAAGTTAGTTATTTGCCTCAAGAAGAAAGCATGTGAAATGATGTACATACTGAATCCTACTTTTATACAGTTTGAGAGAGACCTTCCCTTCCTGGGAATATTTAATTTTTGATTTAAGCTTTACAAATTAAAATATATGCAAAATTGTTTGGTATATGTAACTGAAGATTATTTCAGAGACAAAGAACATTCCTCTCATGAACTCTGTGTATCTACAACACCCCCAGCCCTTTTATTATTTTACCCCAAATAAAGCAACAACCTTACACACACTGGTGTAAAAGCAGCTGGGCAGGATTATACCAAAGGCAGCCTGTGCAGTATCCTGTCCCTGTGAGTGGCTGGTAGCTGGGGGAGGAGTGGAAGAGCATTTATAAGAAAATCCTCACCTTTGTGACCCGTAGCAGCCATAGGCACTTATTAACAATTCAGGGATTTCCTCAACAAAATGCTCTGTCTGGACCATAACATTTGATGGCTGCCAACAGAGCTAACCTTCAGGAATGCATCTAGCTCCATTTTGAACACACTTATGCTTTTGGCTTCCACAACATCCTGTGGCAAAGAGTTCCACAACTTAATGATGTGCGGTGAGAAAAAGAACTTCCTTTTGTTTTCAATCTGCTGCTTATCTCTTCATTGCTCCCTGATCTCTCCTGTGCTTTAAGAAACAATTCATAATTGTTTCTTAATCCTTTGCCACACCATTTTTCCTCTCTAAAGTTTTCTCATGCCTCATCTTAGTCTCTTTTGTGAGCTCTACTCAGTGGGGTGGCACATAGTGCTGCCCTGTGTGACCAGCCATCCCACATCGTCTCCTTCTGTGAGATGTGGTGAAGTCAGTGACGTGCCGTGCACCAGAATCCCAGGAATGTTTTATTGACCCTCTAACTAACTAACATTCTGCTTGCCTTACGACTGTGGCAGAGCACTGATCAGAAGGTTCTAGGGACAAGACAAGCAATGAGTCTCAGACCTCTTACTTCAGAGCTATTGTGTCCCTCTTTCCATCTGTAGATGATTGTTTTCCCCCCACGTAAATTACTCTGCACTTATTGAGTCTCACATACCAGTCAATTACTGAGCATTGCAGGATCCTTCTGGAACTCTCTCTGAACAGCTCTGAACATTCCAGACAATCAAGTGTGTCCTGGAATTTTGTCCTTTCTTATACTTGATCGAGTTTTACAGAACCCCCAAAAAAAAGAGAGTTGCATTCCACCCTAAATGCAGTGACTCCACTATCAATAATTATTACTTCCAAGCTGCCATCAGGCCATTCCCAGTACTTCAGCAGAGGTCATGCTGCTGTCCATCAGAAAAGAATCATGGCCTATTTCAGGATCCAGAACTTCTGAATATGATCTTACTATATTATTATTATTATATTATATTCTGAATATTTTTGCTTTTGGCCTGTTCTGGAAATGACTATATAAAATGCTGTGACCTTTCCCAATTTGTGGCTTCTGGTGGAGTTGCATTTGACAGCTTATCTTGCTCTTGGTCATCCCAAGTCACCACCATACACAGCTAACATAAGGAGGGCTGGAGCTGCCACCTCTGGGCCGTTTCCTTGGTGCCCACGGATCTGTAGCAGTACAGCTTTGGTCAAGTCACACCCTTCATATCCAGGCCTGTGAAACTGTCCTGAATTGCTGCTGTTCCTGTTGGTAGTTTAAAGCACTCTGGCTCAGCAAGCTAAGAGCTGGGTGAGTCTGGGAATGGCCTGAGGAGGGGCTGAATACCTCTATGGCAACAGCAAAGGCGGCTCCATCAGTATGGGTTGTTCACTGTACCATTGAGAGGTGATAGGGATTGTGACCAGGTGAAATGGGCTCACACCTTTGGGACTTTTTGTTTGCTCAGACTGATTATTTGTCAGCTGAGAGACATTAGGAGTATTGCTAGAAAGGACTAGTAACACATCCCTTCCAAGAACAAGCTCTGTTCTTCCTTAAGCAAAGGTTAGTTTGTTGTTCAAGCCAAAGCACTAGCCACCTTGCCTTCACCGTTTAGTTTTTAAAAACAGTAATTAAGACCATGCTGACAGGCTAATTAGATTTCAGGTTTTGCTCCTTATGCATCCTTGACATCAATCTCTGTGTCTAGGTGCTCACTGAAACCAAGCTTGTACTGCTGGCTAGCCTTTGTAGTAGTGAATTAGAGGTATAGTAAAAAACCAGAACAAAATGCTGCACCTATACCATAAGATGTCTTTAAATTATTTTAAAAGAAAAGTAGTTTATGAGCTGTTCTAAGGATTAATCAGTTTGTCAGCCACAAAAAAATTATATATATATATAAAATATATATTTATATATTTTACATATAATTTTATATATTAAAATTATACATGTGTAGTAATTATATATATATATTGAAACCCCTTGTTCTCCTGATTTTTTTTTTTCAAAACCATTAAATATTTTCCATATGGGAATGCAAAAAGGCAACATGGAACAGGATGAAATAGCACCTTTGTAACCAGTTACCTGAGTTCCTCAGAGCTGTTAACGATCATTTTTGTCACCTGTGGGTCACTCATACCAAAGCATGTCATCTTCACCTTTTCTGCAACAGGCCCTCAATTTACTGTGTGTTTTACAGATTACTTCGCCACTTTGTCTCCTTTGTTTCTGCATTTTGTTTTTCCTATTTAGTTCTGTCACTTGGCCACCAGAGAGGAAAGATAATTATATTAATATTAACAGGGGCAGGGAGTGGGGGGAAGTAGCTGCACAGAAAAGAACACAGTAGAACTGTTGGAGAGGGTTCAGAGGAGGCCACAAAGATGATTAGAGGGCTGGAGCACCTGCCCTACAAGGAGAGGCTGAGGGAGCTGGGCTTGTTCAGCCTGGAGAAGAGAAGGCTGCGGGGGGACCTCACTGCAGCCTGCCAGTTCCTGAAGGGAGCATACAAACAGGAGGGGAATCAACTTTTTAGAAGGGCAGATAATGGCAGGACAAGGGGGAATGGATTAAAGCTGAAGGAGGGAAGGTTTAGATTGGATATTAGGGGGAAGTTTTTTACAGAAAGAGTGGTGAGGTGCTGGAACAGGCTGCCCAGAGAGGTGGTGGATGCCCCATCCCTGGAAGTGTTCAAGGCCAGGTTGGATGGGGCCCTGGGCAACCTTGTGTAGATCCAGGCCTGAGGTTGGTGTCCCTGCCTGTGGCAGGGTGGTTGGAGCTCTATGATCCTTGGGGTCCCTTCCAACCCTTGCCATTCTATGATTCTGTGATTCTATGATTCTATGATACTACATACAGCTAAACAGCGTCAGATAGGCTGCTGCTGTCACCCAGTGGACAGAGAAGTCGATCACAGCTGGGTGTGATGTAGGGACGTAAGTCGTTCCTAACTGACAGACACAGCCTTAATTTTACAGTAGTTACTGTGAGAGGCTGCTTGAAAGGCACCCTGTTGCTGTGGCCACTACTAAAACCGTTCAGAGCAAACCCAGGAAGCAGTCCTTGTTCCTCACCGTTACTCAAGTAAACAAAGAGTAGCTGAAGAGTAATTAGTGGGCGCTCTCTCCTACTGGGAGAAAGTTAACTGCAATAGCCAGGCAGAGCGGTGTCTGTGCGGGTGTTTCCGGAAAGGTGTGAGGATTATTAAATCCAACGGTAACGCGGTTCCCTGCCACACAAAACAAGATGGCGCTGTGTTTCCTTAGCCTGATGACAGCTTGCGACAGAGGCGAGCAGCTTGTCAACAGCGGTGAAGGAGACCTGGGGAATCCTCTCTTCACAGGGTTCCAACAACAGCGTGGTTCAAACCATGCGACGTGTGCTGTGCGTGCTGAGGTTCGGTGGAATAACCCACCTGTGGGTTATTGTAAGAACAATAACCCACCTGTGGGTTATTGCTCTTACAAGAAATCCTCATTTTTCCAGGCCACGTGTGAAAACTGTACAGGTGCTCAAAGCTGATTTCAGGCATGTTTCATCACAGAATCACAGAACTGTAGGGGTTGGAAGGGACCTCAAGAGATCATCGGGTCCAACCCCCCTGCCCAAGCCTTCATCTCAAGACTTGTTCCTGATTTGCAAGGAGCACATCTCAGAACGTAGGAAAACAAAAGGGTTTTTTTTCTCAAGGCTGAAACATGTGCTGTGCTTCAAGAGTTTTTGCCACAGATGAAGCAGAAATGGTGTTAAGTGCATAGAGATCAAACCTACTAAGTCCAAAGGAAGAAATCATGTTCCTTTCCTAATGCTGTGGCATCGAGCATGCGCTTCTTCTCCCTTGCAGGTGGAATGAGAGTGACCTGATGCACTGTGAAGCCTGAACTGCTGATAGATGAATTTGGGCCTGCTGGGACAGGAGTTGGTACTCCTGAAGAGGGAAGGCTAGCATTCTCCTCTCCTGGTAGCACAAATACTCCTGAGATGTGGCAATCCCAAAGTCATTCGTTTGTAACCAGATGAGGATCATAGCATTAGAAGTTAGTTAAAAAATTGACTGTAATAGTTTGAACATACCAGAACCATGCCAGGAGCTACATTATGTCTTTTCTCCAGTAAGGAACCCTTACGGTCTGTAAATGCATCTGCAGAAGCGGTGTCATATTTGAGGAGACGAAAAGAATCCAGACAACCCTGAAGGAACAAGAGAAGTTAAATTGTCTAAGTAAGTAGGTAGTAAATTTTGCCTGTCCAATTTAGCAAGTAACATTCCTTCTAAACTGCTGAGAAGGACCTGGGTGTCACTGTGGATAAGAAACTTAACATGAGCCAGCAGTGTGCTCTTGCAGCTCACAAGGCCAATGGTATCCTGGGCTCCATCAGAAGAGGGGTGGCCAGCAGGGACAGGGAGGGGATTGTCCCTCTCTACTCTGCCCTCGTGAGGCCCCACCTGGAGTACTGTGTCCAGATCTGGGGCCCCCAATACAAGAAAGATGTGGAACTGTTGGAGAGGGGTCAGAGGAGGGACACAAAGATGGTTAGAGGGCTGGAGCACCTGCCCTACAAAGAGAGGCCGAGGGAGCTGGGCTTGTTCAGCCTGGAGAAGAGAAGGCTGCGGGGAGACCTCACTGCAGCCTTCCAGTACCTGAAGGGACCATACAAACAGGAGGGGAATCAGCTTTTTAAAAGGGCAGATAATGGCAGGACAAGGGGGAATGGATTAAAGCTAAAGGAGGGAAGGTTTAGATTGAATATTAGGGGGAAGTTTTTTACAGAAAGAGTGGTGAGGTGCTGGAACAGGCTGCCCAGAGAGGTGGTGGATGCCCCATCCCTGGAAGTGTTCAAGGCCAGGTTGGATGGGGCCCTGGGCAACCTTGTGTAGATCCAGGCCTGAGGTTGGTGTCCCTGCCTGTGGCAGGGGTGTTGGAGCTCTATGATCCTTGGGGTCCCTTCCAACCCTTGCCATTCTATGATTCTATGATTCTAAACAAGTCCTTATGACACACAACCGAATTAGCATTCAGACCAGGTAGCAATGGCTCTTGACACTCTCAAGTTTGATGACAGAGGCTTCTAAAGCTCTCAATTTCTCTTGTGGGTGTCTTCTTAAAAGAAACAGCTCCTCTGATTTATAAAACTACGCTTCATAGTTGTGAGAACATTGGTGGTAGCTGTTTGTCCTGGTTCTGGCCAGGGCCAAACCACCACACTGTGCAACCTCCTTATGGATTTGCCATAATTCTCTGCAATCCTGTCTTCCAAAAGTCTTGTGCTCCTGCCATTAGTGGACAGGGGCCAACGACAGGACCACATTGTGAGACAAGGGGGCAAAACCCAAGCCTTTTATTCACTGATTTCCCAAATATGTTTTCGGGTTAGGCTTCCACGAGGAAAGAACAACAGGAAAACGTAGGTCTGAAAACACCCTTACTTTCTTCCTCTCCTCTTTATGTAAAATGTAGATATTCAGATTTAGCTTCTGCTTCTTTGACCAACAATCCTGTTGGTGCTGAAATGCATGAGAGTTTTCCCAAAGACTTCATGAAGGTGAGAATTTGACCCCTTCTATGCTTACTTTTTCAAATGCAAATCAGAAATGATAGTTGCTGTGTGACCAGTTTCTCAAGGAAAGGATAAATAAGACATAGCAAAAGAAGTCATTTTAATACCCTAATTGGCACTAAAGCTGCATCTACGCCGACTCAAATCCTCTTAACGTTTTCATCTCAGGGCAGCTCCACTAATGTCTAGTGACAAGCAGAAGATTTTGAATACATCAAGTCACTGATGTTTACTGTTGTGCTCCAGATGATGAAACTGCCTGTTGAGTCTCCATTGCCACTTCCATTGTTAGCATTATTGAGAAAGTTTCAGGTCATTAGAAGAACAGACAATGTCTGGGAGATGTTGAAACAAAAAACATTCCTTGTTTTAAAGTGCTTCTCATATTACCTACCTTTGGCTTTTTTGCTTTTCCAATCTTTAACTTACTGTTATTTCCAGTCCTTCCAAATACAGACTTACACAAAGATGCTTTGTGCTGTGTATTTCCTTAGTAGTTGGCTATGTGAATGTGAGGACAAAGATTTATATTAAATTACTACTTTCTAAGTTTACACCATAAGGGAAATGAGCTGGTTTGAAATTTTCCACAGAATAACAGAATGGTAGGGGTTGGAAGGGACCTCCAGAGATCATTGAGTCCAACCCCCCTGCCAAAGCAGCTCCCTAGGACATATTGCACACATAGGCATCCTGATGGGTCTTGAATATCTCCAGAGAAGGAGACACCACAGCCCCCCTGGGCAGCCTGTCCCAGGGCTCTGTCACCCTCACTGGGAAAAAGTTCTTCCGCATGTTGGTGCGGAACTTCCTGTGCTCCAACTTGAAGCCATTGCTCCTTGTTCTGTCTCCACTAACCACTGAGAAGAGGCTGGTCATTTCCCCCTGTGTCCCATTCTTCAGGTATTTATAAACATTAATCAGATCCCCTCTCAGTCTTCTTTTCTCAAGAAGAACAGCCCCAGTTCACTCAGCCTTTCCTTGTCAGGGAGATGCTCCAGGCCTTTAATTTGTAGCAGCAAATTTCTGTGTGGAATTTGTTTTCATTCACTTTTATTGGTAAGTTCTGGTTCCTGGAAGTCAAAATGTTTAAAAAAAAAAACCCAAACATTTTGTCACACTGCTACAAAATGACAGATTTATGCCCAACGGATGCAATAGATTGTTGTGGTTACTAATCCCTGGGGCCTGCAGTGCTGGCACTCACACACACCTCCCACAGGGTTTCCTAGTACTCTGCCACAGAGCTAGAAACCCCCTAAGAATCAGTTCTAAGGATTTTTAATCAAGGTTTGAGATCGCTCCTCTACATCAGGGGATTATTCAGGGTTATTCTCTCAGCTGTTCCAGAACAAAGAATCATGTAAGGATTTCCTCTAAGATGGGAACAGCGATTTACTCCATCTGCAAAGATATGGATTCAAGTAACAATTAGTTTTCAGAAATAATTTGGCTTTAAATACCCATTTTTTTCCTGGAAACTCAAGCATTTATATTTTTTTTCTCCTACTCTGGATGTATTTTTTTAATATGAGCTTTCCTATAGAACACATATTTGGAATTGGTGGCAATCAGATATTTCTGGTGAGACAACTTGTTAGATATTTTAGTAACTGAGTAAACAGATATTTTTTTTTCCAAAAAGACTCTTTACAATTCTAAACCATGTGTTAGAAAAACCACCTACTGTCTGATAAAGCTCACCTGAACACAAGGCATACTCCTGTGCTTATTCTTTCTTTCATACAGCTGCTCTATCTCATAGTCATTAGGATCCTTGTTCCTTTGTGAAGAAGATGAGACACAGACCACAATAACCTGCTCCTTAAAGGACACTTGATTGCTGATGAGGTGGTCATACTCCAGGTCTGACACATAGGGAATCTGGCGATTGCTACACCTGCACATCTTCCCTTCTCCCCCCATCATAACTCCTCGAAGCACAGCAGGACATGCAGCCTGGGGTGTGACCCACAGCTTGTCCCTGTCAGGAGGAAGAGAAAATACAGGGCAAAGTGTTAGAAAGTGAGATAGATTGTCAAATGAATCAAGTACAGACTGAAGAATCATCCAAAACCATTTCTATAAATGACAGTCTTAGGCCCACTCAGCCCCTGTTATCTGAGGCATGCAGTCATCTAAATCAAGTATTTCTTAAGCTCTGATGCAACCATAAGTGCTGTGGAGCTCCTGGCTTCTGCCAAAACACAGCCTCTGAAACCAAGCTGATAGGAGAACGAGGAGATAGCCAGGCAGGCTTTGGTAGCAGCCAAGAGCAGACTTCAAAGGCTACCCCCTAATTATTTGAAGGTCTCTTAGGCTCCTCTTTATCTCTAAGAGCTGATTGTAGAATACGCCACTTTATATTCATGTGTACATCCTGCTGTCACACTGGCTCAAGGTGATGGCACCTTTTGAACACAACTTCCTCATAGTGAGACCAAATCCTATAAAAGGTTTGGATCAGGAAAAAGCCCAAAACTGTAAAGCTCACAGGCATCCTCTGTGGCCTTTGGAAGCTAGTGGAAAGGTTGTATTTGGGGATGTTGGATTGATCTCTAAATGGCCATAACAAGAGGAAAGCACTAAAACAGAGAGAGGTATGAGGACCACTGGCCTGAATCAGACGTTTGCTGGGAGTATATTGTGCTGGAGGGAGCAGAAGGAAGAAAGGAAGTAAGTCTAAAACATATGGATCAGGGGAAAAAAGGACTATAAGTGATCTCACAGCAGGAGAATGTGCAGAATTTTGATTTTCAGCTTCTTGTGCATGTAAAACAAGATCATGATTTCAGCACACTCAAAGCAGTAACAAAACACTTGAGATTTATGGTCTTTTTACTTCAGTAGTTGGGCTGCAGAGTAGTTGTGCTTTGTTCCATTAGTTTTGATTATTGTTAGACAGCATTGAGTTTGTAAAAAAGCACTGATGTTACTCACCCATAGGAAGGGTAGCAACAACAGCAAACTTGCCTCAAAGACACAAGGGAACCTTGAGTCACCAAAAAAAAAAATCAGAAATTGTGCCCCCTTGTTTTCTTACTTAGGTTTGAGACATTGCTGCTGCTTTTGATCCAGATGCAATGCATCCTATGCAAGGGTCCAACAGCTTGGAGGCAGAGAACTACTTCTCAACAGGCAGAAATGAACTGCTAGTAAACTGCTACTATCAATGTTTACACTGGAGCCATCATTGTCCAATCTCAGCTTAGATTTCCTTACCCTGAATTAATGACATTTAGCACATTCCCTCTTTTATTTAAATTGAACTGAGCCATATGCAGCTTCTCTGATTTGGTATCATTACGTAGTGAACCGGAAGCCCTGTATGAGAAAGTAAGAGCAAGTAAGTGAAAGTTCAATAGCAAAACAAAACAGACCATGGATGGGAGAAGTCACATTTCAGGTAATTGATAAGGATATTGCAAACCTCTCTGCTTTAATGGATTGAATAAAAAGGCATTTGTCTGAAACTAGCAGATAATTTGAAATCAAATGCGGACTGCCTTGTACTTGAAAAGGCAAGGATTTAGGAAATAAGCTGAAAACAATATGCCATCCATTTCTCTGACTTACCCTATATATTTTTAAGAAGTGAAACAAAGTAGTATGACTACAAATCTAAAGAAACTCTTAGAAAGCAAGACCCAAGCTCAGATTTTTCTCTCTGTTACAATTGGCAGACAGTGGCACTTGGAAGACCAAAGCATCAATCAAGTGCATGACACACGGGGTTTGTGTCTCCATAAATGCTGGCATAGGGCACCATCACTCCCCAAATTTTTTGGATGCCACTATCACAAATGTGGGCTGATAATAATAATAATAGAATCATAGGGGTTGGAAGGGACCTCCAGAGATCATTGGGTCCAACCCCCCTGCCAAAGCAGGCTCCCTAGCTCATACTGCACAGATAGGCGTCCAGACGGGTCTTGAATATCTCCAGAGAAGGAGACTCCACCACCTCCCTGGGCAGCCTGTCCCAGGGCTCTGTCACCCTCACTGGGAAAAAGTGATAAAGAAGTTAATCTTATTTGCTGAAATAGTATTTGAAGATCTAATATGGGCATTTTAGACCTTCTCAACTGCTGCTTCGTTGGTTTTGCTGGTTTTACAGTGTCACACAGGGATATATGAAGGCTCTGAGGTACTGATAGCAACGTCTCATGGAAAACAAATGTAAATTCTTACTGTGAGTGAACATAAAAGAACCATTTAGTGACTTGGGGAAAAGTGACTCTTTCATCTCCCCTCCTTGTCCCCCCCTCATTTACCTGAGAAGGTAAGAGCATCGTTCCTGCTGCATGCTGTAATGAGGAGCCAATGGTGTTTGGTATAGGAGAGGAGTTTCTGGCTTGGGAGCTTGGCTGTTCTCTTTCCTCTTCTCTTGTGATCTCTGCAAACCTGAGGTAACTGGGAGAGTATCTGCAGACTGAACTGTGCCCTTCCTTATGGGTTGCAGGGGAAGGTCAGACATTTTCTGGAGGCGTATGCAGTTCGTCCCTGAAACACACGATCACTGCTGAAGTCAGTGACAAAGTGGGCTCTGATTTGGTTACTGATGGTGTCTTTGCACTTACAAATGTAACTCATCTGCTATGTGACCCAAACTGCAAAAGTAAGAGCAAAAGTTAATCATAAAATTACAGTCACAGAATGGTTGTGGTTGGAAAGGTCCTCTGGAGGTCATCTGGTCCAACCCCCTTGCTCAACCTAGAGCCAGTTGCCCAGGACCATGACCAGATGGCTTTTGAAGTCTCCCACCTTCTCTAAGGTGGGAGACTCCACAGCCTTTCTGGGGAACCTGGTGTGAGGGCTCAATAAAAAAAAGTCTCTCCTGATGTTCAGTCCTGTTTGTGCACACAGCCTCTGGCCCTGTCACTGGGCACCACTGAAAAGAGCCTGGCTCTGTCCTGTTTGCACCCTCCCTTCAGGTACTTACATATGTTGAGGAAATCCCCCCCCCCAGGCTTTCTCTTCCCCAGGCTGAACAGTCTCAGCTCTCTCAGCATTTCCTCACAGGAGAAAAGCTCCAATCCCTTAATGTATCTCCATGGCCCTTCACTGTACTGTCTCCATTGTATCTTAGAATAACAGAATAGTTTTGATTTGAAAAGTCCTTCAAGATCATTGAGTCCAACCATCTATCCAGACCTACTGGTTTCAACACTAGACCATCTTTGTCCCTCTTCACTGGGAAGTCCATAACTGGTCTCTCTAGTGTTACATAGGGGTGAAGAAGCAATTCCCTCCAGCTGCTAAGGCCAAAGTCTTAACTTGGGTAGTAGATCTTAAATCTGATCCTCAGCCTTTCATACCTCCCTCTTCCTGCCCAGAACCAGTTATCTACTGTTGGATTAGGTGTAGCTAATTGGCAGGTTGGAAGGTTTTTCTGGTGGCTAGATTACAATCTAGAAGAAAAAATTATTAGTGTTGCCAATGATGTTGACAAGGTAGAAGAGGGAAAATGAATCCTGCCAAAGGAACAAAGCAGTCTTCCCCATAAGAGGACTCCAATATATGGAATAAATATTCTGCTAATTTAATCAGCAAAGACACAGGCTTCAGGCAGTGCCAATTTTACTGAACCACGTTCAGTAAACCCAAGCATGTTCTTACAGCGTTTGTTTGTGTTATTAAAGGGGCTTTTATGTATCAAGCACTCACAGAATGATTCCCAAGGCATGTAATGCACCAGCATGAGCTCTCGAAATCAATATCATTATATTCAAGGCTTGAAATCAAGTTTACATTAGCCTTTCTGTCCAAGCCTGGCTTTCATGCTGTCAGGAGTTACATTAAGTCACTGTGGATTACAGTATCAGATAGTTCATTTAAATATTATAGCTAATGCATAGAGAGCAACACTCTTCAAAAAAGCTTAGTAGTTACCACACACCTTTGTTTCCTCCTCTCTTCCACACTATTCTTCCTTCACCTCCACAGCCCATTCTAACAAAAGCTGTGCTACCAGGGAAGTAGGGAATCTGAGAGGTCATTACCTGTCCCACTGTCCCCACTTACCTCTGGACAGGACTGGAATCCACTGCCTGTTCAGCCCAAATACCCCTGGAGGACCCAGAGGGAGCAGGGCCCTGGGAACAGTACCGGTGTTAACATGCTGCCGCTGCGGCGCTACAGGAGCGATCAGCCTGCGGTAGCACTGCGAGCCATCGCCACCGCTGCCAGCTGTGGTGTGGGCTTCTGCAGCACTTGCCTGGCAATTTAATGCCGTGCTGTATGGAAACACTCAGCACAGAAACATCTGCTGACCTCAGCAGAACCCTGTATCCCAAGTACCTGCTCACCTCAGCAGAACCCTGTATCCCAAGTACCTGCTCACCAATTGGAGTAACAGGTCACCCACCGGCCTCCTTTCTGGGTTGAAGCCAGCAGTGTCTGCATTCCCTGATCATCAGTCTGAGGATGACTTTTAGAGGTCTATTTAGTCTGCTCTGGTACCAGCTGATAGAGAAACAAGCCCCTAAACCCATGGCCCCAGTTGTTTTCTGACCGTGCCTGACCTAGGGCTGTGCAATAATACTGCAGCCAGTCATCCACAATGGTCCGGATCTTCTGCTGCAAATTCCTCAGTTCTCTGGTTGTCCTGATGGCATTTATGTGGCTTATGGTGGCCTCTGGAACTTCACTTCTCATCCACAGCTCTGTCAACTTTGGCTTTAGGAAATAACAATGGAAAAACAAATTAAGAAACTTAATGATCCCATCTGGTGTTAGATGGTGCTGACACTGGTGTTACACTATCAGATGCCTCAGAGACACAAACACCTTCTGAGTACAAGTTATTGGGAGAATGAGGTGTGATTTAAAAAGAAACTCCTGTAGCCAACTCAACCATCACTGGAGAACAGTTGCAATGGTGAATTGTGCCCTCTTCCAGCCTGGACAAAAGAGACTCTAAATGCTGAAAAGCAGAGCAGATAGAGTTAGTTTTTGTCTGCTTGGCTGGGCTCCTGAAAACTCCAGTGGCCAAAGAAGAGAGTTCTTTGTGCTACAAGAAAAAAAAAGGCATGAATGAGATATAAGTGCTAGATTTTTCACTGAATCTAGAACCATTCACATGTTTGCACTCCAGGCAAGTGCCCTGCCTTTAGTTTGTTCCAAACATAACAGTAATGGCATGATACATGTAATATTTTACAAACCATAAGTCATACACCATATTTGTGTGTTTGAAATAGCCCTTGATGACACAGAAAATGAAAATTAGCAACTAAGACAGTTAGGCCCCTCTGAAAAATATAAATGTAACCTCAAATTGATATCAAATTAGTTCCACATAGAATCTCTACTTCATACTTTAAATAAAATACACTTAAATTAATGAGAAGCATTTTTAATATCATGCCCATTGAGATTCCTTTTCTTTTCAGCAAGAAGGTAGTTATGGCAGGACTACTGTGGTTCTATTTTTGTTTCCCTAATTCTCTGAACAGGAGTATGTACCAGATAACCCACTCTTCTCCAGAACTGTAGGATTCTCTCCAGTTAAAGCTGAAGTGTATTTTTCATTCTGTGCAGATTTTGGTCTTGTTGGTTTCTTGCATAAATGAAAATCAGCCTAATATCTGCTTCTTTTCTTGCAATTTGTCATCTTATGTGCTGAAGGTTAATGTAAATATTGTTTCTCTTTAGCTACATCTTATTTTGCATGCCAACATTCTGTATTCTCTAAAAATGTTATGGATTCTACCAGGCCACAGCATGACTATTAATTTAAATCTTCCTGAAAAATATTCTTCTTTTTCTTTGCTCATTCAGATTTGTCCCTGCAACTTAGATCTTACCATGCCCTTTCAGAAGACATGTCTGGAGAGGTAAGAGTCAGAAGAATTTCCTCAGAATGAACTCTAATCTCCTCTCAATTTCCAATTGTTTGTTTGAATTATCTCAGCTTTGAAGAAAATAATTTTCTGTTGGTAAAAAATCTAAATGCAAGGGAATTGCTAAGTGACAGGCAGTGGCAATATATGTGGCTTAATGATCTCTGATTATGCTGTGCTTACTTAGGGCAGAAAGAGTTGAAAGGATTAACTGGTTTCTGAAGGTGCAGCCAGCAGCAGGATATGGATTGTGTTGTCTATTGTCTAACTCCTTGCAATGATCACCATGCCCAGTGCAGGAAGGTTCTTGGGGTGAAGAACCTTTCGTAGAGAGCACAGACCAACATGAAAAAGGACTTTAATGGGACTCCAAAAAGAACAGCATTAGTCTGAGAATCTACCACTTGCATAAAGACAAGTGAATAAAAAAACCTACCCAGTGAATAAACACCCAGTATACTCAACTGGTTTTAAAGAGAGCATTCTTCCCTTCTGTCATGATGATTCAGTTTTCATTGTGTGGCATTTAAATGTGTGTTGTTTTACAAGGTTTTACTGTGCAGTGTCTTTAATGATTTGGATTGCTGACAAATGAGAAAGAAATCAGAACTATTTCAATTGCTATAAAAGGAGATTTTTTTTTTTCATTTATTTTTGGAAGAGCAAGAGAGAGTTATTCTTGCTGACTCCTAAGTAAGAAGCAGTCTTTAAAATTCAGCAGAAAGATCATTTTCATGAATAAGAACCAAAAGGCAAAGTCTAAATGCAAATGCTGATTTACCTCAAAGTTTAGACCATTTTTGATGTTGTCACTTAATCTATAGAGAAAGAACAGGCACAAGTATTTACAATGCCACTAACTACAGCTGATATTCTCATGTAAATAAATGGTACCTTTCCGTTTTCACAGAAGTCTGACCTTTCAAAGCAATTGCTTCTCTTGGACCAGTAGTGTTTAAAACTACATAAATCTTCTTGGAGGAGGGAGGACAAGAAGATTGTGGGGTACCTTATGCACCTGGGGTGTGCTGCTGAGGTATCTCTTAATGAGTCAATCTGGAGTCTTAAAGAGTAGAGACCCATCATCAAGCAAAAATGAGTCAATAAAAGCTTCTGGTCATACCTTCTTCTTAAGTTTTTACTGACACACCCCTGTGCCAGTAGGGTAAGTGAAGATGCAGGTTCTCTCTGACTCAGACCTTAGGTGTCTGCCATATATTTTCTATAATTTTTTTCCAGGCAGAATTTGCTATGTCAGCTATTTAAAGTCAAATCCTTTAAGAGGATTCTCCACCTCAGTGCTGTGTCAAGGAAGGCTTTGCATGTAAAGAAGCAGGTCTGAGCTAACAACTGTATAAATTCCAAACACCTACTCAAGAGAGTGAATGAGCCAAAAGACTTCTGCTATACCAATTTTCCCAATGTCCTTGTAGTGCCTCAGTGACCTAAGTGACCCTTCCATGTCCACCAGAGAAAGATATCCAGTGAATTCCTCATGGTGTTTCAGCTTAGTTCTACTTTGAGAGAGGATCCAATTCTCCATTCCTCTGTATTCAAAAGCTTGTTCTAGTGGTGTTTCAGATGCCAGTCTTACAGGAACTCAGGTGGTGTACTTCAGCACAACTGTAAAACAGCATTTGCCATGGAGTGGGGTTTTGGTTGGATGGTTAACCTAGCTGGAACAGCCAGCTCACTGCACAGAAGTGAAGACTAGAAAGATTCTGCCACCTACCACATGCCACCAATAAATTCTACCCTCCTCAAAATGGGCTGTGCAGCTGGTACACCAGAGAACTCTGGATAAATTACCAGTAGTACTTATCCATCCTTTCTGAGCAAAAATGAAGATACATCTGTGTTCTAGCTGCACTTACAAACACTGGATGTAGGGTGGTAGGGACCTAATCACCAAAGGTTGTGAGCAGGAAGCATGTTACGATAATTAAGGAAATCAGACAGAAGAAAAGGCAGAAGTAGAAAGCTAAGTACATACAAGTAACTGTCACTTTGGGCCAGACCAATAGTAGGTGGCCATTGGCATAAATCTGCAGGAGCTTATATTTAAACTCTAGAAGCTCCTACTTGATTGCTCTGTGGCAATGCACTTCACACAGTTAAAAGGAAATAAACTGGGGAAGCGTGTTTTATGGGAAAGCTCATCAATTCCAGAGTTTGCAGAGCAAATAATATTTTTTAAAGGGCCTTCATAAAATGCAGCACTGTAGCAGTTATGACATACCAATTCTTCTAACTGTGGAAGAGCCACACCCTGCAGCGGTGACAAAGACAAGCACACGCTTTCATGTTGCCACTTGTAGACCAAGCTAATTGCAAAGCGCCCTGCAATCCTCACTGTGATGTATTCATTAACCTGAAAGAGAAAAAAAAAAAGAGATTTACTAACTCCAACATGTTTTCATATTTATTTTTGGATGGAAGAGACAGACTGAAGTCTCAAAGGGTTATCCAAGACAGTTGGTCATAAGTGAGGGAATGATCAACTACTGAAGACTTAAGCCTGCAAACTACTTAAGCCTGCAAACTACTTAAGCCTGCAACTACTCCAGTCTTAAGCATGCAAACAAGTTTTAATGCTGTCACTCTCATTTGATCCTGCAAAGTCAGCTTGTAGCATAACTGTGGGAAGAGACAGCTCCTAGCCCTTCGTCTGGATTACTCTTGCCCAAAACAAATGTACCAACACTGTGCATGTTTTGGAAGGTGATGCTGTATAGCAGGAAGACCTGAGAAACTGTCCTACCTCTCAAACCTCTCAGAAAAGCATGCATACTTCCACTCAGAGCAGTGGAATAGGCTGCCCAGGGAGGTGGTGGAGTCTCCTTCTCTGGAGAGATTCAAGTCTCGTCTGGACGCCTATCTATGTAATATGAGCTGGGGAGCTGCTTTGGCAGGGGGGTTGGACCCGAAGATCTCTTGAGGTCCCTTCCAACCCCTAAGATTCTGTGATTCTGTGATACTTCTGAGGCTGAGCCTGTGGAGTCAAACATGGACAGGCTTGGGAAGCTCGAGTCCTTGCTTGACAATTACATAGTGTTGTTGATGGCAGTGGGTGGGATTTGGACAATGTTTAATTCCCAATAAAGAATTAGCTTTTTGACACATTCAAAATATTTTCTTAAATTCATGGTCACTTTAGCATTGTCCAGCCTCTAACACTCCTACACATTTAAATATTCTGTTGTGAAAACTGACAGCTTTCCTGAACTCCTTCCCATTTCCATATGGCTCCTGAAGAATGCCCAAGTAATTTGATAGAGCACATAATTCACATTCTATAATCTGTAAAATTCTATATTCTGTAACACTCCATAATCTGTATTCAATAACCAAAACTGTTTCAATAATCATCTGCTTTAAGTTTACAGTCGTTGTAAAAAGCAAAACTGCAGTACAGCATGATATTTCTGAAGTCTCAAACTCTTGCAGATTTTTTAGCATAAAGAAAATTAAGTTTACGGGGAAAAAAGTCCAACTCCAAGTAAGAATATCTGCCTTTATGAAACAGTCATGGCAACTGTAAGAATTATTATTGCCATTTGTTTGAAGTTATTCCTTCATGTCAGCTGCCATCCTGGTAGCATGAGCCAAGTAAAGGACCCCTGGTGTGGTTTTGGCTACCTGTCATTCTGTCAGGGTCATATGTGTGCCTGGTATAAAATACTAAGCATGATGCCAGTACCTCTGTTAGGTAGCAAAGAATAAGAAAAGTCACCTGATCCAATTCCTGTAAACAATGGGTGTGTTTCTGCAAACTCTGTGCTTGAAGGCCCCTGTACTGCCTTGGGTCACAAATGGCTTACTTTTCTCCTGGTATTTTTGCAGCCTGCTAGGCCCAGCTCTGACCACAACAAAGCAGTGGGAGATTTTTCATGGACTTTGGTGGAAATCCCATCAGGGCTGAAGTAAGAGACAAAACCCTGCCTCCTACTAAGCATGCCCAAAAGAAAACTGAGGAAGGGCTCATTTGTATTCCCAGATTTAGAAGACACTTCCAAGATGCTTCCAGCAGGGAGGATGGGCCTCTCATTGAAATCCCAAGTTCCAACAGTTCCAGGCAATTTGCTTTTCCTTCTTCTTGCTATGATGCCACGTGAGCAAAATGAAGCTAATGACACCCACCCACCTAGAGGCTGTTGGGAGAGCAACACTTTGTAAAGAATGTGTTAAAGGAGAAGAAATGGAAGCATCACGTTCCATCAAGATACCTCAGAGAGACCAGAAGATGTGAAATTAAAAGAAATATAGGTAAGAACAGCAGTAAGAAAAATAAAGTGAAAAATGTCACCTGTGCTATAACTGGCTGGGCAAGCTTGCCATCCCAAGGCCATTTCCATTCTCTGACCATTTCTCCATCTTTATTAGTCACCAGACCTCCTTCCTGATCAAACATCACTGTTATGGTGTTGCTGTAAACAAGCAGAAACAGGAAACCTGTTTTTCCTGGTGTATCTCAGCAAAGCCTAAGCAATCCAAGAAGCTCCCTTTGATCTGTGAGTCTTTAATTAAAAAGCCACTTTGCATATCTGCTCCTCCATCAAGCTTTTCTCATGCTACAGGCCTGTGAGGCAGGTACAAATTACTGTCCCTGTGATACAGACAAAAGAATCTGGTTCAATCCTTGTTTTAATAGTTCCAGTTAAAAAGAAACTGGTGTGATTTTAATGTCATTTCCACTTACTAGTACACTCCTAGGAACTCTAAAATACTGAAACTCAGTTCTACTGAAAATTTAAAGGAAGACATAATTAAGGTAAAACAGCATGTAGATGCAGTTGATGTATGGGACTTCAGTTGAGTTTCAGGAACATTTGTATGTCTCTATCCTGAATATTTACTACTAATAATATATATTCTGATGCTTCTTTTATTTACCCATAAGCAAATAACACTTGGTGGCTGCAGAAAAACATAGATTTTGAATGATGTAGAAAAGGTCCTCAGACTATCAAAAGGTTATAAAAGTGGATTCTGTGCATTGATCATTTTCCCAGGACACAGGGGATTTAAGAATTTGGGGGTTTATTGTTTAAAGTACCAAGGATAGTCGTGGGTGTGCTGGTTTTTCTCACAATTTACCTAAAGACAGCAACCAAATTTTTAATTAAAGATATGTTTTTCTTGCATTTCCATTGGGTTTTGAAAAACAAATATACAAAACCCAAATATTAACAAGGACAAAGCAAGAAGCACCAGGACTCCTGTGATTTAATGCTTGCACTTTGTATTTTCTATGTATTTTTTGCTTACTTTGCCATCATGTAAAGTTGGCCAGTGTAGGTAAATTTGCTTCATTTGATTTCATATCCTAATTTAGAATTGTTTAAAAGGTTTTTTTAATACTTTGGACTTCTAGACTCCTTTTTTATTTTTATTTTTTTTTAAATAAACAAGAGCCAGGTCCTTCCACTACCTTTGCAGGCATTAAATTCCATTAATACAAGAGCAAAATAACCCTTCTCTGCACAGCTCCAATAAAACATAGTTCCCAATCCCAAAAGCTCATTCAGGATGGTAAGCCAATGAACTGACTTCTTTAAAAATGAAGGCAGCTGCAAGTTGATGCATCCCTCATTTTTAGCCACTGTTCCTCTCTTCAGAGCATGAAATGTTGATCCCAGTGGTTTTGAGTACTAGTCACTAGTACCTGAGTACTAAATCACAAAAGGAGCATAAAAAAGAGGAAAACCAAGGAAAAGACCGTGCTGTAATGAGGAATCAACAACAATCTTTGTTCATATCACATAAAAGTGCAGAGAACTACACAGAGAGGTATAAACAGATAGTAATGTTATCCAGGAGAGAAATGTTGATGTTCAATTTATACACTCTGGTGGGCCTGAAACTTGATGAAATCACCAGCTTGTTTGCTTTTCACAGGTAGGGATCAGCTCTTTAAAACTGTATATGAAATGGACACAGAGGATATTGAGAACATCAGTGTTTATCCTACAGCTTTTGTTAAAAAGGTTTTAATAACAGGCTGATCCATGCCCCTTTAGATAGGGGAGCCACCCACAAAAGGAAGGGTGGTCTCTTCAGCCAGGTGACAGGAGATAGGACAAGGGGAAATGGCACTAAGCTGTGCCAGGGCAGGGTCAGATTAGATGTTAGGAAAAAAATTTTCCCTGAAAGAGTTGTCAGGGCCTGGAATAGGCTGCCCAGGGAGGGGGTTGAGTCACCTTCCCTGGATGTGTTTAAGAAAAGGGTAGATGAGGTACTTAGGGATATAGTTTAGCATAGGACAGGAATGGTTGGACTTGATGATCTTAAAGGTATTTTTCAACTTTGTGATTCTGTGATTCTGTGAAAGCTGTACAGAAGGCTAAGTACCCAAACAAATCGTAGAATCATAAAATGGCATGGGTTGGAAGGGACCCCAAGGATCATGAGCTCCAACCCCCCTGCCACAGGCAGGGCCACCAACCTCAGGCCTGGATCTACACAAGGTTGCCCAGGGCACCATCCAGCCTGGCCTTGAACACTTCCAGAGATGGGGAATCCACTACTTCTCTGGGCAGCCTGTTCCAGCACCTCACCACTCTCTCCATAAAAAACTTCCCCCTAATATCTAATCTAAACCTTCCAAACCTTCAGCTTTAATCCATTCCCCCTTGTCCTGCCATTGTCTGCCCTTTTAAAAAGCTGATTCCCCTCCTGTTTATAATCTCCCTTCAGGTACTGGCAGGCTGCAGTGAGGTCCCCCCGCAGCCTTCTCTTCTCCAGGCTGACCAGGCCCAGCTCCCTCAGCCTCTCTTTGTAGGGCAGGTGCTCCAGCCCTCTAATCATCTTTGTGGCCCTCCTCTGAACCCTCTCCAACAGTTCCACATCTTTCTTGTACTGGGGGCCCCAGATCTGGACACAGTACTCCAGGTGGGGCCTCACGAGGGCAGAGCAGAGAGGGACAATCACCTCCCTGTCCCTGCTGGCCACCCCTCTTCTGATGGAGCCCAGGATCCCATTGGCCTTGCGAGCTGCAAGAGCACACTGCTGGCTCATGTTAAGTTTCTCATCCACTGTGACACCCAGGTCCTGCTCTCAAGAAGCTCTTCTCCCAGTCTGTATCTATGTCTGGGATTCTTCCAGCCCAAGTGCAACACCTGACACTTGGCAGTGCTGAACCTCATCAGGTTCACCCGGGCCCATCTTTCCAGCCTGTCAAGATCAAAAAATCCTTGCAACTGTCCTAGCAAGATGGTGTAACACCAACCTGGGAGAATAAATGAAACACAGAGAAAGAAGAAGAATCAGGATGAAAATGTGAAACCATGAGCAGTATTTTTTTCAAGTGTACTTTCAATACTTCTCTTAAAACATGCATCTAACTCAGACCTAGTGAATTTCCATCCTTATTGAGAACAGACTGTAGGAAAAGAAGCTGGAAGGGACTTAGAGAAGTTGCTCAGACACTTTTAAATAGCATGAGGGACCAAACAGCTCTGCAAATATTTGGTGGTTCTTTAAGAACCAAGTTCTTTCTTTGTGTCAATTATTCCAGATTAGGTCAGTAGCTCAAATTTCTCCATAATGTTATGCCACTTATTTTTAATATAGAAAATCATAATGGTGATTGAACAATATATAGAAAAAGTAGCATTTGATCAACTCTTTTTATGATGTGTAAAATGCATCACATTGTGAGGCACTTGGAAGTGGCAGGGGTGGAGGGGGCAAGAGGGTGTCTGCATTTTGTCATGGGGAATACCCATCTGCAGCTCAGGCCAAACATTCAAGGCTGCCAAAAGGCTGGGTCCCAATTGCTTGTTGTCTCTTTTGTATGTGTAAGTTTTCTGGTAAGCCAACATGCATTCTGTCCTCACAGCACTGGCTTCACAAATAGGAGATTCAATTGTCAAAGTGCTTTCTGTCTGGCTGAGCAATTCAGATAACATAGTGCTTTTGGGCTGTGTGAAAAAATGGTGGAATTTGACTCTTAGAGGGGACTTGTAGAGGGGACAGGTTCCTGCACCTCCAGGTGACCTGCAAACAAGATGGAAGTGGCAGTTTTCATCTCCCCACACATGTAGATGCCAATCTCCTCCAATTTCAAACTCTCCATGGACAGATTGTCTGATCAAAAGTCTGGTCACCAAAGACTCTGCTTCACTCTACTTACTTTGAGTGAAAAGGGCGTATGAAATACAGTGAACCAAAATAAACCCAACCCACTGTTAGACACCAAACTAAGGTATGACTCTAAACTGCAGGGAAAAAAAAATGTGTTGCACAACTTATCATCTTACATCATTTATGGTTTTGAACTTTGTTTGCATCCTCGTTTAGCTTCATGCTCTCCACTTTAATTTGCAGCTCATAGTGCATGTACTTACCTGTTGGGAAGGCAGATGCTGCCATGTCCAAAAGGAGTGAACGTTCCAACTATTGAATGGTCTGGAGAAGGGCTAAATATGTTGGTGTAGAACCCCCCACATGGGAGATCGCAGCAGCTTTGGCAAACAGCAATATATTCAGAAGGATAGCTAAAATGACAGTCAAGGGGTTAACTTGTTACTGTTCTCTGGTTTTATGGTTTCTGTTAAATGCCCCTGCAGAGAACATGGGCAGTAACCCTCTCTATCAGCTCTATAACCTGGGACCAGGTCCATACAGGTAACTGAAGCTACAACGCCGATCATGTCGTTCCTTAAATAAGTGGGTTGGGAGGGATGGAGGATGGGCAGAGCTCTCAGTGCAAAATCCAGCCACCTGACTAAGCTAACATGACTGATGCAGGCCCAAAGTGACCTTTGCAGGAGCAACACAGGAATCAGAAATACATTTGTGAAGCACAGTATCTTTGGTAGTTTTCCCTGTGACAGAGTTGATTCTTTCTGATATGGTTAATTGACTGTGTTTGATAAAGGTGATACTCTAAATGGACTGCAGTTTGACACCATTAACTTATAACTACATTTTTCATTCTGGAGTATTTCTTTCTGAGGCATGTTCACCCAACTGACACTTAATGGTCTGTGTTGTTCTATTCCAACCACCTGGCTATAGATGGGGTACCACAGAAATACAGCCTGATGGGAAATGAACCTAAGAATGATGCCTTGTTCTTTTTCATGTATCTAAGACTTGGAAGCTGTTCAGGCACACATAAAGTCTGAGTCTTCCCCCTGTAAAGGTTCTCCCACTGCCCCCCACGCTCATTAGAACTGTCATAGGCTGTGTAAATAGAAAGGATATTAAATGAAAGAGGAGCCATCGTTCAATCCATAGTGCAGTTTTCTCTGTGCTGTGCCTGCTTTCCTGAGCCCTGGGATTTCAGGTTTGCCATATGTCAGGTCTGGTGTGACAGTCATCCCAGTCTGTACCTTCCATGTCTTGGAGAAAGCTGCTTCTCTGTGATCACCATAATGCCGGAGAATAATTGGTTTGTCAACCCCCTCTTTCTGCAGCCTGGATGTTTGCTCTTCCCTGAAAGGGGGGAAAAAATTATACCTCTGATTACTTCTTGCCAAGACTTCCATTAATTTAGAATGAAGTTTGACCTAAGCAGAAAACATACCTTGACTTGATAGCTTCTTAGCTAAGATAGAAAGAAATAGTCAAGGTTACTAATGCAGCTAGGAATTCAGGCAGCCTCACAAACATCAGGCCCGTCGCGTGTCGAACTTGCTACAGACAAATGGACTCAGCCCCTGAGTTGGAGCAGAGTGCAGAGCTTCAGACTTCTTCCTGATCAGCACAGTCAGCGTGAGGGACAGTGAAAATTTCTGCTTTAAAGCCTCAGCTATTCCACACTTACAATTATCTTAGCAAGTCACTAGGTCATAACAAGTCACTAACATAACAGCAGTATGTTAGATCCCAGATATACTTAAGAGTGTTCTCTAAAACTTCAGCTGCAGTATGAGCAAAACATGCTCAAATGTTCTTCTCCACCTTCCTACTTCATGCAGAAGAATCTCCTGATTGTCCAATTCCCTCCCCAGGCAGCATCAGCCTGAAGTGGCAGATGGCTGTTTTGTTTCATCCATAAACTTTCATCAGGACCTCTCTATAGCTAATGATACCATTCTGCATTCTTCTACATTGTTTTTCACATGAGAATCTTGAGGAGCTTGTAAACATTTATGATAAATATTACTTAAAACATTACTCTCAGATAGAAAGGGGTCATGTAACTTACCCACAGTCATATAAGTGAAGGTAAGGTAAAGTTAAGCTAACTACACCAAGTCTCTCCATGAGTACATAGCAGAGATCCTTTGACTGTGAGGAACAGTCATCAACTTTGAAAGCTGAAAGTCTGTCTACCTGATTTTTTTCTTCACCTTCACCATCCTGCATTCCATAGATCTATTGTGCTATTCTTCATTACTATTGCTTACTACATCCATCTGAAAAAAAAACCACCAATATTTGAATAATTTAATATTTCTTTTCCAAACAGCCAAATTTATATCTATTTCAGTCCTGTGACTAATCATCAGAAAGAAGCAGGGAGAGTTTGAGGCTGGCTAAATTAACCCAAACCTAGAAGATTGCTATTTAGCCCTGCTGGCCTTTGGCTGACCTCCTTTTCAATTAGACATTCTTTGTGTACAATTCTACATGTATATACATGAGGGCATGCATCCATACGTTTATCTGTCAGCCCATAAGCAGTTATAAAATCGTGCAGGTCATCACAGTAGTATTAGGTAAGCAAAACCATTAAAGCAAAAAAAGTGGTCAATTTTGAGGAAAGCTAATTATGTAAAGCATCAGCTGTTAGAAATCAAATGAATATTTTTGTCTTCAAGCCAGTATTTCTTGCTGTTTCAATTTTGCCTGGGACATTGTTCAATATGAACTTTCTGCTGACCAGGCTAAGCACAAATATTCAAGAACACTGAGCCAACTCTCATGGCACTGGCACAGGAATCTGGTGGCAGCCTCAGGGTACTGCAAGATGAGGAACAGCATTTTACTTCCAACTTGATGGGTCAAAAGGGTTTGAAAATCCTGCAAGCATGCTCAGGTCCTGTGAAAGGGAGCACCTTGCTTGTGGGGAGACCCTAATTGTGGCCTAAATGTTGTCTTCAACTAGATCATTAAATCATCTGACTGCAGAGCTGTTGGGAACAGCAGTATGTTAGATCCCAGAACAGTTGCACCAAGACAACTACAGACACCCTCAGTGTTTGAACGAGCTCTATCCAGTTCTTAACAACTGCAGTCTGGAGTATACCAGAACCCAGCATTCAGGAGGATAAATGACAGATATACTCAAGAGTGTTCTCTAAAACAAGTAATTCTAAGAGATGATATGTCTCATGGGTGGGAAAAAAACAGCACCCATTTAAATAATAATCAGAAAATACAATGTTTCCAGTATAATCCTCAAATATTAAGCTTTTTAGTTGCTTTTCTTTCTCTTGGCTTTGCAAACACATTACATAGCTATTAGAGGCAGACTTATAATAGCTACATAATGTGTTTGCAAACAACAAAACCAAACAAGAGGTTTTCCTGCAGCATCAGTTCCTTTGGACTTTGGGCTCCTCTGTTCCCCAAGGAATAAAGCAGTGATAATAACCTATCCCACAATGAGCAATATGCCAGTGTACCATGGTGCACAATGCACTCCTGAATGCTGGAAACTGCTTGATTTTACACAGCCACTTGTTGCCAACCCTGTGATTATGAACTAGGATTTTTCACTTAGGAGACAATGCTGATTTCATTAAATCTGAATATATTGAGAAATTTGCCAGTGCACAGGACCTGTCAGTTAAATAGCAGGCTATGGAACAGGTGAAATTCAGCAACTGTGCTGTAGACACAAAATTACACAGGTGAACTTTAATAACTGTCCTTGTAAGTAATTAATGCTGATAATTAGTTACCAGCAAAGATTATTTTTTTTTCATTTAAACCTACCCTGCTTTATAAATTCCAGCACTTCCTCCTCCTCAGAGAATTGATCAGGCAGGGTAAATCTTAACTATTTCTGACACCTCCTCCACCCCTTGATACTTTTTTAGCACTATGGCTGGTACTCAGCCTGTTTGGAAGCTACCATACATTTTAAATATATGGCCAGTTCTCTACAGGGAGCCTGCAGGGGTTAAGGCTATCTCATGCTACATAAAGATAGAAGGCTTAATCATAAACAGCAGGAAGGAGTTTGAAGACCTGATTCTGGACACAATATGTAACAGCAATCTTCTTTTCAGGCCTTGTTCTGGCAAGGCAATAGCCTACAGATAGCAGCAAATTACCCACATGCAAAAGGGTTTTCATGAAACATGATTTCTTTTGCAAAAGATACTCAAACAGTTTTTCACAATTATTGGAAAGTTTATCTGCAGGTTTATCATAATCATAATGTTCTCACCACCAGTCCCTGAAAGAGCCTCTGTTGAGATAATTCTTCCCTACTTTTCAAAGCAACTCTACTTTTCAAAGCAATAACACTCTCCAGACTAGCATGTTGGTTTGGTTAAGTGGTCTCTGATAATCTGTATTTCACATCATGAAAACATAGCCATTTAATTGAAATTTGCTTATGGACATAAAAAACTCATTTTATTACATTTGAGGTTTAATTTGTGCCAGCCTCTCTGGTGTCCACAGATAAGGCAGCTTCTGGTAGATATCTTCAGAAGTTGAGTCAGAAAGTTGGAAAACCCAACCTAGAGAAACAGAATGAGAAATCAGCATGATTTGCATAAGTAAAGGCTGATGTTAATGTCAGTCCTGTTCTGTGGCTCCTGACAATAGAAAGTAAGGTTCATTCATACAGATACAAAGTGCTGAAGCTTTTGGAATTGTCTTCTTAAACAGATTAAACAGATTCTTTGCCTTGAACAAGAGGGAATGTGCATTGTACATGCCTTGAACTGAAACCCAGAAAATTATGCCCATAAAGAGGATGGTCATCCAGAAATATGGATTATTCAGATAAATTCCAGGTTAGACCTTCATATGAACTACCTTAACTTCCCACCTCAGTCACAGTCACTGTCTGATTGATCTACAGCCCATGATCACTGCAGAGAAAGAATGCAGGTAATGTAGACTCTTTAATTCTTCTCAGCAGCAATTTGTAGAAGTACTTGGAAAATGAAGCCATGCATCACTTTGGGTGGCAGGGGCACAGAGATCTTTCAGCATGCATTTCTGTAAGACATCTGTGGTTGCAGCTGCACCATGGCAGGTATATTTTACTTAGTTCCCATCCGCAGCATTTGTGGATGATGTCAGAAGGTCCATAGGAGCACGAAGGAAGAATTTCCCTAACTTCTGGAGATTCTCAGTTACTCTCACTAGATTCTCTAAAACAGTGGGAACACCCAAGAGGAATGGTCAGGGTATGATTTCTATTCATTCTGAAGAGTTATTATCAAGACATCAGGTTACCTGATGTGAAAGTCCCAATGAAGTGATAAGGAATGGCTGCAGACACAGTCTGCTGGAGAATGGGCCAAGCAAGAGTTAAAATTAATGCAGGGAAGCTCAGTTTCCCTAGATCTACTACTTCACTATGAACAAACTGAAAAGCAAGTTAGTCAGAAACAAGAGCTCAGTGGGTTAGAACTGCAGCCACAGAAATGCATGACCTGCTACTGTGAATTCCCTTCACCAAACAAAAATAAACCTCTGGATGACAGACCAAGCAAATGGGAGCTCCCACGAGGTGGGAAAGAGCAGGGGAGGTTTAGGGGAGGCTAGTTGTCTTGACCCTTCAGATGTTGATCTGTGATGAAGAAAACTCCCAGCAGCTGCCTGGCTATACAGTGCCCTGGCAGATCCACTGCTGGGGTGCTGAAGGGAAGTGTGCATGATCTTGAGATGACTGACACAGAATAAAGAGGCTGCCTGTGAGCACGAGAGCTAAAGGTCGAATCAATACTCATGCAAACTTAATAGGTCAGAGACACCAAGAGCACACAAGTCTAGAGCAAAGCATTTCAGAAGTCCTGGTGCTTTGTTACAGTCAGAAGAAACTGGATGCCACAAAGCAGCAGAAGAAGCTATAAACCCTTTCACTGCCCATGTATTTGTTAATGGAGCTATTCCTCCATGCTAGGATGCTGGGTGTCTCTGCAGCACTTTTAACCTTCCTCAGGCAAGGAATTTCAGTTCTGCAGTCCTGGTGGCACCTGACCAACTTCATGGCCAGGATTAGGAAGACAATGCACAAATGCCTTGTTTTCTTTTTTTTTTTTTTTCTCCTCTTCCACATGGCAATGTTCTTAAAGAAATCCAACAAGAGGTGCAGAGTAAGCAGTCCTTCCCTTCAGGTCATCAAATCTGTCCACATCTTTGGCAGAAATGGTATAATGCCTTGTGAAGAATTTTTCAGTTAGTGCTCCCATTCAAAGTAAAAGTTATTAAGTCAAATATATGTGGTCAGATGTTTTCCAGTAAGGACAGGTTTAAAATAATATCCCAAAGCATATTCTGCTAGCAAAAGGTAGTTGGCCTGCAGCTGCTATGTAGAAAACCCTGGTGGGAGATGATTAATCAGAGAAGGACTGGGTATTTAAGAACATTGTATGCAAAAAGAAGGGGGGAGGGGGGTGGTATCGCTTAACAATTACTCCCTTCTCCTGCTAATCCATACTCTAGTTAATTCAGGCTTTCAGGTCAGCTGTCCAGGCACTGCACAATTCTAACCACCTCTGCTAAGCACCAGCCATCCAGCCGAGCTGCCTGCTACACTTACCTCCTTCCTCATCAATGCTGGGTGAGAGCGAGGGGCTGGTTGGGACAGGTGACTGACCAGCATCACTCTGCAGAACAGGAGCTAGACAGAAAGCAAGCACAGTGCAATGCTTATGATCTCACATGCAAGGTTGAGGCAGCTTTCAACAACACACAGTTTGTTGAGGTTTTTTTAAAACAGGAAGACTACAGAGGCACCTGGAGAGCTGGGACGTGCTTGACCCCAGCCTATGGCTCTGCACAGAGGATTGCTGAATGAAATGCTCTGGATGCAAATGATTTCTACTGGTGCAATATGTTATGACTATCACTCACCTTGAAAGAGGACACTAAAAATGCTTTGATAAATGGTTTGAAACGTTGCCCAGTTTCACTGGCTTTGTTCTTCTAAGTGTTTGTACCTCTTGCTTCAGCTGCAAAGCTATTTCATCATGTGCTAAAACAATGCTTTGCAGAGACCTGCAGTATAACAAGCTACAGAGTGGAGCACGTTGGCCTCCCCAGCCCACAGATAATGTAGTCTCAACATAAAGTGCTTTTTTCCCTCTTGCAGCCAAACATTACAACACTGCACAGTTACACAGCACGACCTTACCTTCCCTTCCTACAGGCAGGTTTGATGCTGCTTCAGGTTTTCTTTTTGCCTTTGTAGTGCAGGCTGGCAAAGCAAAGCTTTTCTTGTTTTGTTTTCTTCTGATGGCAGGGATTTCACACTCTGTACATTTGGACCCTGGAGCACTACACCTAAGCTCCTCTAAGGCTTGGCTTCTCCTGGATCTCACGCTTCTGTATGCTAGTGACTTCTGGTGCCATCTACCATAACCAACCCCTTTACTGAGCTGTCTCCAGCTACGGGTTAGCACATTCACAAGTCCCGGAGGGAAGCCAGTCTCACACCTAGCAAGGAGATGCAACTTCTCTCCAAGTTCCTGTAGCATGTTGGCAGCCACATTCTCATTCAGCATGTTCAGTGGTGAGTCTTTATCTGCCTGTGGGATCAAAGAGATCTGGGAGACCTTCGGGTTTGTGTCCTCCGTAGTGGTTTTACACCGGGAACGACGAGACCCTTTTGGCAAAACTGGGTTGGGTTTTTTTCTTGCTACATCACCATTTAGGAAAACATCTTCATGCCTTTCTGTATGCTCACCTGGACAGACAGCACTCCTACCTTCATTCAGGCTGAGGAGAAAGAAAAGTTGTATCATCAGTAACCACTGAGGAGCACAGAAAAGGGACCCATTAGCTTTGCTGCCTGAAACATATGTGGACAGGCTGGCTGTGCTCCCTCTCACAGTTGAGACTGAGCCATGTTTCCTCCCAAGGACGACACTCCTTAAAGACTCAATAAATACTTAAATGCTCAGAAATACCTGTGCAGAGCAGCACAGGGAGAGATAGCACAGTCATTGCCAAACCTGGGAGTCTCTGCGCTGGCAGTGTATGCTTTGCATTGTGCCTGCTGAAGTGCAGTGTGATGTGATGTAATGTAACATGCTGATTGATTTCTTCTCTCCCATGTAAAATTACTTTCTCTTGGCTCAGATAATGGTAATCAAACTAAAACCAAAACTGCTTTCTTAGATGTGACATGCTAAGAGCTTTTATAAACTTTGAGGTGTAATGAACTAATGAAATCTTCTCCAGGAACTGCTGATTCCACACACCCTGTTTGGTGTTGAGTTTTGCTTGGGTTTTTTTTCCAGTTTGGGTACTCTGATCTGCCACAGTTATGAGAGGAACATCTTTGTTTTAAACTAAACCAGTTTCATTAGAGGATTTCCAATATGGAAAATTTATTAACAAGTTTGGGGAGTTTTAAAATCGAAAATACAGATTAAATTCACCAAAAACATTCTAGTCCTCAAGCCTCTACACAGACACACAAGCTTAGCTGTAACCACACAGTTACCCCTTCTAGTTTCAATGGTAGTTTCTTAGACTTTTTGAGTGCACCCAAATGTGTTCATAGACTGAAACCACCTGAAGTAAATTTCTGCAATTCAAAAGCAAGTTAAGCAAATCAAAGTTTGTCCTTTGAACAGAAATATCACCTTAAAACCAATGTGATGAAACCTGAATTTAAACCCCAGTTATCCAGAGGATAAATCCAGAGGAGTCACACCCCAGAGGAAGACTGTGAATACTGGCTCCCAGTACATTAGTCAGCAGACAGGAACTTCATGAAATACACAGAGCTCTGTACCTGGCAAGTGCTGCTCAGTCCATGCCAAAACAGTAGGACAAGGCTATTGTGTAGCATTCTTTAACTAGCTGCTCAAGGCTTGTCTGTGAAATATACTGAACTCATGAAAACTTGACAGCAGAAATGAACATTAGGTACTAGAGCTCATGGAGTTAGAGTTAGCTGTAGGACACTGTCACCTTCCCATTTGCCTCCCTCTGCTCACACTGCGTGGCAGGGTGCCAGTTCTCGTCATATGCCTCCTCCATCTCTCCCATTGTGCCTTGGCCACATCTACCTTGAGACACCTTTTTGTGTCTTCCCTGAAAAAATAGTTGACACAAACTTCCCTGTTCCCACCAGTACTGGTAGCACAGTATATTACCTGGGAGTAAAGCCAGGAGGAAGGTCTGTAGTGAAATATGAGGACAGTTCTTCTGGTACCTTCTTGCTCCTCTCTTTCATTCTAGTTTTCATCTACAACAAAATGAATGTTTCCAATTTAAAATCAGACAAAGTGTGAAGGGGAAGAGAAGCAGAAAAATACCCTGGATATAAAAGAAAATACCTGGTCAAAGAAATATACAGGTCCTGCCTCCAGGGCAGCTGTAAACATTGGTTCCATTACTCCCTAGAAGGAAGGAGGGGTTGAATACCCCAGAGGAAAACAGTTATGTCAGCAGGCTGTAAGAAAGAAACTATTTATATTTTTTTACACTAACAGGGATGCTGAGGAATTACTTTCTGTGTGAGGCCTGGAAAAACCTGCTTTGAATAATACAGGAGACATCACTGTAGGTATGGGAATTGATTAATCTGTCAGTGGATTAAATGACATGAAGTTTATTACAAAACTGAAGATCAAAATACCATTTTTTTATATCTGAGGTTCACACTACTGTAAACTAGTGTTTTCATGAGATGTGACCTAAAATTATTTCAGAGGATAGTCAATATATCTTTGATATCTGAAAAAGAAAGCTGCTTTCATCTCCAGTTATCACTCAGTGAGCATGCCAGTAACTATAAAAAATGCTTTTATTATTTTATCATAGATATTTTAAAAAATGGACAGATATCAGCATGGGGACCCTTGACTGTGCAGCCTTCCATCCCCTCCCACAGGCAGATCTACAGTGCACAGATCTACATACCTGCCTAATGCAACAGCTCCTTGTCACAGAAGTATCAGGAGTCTTTTTGAAGCACTGGTCTAGTGAAGGGATTGTTTTGTTCATGTGAATCTTGTTGCTTAAAAGCAGTTTTCAAAATGAGGTCCAGAGGAGGCAATAAACTTATTTTTGGATTTCACAGCATGCCTCTATATATGCAAACTGAAAAGCGTTTGCTTTGCCCCTGTCTGAGAGCACTAACAGCAGTCTCTGCTTCTCAAGGTGACTTTCAGAAGTAAGACAGATTAAATTTGTTTCTTTTCAGAAGCAGTCCTTGCATCCTTTGAAATTCTGTCCTCCAATGGGGGTTGAAGTTGTGACACTAGCTGAGGCAAGCCAAGATGTTTGGATTATGGCTGACAGACCGTAATCAAACTAGTGTTTGGTAATAAGAAATCACCAAGGAATGTGTAAAGAAGTCCACAGTGAAAAGAGTTAAATGTGAATTCCTTAGCTGCTGTTGCCACTTTTCACTTTGATTTAGCTACTTCATCTAGGTTTTAGGTAAAATCTTAAAGAATTGGTTTCAGAATTGAGACAGCCCTTTTATCTTGCTCATGCTAAGACACTATTTGGTGGCAGCTGTCATTCCCATAGTAAAAGCTATGGGTGAGGACAGCTGAGGAAGTACAAGTGTCATCTGTCCTCTGCAATTAGTGAGGGGGAATATCCTTCCTTCTAGAGTCGGTAAGACATGTTTGCTTTCACACAAAGAAACATTTTCTTTGCATGCATCCAGCTTTTAGGACCAATATTAAACCTCTAGTCATAAAAATCATCCCATTGACTTCACTGAATTTTTAGAGCTGAGTAAGGACTGTGAGTTTGGGCCCTAAGCTAGGAAAAAGAGTAGTAAGGTGTCATAAATATAAAAATAATGGCATCAGTCCCAGAAATACAAACAGAAATAAATGCAACATCCCTATATTCAACTTTTCTTGGGACTGATATAGACCATTTACTCCCTAGTTGTCCTACCCTCCCTTCTATGCAGGACTAAACTGCAGCTGTCAGAGACAGCTCCCCCACTCCACCCTATGCCATTTCTTGACACTTACTTACAGCTTGAAAATAAGACACAAAACATAACATACCCTGAAAAAAAATCCTTTTCCTGAAGATGGTAACTTCTCTTGCTAGGAAAATGGTTCAATGGGAGCTGTGTCCTTGGAAGAAAAAGACAAGGTGCGTCTCTCTGTTGTCTTTCAGGAAAGTGTTTTAAGTCTTGCTGCTTAGTTACCACATGTTTTGGACTGCATTCAGCCCTTGCCTTAACTCCCCAGCCACTGCCTTTGTCTGGGAGGCTGGTTAAGAAAATGGTATAGCCACTGTGAGGAAACAAAAAAAAAAACAACCCAGGCTCTTTCTTCACCTAAAAATCATATTCACATTTCTTCTGGCCTAGGGCCTGTCCAACATTGCCTTCTTATCTAGCTGCCTAGCACAGCATGAAATTGGAAAATGTAGCATTCATTAATATAATGTGTGGGAAATGCTAAGAACAGCTGACTGGCAATAACAGAGGACAAAAAAGTGTAAGCTGGTAAGGGCATGCTGCAAGATGTGGCTCGCTCTCTCTGCTTCTAGGAGACCAGATGCCCTTAAAAGCAGCTAGGTGGGGAATGTGAAGTCCAGTTATCAACCTCTTGATGTTAATTTTCACTCTGTTAATGCAGTCAGTCCAGCTTCTTACCCCCACTTTGCAACTCAGCATTCCCATTTTTGCACGTTGGTTACTGCGCTATCCACCCGGTTGTCTGTCTGTCTGTCTGTGCTCTCATACAGAGTACAGCACCAGAAGCAGCATAACCTGGGAGGTGCTTAACTTTGCTCCTTCCAACACACCCTCTTCTCAGCTGGCCTAAGGAACACAGCACATGAAGTGCTCCTGGGCCTGGTAACAGCACCTGGAGCATGGCAGCATCTCCAACCACACGCTTTTTAAGGAGAAGAGTTTTATGCAAATGTCCAGTTTCAAGCAGATTTGGCAGAATAACACACCCAAAGATAACCATGTCTGGACACACTTCATGAAGATCAGCAGCTGGGTAGAAGAGAGAGGCCCCACCAAAGAAAAAAAAACAAGGCAGGCCAAACTCTGCCAGACTCTGTGTCACCAGTCAGTTGGCCAACTGCACATGAAGCATCTCCCTCTTCATTGGGGTACCTCAGTGATTATGAATGATTCTGGAGTCATTTGGGGGAGGAAAGAAACAACCCTCTGGGAAAACTGGTTTTTTTAACTCAGCTGATCACAGATGTATTTGTTCTACTTGTTGCTCTTTTTCCCGTGACACCCTTAATTCTGGATCTCATGCCTGGAGCCCCTGCACGAGATGTATTCTTAGCTGCCTTATTGTTCCTTTATCTACCTCTGGTAGGTATCTCTCTTTCTGTATTCCCTGGGTTTCAGTAAGCTTTCTGTCCATCTTTATCTGTGACTTCAGTTCTACAGCCAACAAAATTAATGGTCTGGCAACCTGTCTGCTTTGGCACATACCAGAGTGAATGGACCAGGAGCATAAGCTAGCACTCCTTTTCAAAGCTGTCAAAGGCACCAAAGGGGATACTGAGGGGCAAGACCCATCTGGTAGATGAAAGACTAATGAATTAAAATCAAACACGAAATTAAAAGCTCTTTAGCTTCCTCTTCTAACTAATTAGAAAACTACAATGGAAATCAATACACAAAAAGTGTTCCAGGCAACATGGCAACATTAGCACACGTGCTTTTTTGTGTCATCAATTCTCAGTCTGAGAAAGTGCTGCTCCTCCTTGGCTCTCTCCATCAGCCTCAGACAGCATTAATTCTGACTGGAGTAGGGGGGAACAGAACAGCAAGAAATAAGGAACAGACCATTAAATGGTTTGCCTGCTCTATCATGAAAGGTTTATTCTGCTTTAACCATAGAGCCTCCTGGAGATGGTCCAGTTATATGAATTGCCACAGACACGTAACAACATGGTTTAAATGAGGAACACGTGGTACCACAGCATTATTCATTAAAATGGACCCTTACATTTTTCTCTTATGTTTTTTGTTCTTAGCCAAGAGACATAATTTGGAATGTGCATTACCAAGGTCAGTATAAATGCTTCACCACTCTTTTGGTGAAGAAATTTTTCCTACTATCTAATCTGAGCCTTCCCTGGCACAACTTGAACCCACTCCCTGTTGTCCTGTCACTAGTCATTAGGGAGAAGAGGCCAAACCCTGCCTCACTACAACCTCCTTTCAGGCAGCTGTAGAGTAAGGTCTCCCCTCAGCCTCCTCTTCTCCAGATTGAAATGTTCAAGTGCTCAAGAGAACATGCTGCTGGGACACCTGCACAGACCACAATGGTTAGACATTAGTTTAGCCTTCTGAAGCCTCATGCTTGCTGAGAGTTGTAGCAGGCGGAAAGTGAGGGAGTGCCCTTGGGTCTGAGCCACTGGGTGAAAATGAAAGCAAGCAGCCGACCTTTGCAGGGACAGAGTTTGCAGGGGGCAGAGTTTGTGCTTCGGTGAGGTAGAAAGCATTACCAGTTCTTCCAAGCAAAGACCTAGCTGCAGGAGCATTTAAAAACAGTTATGCAGGATAAGACCTATTTATAACCTAAGTTATAAACTGTGTTATACTATATACTATAAATACATCTAAAGCGAGGGTTGATAAAACATACCAGTAAGGAAGAAAAAAACCCAGTCATTTTAGTCAGCATGGCTATACTAGTAAAACACCTGTGAAAAACGTAAGCTTAGTACAGAATTAGGCTGATTTGGTGAATCACTGATGAATGCTGATTATACAGGTATTTCTCCTTGGTTTAGTAGGTAGTGGTGGAAAGGGGACAAGGCAATGACCTTTACTGCACGTTACAAGGTTCCCTTTTTTTGCTCCACAGGACTTGGATCAAGTTGGGAATTTGTTCTTTCACTATTTTCGTTCTGCACGAGTTCCCTCTCTCATGACATAGTTAAATTTGTCCAGTGGCCTCAAGATGTAAAATCTTCACAACCCTGAATGTGAGAAAGAAAGCCTGTCATGGCAGCCATTCCTACTGGGAAATGCATGCTTTGTTTTAGTAAGATTTCCCATTTTGTACCCTTATTTCCCCAAGAAGATCCTTGATAATGAGAGTAATCCTGGCCCTCAGCCAGCATGTCTGACACCTTCCTCTGCAGTGGCTACCAGCTTGGAATCTTACTCAAGTCTTATTCCACTGACCCTCTCCAAAACAAAACCCAGCTGTGCTACAGGTGCTTTGGGGCATCCAAGCTGTTTGGCCTCCTCCAATCCCAGCTGGCTGGAAAGCGAAAAGAGACCAAAAAGAGGCCTCTGGAACTCAAAAGAGCGTGCACAGTCCCTCTTAAAAACATACAGAGGCTTAAAGCGTCCTCTGGTCACCGCCCTGCCTGTCAGTAGGGGCTACAAATGGAGAGCAGGAGGTGACCGGGCAGAGGACGGAGGCTGATGACAGCGATGGCGGCGGCACCCCACGCCATGGGCCGGTGAGCGGGGGCAGGCTGCGGGGCACAGCGGGGGCAGGCTGCGGGGCACAGCGGGGGCTGCCAGACCACGGCACAGCCGTGCTGGCAACCGGCGGCCATGCAGACCACCGTGCCCACGAACAGAGAGCGGGACAACCACCGCCAGCCCGCCACCGCGGCGAGACCCTCCCCCGTCCCCTCACAGACCGCCCTGAGGGGCGGCGAGCAGGGAGGGAAAGCTCAGAAGGCCTCCCCGCCCTCTCCCTCCTCCCCTCCCCTTCGGAGTCCTCCAGCCTTCCCGGCGTGCCCCGCGCTCACCATAGAGCCGAGGGCCGGTGGCGTCGCTCGCTCTCTTTCGCTCGCACCGTGTGCGGCAGGCGGCGCGGCCGCGGCGACATGGCGGGCGCGGGGCAGGCGGGCAGCGCTGCCGCCGAGGCGGAGAAGCACCTCAACGGCGAGCTGGCGCCGGAGCCTGAGGACAAGGACGGCGCGGAGGGAGGCGCGGCGGGGCTCGGAGCGGAGGATGGCGCCAAGAAGAAGCGCAAGAAGAAGAAGAAGGGCAAAGCGGGCCCCGCGGGTAGGAGCCCCGCCGGGCCGCGTCGCGGCGGGAGCCTCGGCTGACAGGCGGGCGGGGCGGCCTGGCGGGACCGCGACCCGGCGGACCGGGCCTCCTGCGCGGCAGCGGGCGGCTGTGGGCCATGGAAGGGACCTGCCGGGCGCTGCGCGGGCAGCAGGGTGGTGGGCTCCGCCGAGGCCGCGGTCCCGGCCCGTGGCGGCTGAGCGGGCAGCCCTCGGCGGGGAAGGGGCGGGAGGGAGCCGGGAGGATGCTGCTGCCGCTCAGCACCGGGGAAGCCGGGGCGAGGGAAATCCTCCGGGCTCCGGTCTCCCCTTCCTTCATCCCCTCCTGTGCCCTAAGGGGAGAAAAGGCGTAAAGCTGCTGCTGTAAAAGTCATCCCGCATGATGGAGCCTCTTCACCCCTCCCAAGCTCTCTGAGGGAGCAAGCCTGGGCAAATCGCGTGCAGGACCCGCGGTTTCGGTGTGTGTTAGCAGGCTGGCAGGCAGTGATGGTCGTGCTGTGCCTTCATGATTATTTACTTCACGCCCAGATTATCTCACAAGAGCAGGCTGCTCCGCTGGCAAGAAAAATTAGTTATCCTGGCAGAAAAAAACACCCCAAGTAATCAGAAGTGTCTGGATACTGCTACCTTTAGACACGAGTTTCGCTAGCAGTACCTGTCACTGTAATGCCTTAGTCTTACACAGTGGGTCTGGTGGGGGGGAAAAAAAGCCTGCCTGTGCTTTGGTATCTATAGGATGAGTGCAGCATAATGTGTTTATAAAGTTTTGAGGGCTCTTGTTTACTCATGTGGAGCTATGTTTTTACTGTAGGTCATGCTTTAATTTTATAAACAGGACAAGAAACAGATAAAGAAATAGAAGGTGCTGTTGATGATGTAGCAAAACAATTGGATAAGCAAGCCCTGGAGGAGAAAGAAAAAGATGATGATGATGAAGGCAAGTGTAACCTTTCTTTTGACATGTCCGGTTTCAACTTCTTCCTAGACTCCCATTTTAAGGAACCTTTTCCAGATGTCTTCTGTGGTTTTTGGGGGGTTTTCTTGTGTTTTCTTTTTGGGTTGGTTTGTTGGGTTTTTTTTAGCTTGATAAGTATATATATATTATATATATACACATGTATATATATATATAATTTACTTTTTTGGCAACAATTTAGCTGTCGTGCACGTGCATATATAAATAACAGGTTTGTCCAAGCTTCTTGTTTTCAAGGATCTTGTTACTGCAGGGAAATGTTTAGTTTAAGATAAGGTAAGCTATAAATAATTCTTGCTTAAATTTATACTGACCTTGGTAACATACATTCCAGGTTATGTCTCCTTATTCTTGGCTAAGAACAAAAAGTGTAAGAGAAAATTTTAATGGACCATTTTAATTAATGGGAAGTCTTAGTAGCTTAACCAGTGTCTTGCAACCTGTGCCTGTAATCCTAGTTTTTCATTAAAACTGAACCAGGAAGAGATTAATACACAGGTGAGGTATACACCATGTGTGTTGCTCGTGCACCTGATGTTCTAAGCAAGTGCCTTTGAAGTGTCTGATATTGAAACCCAGGCTGGGTGCATCTTTTCTCTAGGAATATCTGATGAAGCTGCTCTGTTTCCTTTCTTTTGAGGAGTGGTTCTCAATAGAAGTGGACATTTAAGAACATGCATTTCTTGATTTAGTAATTCAGTTTCCTTCTTCTGAGTTATCATTTGAAGTTTGTTCAGCACACTAAAATGTTTATTATTCTTCTGCTTGGAAGTCTTCTTTGTTGGCTCTTGCTGGAATTAATGGTTCAGTTTAGATATAGAAGTTTTTAAAAAATGAAGTAAGTGTGCTAGAATATATAAAATTAGCAATAAATTGATCTTTGAATGTTATTAATTATATGTAGCACGCAGCCATACACAATTACTTTCCATAGAAGTATATTCTGATGGATTATTTTTTTATGGTGTATTTCCACTTATGGAGCTGAAAGATAATTAATGCAGTAATTACACTTGCCATCATTGCAACTAAAGGTTGAGGAAGGTAGTGAAAGCTTTATATAATGAAAAGAATTCCTTGAAAATTATTAGTTATAGTTCCATCTGCAGAGAAATAACATTGTTAGTGGCAGACCAAGTGCCATGTTATTCCATGCTTTTTACAGTATAAGCAATTAACATTAGAGTATTAGAAAGTATACCTCCCCTCCTCTCCTCCAAAGTGGTTCTATGACTAAAAGAATAATCTTCCTTTTTTTCCACATATTAGACCTGGATCTGTTTTTAGAAATACAACAATATTTTTTTCAGAAAAACAAAATTCACTGTAGGTTCTTTGAAGACAACTGTGTGTTCTTGACTGTGGTGGTTCTCACCACTTGCCATGTTAATTGTGTGTCGGGGGGTGTTGTTACATTAAAACCAATAAAATACCTACGCAGACACGCATAGCCTCCCCCCCCACCCACCCTCCCTTGATAAATCCCTGATTAAATAGCCTCATACTTTATGCCTTTTGAAATTTGGGCAAGATTAAGAAGTGCTCTTCAGATTGCCATTGCAGTATTAAAGCTTGCTGATAGATAACACTTTAGCACTAGGTCAGGCTCAGGTGTTAAACAGCTATACCGAAGTGGCATGAAGTCGGACTTCAGTTTTACAAAGACCCAAAATTGCTTTTCTGGTGAAAACATGTTTTCATTGCCTGCTGAGTAACCCAAAGACAAATAAGGAATTGGTCAGATGCAGTAGTTAGGTTTCTGGCAGCACAGTTAGTCTGCAGCAGTCTTCAAGGACGTGAAAGCGTAGACCTGGTTAGCCTGGCTTGAAGTTGGCAGGTTGATGTGCAGTGATGTATGAAAAAGCCACAATAAGCAGATAGCAACAGCAATGACATTTAAATGCTCTACTTCTTTTTTTCTTTTTTTTGCTGTTTGAACCTAGCTTTTTTTTTTTTTTAAATGATCAAAAAAATAACTTGGTGAATGAACTGGAGTTGCATCCAATTAATTTCTTGATGAGTGGTTTGAACACAGCTCAAGGTCAAGAGAAATGTGGCAAAGGTACTGCGTCTTAAAGAAATTCATGTGCACTGCTAAGGATTTTCAGCTGCCCATGAAATATGGATCGATGGAGGATCTGGTAGGCTGGACTACAGTGTAGCTACAAACTCTTTATACTTGCAGTTTTTTACAGAAATTTAAATTAAGATAACTAATGTGAAAATGAGCTGGGGAAAGGTGAGGATGATGCATTCCTGAAATTTGCCCCGACTGCTGCTGTGTTATAGCAGTCACTATGGCACAGAAATGCAGGTGACATTGGCAATCATGAGAGGCTTGAAATCTGATGACTGTAAACTGGTCAGTATTATTATTCAGCCTTCCAGTACCTAAAGGGAGCATACAAACAGGAGGGCAATCAACTTTTTAAAAGGGCAGATAATGGCAGGACAAAGGGGAATGGATTAAAGCTAAAGGAAGGAAGGTTTAGATTGGATATTAGGGGGAAGTTTTTTTACAGAGAGAGTAGTGAGGTGCTGGAACAGGCTGCCCAGAGAGGTGGTGGATGCCCCATCCCTGGAAGTGTTCAAGGCCAGGCTGGATGGGGCCCTGGGCAACCTTGTGTAGCTCCAGGCCTGAGGTTGGTGGCCCTGCCTGTGGCATGGGGGTTGGAGCTTTATGATCCTCGGGGTCCCTTCCAACCCACACCATTCTATGATTATAGCTTGGTGGGTTGGTTTTTTTTTAGGCAAATGAGCAAAATACAAGTTTATGTGTAAATGCATTAAAAAGGGCAGTGCTTTGACTTGCTTATAAAAGTTACTTTGATTTTTACTTTTTGCTTTAGATCAAAATAAATATTTAAGGGTAGATGACCAGTACTTACTCATTTTGAAATGAATTGTGGCTAGGTCCAGGAGGTTTAGTTGGGTGGTTCTACGTTAGATGAATACTTCATCGTGTGTGAATTAACTAAGCATTAGGATGTAGGCAGATGTTAAGTCCACAGGGTTATTGTTGATTCCCAAATGTGACTTACGTGGGGTGGCTGATTTTTGGTGGTTACATGCTGCACTCTTTGAAGACTTCAGACTGATACATCCTACATGCTGCAGTTTTGCTTGGTGCTGGCTGTGACCTTCCTTATTGCATGCAGTTTAAACTCTTCCTGACCTAAGTGCTATCATCTTTACTTGTTTGGGGTTTTAGTTTTAACAGGTGTGTTAAGTTCCTTTAGCTGAAGTATCAGAAGGGTTTGAAGCAGGAGCTCCTAGCTTTTTGTTAGCTGTTGTGTCTCTCATGACCTTCCTCAGCCCCAGGCACGTTTTTGGGTAAATTTAGAGGAGTTTGAAGCAAAACTTTGTGAAAACTTATTTTGTGTTGCTTCTTTTTCTGTTTGATGATATGTTTAAGCCATCACCTTTCCAAAGTATTTTCTTATGTCTGTACTTGATATAGGGACTGAAAATGCTAATATTTTGGTGGCAGCTTCTGGCTGGTTTCTTTTAACCCGTTAACTTCTGCTCTGAAAGTGTGTCTCCAGGTAGTCCAGGTGGTTTTTATACCTCATTCAAAATTCTTTGGTTCTTTAAAGTTTGTGTTCACTTGAGCACTTTCTTTCCTCTAGATGGGGAGGGTGAAGGAGATGGAGCAACGGGGAAAAAGAAGAAGAAGAAGAAAAAGAAGAAAGGACGTAGGTATCAAGCCCAAAAATAAAGATAGACTGCATGAGTGTTTAGTATAAGCATGTGTATGCACTGTTCTTGGCAGTTGAAACAAATTTTGGAATGTGGTTTGGGTGTGTAGGATAAGTCTGGCTGAATATCCTTCTTTTTTGTATCTCTGAAAGCCACCTTGGCCAAATATGAGGGCATTGTGATTATGGTCTTGTTTTGATAATAGCCCAAATCCTAGTAAGGGGGTCTTAAATAACTTGTGCCACATTAAAGTTAAGTTTAAATAAGATACTTGGTATTCCCAGTGTACCATACATAAAACTTTCTTAAATTATACTCAACAGCTAAGGTCCAGACAGATCCACCTTCTATTCCAATATGTGATCTATTTCCCAGCAACGCCTTCCCAAAGGGAGAAGAATGTGAATACCCACCATCACAAGATGGGTGAGTTTTTAAGCTTAAAAAATAAAGGATGTGATGAATTGCAAGAGTTAATGTACAACTAATTGGACAATGTGAGTTGTAATATGTGGGGGTTTGGGGTTGGTTTTGTTTTTTTTTTTAAACTAGGTCATCTAAAAACTTGATGAATAGAAGTTTTCAGGCCAGAAACCTTCCTCCTTCCTTACTCTCTTAATTAAGATACAGCCTATATGAGCAGAATTACCATGAGGCAGGGGACCTTGAAATGCAGGATTTCACTAGGCAGCTTGTGAGAGAAATATGGTCTGAATTAGAACTGAGCAAAGGTTTAAAAATCAGGGAGATGAAGCAGTCTTATGCAGCAGTTTTGGGGGCATTTAGATGTCAGCTTGTTCTTTTTTTGTTTGGTAGAGGTATGTCGGTCTCATACTATGAGACAGTTTAATTTAAAGGCCTAAGTGGTATATTCTGTATTTTCTTTGTATGAATATATAGTTACTATCACCTATGCTGGGTTTTTTTATAATTCATAGGGATGAGGGAATAAAGTGTGATTTTTTTACTAAACAAGCAACAGCTTCTAGTGGCTTACTGGAATGAATATCTCCATCCTTATGTTTTGATAGGATACTACTATTTCCTTAATGCTTTTCTAGGAATTAGGATACCAGCTTGACTGAGTTTCCTGATTTTTTTTCCTACATGAAGTGTTGTGAAAGATTGTGCTTTACTTGTATGAATGGGGGGGGATGTGGAATCATCTTGAACTGCTTGAAAATCTGAATTAAAAGATCAAGTATTTGTGAAATTTAACCAGGAAATTTTGAATCCAAAATATGCTAAAACCAAAAGGGGAGGAGGAGTAGATGAATACTTCTGTTACTGAAGGTGGCATTTAGTTTTCAGGGTTTTTTTTTCAGAATCAAATTCTGAAACATTTATTGGTTGCTTAAAGTAGTTTCTCATAGAGAGTAAGCAACATAGTTCTACTACATCCTCTAAGTTGTGTTCAGGTATCCACAGATAATACAGTTTCACTTTTATCAGGTTAAAATTAGGTTTTGAGGAAGCCTTTCTTTATGACTTCCATTTGATCAGAAGATGTGCTCATATTTATTTATAAATGGCTGCCTTGTTTGTATGCACAATATTAGCATGCTAATGAAGCACTGTCACAGTGTAGTCCTTATGGGGTGATCCAGGAATGATTCTTCAATGCTGAAGAGCCCACATATGCCTATGCTGGGTTCAGGATGATGTCATTTAAGTCATCCAGACAATAGATTATGCTAACACAATTCATAGCTCATTTAAAAAAATGACACACTGTTGTTACACTTCTGTTACATATTGCAGATTAAATGTTTTACTCTGGGTTTGCTACTATTCATTTGAAAAGAGGGAGGAAAAAATTATAACCACAAAACACACCATCTTTTCTAGCAGCAAAGCAGGATGTCTTTTCTGTACCAAGGGTCTTTGGAACCTGAAATAGTTTCTTCATATAACTTTTTTAAGCAAATACATGCATGTTGTGATCCTTATTTAAATCTTATGAGCTACTTTAGCATTTCCTATCATAAGCAGCTACTTAAATTAGTAGCTGATATGAATACCAGGATATTTCTTCTTCTGAATAACAGTTTGGTTTCATCCTGGTTTTCAGCTGGGATAGAGTTAATTTTCATGAGGAGTTGTGAGGGGCCCCTGCAACAGGCACTGGGGCTACTCAGACCCCAGTGATAGGCACTGCAGCTGATTTTAAAAAAAAAAACACACCCAAAACCCTTACAGAAGAAGAAATACACAAAAAATTATCTCACTTAGTGGGGCTGATGATAAACCAGGACCATCACAAGAACAGGCAGAAGATCCAGAACCAGAGAACCTCCCCCCCAGCCCGTGTCCCTAAGTGAGCTGCACTATATGTGAAAATATTCATGCCATCATCCATGGGAGCACATCATTACCTGGTTGGTCCTTCCAGTGCTGGGAAAATGGGGCCAGTAGCCTGGAATTAGAAGGCAGGGAGGCCAAACAGCTGGGAGCCCTGTCTGGGGAAGGGGGCACCAACAAAACAATTGGGAAAAAAATGTCACAAGCCCTCAGCCAGTGGAGGCAACTTTGTGTGAGGGAAACATGTTCCTGTAGTGAAAATGAGGTATGACATCCAGGCAGGTGGACCACCATGGAGAGAGGTGTCAGTTCCTGAGGGAGTTAGCCATGTGGGGTTTACTATGACCCAAACAACATGTGGTTACCTGCTGGTCCTGATGAAGTCCAGTGTACCTGAACTGTGTGGCTGAAGCTTGTATGAAGTGCATCATCATCGTATGCCAGCTCATTGGCAGAAATGGACTGGAAAGGTGATGAAGAGGCACCAGCAGTGGATGAAGCATCTGGCTGACTCCAGCAATACCAAGAAAGGCTCTCTTCCTCCCCTTATCTGGGCAGTAGAGAAACTGTCCTTGGACTTCCAGCAATTCAGTGGGAATATGTCCTACTCCCCACATGTACAGACTGGCATCTCAGCTATTAGATGTGACTGCTCCTCTGATCAAGAGAGAGGATGTAGAGGGTATACACCATGAGACACCCTGTGGTTATACCTGTGTGACCATGGAGAGAACATGAGTAAGTGGGGTGGAAGACCCACCTTGAACCCCAGAGACATGAGTATATGAGTTGTAAGGAAAAACAATAACAAAAGGGGATTCTTCCAGGAATAATGGCACACCAGTTTCCAGTGGGAGGTATCCCAGACACAGTGGAAGGGCTGATCTTGCTTAAGATCTTGAAGGGACTTCTAAGTAGTTACCACAGAGTTGTAGGGGTTGGAAGGGACCTCAAGGTCATCGGTCCCATCCCCCATATTATATGATAACCAGGATTAGAGGGGCCAAGTGGAGAAAAGGGACAACTCTGTTTGCTGGGCTGTGTGGGTTCAGTGGCCTGGCATGTCAGGTCTGGAAGAGTATAAGACTCAGTGTACTGTAATACCATCAAGCTGTGAATGGGTAGAACCCATCTGTATTTTGGGAGAGACAGGGGGATCCCAACAGTTGACTAAACCGGAGCCCAGAGTGAGTCTAACTGGGAACGAGTGGTCAAAGCACCCCATTGTGACTGGCCCAGAGGCTCCTTGGATTCTTGCCATAGACTGCCTCTTGAGAGGAACCCAAGGGGCACTGATGGGCTTTTGGTATAGCTGCATTGGAATATTACTCTTGTCATTATTTCCCTTTTCCTTTGCTGTCCTTATCCCATCCCATGAGCTTTGCCTTCTGATTCTCTTCCTACTGAGGTGTGTGGGGGGAGAAGGAGCAAGTGAGTGGCAGTGTGGTGTTTAGCTGCTTGCTGGGGCTAAGCCACAACAAATTTTATATACCAGTGATGTGTTTTTGTGCCACTTCGCTTACTCATGCTGAGGTCAGTAGGGTTTTTGATTTATTTTAAAGAGTTGCACTTCTATTCTTAACTTTGATGTCACATGCTTTCTAAAGTTACCTCTCATCAACCCAGAATTGTGTATTTCATGTGGGAAGTTGAACTAGAAGTGAGTATCATTCAATTTTCAGGAGAAAAAAATAGCAGAGAATCAATTCTTCTGTAGACAACATGCTAACAGCTCTGATCTTTTTATGCCTTGGATACTCAGTGGGGTTTGAAGGCTTGCATTTTTTGTTGGAGACATGTGAATTTGAAATTATGTGACAGGACGGAAAAGCTGCAAGCAATATTTCCTGAGATGCTGATTTTGTTAAGGAATTCTTGTCCTTGCCTGCTTGGTTTTTGCCCCAGGACAGTTATCTGGGTTAAAAATAATCCAGAAGGATTATTTTCTAGAATTCTTACCACTAAAACCTAGTTTACAGCACAATTCCACAAAGATTTATACTAGTGAAAACTGAGGCTGTGAGCAAGAGGTGAACTACTTAAGGCGATTTACCTTATAGACAGCACGTTAGGGAACTGTCCTCAGACCTGATACTTGGTGTGAGATCTTTATCTGATCAATTGATTTTTCACCTGTCGTGATATGCTTAGGCCCAAGTGGCTTTTCCTGTTGCCTCCTTTCCTGTGGTGCAGCTTTGGCAGCAAAATGCTTTGAGTCCAATAGAGTATTTTTAAACATAGAGGCTGTTTTGTCCCTCAGTTGTCCTCAGGAGTGACTACACTGAAATATAGTAGGATGGAGTGAGGACAGATTCCTGCAAGTTGACTGGAGTTTGCCCTTGAGTCTGATGGCAGAGCAGCTGCCCAGACTCTCAGCAGCAGCTCTTGCTACCAGAGGGTGTTGTTCCCTGCTGGAATCCTGAGCAGTCTGAAAGGATCCCCAAGTCTTCCTGCTGTTTTGCAGTATGCCTTTTCCATCTTGTGCCATGGCTACTGTGCTGGCAGCTGTCCAGTTTCCAAGGGCAGTAAGAAGACTGGGATGTTGCAGCCTGTTGCTTTTGTGTTTGGGTTTTTTTTCTTGGTGAAATTTACTAGTCTTAAGGCAAATTCTAAGAGTAGTATGTGTCATGCTTGCTGTTGGAGCAAGAAAGCTGCTCAGAAAAGGAAGCATGGGGGTTCTCTTTTGCACTGTTGTTGACTTTATCTGAAAAGGAGAGGGAAGTCCAAGGGAAACAAAAGGGTCTTAAAATATTTGGATCCTTTGGTCATCCTGGGGAAAAATTTTAGGGAATTGCCTGTTATCCTTTATCTTTTCAACTCTGCTTTAGGACTGTAGGCCTCTCCACACTATCTAAATACTCAATTCAAAATGCAATAAAATTGCAAATCTGTTTTTTGGAGGTGAAGGAAACTCTTAGGGCAGAGCCAAATTGCTTATCTGTGAAACAGGTAAGTTAGCAACACTCCTGGGTTTCAAAAAGAAATCCTTGACCTCTGTGTATGCAGTGGTTTGCTTAGAATCAGCTCATTTACATAAAGGAATAAGGTAACTTCTAAATTTGGAGACTGTTGTAGTACAGCATCTTTGCTCCATGTTGCTGTGATACTATTTATTTTCTGACCCACCTGCCAGGATGTGCTGCATAGGATGTACAGAGTTCTTGGAGTTAACCACTGGGGGATTTTGTGTCCTTGCAGGGTCAGAGCTTCACCTTTGAAGGGTATCCCTGCTTTGTAAGCAGAAGAGCAGTCTTTTAATTAAAGCATGACAGTTGCTGGAGATCATCAATTACTTTTGGTTCTTGGTTTGTTTGTTTCCTTGGAGCCTTAGTTACCTGGCTTCTTGCATAATTTATTAAAAAAAGAAACTCAAACACATGCAAAACTAATCTTGTATTTAGTCTTGTGTTGAAAGTTATTCTTGTATTTGTTCTGTGCACCTGCTAAAGAGCCCAAATGAATGGTGTTCTCCTGGAAGAAAAGTTAATTTGCCATCCAGCAAATGGAGAAAGCAACTCTCTGGCACGTGTCAGAGTTACTAAGCACTGTGTTAGGTGTTATTGCCTGTGTATTCAGAGGATGGGCAAATGTATTGCTGGAACTGCAAGTTCTTAAATTTTGAAGGAGCTCATTGTTTCTGTGTCAGTAACAGTTGCTGGGCCAAGTAGCTACACTGCAGTGCTGAGATTCTTCTCCCTACTGGTATAGCACTGTCTGAATGAGTGCAGTTGTGCAGAGAGTAAACTTTCTGTGTGAGCAGAGCATGTGGCAGTGACTTGCTCTGCTAAACTCAAGGTAGACTTGCTGGCCTAGACTGGAATTTTATATGCCTGTTCTCTTCTGTGCATCCTTTAGGCACACTGTTTCTCTGGGCTTTTGGGTGGATTGGGAGGTAAAAGCTTTTGAAAACATAGAGCAAATAAAACTGTTAATGGTTTGAGTTAAATTTGAATGTTGGTTTTTTGTTGGTTGTTCATGGGAGTTTTTTCTTGCGGTGTTACTGCCTTTCACAGGTGCCAGTTTGTGGTGCTGATAAATTTTTTCAGGCTTATTTTATTCTGAAAATTTTATAAATTGGGATTGTCAGGGAAGACAGCAGGCCTGCTGGCGGCCTAGCTCTCTTCTCCCAAGATTTAGGCCCTGACAATATTCTTCTATTCCCATGAGACAGGAAAAGTTACTCATGCTGAGAGGATCATAATAATCACATTCTCAAAACACAGCGGCCTTGCTGATAGGGGTACAGGCCACCCTAAACCAAGAAGCAGTTATGGGAAGGGATTTGGGAGTAATAGAACATGTTAGGAACCAACCATAACAAGATGGTCAAAACAGCAGGTGTGTGGATGCTTTTAGGTATTAAAGGTAAACTAAGGATGTTTAGCTATAAGATAGGTTTATCAGAGCTCGTTATAATTACTAACCAATCAATATGGTGTGAACAGTGTGTGTAACCAATTAGCAGTTTTTTAGCTTGCCACGTTGGTAGTAAAAAAGGTATAGAAACTGTGTGATTTCACCTAATGGCTTCACCTAAAATTTATACCAAATTGCGTGTTGCTCTCTGCCAATCGCCACAGGGATCTTTTCTATTGCAGATGAGAATGTAGACCTGACTGGGTTAAAAAAAAGAGACTTTGCAGGCTTTAGACAGAAGTTACAATGACTACCATGATTATAGTAACTTTTCCCAACATGCTTTATTTGTTTTGAAGGCGAACTGCTGCTTGGAGAACAACTAGTGAAGAAAAGAAAGCACTAGACCAAGCCAGTGAGGAAATCTGGAATGATTTTCGGGAGGCTGCAGAGGCACACAGACAAGTGAGGAAATATGTTATGAGCTGGATAAAACCTGGAATGACAATGATAGAAATCTGGTGAGGATGCAAATCTTCTCAATAACCTCCACTGTAGATTCTTCTTCTTCCTCCAAAAGGGGAGGGATTTAGTCTCAATTTTATATGCTTAACTGACTGTGTCAGGAGTGTTGGGGGGAATTTCTGTTTGAGGTACACAACTGGGATCCCCAACTGCTTCCCTTAAGTTTCCTCTTACAACATATTCTCAACTTAGGCAGCTTTAGAGTCTGAGGTCATACTGCATCTCAAACTCAGGTTTCAGTTGAACTTACTTACTTTGAGCACATGCTTAATTTTAACATTCTGTGCCATGGCTGCTCTTGCATGTCAGTTCCTTAAGCACTGCTGAGGGAAGCACGACAGTGGTAGTAAATGTCCTGGCTTTTCCCAGTGAAATGCTGCGTGGATGAGCAGTGCAGGTGCAGTCTGAGGCTGGGAGTGGGTGAAGAGGCATAAAAAGGGTGTGGCTGTGTCCAGGGCAGGAAGATTTTTGGTTTTCACTGATGTTTCTGAAGAATCCCAGTGGTTTTTTTGGGGTGTGCTCAAGTTGAAAATCCATTTGCTGTGTATTTCTTAAGATAAACGTGAGTTTGAAGTAAAGTTTAAAGAAGTAATTAGCCTGAGCTGATTCTCTTGACTCTTCCAGTTATTCCTTTTTCTATCCTTCAGTTTATCTAGAGCAAACATCTACTGTCCAGCTTCTGCACTGATCCAGGACAGGTTAGCTTCCAAATTCAGGTGCTGTCTGCCTGATGTGATTGAGGTCTGGCTGAAACAAATCTGTAATAGTGAATTACATAGCTTGACTATTATAATTATAAGCAATCATTTTCTCAAACCAAAGGACTTTTCTTCCTAAAGTAGCTTGACTATTAAAATAATCACTGAATTGTAGGGGTTGGAAGGGACCCCGAGAGATCATCAGGTCCAACCCCCCTGCCAAAGCAGGTTCCCTAGCTCATACTGCACAGATAGGCATCCAGATGGGTCTTGAATACAGAAAATAAGAGCTTAAAATAAGCTCTCTCCTTCTTCCAGGCTGCTCTGAGTGAATAGCTTTCTTAAATGAAATCAGAGTATGGTGTACTGATGTGAATTGCAGTTCACGCCATTCACTGCCACTGTAGGAGCATGCACTGGTGGATGTGTAGCTAACAGCTTAGGAGTAGACAAAAACCAAGAACAAATGCTGGTCTTCTAAGGTTTTATTTTATCACAGTTATCCCTTAATATTTTTTTTTAAATCACTATTATTCTTTATTTTAAAATTTATAATTTTTACTAAAGGAGAGGACAATACTATTTTTTCTTTTCTTTGTTTTTTTTTTTTAATTTTTTTTCCTATTAAATCACAGTAGTGGTGAAGAATGTATTTAATTTGCCTAAACTTCAGTTGTATAACCTTTGCTGCTCAGGAAGAATGGGTTAAATGCAGCTTTAAATATAGAGTAAGAACACCAGCAAAGTACTCTGTTTCACCCAAGAAAGGGTAGGACATCCAACACCAATGGAAGATCACTATGTTGTACTTAGGTGTTCCAGTCTAGGGTCTCCTCATTAGGATATGAGTTGTTTTAAGATTTCAGATTAAAACATTTTCTTGAATATTTTCTGATCTTTTGTTCTTGCATTGATTGACTTGAAGTCATCATAAGAAATATTAACGGATGACAACTGTCCTCTCTTCTTCTCCCTCCCCTCTGCCTTTTAGTGAAAAACTAGAGGACTGCTCCCGTAAGCTGATCAAGGAGAATGGTTTAAATGCAGGTCTTGCATTTCCTACTGGGTGCTCCCTGAATAACTGTGCTGCCCACTACACTCCCAACGCCGGGGATCCGACAGTCCTGCAGTACGATGATATCTGCAAAATAGATTTTGGGACACACATTAGTGGTTAGTTTTTAATTTATCAACTAAAAGCTTGATAACACTGTGCAAAGCCTGTGACAGTAATGAATTAATTTCTGCTGATTTCAGGTCATATTATTGACTGTGCTTTTACAGTCACATTCAATCCAAAATACGACAGGCTATTACAAGCTGTAAAGGATGCCACAAATACTGGAATAAAGGTATGGTCATTGTGTAAGTCGTTTACCAAGTCTTTTACAGTGAGCTTTGCCATTCTTTTCCATTTATATTTGCACTTTATTTTCAGTGTGCTGGAATAGATGTACGTCTCTGCGATGTGGGGGAGGCCATACAGGAAGTTATGGAGTCCTACGAGGTTGAAATTGATGGCAAAACATACCAAGGTGAGTCCTTTCATTTGTCATAGAATGGTCTGGGTTGGAAGGGGCCCCAAGGATCATAGAGTTCCAACCCCCCTGCCATGGCGGGGGGGTGTGTGTGTGTTATGTGACGCTAGTTGTTCTTAGAGTATGTATCTCTTACAAATACTGACTGATTTGTGTCTTATTGAAAAGAGCCCTGTACTAAAATTATGGTATGAGTGATTTGCATAAATAACATGGGGGTTTTGTGGTTGGCTTGCCTCTGGAGGAGTATTCTTGGCTTTTCTTTCCTAGTATTGTATTGTCAATAGCTAAGATGTAGGGTAAACAGCTGTTGCAAAATGTACAAGTTATTTGATACCTGTTGTTTGACTTGCATCAATATAAATTTCAGTTGCTGTTGGGAGTCACTAGTCTTTGATAATGAGGTTCTGATAGAGCACACAGAACTAGCCTGTGTCTTGGCTGGAATCAGCGCAAGATGCGTGGCTAGCTTTATGTTTAGTTCTCTGCAGTAGGATGAGTCACTAACGTACGTTGAGCATGGGCTGACAACCCAAATTGCCATGAAGGGTTTAAGATCTGTTAGGAAGTTGTCTGTAACGTTCCTGTTCTCTTCAAAAGTGAAACCAATTCGCAATTTGAACGGACACTCGATCGGGCCGTACAGAATACACGCTGGGAAGACGGTACCCATTGTGAAAGGAGGAGAAGCCACAAGAATGGAGGTAAGTGGAGTTCTTAAATCTTTCTGTTAAGCTTCCCCAACTGTCACTGCAACAATAGTATTTCTTGTGCAGTTCTGCTGTGTGATATTTGTTGTCCTGGTGGGTAATGGCAGCAGAGGGACGCTGCAGTGTTCCTGTAAAGGAGTGATCACTGTTGTTTTGTCTGAGTGGCTTCTCCATTTAGCCCTGGCATGTTCTGCAATCTAACCAGATAGGCTTTCAGAAATTGAAGCCTTGGAACCCTGCTATTTGAAAACAAAAAACCCCAATGAGCAACAATAATCCCCACCTTGAAATCTGAATGGCCTTAGTGATGCTTATAGAAACTCCTGTGTATTTATTTCTCAGTGTTGTGTTCATGACTGAAATGCAGCATTGGAATGTTGCACTTAAAAGCAGGGAGAACAACTGGAATTCAAATTTTGGGGTGAATTCAGACTCATAGAATCACAGCCTGGTTTGGGTTGGGAAGGACCTCAAAACCCATCTAGCCCCAACCCCCTGCCATGGGCAGGGACACTCTCCACTAGCCCAGGCTGCCAAAGCCTCATCCAGCCTGGCCTTGAACACTGCCAGGGAGGGGGCAGCCACAGGTTCTCTGGGCAGCCTGTGTCAGGGCCTCAGCACCCTCACAGGGAAGGATTTCTTCCTAATGTCTGATCTAAATCTGCCCTCTTAGCTGAAAGCCATTACCTCTCGTCCTGTCACTACGTGCCTGTGTAACCAGTCCCTCTCCAGCTTTCTGGGGAGGGACCAGAATTTTCTGGAGAGGTGTTCAAACCTGCCACTCATTCACACTTTCCTTGTTTGTTCAGTCTGTGATTAAAAAGACAAAATAACATCTTATTTTGCTCAGGTAATCCTTGAAAAGTATTTCTGTAGTGCTGTAGCTTTGGATGGCTTTTTGCAAGTACAGGTAGATTTGATACCTTTCTTGAAAAACTTAAGTGCAGTTTTTCTTTGCAGGTACAAAAATAAGTCAGCATGTTAGTGTGAGAGGCTCCATGAAAGATGTTTTGAGTTGTGTTTTGGAGCCAGGGAAGAGAAACTGCTGTACCTTACATGGCAACCTGCACCAGTCAGAAAGGCAGTATTACAATCTGTAACCTGAGATTTAGCCCCATTTTGGTGTAAGCTTGTGTGCTAACAAGATAAGAAGGCTTATTTAAAAGACTGATAATGAGATAAAGAGCTTTTAATTTTGCTCTAAGCCTGATCACTGATCAGCAGTGATCACTAGTAAGCACGGCAGAGTAAGACAGACGTGTAAGAGCTGCCGAGGGACCACAGTGGTCTGGATAGGATTGCTTTATGAGGTAAGCACACTCTAATCGCCCAAAACTTGTGTCATAATTCCTGATCACCTTGTTAATGATGTGAGCAAAAAAGGCTAAGTCTGAACAGTGATTTTTTTATCTGTTGAAAGTGTGCAGAGAGATTAAAGAGTATTGGAAAAGGAAGGTGGAAAAAAGATCACGTGCTTTCTTGTTTTAGCTTAGTGAATGGTTAGGTCTTGTGTATCATCATCATCAGTATATTTCTAGAATGAAATTTCAGTGTTGTTTAAAGAGATCTCACTCAAAGGTTTGAGAGCTCTGAGATCTGTTGTAATTGAATATCCAGGCACTGGGGAGAAGACATTTTTAAATTTCTTCAGCTTCTGTAGGTTACTTAGGACACAATCCTACATTGTTAAAGACAGTGAGTTTTGCCCATGAAGAAATGTGGGAGGGACATAGCCAAGCTCTTACTGTAGGGTGCTAATTATTGTGTCAAGCTGCAATCCAATGTTTTGTGAGAGAAATCTGGCCCCTGGTGAAAAAATGAAAATTTCACTCTGAAAAAGTGTGTGAAATTTTTTCTGGGTTTGTGTTGGGATTTTTTCTGGGTTTTGTTGGAGTTTTTTAATGAAATTAGGAATATTCAGGGGCTTCTTTAAAAGTTTGTCTTGAACTTGAAGCCGGTGTTACTACTTTTCCTATGGCTGCTTGGTTTTGAGTTGTGACTTTTAAAAGTAGCTAAATAAACTGAATAACACAGCTTCTGCTGTCCACTCATGTTTGATGCCCTGTCTGGTTAGGTCCCTTTCACAGCCCTACCACTAAGGATATGTGAATGCACTCTGCAGAAATGAGTTTATATAATGGCATTTCAGTATGTTCTTGGCTAGAATTTTGATAATGCCCTTGCAGATATATAATCACCTTCATTTTGTGAAGAAATTCATCTTGTGGAGTGGAAATGAGCAGGTTAAGGGTTTATACTAGCAGCTGTTACCAGAAAATTCTTGCAGAATTGGGCAGAAAGTTCTTCAGTGCAGTAAGTCTCTGTAATCAACATCTGTTTGTAATGTCTAAACTATATGTTTCCTAGGACTTCTGTTGGAATGACAACAGAGAACTACTTCCAGTTAGCAAATGTTGTGGGGCAGAATGTAGTTTCTTAGCTATATTAGATGTGTGCTGTGACAATATTTTAACTGCAGTGACTTTGGGAAATTGTCACTAGAAACAGGGTGACATTTGTGGCTGGAAACAAGTGAAGCAGTGCCAGCTGATGTTCTGGAGATGTCTGTAACTTCCCTGCCTGAAATCTCCACATCAAACTCTTCTCCACACTGATTTGGTGATTGAATCTGTTCCTGTTTAACTACTTGTATTCAGGGGTGGTTATACTTTAGATTGTTATATCAGGATGGCCCAAATGTTCTTTACATAGTGCATCACGTTCCCTTTCTTTCTCTCCCTCTCTCTCCTTAGGAAGGCGAAGTATACGCTATAGAAACCTTCGGTAGCACAGGAAAAGGTGTTGTTCATGATGACATGGAGTGTTCTCATTACATGAAGAACTTTGACGTTGGGCATGTGCCAATAAGGTTGGATTTTGTTGGGTTTTGTTGCTATATTGTGCTAGAGCCTCATAGGGTTCAAATTGGATACAGGGAAGGTTCTTCACTAGTTAACACGGCTGTCGCAGGGCTCAAAGGGTGGTGTTGGCAATGTTCTTGTTATACTCTTGGAGCACACTTCATATCTGAAACAATATGGAATAATTCCAAAGAATCTGGAAATGGAGAAAATACATGATTTTGTCTTCAAAAATCTAATTGGTGTTACTTCCTATCTTTAGTAATTTTTAGACTTAATAATGTGTAGGTTGTTTGTATGTATATACATGTGTGTGCATAGAATACATCGTTTGGTTGAGGTTTTTTAACTCAACATCTGTATTACAGTTGTATGCCACAGTCTTTATCCCAGATTATATTGAGCTACTCATTTATGGTTTTGCTTGTATGGATGTTTCTTGCATTTTCAGTTCATGTTTCAGCACATGGCTGTAAAATGAAGCAGCTTACTAGTTTTTTTTTTCACTGGGATCACATTTTGGCATTTCTAGGAGCACAACGTATTTTCTCCAGGGAAGGCTGTTAGGGTTAGAGACACAGCAGGCAGACGTGCTTTTCCAGATTGTTCTATTTTACCTCCACAGAACGATCTAGGAGCATGAGAAAGGTGTGGGGAGAATTACCTTCCTTACACATTGGAAAGGCACTGTTTATGTTTGGAAAGAAGTTTATTTCTTAACCAATCTATGCATCTCCAATTTTTATGCTTATATATTGCAAGAAGCTTACCAAGTGTTTGACTTCAGAAGTAAAACTTCGCAATTTATAGCCAACAGTTTTAGGCTTAAATTAGTTCAGATTGTCAATCACTTTGGATCAGAAAGGATTCTGATTTTCTCTATAAAATTAATCATCCTTTTTATTAAGAGACCAATTCCTGTCACTGGATTTAGTTTTGAGTAGTTAGATGCAGGTATGTTCGCAGTCCAGCAACCCTTATTTGAGATGGATGGGCCTGTGTGTTGGGCAGCATTTGGATTTGTTTTGAAGGGTATCTTTGTGCTGGAGGAAAACATGATTGATGTAGAAAGACATCCCCAGATGTCTTTAAAATACCTTGAAATCTAACCTTTTTCTTAATTTGATGTGTTTTATCTCTAGTGAGTGCTTGTGGGTGATACCTCTCTCTTCTCAAACACATTGTTCTTATTTTTTCCCTTCCTGCAGGCTTCCAAGGGCAAAGCACTTGCTAAATGTTATCAATGAAAACTTTGGTACCCTTGCCTTCTGCCGCAGATGGCTGGATCGCCTGGGAGAGAGTAAATACCTAATGGCATTGAAGAACCTGTGTGACTTGGGTATAGTGGATCCATATCCCCCGTTATGCGACATCAAAGGCTCGTACACGGCACAGTTTGAGCACACTATACTGTTGCGCCCAACGTGCAAGGAGGTTGTCAGCAGAGGAGATGACTACTAAACTCAGAGCCACCTCAGCACCTTTATACTCTAGGCTTTGTTGGAACATACTATACCAGAATTAATTTGCAACCTATTGTCTGTTTTAACAGTGGACTGATGTCATACTTTCCATATTTGGAAAGGAAGGAATTTAATCAAAGGCAAGTCTTCTAATGTAACTAACCAAGGAAAAAGCTTTCAGGCCTTTAGAAATATTTCAAAAGTTACTTTTTTTTTTTTTCTGTTCAGGGAAATACGTGCTATAAAGCTCAATTTTTAGTTTGGAATGAGTTACTCAGTTTGCAATGAGTTGCTGGCTCAGTTTGCAATGAGTTGCTCAGTTTGCAATGAGTATATGTTTTGAACATTTATGATAAAAAAGAAAAGATGCTTTTCAAATATTTATATTACCATATTCCTACTTGAATGCTTTGAATGACTACACCTGATTTCTGCGCCCAAGTCCTCTATGATATTGCCTTTTAAACTTCCTGGAATCCGTTTTGTAAAAAATAAAAGACAAATTTTCAGATCTAAAAATAGATACTTTTTAGAAGTCTGGTCATGATTCTGGTCAGGGGCCTGCTGGGAAACAGTTCTATTAAATATTTTCCAAACTTGATTTGCCACTTCTTGTCTCAAAACTGGACCTGTTTTTACCCCCAGTGTGAAAGTTTGCCTTTTAGTGCTTGTTTAAATTGTCAGTACTGGGAATATGGGGCAAGAAGTCATCGGGTCTTTTGCAGGACAGAAAGTGACTTCAGAAGAGATGCATGGTGTGATTTGGTTTTGAGAGTGCCACTGCCAGCTTAGACTTTGGCTGTTAACTGTGAAGTACAACTTGGGGCTGAAGTCAGCTGTGAATATCAGTATATATCCCTACATATACTTGGATATTGATATGCCCTTTTAGTACTGGGACAGGCTGCCCAGGGGGGTGGTGGAGTCTCCTTCTCTGGAGATATTCAAGACCCGTCTGGATGCCTATCTGTGTGACCTGTCCTCGGGAACCTGCTTTGGCAGGGGGGTTGGACCCAATGATCTCTTGAGGTCCCTTCCAACCCCTTGGATTCTGCCATTATCCATCTTCCCACTGTGGTGAATCTGACTGGTGAATCTTATTTGTGAAGATGAATTAAATCCCATGGCTCTTCAGGCCCAGATGCTGTGTGTCTTCCAGAGCTGTGTGCTTACCTCATAACTCGTGCTTTAAAATTGTATGTAGTCCTGGTAACAAAACCAGCAGCTGCTTTAACAGGTCAATATTGGTGCCTTAACCTGCTGGGAAACAATTCACCTGCTCCTCCATAGTGACAGCACGTGTTTGTTTCTAGAGGGGCTTGTATTAATTTAATTTCTTCCTCCTGTCTACAGGTAAAAGCTGCAGTTTGTCCTTTTAAGTCTCCAGTATGTGAGCTCAGTTTAGAGGGGAAGCAGTGTCATGTACTGCCTACAGCTTGAAAATAATAGCTACCTGCATTAGGGGGGGTTGCTGTTCATATTATTTAAACCTAGTACTGCAAACTGTAGCAATGGATGTAACAGGATCCAGGAACGTGTGTTTCTGTTGTTGCTATCTGGGGGTCTTGGCATGCCACCAGAGAATTTTAAAGGAATTTATGCAGCTCTGTGGGCATGTGTCCCCCAATGTCCAAACAAACAGAGCCAGTGTATGTGCCTGTGCCCTGCAGAGTCAGAACTGGCACTGGGAGGGGGACCTGTGGTGAAGAGGGCAGAATGAACAGTTTCAAGCTCACTCTGTTTTGGTAACAAGCCTGGTTGTTACAAATTCTGCTAGAATAGTTACTGCTAGATAGTTACTTCGGTGCTCAGCCTCTTACCTGCTAATTCCAGGCCCTTCTCTGTAGAAGGGTAGGTCTGTTAGCAGCTCAGTGACATTTGGTGCTGCTCCACAGCTTCAGCCCTTTCTGTCTTCACTGATAGTTACTTCAAGATCACAGAATTACAGATGAATAGCTTGTTTTCCTCCCTTTTGTCTTCCACTTGAATGTGATTGGAAGATCCAGACTGGCAGAGCTATTTTGGCATTTTGTTTTCACTGTTTAATGTCCTGGCTGTTTGCTAACTGGCACATAGAAGCTGATAATCAGGTCTTAACAAATTGTGGAGGAAATGCCTCAAAAATTACTTGCAGAACATGAATATTGCCAGTAAATTGGATACATGCTTCCTGTGCTGCTGAAGGTCCTGCATTTACACCTGTGAGTACAGAAGGCAAGCCTTGTTTCTAGCTCCTCCTACCACCGAAAATCAAATACGTTCCTCTACTGCTTTCACACTCAAAGCTCCTTCTCCCTGGAAGTGTTCAAGGCCAGGTTGGATGGGGCCCTGGGCAACCTTGTGTAGATCCAGGCCTGAGGTTGGAGGCCCTGCCTGTGGCAGGGGGGTTGGAGCTCTATGATCCTTGGGGTCCCTTCCAACCCTTGCCATTCTATGATTCTTGCTGTTGCTCTAAGTGTGAAGTCCTGGCCATGTTTCCTGGTAACTGGACCACACTGCCTTTGTCACTGGACAAAATCAAAAGTTTATCAAAGACTTTTGAGTCAGATACTGCAGGGTGTCCTCTAGGACAGGCACCATCTTGTTTCATGAGTACATGCAGCACCAGAAACTCTTTAACAGTGTTTGTAGAGAGTATATTGATTGGAGATGCCTAAGTATTGGGGTTGGATTCCCCAGCAGTAACTCACTTCTCTGGTGGCATTGGTTTATTGGTATTGCCTTTGGATATTGTTACAAGGAACTGGAATTTGAAAATATAGATTTGATGAACAGTTTGAGTGCAATGAGTTAACTCTGGTGTGAGTGGTGAGTGACTAAGTCGTGGTGTATCTGTGAGAGAGGGAAAAACCTGCCCACTAGGCATTTATCGGCTGGGGGGTTTTTATAGTTGGTGTAATCAGTGTGGAACTGAGGATGTATTAGAGAAACCGTATCATTCTCATTAGTATTGCTGGAGAGAGAGACCAGAGTTGAGTTATAAACAAGAACAGGAATCAAGAGGTAAATCTGACTAATGATGGGAGGGAGAGAGAGTAGTGAAATCCCTAAGAAAACCCCCCTGGGTTGTGTGATTCTGCACTGGAAAGATACTGGAGGAGAACTCGATGGAAATGTGAGTAAAAAGGATTTGATGAAGTATTGCAATAAATGCTTTTTAAAGAGAAAAGGGAAATGGGATGAAATTGGCTGTGCTGGTGTGTTTTTCACCCTCTGAGATGATGATCGGGAGTGGCAGAGGGAGCGTGGGCTTACAGCACCACAGGATCCCTTAGCAAAAAGACAAAAGCAGAAAGAGAAGCAACTGAAGAGATGCTGCTCTGCTTGTAGTATAGGGGAGTGTTGTACACAGAAAGGGGCTCCTAGAAGAAAAGAGTGGGATGAAATACCAGAACCAGATGAGTTAGGATCCTCTCCCTTTTTCTGGTGAGAGGGCAAGTGAATCCGATGAAGAAACATCTGACCACTCCAGCTCTGGTCATATTCTAAGTGCATGTTTTGAGAACAGACAGTACGTGTGTGTTTTGGATTTCAGTAGAATGTGGCTGTAGCCCTGTGAGCTGTTTCCTGAGAGCAGCTACAAAGTTTAACCATAACACTGGAACAGCCTTGAAGATAAAGTGAAGATAGGGGAGTCCTAAATAACCAGACCAGTGACCAGTTTAGAGACAGAGTGGATCTTGCTTTGAGCTAAAAGGGGTTCCTGACTAGTTTGTGCAGGAGTGTGGTTTTGAGACCATGGAGAAAACTGTAAAGCACATGTGCTGAGAGGAAGACATTCAGCCTTCATCCCTGAAGTCCTCCAGAAGACCCTCTGAGTGTCAAAGAGCATGCTCTATCTGGGAGGAGTTAATGTAAATTATTTCTTGGGAATAATTTGCATGACCTGATCTTTTCTTAGAAATGACAATGAATATGTATAGTTAATCTGTATAAATATGAGAACCCTTGCTTTAAACCGTGCACACATTCCGAGGAGTGATCCCTGTGTGCCCAGTGCTGCAATAAAGGTCACCAAGGCTACTGAGTTTTGATTGCAGCTTGTTGAGGCTTCAGCAGTAGTCAGCGTCACAGGTCTCCTTTTAGCAAAATCATACCCATATTGCATAACAGGACAAACCCAGAAGGATGGTATCTTGGAAGCTTAACAGTGTGATGTGTAAGCACAACTGGAATTTGTTCATTTGATTTTTTTATAAGCAGTGGTTGGAGGTAGAGGAACTTTGCCAAATCCTAATTATTTCACATATTTTTCTTACAGGAAGGAAGACAAGAGTTAGGCTTTTTTATAGTTAATCCATTTGCCAGGATTTTGTGCTTCCAGCTTTCCATGGAACATCAATGAACTGTCCAGGAACAAAGGCAGGCAATATATTTTCTGAAATCCCTCATAAAATGTTTCTGCCAAATGGTTTTACGAAGGTGTGTTCAGAGATACAGGACTCTGTAACGTGAGGGAAGCACAGGGTGCTCTGAAGCGGGATGTTACGTGAGTTCTTTCTAGAGGTTTGGTTTTTTTCCTACCAAGGCATCAAGAGATGTTCTATTTTATGATTCAAAATGTTTCAGTACCTTAAAAAGAAAAAAAAAAAAAAAAGACAATTGTGCTGTGACTTTTTCAAGATTTTTGTGGCAAAAATTGATTTGGTTTTGCTAAAGCAGCCACCCCCTAACCCATAAGTAGCATTTTTTTAACAAAGTTGTAAGGTTAAAAGGTTAAAGTTACAGCACTTTTTGCTTTGCTCTTAGGCTGGTGCTGACCTCTCTCTTTTGCAAAGCTACAGTGCTTTAACCTGCATAGGCTAAGATAAAAAGAAGCCCAATGGTGGTCTTGAGATTTAGAGGTCTGTTTTCCCAGTTCTTGAAATTATGGGTTTTTTTTCCTTGGGTTAAATCTTGGAATCCCTGAAATCAGGGTGAGGAGGACACCCCCCACACCCCCCTTAGGTACCACCAGGGAAAAGTGAGGGTACATCCCTCCACTGTGTGCTGTTGGGATCCATATAGCTGTTATCACCTGGGACTGCAAAATGTTACCTGTCTTCAGCCTACACAGAGGCTGCAGGCTCTGTGTGAGTGTGCTCGGGCAGGTTTGCAGATGAAGCCAAGCGGAGGAGCGGCTTGCAGACAGCTGGGGGCACTGCCACCCAGCAGGAGGGGGACAGGCTGGGGCCATGGGCCCACAGAAACCTCACACAGCTCAACAAAGGGAAAGGCCAAGCCCTGAGCCAGAGCAGGGATAACCCCAGGCGCCAGCACAGGCCGGGAAGCAGCTCCCCAGAGGAGAACCTTGGGGCCTTGGTGAACAAGATGACCCTGAGCCAGCAATGCGCCCCTGCAGCGAAGCCAGCAGGCCCAGGGAGGTGACCCTTCCTTCCCCCTTCTCTGCCCTGTGTCCAGCTCTGCCTTTCCCAGTACAAGATGCAGCCAGCAAAGGGCCAGGAAAATGATCACGGGCTGGGAGCATCTGACACATGAGGAGAGGCTGGGAGAGCTGTGAGTGTTCAGCCTCAGGGGAAACGAAGATGGAGTCAGGCTCTCTCACTGGTGCTCAGCAGCAGGACAGCAGGAAACAGGCACAAATGGAAACACAGGCAGTTCCACAGACACAGAAGAAACAACTCTTTTCTCTGTGAGGAATGCCTAGCGCTGGTGTCGGGTACCAGAGAGGTTCTGGTGTCTCCATCCTTGGTGCTGTTTAAAACCCAGGTGCATGCAGCCCTGTGCAACCTGCTCTAGATGATGCTATTCTGAGCAGAGTCAGATTTTATAATCTCCAGTGGCCCCTTCTGCTATCTACAACTTTGATAGTGGAAGGTACTTGGGGTAAGTGACTGTCAAGCACTGCAAATACCACTTCCCTTGTGTATGTAGGGAAAAAAAATCCATCCTTTCTCCTGAAGAAATAAGGGGGGCGGGGGGGGGGGGGGGAAGAAGTGTTCTCTAAAATGTGCATAAAACTGTAATTACTGTAAACAGTAATTGCTGCACAACTGCTTTACCAAGTTCCTAGAAGCTCTGATTGTGCAACAAGTAGAAGTTCAGCAAGGGCACCATAGTGAACTGCCAGGAGTCAGGCAGCAGGTGTCCAGGCCGGTGACCGCTCCTGGTATGGTAGCAATGGAGCTGTAATAAGAAGCAAAGCAGAAGCTGCTGAGAAGCTCATCCTTATGCTGGACTGCAGTAATCATCTCCGCTCCCTGGATTAGGACTATAACTCTTTATGTTTGAATGTGTCTTCCACATTCCCATCTCATGCTCTGAGAGGATGCCCATGGGAAGAAAGCAGAATTTGCTTTTGCTGAGCTAATGAAGTCCTTGAGAGATACTAAGCCTTGAGACTTAGTAACCCTCCTGCTGCGAGAGGACATGCAAGAACAGCCACAAGAAGGGCCTAGGCCATCCTTCCAAACAAAATGTCAGGGTACGATTCTTACCTGCTTACTACTGATGATTGAGGTTCATGAACTCCAACCACCCTGTCATGCTCTGCAAGTCCCAAGGTACTCTTCCATTAATGCTTGAGTCTCCCAGGGATCCCTATGTATCTGGTTGGGATGCTCTCGGGGGAAGTAGTGTCAGAATTCTGAAAGGCAAAGAGCAGAACCCTTCCTTTCCACTTCCCTGAACTATCTGCAAGCAGGAAGAAGCCTTTGAACTACTTTCTAGTGAATAAATGGACAGCAGAGAATTATGTGAAAAGTCTGCACAGCCCCCCCAAGTAGATTTGTCAGAGCATACCATGTCTTCGAGGTGGCCCTTGACTTGAAGCACAAACTGCCTTTTGCACTTGATTAAAATGAGCACAAAGTGAAGTTTGAGCCCCAGGGTGACTACGTGCTCCCTGTAATATGGAATCCTTCATAAACACAGAAATGGGAAGAAAAGTCACAAATTAAACCAGCTGTTAATTCAGCAACAGATGGCCAAAGTGGTCTGACAGTTAATGCCTTTGCCCATGTTAGGTGAAGTCAAAAAACATTTTTTAAAAAAAGGAGGGGTGTGTGTAATGATAATGTAGGAACCAATCTCAGTAAGCACGTGGTCTTTCTGTCCACATCAAGGCATTTTATTGAGGTATAAACTTTGCAGAACATGAGGTAACAATCTGCATAGGACTTATGCAAAAACTTCACAATTAAAACTTACTTGGCATTAACGACTGTCTGTGGAGAATGACTGATAGTTCCCGCTTGTTCCATTCTCCTCAAGGCACAGTTCACAGTTAATGCTAGTGGTAGGATCAGGGAGAAGGTACAGCAGTTGTAGCTGATGAAACCAGTCAGGTGGAGAAACCAGTCAGGTGGAAAATGCTTTCAAACAAATTTTACAGCTTCTCTTCAGTGGTTTGCGTTAGAGATTATTGCAGCAGACAACGCTTGCTGAAACATCAAGTAAGTTTGTCTGAGGCCAAGAAAGAGGGTGATGATATTCTTGCAGCAATGGCAGCAGGGTGGGTGACTGTGGGGTTTTCAAAGAAATATTTTTAAGTCATTGGGATTAAAAAAACCAACCCTGGTTGTTGAAGTCAGTACTCTGAAATTGGCACTTGAGTTGTCAGGCTTGTTAAGGCGAAAAGTCTTGATACATTCTTGTGCTACTAAAGGCTTCTCACATACTCAGATGAAAATATGTACATGCTCTATTTCTGCTATTTCAGCTTTTAAGAAATTCTATCAATGTGTCTTTAGTGTAGTTCCCTTGAAGCTTGCAAAATAATTTCATTTTAGTCATGAAGAATATACAGAAAGTTTTCTACAAAAAAGAGTCAGGAACTGTTTAACGTGTGAAACATTCCTTCCTGGTGAAGGCTAATATTCTAAGACCTAGTAGCAATTCCTGCAGACAGTAAGAATCATGGTATCATTAGAACTATACTAAAAAAGGTACACAAGCATATATAGAAAATTAACCAGAGAAACATCAGTTGCACATTGAAAATAATTTTTCTAAACCAATTCAAAAACGATTATCAAAATACAAAACCAGCTTAAAAAACAGCCTGAGGTAAGAGTTAAATGCAAATAGCAATCTTTTTCTTAAAAAAATAGCTGTATTGAAATTCTAGGTACTTAGAAAGTTACTGTCAATAAAAACTTTCACTAACAATTGTAAAGAGTACTTTACCTAATACAAAAGTATATAAATGTTGTACACAAATCCAGAGGAAAAAAGTACAATACTGCACTTTCATTTAAAAATATATAGTTATGACCATTCAAACTTTCACCATACACACAGTTAATTGGCTTTGGATTAGCTGCTACTGTTGTCCACCGAACAGTTGGCTGACTCTGTGTGCTGCTGACTTTGAGCTGTGCTGGGACACGGTGTTTTACCACGTCCGTTTGCCTGAGACAGTCGTTGGCTGTAGAACAGAATGTATGCCTGGGCCTTGCATACTTCTTCCATAGTGCACGTGTTGAGTTTCGAATCATTGCAGTGTACCCAAAATCCTGCAGTGAAGAAAGACACCCAAAAAAAGGTCATCAGGCTGCTGATGTGAGGTAACTGTGCTGTATTTAGTTAGGGAGTCCCATTTAATGAGTTCTGTAGAAACAGTAATCAACTGAAACAGTATAGTGTGTTTGGCTGTGGATCTTAAAAAGCTAGGCTTGGCTTCCTCAGGGTTATGAGAGTTTAGAGCCTGCACACACTTAACAAGCCAATACAAAAACTGAACTGTGATTCTCATTCCAGGCTACAAGCGACTCCCTTTTGGTTTATCAGTTTGAAACTGATAAGCACCCCTTTCTCCCGCGCTCTTCATTTCACGCCTGGGTTCCTACCTCCTTCCGAATTGTAGCAGTAGGCAGTGTAGTGCCCTGAGCCAAATCCTTTCCCGTGATGCATTACCACAGCAGACAAGTCATAGATAAAGCAGTCAGGTAGGAGGGACTTGAGGGACTCTCTGCAGCAGTAAGGCTCCATGTTCAGCATTTGATCAAAATTAACGTGTACGCCAATCTTCTCACGGTGATTGCGCCCTGACCACCTGGGAAGTTAAGCCAAAGGAAAGCTTTCATCCTTTCAAAGGAAGAACACAGTGCTCTGAATTATGTTTTAATATAGCAAACGGTATCTTCGTTCCTGTCTTTGTGCACAAAATTCATGCTAATTTGCATACTTTTGTTCTAGGCTTCCTATTCTGCATTTTTATTTCAAGGCCTGTTAAAATGCACCTATATTACCTAATAATCTCATCTTCTGAAATACCCATCTTAAGATCTGTTTAAGGGTGGCTGGGAAGTACCTCCTCCCACATACTATGTCTCACTGGTATTTCTCATTCATTCCATCTCATCTCATTTCCTTTGTGTTTGTGACAGACTCTGTGCTGATGCCCAGACTATGAGTTCTGAGATGCAGCCTCTTCTTCCTCACTCTCGGGCTACCGCGTTATATATATTGTGTTATCCAAGGGTTACATGACACCTCCACAGAATACAATCTCCATTTGCTCATTAGTCAATATAAGTGCTTTATCTGAAGATAAGAAAACACTATTTTTTACCAGCAGCATTCACAGCAAGGTTAGTAGGTTTTGATTGAAAAGAAGGATGAAATAATTTTGTCATCAAAGTAGCAAGCGATTGGCTCTCCACTTAACGAGCCTATCTTACTGATGTTTAATTAAACAAGAGAAAGAGGTTTCTAATAACCATTTGTCATTGTACTAATAAAGGGAAGTTAAACTGATGCTGAAAAACATTGCCCTAACAAATGGAAGGGCAGGACTGATCAGTTTGCAACGCTGGATGTTATGGTACTACTTACCTGAAACGTTTAAGGTGTAATCTGAGAACCTGAGGTAGTCGACACACCATAAGCTGCTTCTGAGCTTCTGTGAGTATAACTGGTTTAGAAGAAAACTTCCTTCGTTTTGCTGAGGCCAAACACACAGTTAGATAATACAAATCTCAATTTCTCAATAACAGCCTTGTATTTCAGTCTAAGATTTATCCATTGGGTTTGTGTGGTCCTAAGTAGCTACTCTGTGTGCCTCCTTAAAAAGGATACACTCTGAGAGCCATTTTGCAAGGATTATTTTATGGTGCAACTATAAAATACCTGTGTGGTCATTTAGGTTAGTCACCTTAATTTAAAGAGCTGATGGGTTCTTCAGCTGCAACTATAAGAATCCCCACTAGTGTGTGATCAATCTTTATCCAAGAGAGGCATCACACTTCAAAAGATGTTTTAAACAATTCCACACTCCAGATGGGAATAGGTGTCAAGTGACCACACCAGGACTTTCCAACATACTTTTACTGTTTTCCTTCCAGGCTTTCACAGTTATTTCTTTGCACAGAGAACATATGCATGAGTACATACTGCCTTTACTCACTGTTGCACTGATCACACGCATATATCTTTCCTTCCAAAGCTTCAGTTTCTGTAAACTTGGCCAGCATCTCTGTCAGCAGGCAGGGGTACTGAGACGACATCTCCTTGCCGTTGCAGTGGTACCTCTCAGGAAACTCCAGGGACAGGTCCCAGAAAGGTTCTATAGTATTTGATTTATTGTCACAGGCAAGACACGTAACCTGTAAAACAGTATTTCACAGGCTGCTTACACTCCAAAGCTTACTTTGCTAAAATAGTGTGCTATTTAAGAAATTATAACACCCAATTTCTTTTCTCTAAAGCGCCACCTTCCAATACTGTTATCCCAAACAGGTGTATGTTATGTTTTGCTGAGAAGCAAAAGCAGTGTCAAAATGGTCTGCCTGGGACAGTCCAAGAGAAACCAGCTGGTGGAGTCTTGGGGAGTCTTTTCTCCAAAAAGGAAACAGTACAAAAGGAAACTTCACATGAGAAAGCATAGGTTAATTTAAATAAATAAAGAAAGAATAATTTAAAAATAGCTGGGGATTTTAAAGTCATATCCTTCTTACTTTGTAGGTCTTCCAGGGAAGCCTGGATTAGGAAGCACACTTCTTCAAAGAAAAATTAACAGGTAAAAACAATTTAGTTCTTCTTTCAGTAAGTGGATCCTGCGTCACACTAGGGAAAGGACAAGCAGTAAGACTACATAAAGTATCAAAGAAGTGAAGTGAGTCAACCTGGAAAATGAAGATAATACAGCAGGGGACAATTAATTTATGCTAATATTATTTAGGAAAGTAAGTTAATAGCAGCAGCTCTTCCACGCTGGAATGGCAATACATTAGGTGTCAAGTTGCAATACAGTCCTCTAATAGCCAGCTCAAGCAGGCTGTAGCAGAGTGTCACAGCACTTGAGCCTTCCTCCAAATGACCTCCACCCTTCCACAATCCACGCAGACATGTAATTTCTATTAGCAGCTGAACCTCTGGAGCAGTGAAACTCCATTTAGTTCATAAAGGATACAAAGAAACATCAGTAAATACTCTATATGTGAGACTAAAGATAGGTTCATCTCAGTAGGTTCAATACAACAAAGTACAATACAGTCCTGAAGTGTAATTACCCACGTTTTCTACTGTTAATGTATTTTTGGCTTGTAAATTGCAGCTGACCACTGACTTAAGCAGCTCTAACCTCACTGTTCTAGAAAAGATGTGCTCTGAAATGAAGTTATATTTTAATTGGACTCAGAGTGATACCTTTGACAGAACTTCCACAAGTACCCAACATGTTCCCACCGCCTTGCCTTACCTAAAAATTTAAACTTTACCACGAAGAAAGGTTAAAGGAACTCAAAATTTTCACATAGGATTGACTGTCAAGATACTGTTATTTATCAGCTCAGAATTTCTAACAGCTAGGTGTGATAAGACACTGCCATTTGTGTCTTAGAGTAACTGGAATATCAAATACCTCCCAAAGTTCACACCACAGGGATAAATAACTGCCAAATTAAATATAAGCGTGCTTCCTATTTAGGAAAACACCTCAAGTTGTTTTAAACAGCTAAATACAAAGTATGTAGTAATAAAGGAATGGAAATCCATGAGGGATGCAAATACTGGTTTTTCACAGGCACGCCTCTGTGTTGCTGTTCTGCCTAGATTCAGTGTAGTTCAGTTAGGTCAGTAAGCCCACACGAGTGTAAAAATACACCTGGTTCTGGTAAGAGCTCCTGTGTTTGCCACTGAAGGTTTGCTGCTACACAATTATTCACCCAGCTTTGGCTATTGTTTAATGATATTTATGTAAGGGCAGATCTGCCTCCTAATGCTACCTTCATCCTAGCTGCTCTTGTAATTATTTAATGCATCTCTTTATTAGCTACAACAGTTTATACACAATCTATGCATTAGCTACCTGGCGTGCATGTGTCGCTGCGTACCAGGATACACATTTAGCAGTGGAGCTAGCAAAGCTGTTAAAATAAGTTGCAAGAAGGAAACACCACTGCCTTGTTCTTAGAAAACAAAACTTCAAACATAAATGGCAGAAAGAGGAGAATCTTCTGTTTTAATTTATGCTGACAGGAGCTTCTTTTGTAAGCGCTAACATCTGGCAACGTTTCAAAGCCACAAACTATTAGTAATTCGGAGCTGGAATCTAGACTTGGAGACAAAATGATATGTTTGGCCAGAGTTCAAGCTAGCTCCAGCATAAACACAGAATGACTAATAGATTTCTGCTGTACAAATGGGTGATTTTGTTGGGCCAAAAGTTTATTTAATTGATGAGGTACTTAAGAATTTGTTGCACACAAACACACACTGGGGTTTAATGGGTTTAGGATTAAGTACATATATGAACTCAGAACAGGTAATTTTAACAAGTTCTGAAGTTTTGCATTTGGTATGCCATTAACAATCTATGTTATTTTAAGATCCTGTTTCCCAGCTAGTCAATAAATACTCTGTCAAAGAAAAAAAAAAAAAGAACCCAACGTCTGATTTTTGCCTCTCAGTAACACAAACAATGCAACAGTGCTGCTTCTCACCTCTTCATGCAGCTGTGAGCAAACCCGATCTGTATTCATAAAATCCTGCACCGATACGGAGCTGCACTGACTTCCTAAATGCAAGACACTCCTCCCCCCCACACCATGAGGCTGCAGCAGAGCTCAACTCTTTAAGAGTTGTTTGGGCTTTGCATACTTGCCACCAGCCAACTAACCTGACGTGTATTTGGGTAAGCAATACAGGCACCGTCGTCGTATCAGCCGCCGTGCACCAACCGCTCCTGTACACACTCGCTCTCAATGGCACATGAGATAATTTAGGGCTGGAACAAAGGTTGGAAGTGTTTTTCTTAGCCAGGCCCAAGTTTATGAACTGGATTACTCAACACATATGAGGATCCCTTCCCTTCTGTGGAATCCCTCTGCGCTGGCCTGACCATCAGCACCGGCTTCACAACGCTCCCATCACCTCTCTCTCCATCCTCAAAGGGACTCCTGTACCTCACTCTCTGCTACCACTCCTACACTACAACCCAGGCTTGCTTTTTTTATGAAAAGCAGAGAAATCATATACTCTGCTCAGAAGCTGGTTGAACGATTTCTGAGAGTTTTATTTAAAAAAAAAAATAAATAACACCTCCTTCCCCCCCCCCCAAACCAAACACTAACTCAAAGGGCTGGCAAAAACTTAATGTATCTGTCAAATGTAACTCCTCTTTATGCTATGAGTATGCACAACAGCAATAGCATCTGCTCTAGCAGTCTGGTTAGTGAAGTGTATCTTTTTTTGTGACTGTATGTTACAAATTCAGTTTGATTTAACCTCCCCATTATATGCCCTAACTGCTATTTTAGGAAGCCTTAATACTGTGATTCATAACAAAGTTTACATTAAGAGTAAAGAAAGTTAAACCACTGCTTTTAACTAGTCTGAAAACTCCACCTTCTCTTCTGCCCTGGCCACCCTCTCGTGCCTCAAAACATTGGTATTATGCAGAATTGTGTGGTTAAAGCTTCAGCATTCAATCGTGGGCCAAAGGCCAGACTGAAAAGAGCTGGATCAAATTGCTTGATTCAAGCTAAGCATGCAGGCCACTCAGACAAGCATCACTGTGCCCACCATAATTTGATGGACAGCCACTGCCCTGCATGGTGTTCAGCCTAAATGCAGCCAAAGGAAACAGTTAACATATTGCTGCAGAAGAAGCCAACTCCATCATCAACTGTTGCCTATGCTCCCTGTGCCCATATGGAATAGACAACTGTTAACATCTCTGCTCTGATTCTGTTTTGGTTTTTAAGAACAGCAAGATGGCTGGTCCCTTTTTTGTCCTTCCACTACTAAAGCTTTCACTATGAGACACAGACAGAAAAGGTAGTAATTGACTTTTTCCCCAGCAGAGTAATCAAAGTAGAAGGGGATTCCCAAGAATGCTGCTATAACACAGAATTCCAGGTGACAGTTCATGTCTCCTGAGTTATAAACAGAACTAAGCTTTGCAGTGAAGAGCATACGCCATCCTGAAAATGATCTGTGTCTACTTAACAGAATGATGTAAGCATAACCTTAGCAAACTGTGGTCTGTGATTCAGTGGCCTTCTATACTATAGATTAACCTAAAATGTCACCTTCATCTTGTGTGGGAAGCAACTTTGCAACCCATTTTGTGATTCAGGAAACCCATAAAAGCAGAGACTAATAGCAGGATACGGGTCATGGATGGTCTGAGTCCAAATCCTCCTGTTACCCACCTGACGTTCTCAGTTTTCAGTAGTCTGATCATCGTGAGACTGGAGATGCAGCACTGCACCACAGTTACCCTCAGCATTCTCCCTCAAACTTTAACTCACAGCATAGTACCCAGAACTGAAGGGCTTCAAACAACCCACAGGTTGCACATTTCTGCATCTCTCAGCCAGTCTGTCCTGAAATACACGAGCTGAGCAAGGAAGTAGAGCAAGACTTGCAAGGGGGGGGGGCGCTGCAAATTTTACACACTACATTGGTTAGAACCTACTTCACTTGCTGAGTGTTAGCATATTCATTTCTCTTGAGCTACTGCTACTCCACCATGAGGAACAGGGGCGCGGTGGGGTGGTGCATTTTGCTCAAATTCTGCCTTAAATATGTTCAATAAATATTCAAACTATTTGTGGGAGGCTTTTTCTAAGTATGCCTAGAGATACCAAAAGCAAGTTCTTAGTAGGCACTGCTCTAATAAATGGCAAATTACTGGGGAAAGGACCTCATACAGCCTAAGACAGGTTTGTCCTAAGAAAAGTAACTAATCTCAACTTTGCTGTACAGGAAATTCTTTCACTACTGTTGGGTGTTGCTGTAATAGACATCTATGCAGAGAGCTCTATATGAGGCACCAGACTGAAAAACATTGGAATCCTCACAAGATATTTTCAAAACCCAGCCAAAACAGAACAGTCTCTAAAGGGTTCCTCACCACTCCAAAGAGATGTTAAAATGATATTGTCTAGGTAATTCTTTGATAATTTACATAAAAATTGGTTTTAATCAACTGCACTCTATAAAGAAATCATCAACTACTTACTGCTTTGCAACACTGCATTTCTAATTCAAGTCGTTTTCTTCATAGGATTATTTAAATTTTCTTCCCTGAACTAGGCAGCCAAGCAGCTTTCACATAAATCCACACAAACTTTATTTTTTATCTCCCAAACTGGGCCTTTTTTAGCCACAGAAAACATCAACTGTCCTTCTCCCTCGGCTTGCCTAGAATTAGAAACTATCCCCGATTAAACTGAAAGAACAGAAAGAGCTGGCTGATGGCAGCAAGGCCACTCCCCCATCTTTGAAAGGTCCTGGTAGGGTCATGGCAATCAGGGCAGGTACCCAAGGACAAGAATAAAGCAAGTATCACCTCCGGTCTTCAAGAAGGAAGACCTTGGCTTGAAGGAGCTACAAGCCAATCAGCATCACCTTGATCTGTGAGAAGATTGACAGAACAAATAATTCTGGAAACCATTTCCAAAGATATTAAATAAAATACTATGATTGGATGCAGACACTGTGGATTTACGATGGCAAACTCATGCTTGACTGAGAGCTGCCCTTCTACAATGAGATGACTGGTTCAGATAACCAGTGGATGTAGCTTATCTTTAGTGAGGCTTTCAACATGGTTATCCCATAACAGGCCCACAGAAAAAATTATGAAGTGCACACTAGATAAATGAATAGCAAAGTGGACCAGAAACTGAACAAACTGCCAGGCTCAACACAGTGTGGACAGCGGCATGAGATGCAGCTGAAGCTCAGCCACTACCAGTGTGCCCAGCAGGAGATACTGTTAAACCCTCCACAAGTCTGCAGATGATCCAGAACTGGGATCAGTGTCTGATACACCAGAGGGTCCTGCTGCCACCCAGCAGGAGGGGGACAGGCTGGGGCCATGGGCCCACAGAAACCTCACACAGCTCAACAAAGGGAAAGGCCAAGCCCTGTGCCTGAGCAGGGATAACCCCAGGCGCCAGCACAGGCCGGGAAGCAGCTCCCCAGAGAAGGACCTTGGGGCCTTGGTGAACAAGATGACCCTGAGCCAGCAACGCACCCCTGCAGCGAAGCCAGCAAGCAGGACCAGGGAAGTGACCCTTCCCTCTCCTCTGCCCTGCATCCAGTACTGCCTTTCCCAATACAAGATGCAGCCAGCAAAGGGCCAGGAAAATGATCACGGGCTGGGAGCATCTGACACACAAGGAGAGGCTGGGAGAGCTGTGAGTGTTCAGCCTCAGGGGAAGTGGAGTGAGGCTCAGCAGCAGGACAGGAGGAAACAGGCACACATGGAAACACAGGCAGTTCCACAGAACAAACAACTCTTTTTTTCTCTGTGAGGATGGCCTAGCGCTGGCATGGAGTACCAGAGAGGTTCTGGTGTCTCCATCCTTGGCTCTACTGAAAACCCAGGTGCATGCAGCCCTGTGCAACCTGCTCTAGAGGATGCTGTTCTGAGCAGAGCAGGTTAGATGAGTGTGTAAACACATGTGTACGTGCACAAGTGCATGTGAACTTGAGTGTCAGGAATTTGTTATGAAAATCAAGCATGAATACTGAGCAACTGAAGGAAGACAATCTCTGCTAACAAAAATGTTTCCTAAAATAATCATTTGATGTTCAGGGACTATTCTAACTAGTTATTTTGTTACTATTAGATTCAAATATACCTCTACATCTCTGCACACACAAAATTAAGAATAGCAAGAGATTAATAATTTGCATTATTATTTTGACATTATTTGAAAGTAAAAAATATTTTAAATCATCCTCTCTGGCTTACAGAAAAGTCTGGGGTTTCTTCTGATAATTCTCATGACAAGGCTTATTTTGAACTTTAAGAAGTTTTTTTATGGCTTTACCAACTCAGTGGACAAAATCAGCACAAGAAACATGACACATTCAGTATCTGTTTTCCTTAATAACTACCACTTCTTGGTTCCAGAAGGATTTGTACTATATGGTCTGAACTGGGGGACAGATATGCTGGAGAATTCACCTGAGGCTGTAATATCAAGAGTGTCTCAAAATCAGCTGTATCTTTCACCATTTTTGATGACTTAATAGTCTTGACTCAAGACTTTTTGTTTGAGCCAATATTACATATTATTTTAATTTTTAAATCTTAAAAAATGCAGTCCAAAATGGCCCTCTAACTTTCCAGCAGTCAAAACCTGTGTATTTACTGTTATCCTAAGAGTAAACCAATTTAGTTAAAAAGCTGAACTTCAACATGTAAAAGCTACAAGATTTTGCCAGCACAAGTATCTGCAAATTTCCTAGATCTGCTAGACTAGCTTCTTAGGTGAGATAAATTGTCTAGATCATCTTTTACAACTACTTAACAGTAGCTTCCCTGTCTCCCTCTTCCCATATAAATCATCTTGACAATAAATTTAATACTGGCCTAACCACACACACCAGAGCTTCTGCTAGTATGATTTCTGCAGACATGTGGGGCATCACTATCCCAATGCAGCACAGAAAAAATAGATTTACTTCAAAAGGTAAAATCTGCTATTTCCATTTCTGATGGTTTTTTGGTTGGTTGGTTTGTTTTTAAAACACACCTGCCCACTTCCTGCTTAACAGAGACAAAACTTGAAATTAGGTAAGTTTTAGAATGGCTGCATACTTTGCTATTTAGCTGGGAACTTTTTAAAAACCCAAGCTCACAAGCTAAAACACTCTTGAGGGAGATGGTGCTTAACCTGCTTGAATTCTTGAGGTGCACTTCAGAGACCTGTGGATCGGTATGGATCAGTTTAACAACTGGCATCTAACTTCGGAGCACAGGTATTTTCCTCCTTTCCAGTTGAAGGATCAAGGCCAGGAGAATATGTATCTTCCAGAAGAGTACAAGCACTGAGGCACTGAAGACAACTGGAATTTTAGTAGATATATTGGCAGTTGCTAGCAGTCATAGTGGGGTTGAGAAGGATGCACCACCACTGCAGCAGATCAGGCCCCTGAAAGCACAGATTTGCAAGATACAGGCTCCTTTGCCCAGTAAGTGCTACAGCTCTAGGCAACGACTGGAGAAAGATTAGCACGTGAAAAGGGAAAGAATAGAGGGAAAGGGTTTTGTAGCTGTATGTATCCTTCCTTCCTTAGATGTACTGGGTAGTGAAGCTGCATGGTCTGTACTGCAGAGTAAAAAGTTCTAATCCTAAAAAGGATACTGGACTAATAATAAGAAGAAAATCAAGATATAACCCACCCATGCTATTCTTTGAGTTACTCATTACCTAACCTAGTAGTCCATAAAAACAGAAAAAGACTTCAAGTAGTGGATGAGGAAGACTTACTTACTTTACATCAGCTGAGAACATAAAAACAATCAACTCATCACCTTAAGCTTTTTCTAGTTATCAGAAAGTGGTAAGATTCTCATCACACACTTCTTTCTTAATCTCACATCCTAAATTCAGACCCGGTGCTGAAACAGACATTTCAACAGCAACAGAATCGATGGCAAACTCGGGGTTATGGCTTTCCTTCAAGTTTAAATAGAAAGCTAGAAGAGGGAAATGTTTTATTGCACACGAGAAAGCAATATGAAACCTAAGTAAGCATACAGCTTATCTGAATTCTAAGTGATCCTCTGTGTACCCTGTATCAAGAAGAGTTCACAGGATTTCTAGGGTTTGAAGGTTAAGACCACTGACTTGACTATCTGACAGAAGGGGTAGTAACTTTTTAGTGATCCTAAACTGCTGCACAATTAACAAGCTTCTCAATACCCCTCCTTCACCGAATTAAGATGTAGATTATTACATACTCTAGACTAAAATCCCATCCCATTTTAAATAATTTTAATAAATGCAGCAGGCGACAGTTTCAACTATCTTCTTGAGAGAAGCTGTGAACTGCTTGTAGGTAGATGAAGTTAAGCCTACAAGGGCAAAGTGTACACTCCCTGCTTTAAAAGCTAACATTGTCAAGGAATAAAATGCACTTTTTCTTCAACACTGCATGGATGTATTCTTGCCTTTTTAAACTTAATTATAGCTGTTTGTGCCAGTTTTGACAAAGGCCTAAGATCATGATGCAGGAATCTTCCTGAGGAGAGGGAAATACCTGCTTAGTAAGATGTTTTTTAAGCTCATCCTTCTCCATGTGCAAACACCTCAGTCAGAATCATTGTGACCTAAAGAAATCTTATCAAGGAGGAAATTTAGATCTTCAGGAGTTACCTTTTCCTTTGAATACTTATCATGTTAAGTGAAGAATGTTAGTGAAGACTAAACTGGAAAAAAGGAGTGGCAGAAGATAAAGGGAACTTTAGGAGGTCAAGTGTTGGACGCTGGGAACTAACTGCCACATGAGTCAGGGGGAAAAAAATCACAACAGGTAACAGCCTTAATAATCTTTCCCTTGTCCCTCTCACTTGAGGCATTCTGAAAATCATCAAGGCTGTATTTTGCACTTAGACATTAACCAGCTGCAGCAAAAGAGCCGTGTGTTGTAACCACAAAAGTCACAGGATGGCTCAAAACTGTTTAATTTCCTTTCAGTCTTACTCGATGACACTTGAGTGAATTCTCACTATTCCCCTCCCTGGTTTCAGGAAGGTGGGAGGGTTTCTAGTCAACAAGCCTCTTCACATAACAAAGCTAGAAACATGTGAAAGAAGTGGTACTACTGAAACAATCCTTGTGTCTTCAAAGCCTTGAACTTTTTTTTTTTTTAAATTAATCTTCAATGAAGGCTTGAAATGCAACCAAACCGTGTCAGCACACTGAAGCAACTACTTTGCTTAACAAAGTTACAATTTTTGAGAGGAATGTGGTTTTCAAATAGAAAGGTTTAATCACAGAATATACTAGACACGTTAGCACAAAGCTGATACCATGATATGTTAACTGCCCTGAGGAAAGGAAGTATGCCAACAGAGATGCTCTTCCACTGGGCCAAACTAGAGGCAGAGAGTGATCTGGTTTTATTAGTAGATAGACGAATTTCTCATAGCTATGCAAAAGCTAAGATGACCTAGAAGCTAACAGATGCTGCAAACAACTTTCATTTTAAAAGTCCTGTTATCACAAAGCCTACTGATACCACAGCAGTAAACAATGCTGACTTTACAAAAAACGAACACTGGGGTTTCCAGCTTCACATTTATATTACACCAGCAATCCGAGAGTCCGAATACTGAGCACATCTGTGCTAAGCCTCTCCTCCTTTACACAACATAGCCATTAAGCGCTCCTGCACTCCCCTCAATTAACGTGCGCATGCATACTAAAGACCAATTCCAGGGGGACAAGACCTTCTCAAGCCCTGTTACCGCCGCAACGTGGTTAAGTCTTTAGATGAGCTGAACAGAAACCCGCATTTGTTTCTTCAGTCAGTTCTCAGGCGTTTCTACACGCACGCAGCTGGGATACGCGTAACAGTAAGCGGGCACACTGAAGTACTTAAAAGGAAGCCGGGGAGAAGGAAACAAAAGAGTAGTCAGGCAGAAAAAAAAAGGAAAACAACCATTGTCTCCACCTCACTAATTTGGTTCCTGTGTTGACAGAGCCTGCTGTATCTTTGTGTTGTAACAGAAAAGTGGTATTCCTGACAGGCAATTACTCTCTAGGCATGAATCTCAAATTCAAGCTATTTACTGATAAAATTCCCTGCTTGGCATCCATTACTTAATCAGTTTTCACTTAGAAGAGATTAACACCTTCCTTAACACCTTTTATCTAGTATCACCATGGTGATAAACTAGATGCTTGAAATTCTAAATTCTTTATTCCTGCAAATTAGCTGGTGCTAATAGCAAAATCCGGTTATTTCCTAGTAGTTGCAAAAGTGTGCTTTAAAATACAAATGTTACCCTTACGATTATCAGGTGACTTTTCTATTTAAAGTTTTAGGAGTATCCAAACGACCCTTCTTCTGAAAGTGTGCATATTATATGATCTCCACCCCTCCTCAGTAGTTATAAATGTATTAACCTTTGAGGTATGCCCATCACTGACCAGTATGAATCATTACACACCTTAAAAAAAAATTATAAATCATACCTGACTTAATAGCTGTCCATGAAAAATGTTGTTAACCACATTCAAAACCTGTTTTATAAGTTTTCTTTGAGAAGCAGGGATGAGAGCTGGGTATCTGGTCCCTGTAGTCTCCAGTTCCTGCTGCACTTTATCCAAAAGTTCACAGAGGAATTCCTGAGCATCTTGTTGGGCATATCCTCTGAAGGCTGGAATTAGTCTCCACACAGAATGAAGCATGGCAAAAGGAGACACCAGTGCCCATTTGCCAGACCACATAACTTGGAACAGAGTATGCAGCTCGTGACAGAGGGAAATATGCTTTGAACTGGGCTCCCTGGGCTGAATAAGTTCCATATTTCTACTTTTTGATGCTCCTCCACTTAATCCAGAGGATAAACTAGGCCGCCTCACAGAAGAGGATCCCTTTACTTTCTCTTGGTTCTCATTCACGTGTAACGTTGATGCAGCTACTGACAGATGTTTAGATGAAGACCTGGTTTTACCACTGGTTGCTGTTGCCAGCAGTTCCTGAGTTTGGTTGAGATCAAGCTTTAAAAAGCATTCTCGAAAAATAAGCAAGTGACTTAATACCTGCAGGACAGAGTTCATATAGCACGTATTCCCCAGGTTTCTCAGTCCTGTTACCCCAGGAGTCACCGTGGGCCTTCGTTTAAGTGGAGAGTCACTGATTTTTTTCAATCTTACTTCATCTGAGGTATATGTTTTTTCCAACTCTGCCACAGATTCCATGCTCTGTGATGTTTTTTGCAGGCAGGGTGCTGTTTCTGAGGACATTCTAATCTTATTTTGTAAACGACTGCTCTTTCTTGGAGGCATCTTTTCCATCTCTGCTTTCCACTCACGCTTTCTTTCTTGCCTTCTCTTCCTAGCTTTGTCCCTTCTTTCCTCTGCTTCTTCCCGACGCCTTTCTTCTTCCAAAATCTTTTTTCCAGTAGGTGTCAGCTCAAGCCATGACCTGAATATTTTGCCCAGGAGCGCGCGCCGCCGGTGCCAGAGAGCTGTGAACATGCGATCTTCATTCCAAAGCAAGGCTTGAGCACCACCATGTGAAAGGTAAGAATCATCACTGGCACCCATAGAACGCAAAGTCCTCCCACTTCGAGTAGTGCACTCATAGTTTTGACTCTTGATTGCACTTAATGTGCTTCGCAACAGTTTCAAGTCCCCGGTTGCGTTATCATTAAGAACGTAATCATCACAGAGATAACAGAACACATACAGCTCGTTTACTTCTAATGCCACTGGGTGACTGCTCTCCTGAAAGTGCTTTAGTGCATGTTCTTCAATGAATCTTCCACAGGCCACATGTGAGCAGCTGAGGCACGCCCAGACAGACTCCGTAGTATTGCAGTCCGCACAATGCCATTTCTGAGGATTCAGAATGGAGTGGTCTTGAGCCAGCCGCAGGCGACCTATGTGCTTACATTTATCCATTGTTAAAACTGGGATTGCAGAGATAAGCTGGCAGGACACATCATCCAAACTATTTTCTGTTCATGATATTTCAATCTGCAACTGAAAAAAAAAGAAAAACCTCTAAGTTACAGCGCATGAACACCCAACTCCATCACTTCACAGGGGTCAGTATATATACTCAATCACACTCAAGATCACGATCCCACCAAGCATACAAAGGCAGCCAGTCATGTGGAGCCACAGTCAAGGCATCACCACAGCAGTTCAGACCACTGTTTACATTCCCAGTACCTTCTGGGATTTAAGCATACTAATTACACACTTTTGATGGGGCCTGTTTTTTCAAAGGAGCACAGATTTAGCTGGAAGACAGTGTTATGGAGCTCGGATACAGACACAAAATGGGACAGCATGCTCAGAAAAGCTGTGGATGCCTCATCCACTGCACGTGTTCAAGGCCAGGTTGAGGGGGGGGGGGGAGGGACTTTGAGCAATCTGCCCATGGTAGGGGGCTTGGCCTAGACGATCTTTGAAGGTCCCTTCTGTATTCCTGCGATTCTAAAATGCTCCCATTAATCCTATCCCTAAGCATACAGGTGCAGAAGTGCAAAGTTCACCTAAATTTATTATGCTTACACAGTGCCAACAGTTCAGACAAACTATACAACTCAAACCCTTAATTAAACCACACCCCTAACTAAATCACTGCACCTTTGTGCTCAGGCAAACCCATTATACCAGTGTTTTCTCCGATAATGTATCTTAAATAAGTACATTTTAGCATGTCATCCTAACACCTCTGAAAGACAATGACCTGGAAAAGTAGATTCTGCTTTCTTCATTAAGACAGAAATACCTTAGTGAGTATCTAATATATCGAAATGATTATCAGTTTAATTACAGGTAAGTAAACCATGTTACAAAAACACTGAGTGATTTAGACAACTCTGGATAAAACCCAAAATACTATATTCCTGCTGCTATTCTTGAATATGCTAATATTTTTCTATTTTTAAAGTTCTGAAATAGACGGTAATATGTTACTCAATTTGGAACAGATGTTCGAGTTTGAATAAGCAGAAGAGTGAGGGAACCCTAATGTGCAGTGGCATGACACCACTATAGGAAGGGAAAAGGTAAAAAGTTGCAGCTGGGTAGGAAAGCAGCTTTATCTTTCATCTGGTACTTAGATAAAACGTGTCTTGAAGAGATTTAACAAATCAAAAAAGAAAAAAAAAAAAGCCTGATTCGGTTAACTGGCTTTTAAAACGTTACAGAGACCAGCATAAGAGCAGCTGTAACTCTGGAAGCACACGGCCAGCACTGCACGTGTTGTGTAGGTTTTATTCTGCCAGACAGAAAAGGTTGAGCTGGCTGTAGTGAAACCAATAAAGAGCACGGAGTTTTAGATGCCTGTATTTCTCATTCCATTTATTTAAGAGTTGTCTCCAGTCCACACTCACTGCACTGAAAAATCTCAGGCGCCGTGACCTCTGGGTACCCATTCAGTAACTCCCAGATTAAATACTAGCCACAGTGTATTGGGGTGGGGTGTGTGTGTGTGTGTGTGTGTGTGTGTGAAGATCCCTTGTGTGCTCTGGTCAGCAGATCACAAAAATAATGGCTTGCTGAACTTTTTCAGCTTGCTAGCATCCATAACATTCATTCCTTCTAAAAGACAGTCTATTCATAGGCTGCTAATGAGATTCTTTTACAGAGAGTCGTGCATACTAAGTTTGCTTTTTATACTGTCTATAAATAAGACCAGTAAATTTATCCCATGTCTTCTCCTGGTCCAACAACCCGTTTCCCCCAACAAAGCCGTGCTGTCCTAACGCTGATAAAATCCACATAGATTTCAGGGGAGTTGAACTTCGCATCTTAATTCTTCTTGGAATACCAAAGCAATACCTATGTAAAGCATGCTGAGAGAATTCAATGTGGTAGACATGATTTTAAGAGACTAGACTCATCTTTGTGGGTTTTTGGGGCTATCAGAAGTAGATTCTCCTGCATAACGTATTAGTAACGGTCCTTCCCAGCAGCCTAGAAAAGGAACACTAAACCCTGCCATCCCACAGGGCTGTCACACACAGCAATGCTGTCAGTCACAGGAGCCTGACAGGTCGACCCTTTCTGGTTTTGTTAAAGTCACTGTGTAAACACCGTGCCTTAATCTTTCCTCCTTTCTAATATAATACGGCCAGAAAAATCTGGGTTTCCCAATTTTAAAAATGTTGCTAAGAGTGAAACTACTTACATGCCTCACAACGCAAGCAGACACACTGGACTGAGGACAAAAATAGCTTGCTGATTTCGGGACGACCACTGTGTGAAAACCAGGGTTGCACAATCAAGCTCTTCATGCAAAAGCAGCACGATTCTACGAAAGCATAAGATCAGCGCCTTGAAGAGAAAAACCTAAACCCCCAGCTCCCCCACCATCAACCAAGCCAGCATGACATTTTCCCACCTACGTCGACGATGTGTGCAGAAAGGAGACGGAGTGGAGTAAAAAGGGGAGGGGGGAGGGAAGGGGGTGGAAACATCTTGGCGTAGGAGAAGTCTTTTCTTTGAAGAAAACGTGAAGAAATGAAAATGCAGAGTTCGGTCAAAAAAAGAAGTAACAGAAAAGACTACTAAAAAGCTACAAGCGTAGAAGGTGAGTCTAAGGAAACTTCTGCTGGATGTCAAGCAGTAACACCCAGAGCACGAATGTTTAAATCCGCGGGGCACTAAGTACCCGGGACCACATCGAGTCACAAAACTTTAACACTTTACCTTAGAACCAAGGCTTGGCAAGACAAAATAGCCCAGGGGAACTAAAACCAAAACGAGAGCGACGCGACAGATAACGGGGAAGAAACCTTAAGAATTCTGCGTGCTCATTCCCACGCCTGCTAGAGAGCTGTAGCTGGAACAAAATGGTACAAGCAAATGCCCCCAACATTAAAATTCCCTAAAGAAAGTTATTCAGCGCTAGTTTCTGCATTCTTCTCTCCCGAGGTTCAGTTCTGTGCACACACACAAAGAAACTTGTGAATTAGTTGACCAGCACTTCAGAGATCAAGCCTTTCCCCACCACCACCCCCCCACCGTGTACTTAGCACAGACCTGAGCCGAAGTAGTAAGCAAAGTAACAAGTCCTAACTGAAAGCATTACGTCGGCTGAGAAAACAAGATAATTACAAAAGGGTTTTTTTCTCCTTGAGCCGAAGTTTCACAAGCTGGAAATAACGATATACGGGGGAGGATTTGTTTCCCTTTAAACCGTATTTCAACCCTGTTGATGTGCTTTTCTTTCTATAGTTTCGCTGAAGAATGGCTGGCAAAACGTGTGTTTTGGGGTAACTCGCCAGCTGAAGAAGTACTCGGTGTAAAAAAAACTCCAACTTATGAGTCAAGATCTTTTTCTTCCATTTGTGTCCAAGGAAACAAATGAAGATTCGTCTTCGCAGCTGACATTTTAAAATTTAATTGGAAATAAACCCAAAATGAAATCTTTTTTCCCTTAGTCACTACTTTCGTAATTAATTGCTTGGCACTTAAATGAAAAATCAAACCGACTCTATCTCCAGCGTTAAGAGCAGAGATGAAGGACATAGTTTGACTAATACAAATACACACTATGTGTGTGCCCGTGTGTCCCATCAATACTCTGGCTTCTAAATCAGATGACACTTTACCCAGTGAGTTTCATCAGGTTGAGAGTACCTGTTTAAGACCTGAGAAGAAAAAAAAAAAACCAACAACCACCAAGAATCATGGGAATTCGGACAACTGAAAAAGTTTTAAGTAACAAGTATCCCAACTGGAAGGCAGCTATACCTCTGAGTACTGCTTTCTTCAACAGCTTTACTCGTTAACTTTTTTGAAGAGAACAACCCAACAAAACACTTAAGTAAGTTCAAGCCGCAGTAGAGTCCTGCAGGCAAAAAGAGTAAAACTTTTAAAAAAAAAAAAAAATTAAAAAAAAAGATCAAAGCGGCACTCCTGAAGGGAATTTTGTAACTTATTTCCGATTTTAACAGCACATCCTGTGACCAGCAAGCCCGCCAGCGTCCCTTCGGCGGAGCCATCGGCACACAGCGTCGTTTTAACCTTGGGGTTTTTTGTCTTCCCGCCACCCCAGGAATGTACACACAGCGTGCTGCCTGGATGGAGCCGCTCTCACCGGCGCACCAGGCACCGGGCCGGCGTTACACTCGGGGTCTCCCACCGCAGATACCCCCCGCGCATTCCCTGATGTTGAGAAACTCAAGGTAAACAAGCAGTTCAGACTGGAGCGCTTTCACAGAAGAAGCAGGAGACACCCCTCACCGCCCCCCCCCCCCCGAAAAAAGCCGAACCAAAGCAAACCGCAGAGCCCCGCGGCAGTAGCTGTTGCTCTGTGTTTACACGTGACGGCTCGGCCCATTTATAAAAAGACGCATCTCTGACAGCTCCTCGGACACCGCCTGGCTCCTGCTCTGACAGTCCGGCAAGCCAAGGCTGAGTTCACCACCCACGGCTCGATCCCGGGGGCTTCAAGAGCGCCCAGGACTCTGTGGGTAAGAGAGGTCAGGTCCAGCCCTTCCCAGCGCCCGGCGACATGGCGCGACCCGGAGCCTCTCGCCGACCACAGCGGCAATACGAGACCCCCCGAGCGGCCGGCCTGGCAGCCCTACTGCCCACGGCGCGGCTCGGCGCGGCTCTCTACACCTTCTCCACCCCCACCCTTCCCGGTCTCCCTCAGCTCCACGCCTTACCGACCCCTCCGGGGGCGGGCACAGGGACCGGGCCCCACGCCACACACCGAGAGCGGCGGGACGCCTCTTGCCCCGGGCCGGCAGGGAACGACGGTCCCGAGCGCGCTGCTCTCCCGCCAGAGCCGACGGCACGGCCGCAGCAAGCTCCCCTCGGCCCCGTGCCGGCGGCTCACCCGGCCCCACGCCGTGCCCGGTCCGCCCCGGCGGCAACGAGCGCCCCCTCCTCAGGTGCCCCTTGGCGGGGAAAGAAGTGCCACCGCCTTTCCCCCGGCGAAAGACGTGCCACCGCCTCCCGCCCTCCGCCCCTTTAGCCGGGCACCTGCCCCCCGTGGGGTTCCCGCCGGCCGTCCCCAGGCGGCGGGGTAGCAGAGGCGCCGTCCCGCTCCCGCCGTCCGCCCCCGCACGCACCCGTCACCCGCCGCTGCCGCCATCTTGGGCGCCCCGACCCGGAGCCTCCTCGGAGCGGCCCCTCGGCGACGTCAGCGCCGCGCGGAGGCCACCCCTCAACATCGCCCCCCCCCCCCCCCGCGCCTCCCGCCTGCTCCGGGGATCCCCGCGCCCGCCCCCCTCTCGCCAAGGCCGCCCGCCCAGAGGTGGGGAGCGGGCGTAGTGGGGGGAGCCGCGGGGAGACAAGCGCGTCGAGCCGGCGGGGCACACCGCTCGGGCCCCCTCCCCAACCCCGCCACACGCGTGCCCCGGGCTGGGCCGTCCCGCACTCACCTGCCGGGCGCGGGGCGGGAAGGGCCGATCGCCATGTGCCAGCGGCCGCTCTGTCACCAGATTTGTAGTGGCAACCGAAGTCCTTCCCACGTCTCCTCCCACCTCCCCTGGCCTCCCCCGCCCGCCGTCGGCCCGCGGCCGGGCCAAGCGGGCAGTTCCCGCGGGGCCGGGCGTAGGAAGCTGGGCGGGAGCCGGCGGAGGCGCGGCGGGGCCGCTGCCCTCCTAGGGTGGCAGGGCGCTGGGCCGAGGCGGGCGGGCGTTTGGAATCGGTTGGGACCGAGGGGCTAGCTCTGCCCCGGCCCGTGCAGGCAGGGCACCTGTTTTCCCTGGGGCCGGTCTGTACCCTGGAGAAAAAGAGGGGCCTGGTAGCCTCAGTTCTCCTCCAGTAGTGCTTTCCAGTTCTCGCTGTTTCTAATGCTTACCCGCAGCGGGCTGCCCTCGTACTGTCAGTCTTAGGCTCCGGTCGTGTTTGGTCTGGGTTGGCATCGTCCCTGTTAAGCCAGAGTAAGACCTCAGTTTGCATTTCGCCTCGCTGGCTAGGCACAGCGCTGCACGCCCGGTGTCACCCACCCGCACCCCGGGGTTTGCAGGTGCTGCTGGGAGCCATGCCTGGCCTCACCGCTGCCTGGGGTCCGCCTGCCGCAACGTGACGGCCACCCACGCTTTCTGGGGGGGATCCCAAACTCCACATCTCCCCGTGCGTGTTTGTGGAAAACCTGTACGAAGCAGCTCAGGCAAAAACCAACTCGGTTCTTACCAGGCCTCTTGCCTGCCGGTTGAGTACATTTTCAGTCTCAGGTTTCATTACAGAAACCTAAATAGGCAAAAAAATTTGTAAACTTATATCCTGCAGATGTCCTGGTTCGTAAACTTGAAGCGTCTTTACAAACTAAAGTGTCTGAAATGCAGCCAGCTCTTTTTACATGATTTCCAGTTCTGTTTGTGCTGAACTGAGTTAACTTAGACTTTGTGCACGCCTTCTGCTCTTCCCTGGGCTGTAACTGAGCAGCCTGCCTGTCTCTGGAGCAAGAGGTGAAGCACCTTCCTGAGTGGGGTGATGTAGGTTTTTTCCACCCATGCAGGTCGGATTTTTTTTTGGTTTATACGAAACGACCCAGAAAGATGGTGTGCAGTGCTCCTGCCTGTCGCAGAACGTGGTCGAGGTGTACCTGTGTGTGTGTGCTGCTGCTTAGCCATGAGTGGTGGTTTGGGGCAGAGCGCGAGCGCCTCAGATCCGCCCTCTCGTTTTGGGTCCGCTATGCGTCATGATGCTTTCATGACAGCATCAGAATCTCACACATCTGTTTCTGTGCTTCTAATTCTGTCATCGCAGAAAATGTGTTTTTAGTTTAAAACTTAAAATGAAGTCTATAATCCCTGCTACTCTCAGTTCTCCTCCAGTAGTGCTTTCCAGTTCTCGCTGTTTCTAATGAGACCTCTGAGGCGTGTTAGCAGGATGTGGCCAGGAAAGACACAGCTCGGTTTTTCTGCAGGGTCAACTTTATCATGGTGCTTTCAGAAGCCCATAAAAAGTCTACACGGATAAACTAAACTCACCAGGCTTCTCTCATGATTTCAGTGTGTTTCTAAATTGTTACTTTAAAGTGAGGAATGCCATTGCCTAATCAAAATATTTATGAAAACTGTTCAGGCACAGTGATTCCACATAAATGCCCATCCCTCTTAGGTGTTTTTAAGACAACTTTCTCAATTTTCAAAAACCTCTATTTTGTTGAGTTACAACCTCCATATTTAACAGCATCAGTTTGTTCTTCAGCCATAGTTGGGAAACTTAGCTCTACTGCAGTGATATGTCACCAGAATCTAGTTAAAGTACTCTCACACTCAGTATCTAAATGCAGTTCTGCGTGCATGACTGTCTGTTGGTTAAATGTGTGTTGAATCTGCTCTCAAGACCAGAAAGACTCACTATGCCTACTGTAATCTCTCCAACTGCATTTGCAGGTTGCCTTCTCTGAACTCCTCAGCCCCTGGAAGCATCCAGAGTACCCAAGCTCCTGATGCCTCCCCACACGTTGCATGTTTTGTCTGTGTGGATGAAGTCTAGGTGAGGATCAGGGTATTACTCATTCAGGGAACCGAGAGATATCCCAACTCCTGCTTTTCCTAAGCATCCAGGGGAGACTTCGACCCTGGGAGCCCCACAGGAAGGCCAGGGCCAGCAATGCAAATGGAGAATGGTGGCTCTCAGCCATGCATATGCTTAACCCTGCTCCAGAGCAGATTACCCCCTCAGACACAGCCTGAGGAGGAGTTGTCACCAACCCCCTTCATACCCTAAATGGCCACTTTTAGCATCCATTCCCAAAGCGATTATTTAATGCTCAAAAAACCTGTATTTAATGTTTTGGGTTTTTTTTTTACCTTGGTAGCTAGTCATGTCTGCACTGCACAGCGCTGCCCATTTTCTCAAACCCGTGCCTGTGACTATCTTTCAAAACCCTGTTCTACTGATAACAGAGATTTGTCACTCTCTACTATCTCTCTGGTATCTGATTTAACACAGAATAAAGTTCCTTTTTGTGAGTGTGTGTGTCCAGGGTTCCCTGTGCAAATGGACAACACTTCAGCAGATTATCACTAGGCACCCTTATGGGGATAGGGCAGCCTTCAGTTTCTACTCCTGCGTGTTTATTGCCAAGGATTGATTTGGAGTTGGGATATTGCTCTGGCGTAACAGGTAAATCACAGAATTGCTATGTGCTGCTCTTACCTATCTCTCCTGCTTCATGCATGCTTTTAGTGACACCAAGCTTAAAATTTTTCACCTTCCTTTAACCTTTCTTGCAGCTGCTCTTGGAGTTTTTTTATTCCCCTAAATAATGGCCACATTAAAACCATTCAAGGCTGGTAAGAGACTTCCTGAGCCTTAGGGACACATAAGACCCAGCTCCTTTCCATCGTCCGGACGTTACAGCTAGAATGTTTGTGATTTATTGAGACAGCCAGAAATTGATTTCCCAAATGTCATTTAAATTTAAATTAATTGGGCATTTATGAAAATGGATGCCAGATAGAGAAAATATTGTCAAGAAACAAGCAAATGTAATAAATCCCTGGAAGTAATGTAACCTCATATCTTCCTATTATGTGTAAAAACGTTCTCTGGGGTGGAAAAGACCACTGCTGACTCAGTGTTAAAACTTTTCCAATATGGCAGATAGTTTTAATGTATTTTTAAAAAGCATTTTATATGCTGTGCACACTTACTGAATTGATAAAAGTGAAAAAATACTTAACACATCCGCCACATCCACGTGATGGATGGAGGCATCATAAGCTGCTATTTCGAATGAGGCATCTAAACTTTTACAAATGCCTGAAATTTTCAATTGTTGTCCCATATACACATAATTATAAACTAGTAATTTGGTTTGATACTGGAGAACAACAGAGGGGTAAGTTTGCCAAACCTTCTGAGCCTGTTTGAAAAGAGCGTTGCCTGGCTGCGTAGACATCTTTGTCACCTGTGGGTTTGAGTCTGGTTTTATGGTTTGAACTTTCAGAGCTGGTGGAAAGGGAGAGAAAACTGATGTGAGCTGAAGGAATAAAAAGCGAGCATTAAACAAATATGGAGCTGCCTTTTGCCCTGGCTGATGTGAACTCTGTTACTTGTTTGCAGCACCCGGCTTAGCAGTGGTGCCCCTGCGTGCCCATGGCACTTGCAAGGTACGATGATGACACCCTGGCAGCCCACACTGCTCAGACCTGAGGTCACGTTTGTCATCCCACTGCATCCATGGTGCTTGCACCAGGAACTGTTTTGAGTTGAAGCTGCTCCTATGTGAAGCTGCTCCTATATCCCCCAACGTGTGAGCTGATACTGGCGATCAGGAAATTTGTTCTTTTGCTTTTATAACAGTACAGACATGTCCCATGTAGAGGTAAACAGATGGGGCTGATAATGTGGAGTTAATTGCACATCTGAGGCACAGAAAATAGATGAGATGAGGGCAGCGATAATAAATCACAAAGTTGCATGTATTAATACGAGCAGCTTGATGGTTTCCAGTACAGCCCTAGATGATAAACAGAATTTTTTTTCAAAACACTGTAAGCTTTTTAAAACAGCACAAAGGAAGGGGAATCTTGGAAAGCTCCTCTAAAAGCTAGATAAAGCACCTATATTTCCATATTTTGGGAATGGGTGCATGCCTACCTTCATGCAACATCTGTACTGGGCATTTGTTGTGTTACCCTGTTCCTTGATACAAGAAAAATATTTATCAACAGATTCAGGACTCAAAAGAGAAATTGTTTGTGTGTGGCCCTGAAAATAACACAGGATTTTCTCAAGCATCCGTGAAACTTTTGGGCTGCTTTTCAGTGCAAGATGAAGACCACGTACATGTTGGTGTCAACATCTGAGCTAGGTGGTTTAATTCCACTTAGGGAGGGGGTTGCATCCGTTATATCAGAGCTGTTTCTGGTGTGTGAGACGTTCAGAAAGGGCTGGGCAACCTGGCACACAGCCCGCAGGACTGTAGTGCCTTTCTGGAGCAGCATCTGGAGGCAAGATGGGGTATCTTGTAACCTCTCAAATGGTGTTGGGTTCCAAGATAGCTGGAGTGAGCACTAGAGATCTCATTAGGTTAAACCTAAGCAGATAGCTGATGGCCACTCATCTGGAATAGCATCAGTTCCCCTATGTCCTCTACGGTATCTGCTAGCTCCAGGGAGGTGTCTCGGATACCTTAGGTGTTCTCACACAGCTTTAGATGATAACTGAATCCAGCCTTGGCTCTCCTTTGGCTGTAACAGGAATGCAGACACGTTTAGTCGCCTAAATACAGGCCCTGTACCAAAGGCACCCTTGGAGGTGGAGTGGCAACGTGGAGGGCCTGCAGAAGAACCAAACCTTCCTGAAGCAGTCTGTGGGGCTGGGCACCTCACCCCAACGCAGGTCCCTCAGTGGTGACAGATGCCCTATCCTTAGGCAGTTGAATCCTGAGCGTGGATACTTAGGTTTGGATGTCTGTCTGGAATGCTGGATCCCACCCCTATTCGATTCATTGAACGTCAACCCAGTCTGAACATAGAAGAAGTATTTTGCAAGTACATATTATTTCACACATGGGATGAATGTTTGGGAGGATTCTGAATACTTTAAATCATCTCAGTGGTTAAAAAAAAAAACCCAATAAATTGGAAGTGTATATCTGGCATTATGAATCACTAAATAGGTTAACAAGAATTTCCCTACTTTTCTGCCTAAGCATAAAGAAAACAGTAAATACTCATTTTAATGCTGATTTGAGGGAACATTGTCAAGGTTAATGCCACACTTTTTCCACTCTTCTTCCTCCCATTCCACTTCACTTCTTCACACTGTTTTTTCCAGGCCAATACAAACAAGCCCATCCCCATTGCTAAAGGTTTAACAGTAAGGAAGTATTTTGGCCTAGGGTTTTGAAAGCCTCAGGGACTGGAACAGGCTGCCCAGGGAGGTGTTTGAGTCACCATCCCTGAATGTGTTTAAAAGACAGGTAGATGAGGTACTTAGAGGTATAGTTTAGCATAGGGCAGGAACGGTTGGACTCCATCTTAAAGGCCTTTTCCAACATTGTGATTCTGTGATTCTATTGACAGTGTTAAATACAGCAAAATGCTTAAGGACACTTTGGGTTTTTTTCTTATTATCTTTCCTTTTTAAATAGCTTGAAATAGAAGTTAGAATTTGACAAATTTGGGCAGGTGCTATTGATTTTAACAGTAGGGTCTGAGGCTCCAAGGTTCCTTTACATTCTTAGCCATTTGGCTTGCTCTCCTTGTGCTGCTGGTGAGCACAGTCCCAGCTCCAACACAGATTTTGTTACTAGAGATGCTCAGGCAGGTTCTCTTCCCGTCAATCCTTCATATAAACCAACCAAATGTATGTTGGAAGTGCCGAGAGACAGAATTCAACGCCATAAAAATGTCCCAATCAAACCTGGCAGCTGCCACTTGGCAAGGTACATGCGCACGGTGAAACCCGGGCTTCGATTTGCAGACTGGGGAGTTCCCCTCCTCAGCGCAGAATCCAACATCCCTTGGTGCAGACGTGCTTGTCGGTGTTTCCTTGGTCTGCTCTGCCGGGACCTGCTCTGCTCTACGCCTGTGCACAAGGGGAACAAGCCATGGTGGACATCTGATTCTGTTATACTCAACACTGGATCTGACTTTGAGTCCAGACACCAGGGCGCAGATTTCCCAGTGATGCGGGAGTTCACAGACACACAGGAGCCTTGCTCCGGTTACCTCTTAATTCAAGGGCAGTTTTACTCTCTACTCCATCAACCGGAAGGAAAGATAAGTGCCCTCCTCTGCAGGCACCTTCGTATTCCGGATGCAGCTCCCAGATGAGAGAATTTCTCACGTTTCCCCTTTGCCTAAACCCCACGCTCATTTCCCCTTTCCCTAAGCCCCGTTTTCCTCTGCCTTTGCTCTGCGTGAGCCTGGAGAGCCATCGTCCCACGTCCTCCCCAGAATACAAAGCACCCTCAGTGCATGACCCCACTCCTTGGCCAAATGCTGAGTCCTTTTCTTCTACTCTAAGAGCTTGTTCTGCATGACAGTGCTTGTGTCTTTAACACGTCTTTTGTGTGGCAAGTTCTGCCCTAGGATTTGCTATGGATCTCCCATCGAGGTCAATGGATGTGGTAAGTACGTCTGCATAGCTCAGCCCAGCCTTACTGTAACCGTAAAGAAAGGCGGAGTGCTCGGATGTGATAAATGTGTCACTCTTCACCCTGGATGCTGCCTATCGCGGCTACTGTAGCTCACCGGCTCCTCCGAGGGAAGAAGGAGGGAGGGCACAGCTTGCTTTGCCCCCAGCCCTCCTCCTGCTCGCACCTTCCCAAAGTCTCCGATGGAGCATCCCTATGGCCACGTAGAGCGTGCCTCTGTCACGGGTGTCTTTGATCCTCCTTCCTTATCGCCAGTTCAGACCGCATCCACAGGTGGACTCGGAGTGGAAGGAATTCTTTTAGGCCACAGAGTTCGCTTCAGCCAAGCTGAAGGTTCGGCTTCTGCCAGCTGTCAGGTCCGGGCGCTGCAGTGGGAGCTGTGCCCGCGAGTGGCCCTGAACCCGCAAATATTCATCTGCCGAAATAAACCGGACTGGATTTGACCCCGAGGAGAGTTTATAATTCCATTAAAGAGGCGGGAGGAGGACACGTTTATCCCATTTGTTTTGCTACGACGCACTTTTATGTTGCTTTCGCAGCCACACGCTCGGTGCCTCTTTGTTCCCCTTGATGTAACCGGTGCCTATCGCCTTTGCCGCTGTTTGGACTGTGTGTACCCTTTAATAGGTTGGGGTGTGTGTGTTTGTTTTGGTTGTTTGCAGGGTTTTTTTTTTACTTTAAGAAGCTTTTTAAATAAACTTTTTGTTACTGAGTATCCCTGACTTTTGCGTGGTTACCTCGATTAAAATACCTCTGCAACTGGAAAAAAATAATACCTAATATATATATATATATTTATATATGTTATATGTATAGATAAGTTACATATATATAAAAGTTATATAAAAAAGTTATATATAAAAGTTTTATATATATAAAAGTTATATATATTAAAAAGTTATATATATAAAAGTTATATATATTAAAAAATTATATCTATAACTTAGATTTGGGGGAATTACTGCTGCCATTGCGCGATACAATGCCAGTGTTTCTGCCTTGAGATGTAAATGCCTGTGCAAAGGCTGCTTTTCCATTAAACTGTAGTACTGTTCGGGGGGGAGTTTAGCCCAAAGCCAACCCGTGAATGGAAACACTTAAACGATACATTAGGGTTTAGTTGCAGGTTTTGCATTTGTTTTCTCAACCAAATGTCAAAACAATTGTGTGGTGGCCCGTAGGAGGGAAGAGTGTACCCGGGTTTTGTTCCAGCGTCAGTGTTAACGATCGGTGCTCAAGCGTTTTAGATTTCAATCTGAAATTAGCAATTTAAAGACAACAAAGAATGATTTTCATGCTTGTCAGCTCTGATTAATGTAACATTAACCCCTGGAGAACAGTATATTGCTCCGCTACGTTATTTCAAGTTGCAAGGGACCAATCCCGGCAAACAATGAAAGGCTGTTCTGGGTTGGGGGGGCTTCCTCCTTCCCCCCCCCTTTTTTGTGTTTTGTTTTGCTTTGTTTTTTGTTTTGATTTGGTTTTGGTTTTGTTTTTGTTTTGTTTTGGGTTTTTTTGTGTTTTGAGGGAAGGAGGGAGGGGTTAACTGGAGTTGTAAAGGTCCCACCATCTACCGCTGCTATCACTCTCACTGCGGGTCTGGCGGCGGTTGTTTCCCAAGGGATGTGACAACGAGAGATTTCCTAAATGATTTTCCTAGAAGATATTCCCCACGCAGCTCTACCCCGGTTCACGCCGTTTCCCTGGTTCCTGCAGCCCCCGGCGCTGCTTGGGCCGGTCCCGAGGAGCCCCGGCTCCTTGGCCTGAGCTTCCCAGGGCAAAAGCTGCTGGGACCCTGCACAGGAAATTTATAGGCTGCTCCCCCGCTGAGTAAATTGCAGAGAGAGGAAACAAAACCGGGGCGGGAAAGTGGCACATAAAATCGGAGCGGCTTGGCTGGAGCAGCGGCTGCTTCCTGATCGCCGCCTGTCCAAGATCCTGCCCTGATTTATTCCCCTGCCTGCCGAACAGCGCTTTCAATGGCTGCTTGCTCCTTGTCCCCATCGTGGAGGTGGTGAGATAGGCGGGAGGCTGGAGGAGAGGCCGCGCAATAGCGCGTTTGTCCTGTGGGGTGGATTAGGGTGTGAATGTCCCCTCAGGGTAGGGTCAGAGAGGAGGGCCGTCCATTTGAGACAGCGAGAGATCTGCTGTTGACAGAGATAGTGCCGCCCGGGACGAGCTGCTGGAGCAAGCCCGGTCCTGCGCTTGCAGTGTGTTCAGTCGCCTCAGCAGGAAGTGTCCCCCCGGGTATATTTAAATGAAGGCTTTAGAGTGGTGAGGTGCTGGAACAGGCTGCCCAGAGAGGGGGTGGGTGCCCCATCCCTGGAAGTGTTCAAAGCCAGGTTGGATGGGACCCTGGGCAACCTTGTGTAGATCCAGGCCTGAGGTTGGTGGCCCTGCCTGTGGCAGGGGGTTGGAGCTCTCTGATCCTTGGGGTCCCTTCCAACCCACGCCATTCTATGATTCTATGATTCTAAGGCTTCAAGTCGGGGGAGGGAGAAGGAAGTTGCATTAGAAGGAAAAAAAATAAATTAAAAAAACCTTGGAAAGTTTCAACTTTCCAAATTGCAGCAATTAGATGAACAGTTTGGTACACAAACTTTGCAAGCCTTCCAAATGATTCAAATATATCCTCTGGTGATTGCAAACTCTCTCACCCAGCAATCCCTGTGTGGGAGAAGCAAAGAGCATAAAACCTCAGCAAGGCATGGAAAAAAAAATAGCCTCTTCCATCCCAGCTCTTTATATCTATTTGTGTGTTTCCAGGGGTTTAGGCCACATTTTGTTTTGCTTCCCTTCTGTTTCTGCCTAAACATTGGGAGCAGAGAGCCAACAGCTGCCTCACATGAGCCCATGACACAGCAGCAAGGGCGAAGACCTAAGTGTGTGCTTGTTGTGCTTGCTGTATTTGCCTTGACTCCAGTGGGAGCTTGAGGATCTGCTAGAATCCCAGACCTGGGCTTGATGGATGACTTATGCCTCAGATATTTATTTTTCCAGGGGATTTGGGTATTTGGAAACTTTCAGAGATTTGAATGGAAGGTCGGTGCATGCCCACATACCTGTACATGTGTAAGTAGGATGGGATGTAATCCATGCAACAGGCAATCATGACTTTTCATTTGTACCAGAACATTCCTGGTGTCTGAGTCTCCACACAAGCTGAATGCCAGGAGTGGGACGCTGCCAGCCAATCCCAGGGGAGGGTGCCCAAAAGGGGGGGCTGCAGGTGTGCTTCTGCCTGAGTGTCTCATCCAGTCTCCTCCAAACCCACTCATAAGGGCCAGGAAGACGTGGGCGTTCAGGTGTTCTTGCCACTGTCTCCCTAATTTCAGATCTCCCCTACCAGCTCCAGGATGCTGGCATATGAAGTCTACATCTGGACTTGGCATATGAAGTCTACATCTGGACAGCAGGGCTCACAGCTGGATGCAGGGGCTGAGTGGGGAGCTGCAGCACAGCCCTGCAAGAGTGTGAGGGGCAGCTCCACAGCAGAAGAGCATGAGGAAGCAGCTGTGTAAGTTCATCTCCTGCAAGATGCAGCGGGCTGACGGCAGCATCCCGCTCCTTCAGGCATGGTACAAACATGTAGCAGGAGGAAGTTCCTACAGCGAAGGGGCTGCGTTTTCAGTGTATGGTACAGGCATGGGGGATAGAAGAGGAAGTGCATGGTATTCATTTATTGCAGTTGTCATGCTTCTTGGGCTGCTTCACCTACATGGGGCTACGTACCAGAAAGTTCTCCTGAGTGACAGCTGTCTTCCCAAAACTTGAGGTGCTTTTCAGAAAACTATTACATAAAGAACAAAAGAAAAAGGAAAATAATGAACATCTGGGAACATGCTGGAAAGCTAATGATGTTTTCTCCAGAGGGTGGAAATTCCCTCCACAGATGACAGGGAGGAACTGAGGGAGCAGAGTGAAAGCTGGACTCCCCAGCGGAAGGAGCTCAGGAGACAGCCTCTGCTCACCCTTGTCAGCGAACAAGAGAGGGGGGGAAGAGGAAGGAAGGAAGGAGAGATCCAGGACGAGGTGCTCCCTCGCCCCCCAAAGGCAGACCCCAGAGGGGAGAGTGAGGGGAACATAGTGCCTGCTCCTCACTATTTTATACAGTCATGAAGGCACACCCCTTCCTGCCTGTAAAACCTTCCTTTTTTAAGTCTGTGCCTGACAGGATTTTAGTAATATTTATGCTAGACTATTTTGTGTTTATGTTTCAATTTCAGTAAACTTTCAGGAAGCTGCTTTTTCCTCCACTGTTTTGTTGCTTGCAGGGAAAAATGTAGACATCCTAACCTAGGGTTTTGACAACTTCTGGTTACCCCGTGCTGGCATTTGGCACCGTTTACTGTGCACTCAGTGCTATTGCAGCAAAGTTTCATAAAAGCCACAATTACAAAACAGATGAGACACTCTGGTTTACGTAGAGGAGGCGGTGGTGTAATTTCTCTTGTTCTTCTGCCAAGACAGTCAGGAACCAGGGCTCGTTGCAGGCTCTGGTGTGCTCTTTGTAGGCAGTGAGAGGTTCAAGATGTCACTTTTAAGAAACACGAAGTGAAAACCCAGTTCTGAGAGGATTTTGCTTAGGATGGGTAAAACTACCTCCGTGGTGTGCTAGAACTTGAAGCATTTCAAGGAAATGTCTTTCCTGTTTGCTTACTTTAAGCCCTCAACAACATTGTGGGCTTAGTGAGGTTCACTACTTGCCTCATTTCTCTTGCTGATCGGGGGTGTTTGGTGCTCCACCACACAAGTGAGTCTTTTGTGCAATAAAGGGAGAAAACACTGCAGTAAAATGGGAAGACAAGATTGTGAAACCACTGACGGTGGCAAAGGGCATCTGGCAGGCACCACCTTTGAAACCACTTTGATTTTTTTAAATTGACTAGACTTCAAAACAACAAGATCTTCTTGACTCACGAGTTTTTCCACCAAAATTAGTCTTTTTGCTAGGTGTCTCCTTGAAGGATACACTGAGCTGGAAATACAAAGCTGAACTAGGTCCTCCTATACACTTCATGAGCTCTATTTCAAACGTCTGCTTTGTGTTTCTATATGTTCTCTATGATGAGTGGTTTGTACAGCACATGTATCTGATTTTGTCATGTGGAAGATCATAGGATCACAGAACTGCAGATTACTTCATGTCGGAAAGGACGTGAGGAGATCTCTGTCTCAACCTCACACTCAAAGGAGGAACAGCTGTGAGATCAGCCCAGGCTGCTCAGGATTTCATCCACTCAGGTCTTAAAAACCTCCAGGGATGGAGGCTGGACAGTTTCTCTGGGCAGCCCATCCCACTGTTCTGAGTTTCCTCATAGGGAAAGAAGATGTCCTTATATTCTGTCTAAAACTCACTGTGTGACCTCATGCCCATTACCATCTTCCCAGCTGGCTGTGAGCACCTTGGCTCCCTCTTTTCCATAACCCTCTCTTTAGGGGCCGCTGTTATGTCCCTCCAAAGCTGCCTCATCTCCAGGCTGAGCCAGCCCCCGTCCCTCAGCGTCTCCTTGAGGAACAGGTAAACGAAACCAGTGCTTCTCTCTGGGCTAGCTTGACCAACAGGAGCAGAGGAGGTGTGATGTGGTGCTTGTTCCATGCTCCTTGCTGCCAGCAAGGGCCTTGCCTGGCCACTGCATCCAGCTCTGGGCACTGTGCTTATGAAACATGATGGGCAGGTGCAGAGAGCCACCAGAAGGATGAAAACAAGTCTGTTTGGAAAGTTTAGCTGGAAATGAATGGACTATGTGTAGGGCAGGATTGAGAGGAAATGGTAACAAAGGTCTTCTGATGGGTAGGGCTTTGTTATATTGCAGGTGGTGGTCACTTGTCCCTGAGAGCCATTGGGAGTAAGAAAAAAGACATGATGTGCAACTTTCAACATGGATGATGTAGTTTATAGATAGAGAACAACATTCAAGTGAAGTAAAAGAACAAGACAGCGCTACTCTCATGCTGTGGGGCCATCATTTTTGTGAAAAGTGTGTATTTTTAGATATGTTTTTAAATCCTTTTTTTTTTCCCTAGATGTTAAACTAGGGAATAGAGGGATAGCCCCTACAGTATGAGGTTATGCTCCTGTGTAACCTACTCCTTCCTGACTTTTACGATCTGCTCAGGACCCATTAAGAGGCCTCAAGAGATGTCAGGTTAAATCTGAGTTACAGGCAGAGCAGATTTTCCACTCTGCATTGGATGGTTAGTGCTTGTTCTTCAGCCTCACAGGCAGGATGCACATCGCCAACACAGACCAGTTATCTTCCCACTGAGTCCATCAGGGATTGGGACGTCATATTCATGGGTGCTGTACCCATGAAAAGAGGGTCCACTGAAACACTTAATCTAGATGAAAACCAAGGAAAAAACCATCAGTTACATGCAGGGAGGTAGGAAGAAAGATGAAGATATCACTGCTCTTGCACATCACCTAGGCTCATAATTCCTTGGGTATGTCAACAGCAGCAGAAAGGAAATTGTTAGTAGTGTCCACCACAATGCCACAGGCATTTCCTGCTCTAATTATAGATGCTGTGGTGTCTTGGGCATGATGGAGGGCAGTGGGGGGGGAGGGCAGGCAGCGGGCACCATGTGGACTTACCAGCCTGCTGCCGCTGAGGGAGTTGTAACGTACAGGCCTTAAATGGTGTGGTCACTGGCAATAAGCACCGGGGCTTTCCAGCGATGACCACTGCAGGTATTTTGTGGTCGGAAGGATGGCAGCCACAGAGCTTTCAGATTGTCATTGAAGGTGAAAGGTAAAACCGAGAGGAGCCTGTGGGCATTTACAGGGATGTGTGGGAAACAAAGCAGTCACTGTGGCTGCAGAGAGCGCCCAGTTTTTGCCAGTGTCCTCAGCTAGCAGAACTATTTTTAAAACTAAAAATACTTGCCATTATTATTTTTTTTTTCACGCAATTTTGTTAAAACACCAACCAACATTCTTTATGAAATCCTGACTTTGCTTTATTTTTTGGGTATAAACTGACCTCTACGGGCCCGTGGCTGTAGCAACTGCTCCTGCTCCCTGGTACAGCATCCAGGGCTGGATCAGTGCAGGCTTCCTCCTGGACAGCTCAGCAGAGATGTTAATTTAACCTCATGGGGAAAAGATGCTCTCTTTCTGTTGTGTTTCCGTTTGGGACACTCAAAGCACCTGAGAAATATTAATGACCAAAATGTCTTGGATGTCAGCATGTATGAGAAAGCTGAACATCATTGAGCGTTGCTGGACAAAACCAGGTTTGGATCCATCTGGTCCAGATGAGAGGTTAATGTGAGTGAGAAGGCAATTCCTCATCCTTGATAAGGAAGGGCAATTGTACTGCCCTGAGTTGGCCTGCCCCATGGGACTTTCCTGCTTGCCCTATATCTGCTTTACGCTTGGGAGAGAGTGGAGACAAAGAAATTCCAGAAACAAAGGAATGTCACATATTTTGTTTTTTTTTTTTCTGATTTAAAAAAAAATTTTAAAACTTTCTTTAAACTGAGGCCTTCCCTCCCTCCTTCCCTCCCTCCCTCGAGAAGCCCGCAGGCGTGGGATGTTGCCTGCCCTCCATGGCGGGCTGCCAGAGCCTCTGAGCCATTCTGTCAAGGGTGAGGGAGGAGACACAACATTTTGTTTGCCTGCAGGCACACATGGAAGAAAACATCTGGGAAAAGTCAAAACACAGAGCTTGCACCTCTGCCTCCAGCATCCCCAGGGTGTTATCAAACCTTTCTAAAGGTTCATCAGGGCAGCTCTAACCTGAGGAGAGATGAGTGGCTCAGGGACTGGGGCAAAACCGCAGGTCTTGTGTGCAAACCGCCAGGGTTTGCTGGATGTCAGGGCACCTGAGGACAAGAGCCAGGAAACAAACTCCACTCCCAGCTGCTCGGAGGAAACAGCTGGAAAAGGAACCACAGGGGACCCTGCCGAGCTTCCTTCGGCGGCGGCAGCAGCAGCGGTGCTGCGCTTCACTGCCTTGTGTTCAAACCTACTCTTGTTTGGGGGTGTGCAGTGTGGGCTGGAGTCTGGGCTTCATGTCCCAAACCTCACAGCCTGGAAAGCAGAGGCTCAAGTGTTATATTCCCTGCACAAGCAGAACGGAGCCTAAAAAGGCCTTCGTGCTCACGCGATCCATGATGAATAAGGCAGTAAAAGCAATGATGATCATCACTTTATCCACAGGAAAGCAGATGGCTGAGAGAAAGAAATTATTTCCTCTAAATCCCCACAGTGAACACAGCCCTGTTTCTCAAGCCGAGGAGTCAGCAGGTAAGTGGATGTCTCCTGGGGTCAAGCGTTTTCACTGTCTCATTAGAAAGGAACCAGAGCTTCATTTATTTTGCTTCCCTATTTGTTTCATGCTTGGAATGTTGGTCTTCTGGCAGCTCAGTGCTTTCTTGTTTATATTCTGCTAATTTCAAAGGAAGGTGTTTTTCTATCATTTATACAATATAAGCATTTCTCAGGTCAAATCCTTGGAAAAGCTTTAAAGTTGCTGTTTGTGGGGGGTATGTGTGTATAAATGGGCTCCCTCCTCGCTCCATGTGGGACAGTAATGCATAAACCTGGTGTGACTCCTGGTTTAGAAATCGAAAGTCAGGGGTATTGCTTTTCCAGGTTGAACATCTAAATGAAAGAGGTCACGTTGCAAGACTTCATAACTGGCTGGGTAACACCCGCTGGGAGCTGAGAGCCAAATGGGACCACGAAGAAAAATGTTGATGAGTCAAGTGCCTGTGTGTTCACTGTCTCCGCCTACCTTGCTATCTATAAATCAGCTGCAAGAGGAAATAACTCCTTCCAGAGGGCTGTACTGCCATGCAGGCAATGTGTGGCCCTTCACCAGCAGTCAGAGAGGGCCGGACCTCAGACGGGCCGGCGCTGGTTGGGAGGATGTAAATATGTCTGTGGATTAAGTCCCGTCTGGAAGTGAAAGGCAGGGGTTTTCCTCCAGGTCACTGCTAGTACAAATAACACTGCCACTATAGTTTCCTTTCTCTGCTTGGGCATCTGTACATTTTGTAAGGGTCTGGTAACGTCCTTGGTCTCTTTCTCGGTCACACACCTACAGAAGAAGCTGACACCGCGTTGGGACAGAAGGGTTTCTTTTATTTTCCTTATTTCCCAAACCAGACTTTACTATTTAAACATTGGTCGACTTGCCAGTTCCCAGCAGGTGTGCCTAGAGACTACTCTCTGCTGGTTTTGATGTGTTTATAGACACATGAGCTCACTTGGCATGCCTGGTGATGAACTGCTGGCCGTGTGAAACCCTCCCGCTGCCCTGTAGCGGGTGGAGTCAGAAGAGCTCCCGCAGGGGGCAAGGCCCCATCTCTAGGACATGCGGTGTCAGTGCCACCAGCACAAGGGTCCAAGTGTCCAGGCAGCCACCTCAGCGTGGACTGTGAAAGCTTAGTTGATAGCAAAAACATCCTCTGTAGTCTCCTCTCTACCGTTTGTGTAGACTGCATGTCTGAAGTGAGTGAGTGCTGGGTTTTTTTACCTGGAACAGGCTGCCCAGGGGGATGGTTGAGTCACCATCCCTGGATGTGTTTAAGAAAAGGGTAGATGAGGTACTTAGGGATATGGTTTAGCATAGGGCAGGAATGGTTGGACTTGATGATCTTAAAGGTCTTTTCCAACCTTGTGATTCTGTGATTCGCACATTGCATGGACTGATTCTTCCCCAACTTTGCTCTAAAATGGGGAGAAACTCCTTTGCATGTAGCCCTCTTCACTCACAGCCCCATGCTAGCCATCATGTGTGGGGTGAGATGACGTCCCTGGGGATGAGCAACCGGGATGGAAGCGGTCAGAGCAGCTTTGATGGGCTGGAGAGGGGGTTGCAGATTGTCCTGCTTACAGTCTCCCTCTCTGCTTGCTCATTTCTACTCATGGTTGGGGTTGCTGCCCTGTGCCGAGTCCTCACAGATCATTGTCAGCCTTTGTCACAGAATCACAGAATGACAGAATCACAGAATCTTAGGGGTTGGAAGGGACCTCAAGAGATCATCGGCTCCAACCCCCCTGCCAAAGCAGCTCCCTATCTCATATTACACAGATAGGCATCCAGACGAGACTTGAATCTCTCCAGAGAAGGAGACTCCACCACCTCCCTGGGCAGCCTGTCCCAGGGCTCTGTCACCCTCACTGGGAAAAAGTTCCTCCCCATGTTGGTGCGGAACTTCCTGTGCTCCAATTTGCAGCCATTGCCCCTTGTCCTGTCCCCACAGACCACTGAAAAGGGGCTGGCCAATTCCCCCTGCACCCCATACTTAAGATATTTATAAACACTAATTAGGTCCCCCCTAAGTCTTCTGTTTTCCAGGCTGAACAGACCCAGCGTTCCTGTCGTACAGGAAAGACACACTTGGATGAAGTCAGGCCTCCGCTAACATATTATATATATATTTATATATATAAAGCACCTATCACAGGACTGGTAAAGATTCCTTGGAACCACTCTTATGGCAGAGGTAAGAACCAGAACCTCCTCTAACATATCCGAAGAACAGCATGTATGTGTGTGTACATACAGGAATGTGTTAGAAAACTTCCCAAACACACCTGCCCCCCTCACCCCCGCTTCAACTGGGCAGACTTCTGCTGAAGGAGGAAGAATGGGCAAGCACAAAGGTACCAGAGGGCAGCCAGTCTGATGACCTGGGGGTTGGCAGGATGAATTGGTGATAGGACTTGCATGGGGCAAAAATGAATCAGGCAACCACGACTTCTTCTATCTCGCTGTTCAGTAGTTCTTAAGACTAGAATTTTCAGTCACTGAGCTTACAAGGCTTCTGGAAGAGCCTGAGAAAGGCTACAGTTTGAGTTTCTGCCGTAGGAGGGCAGTCTGAGATAACAGCATGAATAAGTCCCCTTGCACAGGCGCAGCTCTTTAAAAAACCCTAGAAAGACTCATAGGAATGAATTACTTGTGCCAACTCAAAGTCTTATATTTACCTTCAGAAGGGATTTTTGCAATTGGTGACATAAAAGGAGTGTAAAAGGGGACCGTTTATGGTAAATGCAATCAAATTCCTCTTTTCCTGGGAGAGACAGAAACCCAGACTCAGGAATCAGAGGGATGAGATTCAACTTTGTGCAGCCAAATTCTCCTTCTAGGAATGTGGCTTTTGAATTTTCCCTTCAGGAGAAAAACTACATGGTCTAACGTGGGAATGCTCGTGGTGAAAGAGCTGGGGTACCACAAGGCAGGGAAGGGGCACTATGGTGTTTTCAGAGAAGCATTTATAAGGAGCCCTGAGGTCTTGCTCTCTGTTGAGGAGACTAGGTCTTGCTAAAAGGGGACTGGCAGTCAAAAACCCTCCTAGGTCCTGCTGAATTTTTTCCCAGTGCACTTTAATGTTGAAAAGGCAAGCCTAGTGCAGGGCTTTGAAAGGTTATCTGCTGATAGTCTGATTGCTGGAGTCTGGAAGAGAAAAAAATCTCATCCTCTTTAAGCCCCAATTTGTCTTCCTGTGGTGCTGGCCAAGGCACCTGTGTCCCCTAAGCATAAACCACCGATGAATAGATGGATGCAGGGTACTTCCCACAGTGCTGTTCACTAACTATACTGCTTGCAGAGCGCCTTAAACCGCTGCCGCTGCTCTTCCACATCAGCTGTATAATGCACTGACACTCCAGGCCCTGTTCTTGGCCATCCCCAAAAGGTGGGTCCAGGGGGAAAGAGGTTTAGAGCCGTGGAGCCTGCTGCCTCCTAAGGTACTGCTGCAGGACTAGCAAGGCAGCTGGAGAGACGACAACCCCAAAGCTGACCACAAGCTTCATCTCCAGAGCTGGGAGAAGTGGTGGGATGTCATGTCTTCTTCGTCCTTTACTAGGGCATCACAGCAGCTCAAAGCAAGCCCAAAGCATCTTTCTGTATAAACATCTTTTTGCTATGCTCTTTATGCAGTGCAGGGTACATTTCACACTTCCATTACCTCAGACAAGCACATTTGCTTCATGACGCGGCTCAAGGGCAGCTGTTTAGTCCATAAAAACTGAAGAGAGAGCAAATGTTTGTGTCCCAGTACCACCCTGGAGAGAAAAAATAGTCTATCTTGGCCTCTCCTGGAAGAAGAACCGTGGAGGGAGATAAGCAGCAGAGCCAGATGGTGACAGCGTGACACCAGACCACAAAACAGGCTCATGGTCAAACCACAGCAGTGCTCAAGAAGTCCCAACCCCCTGGCCTCCAGCTGTAGGGTGTGAATTGATCCCGTAGAAATCAAAGTGATGTGCTCTCTGGGCTGTGCTGTGACAGAGCATCAGACTGAGGGAGCTTCAAAAGCTCTTTCTGATGTTATTGAAGCTGCAAGCAAGGAGGTTTGAACGTGCTCTGGGAAGGTTTGTTCCCTGGTGTTGGAGAAAAATAGCCGTGTGCCTAATGTAGTGCAGAATCAATTTGGGTATAGCTGGGGTTTTAGGAAAGCAAAGCTCTCATGAACCTCCCACAGTCACTACAGCTTTAGGGGTTTGCTAGGTAAGTGCCTCTGCATAAATTAGTTGTGCTTAGGCTGGAGCAATGAAATCTGGCTTCATGCATGGTGAGTATCAGAAAGGAGATTTGAGTCAGGGCTGAGTCTAGTTTAAGTTGCTAATTCTGGGATTGTGCTGTTTTACCAATATTTGGTGATGAGCCTCTGAACCTCCCTGCCCCTGCTCTGCCATGGGGAGAGAGTGAAGACCCACAGTGTTTCCCACACAAGGCATGCACCCTTGGGTGAGCATGCTGCTCCCCAAGCTTGCTGACCCTGTGCTTCAGAGTCCTCTGCTGTCCTTCTCCTGAAGTGACAAGGTGGAAAAACTTGTCTTCTGGTAATAGGCTCTTAGCTTCTCCTTGCTTTGAGATCTATCTTTCTAGTATAGGTCAACCCAGAGCTAATTTTGTCTGAGATGAGGCACTGGTTTGTACAGGAATATGCAGGGTTGTAGCAAGCTAAAGCTGGGCTCTGCCATAGGTCTCAGACACAAAATTAGCTCTGATTTGGTTTTAGTAGCTCCAGTTAAAGGTCATGTTTGCTGTGCCTCTTTCAATGCTGTTTTTCAAGAAGGAAACCCAAAAATACATAAAATATTTGCTATTCCCTCCTCGAGTCTGATTTTACTACCATGTAAAGTTCAATAACATGAATCGTTAAAGGTAAACCAGAAGATACTCAGAAAAATAACAGCTTGTGGGAGGAAGGAATTGAAAATTTCCCAACTTGTCCCAGTCCTAATCATCTGAAAAGAAACTCCCACATGGATTTCAAGGGTTTTTTTGAGGGGGAGGAGATAGGAGGAATGGGATATCTGACACCCATGCTACCAGCATAGGTATATTGTCTGTCAGGCCAAAGAAATGCAAGAGCAACCCTTTTATTTTGAGCTCAAGTTCACAAAGTGTAATAGTTAATAAAACTGTTCTCAGGAAAATCCGAGCTCAATCAAATACACACTCAGCCTTACTGTAATGGTTGTGTTAAATACAATTAAGTGTTTAACCAGTAGCTAGACACAGTGATGTTCGTGCTTTTGATGAGCAAGAAGAGGCAGATCTTTAATGACACCAATCCTCAGCCTTCCCTGTCATTTCACCTTTAAAACCAAGAGAGCAGGCAAATGGCTTCACAGCCCAAAGGGACTTCACAGTGTGCTACAAACACACACGCAGAGGCTTCGTAAGAGCCAACCGAATTCCTCAGCTGTATAGGGGCAGATTCCTTAAATCAGTGCAGTCATGCTCACAGAAGTTTTTAAAAAAAAAAAAAGGACCTGTCATCTCTGAGGAGCGGTTATTCCGCTGCTCCGCTCCCATGGGAAAGGGAAAGGCCGTTTTCCCAACCGAAGGAATTGCTCCGTAATGGGAGAGATCATTGAGATGCAAGTAACAAACCAAAACAGATGAAATATGTGCCAAGCAAATAGATCAAAGACATTGAGATAATTAATTACCAGCAGTCCAGTTCTGGGAGAAAGACTGTACATTGACAAAGAAGCCACTGTACCCAGCGCTCCCTGATATTGGTGTCCAGGGCACGGATTTGCTGATGTTTGTTAATGAGTAAGGACAGAATTATTATGCCAGATAACTGCCTGCCCTAAAAGTTTATGTTCTCTTATGGCAATGTCTTGGCCTACAAATAAACTTCACTACATTCATAACATTTTAGCTTAAGAAACACTGCCAAGTCCATTTTTGTACTTTATAGTGTGGAAGTTTTGATCTCTGTCTGCTAATCGTGCGTGTGTTTACACAGCCATTTCAAAAGAAGACTCAACAGTGTTTTGAAACCAGATTCTCTTAATTCTTAGTGCCTGGATACCCCTCTTTTTAATCCCATTAGCACAGTGGGAATATTTCTGCTGTAAGGACAGTGAGGTCAGAAAGGATGAAGCGATGCATTAGTGCTGGCTGTTTGTCTGCCCGCACACTGAGACAGTCTCATTCCCAGAGGAATTGCTGGAATGAAAGGAAAACATGGACTGAATTTATTTTAGCATCACAGAATCATTAAGTTTGGAAACGACCTCCAAGATTATCAAGCCTATCTCTCAACCCAACACCGCCATGCCCACTAAATCATGACCAGAAGTGCCATGTCTACATGTCCTTTGAACAGCTCCTGGGATGGTGACTCCACCACTTCCCTGGGCAGCCTGATCCAATATGTGACCACTCTGTTGGTGAAAACATTTTCCCTTATATCCATTTTAAACCTCCCCTGGTGCAACTTGAGGCTATTCTCTCTCATGCTATCACTTGTCACTTGGGAGGAGACCAACATCCACCTCACTACAACCTCCTTTCAGGTAGCTGTAGAGAGTGAAAAGGTGTCTTCTTCCTCGTCTCCAGGATAAACAATCCCAGTTCCCTCAGCTGCTCTTCATGAGACTCATTGCCCAGACACACGCTGCACAGTCCAGTCTGGTGGGTCTTGAAGCACCTTGAATGCATGGTAAGGCTTGTGGCTGCAGGGTTATTTCTGTGAGAAAGACAGGGCTATGAACCAGGTATGAGGAGTAACCACAGGTTTGCCAGATGGGAGGATTTGCTGGGAGCAGGCAGTAAGCTGGAAGGTACCAGGAGGAATGAGGAGAGAAAGATGCTGATTGCTACCTGGGGGTGGCACTGGGCACCTACCTTCTGCTTAAATAGCCCAGAGCTTGATTTAGCAATTAGGTGTCTAAATCTCATTGAAGGATTGTGTTTGAAGCATCTTGGAGAAGCTGCATGCTTCTCAGGGAGCTTCTGAGGGATGTTGAGGGATGTTATCCCACCCATCCCCAGCACCTTCCTGCCATGCCCTAAGCACTTTATGGGTGGCTGAGGGCATAAGGCTGGAGGTCCAGGCACTGCTGTTTCTCCCACTCCTTGAAGGAAATTAAACGGCTGTCTTGGGAAGGGGACTAGTACAGCACAACAGAGTCCAGGCAATGGCAGGGAGGCAAGCTGTTGGTGATTTGGGACTTTTGAGGTCCCAGATCTAGTTCTGTGTTCCTTGGAAGCTCCGGTTCCAATCAGGTGAGGCCATGGTCCTGTGGAGCTGCCTGAAGGATGCATGGTGGCATAGATTGGGATTTCACCCACTGACACAGGATCTGTGAGCCCACCAAGGGACAGGCCAGGTTCTCTGCATCAGCTGTGGAAGAAATAATGTTAGGGGACAATGGGGGAGGGAGGGGACACCAGTCATGCTTCCCAAACATCTGGGGAGAAGGAATGGGACAGAGGGCAGGAGAACCAAAAGAGTTTGGGAGGAGAAGAGGGAGAGGTTGCTAGGACCGGAGGGAGGATTTGACGGTAGTGCTGGGGTGGAGGGTAGCTCCCACATGGATGCAGAAGATGGGAGGGCACTGGGAAAGGCAAGGGGTGCACTGTGCACTGCCCCATTTGGAAAGCATCAGTGGCCATGAGCAAGAATGGGATGATGCCCTGAGAGGGGACAGAGATGTATGTAAGGGGCAGTGTGAGCTCTGCCACACATGGGACAGGGATAAGGGCTTTGGGATGAGAAGGATCTAGGATTCAGGCTGGAGAAGGTGGTGTTGCAGTGGGGTAAACTTTTGTCTCCCTCTCCTCTCTATTTTTATTTCCAAAAAACATGCCAGCCCTCACATGGATGGATGGATGGTTGGATGGATGGATAATTGACAAGGGGTGACTGGCTCTTTCTCTTTGAGGATTATCCTTGAAACAAATATATCCCAAATGACCATGTTCAAAACAGATGGGCTTCAAGGTGTTTTCCTGTGAAAATTTGTCACAGATTCTCTCTGCCTCTTAACAACATCTCAGCAACTATAAACACAAATACACCACTCCCCGCCCCACCCCACCCCCGCCTCCTGATGAAGTGCTTTCTGTCTCTGTGAACGAGGGGGCTGCAGTGCATCAGCTGTGAGACTGTGGGCTTTGTGTCTGGCAAAGACCCCGCTGTTGTCAGTACGTGACTGCATCCCCAGCTTTACACTCTCCCAAAATAGTGCTCTCCCACCAGGTTATGGAGCCCAAGCCAAGGGATTTAAGGAGCAGCAAGTGACAGGGGACAAGTGTGAAGGCTTAGTTTACTTGGTTTAGCACAGACCTTTAATTATAGCCACCACAAATATAATAAGGCCTTTCCTTTATTTATCTATGCAGCCATGGGGCAGAAAGGGCAGAGGAGCTTAATAGACTTATTCATGCAAGCAAGGCTTCTGTGCTAAGTCTGCTATTTACACACTGCGAATGTATTTCATTCATATTAATGCAACGTGGAGAAAAATGGATGCAAATCAGGTGTCTCCATCTCCACAGCAGTACAAAGGCTGAAAACGTGGCCAGAGGCCGGCAATCTGAAAGAACTAGGGCTGTTCAGCCTTGAGAAAAGAAAGCTAAGAGGGAATCTTATTAATGTTTATAAATATCTCAAGTGTGGGGCACAGGGGGGAATGGCCAGCCCCTTTTCTGTGGTCTGTGGGGACAGGACAAGGGGCAATGGCTGCAAGTTGGAGCACAGGAAGTTCCACACCAACATGTGGAGGAACTTTTTCCCAGTGAGGGTGACAGAGCCCTGGGACAGGCTGCCCAGGGAGGTGGTGGAGTCTCCTTCTCTGGAGAGATTCAAGACCCATCTGGACGCCTATCTGTGTGATATGTCCTAGGGAGCCTGCTTTGGCAGGGGGGTTGGAGCTGATGATCTCTTGAGGTCCCTTCCAACCCCTAAGATTTTGTGATCTCTTCATTTTTCCCTTCCGCAGTGTGGAGAGCTCACCAATGCACAAGGGCTAAACGGGTTTTGTGAGCCACACCAGAAGCAGAGCAAAATCTGTGCGTGCTCAGGGACTGCTACCAAAAAAATCTCTATCATCTCTCTGCCTGTTCTCTTTTAAGCAGAATGATTTTCCAGCTCAGGGAAAAATAGTTCCTCTTTGAGACATTACTAACGTTTTTCAAGAATTCCTGCTTCCAGGCTCTTGCTTGTGCCAGGAAAATTCATCTTGCTGAACTTTGACACAGTTTATGCAGAATAGGTCAAGGTGTTACAGGTAGACATTTGGGCTGTAGGTTGGCAAAACCTCAGTTCAAGCACAGGAGAAGTCAAAAAAGTAAGTTAAAAATGCAAGTTGCATCCCTGAGGTGGTATAATTACACCAATGCACCTTTCTCCAATTGACAAACACAAGTCAGAAATGAGCTGTGACTTTAAGATAATATAAATTAAAAAAAAATATCAAGACCAAAATAGCTGGTTTGTTTCCAGAAGCCTGTGGCAGGGCTGCAGGAGGAATGCTGCATGAAAGTATGTTGCTTTTTCTCAGAGGGGTCCATCAGCCAGATGAGAAATGGGGACCCTGCCCATGGGACATGTCTGCCTGTTGCTGGTCCACCCAACAAGCGCTGCTGAAGCGGTGACAGCCATGTAGCTGCTTTGGCAGGTGCATCTGGTGCCTCACATGACCAGCACTGGTCTGTGTGGTGGCCCAGAGCAAGGCATCCCTGTGGGGGACACTCAAGCTGGGGCTGTGCACCACACATCAGGTGCCACTGTGGGAGGACAAAGCGGTGAAGGACCATCACCTTTCCTCCTGCTCCTGCACCCTGTCCAACACCAGCACACCTTTCCCTCTGGCTCCATCACAGATAAAAATAGGCTATTAACGGCCTGCCAGTCCTACTGAGAGAGGATTCCTGTGAAATAACACCATTTCCTACCCCTTTCTGTCTGGAGCAGGGCTATTTGCCAGCTCTAGGCAGGACTAACCTGTACCATGGGAACACCTATTTAAAGCGACACTCTTTTAGCTACTCCTTTTCATAGCCAAAGTGCCTGGAGAGAACCCAGGAGTGACTCTCAGGCATCTCTGAGCCTCTGGGTAATTTGGCTCTAGCAGAAGCACTGGGGTGTAGGGGTCAGGGTGGCAGAGGTCTGGTTTTATCTGGCTCACAGTTTGACAGTCATTCTTTCCAGGAATATGTTCAGAACTGGCCTGCATTTCTTTGCTTGGCCATCCTTGTTTCCCAGCGGATTTTCCAATTTCTGTCCTGGCTCTAACATTTCAGAAAAAGGATGCATGCTGAGAAGTCACTGGTGAAAAAGTGTGGTCTTCCTTCTTGGCTTTTACTGATTATCCAGGCCACCAAGCCCAGAACATGTGTTTTTCCTCCTGCATTAAACATTCTGAATGTATGCTAAAAATGTTAATGCGTTATTGAAGGGACTGGAATTTTTCCTTCAGGTATGATACCTTCAGGCTATTGGTGCTTCACACACTTTTGCAGGTAAGGGCTTGTTGCATTGGCAGAAGCATGCACCTAATACAGGGCTAGTCTCTGTCTTAAGGGAGTCAATAAGAGAGCTCAGCATCACTCAGGTTTAATGTTTTTTTTCCTCCAAAGCTTTGTCCTGGAGTCAGAGCTGCAGCAAGGCTGCAGCAAGATGGATGTTTGTGCTCTGAGGAAGGCCCTACATGGGTGCAAATGTGCCAGAACCCTGCTGGCTGCTCTGGACACCTGGGAAAGCAGCCAGAAGATGTGCAGCGAACAGGTGACACCAGCAACAGGAAGGAGCCCAAGAAAGAGGAGGAGAAGGCACCGAAGAGTGCCATGAATAAAACCTCTGGAAATAGAAAGGGACAGTGGGGGCAAGGTGCCAGATTTCACCCTCTCTCTGGTGGAACACCAGCATGATTTCGCTGATAGCCCAACCCTTGAAAAGCTGCACAGACCCAGTGCCACAGTCCAGAGCAGAAAGAAAGCTCCCTGCGAGCTTGGGGATGTCTCTGGGAGATGCCCAGCTACAAAACATGCTCAGGAGGGCAGACAGCCTGAGGGTGCTGAGGTTGGCACCCTAGCAACAAGCTATACCCCACAGACACAGCCCTGTGGGGATCCAGTCAGTCCCTGTGTCCCAGGGGGTCACGGGCCTGCTTCACCTCATGGGAAGGTTAGTGGCACAAGGCCTTGTGTTTGCCATGTGTCTTACTGCCCTCAACTGCTTCGCAGAAGTTGGCTGTAAGCTGGCTGCTCCACTCTGCTCTGCTGAGGCAATACCTCAATGAGGGGTCTACCTCAGGGGATCCCAGGGCTGGTTCAATGTCTTTGGCCTTCCTTTCTGGCTAGTTTTATTCATCATCAGTTGTGGTGTGGTCATTTCATTCTCATTGTATGTTACAGCTTAAAATAGTCCCATACGGCTTCATCTTTATCTTGAAAGCCTCAGTGAGCTGTTCTTCTCCTGAAGTTACTGATACCCACGGATAAGGACTGTAGTGTTGCAGTATAACACAAATAAACATTGCCTTTCATTTATGTTTCTCAATTCAGATTTAATTTCTTCATGTTGAAGGTGCTGAAGTAGGAGAGGGCTCAGATAGCTGTGCCCAACACATAGGCACAGGCTTTTTTGCTGGGGGTTGGCAGGGTTTACTGCATACCCACAGGCAGTGTTTGGGGCGGGACACAGAGCACGTTCAGGGCACCATAGCTGATGGAAAAGGTTCCACATGCAAAGAGGTGGATCCACGTGGCCTTGCAGAAGGGAATGATGTTGGAGGGGATTGCCAGGCTGAGCAGGCCCTTGCGTGCCAAGTATCCTCAAACCATACTGTGTTCTACTGAGCTCATTAGCTTGAGTGGGAGGTGAGGGTGCTCTCTTCCCACCACCATCCTCACCACCTTGCAGGCCCGTGCCCTGATTTTGACTCCTAAACGTGTGGCCTCAGCGTGGCTGGGCGCTGGCCCCAGCCTCTTCGGCAGCAGAGCGTGTTGTTCCGCCTGTCTGCTTGCAGCTCTCGCCTTTCTTCTGTCCTCCTGCTATTCTATCGCTACCATAAAATGCAGTTCTGACCTTTTTGTCCTCGGCAAGCTATTCATTTAAAATACAAATGCTGTCCTCAAACAGCAGTCATTAATATGAGGCAGCAAATTCTTTTCTTTGTTCTTCATTGTTGATTTTCCCCCATTGGGAAACTGGGTGGCAGGAGAACGGCATAGTCGCAGGAGCAGCTTGCTAATTGCATACTTTCAAATACTAATTTGTATGAGCTTGTTTGGTTATAAAGGGAAAAAGAAGGAAGCCGAGGGGGGTTGGGGAAGGATAAAAAAATGTCAAGGTTATAAACCCCATAGAAGCTCTCTGGCCTGGAATTTTTATTAATTCTTTAAATGTAAATTGTGGGCCCAGGGCTGCACATCCATGCCTCCTGCTGAGCACCAGGTAGCGTGATGCAATTTGCCCCGTGGACCTTTTGCGTGGCACTTAACCTGAGGAGCCGAGCTCTGCTGAGCAAGGCCAGCGAGATGCCAGCGGGGCCGCTGTTCCCATTGTGGGCATCGCTCCCAACTCGCACCCGGCTGGCTGCAGGCAGGAGCCAGCCTCAAACCCAAACGGGGTCAGATGGTGGGAGGGGGTGGTGGTTTGGAACGCTGCCACGGGGACATTGTATCTTTGCTGGTTTAAGAAAAGAGGTGAAAGAAGGTACACATCAAGGAGTGATGATTTTTACTAAACCAAAGAGGATGGCTGAAAAAAAGACAAGTCTTTTGGTGCCTGTGCTGAGGCTGTTGCTCAGAGTTTCCCCATGGTGTGTGAACCTCTCAGCCCGGCAAAGAAAATGCTTACTAAACATGATCTACAAGCTTTCCCTCTTTAGTAAAGGAACTGGGAGATTTTGTAAGGAAAACAACCCAGAACCTATGGATATTCAGCTCTTTTAAGTGCTCAAACCCTTGGGAACCAGCTCCTGGTAGACTATTAGAGATGTTTTTTCTGAACAGTTGTTCTTTTTGCCCACTTCCAGGGGTTTTTGCCATACTTGATGTATCGGTTCTTTCTATAGGTTCTTCCTTGCCACCAGCCGATGTCTGCCACTTTTCTTCTCTTTTTAAAAGGATATTTTTGCATGCTGTCTTCTAAGAGGCTCACAATACCCACGGTACTCACACATGGCTGAGGCATCTCTGCCTACAGCAATTGGATCTGTCTCATTTGGACATTATCGTCACTTTATCTCCTTCCCTGTCTCTCTTGCTTGCAGCCACAGGTTTGGAGAAGCACCCTGATACCCAGGAAGAGCAGAGCATCCTGCACTCACCCTCAGTACCAGCGCTGCCCTTGCGCCCAAAGACTGTGGCTGCCAGTGACCCCCACTGCCTGCAGAGATGTCTCCCAGCGTGGCTGCTGCCTGTGAGAGCGTGTCTCACAACGTTTGCCAAGTTGCTGTTAATGTGGCAGATAACCAGCTCTAAGGGCCCACTTCTGGCACTCTGTTGTGACGGATGTGACAGTAGCTGATGCCAGGAGGAATCTTCCCAGGGCAGTAAGCCTTGAAGGAACAGAGACGGCACAGGGACCCATGAGTCACCGTCATCCTGGTCAGAGCTGCCACTGTATCAGCAGCTAGAGATACTGGAAGGCTCCAAGGTTGTGAATGTGAGGGAGTCAAAGTCAAGAAAAAAATTTATTAACCATGTTATTTTGTGTCTGTTTGCTGGGAACAGTTGCTATCTCTGTTATTTTCACTCTCTTGTTCACAGAATCACAGAATTCCAAGGTCAGAAAAGACGTTTTATATCATCAAGTCCAACCGTTCCTATCCTATGCTAAACCATATCCCTAAGTACATCATGTACCCTTTTCTTAAACACATCCAGGGATGGTGACTCAACCCCCTCCCTGGGCAGCCTGTTCCAGGCCCTGACAACTCTTTCGGGGAAGAATTTTTTCCTAGCATCTAATCTGACCCTGCCCTGGCACAGCTTAGTGCCATTTCCCCTTGTCCTATCTCCTGTCACCTGGCTGAAGAGACCATTGCCCACCTCTCCACAACCTCCCTTCAGGTAGTTGTAGCCTCCTCTCCAGACTAAACATCCCCAGCTCCCTCAACCGCTCCTCAAATGATTTGCCCTCCAGCCCCTTCCCCAGCCTGGTTGCCCTTCTCTGGACTTGTTCAAGGACCTCAATGTCCTTCTTATGGTGAGGAGCCCAGAACTGGACACAGCACTCGAGCTGCAGCCTCACCAATGCCGAGTACAGGGGCACAATCACGTCTTTAGACCTACTGGCCACACTATTTTTGATAGTGTCCCATTACATGATGCAGAGTCAAAATGGATTTTGTTGTTTACCACTCTCATTAAAAAATTACAATTGTTTCCCAGTACACACAACAATACAACAATAGGCCACTGCTTCCCCCTCACTCCATGCTTAATAAAGTAGTCATGGTTGCATGACAGCACCAAGGGAAAAAAACTATGCAGAGGTGGCACCAGCTCTCTCAGAAATAACTTCTGTATTTTATTGATGAGAAAAGGTCAGAGTCATCAGCCCAGTCACAGGGTTGTAGTGGGTCTACAGTGGAAAGCACCACACCTGCATGATGGACCTGCAACATACCCAACACCTAATTACAGATCTCTATAACAAATGTTATGTTGGCTTGGAAGGTTGTTCCTTAGTTTATTACAGGCAACACAGTGGATTCCTTGCACAGGAATCTTTGAGGTTGTTTTTAGTTATGTGATGCTTAAGATAATTGACCGATTTATTTCCTTGACTAGAAGGCATTATTATTATTATTATTATTATTATTATTATTATTATTATTATTATTATTGCTCTTATTCAAGGAGCAGCACAGAGAGTATTGGAGTGATGGTCAGTGTTCAGCAGCTTGCAAGTCATTAGGATAAGCTTGCTTGGCTGCAGTAAGACCCATAGCACCTATGGTTTGCAGAAGGTGACCCCTGCCATCTCTCAAACGTCTCTCGGTGAGGGACCAACCCCTGCCCCATGCCTACATGAAGTGGACTGTGGTATGCTCCAGATCCACATTATATGTTTTGTCATGGCTTTTATATGCTCAGGAAACCAGAAGGTGGGTGGATTTATAAACCATAGAGTTTGAAGTGCCTTACTACCAGATATTACTGGTTCTTAGCAGGCTAGTTTCATGGCAGCTAAGCTGCCACCAGCAAGCTGGGTGCTAGCACACATCTACCCAGGGAACTGGGTTCCTATGGCCACACTGGGGGCTCTGCCTCTGCCCCATGCTTTCTGCTGCTTGACCTTCTGCAAAATCTATGTCAGGACTGTGGCGACTGGGGGTTGTGGTGTTCTCACCATGCGAGTGCTGTTGGTTATGAACACTGAGCCCTGAGTAATGCCAGGGAAGGAAAACAAAATCTTCCAAGCAAGACAAGGGGGACGACACTGCTTCTCCCAGTCCTGGTCTTCCCAGAGTCCTCAGACCCTGTGGAGAAAACACTCTTTGAGCAGCACCTATAGCCGCCTTCCAGTACCTGAAGGGGACCCCTAGGAAAGCTGGGGAAGGATTGCTTGTAAGAGCATGTAGCGATAGGATGAGGGGCAGTGGTTTTAAACTAGAGCAGGGTGGGTTTAGATTAGACACTGGAAGAGGTTGCCTAGAGAGGCGGTGGAGGCCCTATCCCTGCAGACATTCCAGGTTAGGTTCAATGGGGCTCTGAGCAACCTGTTCTAGATAAATGTGTCCCTGCTTACTGCTGCGGGAGGGTGGACTAGATGGCCTGTAAGGGTCCCTTCCAACCTAACGCATTCTGTGATTCTGTGGTTCATTCTACAACTCATCACCATCCTTCAACAACAACTGGATGCAGTTGCTGCACCAACTGGGGACGCAGGACTGGGCAGACCAGTAGTTCCCCAGCCTTTTTCCATGGGTGTATCTCCACGGACTACTCCAGATAATTAGAATGAAAATGCTTCTTCAGTATGGTGAAGAAACATTCAGAAGATTCCAGAAACTCTATTAAAATCACGGTAACACTCAGAGTCCTTTACCAGCAAAGCAACAGGCTTTCCTAATCACAATTTTTCTCAGGAGAAAAAAACAACCCATAAATCCTTAACACCAAAGCAAAATCCTTGCTGCTCCAGGTGAGGGGATTAGCCATGCAGGTTTATTTTTGGGATGCCTTTGGGTAAGTTGTCCCCCAGAATACGCCATGCTGCTAACTCCCACTACTGGAAAAATAACAGGGCAGGAATCGTAACATGAAGCAAGAAGTTATCTGAGTTGTGGATAAGAGCCTGAAGCTGGCATCCAGCTGGCAGAGACCGGATGGCTATTAAACGTCAACAGCCCCAGATAAATGCCAGGATAGCCTTGTGAACAGGAACTCCTGATGGTATTTTCTCTGGTACTGTTGCTATTTTCGTTCTGTTTGTTTTCTCTCTATTTTGGACATTGTGTAGAGAAAAAAAGAAGGGGAAAAAAAAAAAGGACTGCACAGCTATGGAAAACAGAGTCCTGGAAGGAGAAGAATGAGGATGCCAGCTGGCCACCCCTCCTTTGCTCCTGGATAAGATAACTGCTGCATGTTTGATTTTTTCCAGCTCACAGACGGTTTAAATGACAGGTATGGTCTGTCCTCAGAGTGTGTCATCATCTGCCATGTATTCAAGGATTTCTAAGGATCTAAGCTTGCCTGCTGTTTGAACACAGGACGAGCAGCATTCCCTGTTCTCTGGCATGTGTAGAGCTTCCCCGAGGGTGGAAAGGGAGACTGGAATTTAAAGTGATTCTCATTTATTTATTATATTCCTGTGCAAAATCCTTGAGTTTACCAAAGCTGATTGGAGTGCAGTCATTTGTGGAGAACAACCTGTGGCTGCTACCTGGGTTGTGTCGGCATGTAACAATACCTGTCTGCCTCATGAATGTCAGACAAAGCTGTCATAAATCTTCAAGCCCAGCAGTAAAATTAATGGGAATTGCAGAGAGCAGGACCTTGTCAGCTTCATAATAGGTCTGTGGGTGGAAAAAAATTCTCGTGCTTTCCTTTAGGCATTAGGGAACCCAGCTACTGATGCTCGGTGGTCATTATCCAATTATAAGTTTTTAAAGTTTTTTTGCTCAGAAGAATTTGGTCGTTATCACTTTCAATGTGTCAAAGTTAAACAGTCACCAGCACGTAGCCCTGGGGAGGGAGCAGACCCTGCTGCAGCCTGCAGCAGAAGTCTGCCAGGCCAGGCCGTCTCCTCCTCTTGCTCTTCAGTCCTGAAGCTCTTGACTTGCATTTTGCCATTTGTAACATTGGTTTGTCATTCCAGAGGTGACCGGGTGCTGCGGGAGCCGGGCCTCTTCCCTCTTCTGCCCTGTCCAGCTGATCAGTATCAGCCTGGGGTGGGGTGTCCTGTTTACATCCCTGAGCAGGACTGGGAGTGCTGGCCTGTCCCACCAGCACCAACACCATCCCCCGGTCCCCAGAGCGCTGCTGCAGGGTGTGTGGCTCCTCCGAGCTCCAAGGCTGGGCTGTTTGTCTGTCCTACATTGAATTGTATTTACAGCGCCTTTCGGGGTTCCTGTCGGTCAGCCGCTGCGACGAGAGAAGTATTCCACCCCCCACCCCCCACCCTTCTGCTGCATAACTTGGCTTCTGTTTTCTTGTTGTTGTTTTTTTCCTCCTGCCTTTGTAGCTGCTGGCTGTGGCCGTGGCCAAGTCACGGGGCAGGATGTGCCACTTCTCCGGAGGTACTGACATGCAAATAAATTACAGTTTTCAGGGACTTTTCCAGGCACTGGAAGGTGATCATCTGTACCATCAAGTTGTTAGCATGGCTCCTGGCACAGCTCTGTCCTTCACCACTTCATCCATTTCTGACCCCTTGGTCCAGGGGCAGCCAAGGGGCAGCATCCCTCCCGAAATACCTGTTTTGGAGGTGTTTGATGGCACAGGGGTTGTTTACATGGCAGAGCAGCTCTGGGCATGTTTGGTTTGCACACACAGCTCATGGGTCTCCTTTGCACCCCTGCAGTGAGGGTCAGGGGATCCTTACACTGCTGCAACCTGCCACCAACACTCAAGTTAGGTGGGGCAAAGCTCCAGTCCTTGCTTGTGTACCTGAAATAATGCTTCCTTATCTCCTACAGGTGCTATTCAGATAAAGCCCAAGTAGAGATTATGCAGCAGATTTGACCACCTGGAGGCTGCACAAATGCTTAAGGTCCAGCCCTGAGTTGGACCTGATGCGAACAAAGGAGAGATATGATGAAGAGCAGAGACAGAGAGCAGCCATGTTTTTCACAGGTATACGCTTTAAGGTTGTAACATTAGAAATATCCCCTACCAAACCAGGTAGGGATGATGTGTGTTAATCAGGTATGAGACATACAGTGAGGAGAAGTTCTTTACTCCAGGTTAATGCCAGCCAAATGGAGCGTTGCTTGGTGTTGATCTGGTTTTCCTGTGCGTCAGTACCTCAGTGTGTGTCCTGGGCCTGGATCTGGACTGCATTTTGCACCTGCTGAAAGGAGTGCGTATCCACACCCACACCAAGTCAGCTCAGGGAAACATCACTAACATTGGCTTTAGGAAGGAATTTTATTATTCCTTTCAGCAATTTTCATGCAGATCTGAGCAGCTTTTGCCAGTCCTAATTTCCAGATGGCTTAAAATCCAGGTCCTGTGCTCAGTAAGGGTATACAAAGTCTGTGTGTAAGACTGAGAGAAGAACAACTCAAAGAAAGAAACACTGGCAGTGTAAGCGACCTGTCTGGTCAGGGGGAGCTCAGAGGCATGAGCAGAGAAACCACCACCTGGGAAATGAAGGAGCGAGCAGTCCCATGGGGATGCACATAGACACATCCTCAGCCACACTGACACCCCCCCATGACCTCTCAGCAGCCTGACAAACTTCTTTTACTCATCCTTTTCTGCTGAGAAAGGGTCCAGGTAGAGCTTGCAGATGCTTTGACCTGCAGATTGCATTGCAGGGAGCAATGCTGGGGCATGACAAAGTTTTCCCTGGGCTGCGTGCATCAGTTGGGCTTAGTATATCCGTGAGTGCATCACACCTGTGAGCACATCCCACCCATAAGCACATCCCATCTGTAAGGAGCCCAGAGTTATTTGCCTCCAGAGGAGTCACCAGACTAATGGAGAAATGAGGGGATGGGCACAACCAGGATCTGGGCCGGGCACAGAGAGTGGCTCTCCCTTCTTGGCCATGCTAACATTTTCAATATGCCAACAAGCTTCCCATATATAGTAGATTTCCTGGCCCTTGAGCCTTGCCGAGGTCTCATTGCCTTCCTTTGAAGCAATAAAAGGCATTTGTGATGTTTCTGTGCTGAACTGTGGGAAAAGAGCAGCAAGAAGCTGTGACCCCTGGGCAAGGGTGTGCTTTGGAAACACTGTCATCGAAAAATCAACACAAGCCCAGAAAGCCCACAGGCCGCCGATCTCCTCCTGCCTTATCAGAGAGAGGGGCTCCTCTGGATACTGGGGCAGCAGCCACCGGACATTTTTGAGATGTTTATTCTATCCAGTGTTGATACTGAAGTCAATAAGATAACTAAAAATAAAGATTAAAAAAAAGAAGAAGAAGAAGAAATACACTGCAGCTATTTGTTCCCGAGTTGTTATGTTTACCCATACCAGCCCGGCTTCCCATTTCAGCAGGCCGGTAGTACCAGATGTTCAGTCATTTTCAGCAACATGGTCACATCCCAGAAGATTTCACCCGCTGGAGTGACTATATTAAACATGCCTGTAATTTTCCACTGGGGCTGAAAGATCGCATTCCTTGGGGGCGAGTGATGGCTGGCCGGATAGGCCCTGTGCGTGTGCAGCCAGCTCGGCCCTGAGCGCTCTTCCTGGCTCTTGCCATGGCAGGAGGGGACACGACTGCAGCTTGCTGGAGGCTTGGTCTGGGACGTGCTGAGGAGGAAGGAGGCCTCTGCCAGCTGCAGCTCCTGGCAGGTGGGGGACGTGCTGATGGGGTCCACGGGCTGCCCAATACCCCTGTGACCGGCTGCTGCTGCAGGGAATGATGCAGCCAGGGCTGCAGGCACTTTCTACCCCATCCTTCCTTGCACCTCCAGCCTGTAGACATGGTTGGTAACTGCTGTTGTGGTCCAAAGAGAAAAATGCTCTTTAACGGAATAAGAGCAGAGGATTCACCTAATCCCCGTACCCCACCACCCCACCCCACCCCCCCGCCCAGTCATCTGCCCACCCTGCAGAGGGGGAACGCTCGCCAGATTTGCAGACATTCATTAGCAAGCAATAGGCTGTGTAAGGTGACCTCCCAGAGGGAGGTTGTGGGACATCCCTGAGTACAGCCTCCTCCAAACACCCCTCTTCACATCAGTGAAAGCTAATGTGCAGATCTGGGTCACTTGTACTGCTTTCTACCACAAGTACCAGTGATGGCAGAGGACAGTGGGGAAAGCTTCACCTGCACAACAGCTCATGGATTTAGTTTAGTGCCTGGTCCTGGCAAACCTTAGCCTCTGGGAAGCTGCATATCAGCAGCTCTTTGTAAGACCATAGGGCTATTTCTGAAAGTAAAGATGCTTCTGTGGATGCAGCTGCCAACTTTGATTGTGACTGAGCTGGATTTCCTGCCACTGATTTTTGTCCCAAGCAGGATTGCTCAAGGCATTGCTGCTCCTGGAGTCATCACGCAATAAATCTACTCTTCAGATGGGCAGGGACAGACATCCCAGTCTCATGCATGTTACAGATGGGGTTATACACATAAGCCAGGCAGGCTGCTTCCCTGTACTCACTCTCAGTCGCCAGGATTTACTGTCCAAGCTGAGAGAGGCTTGGCTGGCCACTTTGTCACTGTGGGGGATCCCACATGGATGGAGGGATATCCAGCTTGCCCAACTGTGGTAAAAGGGAATTTCTCCTTCCAGACACAATTCCCTCACAGAAACTCTCACAGGCAGATTTTCCCTACAGAAACAAATCCCTTTCCTCTGTAAAACTTTCAGTGCCCAGACCCCAGGCTCAGACCCGACCTGACCCAGGGTCAGACAAGGTGCTGTGAGCAGGGTACACCCCCAGAGCCATTCCAGTTCCCTGTGGTTTTCGAGCTGTCTGGGGCTGAGGACCTCCCTGCTCACACCCTTCAGCTTTCACAATGCCACGTTAATCCACTGGACAAGTGTAGTTTTAATGGCATTAAAATGAAATGAAACTAAAAATATGCCAGGCAGGTAAAGCTGTGAAGTTTTAAATCAAATCAGAGCTATTGGAGGTTCTTGGTCCCTGAGTGTCTCCATAGAAATCTTTCCCTGGCCTCTCCTCCGCCCGGAGATGGGTGGTGCGTGGTGCCCCTGCAGTCACTGATTAACCACCCACCTGGAGAGCTGCTGCCCACGCTGCGGCTCATGGCTGGACAGCCCCCCGGCCACTCATTACTGATGCTTGACTTCACTCTGCAGTGTTTTTATAGAGCTTTTGCCATAGAGTTTGTTTCCCACAGCCTTTTTTTTTTTCTTTCCCTTTTTACAGTTTCAAATGTAGGGAGTGAGCCTGATTTCCACCATCCCTGCCTTGCTTTTTGTGGGTTACTGCTCTGCAGCTCAGCCATCAGATGGCTTGTGCGGATGCAAGGACCTGCCCAGCTTTGAAAATATTCAGGTAGTTTCCCTTCTTATGAGAAGAGCTCCCAAAACAGAGGTGAAATGGGATTTCTGTGAGCCATCCATGCTACCTGGCTGTTTACCATATGGTGAATGTGACCCCCCCCTCCCCAGTCCCCCAGAGAGGAAAATATCCCCCACTGCAGCTTCTCCTCACCCAGCAACATCTTTGCTGTGCTCCCTAGTGCAGGCTCAAGGAGCACAATGCCAGTGGTGTAAGCAGTAACAGAAGACAAAGATGTTGAACTCATATTATATTTATTACATACATGAGATATAAAAACAAATTACCAAAATAGTATTTTTGTTTCAATTTTTTTTTTTAGAGAGTCCACAGGACCTTGGAAGAAAAATACATATGTAAAGTGGATTGGTAGACTTGTGACTTGTCAGGTGGTGTGTGTCTTCCTTTTGCCCTCACACTCATGAACAAAATACACTCTATGCAATGTGGTTTACAGATGCTTTACAGAAAAAGATATATTTTAGTGCTGAAAACGGCAGTAAACTGTGCTATATTCCATACTGGTGTTAATGAGGAAGTATAATGGCCATATATGTTGCAAACAGTAACACAGAAGAAAACAAAATGTTCAGTTTTAAATACTAAGATAAAAATAAAACAAACTCCAGGCCCACCACGAATCACTGGGTCGTGATACGTGAATGCGAGTCCTTTCAGTTCTCTGCATCCACTCCTTTTCCTGCAGGCAGTTTCTCTCCTCAGGCAATTGCATTTTTTTAAACCTCAAAAGTCTCTTCTGCTTCTCACAACTGCTTGCGAAGTCTCGCTGGAGTCCTGCCCATGGGGTCCACGTGCTGGTCTGAAGCTGGGACTTCAGTGCAAATACTTTATCTTTCAGATTGCATTCTCAGATACTCTGAGTGGCCAATGCCAGGCTGGCCGTTCCCTTTATACCATTAACGCCATCCAACTGGGGGGTGGGGGTGGTGGGGTGTCTTTAGGAGTGCTTCTGTTTCAGGGAGTTATTTTTCACGTGTCACCTTCAACCTTTTCTTTCCCCAACACAATTAGACTTCCCGCACTGTGAAGTGGCAGGTAGTAAAGTGCTTTATACAATGAAATATTTACACTAGGGCTTAGGGTTCATTTTTTAACACTTCAAGGACAAAAGCTCAGAGGCTCTTCAAACCTCTGGAGCTGGCTCTTCTCTGTGGCCATGAGGTGGGTGGAGAGCTGGCCTCTGCCCTGCATTGTGCTTGTGCCAAGGCAGAAGGATTCGGCCTGCTCCCGTACCTCCGTCCTCGCCAGCACTGGCAGAGAATTTAGCCCTCAGAACCTACAGTGGGGTGACCAGGTTAAAAGAGGGTGATACCTGATTCTCTTTGTTGGGTGCCATCTCCTAACCTGAGGGGCTGTTTCTAATGAGTGCTTGTCACTGCCACGCTGCTGCCAGCACCTGCCCACCGCTGCAGCCATCGCCTTCCCCACAGCATCTTCTGGGAGCCTCTGGAAGTCACTCAGGATCTGTGCTGGCAGCACTGGCAGTGCTATTTCGCTTGGCAGCTGTAGCTCGTGGGCATGCTTTCCCTCTCTAGGGTGGCAATTTAGTCTGGGGTGATGGATGGGTTCTCAGGAGTTGCTCCAACATCACTCTGGAGAGAGAGAGAGAGAAGCGTCCACCCTTCCTTTCGTTTCCTCCAAGGTAAGGGTGAGCTGGGCTCAGGTAAAGCCCTGGCAAGGAAGCTCCCGGCAGGTGAATGAGCATTGGCTGGGAAAGGTTAAATCAGGCAGCGCTTACAACTCTGCATGCCTTGCTACATGTTTTGGCACTATTTTCTTACATTCCAGTTTTCATCCTAGAGGTCTTCTCTCTGCGAAGGCTGTTGCGTTCTGTGCATAAGGAAATGCCCTTCGGCGGTCGCGGGCTTCTAGTTGCAGTCTCTCTTCAAAATCTCCAGGACCTTTCTTCCAAGAGCCGACTTCCACTGGTGGACAAAACTTTTCATGTTGACGATGAGCCTGCCCGTTCGGATGTCCTCATGTCCTGCCACAAGGTACTCCAAGCCTGCAAACCAGCAAAGCGGTCAGGGACTGCACAGTGCTATGCTCCAGAGGCCCACTGATAACTGCCAAGTCAGCCTGGATATCATAGAATCATAGAATGGTCTGGGTTGGAAGGGACTCCAAGGATCATAGAGCTCCAACCCCCCTGCCCCAGGCAGGGCCACCAACTTCCAGGCCTGGATCTACATGAGGTTGCCCAGGGCCCCATCCAACCTGGCTTTGAACACCTTCAGGGTGTTCAAGTCCCATGGATATCTAGTCCCATGGAAAAAAACACTTACACAAAGAAGTATTTATGCATATCGATTCTTTCATATATCTCTATATCTTTACCTCTACCTGTATCTGTGGAGAAAACCACCTCTGTGGCACATCTGTGGAGAAAACCACCTCTGTGGCACACCTGTCAGTAATGCAGCATACAACCTTTGATTTTCTTGGTTTCTAAATGTAAATGGAAGCTGAAATTTGGGCGGGGGGGGGATGGGGATGGGGGGGTGGGTGTTGGGTGGGGGTGGGGGTGGTGTGGGGGTGGTCTGCACTGTAAGTTTTTATACCTTGTTTGTGAGCTGCTATTCCCTTCATTTGGCAGCCACCTGCCTCACCCCTCCCTGAATATACCTGAGCCTGGAAACTGGTGGATTCAGTGCCTTCCAAGCAATGAGAGTGCAGGACAGCCCAGTGCTGGTGCATTGCTCAAAATCATCCGTGCCTCCTTTGCAGGCAAAGGCACAGCGGACCCTGACAAGAGGCAGCACTAGATTTCACAGCGTGAGCACCCCAGAAGAACCTGAGGGGTTGGTAGTCACACCAAAAAGAGCTGCATCAGCTTCTGCCTCCACCGGCTGTTTTAGAGGTGTGACAGCAGTGTTGAGATCTATGGCAGCATTCCTTTAGCTAATCCAAGGAGGGGAATGGGCTCCTCTTCTCTTGCAGATGGCTGGGACCTTTAAATCTTTCAGCTCAGTGTCCTCCCAGAAGCCCAACCTGCCTCTGTGGGTGTATGTGGAAGGGAAGATGTTGCAAGGGTAGCGAATATCCCCCCCATAGGAACAAGCAAATTTATAATCTCAAACAGCCCATGGAGATCTGATAAATACTTGGAGTTTTCATTTCTTGCTAGAGCATTTAAGAGCCTACCCTCCTTTAGGTATGCCTCTAGCCTGGTGAAACAGAATAAAAAATATGTCTTTTATCTTTGATCCCCTCTATATTTTTAGGAGAGGTGACTTCCATTACAACTATGTGTCAGGAAATTGCTTTGTTTCAGCTTGGCTTTTTATCCAGCTGTTGTTGGTTTATTCATCTGGAAGTCAGAAGCTCTTAGAGATGGTTAAACCTGCTAATATAGCATTGCCAACCTTTCAGAAATGAATGTGGTAGCTAAAGGAAAACATGAGACTAAAAAAAAGACCTGGGATCTTTTTTTCCCCCCCTTTGAAATGATTGAACCTTGAAGATGCACTCAGCAGATGTTTTCAAGTTTCCTGTTAGGACCAACTTCACCACTTCTTCCCAACATGAAAGCTGACATTCATTTATAGTCATGGGACTCCAGCAGCTCCACTTCAAGACAATACCAAGCTTTGTTCACAAGAGCTGGCAAGGGAGTAACACCTGATGTGTCAGGTGCTTGCATCCTCCCTAAAGACAACTGCACCTCCATCCTTCTTCTGGTATCCAAGTGACCTTCACAGATTGTGTGACTGACAGTGCCTTTGCTGGGGTAAGCCAGTGGAGCTCCTCCAGAGGAGTTGCAAAGCTGGGTGTCAGGTGAGGGGCTGCCCTGCATGCCTGGTGTCTGACAGCTTTCCTGGCATTCCTCCAGGTTCACATTAATGCTTTCTTGCTTGTGTTTCCATTGCAGATGGAAAAATAAAACAGCTGTATCCATTTAATTATAGATTTATGGTGTTTTAGCTGTATCCAAAGTCTTACTGCACTTAAACTGTAAAGTCCTGCCTAAGGCTGCTGATTCATCGGACCCTTACCCCTGACAAGGCTTCCTGAAATACAGCTGTGCTATCACAGCAGCTTTGCCTTCAAAGCCAAAGACGGTCACTCAGGTGGAGATGAAAGAAGACTGCAAACACCTCATCAATGAATAACCTTCCTGCATGATCCAGCCTCACAGACAGCCCTTTCCCACCTCCACCAAGGAAATTCCTACTGCTGCATACATAAAGGTCCTCTCAGCACTGAAGCTGAGGTTTCGATCGGTGATTTCCAAATGATGTGTGTGTGCCTCGTGGAAAGAAAACCCTTTATCTGAACTAGCTGGTAACCGTTGGGTTATCTGGGAGCTGTAAAGAAAGGTGTGTCAGCTGGGGCTTAGTTTTGCTTTATTGAAGAAAACCCTGACTCTGCATCTCCTCATGCTTGTGCTGCCATGGGTTATACTCCATCTCAGTGAAAGAAGATGAGAGAAAACTGTGAAGCCAAATCTGCCCTCTCGCTGCGTAAGAGAACTTCTTCCAAATCTTGTAGATGCCAATCAGTGTTACTTTCAAAAGGGACACCTTTCCTTGAGTTTAGATTAGAATTCTAGTACAATACCATGACTCAAATTAGATGTAAATGTGTTTTTATGGATTCAAATTAGCATTAGTTTTGAAAAGATATGTCATCTAGTTGGGGCGTGATACATACATCTCTCCCTCTGGGAACAGACAGGTAAAGCTGTAGGAATGTCATTATGCTTCATAAAGAGAATTCAGATGTTTGAAAGTCTGTAGAATTAACTAAGTTTTTTTTCCCACAAAATTCAGATTTGATAGAGATTGCTGTTGGAATCGAAGTGATGTAACAGCCAGTAATTTAATCAACACTGGGCTGCAATCTTGGCTCATTGGCACAAGGGGACAGAGGGGTGGGAATGAAACCTGTGCACATGGGGTGGGGATGTACTGCTTGGAGTCAAACCTACCAGGGTTGAGGATGGGACAAGTGCAGCCTCTGTTAGTCCAGGATTCAGGGTAGAGCGTCCTCTTGCCCCGGAGGATCTTCAGCTTTGTAGATTTCAAGACTTTCTTGATCTTCACATTGACTTCTGCATGGGAGCCTTTGTCATGAGCTGACAAGATCTTTGTCTTGATCACTGGGAAGACACAAATTCAAACCCTGAAATATATAAACTATTTACAATCGGTTGGTGTTTTGGGAGGATTTTTGGAGGTTTTTTTGTGTCTAATGCAGGTGTGTGGGCAAAGCCATGAGGAAAATTATTTACAGTGAAGTTAGCCTGACGCTACTTGCTGGGAAGTCCAAGGTCAGCACAGCTGATGGACGAGGACATATGTCCCCATACTCATGGGCAGAAACGCTGCTGGTTGGTTTGGAGTATTTTGAACTCACAGATACCCACAGACATGCTCCTGCCATCTGAGTCCCCGTGTGTTGGAGGCTCAGGGCTCAGGTACCACATGTGAGTCTCCTCCTGACCAAGCTGATACCTACCCTGGCAGGTGCCACCATGTGGCAGTGCTTTATACAGTGTGGCACCTTAGGAAGCTCAGGGGAACTTCTCCTTCTGCTGTATGACCTCCTGGAGCTCATGATGAGCCCTATAACTCACCTGTCCCTCCAGTTTAGCTGACACCTTTGCATGTTGAGCGATGAAAGGGTGGGAAGCCTGAGTGCACTTTAGATAAGATTTATGAACTTGGGTCTTTTGTGACTTTTTTTTTTTTTTAAATTTCTTATCTTTTGGAAGATTAAACATGGTCACTATCGCAGCCAGGGAGCAAAGCAAAGCAGAATCAGATTTTTCCCTAATATCGCTAAGCCAGGGCTATATTTCAACAGCTGTCGGCCCCTTGAACTTCCCTTTGAGGGTTGCTCTACAGCCTGCAGAGGTAGGGGTTATCTCTCTGTGCATTTTCAACTTCTGTGCAAAACGAAGCAGGTGAAGAGACCCCTGGAAGATTGTCAAAGAAGGGAGTGCTACATGGAGCATTCCTTGCTCTGCAGCGGTATAAAGGAGTCGGTTCGGTGGGACACATGGAAGAGGTCTTGGGGAACAAAGTGCCTTCTCTTATTCATTTAAATCCAACAGACACATAGACAATATACCTCACTCCATGCAACAGATGAACTCTGTTGTCAGAGGAAAGATCCTAGTGGCTACTGGAGCCGTTTTCTCTGTGTGGTGATCACCATCGCTCCTTACATTCAGTGTAATTCACATTTAATGATTTCTGGACTGTGCTTGGGGCACCCAGTCTACAGACAGAGTTTCAGTGATGCATTACAGAGTTTCAGTGATGCATTTTTTGGAAAGAGTGCTTTACTGTCTGTCTTGGACCTAGACAACTCTCAGGGATGCCTCCAGATCTTTTCTCTTCCCCCCCCCCCCCGCCCTGCCATGATTTTGGCACAAGAGTACCTTAATAGCAAGAGAGGTGGGGAGCAGGGAAGATACTTCACCTACCTTGACTTGGCACCATGAGATCTGTGTATTTCAGAAAGGTCAAAGACCTGCCCTTTGATTAAGTAGCCCAAGGATTTGCCAGGATGGAGAAGTGCACAGATCAGTACCTCTTACACTTTACACTCTTGCACTTCCCTGCAGCACCTCCCTTTACACCCCTGCCACCTCACTCACAACTCACCGTAGGTGTACTTCATCCCGCAGAAGACCTTGGGATTCCCTAAAACTTGCTCTTTACATTCGCATTTACCTGGGGAAAGAGAAGGAAGCAAACAGCTGTGGATGGTACTTAAAAGACAGGAATGGGCAGAGCCCAGGACCTGCTAGAAGTTTCCACATGGTCCACAAGCCCCCTTGTGAAAAAAAAAAAAGCCCTATTTTCAGGCTCAGGCTGAATATATAATCTTAGCCCAAGGGCAATTATTCCTTGTTTACAATTTGAAGAGGAGGGAAACAAAGGCCTCGTTATTTTGCCTTGGGATGCAAATAACATCCATGTCTTTCCCCGTGGTATTTTCCACACCGTAATGTACCAGATGAAATTTTAAAAGGAAACGTTGCAGAGGTTAAGGCAGATTAATGACTTCCGTGATCCTGGGACAAAGAATAACACGATATACTTATTTACGTTCAGAATGAAGTCGCCCAGACAAATGATGGAGCTTTCCCCTCAATTAACTCAATTATTGTATCTTCGAGATGCTATCGTGCCGCTTTCTGAGAGCGGAGGAAGTGACGCCTGCCTGCTTGCATGCAGTGATTGCAAGGGGGGGGGAACGGCTTGACGCGGCGCCATGGGCCCAACCTGCCTCTCAGTAACCTCACGTGGCACCCACCTCCCACAAAATGGGGTGTGGGGGGACAGGGGCACAGTACCTTTCCTGGCTGAGGAGGTAGCTGAAACACTAGGCCATCTCAAATTACATCGTAAGGTGCAGTTGATGCCAAAATTGTTGTGGGTGTCAGGGGAATAAATTCTGAGTTAGAAACACTCTAATTCCCTGCCAGTGGAGTGGCCAGCCCCACCCTCTAAGTAATGTTGCTGGTTTGTCCAACATGTAATAGTCCTAGTGAATACAAAGGCACGTGTAAAGCGCGATGGCCAAGTAAAACACCAGAGCATTCAGCCTTGAAATTCGGAGCTGGGACTGCAAATTCAGGCAGGCAGCTCTTGCCTTTATCCACAGCTGAGCGCTGGGTGCAGTCTTTCAGCGTGGAGCGTCTGCCTAAAGGGTTTGCATGTCCTCACACTGATGGGAAGAGCCATAAGGCTCCTCTGGCTTCTGTAGGGGAAGGAGGTGATCACACAGGACAGCAGTGGGGGAACGTCCATCCCTGCCAGCAACTGCCAGGGTACTAATTACATGCCAGTGCAGAAGAATCTATCTGTGCTGGCTGGTGGCAGGAGGGACGGGGCAGGGAAACGTGTGAAGCGCCATCCTACCAGAGTGCCGGAGTGCCGAGAAGCCCTGCTCGTCCTCCCAGTCCCAGGAGGGCTCGCTCTCATTGAGCATGGCCTGGAAGGGCGGTGCTTCATTGTGCCAGGTTGTGTCCGAGCTGTTGGGGGAAAAGGGAGACGGTCATCCTTCCTCCTGGAGCTGGCAGAAAGCAGGGCCACTACCAACCTATCCTCTGGGCACAACCTGACTGTGCGTCATAGTGGTGCTAAAGGCAAGGGGCAGTTTTGGAAAGCAAACAGGTTGAGTGTTGTTAGAGTGAGTCATAAATCTATTTGGGGTTTAAAATGTGTTATATGGATTTATATGCTATAAATATCCCCAGCTTGGTAGGAAAAAAAGCAATGTGTAAGATCCGGAGAGTGGGATATTATTACAGTGTGTGTCTTCTCAAAGTCAGAGCCTGACTCTATGTCCAGTCATTGCAAGCTGAACTGTAACAGAACAATATGGAGCCTTTGGTCTTGTCTCACCCAGATCTCCCTGATGTTCACAATTTGCTTATCGAAAGGAAGCAGCTGTGAAGGTCATGGATAACATCCCATGCACTAACACCTGCACTGAGAGCCAATAATCCAGTGGTGCTGGTGCCCTGCCATGGTGTGTCAGGAACACAGATTAACTGCAACTTCAGCTCCCACTTCAACCCCAACTCCTGACCACCCCAAACCCCAAATATTTTATATAATGGATTTTTTCAGACCACGTGCTGTGCATAAATCGGGTCAGAGCAGTGCTTTCCCTGGGACTGAGATCGTGGAGGTAATGTTGAGGCTGGGGATGGTGACCAGGACCCCCCAACTCACCTGCTGCTGCGACAGTCACCGGTGTGGGGGTCACAGCTGCGGGCACAGTCGCAGGGGCGGCAGCCATAGGCACTGAAGCCCCAGTAGCCGGGGAGGCAGTGGTCACAGCGGGGCCCTGCCACGCCGGGCTTGCAGGGACAGTCACCAGTGCTGGGATCACAGAAGGTGCGGGGACCCAGGGGGAGCGCGGCCGATCCCAGGGGGTGGCAGGAACAAGCTGCAGAAGACACCGTGGAGAAAGAGAGAGCATCTGTGAGTGCAAAAGCTCTGCGGGATGAAGGCATGGGAGGTGCCTGAGAAATCTCTGCTCTGCCTAGGAACAAGCATGTTTCCATGTTTTTTTTTCCTTTCACCCATATAAATAGGACTAGAATCTCCCTTTAGAAACCATATGACTTCTTCAACTTTTGTGGGGTATCTTAATTAGTCAACCTACCTTGGGTTGGCATTATGCTTTGGGAAACAGGCCTTTCTTACAGCATCTGGACTCCAGTCCAGCCAAGATGGACCTGGCTCACAGTGATGTTTAAGCAGCTGTGGGTGCTTCACTGCAAAAATGGATCTGAGAATAATTGCTTTCTAAAGTAATAACAGAACCACAGAATCACAGAATGTCAGGAGTTGGAAGGGACCTCAAAAGACTGTCTAGTCCAACCCCTCGGCCAGAGCAGGATCACCTAGACTAAATCACACAGGAACACATCCAGGCGAGTTTTGAATGTCTCCAGAGGAGACTCCACAACTCTCTGGGCAGCCTGTTCCAGTGCTCTGTCACCCTCACAGTGAAAAGGTCTCTCCTCACGTTCACATGGAACTTCCTATGCTCCAGCTTGCACCTGTTGCCCCTTGTCCTATCACTGGCCATCACTGAAAAGAGCCTGTCTCTGTCCTCCTGACTCTTGCCTTTTACATATCTATACACATTAATAAGGTCACCCCTCAGTCTCCTCCAAGCTAAAGAGGCCCAGCTCCCTCAGCCTCTCCTCATAAGGAAGCTGTTTCACTCCCTTAATCATCTTGGTGGCCCTATGCTGGGCTCTTTCAAGTAGCTCCCTGTCCTTCTTGAACTGAGGGGCCCAGAACTGGACACAATATTCCAGGTGCAGCCTCACCAGGGCAGAGTAGAGGGGGAGAAGGACCTCTCTTGACCTACTAACCACACCCCTTCTAACACACCCCAGGATGCCATTGGCCTTCTTAGCCAGGAGGACATATTGCTGGCTCATGGTCACTCTGCTGTACACCAGAACCCCCAGGTCCCTCTCACCTATGCTGCTCTCCATCAGGCCAGTCCCCAACCTATACTAGTAGCTGGGGTTGTTCTTCCCTAGATGCAAGACCCTACACTTGCTTTTGTTAAATCTCATTAAACTTCTCCCCACCCAGCTCTCCAACCTGTCCAAATCTTGCTGAACAGCAGCACAGCCTCTGGTGTGTCAGCCACCCCTCCCAGTTTTGTGTTGTCAGCAAACTTGCCGACTGTACACTCTATTTCCTCAACTGTCATGCAACTAGGTGGTTAAACCTGCCCCCCTGCCCCCACCCCTCCAAACCGACAACTTCAGAACAGCCATTTTAATTAAAGTGGAGGCTGAACAAAAAGTACCCCTCTGTCTCTATCTGATTTTCTTTTAAAGGCATCATTCCAAGACATTAAAAAAAAGAATGAGGGCACTGATGGCTCAGAGCTGTACTTTTGCATATACACCAGGACAGGGGGTTGTGGAGCTCATGACAGAAACGCCAGCTGCTCTTCCCTCCTCCCCAACAGCCCCTTGCAGCAGAAGCATACCGGGATGCACTGGGGGAAATGGCAGTTCTCACAAATCAGAAAGGACACCCTAACACAGGTGGTGTGAGGTTTTCCTTACCTCCTTCTTAGGATTTTTCTTTTGGATAAATGCAATTTGTGTCTGTTGCAAGACTGCAGTCTTCTTCCCATCCCTCCCCCCCCCCTGCCCCCCAAGATGTTAATCTTCTCCAAAATCAGAAACACAGCTACCAAAAGTGTGAGCCAAACCTCTGACCACTCAGCCTGGCCAGCAGGCAACGCCGTGCCCCACAGGACCAATAGCAGGGTGACCCATGCTCTCCTTCCCTCAAGGTTTGGGTCCCCCTTGCAGGACTAGGACGTGCTGCAGTCAGCCTTGTGCATTACAGCAAAAACAATTCCCTGCTGAAGGGCTTTTGTTTAAGACTCTATTTACATAACAATTAGGTTTCCTGTGAAAATTTCATTTGGAAGGAAATTTGTCACCAAATTCTGGTACGAATGCTTTCATTTTGCAACCAGGAAGGCAATAAAGCAGAATCACAGAATTGTAGGGGTTGGAAAGGACCTCGAGAGATCATCAGGTCCAGCCCCCTGCCAAAGCAGCTCCCCAGCTCATACTGCATGTTCTTTCTCTTAAAATACTTACTGCTGCACACACATATATATATATGTATTTAACTTTGCTCTGACAACATTTTTGTGGTTTCAGGGTTTTGACATATCTGAAGTGTCATTTCAAAATATTAAAGGACAGATTAATATTGGCAGTTAACTCGGAGGCGACTACGATTCCAAAATCTTTGCCAAAGTAATCCCCAAATTTCCCCCACCCTTTCCATTCCCAAACAAATATAATTATATAAAATTAAAAGATTAGAAGGCCTCTCCACAAACTGCATAACTAGCTGCAGGCAGTGAACTCCAGTACCTTTAATAGCATAGTTTTCAACAGTGCTCACCAAGGCTCGCATACCTTTCTCCTGAAGTCTATGAAGTGTTTTACACCTGACACATACAGCCAAATGCTCCCTTTTCCTACTAGATGTGGTGGGTATTTCTGGCATTCCTCAGCCCCTTCAGGGGAAATATCAAGCACTTAAAGCTCTTCTGTTCTCCTGCAGTCAGTGAGCTGAACCAGTGACACAGAGAGCAATTTGGTCCTGTTTCAGTTGGGTTGCAGCAGAGTTTTCCTTCAAACCCTACTGGGGTTGGAGCTTTTTATGCTGTAGACAACACTTTTGCACAATTTCTTTTTTTCTAATAGAAAATCTAACGGTGGTGGCACACCATTGTGAGACAAGAATATTACATTTACAAAGGCTGTTGTGAAAAATACAACAGCAAGCTCACAGGCAATTAAAATGGCAATTCAACATGAGAATGTAGTTGACTACACCTTTTAACAAAAGCTGTAAAGAGGTGCAGCTTGTTGTAAAGGTTGGGCACTTCTACAAGGGTTGGGTAGCCCCTTCCACGGACCCCATCCTTCCTAGCTGCCCCAATGTGAGCTCCCAAGGTGCTTTCCAACAGCAGCCAGCAAATAGAAGGTTTTTGGGTGGAGGCCTGAGATGACTCTATGTGGGGTTATTCTGAATGCTTTTGGTGGCAAATTTGCAGCACAGTGTATATTTGTGATGAACTAAAGTGGGAATGTGCTGGGCAATGTAGAGACAGAAAAGAGACTCCAGAGCTCAAATGTGAGTGGGTTGTGCCAGGTTTGAAAGAAATGCCTGAAAATAGGACCAAGTGCTTCCATGCTGTAGCAACGTCAGGAAGAAAAGGATTGCAGGACTGATGCTGCAACATTTGGCAGCTGCAGCTACTGCTCCCTCATGGGCTGCTGCTCTGAGTGTTCTTCCACCCAATCTGTGCCACACTGCAGTACAGATAGCTGGGGACCCACCTCCAGGAAGGTGAGAGGAGCAGCCGAACAGCAGATAAAGCAGCTCCAGACCATGCTGGATGGCACTTTGTGGTGGTTAATACAGGCACAGAGCACAAAACTCTCAGGGCAAAGCTTTGGGGCAATGCCTGGCTCATGTGCTGGGGCCATCCCATGGGAGATGCTGGGGTTTTCCATGGCCAAGGGAGCTCCAGTGAGAGAAGGGTTGGCCGGGCACCACTAACCTGGCACCAAGAGAAGCCTTCCACAGGGCTGATTCTTTTTGCTTTCCTTTTGATTCGTAACCAGGGTTGTTAAAACAACAATTAACCTCCCTGTACAACCTAGCAGTGTTCTGCATGTCACTTCCCCACGTGTATGAATTAACAGCCGCCTGTCTCAGCGTCACATGTGCTGACTGGGATCGAAACCCAGTGAAAGGGACTCTGGTAGGGCTGGAATTCCCCCTCCCCCCCCATTGGTGATACCGTTGAGGTTTCTTCAGCTGCCAGCTAACCTTTGGAAATGACAAATATTTACCTTCAAAAACCTACAGTTGAAAAGCAAAAATAAACTCAGCAATTATAACCCCCAATTTATTGTCGGCAATTATACTGTAGTTGAGGCTTAAAAATTCATAAGGGATGTAAAGAAAAGGACTGATATGTATGGCAGGGGGAAAGAGTCATCAGATTGCTGTTTTAAGTGGCAGAACATCTCATTTTATCAGGTACACACCTACTCCTGAGCAAATATTATATACGCTCTTCACGTACAAGAATCTATAAAGTATCCTTAAAGATTATGGCTTAACAACTCCTTTATTTACTTTGACCTTGGTATTTTTAAATGTTCAGTGCTGCCCTGCAGTTGAGCAATAATGGTGCCTTGAACCAGAAGCAAGCAGGCAACACCATGGTGTTCCCTGAAAGGATAACAGGGCACCACGTGTGTCCCTTGTTGTTGCAGAGCATGGCACGGTCCTTGGAAATGTGCCAGGCATAGGCTGTCATCAGTCTTATATAATTTAATTTAACAGTCATTAGTCATTTGCTATGGCCCTGCGAGCTGCAGGCTCCCCTGTGGCATGCTGGGTCCTTGGGTGCAGACCAGCAGCAGGCAAGCAGAAGGGAAATGGTGAAGTGGCCTTGGGGAGGAGAGCATTTGTGAGGGTTTGAAAAGCCCAGAGAGAAATAATGGGTGTGTTTGTAGCAATAGGGTCTCTGAAAGGAAAGCATTCAGATAATCCCTACATTTTTGTGGAACACAGTTTATGCTGGGGAAAGTTGTCTCCCTGAGATATTTGAATACTTTGTGCTCTGTAGCTCATAAATATGGTTTGTGTGTCCCCCCCCAAAAAAGAAAAAGAGACAAAAAATAGATGTACTTAATGTAAAAGGTGAATAAATGTAGACTTTTTCTCACTGTACTCAGGGCTATCTTACAGTTCTTGTCAACTATATGTTACCTTTGGCATTTAAATACCAGTGTTCATGAATACATAGTGGAACAGAAAGAGGGTGGATTGTTGCTTTGAAGAGTAAAGGAAACAAATGCATAGTCTTTATGTCATGATGAAATAATGTGGAAAGTGGAATGCCACAGGCTAGTGAGGTAAAGATGAATGCAGAAAGCCAAGAGGACCGAGCACCGGCGTATGTCAACAAAAATACCCATTAATCATCTCATCTCCACAGCTTCGTCCTGCCCTGAAGGGCTGGCAGGAACTTCTAATCGAGCCTCCTGGGATTTGGCTAACATATAGCTAATGATGTGATGTAATGCCTGACTTCATTAGCGCTGGTCTAACTTGCACACAGGCACGCGCACGCTGCTGGCAGCCTTCCCTTTGAGCTAGTGGCTGTTTAGCAGTGATACATCCAGAGATCTGTTTCCATCTGGTTTCGCAAGGAAGGAGAGGCTCCATAGTGGCCAGAGCAGGAGACGCTGTTTGGCTTCCTCTCAGACTCTCCAAACAGCCACAGGATTTGGACTGGGTATTAATGGCACCAGGAAAATGCCTTGTCAAACTGTCTCCTCCATGTGCCACATGAGATGTCACAGGAACTGGTGGCCACTCCTACCACCTCCAAGGTGAAGTGGGTTATTTTTAAGTGTCCAGAAGACAGCACTCAAATCAGTGCCAAAGCTTGACCTCGCTTCAGTGGCCTTGGAAAAGTGCGTGCTCTTCCCTGATGGCAGCTGGCACGTAAAGAGCATCACAAATGACAGTCCTAGGGAAAGTAGCACAACCCCAGTAGAAGCACATTTCAGAGCTTGAGGGTCGCATACAGAGTTTATTTCAGTCTTTTGTCTACCAGGAGTCAATTAATCCAATTGTTTGGGGTTTTTATATCAGCAAGGCTGAATTAATGTGTTGGAAAAAAAAACCCTCAAGCCCCTGCTTTGGGTCTAGATGCAAGATTTAACCTGGTTTTTTACTAATGAGACTCTAAACCAAAAGTTTGTTGCCTAAGTTTTGGCAATAATTACAAAGTGGAAGTATCCAATGTTCAGAGGAGACCTGGAACTTCTACGTACACAAGTAGGTAAAGGAACTTTAAAAAGTTGTTAAATGCACTGTTTGAAAAACAAATTTGTGCACATAGTACAGCAGTGAAATAATTATTTACATAAGTAAGGGAGAACTGTAGTCAATTCTGTTTTCATAAAGAGAATTAGAGTTGTAAAACAGGCGGCTCATCTGTTGCGGTTCCTCTTTGGAAACAGTGAAAGGTGCAGAGGAGGAGGAGGACTTCTCTGGAAGTCTGGTGGGGCTGCCCAGAGTTTCACAAGGATGATGTGTGGTGAGGCAACAGGACAAAAACAGTCATTCCCCAACCAACCCTGCAGATGAAAGTGAAAATGCACACACCCTCCCACCCCAAAAAGGTTTCTCTTCTTTTAAACACAGGCATTTCTCCTTTGCAGGAGGGAGATGGGCTCAGTCTCCTCTCAAATGACACAAGAAGGGTGTCAGTCAGATATTTTTCTGTGGCCTGTGAAGTTCCTCCTCCAGATTTGGGTCAGTGAGGAGCAATCCAGTGAAGCCCCTGGGTACCTGTGGGCACAGAGTAGAGACCATGCCTACGCTCTATATTTAGCTGACCGGTGTGATGTGCTCAGTGTGGTTTGGGGATCTGGAGTCCCTTATGGTGAGTCACCATTGCTCACAGCAGTCCCCAGGGAGAGTGGCTTTTGGATGGCTGCTTTTGCTTGGGAAATATTTAATTTCACATGTGGCCAAGTCATTGCCTATGGCCTGGCCTCCTCGGTGTCACAGCTTCTGGACTATCACTGAATTTGTGTTCTGTCTCTCTGTTCATGCCCACCTGCTGATGCCACAAACACGCACTGGTGGGTGATGCTGTTTATCAGCTGCTACACCCCTGTTGCAATCCCAAGGCACCCCTCCTTTGGGATTGAGGTCATCACCAAACAAGGACAACATGCAAACATGATGCAGTTTCTGCTCTCCAAAAATAGCCGGAGAAAATAAGTGAATCATCTGGCTTCCCCTGCCTTGAAACTCCTTGGGATAGATTTATCAACAGCATCTGCTTTTTGCCCTGCAAACTGTGCCATTGCTTTTTGCCAACAGCATCAAGAAGGGAACTCGGAGTGCTCCCTGTCCCTTACTGGAGCAAGTAGATTGCTCCAAGGACAAGCAGGAAGATCTCACCTTTCCTTTGATGCCCTCCTACTTAAGAGAAGCATTTGACTAGTACAAGGCTGCTGACTTACGTTTGCAGGCATCTGGGGCAGAGAAGGGCTTCCTGAGGTCCCTGTAGAAGCCTGGCTTGCAGCGCTGGCAGTGCTGCCCTTCCGTGTTGTGCTGGCAGTTGTCGCAGACGCCGCCGCTGCGATTGCCCGACGCCAGCCACGCATCCATATCAAAATGACAAGTGTCAGCATGCCCGTTACACTTGCAGGCTGAGAAGAAGCCAAAGGGAAAAGAAAGAGTCATTAAGGCAGTGAAAGATGTTGATTTATGGAAAAGAAACACAAAAACCCAAAGCACGTTTTGGAATGGGAGACCCAGCCTACAAACCCGTTGTTCATTCAAACGTGTGAAGTATCATCTCATTTCCATCCACACTTCCCAACCTCTTGCAGTGACATTTAAGAAAGGATAATGTCTTTAATTCTTTTATTTCAAGTATGAGTTTTGTAGTAGAAGGGCCCAGGTTGGCACAGGGAGACCTCCCATGTTCACTTCTCCTTCTGGGGTGGGATCCTTCTCTCCCTGCTTTAGAAATAAGCAGTGCCCTGAACAGCACCTGGGATGCTCCTTACAGCTGAGGGAGGGAACAAGCAGGTGGATGGAAAGTGTGTGAGAGAAGTTGAGCATCCATGGGCAGTGGAAGAAGTCTGGATGCCCACGGGACTGAAGTTGGAGACCAAATGAGATCTGCTCCAATCTCTGAAGGGAAACAGGGACTCACTGTCACTCACAGAATCACAAGGTTGGAAAAGACCTTTAAGATCATCAAGTCCAACCGTTCCCATCCTATGCTAAACCATATCCCTAAGCACCTCATCTACCCTTTTCTTAAACACATCCAGGAATGGTGACTCAACCCCCTCCCTGGGCAGCCTGTTCCAGGCCCCGACAACTCTTTCAGTAATAATTTTTTCCTAACATCTAATCTGACCCTGCCCTGGCACAGCTTAGTGCCATTTCCCCTTGTCCTATCTCCTGTCACCTGGCTGAAGAGACCATCGCCCACCTCTCCACAACCTCCCTTCAGGTAGTTGTAGTGGTGATAAGGTCTCCCCTCAGCTTCCTCCAGACTAAACATCCCCAGCTCCCTCTCTTGAGGAACATCCATTCCACAGCAAGGTATGACCACATATAGGCAGGCTGACACTAGCTGAAGTGTTGGTAGCATCCTAGCCACACCAAGACAGTGCTCAGCATTCCTGAAAACCTTCCTGGGGTGATGTAGTTAATCCTCAGCACCCTCCTGGCTAGGATGCTGCCTGTTACTGAAGCAGATCATTGTGTGATCTCTGCAGTCCCTCAAAGCCTGCTCTCACCCCAAGCATCCCTCCCTGGCACTGCAGAAGTAATCCTCCAACCTCCCCAGAGCCCCTGGCTCCTCCTGCCCCCAGCACCCAGCACCCAGGGGCTGGGCAGAGCCCAGGTCCAGCAGCTAAAGGCTATACCTCCTACAAACATGCTTGCCAGTGGTGTCCATTGAGGGGACAACACTTGGCCCCCGTTGCCTCCAAGGCACCCTGGCAGTCACCCACATCACAAGGCTACATCTGAAGGAGATGTGCTTGGGACCCACAGATAGGTCAGACCAACAAGCAACATGGTCTCATGAGGAGACCAAGCAAGGAGCTTTGTGAGCAAGGCTGAGCAAGGCTGTCCTTGCCATACAAGTGTGCAGTGGGTGCTGGGCAGGAATGTGGCAATGGCTCTCCACTCACCAAGCTGCTTCTCAAACAGCTGCCGACCACTTCAGTATCTGCTGCCTCTTGGAAACACAGATATGCACTGAGAAAGTGTTTTGCTCCAGCAGAGGCTCTGGAGACGCTGTTCCTGGCTGGATACTTACACTGGCACTCTTTGGGGGCTCCGGTTTTGCCGTCGGCAGCCTGCCAAGGCTGGTCGTTGTACAGAGGGGCACAGTGCTGGCAGTGGGATCCTGCTGTGTTGTGCTTGCACATGCATTTCCCATGGACCTAGTAGGGCAAAGAGAGCAAGGATCACCCACGACAATGCCCATACACAGGAGATACCACACCAGCTACATGCTATTACAGAGGCTAGAAAGAGGTCTAACATAATGTCTGTCTTGGTGTCTAATTCAGTCAGAGGCAAATAATCTGCAGTTACACTATTGATTAGATTAGTATTTGTGAATCTGCATGTCATAGTATTGTATTATCACAGGGATATTATTATTATTATTATTATTATTATTATTATTATTATTATTATCATTATTATATTTTGAGATCTAAAGTACTCTTCAGCAGAGATTTTCCAGCTGCAGCATGAACTTCTGGGACAAATCAAAAGAGGCCAAGATTCAAAGCATCTTTGAGAAACACCTTAAAACTTTTCTCTTGCACCCTCCTAGCCATCAGTACACTTTTGCACGCCTGCAGGGACTGCACTCACCACCTCAACACCAGCTCTGTGTGACCAGTCACCAGAAAGAAAAGGAATTCAACCCCCTGAAACATATCTACTCATCCTAGGCAGAGTTTTTAACCCACAGAGAAAGAACCAGTGGTAGTACAAAGGCTGTGGGGGACTACACTTGGATATCTTCATGACAGATAGGTGACTTAGCAGCTAGACAGCCCAGTGTGAGGGGTAATTAGAGATGAAAAGCCAGTGTAACAACGTGCTCAGTGCCAGCTGCCCTGTCAGCTGTTGGCATTGCTCACACTGCTGGCAAAAGCAAAGAAAACAGGATGTAGCCAGAGGGCAAGAGCAGCCCAGAATCCCCTAAATGCAATGAAATCAAGCTCAGAAGCAGCTTGGCTCCTCCAGCAAGGCTGAAGGCCCTGCTTTTTACCGTGGAGCATGGCAGGGAGCTACCCACCGCAGCCATTTTGGTGGCTGCCTATGCTTGCACCTTTACTCTGCTCAACGTCTTGCTTTCACGTGCAGTTTCACTAAGAGCATTTCTGCTGCAAACCTCTCTCCAGACACCTACAGCACAGCCAGGCTCACGGCACAACCGGTGTCCCGCGCTTGCTGAAGCACGGCGCCTCACGGTGCCCATTCCTTCACCGGCCGTGGGGAAAATGATAGAGAAAGCAATAAACCAAGTGTGTTTTGGCTTCTCCTGCTGCTGGGTAACAAGCCAGAGATCTCAGCCTGCCCTGCCAGCACGGCCCTGCGCTCATGCCACAGGTTGGCTATAAAACCAAGGCAGCCAGGGAGCTGCACCAGGTGCCGGACACTTTCGGCATCGGGAGCTGCAGAGGGCGGTTGGGGTGGCTGGTGACCTAGTGCAGAGCTGGGGCATGGCTGTAGCTGCTGCTGGAACCTGCTGCCTTCTGCTCTGTTTAACTTGTGGCTTTATGAGTGTGCTGCTCCCAGCTGCAGGACTTGCTGCCCAGACCTGCCACGGGAAAGGTTCCCCTGAAAAACCAGACCAGTAAGCAAAACAGAAGAGGAACCTGAGCACGTTGTAAGCAGCTCCTGCTCGTACATAGGTACACACATGCACACCACACCCACTCCTGGCTAATGATGACTTTCTGATCTATTTTTCTTTTTGTTAATAGATTTAATCTGCTATCTCACAGGGGCCAGTGATAAAACTTTCCAATGGGCCTTGAAGGTCCTTAAAAGACTTTTCAGCAGCGACGCAAATAACAAAATCCTTTGAAAACTTTTCAAGTGATCCTTTCCTGCCTTGTTGAAAGGCCTGGATCATGAAAGTGGGAATAAGCAAAACAGAGTCCAGCAACTGGACTACATAAATAATGGATAGAGACAGACAGAGCCTGAATGCACGATCGTCTAAGCTAAAACACAACTGCTAGGATAACATTGCTTTCTGTGCTATTTTGGCCTCATCTCAGGTATCGGTTGTCTCACCAATACCTGATACAACAATATCAGTTGGTCTGCATTAATATATGCCCAAATGTGCCCTACTGTTTGAAAAAAATGAGAAGCAAATATAGAAAAGAAACAAATCAAATTTGCAGAAGTAATATTTAGTTCTCAAAATGCGTCAAAGGGAGAGAAAACCAGGTCAGAACCAGGTGGGCCTTTGGTGCGTTGGCGATCCTGATGCCAAAGCAGGAGAGATGAGGGAGAAGACTTGCAAACAGGGGTATGTCTCAGACACAGTGACTCTTGGGGTTACCATGGGGGATCATGATCTCCCTGCCTGCCCCCACAGCCTGCGGCCTCACCCTACAAATTCAGCTCACCCCTTGCCAAAGCTGCACAAAGAAATCAAAATTAATCAATCAGCCACCGGCAGCTCAGCATTAATAATATGTGACTTTGAAACTCAGCAGCACCTAGGAATCCCTCAAAGGATTAAACATCCCAGGACACCAGCACAGAGTGAGACAAAACTCCCTGCTGAGGAGCATTCATGCTCCCAAGGCATAAGAGACTCCATTTTCTGAAAGCCAAAGTACTGTGTAATAGAGCATGCTATGTTGCCAGGACAGGAAGTGGGTGAAAATAAACCAGAAGAGGATGGGTATCCCAAGAACCTGATGTGCAGCCATTAATTTGGCATGCAAGCTAATCATTAAATAGCTGAATAGCTGTGTGCCAACTTCTAAATCTGTGTGTAAACTCTAAAGAAAGAGGTTTTATAAATTAAAAAAAACTGCTACAGCAATGGCAGGCTTGTGGGCTCTCAGATGCTGTGGCAAGAAGAGGTGTTGCTGGTGAGAGGTGACCCTGCCCTCGGCAGAGGGGTTGGAACTTGATGATCTTTAAGGCTCGTTCCAGCCCTCACCATTCTATGGTTCTATTCTAAGGAGCACTGCAAAAAAAGCCAAATTTGGAGATGCTGCAAATCAAGTCAGCAGGTGTTTAGAGAGTCCCTGAGGCAGGACAGGACATGATGCTCCTGGACCTGATTGCTTGTGAGGGTGTGATGCACCTGAGTGAAGGAAACAAATAGTCTGGCTGAAAAGCTTAAAAATAATAACAGAATAGCACAATTCTGACTTTGGCATAACAGCAAGTGCAGGGTCAGCACATAAATTTGTATGTGTGAGCTCCCCAGGTGACTTGGTGGGGCTGGAAACCTGCTCTTGGGGCCAGGACTGAGTGTCTGGCAAGGGCTGCTGTGGCCTGGGTCAGGAGGAACCACATCTTCCCAGTCCTTATCATGAGTGTGCTGCTTTGCAGACTCTTCTCCTCCAGGGTTTATCACAACCAGATTGTCTGGCACCTTAATCAGATGCTCCTTCCCAAGCCCAGATCTAGCCATGAGTCCTGTACCCACTTTGTAGAAGTGCCATCTTGGCATGGGCTGGGCTGGCCCTGCAGTGTCCCAGCCTGCCATTACTCCTGGCAAACCTACCTGCCCCTGCTTGCCGTGTGGCAAGAGACTCATAATCTCAGTGGGACTCATGCCTGGGTGAGCACCCACAGGGTCACAGGATGTGAAGGTTGGTGGCACAGCTTCTTCAATAGTTGCGCATGCCAGATCTGACCTCTGGGAGCAAGCACTGGAAAAGGTAGCTGGGTTCCCAGTTCCCATGGTGCCAAGCCTTTACATTGACTCAAACAGGCAGGACCACAAGGAAACTCTGCCTCCACAAGGGATTTGACTTGTTCTTCGCTGCAACTGTTTTGCTAAGACCTTTTTTCTCTACCCCTTTTTTCCAGAAATTTAATGAAAGCTGGACTTAAGTGCTTCAAAAACCTTGCCTCAGGCCCATGTGTTTATTGTCTTTCAATAGCATGACAAGGATTAGCCCCCAAAAGAGCTCTGCTTTAAACATCTCTCCATCCTAGCTTCATCCCATTGAAGAAGATATCCTCTTTTCTTCTGTGCAATTCCAGCATGACGGAAAAGTTTTTCATGCATTGGAAACAGCAGAAGAAGGTGAATATTAGCAAGCCCTTTCTTGCAGCAGGCAGGTAGTTTTGTTTAGTTCTAAAGAAATAAAGTGACAGTTGAAAATGGGAGAAAGAAAGGACAAAAAGAAGGGGCAATAGGAGGGAAAGAGAAGCAGCAGCAGGTGAAAAACAGCCAACAGACTGTCTACACTGGGTGAAATTAATGCTCCTAAGAGCTGTAGGAGGGACAGATGCAAGGCTGCAATGCCCTGTAAATTCCCTGCTGTCCTGATGAGTGTCTGGGAGCCGTGGCTGAGAAACCAGCCTGGGACACAAAGTAGAGGAGGAAAATGGTGTACTCTGTATCTCTGGCATCTCAGCACCTTTCTGAAGGCAGAATGTGACCCCCACGCCTCAACGAAAGAAAGAAGACCATTCCCCCCCCCCCCCTCCCCAGTTTCCATTCACCTCGATTTACATGTGAGGGTAAGGCAGAGCCACTCGGGTCACCCTGGAGCATCGCTAAGTACACAAACACAATTCCCAGCTACAAGCATTCACACGCCTCGGCTCATTTTCAGCAGCACAGCCTTCTCCATTCCATTTTTCATTTTGTCACGGGGTCTTTACATCCCAGCTCACTTTCACACTGCTCCCCTTCTTTGCTCAGCAGCCCCCGCCGCACCGCCAGTCATTAGAGGGCACAATGCAAACAGTGTTACAAAAGTTGACTCCGGTAAGATAAACGAGTGACTGATTTCTCCCTACAAAGACAGTTGCTAGGGCATGCTTCCTTCCCCAGCCTTTTGTTGCTGAATTATAACCTCCTGGCGCTTCCTTTCAGATTGCAAATACGTGGGTTGGTGGGGTGTTTTCTTTTTCTCTTTAGTCTTATAAAATACTTTCCTCCTTTAACTTATCATGTTCCAAAATTTGGGGCAGTGAGAAAGCAATGCCACACTGAGGGGAAAAATGCTTTCAGTCACCTGTTAGGAATTGATTTCTATTGCAGGAACTCACCCACTATATATCACCCCACATAAATGTTACACCAAAATAAATTAGTTACTTTTCTTGCCTTCAGTCTGTGTTGAGTCTGTTTTGACCATGTTGGTGATTAAAGGATGATCTTTCCCTGTCCTTACCTTGACTCCTAAGCCTCTCAAAATATATTTTCTCCCCTGTCCAACTAAAAAGGGGAGTGATAGATCAACTTTGGTGGGCGTCTGGACTCCAGCCCGGGCTAAACCACCACAGAAATCACTGTCCCCAAGACCCGATCGCGTACATAGGCTAAAGAGCAGGGAGGAGCAATTGCTTTTAATAGAGTCTCTTTCTTGGAATTGCTAAAACTGTGTTTTCTCTTTTTTTTTTTGGTTGGGATTTTGTTGGGTTGTTTTCACTTTCATGGAAAATGGGCATGGTATCAGCCTAGAGGAAAACCAAGGCATTCATGCCGAGGCCCCAGCGATAGCTTTTAAACTGCGCTGCGCCCAAGCCACCCTGCCAATTTTAGAAGCCATGTCTACTGGCTGCTGTCGGCGCGCAGGGAGGTGTATTCTTTCCCAAAGCACCAGACAACCAAATTTATGCATGAGAAAATTCTCATATCCTATCTTGTTCTTGTGAAAGAATACAAAGCTTGTTGTCCGGGGAGTGGGAGACGTCTGAAGGGGTTTGGTTTTTTTTTAATTCCTTGTACAATAGGCTTCTGTCAGTACTGCTGGGGAAGACCTTCAGCATCTTTTGATGTCAGGAGCACAGTAACAATTTATAACCGCCACTGGGTTGGCCATGTGGGAAGGGGGAGGAATATTCACCCTGCCCGACTACACAGAAGTTCTTTAGTGTGGTAGCTCAGTCTACCTGGGATCCCAACCACGGTGTGTATCTCCACGCCTTCAGAACTATGGAAGGAGCTCAGGGAGGTCCCCTGGCTAACTTGGGTACATCAACTGCCTGTCTGCTGAAAATTAGGTGAGGTGTATCTGGGGCTTGGTGCCTAATTTGGGCAGCTGCCAGAAATCAAGTTCGGATGTGTTCACTGATCAGGTTCCTGAACTGATTTGTTTGTCCAGCCTAGAAAATAAAGCACAGTTCCTGGAAGACTCCTTGACTCACACCGACACGGCACTTTAGACTGTTGGAGAAGCGTATGAGCGGAGTTGCAGCGGTACCATTTCAGAACGGCAGCAGCGCCCCACCCAACTGCTTTAGGCACATGTCTTAAGTCCATTGAAGCTTTTTCATGGCCAGGTTCTAGTTTCCCATTTCCTTTCTTCAGAGCAAAGATAACTGCTGTATCATGTGACTAAAACTATCACTGAGGGGAGAAGAGAGCAAGAGGAAAGCCAAACCAGACCCCTTCGTTTGGTCTCGCTCCGTTCAGTGCAGGACAAAGGGCTGCACTAGTGGGAGTACAGGAGAGGAAAGCCAAAGGAGAGTGGGAGACATTAGATAGTTGATAATACTGGATTATCAATGAGATAATGAACTCATCAATTGATTTCATCTCATAGGGGTAAAAGCAGGAACCCCCACAAGGACACAGCCTTCTGAGACTGAGAGCTCAGGCCAGCTGTGAAAACTACTTAGCTGTTGCAGGATTCTGCAGTCAAGGAGTTTCTGAGACGGATGAACACCTGTACTCACCTTGAGACAGAACTGCACATCCCAGGTAAGGTATCTCTGAGTTTGGATCACTCATTTTGGAGTCCCAAATTGTAAGGTCCTACCTATTTCTAGGCTAATCTCCTCTTTAACAACTTTTGCCATAGTTGCAAGCAGGCCATGGGGATGCTTTGTTTGGCAAAGGGCAAAAAGCTCCATACACAGAAGTACTGACAAGGGGTGAGGGGCTCCCATGCTACATATCAACAGAAAAAAACCAGTCCTCTCATGGCCACTGAAGATCTCCTGTGCCTGTGAATCCATTTATGGTATGGTGTGAGGTGTGTTTATCCATGCAGATCTTCCCCAATCATGCATTGGGCTGTTGTTGACAAGATATGGGTAGTGGTCCTTGTAATAAATTTGGGAGGAGTGGGGAAGAGAAGGAAGAGTATCTGCGTCACCCTGACAGCTGTTTGTTGCACACAAGTGTGTTACAAGGGACAGTCAGGATCATGTTACCCACAAGAAGCAGCCTTTGCCACTGTTGGAAGGCAGTCAGGTCTTCTTTGAAGGCTTTCCCTGCAGCTCGTGGAGAGGTACCCTCCCCTGGAGCTGGAGCCCCACCTGTATATTCAGAATTCACCTAAAGGTTGACATAGCATTTCTGATGCTCAAAAGAACCCAAAGCTTTCCTACATTTCCTCACTCCTTTAGGAACTGCTGGCAAGATTTGCTCTGTGTTACCCAGACAGTGACCACCCAACAGAGGAGCATCTCGAAGAGTTTTGCAGCTGGATGGTGGTGAGGGCACAGACCTTTTATCAGGCCCTGGCTATTGCCTTTTGCTGTTGGGGCTAATGTGAAATATTTTTTCTCACAGTGAATGTTTGGACTCTGTAAAGTCCACTTTTGCTCGGAGTCAAGTCAGGAGGTTATCCCACCCCAGTGAACAGAGATAGACCTGCTTCTGCTGGGCTGGAAGGAGCCATCATTGTTCATGGAGCCATCCTGTTTACATCCCACCCCCACGTCTCGAGGATGTCCTGTGTCGCTAATATCGCATAGCCAAATTGTACTTCTAGCCTCCTTTCAGCCACTCAGAATGTTTACCTTCAAAACTGTCAGCTTCTCAGCACATGATGGCCTGACCCTTGAGAAAAAAGGCATTCAACGGGAGGAACCCCACAGCAGCGAGCTGAACCGATGTCCCAAGCTGAGTGGAGCATCCTGGCCTTGACCCTGCTCAGGTCCCTGCACCAAACCTGCCTGAGCAGCAGCCACCAGCATCCCTGCATCACTCTGCAGCTCTCTGCAGGTGAGATGGCTGAAATGCTCCCAGTTGGTTTGTGAGATCCACCCTGGACCTGCCAGCTACTCTCAGTGCTGCCAGGACACCCCAACTTGCTGCCCAGAGCAGCCCAAGAGAAAACCAAATATATCATGTCCAGTTCTTCTGCTGGCCAATCAGAGACTGAAACTAAGCCTGCAGTTAGGTTTTTGCCTGTGGGCTGAGACCAAGTAGGGGGATTAAGAAAACTTGTGCATGTACTTTATGTGGAAAAGCACTTTTTTGGGGGCATTTTTTTCTTTTTTATTTTTTTCTTAAAGGATCTTAAACTTGCTGAAATTTTGATGTTAACTCTCTGTCTCAGGGGATGTTCTTCAAATGTGCTCTGGTCTAAACAAGCATATAAACAGAGCCAGATTTTATAATAATACTGTGAAATGGAAACATGCTTCCCAGTTTTTGCTGTCCTTGGCTTTACAGTGAAGGTTCTGCTAAATTCTGACACAGACACAGTTGCATGAAGACAAGACTGACGTCCTCATCTCATGCTTGAATGACTAACCACAGTCCTTTGGAATTATCCTTTGTGTTTTTTCAAGGTGAAATGTGCAAAAATTTTCTCCTCTGAAATCCTACTCTGCTTTCAGGAGATTCTCTTACTTTTCCCAGCTAATCAGCCACGTAACCCACAGTCTTCTGCCCATTTTCTGGTCATTCACATATGTGTGTCTTGCGATCCTCTTGGAAATAATCCTCTCTTCCCATCTTGAAGCAACACACTGGCAACCCCCAGCCTGGTACCCACAAGCGGAGTGCCACTGCAGACCCCAGATCACAGCAGCCTCACACCAGGCAGGAGCCTGGCACAGACCGAGCTCAACTCCAGTTGGCCCAGTGCCATGGTGGAAAAGGAGGCACTGGGAAACATTTTACCACTCCCTGACTCTCCCTGCAAACCGTGGGGCTACGTCACCCTTACACCAGCGCATCCCTTTCGGGATGTGTGGAATAAGCTGTAAGGCGCAGTGGCATGAGTCAGCCTCACTGCAGAAACGTCACCTTTGGGACTCTTGCCACGTACTGGAGTTGAATTTCCAGTCCCCCTGAGGCCAGCACAGGGGCTTGTTTCTATTTCTTGCTTGGGTTTTACAGTGAGATTCTGGCACTCGATTCCTTCCCACAACACCACTGTTACCTGCACACTATGGTTTCCATAGGCTATAGCCGTACCGGAAGCGTATCTGGCTGCAGGCTCTGTTACAGCCCTTGGTGGTGCTCTGGGGCACACTCCCATGCAATTGTATCCTACTGAAATAATCCTGAGCAAACAGCTCCTTTCAAAGACTTTCCCTTGGGGAACATCCATGAAAAGCAGAGCAGTGCTACTTGAAACAGGCTTATCAATCACAGCGCTGCATGCCTTCGAACCAGTATATTCTCAAGATGTTCCAAGAGCAGCTCTATTAGAAGGGAAACATGCACACTGCTTCATGCCTGAGACCATAATTTAAGTGAAATGAGAGTTGTCCAAAGAGCTGGACAGACGCCAGGCCTCCTTACCTTGAGTAACTGCCTTATGTTATTTTAATGTTCGTTCCCTTTCTAGCATTATTCAGCTCAATATGTTTGACCTCCCTGGCTTTCCCTGCTGCTCCTCTGCCAGCAAAGCCAGGACTGTTCAGAGACAGCAAAGACAGGCAGAAAGGACAAAAATGTGTTGGGGGCAGTGAGACCAGGGTGTCCCCGGGCTGACAGGGTGCAGGCACACCACGCCACAGGCATCCCACACATCGGCCACTGCTGTGCCCATTGTCTCCCCAAGGACTTAGTGGTCCTTGCTTCTCTGTGATGTTGAGTCAGTCCCAAGGGGGTTGAGCTCAAAGCTCTTGAGATGGGAGACCCCTCAACTGTGGAGCACAAGGGTTTTATGCAGAGAAAGGTATTGCAATGGAACATCTGGGAACGAGAGGCAAAGCCCAGTTCTCCTGCCTCTCAGTTCAGGAGCCAACCCACTATTTGAGTATGTTCCAAAAGCAATGACAGTCACAAGATCCTGAGGATAATTGAGGAAGCTCTCCTACCTCTCTGTCATCAAAATGCATTTATTATTTCTTAGATATTGTGTTACTCAGAGTTAACATTTTGGGGAAGAAAAGAGTCAGCGATTTTAATTTACTTTAGGGATCCACCTGAAATAAATAAACTTAAGTCACTGTGGAGCACCCTTGAAGGATGAGAGTCCCGGTGGACTCCACACTGAGGCACTAGGGAAGCCCAGCGCCTCAGACCACCTCCTTTATAAAGAACACTTTTGCTCACCATGCTTAGAACTGATGACATCACGTGTCGAATATCATATACTTGGACCTGTACCATACTCTATACTGTTCCCCAGTAATTTTAACACTCTGCTCTCCTGCAGTGCAGGCATTGTTACGTGCACGTACATACCATGTGGAAAATGCCAGCTGCCTTGACAGGCTTGAATCCAGCGACAGGGACGCAGTGGTCAGCGTGGCCGTTGCAGAAGCAGCTGCCCTTCACGATGAAGTCATAGATGGCGTAGTGCAGGGGTGGTGGGGACTGTGAGGGCTGGGGAGCTGGGCCTGCCGGGATGCAGGGGCAACCCTGCTGCTCCAGCAGCTGTACCCGCAGGTTGGTGATCTTCAGCTGTGCCTGGGCTTCCGCGCTGTACGGGTCCTCCGCGGCGTAAGGCGGTGAGAGGGCTCGGTATATCACCTGGGCAGAGACAGACAGAGGGAAGCAGAAGATGTCAGCCAGCTCCACAGAGGGTCAGGGGTTGGGATGGAGGTAGGAGCATCCGCAAGGAGCACACACCAGGGTCTTATGATGCTCTTCCCTCTCGGCAAGTGGTGGGAGCAGCATATCGAACCTCCACCCCAGTGTGTGCAAAGTGACCCTCCGTGATACCTTATGCCCCTTTCCAAATGAAGTTTAGACCCTATAGATGTCAAACAAAATTTTCCCATTAACTTAAAGCAGAGGTAGGTGCCACTGGTACATGGTGTGGCTCTGGCTGCAGTAGGCAGTCCAGCGCCGGGACCAGAGGTCCTGAAGGCGATGCTCAGGTTGGGAACTCTTCATTAACCTTCCCTCCCCCAGAACGGGTATATTTTTTAACAAACGAAACTCAGATTTCCAAATATTTGGCTCCTGTCAATCCCAGGCTGCTCCTAGTGGAAAAGTGATTGGGTGTGGCTATTAGTGACAGCAAGCTGATAGCCAGAAAACCGAGATAACAAAGAAAGAAAAGTGGGGGGCTTCTGAAGTGTAAAAAAATACTTATCAGTCAATCTTTATGTTAACTTTGGCCCGATTGAATAGGTAAATATTGGCTCGAGCTGAAAATTGAGAGCACTAGATAAAAATAACAAATTCAATTGAAAAGGTTTATTTTAAACTTGTCCATCTAGCTGCCTGTAGTGTGACATCAGAAACAGCATATAATTCATATAACTACCATTTACATAAAATGATGTATTTACAACACATACGTTAATTACTCTTAATTTATAGTGACACTAAATAGTTAAATAGCTCTTCACTGAGTAGCCACCAAAAGCTCAGCAAACAGTATTTGCAAGCAACATTCAATCAATCACTTGACAAGCGTTTGAGGGCATGACACGGTCTAATGGTTTGATGCTCCACTCCCAGCCACAGCTTAAAACCTCCTCAAACCACCCTACTGCCTCACTGACAACCACCCATGCCACCTGAAATCCCGTCCAGCCTTCTATGGACAAGGAGGTGTGCAGCAGCAAAGGTGACCATCGTTCCTTGTCAGGAGGTGCTTCGGGGTGCCTGGTAAGATGCAGCAGGTAAGCCTGCCAGCACCTCTTATGGTGATCACAGACACCTCTCCCTAAATCCTACCAAAGGTTGTGGCTGGTACTCTTCAGCTGATGAAGGCTTCCCTTGTATTTCATGAGGATTCACACATCCTGGAAATTATGACTCTGATGCTGCCAGTTTGTCTGCCTGCGGCCTTTGCTTGTCAGCTGCTGCCTCTGGTAGCCCCCGCTGCCGCTGGCACTGCTCCTGCCTGGAGCCTGGCTTTCCTCCAGAGCTGCCAGGATCCAGCCGGAGGAAGCTTTGTATGGGACTGGAAAGAGATTTAGAGCTTGTTTTGGAGCTGAATGGTGGCAGTGTGCTTTTGTGTGGCCCATTGGCCTGCCAAGCGCAGTTGCTACCAGTGGCCAGTGACGGCAGGGCCCGGGTGTGCTGATGCTGGATGCCACGTGCTGGCAAGCACATCGTGGCTGGAGCCCCACGCTGCCATCCTGCAAGTGCTCCCTCTCAAAGGTATTCCCACATCTTCTCATGGAAAGATGTCAATAAGGAAGAAGGTTAATGGAAAGAGGTGGTCAGAGCGTCAGGCTGGCGAGCCTTGTGCAGGTGTTGAATCTGATGAGGGGTATTAATCAACAGTAACAGAAGTTTCCCTTTCTCTTTAAAGAACATACAGAGGGTTTTTTTTCTGCTTTCCTAAAATAAAAATGTCAAGCAGATATGAACAGGAAACCAAGCGAACCCAACTATTGGGCCCTGCACCTCTACCCGAGGCTTGCTCTTTTCCCAATTTAAATCAATGACATTCTGATCACATTTACTAGTGAACATAAGATGTTTTCAGATACAGAAAGAAAATCCATTGGGAAACATCTCAACTGGAGACATCGATTTCCTTTTAGTAGAGATGATGGAAACTGTCTGGCTGGGAAGTTTCCATAATAAGTAGCATTTTGGGTTCCCTGTGAGTACTTAAATCACATCTTAGAGAATTCTGTTTTTCTTGATCCAGATAAGAGTGGTGAAGAAAATAGATAAATAAGAATGATTTATTCTAGATGGAGCTGCAGACTTTCACCATTTTCAATTTTTCTTGTTTATCTATCCCCATTTAATGCATGTGACTGATGCTTGCAGTTCTAGCAGGCAATCACAGCGAGGAATTCAAGAACCCTTCACATTGAGAGAGTTAAACCATGTCTATGTGGAATTCAGGGGGAGTTATGGTGCTGATTTCAATGGAGCCAGTATTCCCTCTTAGGCCCTAAAATGTTACAAACATTTCTTTTTATGGTTACTTGAAAACAGTGATGCTAAACATGAGCTTTATCTGTGATTGCCAGGGGTTGGGCTCTCTCAGCTGCTACCTCTGGCTGCCCTGTATCGCTCCGGTTGTGCCCAGCAGCCCCGGCTCTGTCTTCACAGCCATGCTGTACCCCACAGCAGTGCAAAGTAATGGGGTGAGCCTGGTCTCAGTGTTGCTGTCACAGGAACACCCTCAGCCCTCTGTCCCAGACGCTACTTGTTCTGTTTTAATAAAATACAAACCAGTCATTATAACACACAGAATGCCATACAAGATAGCAGTTCTCTGCTCTGTCCCGGACAATGGAGCTGGATCTCCCAGAGGCTGCATAATAAGGTCAAGGACATGTTTTCCAGCAAGATTTCCCAGTTCAGTTGTTAACCTCTCTGATTTATTCCAGCCCATCCCAGGAGTCAGCACATCACTGGAACCACACCGTCCCCATACAGCTGTTATGGGTCTGCACCCCTGTGCTGCTCAGCACCTCAGCCCCACGTACACACACAGGTGGGTAACAGCTTTCCTGCTTTTACCTCTCCTCGGTCTTTTCTGTGCAATTGTTCTACTGATAGGATTAGGCCTGGTCTGCAGCATCCCATCTATGAACAAACCATGGTTTGCACAAGCCTGACTGGGCTTTCAAGCCTACAGTTCTACCAGCAGCCCCTGGCCACCGCAGTCAGAGGCTTTCCCCCACCAAAATACGGTTTTGTTTTAATGGTGCAGGGAAAGCATTTAGGCAGGATTTGAGTAGAATGTGCTTCCAGCATGCATGTGCATCTGATGATGGGGTTTTACAAGCCCAATATCTCCCTTGTGCCACTGGGCAGGACTTCCTCTGATTGAGCCTATTGGTCTGGTTCTCCCCACCCCAGGATGCTCGTGGTGATGTGCCCAACCCACAGCCATCATCCCCTCTTCCCAACAGCTCCCTGAAGCCCTTTAGGTTTATCTATCTTGCTAAAACCACACAGGAATCCCACACACCTGGCTCAACCCAGAGGGACTTTCCTCAGAAGTCTCGGTACATGCCATGTTACCTTTTTAGCTGTTGGAGAAGTCCATCTACCAGATGCAATGGGGGAATGGCTGTTCCCTCCCACCCTCAGAGAAGCTGCTGCCTGCAGAGCCATCAAGCCCATTACTCTTCCTGTGCCAAAGATGCTGGAAGAAGTCATGCCCGAGGGTCTTGCCAAAGAGGTTACAGAAGGGAAATTAATAGCTCAGTGAGTTACAGGAGAACATCCTTTTTGATAGATGAAGCTGTTCCTGTTTTCACAGAGCAAGGCCTCTGCCTGGAGAAAGTTCCACCATGCACAGGGGAATGTATTATCTCCATCGTAAAGGAGCAACTGCAGCAAAATCTGGCCATATACCAGCAGTGAGCAGAAAGCACCCCCATGGTGACCAGACCTTTGACTTCCCCACTCATGTCTGCCTTCATGCAGGTGTCTTTCCGATAGTATGTCAAAGCCCAGCATTATAATGTTGGGCAGACAATGTGAGTTCTCCCTGTAGTCAGCACCTACAGTGTATGCACGAATCCACATTTTCTATTTTGTAGAACAAGTAGGAAGCAATAAATTGAAACCCCACAGCACTTCTGTGTTAGGCCATAATATCACCTCTCAGAAAGATATTTTCATTTCCAGTGTTGCTAGCTCACTATAAATTTTATGGTATTTGTTATTCTTCTCAAACACAAACTCAAGAATGGAGCATTTATCTCAGCTTCCATTTAAAATCAAGTAGCAATATCTCATCTCTGAGGAGCAAATGTCACAAACCAGGAGGCAAACAAATAAAAAAAGAACCTCTGTCTTTAAAACAAAATATCAGTATTTGGGGTAATGCTATTTCCACATCACATGGAATTACACTGTTAGACTCCATGTCCTATAAATGTGATAGTGCATGAAGAAACATCAATAGAGAAGTGATATAAAACTTGCATTTTTTGGTGGGGAATAAGTCTCTCTACACAGCCAGATAGGAACTGCAGACTACAATCCCCAAGTGAGGAATGCCACTGCTATGCCTCGAGAGGCTTGGGTTCACCTGACCCTCTTGGTGGGATGCATGGCAGTGGCAGGAGGGATCCCACCCCACTTTCAGGAGAGCAGGAGCAGAGAAGCTTGAGCATGCCATGGAGTAAAAACATTCTGCTCTTCAGCTAGATGGCTCCAGCTGGCTGTGGTCTGGGGACATCCCTACGTATATAACTGCTAATAAACTTCCAGAGCGTTTCAGTGTCAGGAGCTGTCGTGAGCACCTCTCGCTCTGTTGATTACTTCACTTCATTTTGCCTTGGTGGTGCAGGAAGCTTTAGCTACTTGCCATTCCACAGATGCAATAATGTAGCCCTGTATATAAATAAAGCAGCAGCCATGAGCACGGTGCACTCAAGTAACCGCCTGCACCACAATGACCCTGATTTATAAATACATGAAAGTCCCTTTGCAAGAAGTACCCTAGTATGTTTACACTTGAGAGGCAATGAAAGGACATCTTTATATATATCCACAGTGGGAAGGAAAATGCTAATGAATGATGCTGGGAGCAACAAAATAGGCTCTGAAGTCAAAGTTGCCCTAGGAAGTCAACAAACCCAGTGAAAGATTTGCTGCCAGCAAAGCCTTCTCGATGAGTCATGGGTGCATCTCAGACCGCTGGAGCCTCCACCAGCCCCAGCTGCAATGAGACCTTTGTCGAGATACAAGTGTGCACAGCGATTAAATGGGGGCCTTTGGGTTGCAAATGCCCACAAAATTGAGGAGACACACGTGATCCACAAGAAGCTTCTTCCTCACAGACCCTCAGAAATAGGCACAGCTGTGGGCAGGGGCTTGCAGATCCCATGAATGCACTCCTGATGCCCGGCTAGAGGCACATCTCAAGTCTGGAAGGCATCAGGAGATGCTTCACAAAATGACACCACCAGTAAACTATAGACAGAGGGAATAAATGGATGGGAGACTCAGGAAGTATATACACATGGGAATAAGTCAACAAATGGGAATATGGCAGAAACAAAAAAAATAATTAAAAGCATAACCACATTTTTATTTGGTTGCAAATGAAAACCAAGGTAGTAACGCTGCACAGAGTGGTCTGTGGTTTCTTTACAACAAGGTCTCCAGATAAGAGATTGATGGACTCTGTGTCACCTGACCTGGATGTGTGAGAATGCATGTGTAAGAACTCTATAATAATGACATATCCACATCAGTGATGCCACCTGGGCATTTAATAAATTCAGTACTGCTTTCTTTGTTTCTTGCTGGTGGTTTTTATTCCTTTTAATGGATTTTATGGGAATGCAGGAAAAATTAATACAAATAAATAGAATGTAAAGTTTGCTATCTTCTCCAAATAGAGACCCAGTGAATTCAATGGGGAACCTGCACCACCTTACAAAGAGAAATGTGACATCTAGGTAAGTGTTTAATAGAAAAGTTCAGGTTTGCACTAGGAGCCCACAGTGTCTCTTGGCATGCAGACACTAAACAAATGTGGCTAATTGGCCTGTATTATGGGGCCCTGTTGAATCTCCACGTCACTGGAAGCTATCTGGTTTATTTAGTGCCTGGCCAATGCTCTGGAAATGCAGGCAGTAACGGCAGCTGTGGATCTCTGCCAGGATGTCTGGGACCTCATCCCTTTGCCTCCTGAAAAATCTCCCTCAAGCACGGCACACAGCTGAGGTTAGGCACCGCCTGCCAGCCGCTGGTGCTCAGGTGAAAGAGGACCCCTCATCCCCCACCTCCCATCCCCAGGTTTTCCAGCTGTGTGCCCAGCATCACCTCACATCTGCTCATGGCCACAGGCCCCAGCTGTTGCTTGCAGTCATACACAACTGCAGCTCAAGCTGAGATGCTCCATGCTATACCCACTGCCCTGTGTGCCCCTGCCACCTCAGCTACTGCATGCCTGTTCCCTGTTCCCCCGTTCTTCTCTCCACAGACAGCCCAGCCCATCAAACAGCCCAGGACCTCTCCCACAGGGACTAGACAAAATCAGCAGCTGCTTTCAGCCTTGGCAGGTCTTGTTTGGAGAAGTTTATCTGGGAAATTTTATTGGGCCAATTAAGCTTTCCTTCTAAATAGATGTAAAAGTTAGAAGTAATAATTTATCCTAGTAAACATCACAGAGAGCTCACAGGGGGCAATAGGGCTGACTTGTAGAAGTGTGCAATTGTAAAAAAAAGAATAATAATGATGCAACATGTGTGTGCCCACTGAGGCTGTAGGCAAAGTCAACCTGCCACAGTGTCTGTTTCCAACTTCCACACAAGAAACTCCACTAAGAGCAGTAAACTCATCATGACCACGAAAGCCTAATTAGACTTTTTTCACTTGCAGCTGGCGTTGGATGTAAATTTAGCTGCAGAAATCCAGTGCCAGACAGGTGCTCCCACCTCAAAGAGGGTGTCCTCACACACCCCTTCTCTGGCACCCTTTGATGGTGCAGAGGAGCCTCGGGGAGCACCAGAGGAGCCACTTTGTCCCTCTGCACCCTCCCAGAACAGAGTGATTAAGCTTGTGCCAAATAACTCCTGCAAGAAAGACAGAGGTGAGACTGCCTTACTGTATGTGCAAGGATGGCTTGACTCTCAAGGTTTGCTGTGCCAAGCAGCGAGACTCACGCTGCAGCAATAAATACCAGTGAGGAGCAGTGACAGCTCTACCTGCTCTGACTCCTTTGGGGACTCCTTTTTGTAGTGGGAAGCCTCAGGTCTGGGAACTGCCTGGTTTGAGGGAGCTCCCTCAGCCCTGCCAGTGCAGGAGCAGCTCAGGCACCCCATCTATCAGACACATGGTCTAACCACCAGACCTACAACAACCAACACACTCCCCACCCATCCTCTGAGAAAGACAGAAACTCCCAGATAGGGAGTTTTCTAGTTTCAGTTTCAGTATTGAGGACCCAACCCTACGTTAGCAGTTTCCTTCCTGGTCAGCATTTTAGTTTCCAGGGATTTTCAGCATCAGCATGGTGAACTCCTGACATGCTCTCTCTCCTTGGCTCTTCCCAGAGGGGAGAGATGTGTCAGCAGAGGAGCGTTTTGCTTGCAAAGTCTTCCCATACCTTTTAGGTTAGTTCCCTACTGAAACAGGCCTTATGTCATTGCACTGCACTGCATCTGTCCATTGGTCTGTCCTTAAAATGTTTGAAACCACTGACTAACTTGAAACACATTTGGGAGATACATCTTAAAGGTGTTAAGATCCTTAGAAGTTTTATGAAAACAATCTTGTCCCTTCAGAAAATCAAGCCTGGTGGACTCCTCCCCCTGTGAAGAAAGCTGGCACAGCAACAGTCCTGGTACCCTCTATTGACAAAACAAACCTATGTGACGTATCACCACACCAAGCAAAAGAGCTTTTAAGAGATAAACCCTTGTGTATCTCTGTGCTACGTTCATTGCAGTGACCCTAGGCTTAAAAAAGAGGTTTTGGCAGATGCTGTAAATAAATCATATGGTATGGAAAGCTCATTGGCCTAAACTGGGCAGGTATCACCCACCAGCACCTCTAGCATACTTTGGTTTTCTGCCTGTCAGACCAAATGGGCTGCAGGGAAGAGCCTCTCTTGCTTCTCATGGAGATGTCTGACCATCCCCTGCATGTGCACATTCACAGTGCACGCTTCAGCATCATGCAGGTGAGATGAAGTTGCAAGAGAAAATAGGAAACCTGCCTTGCCACTGCAGAGAGGTGACTGTCAGAGACACTAAGGTCACGCTGAGCAGTCTGCCTTTTAGTCCACAGCAAGAAGCACTCTGTCCATATCCCTAACTGTAGTGATGGAAACCCGCTCTGTACCACCAATAGCTGCCCCTGAGCTCCTCAAGACCCCAGAGAAATGGCACTCCATTTTGACTCATGACTACAGCCCCTCTGCAATTTTTTACAGCACTTAAAACAAGGCAAATAATGCCTTGTCTCACCAACAAAAAATTAGGCAATCTCACAGAGCCTTCAGGAGGATAATCCAACTAATAACAAATAACTGGCCCTTGTGGTGGCCTTGGCAAGGCAGCTTTCATCTTTTGGGAAACTCAAGGCATTCTGCCATTCTAAAAGGCAAGAAGCTGTATGGGATGAACTTGCACTGACAGGCAGCAGTCAGGCATTGAGAGGGCTGGAAAAGCCAGGAGGAGAGCCAGACAAGATCATTGACATCTCTGGCAATAATCAATCAGATGAGAGTCATCCTCTCAGCTTCCCTTTGACATCCCACCACACAACTTCATTAGACGAAAATGAAACACTGCTAGGTCATGCCTGCCTTCATGCAGACAGAAGTAATATTCTTACCAGAAAAAAATCTCTCTCCATCTCAGAACAACTCAAAACATTTGAATTTCTCCACCTCCAGTTAGCAGTGCTTCTGCAAGCATTGAGTTTATTCCACAATGGCTTTATTTTGCCTAATCATGACTTTCACCCATCAAACAGATTGAAACACTCAGTTTCTTGGCTTACAAAACCCTCCAGATGCATGATATCATCAGCTATGTGCTACCAAGGAAAAGAAGTACTGCTTTTTTTGTCATCTTCAGAAACACTCTTTCCAAGGCTGCACTATCCCATACAGGAAAATGAACCAGCACATTGCAGCTGATGACATGAAGTCCTTTGACTGCTCAGCAAGAAAGATGGTATTTAAATACTCTTCCCCCCCAGCAATTCCCCTCCTTCCCCTATCCCTGCAAAGATTTATGTTCTCAGCCTTGGCCTGACAGCAATACCAGTTGTGTGCATGGAAGACCAAGAAAACCTGGAGCTACCTCCAAAGAGCCAGAGAGAGAACTGGACTTGCTGGTTGATAGGCAGGGCCATAAGAAAGGCTGGCTCACTCCCCGGAGCTTTTAACCCCTTTAAAAGCACTTAAGCATGACAAGCCACTGCTGAAGCCTGCAAGGCAGCAGGTTAGCATTTCAGTGAGCATGTCTGCAACAGTACTGAGGAAGGGGGGGATTTCTCTCAGGATAGGAGTAACCCAATTTCATTAGTATTTTTCAGTTGCTCATATCTATAATGCAAAGGCTTTGTGTCTTATAGAGCTGACTGCATAAAGCACCCAGTTACCATGAGCTACACTTAATCTGAGGGAAAAGAACACCTGCCTGAATTATAAGTGAACAGGCGTAGTCAAAAACACAGCAAGAAACAGCACTAGCACTGCCCTTCCAACTCGTGGCTGCAGATTTGGACCGCAGCAATAAGGTAATCACAGAATCAGAGAGTTGTAGGGGTTGGAAGGGACCTCAAGAGATCATCGGGTCCAACCCCCCTGCCAAAGCAGGTTCCCTATCTCATATTACATAGATAGGCGTCCAGACGAGACTTGAATATCTCCAGAGAAGGAGACTCCACCACCTCCCTGGGCAGCCTGTCCCAGGGCTCTGTCACCCTCACTGGGAAAAAGTTCCTCCGCATGTTGGTGCAGAACTTCCTGTGCTCCAGCTTACAGCCATTGCCCCTAGTCCTGTCCCCACAGACCACTGTGCAGTAACTCTGTTTCAGGACATTAACTTCTTTTCTTCCTGGAAATGTTGCCCAGGGAGAATTGGAGGGCTTCACCATTTGTGTAGGATTTTGAACGTTCATAGACTGGATATCTCATGCTGACACCTATTGTGCATGGTGATTAATCTCAGGTTAAGTCCCTGTAAGCTTTTGATCCAAAACTTCTGCGATGTGTGGATTCACTGCTTTAGATTACACATTCCTTGTGTAACCAGTTGTATCCAGGAATCCCAAGGGGAAACATGGCAGCCCTACGTTGCAGCCAGCGAACTGGGAGCTGAATAAGTAAGACAGTCCTCTCTTCGTGCCAAAAATGAACTGTGAAATGAAGCAGTGGGGTGCAGTGCCTGAAGAGAGGCTCTGACTAAAATCCCCCAGCACTTTTCTCAAGAGAAACAATAGTCCTGCTAACAAGGCCAGGTGCCAATTCAGAGAATTAAATTCTGTCTGCCCAGACTTCTCTTGTTTTATGTGGGTACAGTGTTCTTCACTTCCTACATAAGAAGTCTGGAAAGGGTCTCCTGGAGCCCTGGGACCCCATTCCTTCCTGCTGTTGGCAGCCTACAATATACCCCCTTTCATGGACTGGTCAAGCTCCCTCTGAGGAATAATTTGCTTTAGCCATAATTGGAGGCCAGTCCAGAAGCCCTGGTCTGCAGCTGTTAGAAGCTCTGAACAGGGGACGGCTGATACGCACTGTTAAACACTGGCTATGCTCTATCCCAGAGGCGGCTGCATTTCAGGAGCTGGCCAAGTGCAGGGCCAACCTCCAAGTGCCAAAAGCACTGGGGAAGCCAGGGAGAAAAGGAGACAATGAGTACTTCCTATGGGCTAGCTGCAAGGTGGGGAATCACGCAGAGCATCACCGGCTAGGTTGGAAAACCATCTTGCCCTTCACATGCCCCGGTCCCTCAGAGATACTGAGCACCTGGGATGCCCAGCAAAGGGACAGGTCTCTCCTCTGGGAGTGACTACGTCAGAGAGGGAGGGTTTGGCCACAGCCTGGCCCAGAGACCTGACAGTATCATCCCTGGTACTCCACCTATGGAAAACTTAAAGAAGCAGGTGCTGGTGCCCAGAAAACAGGAGTGGTGTCACTCAGCCCTGATGGTGCCCAAACTCTGGAGCAAAAGTATCTTTGAAGGTAAAACTCCCTGGAGAAAAGAAGGCTATCTCCTCATGTGCCCAGAACTGCCATCATCTCAGGTCCTCTCAGGCACTAAGGCGAAAGCTAAGCTCAGTTTTCCACTAAGCTCGGTTTTCCCCTTTTAGCTGCTCCACTATTTAAGGGGAGAAGCTCCCCCTCACCCCACTACGTTGAAGCCACTGGAAACCCCACACAGGGCTTGGGAAGACTGGGCTGGGTGCCAGGGGGCTGAGCTGAGAGACGTGGACCAGGCTTCTGACAGGATGACAGCATCCTGCCCAGCAGGCATGCATCCCACTCAGCCTTCATGAACCCTTCCCAGCCACCCCTCACAGGGGTCAGATGCCACAGCCCTGTGATTTCTAGGTGCCTACATTATTTCATCAACTCTGGCTTGACACAGTTTACTTTGTCTTCTTCAGTTTCCCCCTATGTATCATTATCCTTATGCTTATGAAATAATGGCCCCCAGTGCTAAATGCCTTGCTAAATTAACTGATACAATACAAAGAGCTTGGCTGGGTCTTGCCACCACCCCCATTGCCCCTGGCCTCTAGCTGAACAGACTCTCCTTTGCATAGGGCATTTCTGTACAGTAGTACCTGACAATTTGCATTTTGCCAAAGACACAATCGTCAGGAAGATGCTGTTAAAGAGGGTGTTTTGGGGTTTTTTTTTTCCTGTAAAAAGCACTTCTACAAAGTGTAGAGGTGGAACTTGAAAACATACTTCCCTAGCCGTGTCCTCACATGTCCTGAGCACTGCTGAACACCAGCCAGGATTCCTCTTTCCTTCTGGTCAGTTTGGGCCTTTGTTTTCTCTCTGTGCAGGCACCAGTGGCACAGGATGATTAAAAATGCTGTTTGCAGCCCTCTAATATGCCAACATCCCTGGCTGTTTTGAGGTTATTGCATATTTGGCCAGGTTTTTTGTGGAGTCCCAAGTCCTCCAAGGGACTGAACTCAAATCTTCCATGACCCATGAGATCCTTGAAGGATCTCAGAGCAACGGAGATGTAGCTTCAGTGAGGGACAGCAGTGATGAGCTTAAACCCAAGCTTATTCAGGTCTAAAAGATGGGGGGAAAAAAATGGGCAAAAGTTTCTAGGCTGCAATGGAGTTTCCACAACCCAAAATTAGGGCTCCAGGATAAAAATCACTGAGCAGCTTTAACTCCTGCTTGTGTCAGTGTGTGCTGCAATTCCTCATTGTCTATCACCAGGGCCAAACCTCTGAGCAGCAGGACACGATTTACCCCTCCTCTACAGAGCTAATTTCAGGTAGAACCACCAAGACTGGTGTCCAGATCCTCAAGGAACAGAGGCATGCTGCATGCAGTAACAGTGCAAGGCAAAACATTTGAAGGGTTGGGTTTGGTTGGGGTTTTTTTTGCTACAGGAGGCACATGAGAGCAATAAAACACTCAGTAAGACACAAACCCCACAGCACAAGAGCAGTATGTGGTGTTTCAAAAGTTACAAGCATGTTAGAATTTGTTGCTGGAACACAGTGGAGCTGCAAATACGCCTCTCCTATTAATAGCAAACAGCAACAATAGCGGAGGTCTCCGAGTGATTTATTAGCAGTATTCTGAATAGATGAACACTCAAATAAGCTACTAATTTACTAAAATCTTGTCAAGGACACTCTGCTTCAGTAAGTCCTTTTATCCTGGAGCTTGCCTAAATGGGGACAACTCAGGCGAGCTAATCTGAATTGCCCACAGATGGGAATGTAAAGTGAATGAGATAATTGCATTGCAGAGTGGACAGTCACTCTCGCTCACAGTTAAAGAATTAACATCTGCTAAGGGCCCCTTGGTGAGGAGCCCTGAAGAGAGATCAGATTAGGCTGCAAAGGAAGAAATAGAGTAATACAGACTGAAATTACAGGAGGGGAGATAGCTTTTTCTGTGTACTAATAAAACTGACTTTCCTGTCTAAGCATGATGCTGAAAGAGGTTATTTCTGCATCTTGTTTACTTAGATCAGATGATGTTTGGCTGGTGAGTCCAGTTCTGATTTGCCTTGAAATTATGTGGCTGAAGGGTTACACCCTGGAAAACAGTGGAAATACTCTGGATTTGTAGCACATTTGGCAGATGCTTTGAAGCTTGCTGGAAAGCTGGGCCAGTTGTACTGAGGTTTCCTCCTCCTTTCCCCTTCTCCTCCTCCCATATTAGATAGGCTCCGTGATGGTGGACAACCTGCTCCTATGTTTTGAGCACTGGCAGGTCCTGAAAGCAGTGCCAGCCTGCAGTCACTTTTCTGAACAGGATGCAGTGAGTGCCTGGGGATGCTGGGGCAGGAGACCAATGCCTACCATCCACCTCTTTCCTCTATTCCTCATTGAGGAGGGACTCAGTTGTTTTGTTTGGCTCCTGGATCCTTGCAGAGAAGTCACTGGTTTCCTGGCTGCTGAAAGGGTGGTTCTTCTTTGCATGAGGCCAGACTACAGCCAGGGTGCACCGGCAAGGGACTCGGCAAAGCATTTAAAGAACACCCAAACTCCTGTTTACTTCTCCAGAGAAAGCCTTTAAGACCAAACCCAGGGCGTCAGTGCAGTGTTCCTGACATCAGTACTGTGCCATGCAGCCTGCAACATCTTCCCTCTACAGTTCTATCCAGATCTGCCCTTTCCTTGCTAATCCCACCATTAGGCTGCTGATCCTCCTGCTGCAGGGTGGAGGATTCAGACGCATTCAAAGCAGAGGACAACCATGCCTGGTGGTTTTCCAGCATCAGGGACAGGTAGCAAGGAAGGGCAGAGACCTGCCAAGTTCCTGCTGAGCAGACTCTACCCATCAGTAAGCCTGACGAGTGCCACACATGGCATATGATATTATCACTGCCAGCTCCCACTGTCATGGTGGCCTTCAGCTCTGGTGACTGCAGCACGCTGACACCCTGTAGCCCTCCACCACCTCAGTCCCACCACAGCAAAGGAAACTTAGAACTCTACACCAGAAGAAAGACGAAAGGCATTTCCCAGAGCTAATTCAGCATCTCTCCTCCCTCCACAAGCTCTGTGAAATGATCCCAGAGGCCTGACAGCTTGTTTTCTGTGTATCATAAATCTCCTCAATATCAACATCATGGCAAAGTTGTGATGGGGGAGGATATTTGTCATAAGAGTTGGACTAGGCATTTAAGGAATGACTCGTGATGATGAGGGTGGAAGAAATGCAAAAAGCCTGATGTTTCTTTTCAGTAAAAACTGAAGCAGATACACTCTTGCTCCAGATTAAGGCAAGTGATTTATTAAAAAGAGGCTATAAACTCCTGAGTACTGTGAGCTTCTGCATGTGGCTGCCTTGAGACAAGGCTCACAGGCACCATAATTACTGGCAGAAACACAGGCAGATCAGCACCACCTGCTCTTGGCAGAGGGCTAAAGCCAGAAACCACCAGCCCAAACAGCCATGGGTCTGTGCTCGAGCTCCAGTGCCACGTGGGGTGAGCCACCATCTCCAGAGACTTCCCCTGAGCTCTGCAAATGGCTCATCCAGGGGGATGAGCGGCGGTGACGGAGCCGCTGGCATTGTCCAGAGACCCCCAACCTCCAACCAAATCCTCTTAGCCCTGACTCTGTTCCTGGCAACACACATGTGGCCTTGAAATGCTTGAGGCTGGAGAAAGTGGTACATCGAGGGTGTGATACGCGGTTTGGGTCACAGGTTGCAGTTGCTACACCACAGCTGGAAAAAAACCCAACTCTAAAAAGTGAAGGAAGAAATCTAGCAGTACTAGAAGAATTTAGGCTAGTGCTTTGAAGAGAGCTGTGGCAAATGAGCTGCAATTAAACAATACCCTTCAGACCTGGGCATTTCAGATGGCTGCGTACTCGAAACTGCTGTTTCAAGTGCAATTACTGCTTCCATGTGCCTGACGTCAGGTGCTACCAGAAGTGGGAGTAAAGTGCAACCCAACAGAACACAAAACTTGGATGTTTCTTTAGGTGAGATACTTGTTGCTCTTGGCAGTTCCAAGCAATTGCTGGAATGTAGCACGCTGTAATAAATTAAAGGTGGTATTTGCTAGGCATGCAGGCTCGCCATCTGGTCACCAGAAAGCTGCTGGTACTACTTTGCAGGTAAAAAGTGGTGTTTACATGCAGGGAACTGAAGTGTGACATGTAAGTAAAATCTTGTAAGCTCCAGCCCCTCGGACTCAACATCAGTTTAAAACCTGGAATAACAAAATGGTCTTGACTTTTATAGTTTCTTCAAAATAACACAAACTAAAGTGATGCCAAAAGAAGAGATCCTACAGCAACAAGCTCTGTAAATAGCCTCTTTTTTTTTTGCAGTGTGCTACTGTAGGCACATCAAACACCACTAAGTTCCTTTCTTTCTTGAGATAGGCACTGGGTTCTACACATAAGACCTTGATCCAACTGTCCCCACACATCGCCCCCAACCTGTAGAGGAGCCATCCCGAGGGTCAGGATTTGCACAGGTTCTTGTCAGGCTCAGTCCCCATCCTGGTGTGTAGGTACATCAATGGGGTGAGTGAAGGATAAGCCACACTGGGGTGCTAGCTACATGGAACCCAGCACAAACGAGACAAATACTTCCCTGTATGATGCCCTGGGTTTCCCATCCCTGGGAAGGCTAAAAAAGGAGAGTGCAAGTCAGAGTAACCTAGACTAGACATGTTCTGCTGGCTGGCCCAAGAGCTATAGATTTTGGTCTCTGCCCTGTATCACAGCCTGGTATAGCCTTATGATTCAGGTGGTGGGACATACAGGCTGGCAGAAGTGTGAGGGACTGGAAAATTCCCAGGAGTACCTCCACCATTCCTTTCCTAGGTCCAACTTTGTAGCTAGCCCTGACTCAGAACCACAGACTGGTTTGGGTTGGAAATAACTTCAAAGCCCATGTAGTTCCAACACCCCTGCCATGAGCAGGGACACCCTCCACTAGCCCAGGCTGCCCAAAGCTCCATCCAGCCTGGCCTTGAACGCTGCCAGGGAGGGGGCAGCCACAGCTTCTCTGGGCAGCCTGTGCCAGGGCCTGACCACCCTCATCATAAAAAAATGTCTTCTTTCCATCCAATCTAAATCAATTTCAATGTAAAATCATTGCCCCTTGTCCTGTCTCAACAGGCCCTGGTGAAAAGTCTTTCTCCATCTTTCTTACAGACCCCTTTGCATATTTCACCATGACAGGAAGTTCAGACAGCTTTTTGGGGTGCATGAGAAGAGAGGAAGACAGCACTTCATCTCACAAGACATCTGTTTTAAACCCTTTGCTGAGCTAATGAAATACCCATCCTGGGTCTGTTTGGCAGGTCTGGAGAGTCTAGTTTCTGAGCTGAGGAGCGCATGGAACAGCTTTTCCTAGAGCAGGACATTGGCTGCCTCCTGAGACACAGCTAAGAGCGCTCTTGGCATTTCTGCAGAGTGGCTTCCCAGCCAGACCATGGCTAGAGGTGACCCCAAATGACTGTGAAGGGATCTGAACAGGTGATTTTGCCTCCCTCAGACAGGAATGCTGACCTCCAAGCACAAGGCTTTCACCTCAAAACCAGTTCTCAGCTGAAACTACAATGATATAACTGACTCCTGATGCAGTGTCTTGTGTTTAGTTCAGAGGGGAATGTTCAGCTTGATGAACTTTCAGACAAGCTCATTAAATTAGACCACTAGAGGGAGCAGCCCTTAAAGTCCAGAGCTGGTCACTGGGGACTCCTCCTCACGAGTGGGGACCCTGCCTGAAGGGCAGCCCTGCAGCCGTAGCTCCCAGGGAAGGTCTCCAGCGCTGTGGCGACAGGCTTAGGCATCAGAGGGAAGAGTATTATTGGGAGCACCTCCAAGTGTGCATGACTTATTATCTGCTGTTTCTGATATCGAAAATAATCTCTTTCACATCTATTTTTCACATGCATTTTGCCTCTTTGCAAACGTGATGCTGTTTTCCTTTCTTCTTTCTTTTTGTGCTCATTTCACATGCAAATAAGTGTGCACCAATTAAAAAAATGATGAGGTATAAGGCTTCTTAATTACCTGGCTAATGTGGCTTATGGGAATGGGACTTCTGTGTGGTCAGTAGCTACTTTGCATGGTCACACAGAATCACAGAATCACAGAATGACAGAATCTTAGGGGTTGGAAGGGACCTCAAGAGATCATCAGGTCCAACCCCCCTGCCAGAGCAGCTCTCTATCTCATATTACATAGATAGGCGTCCAGACGAGTCTTGAATCTCTCCAGAGAAGGAGACTCCACCACCTCCCTGGGCAGCCTGTCCCAGGGCTCTGTCACCCTCCCTGGGAAAAAGTTCTTCCATACGCTTGCGTGTAACCGTTACATGTAGTGACGTGAAGGCAGTCACTATTTAAAGTGAACCTGGTGATTATTCGTCTTAATGCAGCTGTGTTTGGGTCAAAGTTGGACCAAACTGCACCACCTTGAAACCACCTGACTGCAAGGGCTGGAGACCTAAAGAAACATCGTCAAGAGCGACGTTCCCTTTGGCTTTCCCAAGAGAATCGGCAGCACCTGCCTTGTTTGCAGTTGTGCAGGGGCTTTCACTGGGTGAGACGGGGTGGGGGTGGGAAGAAGAGCTTTTCAGAAAAGAGAGGGGACGACGATCTCAGCAAAGCAACAGGCAGGGCAGTGCCTACATCACCTGGGAATGAATGGTGTTCATTCACCCCGTGAAGTAAATTCGGCGACAAAGGATGATGGTGAAGTAAAATAAGCGTAAATGCGGGAATGAAGACAGCAGAGGGAAAGAGGGGCTGGAGGGAAGGCTTTATCTCCCTAACCCTGGCAGACCTACCTCTCCTCCGGTGCAGGGGAAAGGACTTGAATATCTGGAAGTGCAAATAGCTCCCCTCTGACTCACGTCATCCTCCAGCCCGAAGGTTGCGGAGCAGTTAGCAGCAAAGTATTTGTAAGGCTTCCACGTCTCACCGAAGTCCTGGGAGCGCTCCAGCACCATGGCGGCTGGCCTGGGGGACTTGAAGACCAAAATCAAGTGAGTGAAGTAGAAGGCGGTTTCCAGGTCCAGCCGGATGGTCTCGCGGGGGGTGTCCTGGGCCGCCTGCCACCAAGTGCGGGGCCGGCGGAAGGGAGAGTCGGCCATGGCGGCAGGGGGGTGGGCCAGCCCTGCGTGGGTCCTGCTGCAACGGCTGCAGGTGGGGGGCTTGCAGCGATGCTGGTCATCCTCAGCATAGGTACAGAAGGGCTCGGCAGCATGGCGCCCGCAGGCTGTCTCCGTCTGCAACGCCCGCCCGTGCGCCAGGTTGCCCATCCGGGGATTGCAGGCCTTCTCACAGGGGCTGCCTGCTCCTGCTGTGCTGCCCAGACCTGCAAGGTAGAGAGTAGAGGGCTGAAGATGGCTCCAGAGGTGGGTACATCCAATCCCAGTGGGAGCAGACCTGCCCTGTGGCACATTTTTGGGTTGCTATCCCATCTGAGACTCACAGAGCCCAGGAGGGGCTGAGAGAAAGGACAGCACTGCTGCTCAGCTGTCCCCTCCATGGAGCTCAGTGTCTGTAGCATCAAAACAAACCAAAAGCCATCAGGGCTTTCCTGCTTTGGAAAATCCTTAAGCGGGGGGGTTGCAGAGCAGAGCAGGCAGCATGAGAGCACGGATCCCTCCACCTCACCTTCCTGTCCCCAGGGACCCAGAGCAGGGCTGAGGCTTCGGGGCCTGTGACCATGGCCATGCCATCCCTGCCCTGAAGCCTCCAAGGGGGTCCAGGTGGTTGTGCGAAAGAGGAGAAAAGCACAAGAAAGCTGGACTGCCAGCAACACTGGGACAGCCAGGATGGCATGCTGGTGGAAGGCCAGCAGACAGCCATGGGGGAGAGCACTGCTGTGTCCCGGCTCACCAAGAGACAGATCAGGCATCAGGGGTGCAAGAGCGGGTAGTAATATCTTCTGCCACCAATGACCTCAAATTTTCACCCCCTTTCACACACCATCCATCCCTACCCCGTATCTCCCCACAGTTCCAAACTGTTGCAGAGGTCAGGATTGAATCGAGGCACTGCTTAGGTTTGGGAAGGCTGTCACTGATGTGTGTAAAGCAGGGCGGGGGGGGGTGGGGAAGTAATCCTTGGTTGAAATGATGCTGGCAAGCTGCCTCATAGCTGAGGCTCTGTGGGTTTCGTTCAAGTCTCTCTGGAAGCTTTGTCGATTTAAAAATCCACAGTTCAAGTGTCAAAGAAAAATAAAATCACCATGGGGTTTGGTGTGAAACCATGTGCAATGTAACCCTCCTGGTGCAGGAATGTTTGATTAGGGGCCTTCCACGGCTTTATTAGCAAATCTAACAGTAGGTTAAGGCTGTATTTGATGAACCCATAGTTGTTAAACATTAACACCCCCCTCCCCCCCAAAAAAAAGCTGTAATGACTTGGATGTGGGCAGGCCAAACCATCTGATGTGCATAATGTCTTCTTCATCGCTAGGCCAGTCATACATAGTCAGCTTTGTGCACCAATTATTACGGTCTTCTTGGCATTTTTGTTATGTCCAAAGGTTGTTCCAGTTTAGGATCCAATAAATCCTTTATCTGGGGTTTATTCAGCTTTTGTCTACAGTGTCATACCAGCAATTAAGCTATATTATGCGCTAGCAGAGGCTAAGCCTTCAGTGTCCAACAGTATTCCCCACTCTTTACGCTCCTCCAGAAAAACCCTGGTAAGGAAACATTTCTACCACCAAAGATCTATAAAGTTTTTCTATACTGATTATTCAGAACAGATGTGGACTGCTGCTTGTCATGCACCCAGTAAAAAGCATTTCTGAATCCAGTCTCCAGATTTCACTGGCTAAGCAGTCTTGGGAAATTTGTAGTGAACAAGAAATGCTCAGTGAGGTTGGCTTCCTACAGGGGCCGGGTAAAAATGTGTCCAAGATGATCTATATTAACTGTGTAGAATATGGTTATGCTAGAAAAGTAAACAAATATATCTGTAAAATTAGTGTCATATCACTTCCATCTCCTGAACATCTTTTCCAAGGGATTATATAAACATTAACTAACCCACGTAGCTCTCCTGAGGGGTAGGTAAGTAAGTGAGTGCTATTATCATATTATCAATTGGCCTAATGTATGTCTTTGGCTGCTTTCCTGGATTCTTTGGCTGCATGTAACACAGCACAGCTAGCTGCTACACAAATGCTGCGCTTCTCTCAGTTACGGGATTGCAAGGCAGGTTTGGAAAGAGGTACACAGAGCAGGGCTCAGTCAGCACCCTCAGACTGGTCGAGGTTATTGCCTGTGTTCACTGAGACCTTTTGGCTGTTGCACCCCATGGATTGTGGTGCCCGGGAAGGCACTGGAGGAGGACCTGGTCAGTGGAAGGTGTCCCCGGGACTGCTGTGATGACTGGGCTTGCCATAGCTATATCCCTGGAACGGAGGCAAGGCTCTGCCTGAGCCGGCCAGAAGGGACTGGCTACCAAATTCCCATGTGAGACCCTGGGAGCCGAGGGGCTTTGATTGCTCCGATGTCCCGGTATGCTCCGGCCCCGGTCACTCACGGTCACCGACTGCAGCTGTCTTCAGACCAAGCATGGAGAGTCCCTTCCTCACCTGCAGCCAGATTTGGGGGCAGGGACCTTGGCTTCAGCAGGATTTGAGAAACACTGCTGGCACGCAGACCCCGCTTCCCGTGCTGGAGGCGGGACGGGAGTCGGGGTGGGGAGGGGGGTGGGAGGGAGAGGAAACCCCCTTTGAAAGGGTGTTTGTTTTCACTTGAATTGGAAGGAGTTGCATGACGGATGCAGAGCACCGTATGTTATGAAAAGTGACAGCTTTCTAATGCAAGGCTGGCTGCCACAGGAATTCAGCAGGAGGACAGACGGGAGCACAGAGATTTCCATGCCGTCAGCCCCGAGCTCGCTGCTGCTCTGCCGCAGCCCTGGGAAAGGTGCTTCTCCTTACTTGCGCTTAACGAGTCTGCCCAATTAAATGCTCCCGTTCTATACACTGTACATACAGAATGTACAGCAGACCGGGATCTTCGGCAATGAGTAAGAGCATGCAGCAGATACCATGACTCACCTGTAAAACATCCATGGAAAATCATACGCTTCCTGCTTAAGCACTTTAACAACACTTGCCTTGTGATGTCTCATTTATATCTTGTGCCTGATTAAATGTTTGTTTCCCATCTGGGGTTTTTTTTTCCCCTTTTTTGTTTTAAAGAAGAGAACTGGCACTCGGCTTGCGACCGGCCGAGGGAGCGTTATGCAAACTGTTTATGCCCAATTGTCCCGGCTGCGGCGCGGCGGGACCCCGTTGCGGGCAGATCACAGCGCAAAGGGCTATGCCGCGGGAAGGGGGCTTTGAAACCCCTGCCTCTGCCCTGCCTGCCGCCCTCCGCACCCCGGCGGCTCGGGGCACCGCCGCCCGCCCGAAAGCGCTTGCGGAGCCTGCAGCGCCTTCCCTCCGCGTCCCGCCGCCGCCGTCCCGTCCGCGAGAGTCGGGGGGAAGCAGCCGGGCCCCGTTCCTGGGGCATCCCCCGGCTCCCCCGCGCTCAGACCCCCTGGCCGAGCCCTCCCGGCCCCGGCTCTCCCCTCCCGCCACCCCCCCGGCCTCCCCGCCGGAGCCTCGGCGGGCAGCGCGGCGCGCCCGGACCCCTCTTTGTCTGCGGCGAGGGGCGGTGGGCTGGGAGCGCAGCCCCGGCCCCTGGCAGTGCTCCTGCCCTTCCACGTACGTACCGCACACCTCCACGCACAGCGTGTCCGGACATACGCCCCTAAGGACGGACATACCGCCTACACAGCATGTATGCGTATGCACTCGCATACGTGCGTGTACACGGATTACACATACCGACGCGTGAGTACACGCCGCGCACACGCCGGCGGGATACCCCATGTACCCGCAACACATAGGTGTGCGCGGACATACGCGTATCGGCGCGGACACACGTGTACGTAGGCACACGCACGCCCGGCCCCGCATCTACCTCGCACGCCTGCGGAGGACGGAGAACGCCGAGCGCCCGACGGTCGCGACCCACCTGCAGCGGCGGCCAGCAGCAGCGCCAGCCACATCCCGCGCCCCATGGCCGAGCGCCCCGCCGCCCGCCCTGCGCGCCCCGCCGCCCCGCGGCGCGACCGGCCCCGCGCGGCATCAGCGCCCCGCGCGGCACCGGCGGGCGGGCGCGCACCGCCCCGCCGCCCGCCGCGCACCGCGCCGCCCCGCCGCCCGCCGCCCGCCGCGCAGCGCCCCGCCGCCGCCCGCCCCCCCGTGCCCCCGCCCCGCCCCGCCGCCGCGCTGCCCTCCCCTCCCCTCTCCCCTCCTCGTCGGGGCGGCCCCGCCACGGGGGGCTGGTGCCCGGGATAGAGCCCCGAGCCCGGGGACAGGGGCCTGCCCCGCACCGGCCCCCGGGAGGCGCCGGCTCCCGAGCCCGGGCGCGGGGTGAGGGTGGAGGGGTTGGAAGGTGAGCGTTGAAGCGCAGCCTCCCTCTCCGAGACCCGAGCCCCGGCTCAGCCCCGGCCGCTTAGAGCTTTGAAGACGCTTTGTGTTTTATTGTCTCTTTCCCGGCGTCTGAAGGACCGGGCGATGGAGCCGCGGGAACGCGAGGGGTGGTTTTCCCTTCTGAGCCGGCACTCAGCCATCCACGGCTTAGGTGACAGGCTTTAGAGCCGGGATGTCCCGCCTAGGCTGGCTGTTTCACCAGCACCACTCCCCGTACCTCAGCAGAAGCTGTGGACTCTGAAAACAGGGAAAGACTCTGTTATGCCTCTTTTCTGGCTGCCAGGCCGTCACCTTCTCAGGTCTCGGAGAGCAAAGGCAGCACGCTTCTGAGCAGCCACCCAATTTACTTACCCGCACCTAACCTGGGAGGTGAGCGTCTTGCAAAGCATCACAAAACGTTTCCCCCTTCCTTCTCTGCACTCTGAACTCGGGGAACTTAAGCACAGCCCCAGTTTACAAGCCCACGTGATGGTATCGAAGAGCATCATGCTGCCTTCTGCAAGGCGCTTCAAACCCGCTGTGCACCCAGGGCTGCTCAGGGTTATGGCATCACCAAAACGCTCCCTGAGAGGGTTCTCAGTCCATAACCTACTGGTAGCAGTCCTAGATTAATCACAGAATTGTAGGGCTTGGAAGGGACCTCCAGAGATCATGAGGTCCAACCCCCCTGCCAAAGCAGCTCCCTAGGACAGGTCGCACAGGGAGGTGTCCAGACAGGTCTTGAATCTCTCCAGAGAAGGAGACCCCACAGCCCCCCTGGGCAGCTATTCCAGTGCTCTATCAAACATCCTACTCGTGGGGTGGAGTTAACTCTATCTCCGTACCTTAAAAGGTCCAGGTAGGCTGATCTTCTTCATCCTTCTGATTTTTCAGTGCTGAATTACACACCCCAGAGAAGCACTGCTCCCATTGCCAGTGTCATTTTCCCTGCCCTCCAGAGGCGTGTGTCTAGACAGGGGGGGGACTCCCATCCCACAGGCACCTACCGAGTCCCCACAGCTGCTCGTGAGCTCCTCGGGGGCTTTGCAGCCTGCCTGTCACAGCGATGGCTGCACCCACCCTTCTGAACCTCCTCATGGCAGCAGCTGTGGAGGAAAAGGATGTTCTGGAGGACTTCTGCCTCCTGTCTTGCGAAAGGGCGATGTGTGCTTGAGGAATCGCACAGGGGGTTGTGTTCTTATCGATGGGTTGCAGCAGCCGTACCATGCAGAGCCAGGAAAGGGGAAGTGCAAGCCACGTGCAAGGAATTTACCTCCGTTGTAACTCATCAGTCGTAGTTCCTCCTACATCAGAATTAGGAGGTGATAAGTCTGCTGTAGGGTGGTAAGTCTGGGTGGACTCAAGGAAGAGTTCGTGCTACTGTGTCAACCCACTTGGCTTTGGGAGCATGGGGCAGGTTAAGATCCATGAGCAGGAGGAAAAGTAATTGTCCTGAGAGGAGAAGACAGGGCTGATGGAGAGCAGAGGATGGCTCTGGGGAAACCCCTGGGGCAGGAGGGAAAGATGTGATCTGGACTGAAAAACTGCAGAACAAAACCTTGAGGGCAACGGACTGTGGTGTCAATGGCTGGAGAGGGACACTGCAACCAGGGAGACAGCTTGGGGTGGAGTGAGAAATGAGAGGGGAGAGCGGTGGCTAGCGAGGGAAAATGGGAAGGGAAAGGCTACGTGGTGAGTAGGGAATTTGGGGGATAGGACAGGGAGAGAGCACGTGGTGAGGATGTGCTTGCTGCAGTGGTAGGGGCAAGAGGTCTGATTTTGCCCAAACAGATCGACTGCGCAGAAACCTGGAGAGAATAAAGGGCAATTTCCAGACAATCCTAGGTAGAGCACCCAAAAGTCAGCCCAAGCATCCAAAAACTTGAGAGAGCTGATGAACTGCTCTCACCTTGGTAGCCTAAGCCTGCTCCTTTGAGCTGCTGCTGGCCCACACGCCTTGGTCCTTGTAAGCCCAATAACTAAGTTGCACTTTCATTCCTGTCCAGCAGCTCTGCATGCTAATAAAACCTGATTGCTCTTCCTAGATGAATTTGTTTTACTTGTTTGAGGCCACACAGCCTGTAACTCTGGCCACAGGCAGCTCAGATCCTCCCGACACCCTCTCTGGGCTCTTGGTCACCCCATGGGACCTGCACAAACGCACATCTCTGAGTGCACCCAAGTGGGTGGCTCCGTGAATACGTCCTGCAGAGCTGTGGATGGCTGCAAGCTGTGGGCATCTTCCACAAGCTTTGCAGGTGTGAGTTGAGCAGAGGGTAGGAAGTGCACTGGGATGTTTCATCACAGTTTAATTTTCTTATTTCTGTCAGTGTTGCCTCTTGAGGTGCCATTGGAGAAAATCACATACTTAAAAGGAGTGTTCACCTGTCCACAAACTTTCTTCAGAATCATAGGGAACTGAGTTCATACAGTCCTGCTGGTTAAGAAGGAGCAAGAGATGTTTCCAGCTGTCATTTCTGCAATATGTTTGTAGGTAGTCAGGTAGACACAAAGGCCCAGAAATGTGAAGGTCACCTGTCTTTGGTGCTCCCATTCTTGATTACACTGCAGAAGTCTTTATAGAGTGATGAAGTTCTGGGAGTATTTGTGTCCTGGTAAGTTAGAGTGGAATAAGCAGGAGTGACAGGCCCAGGGGATGGGCCAGAGAGGTGGTGGAGTCACCATCCCTGGAGGTGTTCAAGAAACATGTGTCACTCCAGGACATGGTTTAGTTGACATGGTGATATTGGACAAATGGTTGGACTTAATGATCTTGGAAGTCATTTCAACATTAATGCTTCTCTGTTTCTATGGTCCCTGCCTCCTCAGAGACTCCAAGGAGGTAACCTGGAGGAAGGAGCAGAGCCTGCTGCTTTGGCAGAGGTCCCTGAGGGGGTGATGCCATCCTCGGGGAGAGACTTCAGAAACCCTTTGGCCTTTTCTGTCAGAGTGAAATTCTGGCCCCTGAATAGGGTGAGGAGGGAGGATCCTCTGTGAATCTCTTCCCCAAGCCCCCTGCCAAGGGTATGGATGAGCCAGGATGGACGTTTTCAAGTCAGTGTGTGAATACAATTTTAGAAGCAAATGATGGGGGGGAATACCTCACCTACCATCTGGTCAGACCCACCTGGCTTAGCCTTTTGTCACAAAAATCTCAAAAATTCAAAATATTAGATTTACTTTTTAACTAGAGGCTTGTTCAAAGATCACAATTTTCTCTACTTGCATCCTTCTAAGCATGCAGAGCTCCTGTTACAGTTTAACAGGAGGCCCTTGGGGCTGACACAGTCCTTCAGACATGGCTGACTATCTTCAGTGGTATGGTCCTCTGCCCGGTCTCCTGCCTGCCCATGCACTCACTGCTCCTCCACAGACTGGGCATGGCCTGCGTGGTTCTTTCCATGGAGTGGAGGTGACACCCGAACAGAGCATCACCCTTCAGCAGGAAGGCAGATCAGAGTGCTCTCTGCTGAGGAGCATCAACTGCAGGGCAGCAGCGATGCCAGCTAAGCAATCTCATGCTTTAGCAGGAGCTGCCTCACAGGGTCCTTCCCCACGGCAGCTCTGCCTTGTTCCATGTAATTTTCACCAACCTCTTGCCTTTCCCCAATGTTTTGGGTGACCATCCCTTTGCTCTACCCCGTGGGACATGGTGATGCTACTGCCTCTATGAGGGATCTACTGGAATAGAAGCCCTTTTGACTTCAGAGAAAATATGGCTCACCCAGATCTGGTGGCTGTTGCTGTTTGCCAGAAATGACCCACTCCTCCAGCCATGAACAGAGGTCACTGTACCACATACTCATTCAAAGGTGTTAAAAGAGCTTTGCTGAAGGGAGTAGAAATTTGTCTCAAAAAAAGATAGGGTCTTGATTCAAAGTCCACTAAAATCAATGGAAGTTGACATCTGCTCAGTGGATTTTGGATGGGGTCCAAAGCTACCTCCCTCTTGTCGGTTCTAGTACCACTTCACAGAATCATAGAATGGCAAGGGCTGGAAGGGACCTCAAGCATCATAGAGTTCCACCCCCCCTGCCACAGGCAGGGTCACCAACCTCCAGGCCTGGATCTACACAAGGTTGCCCAGGGACGCATCCAACCTGGCCTTGAACACCTCCAGGGATGGGGCATCCACCACCTCTCTGGGCAGCCTGTTCCAGCACGTCACCACTCTTTCTGTAAAAAACTTCCCCCTAATATCCAATCTAAACCTTCTCTCCTTCAGCTTTAATCCATTCCCCCTTGTCCTGCCATTGTCTGCCCTTTTAAACAGTTGATTCCCCTCCTGTTTCTCTGCTCCCTTCAGGTAGTAGAAGGCTGCAATGAGGTCCCCCTGCAGCCTTCTCTTCTCCAGGCTGAGGATTAATCCTTTCTACTAAAACCTGTTGCTAAGTCTTGCACTTTTCAATTTTATTTTTTTTTTTGCAAATCACTGAAAATCTTCCAACCGGCATCAAATGAGCAACAAAAACATTCTGCTGACTCATTGTATTTTGGAACAGCTTGGTTCCTAATTTTCTGTCTGAAAATAAACCAAAGGATAATTCAGAGTGATAATTACTGCTTAAAGCTTTGTATTTCCTTTTTTTTTAAGTACCTGGTAAAGCTGAGTTGTGCAATAAGCCCTCAGCCTACAGGCAGCTGGAGAAAATGAGAAGTGCCCTTTCCCTGTAGCCAGTGATGGACTTTTTGGAGCCAAGTACCTTGCATGCTCTGGACCAGTGTGCACACAAGGATGAGAGCACTTTCATGGGATTTAGTAATCGGAAAACAAGTCACAAAAGCATTGTGGAGTAGATCCTGCTCCTAGAGACTGTGCTCAGGCACATGGAGAACAAGGAGGTGATTTGTGACTGCCAATGTGGCTTCACTAAGGGCAAATCATGCCTGACAAACCTGGTAGCCTTCTATGATGGAGTAACAGAGATGCTGTACAAGGGAAGTATGATGGACAGCATCTTCCTGGACTTGTGCAAGGCCTTCAACACTGTCCAGCAGGACATCCTTGTCTCTAAATTGGAGAGACAAGGATTCAACAGATGGACCAATCAGTTGATAAGGAACTGGCTGGATGGTCGCACTCAAAGGGTTGTGCTCAATGGCTCAATGGCCATGTGGAGGTCTGTGCTGAATGGTGTGCCTCAGGGCTCAGTACTGGGACCAGCACTGTTCAATATCTTTGTTGGTGACATGGACAGTGGGATTGAGTGCCCCCTCAGCAAGTTTGCTAACGACACCAAGCTGTGTGGTGCAGTCAACACACTGGAGGGAAGGGATGACACCCAGAGGGACCTTGACAGGCTGGAGAGATGGGCCTGTGCCAACTGCATGAAGTTCAACAAGGCCAAGTGCAAGGCCCTGCATGTGGGTCTGTGCAATCCCAAGCACAACTACAGGCTGGGCAGAGAATGGACTGAGAGAGCAGCACTGAGGAGAAGGTTTTGGGGGTGCTGATCAACAAGCTCAACATGAGCAGACAGTGTGTGCTAGCAGCTCAGAAGGCCAACTGTGTCCTGGGCTGCATCAGGAACAGCGTGGTCAGCAGATCAAGGGAGGTGATTCTGCCCCGCTACTCTGCCCTTGTGAGACCCCACCTGGAGTGCTGCATCCAGCTCTGGGGTCCCCAGTACAGGAAAGACATCGAGTTATTGGAGCAAGTCTGTAATGAAGACAGAAAGGACCCTGTTTCTGTCCACCATGGGGAAAAATGCACAAGGACAGTAGAGAATGTGAAGAGAGGAAGAAGGAACCCTGGAGTTACTCACTGTGGTTCATTTTATATGGAAGCAAAGATGAGTCCATTGCAGTCTTTGGGTAGACTTCTGCCCATTGCATGTAATGATAAATCACTTTATCGAACACAAACGTATTTACTGTGTAGTCTAGTAAAGATTTAAGTCCATTTCCCTCTGGTTATAGTGTCGTTCCTTTTAGTGGATACAAGAGGTCTCCCCACACTTCTCAAAGTGTACTATGCTGTGCTCCAGCAAGGGTTCATCACCTGGTCATGAAATCAGGTTTCACTTCCGCTTACAGTCCTCTCTTGGGATTCACTGGAGGAACAAGAGGGTTAAGGCTCCTTCTGGTGTCCAGGAGGTCAGAGATCTGCTACACTTCTCTAACTTACAGCAATGAAATGCCTTCTGACAGGGGTTTGTTTTAGGAAGGAAGATCAGCCCCCAAGCCCGGTGCTGCAGGGGATTGCCTGGCAGCACACAGACTTGGATCCAGGTGCATGAGATTCTGCATCCAGGGATAAAAAAACCCAACCCCCAAACCCAAGAAAACCTAAGCCAAACTCTTCTTTCCAACAATACTTTAAAGGTTCTGCTGTCTTTCTGGAAGCAAGAGGTGAGCTGGCATTTTATTCTCCAAACTGTAGTAAGCTCAAAACCCACACCAATTATTTTTCACATGCAGCTGGTTTTTATCCACAAGCCATAGCTCCAGGCATTTTGAGGGCTTGGGGTTTCCTCCCCCCCACCCCCCTTCGTCTCTCTCTCTTGTTACCATCAGTTTTGGACAAACAGGAATGAAGAGCAACCAGCTAATCTGCCCATGTTCCAGTTACAGAGGATTCAGGAGGGGAAAAAAACCAAAGCAAAATAGAGAGAGATGGGGAGCCCTTGCTAAAGAAAGGAAAGTGTTGGCAGGCAGTTGGCAAAATTTTTTGCTATTGGACCTGTGCTTGCCAGATTATTGCCATCCCAATTTTCTTAGCTCCAAAGTAACCTCTGCCCCTCCTCCTTCCTTTTTTTTCCTGGGTAATTGATATGCAGATATCAAGACGATGATGAAATTTAAATGCCACAGAAACCCACAGCACTGGCACTTTCTATGTCAGTTCCCAGCTTCCATCCTGCAGGCGACAGATTATTAGGAGGATTAACCTGCCGAATGCCACCTCTGCCAGCTTGGGCATCCAGCCTGCAGAAAGCCTCTGAACGCTCCCAGCAGCCAGGAATAGCAGGTGGGGCGGTGAGAGGCAGCCGGGGCGATGAGGCAGCCATCCGTGGCCAGCAGCGTTGGGGCTGGCAGTGGGACGAGGCCGGGCACAGCCCTCCCGGGCACTGGCTGGCTCTTGTTTCAGCCCTGGCACCCAGCCTAAAAGCTGGGGAGCTGGGTGCTGGAGGGCAGCCCAGCAGCGGCCCGCAGGATGTGGAGCTGGGAGTGAGCTGGGGGGGACAAAGGGAGAGGGGTTAGGATGACTGCTGCTGTCTCTCCAAGCCATGCTGGGAAGCTGGTCTGGACACTGCTTTGTGCTGGAAAGCCACCAAGGGCAGCAGGGTCAGCACATCTGAGAAATGCCTGGCTGGCCACGGCGTGCTACAGCCTGTTTCTCAGTTCCTGATGAGGGGGGATATGGCTCTCAGTATTGCTCTGTCTCACCACTGACGTAAGGGGAGCCAAACCCCCAAAGCTGGAGTCCAGGGCAAACAAGGGAGGTGTCCTCTGCCAGCTGGCATTAATCCGTGTGTGGAGATAGAAACCACTGTGCTGTGCTCCTCTTTGTGCCTTTCCAGCAGGAAAGGAGGGCAAGGCAGCTGCATTTGCTTCCACCTCTCAGTGAGGGCAACTGCCAGCAGGCCCCATTTTCAGGAATTGGGGTGTATGGGGATACAGATGTTTGTGGAGCTACACTACCCCATTTGGCATCTGCTCTTTGCCTTTTGGTTCAGCCCTCTTCCATGATCCTCCTCACCTCACCTCTGGGCTGCTAGGCACCGTGGGGACTGTCACGGCATCCAGCTCTTCCATGGTGACCTGAAATGGTCAATGGGAATTTGGTGCAGAAGCACACACTCCAGCCTACTGACGTGCACCTTACAGAAAGGTAATTAAGCAGAGACAGCTGCAGGGGCTTTCAGATGCAAATGCAGAATTAATTTGGAAAATGGGCTTAAAATGTAACTTCCTAAGTCAAGAGTAGGCACTGGATGGTCAGGGCTTCCTCCAGAACAGTGACTTGCTGCTGAACTTGCCTCCCCAGAGGCATCATTTAAACACCACATTACATTTGAATTAAGTGAGGTTAGTAGCCTTCAGATACAATCACTACTCATGCGGAGGAAAGACGGTATTAGCAGAAAGTAACACTGGAAAAATGTGCCTCCATCTGCCTGATCAACAGGATGAGCACTGAAAATCTGACAAACAGTTTAGAAATGCTCAAAGAAGCATTTGGCAGTGGCTTCATGGCAAACTCAGAGAGGGTTAGGTCATGGTAAGTCACTCTCTTCAGGCATTACAAGTCAATTTAAATAATGACTGTTATCAAACATGGGAATAAAGGCAGCATTTAGAGAAAGTGCAGGATCCTCGGCTGCAAGTACACATCACCATTTCCCCTCCTTTCTTTAGAAAACAAAGTATCGGCAGTCAGGACATCAAGAAGAACCCAAATGAGCCAGAGCATTGCCTCAGAGGAGGATACCAGCCCTGTCACACAAAGGTCCTTCCTTTTAATGGTTGCATCTATGCTGGCATGAAAGTCTGGATTCTATGTATCCATAAGCACAGTGGGTTTTGTGCTCTGCCACTGTCTTTGCTAAGGGCTGTTTCATGGATGGATGCTCTGAGAATGTACCTGGCTGGATGATGCCGAGCATGGCTAGGTGAGGGTGGCCCCACAGGTGTTCTGCTCTGGCTGTTTCACAGGCTGTATTTGCAGGCTCACAACATGGATTTCAGGTTATGCTGGTTCAGAGGAAGGGTCCAGGCCGCCCTTCACAGTGTCAACCCAAACAATGCACATCACTCATGTGTCGAGGAACAGGCTCGTGCAGAACACAACAGCCTAAAACCCGCTCCTCTGAACACAACCCCAGCACAACAGTGAGAGCAGTTACTGCACATGAACTGCTGATCTCAGCATGCCAGAAACAGCAGAAAGATTTGATGGGGCTGGATGGAGGTACCCAGCCACCAGTGCTTCCCATCACACTGCAAGGTCCCCATTTTCAGGCACCTAAAAGGTGCAGTGTGAATACTCACAATCTGCTTGCACCCTCTTGGTGTCCATGGTTGGGCATTCAAAGAACCAGGCACTGGAAGTCAAGCCAAGCTAGAAATCATCCTTGTGTATTCTTTGCCTGCTTTGTTGTTTTACTAGTTAGAATTGTGTGATGATTTCTTTGCTTTGGAATCTCTCTTTGGGGGAATCAGCTTGGTCACACAGTCACTTTCACCCATCCCAGCCTTGCTATGTATCTGTGGACTCCAGTGAGCAGCGGGCACTGGATCTGACCGTGGGCTCAGGCTATGCCTTTTGTGATAGCAGAAAATGCAAAAGAGGTGTGATTTGTCCCCCTGGGTCAACTTCATCTGTTGCTCTGTTAGCTCAGGGTCCAAAATGCTGCTTTTACAGCCAGCATTTATGGAATTACAAGGCAGAATGGGCATACTGGGAACCAGAAAAATGCAGCCTGGAGATGTACTGGAACCTCTTAGCCACAGAAGAGGATACCCATGCAGGCACACAGGCAAAGAGAAATCCTGGGGTGGTGGTCATGGCTCTTTTTGGGCTCAGGTAAGTCATGCCACGTAGCTGAAGAGCAAGAGTTCTTATGGCACAGAGTGGGACTGAATTTGGCTGCACTTCTACTTCTCCCTCTGCAAACTTATTAACATCTGTGCAGGTAAAATGTAAAAAGTAATGCATATGATACAGTGGTGTCATTAGTGCTTACTATGATCTTTACATCTGAGGGGATTTAAGTATCCCCACCATAAAATTTAAACATCTGAGACACTTTGCATATACTAAGGAGCGTGTGAATAATACCAGGGGTAAAGGGATTACATTCTTGATCAGCTCACAAGGCTGCCTTTAAAATCTTGACCTCTGGCATGTTAGAGAAATCTGTTTATCCCCATACCCCTTAACATCAAACTCTCAGCTCAGATATTGCTTTTCCTATGGGGTCTTGGCAGCCATTCCACCCGTTCTAGACATTGTTTTGCTTTCTGCTGGATGTACATGCAGGATGACATCATAGCTATTTCTGGTCTTTGACCATAATGTCCTCTCTTTTCATAGGCAGAGGGCAAAACCATTTTGTATTTATGATTCCTCAGCCTCTAAGAGACTGATGTGCAGGAAAACGTGTACAGTAAGACTCATCACACTGGGATGTAGTGGAAAGGCTTGGTGCCAGAAAGAGCTCATGCTACTCCAGGTGCCCTCATACCAGCTGGGCTTCATGCTGCAGGTTACTAGGTGTGAGTATTACTGACTGCTGGCATCATTTATAACGGAAAATACACCTTAGAAAGGGAATTTCTTCTTCAGTATGTCTCACATGCATCTGGCAAATTGTCAGAGTATATCACATAGTCAAATAAATTAGCTTCTCATAAATGGAAATGGAAGGCCACTCAGCTCTCTAAACTAAAGATGCTCCACAGGTGTGGAATGTGCTACGCCTGCACTGTTGTGGCAGCACAATGTAGCAGAGCTATGGATTCACGTAGCTCAGCTACGGATTCACGTAGCTCGTGCCTGTGAGTCTGCATTTAGTCTAGTCACCCTTTGGCTGTTTTCAAGCTTGGATCACTAAGGAGCTTTTAAACATAATTTTTTTATAGGTGGTTAAATATGACAACCTTGGTTCTTCAGTGTGTCCGTGGATGTGGGACACGTACAGAGTGGGAAGACAGCCAGGGAACCAGCCTAAGTACTGCTGCTCCCAGCTGCCTTATTCTGGTGTAAGCTAAAGATGCCAGGGGCCTCGCCGCTTCTGCTCTGCTTGAAAATTGAGCAATTAAGCTAAATTAGGCTGTATTAAGCTCTTGCTTACAGCTCATTTTGGTATCTCTAAGCCATGCTGTAGGCAGCAGTGAAGACATCAAACATCATCACAGCCAGAAAGAAGCCTCATCTCCTCCGAGCAAGTCCTCTGCGGAGCTCTCCGTCCTCCTCAAAGCAGCTCAGATTTTCAGGCCTCTGTGTGCGTGCCTCTCATTCTACAACACAATAATGGATGGAATCACAGCTCTGATAGAGTGAGCCAGATGAGAGACCCCTTTCTCCATTTCCAGTTTCCTTTCCAGACAGTAAAACAGAATGTGCTGACCCGCAGAGCAGAGACTGTTAAGGGAAGCAGATAAACACGTACACACTTGCCCATGAATGAACAGTCTGTAGCATTAGCCAGGACCAGAAACCCTTTTAAGACACAGAGCAGAGACACTCAACTCTGGGGAATGTCTCTAACTATGGTCAAATCGTTTCATAGTTTTCCCTTCTGGGTTTAGTTGGCTCTTCCCCAGGCCTCAGCCATTCTCAGAGATGGGACAACAAATGATGGCTGAATTATGACTGAGATAATCTTCTTCCTCAGTTTAAAAACAGAAAGCACCGGAAAAGCATGAAGAGAGATAAGTAATGCTTGAGAGGGAAAATCAGAGTGATCCAGGCTTTAGCAAGTCTGGGAAGATTTTTTTATAGCTTTGTGATTTTGGCATCAGACAAAATTCTAAATGCATTCCTGACAGATGAGATCCCCAAACATCTGGAGAGATATGAGCCGGTAAGAAGCCACTTATTCACATTTCATAAAGGATAAATTTAGACATTTCTAACAGCTGGAGTGACTGTGAGAGCTGGGCAGGGATGTGGATGTCAGCTGTCAGTAGTTCAGCAGGGAAACAGTTTGACAAGCAGGCTGGAGAACAAGACTTTACCTGGCCATCAGCAGGGGAGGACTTCCCAAGTGCAAGGGGGTGTGAGGAGGTAACAAAATTCTCCCCATGCATGGACCACTGCAGGTCTGGGTGGTGGGAATGAGTTCCTGCTGCTTCTGTAGGCCAGTGATATCCTACATCCCCTATAGGTACCTGGCAAAGAAACATCTATGGGAGCCTACAGTTCTAAACCCTGTCCACCCCCAGTGCGCCCCAGAAGCCTACTGCTTTGGGGAGGGGGTTTCTAATAATCCTGGCATGTACATGGGGTGCCCCCAGGTCCCTTTTTTGTGCCAAGGTTGGGCCATGGGCTCCAGCAGCCTCACATAACCACAGCGCTGTGCCCTGCAAGGGGGGACACAGCCAGGACAAACCTCAGACCACGAACTGGGAGGTATTTTTGGCACCTTACTGCTCTTGGCTAAATATGTCTGAGCTTCTGGAAACCAGGCAGGGGTGGGAACACCACAGGACAAATGGCTCAGGTTTTTAATGGGTTTAAAATAGGTTTGAAATCAAAGAAGATGAGATCCAGTGATCCCACGTTGACTGATATTCCTGAGAGGCAGCCAAGAAAAACAAGCTGCTGTTGAGAAACCTGCCAAAGAACAAAGGAGAGAAGAATGAGATGAAAGGGAGAGTGGAAAAAGAGCACAAAGCCACCAGCTTGATACATGTATCTAGCAGAGGACTGCCATGTCAGCACTAGTGTCTGATGAGGTCAAATGAAAAAGGATTTTTCATTCAATAAGAAATAGTTGATGTGTTTGAAATGTATCTGGTTTTAATAAGAAATTAATTTAATATTCCTAAAACCATTTCAAGCCATGCATTGCCTTTTCAGATTGGTTGGAAGCAGAATAGGTTTTGAGGTTTCATATGGTTTAAAAGGGGTAATTTTTCTTTCTCTTTCCATCATCCAATGTATAAAGCAATACTGCCTTCATGTTTGCTGATCTAAACTGCAGTTTAGATCTCCCTTACCCTGTACTCTTTATTTCTCCTTTCTAGTGTAGAAAGGCCAGAAGAAAGGGGGAAGCAAAACCAAAAGAATTTTGGGTTTTTTTCCACAAGAGCTTAAATTAAAAAAATATACATATATGTGCCTGACACCAGGCTTTTAAAGTAATTTCACTAAGAAACCCATTCTAGAGATTTCCAACAGAAAGTAATACTCATTTTGGTCTGCTGCTTTACGTAACATGCAGCACGTTACACATTGCTGCAGCAACGCATCACTAAATCTGAGCAAACTCCACTGCTCTTTGAAAGACAAGGAGATGTGGAACACATTACTTTTAATACAATTTTAGGAGCAGGAATGCAGACTCAATGAAAGCAATGAAATTATCCCAGTCTGCAAAGGAAGGCAGAACCAACAGGACACGTTCAAAACAGAGCCTGGAGAAAAGTCAACAGGGACTCATCAGACTGCAATTAGGAAGCATGAGTCCCCCATCTTTGTCTTCAGTCAGGTGATTTATATTTTCTATTATGGGACAGTTTTATTTATTATGTGGGTTTCTCTGTTTGCCTTCTGTGCACAGCAGCTCTGTATTTTTGTGAAAAGCAAAATGCCTGGTGGTCTGACAGGAGATTTCAGTGTTCAGTGACCAGCAGTGATTGCTTGTATTTTTGAAAAGGAGAAGGGATATGAAACACAGTTTGTGTTTCTATTCCCCCTAGTTAATTTTCAAGATTGTTCCAAAAATAGGAAGACTAAAGCACAGTCCCCAAAACCCAGCAACCATTGTGCATACGTTCACGTAACAACTGTAATGTTCTGATGTTCTTGGTGTAAGAATTTTAATTTGTCTTAAGTTAAAAGTTTAAAGCTTGTTCTGGCTTGTTCCAAGGGCCTTTTGGAATATTAACTGAATTATGTCAAGTATTTTCTGTCAGCTATAAGATTTGTCATAAATCACAAGAAATCTTGTTATAATGGAGTTCTGAGCATCATGTCTCCAAAAAAGCCCCTTTCATAATGGGAAATTCTGTCTTATAGTTTTTAACGTCTTTCTTTCCTCCCTCCTTCCCCTTGGGCTGTGCTTTTTTTTCCTTTATTTTGTCTTCTCTAGGGAAATTAAAGCTTTCCTTTTGACTGACTGGAGAAAACCAACCATTTAGTTAAATCTGATGTTTGTATCATCTTCGTCTCCTTGCAACAGATGCAATTTCCTTTCATCTCCACAAATATTTATTGCCCTGGACTCCACATTTGCTATTTAGTTTCTCTTCAGTAATTTTTCACTTGAGATCTTCTAGGGAAGATTGGCACAAGTGAGCTGATGGAAAAGACTTACAGATGCTGGGGACATTGGGTCCAGAGCCAACCCCACCTCTCGTGAATGACCAACATCTACAAACATCCAACCCGAAACACCAGGAACAGAGAATGCTGCCTGTTGGAGCCTATTTTCCTAATATAAAGAGGAATCCACCAGAATCCACCAGAGCCTTGTACTCTTGTGGGTCTGATGTGCCAGGCCATTGGATCCACACAGTTGAATAAACCCCGTCAGTATGGTGTTGTTGTCTGTGCACCATCGTCGTAGCAATTGGCGCTTGCTGTTCTTCAACCTTCAACAACCCCACAACAGAAGGATCCTCTGAGGGTCCAGGCAAGGTACACAATTGTTCAATTTCTTCTGTCTCCAAAAGCCCACCAGTACCCTTTTGGGTCTTTAAAATACCCTCTATGGAGATTATCTATACCTAAAATGCACAGAGCTTCTGGGCCAGTCACAATGGGGTGTTTCTCCCAGTCCTTCCCAGTTAGGCTCACCTCAGCCTCTAGCACAGTCAACTCTTGGGATCCTCCTGTCACTCCAGAAATGCAGGTGGGTTCTGCCCCTTCATGATTTGATGGCATTAGGGTACACTGGGCAACAGTGTATATATTTGAAATATATATTTCAAATTATAAAGTCTCCCTCCCTCTTTTATATCCTCAGGAGGCCCAGGGGCAGAAGGTGCCATCCCACTGGCACAAGAAGGCCCAGAGCAAAGGTAAGGAAGCAGAGCTGGGCCATGTGCCTATTTGCAAAAGTTTATTGCCTGAGGCAGCACTCAGTGGTAAGCCAAGGGCCCTGCACTTTGGTCTGTAACACTGAAGGACCATGTGAAACAGGAAGGAGAAGATACTGGCACTGTACAAAGCCAGCGAAGGACTGTCATTGAGGAGGGAACCCGTCCAGGACCAAATGACAGGTCAGGCTGTGTCTCAGCTGATGTTACCACTCTACAGTGACTCTAAGGCAGGTAGCAGCTTTGGGTGACCTGCATGCAGCAGAGTCACTGGGAGTTGGCCATTTACTTGTTTTGGATCACAACATGAAAAGAGCAGCTGCTGCAGCCTCCTCTGTTTCAAGAAAAGCCTTGCAGGAGCGTGCAAGTCTTTAGAAAACAGGTCTGTGCAAGACTTGCATGTTGAGACCCATACTGGGGACTTCGGTGTACTTCTGCAGTGGATCAAGAACCCTGTTTTGATCACATTGCTTCACCTCTTCTCCCCTGTGCTTTCAAGGGCCACTGGCCCCATCGTTGGGTGATGTTAAGCTTTGAGGTTTCTCTGATTAAATGTGAGTCCTCCCTGAGAAGCAGCTGGCTCCTGCTCAGAGCCACCTCAGCATGTGAGCCTCATCTTTGAGGAGGGACAGGTGAATTTGGGCGAAGCTGTCAGGTCACATCAGAGCCAGATGCAGCAATGCAAGGAAGCAGGAGCTGCTTCTAGTGCTCCAGAGCCTTGTTTAATGTGGACTTCAGGCCCTGAAGTACCCCTGAAATGCCATGTAACCACTCAAAAAGCCTTTGAGCAGCATTTAAGTGACAGACAGGAGCCTGATACTGGCCCTCTGCAGATCCCCTGGTCAGGGCTGCTCAGGGCAGTCACGCAGCAGAGCATGTTGTTTAGGGAAAGGAGTCTGAAGGGGTTTTGTTTTTCTTTTCCTGTTTAAACATTAACTGAGTACCTGGGCAAATAATTTTCCAGCTCTGGAATGTCCAACAAAATGTTGGCTACCATGTTCCACTAATGAACCTTTGTGACTGTGGTGCCTGGCAGGTGAGCCAGCGTGGTTTCTGATTTCCTCCTAGCAGGAGCAACTTGAGTGGTGAGCAGTGACTAATGAACAGCTGGTATGAATTCTTGACACTCCTGGAATCCAGAAATATGTTGATGAATTCTGGCAGGAGTCCAAATATTTGCAAAGTAGTGACTAAGGTGGTAATGAACTACAGCTGACTGGCTTGTTCATGTTTAGAGGCTCAGTGGTTTATTCCAGCATTACATCCAGCATCTCAGGACCAGTTCTGGGCCCCCTCTTTCTGTTTGGAAGGTGGTGGGTGCCTGAAGATGCTACAAGCACCATTGCAGGACAGGAACACACAGGAGTACCGGTGCTTGGCTGCTTTTTATACGGGCTCCACCTCAAGGCAACCAGGAGTTTTGGCTTGTGTGAGGGCTCCGAGGCCCTCCCCATCCACAAGGCAAGGTGCGCAAGCAGCTTCACAACTGCTGACCCGAGGAGAGTAGGTACTACAGAGAAGGTGGCAACTGAGCATCAAATTAGGAAGCGTCAGTTGCCTCACCTTGTACAAGAAGCAGTGCAGAGACTAAAGTTGATGAAGTAGACGGAGAGACTGCCAGGCCATCAGGGACTGCAAGATTTAGGTTTAGATAGTTTCAAACTGGGAAGAGGATTATTCTCTAGAAACACACTCCACAGATACACAATGGAGAAGGATGAAAAAAAAGCTGCACTATAGAGCACAGACTCTATGAATCATATGAGCATGTGTATTTACAGATGCTGATAGGCACCAGTAAATTTTGGCCTCTTCTACGGCGTCACCTTTGAAAATGAGACCTAGGATGACTTAGGATTTTTGAACACTCTGCCTCATGATGAGGCATATGGCAGATTTATATCCATGCACTGATTTCAGTAGGGTTTCTCTTGATGTGTATGAAGACAAATATGACCAGACCATCCATTGGACAATCTTCCTCCAATACCTGGGCATGTATCTGCCTTGTCCTCCAGCCCTCCAGTGTGAGCAGACACATCCAATATCTGTGCAGGCAGACACATTTCCCAGCATGAGCTGGAAATGCTGCTCACAAATTTCCTAAGGTAGAGTCAGGCAGATGACTCAAGTTAAACTAAACTCAACCCAACAAATGGCATCACTTTCCCTTCTCCCTTCCCCCCCCCCTTTTTTTTTGGAAAGGGATTTATTCTAATGATAAATATTTAACTGGCAGGCAAAACCACAGATGGGCGAACATGACAGATTGATGTAGCCAGATGGAATCATGTTTGTTTTAATCCACAATCAGTTGGCACAGCAGCGATGGCCTTTTCAAGCCACTTTACAGGAATGAAGCACTGTGCAACTTGATTGGAATTCTGTCGTGAGAAATTAATAGCCCATGTCAAGCCAGAGGTAACAGTACAAGGCAATGGCAGTACAACCTTGATTCAGGGGCAAAAACATGCCAAGAAGCCATTGAATGTAACAAACTCAAGGGCTGAGGGGAATAAGCTTTCCTGAGGGGATGTTTTAGTTGTCACTGACCTCCCCATCAGCCATCAGCAAAGGTCTCTGCAGTGTTACAAAGCAGCAAGACGTGCAGCCCTGAAATACCAAGAAGGTATCTCTTGGCAAGTGCTATTTTTCTGCTGCTACAACCGCTGCATCCTCCTCCTCCTGCCTCACCATCAGTGCCAGTTGCAAACCATACTGATGCCGCAGGGACATGAAGCCCACCACCCATGGGCCTTCTCTGCTGCATGCACCCGCTGACTGAGGGCTTTCAGCCAACACACCCAGGGGCTTTGCATCAGGGCAGGGCTTTGCATCGGGGCAAGGGTGTGCTCACATGAACCTTTTTCAGTTTGCTCACTGCTGTATTTGGCAAGAGGAATCTGAACCACCAGTGAAGTTCTCCCTTCTCTCCTCACTGGAGCCCCGGACACTTGTCACAAACAAGCCACAGCTGATCGAGCTTTCCAAGAAAAGTAGCAGCGTTTTGCTAGAAGTGTTGGCTGGCAGCAGGTTGGCATTGGGTCTCTTTGTTAAAATATGACAGAGCTTAGGTTTTCCAGGAGAAAGAAAAGTCTTATTGATATAATAATATCATGCCAGGCAGACAGCCCTGCTTGTGTAATCCGCTTTGAGCACAATGCCGTGTTGTGGCTCAAGCATTGTTTCCAGCTGAAAAGTGGCTGAGATTTGCCTGGTCAAGGATGTTAGCCTGATTGACAGGTCTACAAAAGGAGACGGCGCATTTGGTGGGCTGAGAGGCAGGGGGAGTCCACCTGAGGGACCGAGGGATGGAGCCGGAACCAGGGTGAGGGAGCCCTCCCACACACATACCTCCCTCCAGTGGGTTGAAAAAGTGCTGAGACATTCCCTGGTGCTTGTGGCATCCCACGGTGCTGGTAGCACCCCAGGGTTACAGGCTCCTGCTTCCCCAGTGCAACAAGGGTTCAGAGCAAGGCTTGTCAGCTTAAACAGTTTCTACCAAAGGGCATGTGGCCAGAGCAGAGGCGAAGAAGAATTACCCTGAGCCCAACCCTTTTTCAGGACAATAGTTTGACACCTTACCAGAAACACAATGATATCACTGTTTGGAAAGATGGAAGGTGGATGGTGCCTGTCCTGGCCAAGACTCCCTTCCCCTGCAGCAGTTGTTTCCATTCATGCTCTGTATGGGTGCCTTGTTGAAACCCTGGCATGCCAGAGAAAGAGCAAAGCTAGCCTGCAACTGCAGTGGCAAACTCCAACACAACTAAGCCACCTTCTTCCTTTCTTTACTTTCCCACCAGGGCTATAGAAGCATCGACCTCAGACACGGGAAGAGCCCTTTGCTCTCAGAGCTATGATTCCTGAGAAGGGTTGGGCATTTAAGGTCATCTCAATTGGTCATTGAGATTTGTGGAGGCAGCCAGGTTTTGGGTGAGTACTTTCTTACAGGGGGAGAAGTAGAAATGGAAATAATGGATTAATATCGGCTACTGCACAGCAGGTGGGTCTGTCATTACACTCCACACACCCCACCTTGCTCAGTCAGGTGTCCTAGAAGTCACAGTAGGTGATGGAAAACATGAGCAAAGCTCTGCTGATTATGTACATGACAAACAAAGAAGTGAGAGCTTTTTTATGTTCAAATAAAAACATTTCTGCCTACCCAGACCTAGCAATTAGCTGCAAGGGAAACACCAACAGCATTCAATAAAAAGAACTGGACACTGTTTGGTTTTAACTTTGTGTTAAACCCCCTGCCCCCAAAAGAGACTTTCCCTGTTTACTGGGTGCTGCAAAGGCAAACTGGCTGACACTCTCAAAAGGTGTGATGAATGTGACAATGTTTCTTAATGAAGAGTTAAAAGATAATACAACCTTGTAGGTTGGAACCTGCCTCTGGTTTAGATCTGTAAATGCCAAATACTCCTTTGCCAGTCTTCAAAATCGGGCTGGTTTTCCCTCTCCACATGGAATAATGAGTGCCAAGTGATACACCTGTAATTAAACCAAACTCTGCTGCAGACACCGAAAGGTGCTAAGCTAAGCGTGGCTGCGACAGTGGTGGATTACTGAGAGAAGTACATCATCTGTGGTCTTGGAGACGACTCCCAGCTAAGGCAGATAATTTTTTAACAACTTTCCATCCAGCACTGACCAGGCCTGAACATGCTTAATTAGTGAGATCTGATGAGCGCTAAGCCTGAGGTTGTATTAGCCTTGCTTCTAAATTTGGACATATGCTTTGAACTAGTAATGCAGGAGTTTAAAAGCATCATGTAAACAGGATTAGACTTGGCTTGCAAAACCTTGGCTTCTTCCTTGTTTGAGGGAATCAGAGACAGCAAGAAAGCACGCAGCAGAGCAGCCGCTTCAGACGCACGTGGCTAGCAACTCTAAAAACACTCCTTTCAGTGTGTCTCAGAGCGTGTAAGAACACGGCATGCCTGGGGTCCTGTGATGGGCGTCAGCACCAGCAGGCATGCCTGGGAGGGCAGTGGCACTCAGCAGCAGAGGGGAGAGACTCTGCCCTCGGCCCCCACTGCGCATAGGCCTGGCTGCCCCCTGCAGAAACACACGCCCATGGGACAGCATTGGACACTTGCAGTGACTGGAGCAGCCAGCGCCGCCGAGCAGGCCTGGAAGGTTTTGGCATGGACCAACCTCCCCGTGGCGAGGGAGATCAGGAAATCCAGAGTCACACAGGAAGCTGGCAAAAGCCACCTGAGCAAAACTTCCAAGTAGAAAACAAGGGAAGTGTCCTTGAAAAAACCAACCAGCTTCGTGAGGTTTAGCCCATGACTGCAATACAGTGCTCTGGCTGCTCCCCGGGTCCAGATCTTCTGTTGTCAGACTTCAGAGATCATGGACCAGGCAAACACTGCCTCCAACCAGGGTACAGACACAATGCAGGGAGCACAGGGAGAAATGAAACATGGGAGCCTTCTGCTCCATGGTCTGGTGCAGGCATTTATCCAGGGATTTGCTGTCTCAACAGGAGAGCTCGAAGGATACACGGAGCTTGATATGTTTGAAAATATGTTAGTCATTACTAGTTAGTTGGGACTAGTTATTACTAGTATGTTAGTTACTCTAACCCCTGCACCCACGGAGGTACACAGCTTAGTATATTTCATATAACTGAAGTATAGCTTCATGGGACAATTTCAAGCTTTTGGGAGGGCAGTAGCTTTCTGGGAGAGTGTCTTCATGAGTGCAAACTCAGCCTGGCACAGGGCAATCAAGACCTCGTCTCTTGGCATTTCCCTATATAAGTGCTAAATGATAATTTATTGTGTCCTCTGAATATGATCATGAGTCCCCTCCCCCCCAAGGTTTGCAGCTGTGGGTGACATGGGTGCTCTTAGAAATGTCTGTTTGTATCATTCCTGTCTAGTTTTCAGCATCAAACTCCTTGAGCAGGGATCTCCCAAGCTAGCCAGATCCTTTCAGCTGCACTCTGTTTAAGAGAGAGTTAAATCCCCTTTATGTGCTATTTTGCCTTCTTTTTTTTTTCTCTTTTTTTTTTCCTTCCCATTTATCTGCAGATGTTTCAGGACCAGAGTAAAATGCTTAGAAAAAAATCTCCCAGCTGACGAACAAAAGACAGTATTTAATTTAGTTGCTTTCAAGTAATCCAGTCAAGCCATTCAGACATTTGTTACCAAACAAGATCATCAAGGCTAAGAGGCTTGTATATACTACTCCTGTTGTTCTGGGGAGCACTGCCTTGCACTTAGAGCAGCCTGTAAACTATTCCTCTATGTATAATGAGAAGGAATTTTACACATGTAAAGAATTCTCCATGCTTCGGTTTACAGATGCGATTTAACAGTTCTTGCCTTCAGAGAGCTTGGTGGACAAGTATCTGAGGTATCGAAAATATTATAGGAGAGGTGAGAAACAGCACCAAGAACTTAGGACTGGCTGCTTTTCTGGACTCATTCAGCCTGCTGCAGTGAAAGAAGTGCTTTGACTTTGGGAAAGAGCGTTTAATGAGCTTGGAAGGAAGTGTACAAAAGCCAAAACCATCTCCTGGAGAGTCTGAAAAACATCCTCTTCTTTTTCTTTACATGTTTGCTTTCCCATTGGAAAGTAGTTTCAGTGGAACATATCAAAATGGTTTGCTGTGAAGGCTTTCCAAATGTTATTAAACAAGATTTATATATAGCCTCCATATCACAAAGTGAGAAGACTCGTCTCCCAATACTATTTTTTTCCTTGTCTCTTACACTTCCATATGAACAGACATCAAGAAAGTGGAGCTGTTCCCACACCAGGAAAAGTAATATCAGCTCCTCGCTTTGCTCTGAGCAATACCAGACAAGCTGCAGTTTGCTGCATTCACAAAGGTGTTGGCCCTTAGCATCAGCCTCCTCTCAAGAACCCTCCACCTCCTCTTTCCACCATTCCTGCTGACTCGCTTCCCTCCAGACTCCTGCATTTCACCAAACAGCCTTGAACTCAAACATTGGACTCTGCCTCACTGTGATCTGGATCACAGTGTGGAGAATATCAGTGCAGATATTTTATGTGAGATTTTAAGATGCCTCTGTCTCTGTGGGGCTGCAACCAACACAGTTCTGTTGGTGCCTCTGAGACAAAAAAACTCTGAGACACCAAAACTTTTGCTCCTTTGGACTGTATCTCTTTTGGCCCAGTGAAGTTGTGTATTTTATTTTCCTTTAGTCTTTTTTGAGCCCATTTCAAGTTCAGTGCTGAGAACAAACTTGGAAGCCAAGCCTCTTTTTTCCTAGTTACTGCTGTTCCATTGGAAGATGCAGCACCATCAGCTGGAGTCCATCCACGTGCAAGTGAAACAGCCACTTCAAACAGCCTTTAGCAAGAGTGCAGCCACTTTCAAAATTTAAGGCAATTCAAACATACACAGTCATCTTCAGGAAGATCAGTGTTTTCCATCCCAGAAGAAATTTCCACACCCAAGAAGCTCATTATTTACAAAACACTTAGAGACAAACCCAATGGAATGTGCATCTTTACAGTCACACAATTCTTTCTTTTCCATCGTGAAGAAGTTTTAGCACTTGAAGAAAGCTTCCTTGATACTAGTGTGGTGAGTTAAGGGTTCCTTGGGAATAGATAACAGAGCTTGTTCTAGGCTTTGTACTGCGTGCTTAAAGGCAGTTCAGGAATACGAACCTGCTCCAGAAAATTGGGCACTGGTGTCATCGGAGGAATGCTTCCAGAGGAAAGCCTCTCAGCTGCATGTGGCTGCTCCCTCCCAGGGCAGTTTTACCAGGCACAAAACCCCAGCCGTGCACTCCTGCCTATGCCACTGATCATAACCCCTTCTTCACAAAGCCAGAGCTTCTCCATCCAGCAACTGAACCTCCCTGGTGGGAAGGATGAGTTAATTCCGCGGTTTATCCCAACAGCAGACTCCGACTTCCCCTGTCTTTGACAAAGCATGTGTCTGCATCCGCAGCCACTTCACTCCTCTCCAGTTTTGGTCTCCCATGAAGGACTGCATCTAGGGGCTTTTCCCACCTTTCTCAAGGCAGCGTGGGAACAAGACATGCCTTTTTACTTAGCAGGATTTCACCACAGCCTTGGACCATGTCAATTAGCCTTTTAGTTTGGATTATTTTCTTTCCTTTCTCTCCCTTGGCACCTTTTCCCATCAATAGCTATGTTTTAGGCCAGCAGGACAGTACCAGCTGCCACTTGCCAGCCAGTGATGGCACCTTGATTTACATCTGCCGGGACTCTGTTTTTACAAGAGGTAAAGTTCCCCAGCTCTCTGGACAGGTGGCACGTGTTGTGAGGAGCAGCATAAAACCTTCCTTTCCAACAGCTATAGTTCCTGAAACTGAATGACTGTGTAGCACTTCTGCCAGATCATTTTAATCTCCACACTTGTCTCTCAGCAATTTTTCTGCCCACAAAACAACACAACACATCCACACGTAACATTTTCTCCTGATGTCATTGACACTCTCCTCTCTTTCCAGTTAATTAATAAAGTTGTTAAAAACCTTTCATTGGCCTTCAATAAGATTTACTACATGTTGTTGCTTCCATGACTAAGGGGGATTATTAGCAGGTCTGGAACATCTCCAGTGTGCCTGGAATATCTCTATCTCCACAGTTTAAGTCCTGCCTACAAGACAGGCTGCTTAAAAGACGCAAATACTAAAATAGCATGGTTCTAGACCACTGCATGTGGATTCATCCCTTTCCATTACCCTCTCTTCCAAAAGAGAAGTTGTTTCTTTGTGGTTTTTACATCCCACCCAACACTTTAGCAACAGCTGGTGAGCCTTCCCTGGACACAGTGCTCCAGTACTTAGCGAGCTGTGGCTCAGAAAGTCTTCATCCTTATCTCCAAAGCAGCTGAACTATGGGAAACTCCACAAAGTGATGATACTTTTTATTTATTTACTTATTTATTGCCTGAATTGGTTTTTATTTTCTTTACTGTCAGATTAGGTCTTGCTGGCATTTGCTTTAGAGTTACCGCCTCCATTCCTGGTGGATGGCATTTCTCCACAGTAGTCCTGAAAACTGCTTCTCTTAGTGAAGACATTTCTGGTTTCTGCACTAAAATTTGTAGAAAACTCCTTAAATTTTCATTGTCTACCAGTATGGAGCAAGGCAAAGACCTTATAAATCAAACACTTTGCTCTTTCTGAGTCTAATGATTAAACTTGAAATCATCGGTTGGCAGACATGGAGTCCAGGGTTTGCGTTCGCACAGAAAATTGCCTCTGATATCACACAAGATACAAGCAGCAAAGGTGAAACGTGACCTCTTTTAAGATTCCCCACTCTTACTCCCATCCTATTTGAAGCAAGGGCATCTTTTGCCTGTGGTGACCAATCTACTCCACATTGCTCTTGTTGGGTGCTTTGAGTGAAGATCTCTCCTCTGCAAGCACACCCCTCCAAGCTGATGGTAAGGTAACAACATCCCATGGCAGCCAGGAAAAAAAGGCTCATCACAGACAGCGTTCTATATCCCCTCCTGCTGTACCAGCCTGAGGAACTTCTAGTTTGTGGTTTTCATAGACCAGCTATACCCCAAGAACCTTCCTGCCAGCCTCCGAAGTGCCCTGTCCTCCGCTCCAGCGACACAGTGCAGCGGGCAGGATCCCAGGGGCAGTTCTCAAACTAGGCCAAAAAAAAATCAGGGGGTGGTTCAGTGCTCCTGGATTTTAAAAGACCAACCACAGAAACCAGTGGAAAAAGCAATATTTAATAGTCTTCCCAGTTCTTTACTTGATTTCTTTCCCCAGACTGATACATTGATCGGGATGTCCTGGTGAAGCCAAAGAAGAAGAGAGACAGCACTACCGAAATCAGCCTCAGGACCTCAGAGCTGCACTCCTGCCCGGAGGGTGGATGATGTCTTGGAGTAAGCGTGGAGCCTCCCATCCTGGAGCAGCTGTGGCTTCACCGCAGGATCATACGACCCCCTGCTGGCTTCATTTTGCTCCTCAGCACTCCTTCCACTGCCAGTTTTTCTCTTCCTCCCCCTCCCTCCTTCCCCCCGGATTCTTCACGGAGCCACCCTCTGCAGCCGCTCCTTTCTGAGGATGAAAGCAACTTTTTGGGGAAAGGATGACCCCAAAAGTGTCCGACTGGTGTTGCCCAGCATCGTCCCACTCCTTCTGCAGGAACCGACCATATCTCAGGCTAATGAGTTGTCAGAAACCCGTCCCCGTCCCTCGCCTCCCGGGCAGGTTATTATTATGAGGGCTGTCAGTGGCGGGTGAGGATGGGGCAAGCAATCCATTTCTGCAGCCAGCGGGGAGCTGCGAATCTGTTCACAGGGGATCAGCGGGGTGCTGTGGGAACCGGCCTGCCCTGCAAGCGTCCACCAAGGGCTACCATTCAAGAGAGCGCCGTGGGTTCATGGCGAGCGCAGCGAGTTTGCCTCTAATGTATGCCTCTAATGAGTCAGCGGAGGGTGTTCTGCCTGCCTGAACGTCTTTAGTGTGGCAAAGCAGAGTGGACATTCCCATACAATAGTGGGCTTAAATTCAGCTTCTCACCGACGCCTAATTCATGGGCGGAACGGCTTTTGTAATACCTATAGAAGAGAAGTACAGTAGGTCATTTCACCAACTAATTGGAGTTGACAATCCCATATCTGTCCATATCTCAGAGTCATTTGCACGCATTTGGGCAGGGGTGCATTCCATCCTCCCTCATGTGGTCAGCCACCGAGAAGGGAAAACCATAAGTACTGGGTTGTGCTTTAGACAGTCACAGCTTCACAACAAAAACTAGTACATCCTGGCAGTGCCTTGTTCACTTCCTGAATGGCAGGTAGAGCTTTAAGGGTTATCTTTCTTACCTCCACTCTCCACCTTTTAAACGATGTTTCCTTTTCCCCACACATGGTTTGATAGCTCTTCATGTTTGTCAGGTGCCCTACAGCGCAGAGGCTCGACCTTGTGTTAAGCCTTCTAGGTGCCATCATAACATCAATGAAATAATGCAATGATGGTCAGAATAATAAAACGTGTCCCTGCTGAAGGCCACTTGCTGGACCAGTAGTAAGGGTAAGACCAGTCCCCAACCCCATACCTATGACAGAGTGCATCAAAACTGCCACAAGTTTCAGTCTTTTGGGACACAGTGTGAACTTCTCCTGTCATCGAGTCTTTATCCACTGGCTAGTGCAGATACGGCAGCTGCTGTTGAGCATATATACCCAGACAGTATTAATTCTTCCATTTTACTTAGGCACATAACACCTGAGAAAGAAAACTTCCCAAATTCTCTGTGGAAGCTAAATGGGCACTTTGGAGTGCTGCATCAGTTAAAACTGGACCTTCCCCTTTCTTCAGTAGATTCCCTTGTCCTTAAAAATGTCAGCCACAGAACTAAGTCCTGTCCCCACCTATGGCAGCCTGTGGGGAGAACCAACTGTGGTTTGAGCTAACTTGGGGGAATTTAACTATTTTTTTTCTTTAAATAAAAGCCTGTTTTTGTCCATCTGTCATGCTAAAACCTCCAGGCCTTCTCAGCACAACTCTCAACTCCATCAAGAGTCGATGTTGAAATCATACGACTAAATCAATGGCTTCTCCCATTTGCTAAATGGGATCTGAAGCATATAGAACATGGTAAAATTGTCTGGTTGGTACAGAGTGGTGGGACTGAAAGAGATCACTTGGGTGGTAAAAAATTTTACACATTGACCTTATTGATCCTGAGGCAATTTAGTTGTTCTTGATCAGACATGGAAGTTTTCTAAGATGCTCTAGAGCTAGGAAGCAGCATAAAGCTGCACAACAAATAGCTCAAAGATGAGATAAATTGCCATGACAATTTTCCTAAATACATTCATTAAGGATATTACATTGCTTAGGATGGAAAACTTTTCTATGTTTTGCTCTTAAAAAACCTCCCAATGATCTGCTGGAAGTGTGGGAAATATGTTTTAAAAACCCAGTAAGTGGAGCACACGTCAGTAAAGACAGCTCAATTTCGTTACGGTGGTGTGATCACAAAAACATTTTCTACCATGCAACTTTTAATTAGTCTCGCAAAAAATTATTCTGCTTCACTTATACAGAGTACAGTAAATGGCTATGTAAATGCAGAAGGAATGAAATAAATATGCTTTGTTCAAATGTGGTGACCTTTGGGGGACAAAGATGATAAGAGAATGAAGTTTCTTTCTGTTTGCCCTTGTATTTACCATGTGGCAAGTCAATGTTCCCTCATGAAATACAGTAATTATGATAAAAAATAAACTGAAGTGAACTTCTTCACTTCACACTTCAACAATCTTCCAGCCATACAGACGCATTCATGCATGTATGGCTGTCATTTCCAATCCAGACAATTTCTGATAAGCTTTAGCTATTCTGAGGTGCTGCCAGTTTGAGTGACAACCTTGATACCTGCAACTAAATGGTTAATCTGTTCACCATTGTGACTGTAATCAGTGCTCTCAGACACAGTGGAATCCCACATTTTTCTGATGTCTGAAATAAAATGGTTGTTAGTAAATAATCTAAAGTATGTATGCATATATAGCCCAGAAATATACACTGATATGCGTGGTATTGTCTGCCCTGTTTTGTGGTATCACACACACACACACACACACACACACACATATATATATATAAAATACTTAGATGAATATTAAACTGGAGAAAATATGGAAAGTAAAACATTGTAACCTGATATAAAATTGATTTGCCTTTTCTATAAATAAAAAAATAATGATGAAGCGATGCCTTTCATTACAAGAATATTTCAGATGTACAACTCAAGTCTGAGTCATGTGTGCTCTATGAATTTTTAGTATGATTTAGCATCCAGTTCCCAGGGACCTCAGGGGCGTTCTGCCCTTGAAAGCACAGTCATTACTTCCATCCTGCTGCTATTTAAACACTCATGGACATGATGTGTACTTCCAAATGTGAATAAAGCAAAAGCACTCAAGGCAAAGGTTATGTGGGCAAAGGGTATTCAATTTCCCTCACTTGCTAAAGACATTACAGCTCCCATCAATGTGCTTACTTTGCATCTTTTAGCCCATTATCTGAGGCTGGAGTCAACTTGGCAACCCCAAAAAGGTTGTATTTTTCATTTGTGTAAGCTATTATATGCGCATACATTTTCTCAGCATCAGAAACACTGGTGTGCAGTATTTTCCACCTATACTTAACTTACTGCTGTTGACTATTGGGGAGCGGGGAGGAATAATCCAATTTAATGCAGACAAACTTTTTATTTTCAGAAGAAACTCCCTGAAATTCTGCCAAGTTTAGCACTGCAAGTAATGGACCCATAAAGAAAACCTATTGTACAAATAGAGTATTGGAGGAATGGAGATCAGCTATACACGGCCTCAAAGATACCTCACAAAATACAGGTTCTTAGGTTGGTGTCACGCCCCAAACACCACAAAACATTAGAGCCGTGTTATAAAGGTCCCTGTCAGCATGGCCTGTGGGAAAGTCCCCCCAACAGACCTAAATTCAGCTGGTTATTAAAGAGTGAACAAGTACCATGGCAGGTGGGTTTCCACTCTTGTTTTCCGGATGGGTGCAGTGTCTGCTGGGGTCCGTGGTTGGGAGCTGGTGTCCCAGTGCTGGGACAGGAGGACTGTCACCCGCTGTCACGATCGTGCTTCTCCAGTTCAGATGGCACAGGAACTGCTGCCCACTTGGCTCTGTGGTGAATTATCAACTACTCCATGTGAAGTCACAGCTCCATTAAAATTCCTGGGGTCTCAACATGATAGTACTGTGAATTAAAGAAAACTCTTTAGCTACGGATTTGATGTTTGTTGTTAAATAAACCTTCAATAGTATCATTTAATCCTCTAGATCTCCTTCCCCAGAGAGAACAAAAATAAATTGCAAGAGGAGCTTCTTGAGCATTTAAAAGCAGGAGCCCACAAAACCACAGCTGAGCTGAAGTGTTTTGTGTCCAACTCGGAGAAGCACGTAGATCCATAAAGCGTCACAGGTACGAACTAGCCCCTTCTCCCCTTCTAATTACGTATCTTTTCCAGTCTGTCAAAACAAGCAGTCACTTGCTTTACGTGAAGCATCATATGAAAGGAACATTGATACCAATCCATTGCAAACTACAACTGATCAAACAACCTTTTAGAAATACAACCTTTCATTTTTTTTTGCCAGAAAATGCTCAACACTGTGTGTAGATATGCTAAATCTTTGTTTACTGAGTAAACAAAAAAAATTGGTACAATGCTTTTGTATCTAAGCTAGCATTTATGATTAAAACCCATACTAAATGCATCTGTTTATTAAGTGAAGTTGGCAATGCTATTATTAAGGTTTCACTGATCTCCATTTTAAGCTCCCCTTTCTTAGCTGCTTAAAGCTTTGGCAGCCTTTAACTATTTGTATAAACATTTACAGGAGACAGACCTCTAGAAAAGCTTTCCTGGAAGCAGGAAGTATCTGCACCAAGTTGATTTTTTCAAGAAAATTTCAGCCAAGAAGGTAATTTCCAAGAATGGTGCTTGGGAAAAAAAAAAAAGGCTCTTTTTCCCTTGTTTAAAAAAAACCCCAAACCCATGTTTCTTCTGGAAAAATTACGAGTTTTGGGGCAGACCTGAGAGTTGTAATAAATGGTCACTGGTAAGGGTATACTTTTTTTGTGAAAAGTTGCTGGAATGTGGCCACAGCCTAACCCCTGTGTGTACACTCATCGTCCAGATTCCCATAGTTGCAGATGCTGGTCGGAGTGAGTCGGGTCAGATACCAGAATATGACTGCTTGGCAGCAGGGCAGGCTGTTTTCAGTTGTTTTTATTACCCAAATCAGTTAAGTATCTCTATCCTGCATTGCAGTAAACAACATGCTCAGGGCCCAATCTTCTCACTCACCTGGTCAGCACCCACCCCTTGCAAGTACGTTTGTTGCTGTGTTCCTGGGCAAAAGAGTGGATATTCTATTGACCATCTCTGGGTCCTCTGCCTACCTACTTGGCCCTTCCCATTACCCATGGTGTATATTGCCATGGAGAAAACATTGCTCTGGAGAAGGAAGGCATCAAATGGAAGCAAACACCCATGCTATGCTGCCAAGGCCACCCACGTCCCAGGACAGACAGGTGATAGCGTCTGTAAAGAACAAAAAGGACCAAAAGGGGGTGAGGTGGCAATGGAGCCAGGTCACCCAGGACATCAAAAATTGTTGGTGCACCACTGGGAGCACTGAAACTGCTCATCTTGGCTCTCCAGGCTCTTGGTGGCCAAGTGGGGAAGCCCATGGTACCTCAGTTGCCTCCACAGCAGGGCTCACTGGGCAAAGAAGAGAGGCCATCGCTCATCCTCCATGCACTCTGGAAAAGAACCTAACAGCTGTCTAAGCGATCTAACAGAGTACTGTGCAAAATGAAGGCAGAAATGGCATACTGAATAGCAATCTAAAGCATTACAGAAAGCACCTGTGACAAGGGAACACCAGCACATCAACGGCCTCCTGGCTAGAAATGAAGCAGTTGACACAAGGCAGTGGAAACTTGGCTGGCCAAAAGTCCAACTTACTGAACTCTTAAAGCATTTTGAAGAGTGGCATTTCTGTGGTGACACACTGCACGGGGCACATAGAGCTGGGCACTGCCCCAAGAAGTATGAAAGTCAGGGCACTGGTAATTTGGGAATGGTTGGCATATAACCAGCATAAGCAGCTAGAGCCATGCTCTCTCCCCGGGATTTGGGTCAGATGATGTGTGTTGAACCATGGGATTTCCAGTTACTTTTGCCATGGGCACACTGGCCACCTTGTTGACTTTACAGCAGACCTTTGCCACCCGCTGGCCCTGGAGAGGCCCTCACAGAAGGACCAGCAGTTTATCAGAGAGGCAAAAGTCATTGGTCTTGGATGTAGAGCAGCGATCACTGCCTCCCAGCTGAGCTCTGGGTCCTGGGCTCAGGTTCAAGTCAAACACGAAATGCAGACATCGCCTCTGGAACATTTTGGGAGTGAGGGGTTGGGGAATCTTTTCTGTCTGCAGCCCCTTCTCAGAAATGAGACTTCCTGGCTGTTGTGGTTCCGCCGGAGCCGGGGACCACGCATTCAGATTTCCCCGGAGCGGGGGGGGGAAAAACCAAAACCAGAGCCCCGCAGGCTGGGATAAGGGTATTTTTACTGGAAATAACAGGGGAAGAACAAATAACAATGAACAATACAACCTTTTGCTGAGATGAGCAGTTCAGATCGCGCACTCCCCGTAACGGACACCGCGCCGCAGCCCGCGCAAACCCCAGCCGCAACACAAAGGACCCGAGCTCGCGCCGCGAGTAAACAAAGCCCCGAGCCCAGAGCACGCTCTCTCCCGGTCCCTGCTGTTCGCGCGCCAACACTGCAACACCCCCTGCTTTTTATACTCGGCATGATGTAACTGGCATGGAATGATCCTATTGGTCAATTTGAGTTACTTGTCCCGAGCCCAGCAGGTTAGCCCCTTCCTGGCTGAAGCCCCTGGCTGAAACCAGGACACTGGCCCAGCTGCCCTGGGAGCAGCTCCAACTTCTCTGGGAGAGGTGCAAAGAGCAAATAGCCCTGCGGACTTTGCAGAGGCTCCAGTGGCTAGCACAAAAACAGACTTACCTGGCCAAATTAATAAACCCACATCCCTTTAAAGCCTCACAGTGCAATGGAGGCAGCTCAGGATGTATTTGTCCCTACAGCTGCCAGTCTGCCTTGATGACTCATGGCTTTCTTTGAGACCTAGCCTCCTATTTCTCCGCTTCATCTCTTCAGACCATTGATTTGGCTCAGAGTTTTTGAAGTTCAGGAATCCTTGATTTAGCACCTTCTTTTAAACCAGCAGCACTTCTCTCTTGTACTTTCTCCTTTCTGGCTAGTTTCCTTCTACTCTTTCTCTGAAATGGTGAGGGAACGTCTCATATAACATCTAGTCTTTCTTGACCAGCAATCTCCTGGTGGCCCTGTTGCCTAAACACTCCTTCCTCTCCTCTCCCCCTCCCAAAATTTACTGTTAAAAATGAGTTTCCTCTGTTTCGCAGGGTAACTGTTTGTCCAAGAAGGCTTTGGCACAAAGAAAAGATCATTAAGGTTTAGAAACTATGGTTAGGTGCGTACCATCACCGCCAGAATTTCAACCACGGCTGGCAAGAGAAGAAGTAGATGAGCTCCTCTGTTAAAATACAGCTTGCCACTTAAGACAGAGAGCCTCCAACACCAGCCAGACTTTCTGAGCTCTGGTTTTCTCAAAACACCGACTCTTGAACCACTTGTGCGATTTGGAGCCAGCTATTCGTTTCCATTAAGATGTTTGTGTGAAAGCACAGTGTCCAAATTCCTTCTGGACAATGCCCGATTCCCCTCCCCCCCTCCTTTTTGACACACAAAAGAATGCCATTTTATTATTTATACAGATTACTTTGTTTTCCTCAGCACATAATTTCAATTCCAATTCATTAATGTCAAAGCATAAAAGAAACAACAGCACATAAAGCAACAAAAGTTTGCCAAAACCAGAAGATAACAGCTGATAATTAAGGAAGTCCCATTATTTCTTGGCAAAGAAGTCTGTGTTTTCAGAGACATTCTTAAAGGGCCTTTCTTTAGTGTAGCTGCATAATTTGCATGAGTACTATCTGCACAAACAAACACAGGTTTTCAATATGCACAAAAGGAGGCTTTAATCTTCCCGTAAATTCTGTGCAACACCCGTCCCGTGCCCCTTCTCACCAGCACAGCCCAGCCTGGTGACAGGTTCACCACAAACCTCCTGAGGAGAAGGAGTGGGTAAGAAAATTTTTGGTGACTCCATCAAGAGCTGGGCTTTTGTTAACATATGCCTCCTACTCCTCAAATCTCATCTCATCCCAACATCGCTCTGCGGACAGCGGGCATCATGTTGATCTGAAACTGCACGTAAATCCTCCGCTCAAGGAGAAGCACAGGATGCTCTTCTTCCCAGGCTCATCCCTGCCTGTGGCACTGGCAGCCCTTCCCAGCACAATCTCTGCTCACTGAGTAAGTCCCCTCCAAACTGACTTCTGCATCTTGCTAGTGTTTCCTCACATTTGTATGCCACCCACCGCCGGGCATGCAGGGCTGATGGCAAGCCTCTCCTGTGGGCTTCATGGTTCCCTTGTGCCCTTCCCCTAAGCTGGCTCCAAGTGCTGTTCAGCAAGGCCAGACCTCTATTCTGAGCTGATCTCACACGACATGTGGGTGTGGCAGCATGGGGAAAGAGGCACGCTCCTTGGATTGAACCTGAAAACAGGTTAACCAGTTGGGTGGCTCCTGGCACTTGGATTCTGTACACCCACCGCTGCAGCACGGCTCAGCTTTGGTTCGGTGGACAGTCCTAGGATGCCAGAGAAAAATTAAAGATCTCTCCTCTTCTAGAGCCTGATGTCAGTACCTGCTGGATCATAAAATCATAGAATCACTGAGGTTGGAAAAGACCTTTAAGATCATTGAATCCAATGGTTAACCCAGCACTGCCAAGTCCACCCCTAAACCATGTCCCTAAGCGCCTCATCTATATGTCTTTTAAATACCTCCAGGGATCCCAGTCCTCATCCATGGTGAAGGTCTGTGGTGGATGGAGATTAAACCAAAGATGGTGTTATTAAAATGAAAAATTGTCCAGAGAGACAGGGCAGGTGTTTTACTGGTAGAGATCTCTGTGGAAATACTGCTTGAAGAGAAACTCTTTCAATCTGGCAAAGCCCCAGGAGGTGAGGATTATACCTGATGGGAGGACTGCTGATAACTGACACAGAGCACCCCAGCAGTTCCCAAATCACCAAGAGCAGACAACTGATACAGATTTTTTTGCACAGAGAAAAAAAATAATTGCATTTCTTACTGAAAAATATTTTTAGACAGAATTTCATCCAATACTTTCTACAGAAAATCTGTGGCCCAGAGCAAATCTTCCATTATGCCTACTGCTGACGAAAAATAAATGTATTTCCTGGTTAGATTTGGCCTGAGTCCTAGATCCTCTTCACATTTCAGCAGTATTGCTACAGCAGCCAAACTCTCCAAGGGTGCAGAGAGCCTCAATATCCTTCTAGGTTCGTAAGAGACATAACCACTGCATCCCCAAGCAGTTAGCACAGACACCTCATCAGAAATCAACTCCTGGTCTGCACAGGGCTACTTAACAACTGTCCACCTTAGAGTGAGGCACCACATCACCTAATATTCTCAGACCCAGTATGCAAGAAGCAGACGATGCAGTACAGGAGTCTGGCAGAGGAGGAGGAAAGAGAGTGGTGCATCTTCACCTGGGACAGGTTCCTGTGGGGATAGCAGCAGTTTCTTACATGGCTTTGTCAATTATGAATCCAAAAGAATAAAAAGCTGGGGTTCATCTGAGTTCTAACTCTGTGCTGCTACATGTGATTTATTTAGAGGCAAACCTGACAGCTCCTGGTGGAGCTTCCTTTTTGTTCACTCAGCTCTCCCAGCTCTTTAACTCAAGGTTGCGCCTTCACGGCTGCTTTAAGTTCTCTGACTGCAAGTGGTGCCCATTTCACGGCCTCTTTGGTGTGAAGGCAATGCTGGTGCTGTTACTACTCTGGTGGAGATGAACTGTGTGCTATCAGAAGTAACTCCAGTGATGTGGGAGAAGAGCACAGCAGAGCAAACCCCACCTAGCCTGCATGTCACCAGGAGAAGGTGTGGGAGGCTCACTAACAGTGCAGCCCAGAAGCTGGAACGCAGGCCAGCTCTGGAAAGTGTCTGTAAGAAATGTGTTTATGGCAGGCAGAAGGGGGTTACTGCAGGGAGTTCCTGCCACTGCAAACTCAGGATACATTTCTGGGCAGCTCAGCTTTCTCTCAGCAACATGAGGGTACAGGGACTCGCCCTCTCTGCCTGGCATTAAGGTGACATGGCATGTTAATGGCATCAGTGAGCATTTGTACTTACACAGATAACACCATCTAATAAGTCCCTCCACCAGAAATGCTGCTCCAGGTCGGATGTCTAGCTGCTTAATGTGTTTCCTTAGGAACAGAGTGTAGGCAGTCGTGCTAAATTCCCACCCTTCAGCTGGAAGAGAAAATCTTATCCATCTACCCAAGATCTACGGTTTGGATTAATCTATGACAAAAACTCCTTCCTGTTCATTTCCTGTTGAGCAGCAGACTAAATACCCTGACCCAACAGCAGAGAAGAATGCAAACGATTACTTCCCCTTATTACAAGGGGAAATACAAAGAGGACAAAAGGTGAACTTCACCCCTGTGCTGAAGGTCAGGAGAAGACCCGCGTAAGCAAACTGTCTGAGTCAGAATGATTCAATCAACAAGGTAAACAGCAAATTCTTTACAGGGGGAGGGGGGAGAAAAACCAAAGCAAAAGCTGTTTTGTTTCCTGATTAGCCAAGTTATCCAGTTAACATCGCATGTAGTCACGCTTTCTGTGCTTTCAGTGCTCCTTCCTACCATACTGCCACACAAAAATTGCTGCAGAGCAGCTGATGCGATCACTGAGCTGTGAATTCATGCACCAACTGCGCAACTCGAAGCCAAGCACTCCTGCTCTCTGACTTCCACACCAAAATCTATGGCCCTGGGAAATTCTTCTGCATTTTCATAAGTTTGTAAAAGGGATTAATATTTACTCCTCTCCCAGAGGAAGAGACTGAATGTAATTCAGAAAATCACAGAACGTTAGGAGTTAGAAGGGACCTCGAAAGATCATCTAGTCAACCCCCCCCCTGCCAGGGCAGGATCACCCAGGTTAAATCACAGAGGAACCCATCCAGTTAGGTTTTGAATGTCTCCAGAGAAGGAGACTCCACATTTCTTCGTACACAGGACATTTTCCCAACACAAGTAAGAGACATCATGATCAAGACTGGATCAATATGTAAAGGCAAGAAGTGGAGTTTACAGCCTACCAAACCCGCTACGTTGCTGTCCACAGAGACACATACTTCCTCAGCAATTGCCAGCAAAGTACAAAACTCAGTCCCACAGTATGATTTTACCCAAGACCCTCAGTCTAAGCTCACTGCGTTCTGCAACATTATACACACTATTGCATAAACCAGCTATTCTTTATTTCATGTGCCATGAAAAATGGTGCTGCATGTGCCATCTCCCATTGCGCTCATGCTTTTCCTATAGGATCTCCACACAGGCTTCCTTACAGAAAGCTTTTACAGCTTCCATTACTCTTTCAGCTGGCCCACAGAAAGACAATTAGACTATTAGCATAAATTTAATGCTGTTTCTGCGGCCCATCCAACACACCCTAAGAGAGAATCACTCATTTCTAATGAACATGGCAACAAGTATCTGAGTGCCTGTCCTGATTCTGGCCAGGCCAGAAGTCAACCTCCCCAAGCAGTCAGCCCAGGAGCTGAGTTAGTCCTCGCTGTTTTCCACACCACCTAACATCATTCTCCCATAAAAGGGGCTGGTCAAGGAGGGGTGCTCCCAGGTGCCTCCAGGGCAGTCTAAGTGCAGTTGGGGCATTGGGTTGGTCCTCCAGCTGTGCAGTACTCTGTATTATCACTGGGTGCAATTTGCCACAGGCTGTTTTTGCTTCCCCTTTCATGGTGATTTTGTCAGTAAACTGTCTCTATCCCAACCCATGTAGGCTCTGTCTGTTTCTACTCTGGGAGTGAGTGAGCAGCGTGCGGTGCTCAGCCGCTGCTTGGGGCTGAACCACCACAGTGCCCTTATGATACGCGCTAGTTAAAAAGAATTACAATTCCAAGCCCTATTCACGCCAATCCATCCATAAAGGTATTGCAGCCACTGTGCCTGAGGACAGTCTGATCTGGTGAAGACAGGCAGTTGAGTCAACAGCATTAAACACTCAAGATTTAAGCAGGTGAGGACAGCTTTGCTTTCAATTAGGGCACTACGCAGACCTTTGGATGTAAAGCACACAGTAAATGCACTAGCTCTGTTACGGAAAAGTTAGTTCTGAAATGTATGTTTTCTGCATTCAGCAGGTTTAAGGTGAAGGGAAAACACTGCACACAGGAAGATAAATACACACTGCAGCACTTGGCGACTTCAGACATTAACAGTAGTAGGTGCAGGTGTAGATGTGATGGGTTAGTAAACGCTATGAATGTTCATCCAACGAATTTGCCTGTCAAAGGACGAGAGTCACCAAGCACAGCCAGCAAAAGACCGATGTTTCATGAGTGCAAACAGGCTCTCGACAGCCCCGTCAGCTTCTCCACCTGGGAGCCCAGCGAGACAGGGCAGAGCACCTGCGCACTGGCAATGCCGCGGCTTATGCGCCTTGCAGACTCGGCGGCTCCCCACCCGCTGGTGCGCAGTACCGGGAACCTGCCGGGCCCCGGCATTTCTCCTCACAGGCGAGCGGCTGCCGCCACGCTCCCACCGCGGCGAGGCCCGCAGGTGAGGCGGGCAAAGAGCCCGTCCGCCGCCTCCCGCGCCGCAGCCGCCGTAGGCAGCTCGGCGCTGCCACCTCCTGGGGGCCCATCCTGAGAGAGCGGCGGGGAGGCGGGCGTGCCAGCGGCGGAGCCGGAGAAGCTCGAAGCGAAAGCGCCCTGCCGGGAAGGGGGCGCACCCCGCGACTCAGGCGCGGTGCGTCCGGGCCCGGCCGCGACGGCAGCGGCCGCTCCAGCCGCCCGGCTCTCAAGGCAACGTGAAGTTGCTGCGGGCCTTCCCTCAGCCGGCTCATCGGGACGGCGAGCAGGCCGCAAGGAAGCGAGGGGCCTGAAAAGCACCCCCTCGGGGCGGCACCCCCTCGGGGCGGCACCCCCTCGGGGCGGCACCCCCTCGGGGCGGCACCCCCTCGGGGCGGCACCCCCTCGGGGCGGCACCCCCTCGGGGCGGCACCCCCTCGGGGCGGCACCCCCTCGCCCGCCCCGGGACGGACGCACCCTGCCGCACAGCGCTACCAGGCCCCAGAGGGCACGGAGCGCTTGGGGCGGCCACTGAGTGGTCGGTTGGCAAAGGGAGGGCGGGAGCTCGGCCGGTCTGGCCAATGAGAGAGGCGTGCGACGACACCAAGCCAATGGGCAGCCCGCTTTTCTCTTCGCGCGTGGGGGCGCCTCAGCCTATTGCAAGGGCGGCGCGGGGGAGGTGAGAGGTCGGAGGTGAGGCCGGCGGCCCCGGAAGTGGAAGCCATAGCGGCGCTGCCTCTCATTCTCTCGCAGCCCGCGGCGCGCACGAGGGGTTCCCGCGTGAGCCTGTGCTTCTCGGGCCGCCGCCGCCGCGCGCCGCGTCGCCATGGTGAGGGCGGTGCTCGTGCCGCGCGCGGGACGGGGGGTGGCGGGAGAAGGGGGGGGGGGGCGGTGTGAGCGGGACAGGGCGGCGGGAGCCGCGGCCGGTAACGGTCCCGAGGCGGCGGGGCGGGGCGGTGGGCAGGAGGGCCGGGCCGGGCCGGCGGGGCTGACCGGCTGCTCTCCCCGGCAGAGCCTGCCCCTCAACCCCAAGCCCTTCCTGAACGGCCTGACGGGGAAGCCGGTGATGGTGAAGCTGAAGTGGGGGATGGAGTACAAGGGCTACCTCGTCTCCGTCGACGGCTACATGAACATGCAGGTGAGGCGCGGGCTTCCCGCTGGGGTGCCGGGGGCGGGGGTGGCGCCGGGCCCCAGCCCTGGTGCGGGGCAAGGTGGGCGACCCTTCTGAGGCGGTCGGCGGCGCCCCGAGGGTGGGGCCCTGTCTCCCTCTTCCCCCCCTTCTCCCCGCCCCCCCCCCCCCCCCCCGGGCAGTGTAGCCGGCGGTGGGCAGCGCTTTGTGTCTTGGGGATCCCGTTTCTGTTATGTTCACCGGAGTTTCACTGGTTTTTCCTCTCAAGCTTGCAAACACAGAGGAATATATAGACGGTGCGTTGTCCGGACACCTGGGTGAAGTTTTGATAAGGTAATGATGATGGGTGGGGTGGGGTGGGGTATCCTTAAATCTTACTGCTTGCACTAAAATCTGTGCCGCCAGGTGCTGCCTTTCTTCTCTGGGGTAGTGTTAGTGTAACTTGTATGTGGAGGCTACGGCATCCCTTTCGAGGGGAGGAAAAAAGCATTTCAGAGTATTTGAAAGTATCCATCTCTTTTTCAATTAACTAAATGTGGCATCCAGCAGGGAGCAACATGCAATTCAATATATGAATTTTAGGTGAAGCCAGGAAGCCAGCTATCTTATTAGGTGAAATCACACAGATTCTATACCTTTCTTACTGCAAACGTGGCAAGCTAAAAAACTGCTAATTGGTTACACACACTGTTCACACCATATTGATTGGTTAGTAATTATAATGAGTTCTGATAAACCTATCTTATAGCTAAACATCCTTAGTTTACCTTTAATACCTAAAAGCATCCGCACACCTGCTGGTTTGACCATCTTGTTATGGTTGGTTCCTAACATGTTCTGTTACTCCCAAATACCTTCCCATAACTGCTTCTTGGTTTAGGGCAGCCTGTACCCCTATCAGCAAGGCCACTGTGTTTTGAGAATGTGATTATTAGGATCCTCTCAGCATGAGGAACTTTTCTCATGGGAATAGGAGAACATTGTCAGGGCCTATGTCTTGGGTGGAGAGAGCTAGGCCACTAGCAGGCCTGCTGTCTTCCCCAACAACTAAATACCTCAGTTTTCCAGATTATTGTAGACCTGTCAATCCCTTGGCATTAGCAGAGTGTATTAGTGTGTTGCTGCTGAAGACACTTGTCATGGTTGGTCACTTATCCTTGGCCACAGCTGTTAGCGCAGGAATAAAAACTTGTTCAGTGCCATCAACCAGTCATGGCTTTTATGAGCATGGGGTTTTTTTGCAGCTGTAATGAACTTTGTGGAAAAGCTGTACAGAGTCAACAGCAGTGATTTGTTATGCAGAATTTGGCTGTTGCCTGGCTACATGAAAGTGGGAAGACTCTAAATGTTGTGTGTATGTAGGGGAGATGAAAACAGTTACTGCTAATGTAACTCTTGGTTCTATTTACAGGTGCAATAATGTTTTGTACATCAGAGGTGTGGAAGAAGAGGAAGAAGATGGAGAAATGAGAGAATAGGTGTTTTGTATATCTGGAAATAAACTCTTTTTTTTGTTTGTTTTTTGTTTTCCATAATTTTGTAACAAGGTGTGTTGTGGGGAGGGGGATTTGCTGTTCTGTTTTAATATGGAGGAAGGTAACCCTTGAAAAGGTCTCTAATATTTTTCTGGCATCTGAAAAACTAAATGCTGGTGGAATAGGCAATTACTTAGGACTGACAATCTTAGTGAAAAGTTGAAAAGTAAGTTAACCCCCCCACCCTCCCACCCCAAACAAATCCACAACTGTCAAGTTGTCCCTGGAGGTGTTCAAGGCCAGGTTGGATGGGGCCCTGGGCAACCTTGTGTAGATCCAGGCCTGAGGTTGGTGGCCCTGCCTGTGGCAGAGGGGTTGGAGCTCTATGATCCTTGGGGTCCCTTCCAATCCATATACCATTCTATGATTCGAAGTGTTACCAGTGTCAACAAGAGCCATTACTGTCAAGGGAAATATCTGAACTTAAGTGATGCCCAGAATGAATTGAGTCCTGAAAGCCATGTCCTGTAAAAGAAACCAGGTAGTTCTTCCATTTAGCATCAGTGCTCTGCTGTTGGACATACTGCAGTATGACGGGTTCTTGTGTGCAGGCTGGTGCATAATAGAAGGTAAAGAACTTTTCATCATGTGTAAGTGACTCTCTTCTGCTGCCATTCTAACTTGGATCACTGAGTAGATTGAAGGAGCTGTGGGAGCAGCCTCTGCTCTAATGACAGTAATACTGGCTATAGAATGAGTGACAAAAGTATTTTGTTTTTTTTAAAAAAAAAAAGCTGAGTGCTGATAATTTGATGTCGAGTCCTTCAGCGCTGCATTGGTTAATTAGGAGGCTGCAGCTGTAACACTTTGTAGCCTTATTTCAGTAGCAACTAAGCTCTGCCTCTGAGTGGAAAAAGTCATCTCCAGTGCTTGCAGGAATAACTGTTCTTAGCCATCTTCTCTGCTTTAACAGCTGAAGGCTGTGAACAAAATACAGAATCACAGAATCACAGAATCTTAGGGGTTGGAAGGGACCTCAAGAGATCATCGGGTCCAACCCCCCATTCATCTTCCCCTGCGAAACAGGAAAGTATGGCAGTCTATATAGTTTGCAGTATGTATTGTTATTATTTAAATACACTTTGTCTTTAAACTTGTTTATAAAATATTTGGAAATAGAATAGTTGCAAAAATTGCACTGCTGGTGAGATGTAGGCATCCATTATATTTACCCCACTGTCTCTTTAAGAAATATTTTGCTGCTTTGAGTCCCAGAACGTGAAGTATGGCAGTACTGTTGGCACTGCTAAATGAAAGGCTTGGCCAGTGCTGCCACTCTGAAGCTCCTTTTTGGAAGCTCTGGTGGAGCTGAGAATCACCTGGGATGTGGCTTGGAAAGAGCTTCAGCAAACCTGAACCCAGGCAACTAGAGGCATGCTTTGTGAACGTGAATTACAACTGTTGTGTTACTTCGCCCCTTCTCCTGTTGGTGATCACTTACCATAATGCTGCTGTCAAATACAGAAGTATTATCCCTACTTTACACTGGGGGAAAATAAAGATTCCTCCTTTCTCCTTCTGTGATCTCAACAGCAGAGCTTTGCAAAAGGTAGAAACTCCTTTGGTCCTCTGCTGCGGTCCTGACCTGTCTTTGATGTGGTCACGGGGTGGAAAAGGGTCCCCTCCTCTCCCTTTTCCACCCTGTGGCCACATCAAAGACAGGTCAGACTCCAGCCCCTTCCCTGGCAGCATTCATAGGGGGACATTGCAGAAACCTGATGTGATGTGGAGAAGAAGGATTTTCTGGAAGCCTTACACGTGCTGCAGGCAATGCCATTACCTGGTTTATGTAGAGAGGAGCTATGTGCTGACAAGCTAATCAGGGACTGAAACCAGCCTTACAGCCAGCTTCCCATCTTGGGCTTAAACATGAGGGTTTGAGCACTTAGTAAGCAACTTGAAGCAGAGGGTGACAGGGGTCCTTGTCACCAGTGTCCTGGAGGCCCTGTGGAGAGCTGGGCGGCCGCCCTGTCTCTGCAGCACCAGCAGTAGCCATTCAACCAAAGGCTTCTGAAATAAGCTATCAACACCAAGGATATGTATGACCTCAATCTCATACCTCAGCATACTCATAAATCAGCTTCTCTTTCAGGTCAAACACTATTAATTGCTACCAACTGAAAGCTGTCAGTGTTTTGAGCTGTTTGAGGTGAAATTCTCAGAGGCAAGCCAGCCCTGAGTGCGATTCCACAAAACCTGGGGTAGTGCTGGTTATTTACCAGTGGATGACCCCACAGAAACCACTGTGTACAGATCTTGGTTCTGCTACCTGGCCACCAAGTAGGGTGGAGCCCTGCAAGTGCTCTGGCTTTTGTACTAAACATGTTTAGTAGCTGTAGTGTACAGATAGGAAGAAAAGTGACAGTTTATCACAAAGTCTTACCAGTCCATTGTAAGGTGGATGTGGTTCCCAATTTTTTTTGCCATCACTTGAAGGACAAGCTGTGGAAAGAAAGAAATCAATCTGTGTGGACTGCTGTGTTTCTAAAAGATTCAGTAAAATTAGTAATTTCTGTGGAAGGGACAGTGTTATAAACAAAGACCTTGGCCTTAAAAGCCTGTATCTAGATGAAAAAAGTCAAAGTTTGATGTAAACCTAAGCTGAGAGGGAGAATACAGAAGATAAGTGGACTTGTATCTTGTGAAATCAACAGCCCAGTCAACTAAGAAAATGAGTATATTCTCCTGTTGTCTGCCTTCCTCTTTCAGAGCCTGAGATGACCTGCTCTGCTGAGCCTTGAGCTTTCATCCTAGAGCCCAGAAAGACTTACAAGACTCAAGACATATAACACATGTAGTTTTGAGTTTATTTTTTGCGTTGCTCATTTAAGTACTGGTTGATCACTGTTTATTTCTGACTTGGAAACCTTCCCATTGCTAGGAGCAGCCAAAAAATACAGAACCTACCAGAGAAGACCCTAAATTGCAAGGAGACAAACTGCTGCAAACTTTCAAATCTGTCTGGTGTGGATCACTGTCTGCAAAGAATGATGAGCTTGGGCCAAAATGCCAGATACCAGAATGATGCCAGTTCCTTCTGCTGTCTGGGTGTGTCTGCACCCTCACTCCCAGCAGGACACAGGTGCTCAAAACTTCTCCTTCTCCCCATTGCTGCAGCTTTTGTGCAAAGGAAACTTAGGTGGGTAGGATGGAAAGGTTGTGATATGCCCAGAGAGCACCATTCTTGCCAGATTAGGTCCCCTGGGGCAGGCAGCGGTGTTCCCCCTAAAGGTTTCCCCATCACCAGGGGGTTTGGACTTTGCCAGAGGAGTTATCAAGGCAGAATCTGGGAACAGAGAGATGATTTGGAAAGCTCATCTGAGCAAATGCAATGCTTCCATGCTTTGAGAGACACAAAGGTTTTGGGTTTTTTTTTCTGAATAGGAAAAAGAAAACCCAGAATTACTTCAGTTTTCCTTTTGCAAAGCTATGCAAGAAATATGTGTAAATCTGATGTAAAACTCAATCTGATGTGACAGGAGCCAAGAATACATGATAAATTTGCCTTCTAGTCTGGGCCAATTCCACATTTCTAAGTCAGTTTCATCCATGAGATGCAATTTCTACCTTTGATCCTGAGGGTCTAGGAACTTCTGCTGTTTCTCTAAACAGGGAAAGGCCATTCCATAAATTCTGCTGGCAATTAACTTTTCTTAAGGCACTCCCAATGTCTCAGGACACTTCATCATGCTATCTGTCTGACTGTAAAGGACTACTTAGCAGATGAAAAACCCCAACAAATTTAAGGAAAATGTAGCCAATACTTCTATTAAGACTCCTATCTAACCTTGGGTCTTCTGTATTTAATTGCAGGTTAATTACATCATAAAGTAACACTGACAGTGTATTTGAAAAGATGTTACTTGAGGAACCAGTATATCATACACCTACATGAAGTACTGGCAAGAAGAGATGAAATCTCTGAAATCAGTCACCTGCTACTCATTTGATTTTTTTAATTACCTCTACTTTTACTATTTTTTCCCTTCTCTATTCTTTATTTTTTTGGTGAGATGACTTATTTTCCAACCCAAACTGACAAACTCAAGGCACTTAGAATACCTAACAGTAGTAACGTACAGAAAAAGAGCAGAGGATATTACTCTTCAAACTGTCTGAGGAACACACACCTTTTCAGCAGACAAAGACCCAGCAGCTCTGTAAAGAATTTGCTTTCCATCTTTTATGGCAAAAAGAGTTGTCTTTTGACTGCTTATAAAAGCACCTATAAACACCTATAAAATTTTGCAGAAAAACTAAATTATCAGGCACTATCAAAGATACCACTTCTAAAAATTCTTGTTAACAAGCACTTTAAGGGGATGTTAAGGTTGTGATTTAAAGGCTCTATGAGGAATTTAGGCAGGGTTCCTCTGGCACCCTGCCATCCTCTGTTTACATCTGATGAATCCTGACATTAACACTTTTAAAATACAGCCCAAATGTTAGAATTTATACTTTTGGTATCAAACTCAAGAACTTCCTGAAGATGTAAGCAAGAAACCACTCCTGCATTTACCTTTCTGGGCAGTAATTTAAAAAAATCTATCTGGCACAGCATGTCAGAACCCACTGACTTTGCAGTGGATTGACCTTTTTCTTCACAGGCTGATCTATTGCAGAGAAAGATTGTCAACAGAAAAGAGCCAGGGATATGCAAACACACAAGCACAGCTATAAGTTTCTGCTAGCAGAACATAAGTAGGAGAATGAAATATGCTCCTGTCCTGCTAAGCATAAAATCTTCACCTATTCTAAGGATTTAAATCAGGGTCTGCCCTTGGTTCTGGGAAAAGCCTAGTGCACAGATCTGAATTTTATTCTTAAGAGTGTAACAACACACTTCTTGTGGGTGTAAAGCTTCATACAGGACTGATGTTTCCTTCTCATCCCCTTTACCAAAACTAGTATCATGAGTGGCTGGAGTCTGGGACTGGATAACCAGAAATACTGCTGCAGATGTCACCTTTGGTCTTCAAAATTCTCTCTGGAATCACTGAAAGAGACAAAACCAAAAAAAAACCCAACCCATGTAGATGTGAGAAACGAGAATTTCAGAAGCATTCAGGCCAGTTTCTGTTTGAATTTAGCCTTTGCTCAGAGAAGGATCAGAAGGCCAGGCATGCAATTAAACACTGGGATGTGCAAATACAGGAGGGGAATTTAATGTTCACTGGTGGTCCTCTCAAGGGCAGAAAGAGCAGCTCATTGAACATGTACCCTAAAATATTTATGAATATAAGTGAGATGATTTTGCAGAACTGTTAGACAGCCCTGCTGGGGAGGCATTCATACCTGGTCTTTTTATGTGCCTGCCATCCTGCTGCACATGGAGAAGTAATCTGTGTGTGAGTAGGGGACTCCTCCCTTCTGCCCCAGCTGAATCACCTTCTCCCCTGCTGCTTAAGTATCCTCACCCCACAATGGAGCGTTCTGCCCTCCATTGCAAGGTTCTTCTTTAATTTCTGCTTTCCAACTGACTGAGAAAGCCAAAGTCAGCAGCAGGAACTCCTGGAAGCAGTAAAGCACCATTTACTACCTCTCCTGCCAATCTTCAGCATGCATAGCGAGAGACAGTGTTTAAGAGGAAGATGAAGATTGTGTTGTGATGTGGCATTGAGCCAGTAGAGCAGCATCCCAAGATACAAAAGATACAAAACTTGTGGTTTCAGACCCTTTTCAGGTTTGTTATTGAATGCAAATTACCGTGCTTTGCTGCATACCTTGCCCCATTTGCAAACAAGCCTCCACCAGGAAAGCTCATTCAAAGAGCCAACATACCCGTCTGTTTCTGCTAAAGAGGGATGTGTATATGCACAGAGGTGTGTTACAAGCATTTCAAATCCATCCTCATTCTAGAAGCAGAGTTGTCTAAAGAGCATTTCCACCATCAAAAAGGTGTTTGAGGGACCACTTATTAAGAAAGACACTCCATTTCCCACCTGGGGGTGACTGGAGCCCTGGGCACGCTGTCAGGGAGAGAGGAAAACCAAAAATCCGCCTTGAGAGTGTTTGCTCCCCGGCTTATTTCTGTAGAGGGCAGCAGAACCGCACAAACTTTTCCATCGTGGAATTAGATTCCTATCTACCTGGGCAAATGAGTGTCTGCCTGGATATCTGGTGCGGTGAGAGGTGTCATTGTCCTTCAGGGACTGGCGCCGAGATGCTGGCGGGGCGATGGATCCCCGGCGAGGTGACAGGATGGTGAGGTGGTGATCATGGACATCGGCCAGCTGATGGGCTCTGGGGAGGGAGGATGAGGGCAAACAACGCTCCCGATTCAGAAGCTCCTGTTTCCTTGTCAGAGGGAAGTCTCCGGGTGGTGCGGTGTGGGCAGAGGGCTCTGGGAATCCCCGGCCGGCAAAGGGAGTGCTCCCGAGCTGATCATAAACCCGCAGGGTGAACGCTGCCCCGCACCGCAGCAAGAACGGCATCCCTCTCCTAGCGCAGCAAGCTGCGGACACGTTCGCTCTTACACCCCTGTAGCTTTCGCAGCCCAAATTCCCGTCAAGTGCCGCATGTGGCAGGGGTGACGGTGGGCACCGCCACCCACCTCACCCGTGCCCCGGCGGAGCCATCCCGCCGGCCTTCCCGCTTTGCTTCCCACCTCCTGTGCTGGGAGGTGGGTTAGCAATGACCAACCCGGGCAGGGCCAGGGCCGGGCCCGGCCGGAGGCGGGGACAGGCAGACGGGGCAAGAGGCACCTTCTCCCGCACCGCCCCGGGGGACTTTGAGCCGAGTGTCTGCCGCCCCCCGCACCGCCCGCCATTTGCCGCGCTGACCGCTGCCATGGCGGGCCGGTACCGGCTCCTGCTGGAGAACGCCCAGCAGCTGGTCCTGGTCTGCGGCCGGGGCGAGGAGTACCTGAGGCGGGAGGCCGCCGCCAGCCCGGCCGTGCTGCGGGAGGCCAGCCTGGTGGTGGGGCTGTGAGTGCGGGCGGCCGGGGGGCTGGGGCGGGGGGCAGCGGGGCAGGCTGAGGTTGGGGTTCGCTGCCCCGACTGCCTGCCCGCCGGTGCACGGTGACGGCGGAACTGCAGCCGCCTGCCTTTGTCATTCGGACTCTATCAGTCCATATCGCGATAGCTTCCCTTTATCATTCTGTATTCCTACGGCTAGCCTGGTAAAGATAACTTCTAGCCCGGTGTTGGGCATAACCCCTGCCCTTTTCTGCTTCTGTGTTGCTTCTAAATGAGCGAATATAAATAATATACGTAAGATAACTTTGTAATTAATAAAATTATGGTTAATAATACAGATAATTCTATCCCCTCTCATCTCTAAATGCTCTAACTGCTATTTGCCTTTAAAAAGTTCAGCCACGTAGCACAGAGGTACCTGTGAGGGTACCTGTGGGGGTACCTTTGGAGAGGTACCTGGATTGGCTCCCGGTTACTATTCCGGTAGTTTGAAAGGGGCTGGAGAAAGACAAGGCTTTAGTTAGAGACAGTGGTGCCACATGCCACCCAGGATGCTCCTCTTGTGAGGGTGAGGAGGACCTCCATGCGTGGCTGGAGGAGACCTCTCAAATGCAGTGTAGGGATCCCAGCACTGTCCTCGAGCTTCAGCGGGAGAAAGTTGCTGTTGAACCAAAGATCAGCCCCCAAGGAATTTATCTCTACAGCTTCCAAGGGCACAAGGGTGTGATGCAGATCCAGGCATGGGAGGTAGGCAATGACAGAGTGATTTCTGTGAGGGGAAGAATGCCCTGCAGATACTTACTGGAAGAGTGCTGTGTATTTGCTGACTCACAAGAGAAAAATAATGTTATCTAGCAGAAATTGGAACAAAAGAGGGCTGAGGTATCATCCTGAGGGATCTAATTAGAGGATATGACAAGTATTGTGGCAAATAACTTGAAATGCATGGCATTACCCTATCATTTTCTGTGCATCTGTAAGATTAGCAGACCACCTCCTATGTGCATCTTCAGTCTTGCTGAAGGTCCCTACCCATGCTTTTAGAGAGTTGTGGCTCCAGGAGCTCTGTCAGTGAGCACTTGGCTTTTCAGCAGGCTGATGTGCTTCATTTGTTGTCTGTTGTTTGCAGAGATGGTTGTATCAAAGCTGTGGGCCAGGCAGATGTTATTCGCAGTCAGTTTTCAGGAGCAACATTTGAGAGAGTAATTGACTGCTCTGGGAAGTGTGTGTTACCAGGTACGTGTATTTTTTTCATAACAACAATAATATTCAGTTTAATAGTACCTTGTGTTGAGGGGTGGAGTACCACAGCTTTCTCATCAGAGGTGCTTCATGGAGAAAACTGCAGCATTTGAGGTTTGGGGTTTTTTTTGGCCTCGTGGCAGAGCTCTGTCTCCTCATACTTCGTTTTTCATCTGTTCCTCTGTGTCACAGACCACAACAGCAACACAGCTGGCTCCACTGAGTGACTTTTCAGCTTCACATCTCTTTTCCCTACCTTTTGGCCGTCAACTGTTCAGCCACGAAGCTCGGTCTCTCCAGCCTGCCTGCAGCCTGTTACAGGCAAAAGGGCAGCATGGGATTTTAACTCACATGCTGGGCAGCTTTACCTGATAAAAACAAATAAACCCAGGCAAATCTACAGCATGTTAAACTGTGCCAGTGGTGTTAGCACACGAGCTGTTAGAGTGCTGTTCCCTTTGCCGTGGCCTTGGGCTTTCAGTAGTGTTGGTTTCACAGCTCGTAAAAAAAGAGCTCCTGCTGGAGTAAGGGGACTATTTATTTCTAGAGTGTAGTAAGCCCAGCCTAAGCACTTCCCTTCTTTTTAAAGAATGTGGGCTTGAAGTCTAACAAACTCTAAGTTTGTCGTTGATAATTTCTTCCACAGTTTGAAGACTTCATCTTGTGTTTTGCATAAGGTGCCATACAAAAACAAAAAGAAAGAAAATTCATAACCTTTGAAGAAAATCCTAGATTTTTTGGCTGGTTGGATTTTTCTTTTTTATTTTTTCTCTTTCTCAGTAAAGGCTTTCTAGAGGAACTTCTGCTGTCCATTTCATTTGCTTGCATGTTCATAAAGCCTTTCTTTTACATAAGAAAATAACCTGAGTGTATATTTCCTTTTTCTTTAGGCCTGGTAGATGCACATACACATCCAGTCTGGGCTGGTGATAGGGTTCATGAGTTTGCAATGAAGGTAATGGCATAAAATTACACAGCTGGATTTTTCTTTTTCTTTCTCTCTCTTTTTTTTTTTTTTTAATGTGCAATTATTTCTACTTTCTAGGGACTCCAATCTGTCACCTTTCTGTCAGATAATCTAATTGAGGGAGAGGGATGTGTTTTGAATGGTGGTAGGTTGAGAGAGGAGTGTAACTGCAACCTTTGCAGCCAGCCTGGATTTGGTTTTGCATTAATTTTAGCGATACAGGAGTGCCACCTTCTATTACCATCTAAATCTTGGGGGGGGTGCCCTTCTTTTTTTCCACATGAATGAATTTTTGAGACAGAGATATGTTTTCCCCTTGGGCTCAGGGGGAAGCAAATCATCAGAGTAATTCTCTTTATGTCGCTTCTTACGTTTGTTCACTGAAGGGGAAGGAAAAGCGAAGAGGAAGGGGAAAGAGGAATAATTGATGGGGATTCCCCCCCACCCCCTCATTTCTCTCTCACTGCAAAGAGACCTCAAGGCATTTTATCGATTCCCTTGGATAGAAAATGCACATTTATACAGCTAACTCTACTGGGTGGGGTTTGCTGGGTTTTGTTTCCCCCAAGCTGGCAGGTGCATCCTATATGGAGATCCATCAGGCTGGGGGAGGAATACATTTCACCGTGGAGCACACGCGGAAGGCCACAGAAGAGGAGCTGTTCCACGCCTTCAAACACCGCCTCGAGCGCATGCTCAGAGCAGGATCCACGCTGGTGGAGTGCAAGAGTGGATACGGCTTAAACTTGGAAACAGAGCTTAAAATGCTCAGGGTGATCGAACGTGCCAGGCAATCCCTGGATATTGGCATCTCGTCAACGTACTGCGGGGCTCATTCTGTGCCGAAGTAATGGAACTTGGTTTTTCTTGCTCCTGTTAAGTATTGCTGCTTTGTGTTTAAAATTAGCTGTTATTTACAGAAAGGCTTCTTCTGCTCAGCCCTCTTGAAATACAACATATATATATATATATATATAAAAAGATATAAACATGTTTATAAATACCTGGTGTGGGGCACAGGGGGAATTGGCCTGCCCCTTTTCAGTTGTCTGTGATGAAAGGACAAGGGGCAATGGCCACAAGTTGGAGCAAAGGAATTTCTGCACCAATATGTGGAAGAACATTTTCCCAGTGAGGGTGACAGAGCCCTGGGACAGGCTGCCCAGGGGGGTTTTGGGGTCTCCTTCTCTGGAGAGATTCCAGACCCGTCTGGACACCTATCTGTGTGATATGTCCTAGGGAGCTGCTTTGGCAGGGGGGTTGGACCCGATGATCTCTGGAGGTCCCTTCCAACCCCTATGATTCTGTGAAACAATATCCATTTACAGAAGGCTCTCCTAAAATTTAATTTGAAGGAGGGGGGAGTGGGGGGTGGGGGAGGGGTAGGGGGGAGCAGTTTTTAATGGCTACTAAATGCCCACATAAGCTTAGCACAGCATCCCTGCCTCCACCTTATGCTCACACTGAACATAACACAGGTTACAGGGTTTCGTGTACAAAAATTGCTTGGATTTGCTGCTGCCTTTCAAGCTTAGTCTGAGCCATGAGCTTTTGTTTTAACCAGCTAACAGGAAAAAAAATCCTTATATAACTCAGGGAAAAAATAGCTTAATTTTGCTGCTATGCAATGAAAATTTGCACATGTCTTACAGGTATCAGATGAGCAGAAGATTAAAGTAAATGTGTTTAATCATGATAATTTTAATGTCTCAAGGCGATACACCAACCCAGGCCTTTCCCACTTTGACATTTTTTTCCCTATGATGGGTTATTGGCTGGCTCTTGAACATCTGGGACAGTAACATGCCGAGGAAAGCATCCCTGCTTTGTTGAGCTCCACTTTTAAACTCTGAATTTCCTGTAGCTTCAGTAAAGTGGAGGAGTGCAAGTGGAACATGTTGCTCGCAGGATTGGTGCTGGGAATTGCACTGTAATAATAATTTATGCAAATGAGATGATGACTTTGTGAATTCCAGAAGCTGTTAAACAGGCTCCTTAAGTTCACACCAGTTTTCCTTCATCATTATATTCCATAAAACTGCCCTGTCGTTCAGTTGTGTAGATCAGTAAATCACACAAACAGAAGACTCAGATCAATTTAACTCTTTTTATTTAAATCTTCTTGATTTACGTAGGTCTTAAAGTGGAATGACATTTTTTTCTTGTAGGTACATAATGGCAGCTCTTGACCAGATAGCCATAAAAGTCTGATCATATATTTTTGGAACGATCATAGCTGTGTAAATTTGTTAGCACTGATTTGCTGGCATTGAATCAATATAAAATCATTCTATTAAATGTGAAACAAGAGAGCAGTGTTGCTTGCTCATGGAAAATGCTGCTTGGACCCTGCAGGGCTGCTGATGGGGAGCTTTGTTAGGTTCTTGCTTAGCTTGCTTGCTTCTTACACTTGGCTTAATTTGCTGTTGCAAGCCTGGCCTCTTCCAGCAGAAGCATCACCAGAAAGATCATTTCATCACTTATAAAGGTGTGGCATGTCTGATAAAGCTTCAGTGTGCGGAGTCTTAAGAGGAGCTTACCTCCAGACTTGCCAGCACTGGTTATTCTTTTTTCTCCACCTGGAAATTAGCTTTGGGCAGGTGTGGAGAACTTGCTGCATGTATCTGTTTGTGATTGTGGGTATGTTCAATCTGACTTTCTGCTTCTAGCAGGCACCTTTGGCATATGATTCGAATTGATCCTGCTCAGCACTGGGGGATGGATGAGATGAGCTCCAGAGGTCCTTACTACACGTGGTTATTCTGTGGGACATGGTCTTGGTAATAGGCAGTACTTACTGAAGTGTGCACCAAATGGTGCTGGCTACTTTAGTTTGAGCCACCCTAGAGAAAAATAAGGCTGCTCTGTGACAGTGATCCTTGTTCCTGTCCATTGCTTAAAAACAGTATTTCAGTCTTGGAATTTAAAGTATTTCCAGTTCTTTAGGAAATGAACCTACTAAGCTCGTGGCAGGGGAGCAAATAAATAATTGCTCTGTTATCCCTCCAGTCATCATTTTGAATCAAATTCACAATTCTGAGGATGTCTGGGTTTTTTTTTTTGTTTGTTTTGTTTTGGAGTTTTTTATTGGCAAAGCTTCTCCTAGTCCTTTTTATCTTTAGGAAGAAATTTTCCTGTGTGATTTCCTGAGCAGAAGCCTCTTGCATCAGAACGATGGCTGTTTTGAATTCTTGGGCATTATGTCCTCTAAAAAGTGAATCCAAGACCTAGGTTTCCCTCTGTTTTGTCTTGGTTCTGGTCCTCCTAATCTTTCAGTCCAAATTCCTCCAAAGGAAGAAGGAGTAATTCCTCCAAAGGAAGAAGGAGTAAGAGGAGAAACAAGCAGAAGGCTTGGCGTGGTAAAATCTTGAATGACCCCAATGGCTGTCTCGGTGAGACGTGACCAAAAGAAGGGTCATAAGCCAGGTTCTGCTCTGCTTTAGAACCACACAACTGCCTGCATAAATCCAAGCAGGATTTGGCTTCTTGAATCTGCTGCCACTGTGAAACTCCCAACTGGCCCACACATGGCACTCGGATAACGCCTGGCGCGAGGATCGAGGTGTCACGGACATTGAGCTGCAGCTACCTCACCTATCTTTAGAACTCAAAATCGCAACCTATTAACACAACTGCAGATTTGGGGGGGTTGTTTGCTCTTTTTGAAGCATTTTACTGATCTCTCCTGGGTTGTCTTTGTGTAATAGGGGGTTTAGAAATGGTTCTGACTTTGGATGATCAAACATCAGGAGGCCAGTGATGTAGAAGCTCCACATGATAAAAAAGGAGGAGAGCTTGATTTCAAATGATGGCTTCTGCTCCACGTCCCCTTTGATACCTGCATAGAAATACTGCATGAATACTGTTTAAATATTCAAACAATCATCTACATATTTTAAATGTGGTTTAGAACACAGTATAAGTAGGCCAGAATATATGAATAGGAAAGCAGAGGAATTTGTTGTAAAACCCTTGTGCCTTGGTTAGCACCCAAGTAGGTAACTATAAAAAATAGCAATACAATCTAATATCCTTTGAATTGAAAGTACTTAATAGCCAAGAGTATGTGATTTGCAGTAGTTTAAACATTTTTTAATGAGGGTTTTTTTTTTTCTGGAGTGATTTGTGTTTGCATCATTTTCCAAATAACCTAGGACTTGCATGTGTGATTTGAATGTTGCCCAGACTTCAAGGATGTTATTCTTTCCATTAGAGGGAAAACTGCTGCTGAAGCCACAGATGACATTATCAAGAACCATCTGCCTAAACTGAAAGAACTCAAACTCAGTGGTGAAATACATGTTAACAATATAGATGTGTTCTGTGAGAAAGGAGTCTTTGATCTGGAGTCTACTAGGAGAATTCTTCAAGCTGGAAAAGAGATAGGATTACAGATTAACTTCCATGGTGATGAACTCCATCCGATGAAATCTGCTGAGGTATGTCTTTCCTAACATTCACATGAGCCATTTCTGCTTTTGCTTTGCTTTTGTTTTGCTTTTGTGAGAGCTGAATCTTTGAAAGAACTGCAGTGTTCAAACCCAAGGGTTTCTTTTTGAAGACTTTATAAAATAGACCATCTATTTCTGTCAGATGATAGGAAGTGCAGCCCTTGTGCAGCTCTGGAGCCTTGACCTCTGGGACTGACACGTGCTGACTAATCAAACATTGACTTTGTTTATCTTCCACATGGGATACAGATGGGGAAGGTGGATTTCTGTGAACAGAAGAATGACAAAAACATGGTTTCTATGCAACTTGAAAAATCTTTTTTCCTTAAATATTCTTTTCTCCTTAAAAGTGCAGTGAGAGCACTCAGAGTTAAGGTTTCATCTAGAATAGGTTCTCAAATACCTGGATGAAGATTACTCTAAGACCATGTTTCACCATCATTTAAAGGTGGTTTCCATCGTGTGGGGTCTGCTGAAGTTATTCTCTGCTGTATTAAAACCAAAAAAGAAACCCAAAACTTGATTGATCATGAAAGTCTCTTTGGTGCTTTGCCACTGAAGGCAGCAGTTGCACTACTAGTTCTGCTGCCGCTGTCGGTCTTGTCCACATTTTTCTTCTGGATCCTTTGTGAACAGGACTTGATAATGGTTTTATGCATAACTGTCCTCTGTTAAAAACACCACTGAAGGTGTGGTTTTGCTCAGACTCAGTGGTGAGTGGTTAATACCTTGTCATGATTTAATTTCCTGCAGTAAATTAGCCAATACTTCGTATTTCATTTGTTCTTCCGAGCATTCTTTTAGTAAATTTTACATGAATAGTGAATTGTCTCCTCCAGACTTTTGAAACCAGCACTGCTTTGCTGAATTAATTGAGAACAGTGAGTAAATTTCTTGAAAATTTGCTTAGCTTGGAGCTGACCTAGGAGCCCGGGCTATCAGCCACCTGGAAGAAGTTAGTGATGAAGGTATCGCGGCGATGGCAAGAGCTAAGTGCGCCGCTGTCCTTTTACCAACAACTGCCTACATGCTAAGGTAAGGCCACCAGATTGGAGGAAAGCTTTTGTCACAGCAAAGCCATGTTTGTGGTCACAGAGCCTTTAAATGTTAAAAGTGTGAGCGTGTATCTGTGCCTTAAGGATCTGGGTGGGTAGTTGGAAATGGTGGTGAATAGAAAGAGCTTACTTCAGCCTCCCGCATCTTGTTGCTGGTGGAGAGCCTCAAAAATGAGGCAGTACCCTACTTCTGGGGAGGCTTGTAGTAGATTTGGAGTGGTTCAGTCAACACTGGAATTTACCCTTGTGACAGGCTACGGGCATAGTCAAGCATTCATTTAAGAGCAAAACTGGACAGGTTTTCTTTAATCCATTTAGACTTTGAAAGCCAAATTGGCTATGTTTCAGGCAAATTATATCTCCAATATATGCATTTGCTCTTCTGCTGAAGGTTTTCCTGGAAAAAGAATCACAGGATCATAGAATATCCTGAGTTGGAAGGGACCCATAAGCACCATCAAGTCAGTTTTTATTGTTATACTGGTTTGTTTTCAGACACAGTTTGGTGCTGTTGGATTGACAGCATCCCCAGTTAAAACTTCTCAGAGAGTGTACGTCCTAGTGCCCACCCTTGCACTCAAGATTGATCCAGTGGCTGAGTTCTGAAATGGCTAATCCAGATACTGAAGTTACCAATGACAGCTTACTGCATTAGCACTGCCAAGTGAGGAAATCCTCCAATCTACACAGAGAAAATTCACAGCCTCAACTTGGCATTTCAAATTGCCAGCAGGACTGGGAAGGGACTGTTGCATTGCTTATGCCACCTCTCCTACGTGGGAGCCTGTCTTCGAAAATAAGAGGACTAGAAAGTGACTGTTTTGAGAAATGAAGATTTTTCACTTTGTAAACCCTTAAATGTAAACCCTTATCTGGACAAATAATAGAATTTCAGTGGCCTGAAGCCTGATATTTGATCCTGGCTGCTGCCATGTGCCATTAATGCAAATGCAGGGGATCCCAGCTCCCATTTATGCTGTCTGTAGGGTGATAGGTAGGGTTCCAAGAGAGTTTGGTCTTTTGTCTCCAAAAGGATTGGTGCAACTGCAGGCATGAATGTAACCAGTGTGATGACTTTCTCCTCTTGTAATTCATCATGTAGTAACTAAGCAAATTGTACCGACAAGTGTCTTTTCCCCACCAGACTGAAGCAACCCCGAGCTAGAAGAATGTTGGAAGAAGGAGTTATAGTTGCTCTTGGCAGCGACTTTAACCCCAATGCATACTGCTTCTCAATGGTAAGCCATTCCTCATGCTTAGGCCAACATAAAACTCTCTTACCAGCAGAACTTGTGTACAGGTATCACACACTTAGAACAGTCTGTGTGTCCGCAGAGAGAGGTGAATGCCCAGCTGAGACAACTGTTGCGCTTATTTATGTAGGTTGGTAGTTTTGGCCAGGAATTGGTGAAACCAGAAGGGTTTCTCGCTTTTCACATGCACCAAAAGGTGCATAAGAAAGGCTCTCAAAGTTCCTGATTATAGAGCTCTCATTTTGGTGTTGGTGAGTTTTACATCATCATAGAATCATAGAATCATAGAATGGCAAGGGTTGGAAGGGACCCCGAGGATCATAAAGCTCCAACCCCCCTGCCACAGGCAGGGCCACCAACCTCAGGCCTGGATCTACACAAGGTTGCCCAGGGCCCCATCCAACCTGGCTTTGAACACTTCCAGGGATGGGGCATCCACCACCTCTCTGGGCAGCCTGTTCCAGGACCTCACCACTCTTTCTGTAAAAAACTTCCCCCTAATATCCAATCTAAACCTTCCCTCCTTCAGCTTTAATCCATTCCCCCTTGTCCTGCCATTATCTGCCCTTTTAAAAAGTTGATTCCCCTCCTGTTTGTATGCTCCCTTCAGGTACTGGAAGGCTGCAATGAGGTCCCCCCGCAGCCTTCTCTTCTCCAGGCTGAACAAGCCCAGCTCCCTCAGCCTCTCCTTGTAGGGCAGGGGCTCCAGCCCTCTGATCATCTTTGTGGCCTCCTCTGAACCCTCTCCAACAGTTCTACATCCTTCTTGTATTGGGGGCCCCAGATCTGGACACAGTACTCCAGGTGGGGCCTCACGAGGGCAGAGTAGAGAGGGACATCATGCAGGGCAACTCCTTCTGTTGCACAAGGGTGGGGGGGAGGGAAGAATGCTTAGGGCTTCGAGGCAGCTTCATTTGTGCTTCTGGTAACTCCCATTTTCCTCTTAACTTTCCTGCTAGCCTATGGTGATGCATCTGGCCTGTGTAAACATGAAGATGTCAATGAACGAGGCGCTGGTGGCCGCCACCATTAATGCAGCTTACGCTCTGGGGAAGTCAGACACACACGGCTCCATCGAGGCTGGCAAGCAGGGGGATCTTCTCATCATAAATGCATCAAGGTTTGTTCTCCCCTTGTCCTTTGAAATGGGATTTAACACCGTATTGTAGATAGCGGAGAGGTTAGTACATGCCTCAGGCTTTAGAAGTTACTGTCATCTGAAAGAAGGGACACTGCCAGCATTTCAGACCCACCTTCATTCTCCTTAATCACTCCAGTGGAAAAGAAAGCCTAAAACTTTTGAGGCTGGGGCTGGTATTACAAACAATCCAACTTTTGTGACTAACATTACAAATAATCCATGATTCACTATGAATTATCTAAAGATGATATCTGTTTATTTTCTGGAAGGAATTCTCTCCTGATTTGTACGTTATCTCAGTGTATTCATGCAACAAGAGATCAGCCTGTAACTATGGAATCATGTTTTCTGACAGCTCAAGCAAGTCTTTTAGAATTGCCAGGAAAATGAGGTGTGGGACCTGCTTTTATGCAAGCCTGGATATCCTTAAATCTCTTCTCTTTTTTAGGTGGGAGCACTTGATTTACCAGTTTGGGGGACATGAAGCATTGATCGACTTTGTTATAGTTAGAGGAAAGGTCGTCTATCAAAATGAGAGGTGTGGGACAGTGAGCAGTTACTGAGAGAGGACAGTAATGTAGGAAGCCATGGTAATCAAATCAGCACAGAACATTTCAAAGCAACAGACAAATTTGATTTATACTTGCTGGTAAATTGCTGTCCATCTCACCTCAGCAGCCCTCTTGAATAAATGTTACCAAACATTACCCACCTGGTACATCTTCAAGTCTGTTGTCCACTGCATGAAAAAAATTTCTAATTGAAAAATTCTAATAATTTTGTAATAATTATTTTCTAATTGAAAATTTTTAATTTAAAATAATTTCTATTATTTTCCATTATGAAGTGGGCAGTTCCAAAGATGGTTTCCTATATAATTTTAATCTATCAAATGATTATATTTGAAAATAACCCCCAAAAACCCACCACTGAGTGAAGAAGTTTGGAGCCAGGTAACATTTATTGGGAAGAGTGATGTTAATTAACCTGTGATGGAGGGTCGGGGGCTCAGGCATGCAAAAGAGTTGCCCTTGGCAGTGCTTGGGCGGCTGCAGCATCCAGAGGAAAGGTTCATAGCTTCCATGTCTGCTCAGTCTCAGACTCAGTAGATAGCAGGAACTGCAGTTATGGTAGGAAGCACAGTGTCTTTCTTCTCTGAAATACCAAGCCTGGTATTTGAGGACTCGAAACGCTGTGGAATCCCACAGCCAGGAGCCCAGAGGGACACTGCTTACTGGCCGATCTGCAGTGCCTGGCCCTGCTGAGGATCTCACAGCTTCCTCAGGGCTACAGAGGCACAAGGAGCAGGAGGAAAGGGAAATGCAGTCAGGTACATCACTCACTGGGCTGCTGAAAGTGGGAGTGTGCTCTAAGATTTAGGGTTGAAGCCTATCCTTAGAAATCACGGTTGGTAAAACCTGATGGGTTACCCACAGAGGCTGTTGGCCTGGTGAGGCCTGGTGAGGCCAGCCAACCTCTCAAAACTTCAGTTACACTGAAATTTAAAAGATCGCATGCAGTGTCATATGGACGTTCTAGAAAGCTCTGATTTCATTTATTCTAGGCTGAATCGGAAATAACACAGCTGTTCATGGAAGCTTGAATGTGCTTCTAGTATGGAGTAGGAGTTTGAGGACTCCTATGTAGGACCCTGGGGCTTTTTTTAAAGCTGTCTTTTCTTTCAGCTACTACTTTTGTTCCAGGGGGTTGTACTGTCATGTGGGGATGTGGTATGTAAAGAAAAGGGTGGTACAGCTCTGGAGTTTGAGCTGCTGCAGTGTTTAAGCAGAGGGTCTGGGGTAAGGAGGGTCTCTGTGCACTGCCTGGGGCTTTTCTTCAGCATTTTAAATGGATGGTGGCTGCAGAAATGGAACGCCTTAACCTTCCAAGATGAAGTAATGAAACTACATCTGAGGGGCATGAAGAACTTGTCATCAAAAATAATCATTGATACCAGCAGGCGACCTAACCTGTGGAACAAAGCAGAGCTCTTCAGTGAACTAGACCCCTGAGGAAGGACAAGAGTCTCCTGCTGATTAAACAGTATTGGAAAGCCATCACAAGCATGTGCAGGCTGTTCTCCCTGAGCCTTAGGCACGGCTGTTAACATCCAATACATGCAAGCCACCCCATAAAGTCCCTTTGTGCATGCTCTGGATAGCACTTGAGCCAAGCTACCCAGCTAAATCAGGTTTTAGGACAGTTTCATGGTGCTCCTGCCACTAGACACATTTTCCTGCAAGTCGATGGTGCACCAGATGTGGGCATGGATAGTTTTTTTTAGAGAGCTTGGAGGAACATCTGAAATCCATGATGGTATGGGCTGTTCTGCCCAAGACACCTTAACTAGATAACATTCATGCAGGCGGTCAGGGAAAGCTGTCAGGGTATGAGTGCAGGCACCTCCGAAATGCAGCACGCCCTGGCATGGCACCTCTCAGCTTGGCATCGGCCCAAGTGCAAAGCCGAGGCCGCCAAGCTGCAGTGTGTGCTGGCAGGGCCTTGCTCCCAAGCAGCTGAAAGCAGAGGTGATGCCCAACACCTCCTCCCTGAAGTGCCTAAGGCATTTGGGGGCCCAAGACTGCCTGAGGAAGAGCTGGGATTTTCTCTTGCTGGAGAGTAGGAGGCACTCATGGCCTGGAACTACCAGCACGAGGGGATTCTGCTCTCATGCACAACCTCTGATGAGAACATGAAACCATGCACTTGCCTGACCAGCTTGGCTAAATCCATTTGGGAGCATGCCCCAGGGCTGTAACTGGCAGCAAGGCTGCAGTTGGAAGGTGTTCTGATACTTCAGTGGGGAGGTAGAAGACATGGTTATACTTCAGTGGGGCAGCTGGCTCAAGTGGTTCCTGACAGCCACCTTCGTGGTGGTAACAAGTGCTGGTTCCTGTTGGTTTTGCTGCTGGAAGAACCAAGCCATAACCTGGGGCTGAAGGCAAAGGGTCGCCCCTACAAGGTGTAAACCTGGCTGTTTGTTCTCACACTTGATTTTAATTATGTCTGATTGTACACAAAATGGAACAGCTCCAGGGGAGCCCAAGATACGCCTGCTACAGCCAGCCTTCAGCTGAAAGGGTAGGGACTGACTTGCCATGTGAGGGAGAGATGCAGGCTGGAGGTGCTGCAAATCAGGCACAGCAGGAATGATCCAAACTGGAAGCTCACACATGATGGGTGGGTACCCTAATTCCTATGTATTCTGGCCAGGTTAGGTGAGACACCTAGGCAGCCTGCCACCAGTCACGAGCCCTCTCCTCAGGGCACATTTAACACAGCACATCTCAGGCTCTCAAGGGTAGCCCCACACCAGTGCTTTGGTAGCTACTCATAGCACAGCTGGGAAGACTTCCACGCCGTGCCGAACCTACCCAGCTGTGGGTGTCAGGCCAGTAGTGCCAAGGCTGGGGGTTGTTAACCACTCTTAACGTAGCATCAGCTGCACAGGGATGTGGAGTCCAGGCTCTTCCCTTGCAAAAAACCCCAAAAGGCTGTGCCAGAGGTCAGCATTGAGACGAGGAGCACGCAACAGCATGACAGCCAGGCAGAGACCCAGTAAGCCATTGGGAGTGTAGATCTCCATGCTATTGTTTCAGCACTCATTTACATCCACCACTCCTACATCTCCTTCTCCTGCCCCCAGCCTGACCTGTTCTATCCATCCTCCTTATTCCCAAATAAAGCTTTTGCTTTAGGTTATTGTCACTACACACCACAGGAAAAGAGACTGCTACAGATGCAGGGGAAGCCTCAGTTAATTTATTGGGGGTTCTTATTTATTTTATGCTTCTTTATTTATTTCTATGAAGCCATAGCTCTTAGGAAGCTGCATTAAGTGTACCTCATCAGCAGAACTCAAGACATTTGGTCTGGAGCAATGATCTCCATGGCACATTTTTATGCCCACAGCTTTTCTGATCTGTGAAGCATCTGCTCTACAAATGCTCTTGTACAAGAGCCTGTACCTCACATACATTCTGCTAAGAGAGGGGAGAATCAAGTGTAAAGATAATTTTGCTTGTGGCAGAATGAAGGGGGCCACAGTAGTTAACCTTTGGGGTTAAAAAAAACCCAACAAAGAAAAAGATGAGAATATCAGACTTAGGCTGTTGGGAATCGCTGGCACAGATGAAGAGAAAGCAAGCAAAGAGCTGACAAAACAAGCAGAGGAGGCTCGGTATGAAACATCCACTGGTTTCAGCAGAGGTCTGAAGGGTTTGTGTTTGGAAGCTCAGGAGGAAATTCAGTAAAAAACCACACCATCAAGACAAAGCTGTCTTTCACACGTGGGGAAACTAGTGAGCCATTTCTTTGCTATCTGTATGTGCTCCTGAGGTCCCCTGGGTCACCTGGAGAAACCACGTTGAGTTCGAGTAGAACAGCTATCCTCAGACAAAGTCCTGGGAAGGATCTGCTGTCTACTCCTGATGTCTGTGGTGGTCATGACCAACACCTGAATTCATTTCCAGAGATCCCAGGGAGAAAGCTGTTGGTGAAATGGGTCTCGATTCAGGGATGTGTTCCCTCCTGTACTTCTCAATGTAAGGTTTAGCCACCTCCCACACCTGTGAAACAAGAGAGCAGAACAGCAGAGTCAGAGCCAAAACATCAAGGCACAAGCTTAGAGAACCTTGTAGGAAAGTTATAGGGATGGAGCTGAGAATTACAGACCTATGTGGACACCCTGTATGGAATCAGCAGAACCAGAGGAGCAGCCAGGGTGAGGTGCAGGGAAGAACGTCTGGATGGGACAGGGGGATGGGAAAAGATACAGCTCCAGGGGGGCAAGGGGAAAGGATCCAAGGCAAAAACATTGCGTCTTGCCCTGTTATCAGGTTAATGCTCTGCGTGCAATAGTTGGGAGAGGGTCACTGTCACTTGCTACAAAACCCAGCTGGCATGGACAGAGAAGGGAAGGGATAAGGGCTGGGGTGTAAGGAGACTGTTCTCCAGTCTCCTTTGTCTCTTGTCTTGTGAGGGCTGCAAGGCAAAAAAAACCCAAACCCAACAAAAAAAAAGGGGGATTTTCTGCTCCCATGTGCTTACTCTCCTCAATTCTTCTCTTACTTACATTTTACAAACAAATAAAGTAGATCCTATAGCTGTAAAAACACTTGGCCCAGGTGAGCACATTTCACCACTGCTGTTACCTCATCCACATCCCCCTCTTGCTTCCAGACCATGGCCAAGGGCCTCAAAGCCAGGGAACACTCACTGCCCCAGCAATGAGGATCACTGGAGAGACTGCTGATTGCTCTGGACATCTGTGAGGTGGTAGGACTCTGCCCTCAAATGATTCAAAGTTAGACTTATGTCTGGACCCCGCCAGATTGAATAATGTCAGTCATGTATTACACAGGGCAGGTTGAGGGACTGATTTCTAAATCTATTGCACTAAAATGAAGGACACCCAGATCTCAGAAAATCTAGTGGGTTTGCCTCAGGCAGAGGAGTGTTTTTAGCAAGGCCACCCAGTGAACCATGGAGGGGTATTTCCAAAGCAGAGCTGCATCATGCTCCTCTGGACAGCCCTACTGCACGTGCCTTCTGCTCCACAAGCAGCCTGTGAGCTGCTTCGATGTCTGGGGCCATGAAGCGATCCTTCATCCAAGGCCTGCAACGAGACACATTGCGAATATTGGCCAAATATTAACCACCACGGCTGGCAGCTGCTCGCTGGGGGGCAACCTTCAGGGGAGGTGTTTATCTGATCTTACCTCACAACGGAGCGCACAAGGTCATAGACCTTCTCCAGTGGGGTGGTTGTTCTCAGAGGGCGCAGGAATTCAATGCCCTGGCAAGCTGCAAGCAGCTCAATAGCCAGAACTAAAAAAAAAAATCACAACAACGAAAGGGTTTTGTTGATCAGAGGGCTGGAAGGGCCCTGTGAAGGCAGGCTGAGGGAGCTGGGCTTGTTTAGGCTGGAGAAGGCTCAGGGGAGACCTTATTGCAGCCTTCCAATACCTGAAGACAGCCTTCAGAAAAGCTGGAGAGGGACTGTTTATAAGGACATGGAGTGACAGGACAAGGGGTAGTGACTTTAAACTGAAAGAGGGTAGATTTGGATTAGATATTAAGAAGAAATTCTTTGCTGTGAGGGTGGTGAGGCCCTGGCCCAGGTTGCCCAGAGAAGCTGTGGCTGCCCCCTCCCTGGCAGTGTTCAAGGCCAGGTTAGATGAAGCTTTCACATAATCACAGAATGTTAGGGGTTAGAGGGGACCTTGAATGATCATCTAGTCCAACCTCCCCTGTCAGGGCAGGATCACCTAAATTAGGTCACACAGGAAAGCATCCAGGCGAGTTTTGAATGTCTCCAGAGAAGGAGACTTCACAAACTCTTTGGGCAGCCTGTCCCAGTGCTCTGTCACACTCACAGTGAAAAGGTTTCTCCTCATGTTCACATGGAATCTCATATGCTCCAGCTTGCACCCGTTGCCCCTTGTCCTGTCACTGGACATCACTGAGAAGAGCCTGGATCCATCCTCCTGACACTCACCCTTTATATATTTATGGATGTTAATAAGGTCACACCTCACTCCTTCAAACTAAAGAGATCCAGCTCCCTCAGCCTGTCCTCATAAGGAAGATTGTTTTGGGCTACCTGGGCTAGTGGAGGGTATCCCTGCCCATGGCAGGGTGCTGGGGCTAGATGGGCTTTGAGCTCCCTGCCAACACAAACCAGTCTGGGATTCTATCTTTACTTTTCAGCAGGTGCAGCTCAAGGCAAGGACTCCCTTATAAAGCTACCACTGCCATTTATCCTGGACAATATGACATTGTTTCAGGCAATGTGAGAAGATGGTGGATCTGTACATCCCAGAGAGGCAGCCCAGCAGCAGAACCACTTTATGGATGGTGCTGCGGGTAGTACCCAGCATTCTGGCCAGCAGGTTTTGGGTGCTCTCCCATACAGACCCTTCAGTGTGCTCCTTTAACACCAGGATCTTAAATCCATAAGAATCTCTTCCAGGATATCACAAGTACTTACATTAATTGCCATTAGAAAACTTCCTTGGGACTGAGGAGAAAGTGGCCTGAGCTGTAAAAGCAAGCTCTGCCTAGGAAGCTTGCAAGAGTCTGTGTGAAAGGACCAGTAAAATTACAGAGCTCTGGGAGAGAGTCTTCTGTCTGGAGAAGTTTGCACTGTGTCTGCCCACCTCATGCCCCATCATGATTAGCACTGGTTCCTCATTTTCATGAGCCAATTCACCCAGGGAACTGAGCAAACCAACTGGATCCAAGACATAGAGTTTCTCAGCACGTTACCCAAACACACTGGTTCTCAAACTAATTTCTCCAAGTCTTCAGAGCACTCCAATCAATCAATGTAAACAAATGAGAGCAATCTGCCCTTGTAAGAGAGAAAGTTTTGCCCAGTGTCCAGCAGTAAGCAGTTTTGTTTCACAAGAAATAGTGCTAGATTTACCCAGTTACTGCTAGAAACATCCAAATGCTCAAACTATGCATGTAATAGAATTATTTTTAGATACCTCTTTCAGATGCATTAACTCCTTTTTCTCTTAAAATATACCCATGAAGAATGGCAATAATATCTAATTCTGTACAGAAGGTCTGTCTTGTAATCAGCATTTTAATTTTACCTTGTTCCACGTGTTCAATAACTCTCAAAGCTTTCCGTGCAGCCCATCCTCCCATTGACACGTGATCCTCTGTAGCAGCACTAGTTGAGAGAGAATCCACAGAAGAGGGGTGGCACAAGGCTTTGTTCTCAGAAACTGCAAAAAGCCAGCACAATGCATGTAGGACAGAATGGACATGAGACAGCAGAAACAACGGCCAACCTGGAGCAAAGAGCCTGTCCACCCTCTCAAGTCCACCTATTGTTCCCCTTCTGAAAGCAAGCCAATGTTCTCCCTGGACTGAGGAATTTGTAATAAACATTTGAAAATTACCATTGCCTCTGAAGACAGTAACCAGTATAATTCTTTAGATGCAAATATTAACGGAATACAGGAAGGCTGCTCACTCCTTACCCATCTCTGGGGTTGGGTTGCTCTGCCCAAAGGCCTGACAGACATTGAAGAAAAAGAGCAGACAACATAACTAAAATACAAGCCTGGTCTTGCCCATTACTTTATTCAGTTTTGGGCCCCTCACTACAAGAAAGACATGAAGGCCCTGGAGCATGTCCAGAGAAGGGCAACCAGGCTGGTGAAGGGTCTGGAACACAAGTCTTACAAGGAACAGCTGAGAGAACTGGGGCTGTTTAGCCTGGAGAAGAGAAGGCTCAGAGGAGACCTTACTGCTCTCTACAACTACCTGAAAGGAGGTTGTGGCGAGCTGGGGTCTGCCTCTTCTTGCAGATAAGTAGCAATACGACAGGAGGGAATAGCTGCAAGTTGTGCCAGGGGAGGTTTGGGTTAGAAATGAGGAGAAATTCCTTCTTAGTAAGAGTGATTGGGCACTGGAACAGGTTGCCCAAGGAGGTGGTGGAGTCACCGTCCCTCAGGGTGTTCAAGCAAAGACTGGGTGAGGTACTTCGGGACATGGTTTAGTTAGTAATATAGGTGATAGGGGGATGGGTGGACTAGATGATCTTGGAGGTCTTTTCCAACCTTAATGATCCTGTGATTACTCCAAGGCAATTCTTTGTAAAGAGAATCATCTCAGTTTCTTTTCGGTCACAGATGCTGCCCCTCACCTGGTTTCAAGAGGAAAAGTAGGGATCAGCATCTGGTCTCTTCTCCTTGGAGGGGAGGCACTTGCAGAACATGCTCCAGGGAGATGCAGGAGTGAGGTACAAATCCTCTCCCACTCTCCTTGCCTTGCTAAGAGGCTGCCCATTGCCTCTTAGCCCATGCACACCCCAGGGGTGGGAGTGTTCAGGCTTGGAAAGCCAGGTGTGAGACGTGGAGTTAAGTCTCTCAAGTGGCACTGAAAAGCAAGTGGAATTTGGCTGCTGTGGGCAACAATCTGAGGTTGGGAATTGCTCTTTAGGAGAGAATAAAGGAAGTCTGCATTCACAGTGCTCTGACTGCATGCAGACCTTTTCTTTCTGAAGCCCAGCAGGACGCTGCGTAATGCCCTCAACAAATTAGGGGCTTCAGAAAAGCAACAAGTGCAACAGAGAGGTGGTGACACCAATTGCAAATAGGCTGGAGTGACACAGTCCTGGGCCAAAGCCCAGCTGGCACATTCGGGCAGGCAACAGCAGGTCCTAGAGAGGCTGCGTGTGGCTTCTGCAAACAGTTTGGTCTGGCAGGTACCATGCTACCAGGGAGGGAGGGAGAGATGCATTCAGCAGCATTGCAAAACATCTGCAAGTTTGTTTCAGCTTTATCTGTTAACCCTGGGAGTGAGCAATGCTGGCTGGTACACAAACACCTCAGAAACTGGCAGATTGACTTTAAAATATCAGTAATATCGTGTTAAAAAAAGAAAAAGAAAAAATAAAAAGAGCTCAGGCTTCAGTTTTAGATAAATTCCTAGATATTTTGACCAAAGAAAGATGGTTTTAACCCATGGACTGCTGGTGTCAGTGCAGTGATGAGTTAGGAGGCAGGGCTGTTGTTTTCAGTCCCCGAAGCAGAGACCTGGAACATCCCAGAGTCTCTCTTGAGGTTGCAGCAGTGAACTGTGAAACGTGAAGCCAAGTAACAGCTGAGGCCTGGAGCCATCCTAAGCCCTGCCCATCAGAAAGGAAAAGTTTCCAGAGTACTTCAGCTCCTTTTCTAGCCTCGCTTCCATAAAAGGCTTCTGGGCAGGGTTCCTTTATTACATCCATTTGGGTTTTTTTTTCCCCTGCTGGCTGTTTATCTACACATTTATCTGACATCCTCCATTCCTCTGTCTGTTTGCATCTCTTATAACTTACCCTTCCCTCTCAGCATGTTTATGTTGGCTCGCGTGTCCCTGAACCTATGACCTGTAATACCCCAGCAGCCAGCAGGCTTCTCGTTGCCTTAGTCACGAGTTTTAGAGGAAAAATATTACTAATGCTTATTTGTAGCATGCTCATCTGATAACCAGCCCTGGGAACTCCAGTCTCCTGAGGACTACAGAGTCTCATATCAATGGCCATCAAATGCAGACACCAAGTAGTGCTAAGGGTATCAGGCCCAGCTTTGAGATGCGTGGTGTCCCCGTGAGTGAGAAACAAGAGGTATCCCCTGCTCACAGACCATAACTTGTCAAGCAGAGGTTCTAGGTTCAGCAGAGTGGCTCAGACAGATGTATGTTTGTTACCTGCAGTGTTTGCTGTTCATCACAGCCCTGTCTGAGCTGATTTGCAGGCTCCTGGATGCAGCGCTGTCACTGTTTTCAACCAGAGCTCTAGTGTTGGTGACTGTAAATCAGAGTGCTGCCTGCCAGTCCCATAAAGACACAAGCAGGCAAACATTCCCACCAAAGTCCACCTAAGGGTTTGCATGCTCAGAGCGCTAAACATGCCCATGGATCAGTGCAGAATAAAGAATCCTGAGCTGAAATAATGGCAACTGCATGCAGCCCTCAAACTTTGCACCCAGACAGCACAAAGCACATGAGAATCAGAGAATCACTAGGTTGGAAAAGACCTTTAAGAACATTGAGTCCAACTGTTCCTGTCCTACGCTAAACCATATCCCTAAGTACCTCATATACCTGCCTTTAAACACATCCAGGGAAGGTGACTCAACCTCCTCCCTGGGCAGCCTGTTCCAGGCCCCAACAACTCTTTCAGGGAAGAATTTTTTCCCAACATCTAAGCTGACCCTACCCTGGCACAGCGTAGTGCCATTTCCCCTTGTCCTATCTCCTGTCACCTGGCTGAAGAGACCATTGCCCACCTCTCTACAACCTCCGTTCAGGTAGTTGTAGGTGGTGATAAGGTCTCCCCTCAGCCTCCTCTTCTCCAGGCTAAACATCCCCAGCTCCCTCAGCCGCTCCTCAAATGATTTGCCCTCCAGCCCCTTCCCCAGCCTGGTTGCCCTTCTCTGGACTTGTTCAAGGACCTCAATGTCCTTCTTATGGTGAGGAGACCAGAACTGGACACAGCACTCCAGGTGCAGCATGGAGAAGAGACATAACACGAGAGTGAGATCCCCTTTGTATCTACTATCATCTTACAACTGCCTTGATGGAAACTGGTCCTTCTAGCTTGCCCTCTTGATGATATCACTCAAGCACTCACCCAGGGCAGCTGCAGTGCAGTGTGCAATCATGAAGCCAGAGTTCAGACCTCCTTCAGTGACTAAAAACGCAGGCAGCTCACTGAGCGAGGGGTTGCAGAGCCTCTCAATTCTTCTTTCACTAATTGCAGCCAGTTCATGCACACCGATTGCCAGATAGTCTAAAGCCTACAAAGAGAGGCCTCATTAAACCAGATGTCAAAAACAAAGACACAAAATACCAAACCAGAAACTATTTTTTTCCCTTTTCTCCAAATGCTTAATTACCTTTGCAGGATATTCACCGTGAAAATTCCCTCCAGAAATGGTCTCTGCTCTTTCAGCAAACACCATCTTTAAGGATAAGTTAAGGCACAAACATAAGCAAAATACAGTTTCCAAGACAGATATCTGTCAGTAATCAGAATATCTTAACTGAAGGAATGTTTGTGCTAAGAGGCTTCTGTTTGCAGGCACATTATATCACGTCTGTGTGGTCACTTCTCAGAAAAGGAAGACCCAATCTCAGTTCTACTTTTTTCAAATGGATTGCATGAAATTAGGTCTTGAATCAGGGGTGGGGAGTGGTGCCAAAACCCACATGTGTTCAGACACTAGCATTGTTTCTCAGTTCCTCAATAGATTCTCTCCAGGGCAGATACAAATTTAGACAGGTTACAAGCAGTAATGTCTATCAGCTTTGGATTATACTGCCCAAGGGCATGAGCCTTGCCCAGCTCCAGCATACAGAGTTTACCAGGCTGAGCCACGATGAAGCTTACCAGCCACATCACTCTATAGTGTGGGTTTCACTCACTTGATGGAAGCCAACTTATGACTTTTTTTGAATATAATTATATAGAAGAAAAGGATAGAAAAGGCCAAGAAGACATTGACATAGAAATAAAGTGATCAAAAAGATACAGGATTGTCTGTGGCACTATTGATTTCAGTCGTCATGATGTCCTTCACAAAAGCAATTGTATCATTTACGACTCCGTGGACCTAGAACAAAAGACATTAGCACCTGAACTTAGTATTGACACTTGAACCAATCCTTAGGATGCTGACTGAGCTGCAGACACCCTCATTCCCATCATCCCAGTCTCTACATCCACATGTAAAGGTGGTCTTGCATTTGCTCTTAAAATCAGGAGCATCACTGTGACACTGCCCATCCTAGACACCCAAAAGATTTTATTTTCTACTATGACATTATTGCTAAAAGAGTAATCTGAATATGTACTGCTTTACTTGTTTGCATTGGTTTACCCTGAAGAGAAGATAAAGATACTTATTCAGTGGCAGAAGCGTTATTAGGAGAGAAGTAACCTTACAAAGTCTCCCACCCTGAAAACAAAACCTCTCATTAATTAACTTTTATTAATTCCACTGATTTAGCAGCTTTGCTCATGTGAAACTCACAGAGTTGAGCTCTTCCAGTATGTTAGAGACAGGACAGGTAGATGAACAGCTTAGCACTCTGCTTCTGGAGATACCCTTCCCTAGCACACACTCTTTGCATCAATGCAGAATAAATGCCCTACAAGAGCTGCAAGAGCATAAACCAGCACCTTTGCCCTGCCTCTGACACTCAGCCTCTTTCAGATCTAAACACAGCTTTGTTAGGCACTGCCTGATGGGTGTGTGCATAGCATCAGTGAACTACATGTCTTTGTTAACCCTAACTTGGAGTGAGGGAGAAGTGAAACACACAGAATCACAAGGTTGGAAAAGACTTTTAAGATCATCAAGTCCAACCATTCCTGTCCTACGCTAAACCACATCCCTAAGTACCTCATCTACCTGTCACATCCAGGGATGGTGACTCAACCCCCTCCCTGGGCAGCCTGTTCCAGGCCCTGACAACTCTTTCAGGGAAGAATTTATTCCTAACATCTAAGCTGACCCTGCCCTGGCACAGCTTAGTGCCATTTCCCCTTGTCCTATATCTCCTGTCACCTGGCTGAAGAGACCATCGCCCACCTCTCTACAACCTCCTTTCAGGTAGTTGTAGGTGGTGATAAGGTCTCCCCTCAGCCTCCTCTTCTCCAGGCTAAACATCCCCACCTCCCTCAGCCGTTCTTCCTATGATTTGCCCCACAGCCCCTTCACCAGCCTGGTTGCCCTTCCCTGGACTCTCTCGAGGACCTCAATGTCCTTCTTATGGTCAGAAGCCCAAAACTGGACACAGCACTCGAGCTGCAGCCTCACCAATGCCGAGTACAGGGGCACAATCACCTCCCTAGACCTACCGGCCTCACTAATTTTGACACAAGCCAGAATACCATTGGCCTTCCGGGCCGCCTGGGCACACTGCTGGCTCATACTCAGTTGGCTTCCTCTGATGGAGTCAGACAGTGCATAGTTGACAGTATTTCTGATGTGGGAACTTCATTTACCTAGAGCTCTGAAAGGAAACAAAAGCCAGTTTTTACCTGCGGGCAGCAGCGCATCGTGTACGCATCCTGAACGCGGTCACAGAATCTGTGGCTCTCTAGAAAGAACAAGGGAAGAAAAACCCAAATACTCCTCACACAAAAGCACATGGGCTACTGCTGAAAGACCCAGGGGGCCTGTGTCACCTGAAAGGGCGAAGGCTAAGATTGTTCACCTGCTATTTCTGATGGATGATGGTCAGAATCCAGAAGGGACCTGAACCGAAACGCCACTTCAGCCTGCCCTCGATGCGGGCGCACCGCGTGGATATCTGGTAGGACAAGTCAGACTGATGTGTTTTGCTTCTCTGGTCTACAGCCGTTCAGCAAACACAGGAAAGGTCCAATACCCACCTGTGTCAAAGGCCCTTGTTGTACCCTTCAAGACTTCAAGTGTGAGGGCAGCGATTATGTCAGCTTGTCTCGCGATAGCACCGGCTCTCTCAACCGCCTCGCACCCCAGCGAGGTGATCATTTGTGTCCCGTTGATGAGAGCCAGACCCTTCAAAGAGAGAGCAGATGTTAAGCAAGTTCACTGTGGCTAGTCCATATGCTCTGGTAATTCTCCAACTCTGGGATAATTCTCCTTCTCATGGGAATGCCTTAAAGACCACTGCTCAGCTTCCTGGATTGTCCTGAAATCATAAAATGCACAGCTTGGCTGGGCATCTTTGCTATGTAAATTGTCAATGGTGATGATCCTACTAAGTCATTATAGACACCTTGGAGTTCCAGTAGTTCCATCAAGAGGTTTATTTCATGTTATTTCAAGCTTAAGTAAGAAAATACAGGAAATCTGTATTCTTTTCCAGTTCTTTGGAAGCGGAATGATATTTTTATTCATTTCTTTTTGAGTTATTAAAGTAGTTCTGAGTGGGGGGGAGGGGGAATGCAAAAAAGTCATAATAAGGGAGTGAATTAAAACAGCATTAGAAGTTATAACTGCTTTAAAAGATTTGTTGAGTTCAGTTAAAACTAAATTCATATTGTTCTAAAAAATCCATGGGAGCCTTCCATTTGCCTTTAGGAGAAACTGGATTTGATTTCTTGCTCCTGATGCTGTTTTACAGCAACTAAGGCCCCTTACTGGATTGCTTCCACGGCCCTCAAATCTGTTGTGTGCCCATATAAACTTTAGTACTTGGAGTGAGATTAATCTCACCAAGTTTTAATGATCTAGAAGTCAGATACCTGCTTCAAGTCAGTCATCTGAGTCCCTGTTATAGTCAAAGGGCAGAAGCCCTTGAGATGGCTTCTTAGACAGCTGTTTCAGGATCATGTAAAGTGTTTTCTGAAGATGCCCCTCTCTTTCCACCAACCACAGAGCCAATGTAAACATCAAGCTTGGGTCTGTCATGTCAAGTCAAGAGAGGTGAATCCCACTCCTGACAATACTTCATTAATATTTCTCTGGAGCTTGATTTAAAATGACAATTAATGTCAGGCTTAAATTGTTAAATATAAAGCAACCATTGATTGGCTATGCTTGCTTTTTCATCACCTGGCATCATTATACTTTATTACCTCTTTTGGTTTCAGGGTAATTGGTTTCAGACCATGAGCTTCCAGGACCTGGAAAGGAGTTTAATGAAAAGGTAATTAATGAAAAATATTCTTTAGGTAATTCAACCACCAAAACCTTTAAATCTTAAATGTTTTAATAAATAAAAATCTTAACAAAATCCTTTAGTGAAGAGAGAAAAAGAGCTTTACATCAAAAACATTTCTGCTGGGCTAAATAAAGGACATCATTTTTGGGCTTCCAAACTAACACCTCATCTCCCAGTGTCAGTAAAAGAAGGTGACAGGAGCATGAGGCGAGATACTGTCACAGTCCATTAGTATCTACCACGTATTAGCTGATGGGAGAGAGTAATAGGAGAGAAGGATGGAAACCTCTTGAGAAGATAGTTCTGTCTCTGCCCTGCCTCACAGCAGGTTTGGCTTGGCATAAACTACTCCTTCATAAACGATTGATTCCCTAACCCTTCCTATAGAAAATCTTGTCAGGAAGAGCCCTACTCAGTTTTGTTCTGTACATCTCCACACCACAGGGCACTCACTCTTGTGGGAAAGGGAGGAAAGGTATAACCCTGATTCTGATTAGAGTCCTCTCAGCCTTTCCAGCTGAAGAGGTAATCTTGGAGGTGCACAACTGTAACTTCTGATCCCAAAGGTCCAGGGCACCCTGTTTCTGCCTCTCCCTGTGTATTTCTCAGTACTTCTCCAGCCTACAATGACAGTACAGCTACGAATTAATGGATAAACCTGGTGTTCAAACATTCATGGAGAGGAGTGATGGGTGTAGCAGAACAAACCACCACGAAAGACTCTGGTGGGGCCAGACTTGGAGATATTCAACATTAGATCAATCTGCTGATGTCTTAGTGACAGAATAGCAATTAATTAAAAATTAACTCCGTCATAAAGCTTCCATCTTGTGGAGGAGGAGGCTATAAAAGGTTCCCTGTAATACTAGTTACACTATCAAAAATGAAATGTCCAAACCTGTGTATTCACTTAAAGCCAGTATAAAAATCAGTAGAACTTTTACTGGTAAGTTCTTGCCTCCAAAAAATCTCCAGTTACTCACTGCATTTGAAGTTTTATTTTGAGAGGTCATTTTGGGGTTGTTGGAACAGTGTTGATGATCATGGAGCTGAAGATGTAGGAACAGTTCCTTCAAGGCTGATACCACATCCTGTCCCTCTCTCCAGGTCCTAACCCATGTCACAGCAGTACCTTGCATTGCAATGCTATGGCATGGTATTTTTTTAGGACTTAATAACACGCTGCATATTCATACCTACTACAGTGACGTGTGGGTCAGCTATTTGATTCTCATGGATCCACCTTCCTCGAGGTAGAGGATGAGTTGCTAAGGGCAACCCAGTCCCAATTCAAACTGGTACAAGTAATCCAAAGATTTTTACCCCTTACTCATCTGAGCAAAAGCTCCGTTTCTCTCAAAGCTACAGGCAATTTGGCAAGTGAGTCAACAAGCAGGGAAAAAAAGCAATCAGCTGCATGAGTCTTACGTATTTAGCATCAGCCCAGCCACTCTTTGGGGACCACATCTTTCCCTCTCCAATTAATCCCAGAGCAAGATGAGAGAGGGGGGCCAAGTCACCACTGGCTCCAACCGTCCCTTTCTCAGGGATATAAGGCAGGCAGGATGCTAGAAAGAAAACAAAACCAGCTCCTGTTAAGAGCTTCCACTCGATACATTTTTCTACATGGTAATAGCCCCACCCCAAAATCCTGGTATCCCAAAAGATGGCGGCACATACAACAGGACAAAAGTTAGAGACTGGAGCCTTTTTTAGAAGAGCTTGAGCAGAGTCAGAGTCATGCTCTCAGCCAAGCTTAGTCTTGAACTAATTACTTGACCTTTCAGAGGCTCATTTCCAAAACCTTGACCTGTTGCATCCCTTTCTCTCAGCCTTTCCTGTCACTTCTGCTCACAGCCCATGTTCTCCAGCAGAAGAATGGTTTCTAGTCATAATATTCCACAGGTCCGGTCACAGCTGAGCTTTGGTCTCACAACTACCAAGTCAAACGACCAATATCCATAGCTCGACCCCTTGAGCTACACCCTGTAATAAAACAGTTAAAAGGAAAAGAACAGAAAAGGAGGAAGGGGGATTTTCTTTAAAGATCTTTTTACCATTAAAAGCTTCAATAACTTGCTGGAGGGTTTCTAGGGATATTCCGCTGTATCCTTTCGCTAGGACGTTGATCCTCAGTGCCAAGAGCATGCGGGATCTCTCTGGGCTCAAAGGCTTCCCCACGCCTGAAACAGGAACCCTGTTGGTCACTAACCCACTACCCAGGGTGGCAGAAAAGGGAAACATCAAGCAATTTCTTGTTACCTGCAGAATGGGAACGAACCAAGTTCACTTGGAGCTCCCTATGGAGGGGGAGAAAAAAAAAAAAGAAGTAAAAACCCAAATAAGCCTTGTCAGGTTTTATTTTGCACAAAAGAGAGAAATACTGAAGTAGCTCTCTCATCTATCCACAGAGTATAAATGTATGGGGTTCAACTCCTCTCTCCTCTTCCTTTCATGAAAAGAAAGGATGGAGAAAGCCACTCACACAGCTTACCTCAGCTTATTGTTTGGGATGACAGTCCTGGCAAACTTCCCAAACCCTGTGGTGATTCCATAAACAACTGCAAGAAAGGTCCACTGCTGGTTAAGGAGGGAATACGATAAAGCTTTCTAAGGAATTAATAGCTAGAGGTTGAATGATTTACCTGTCTGTTCCTTTACAATCCTTTCAATCACTTCTCGCGATTGATTGACTTTAGCTTCAGCTTCAGGTGTCAGCTACAACATAATTTAAATATAAGTTTATCTCTAATTATTTCAATTTAATCACAGAAAGATAAACAAAAAATTTTTAGCCAAAGTTGTTCAGCATCTTTACCTTTATCTTGTAGAGCCCCTTTCCTAAACTGACCAAGTCCTCCGTTGTTAAGCTGTTGCCATCTAAAGAAATATACTACACCAAAGAACCACAGTTTAGTTTGGGATGCTTACAAAGCTGCTTAGCAATCAGAACAGGAAAAAACATATACAGTCAAAGCTCAGCAATGCCAGGAAGCTCACTCACACTTATTTGTAAGACAGGAACTTGCTCACAAAAATAAAGATGTTATGACTTAGATTCCTAGACCCAGGCAATCTAACAGCCCCCTACTCTCAGGAATGCTCCAGTGGCTGAACTCTTAGCACGTTCTGGTGAACAGCAGGGTTTGCTACTGAGTTGTTAAAATCATTGGTAATTCTTACCTGTTCTGGTTCTCGGTACTTGCTGTATCTGAAAGTTCTGTGAAGGAAAATAAAGGGCAGATGGGATTTCACAGGATGCAACCATTCGATTGCAGCTGGCAAGGTGTTTTAAGAATGAAGGAATGCTAAAACTGCAAGGAAATGTAGGATGTTATAGATCTGGAATTATAAAAATGCAGACAAAATACTCAAAAAAGGATACAAATGAACTCCTTCTGGCTGAGATGGTATGAAATCTGGAGACATTATATCTCCTTCTATAACTAGAAGAAATAGGCAAATAAACATGAACAAGATTGACCTGTGTTGTACGTATAAATGAATTTGTTATTCATCACAGTACACACCAGTAAGAATTCCAGTTTGCAGTTATCAATCCCAAATATATTTGTATGCTGCCAGGAAAATAACAAGGGAAAATGCAGTTTATTCAAGGTACTCTAAAGGCAAAAGAGCTGCCTGACCCTTGGACATGGGGTCCCTATCCCACACAATCATATAGCGTATCACATACAAATTGTGCCTACAGAATCCTGCAGCTTCCCTGCCTTACCCAGTTCTGTATTTAAAAACTGAGGCAGCATTTAGTATTTTCTCATAAAAATCAGAGCCACTCTCTCAGAGACCACTTTAGACAAAGCAAGTCACAGTCTGCTGACTCAGATGCCAAGGGGGTCACTCCGCGACACGTTGCTTAAGGTTTTGCTTACCAACTTCAACAAACTCATTGTCCTCTAGAGCATCCTCCACCGTGTCATCGAGATCCAGCAAGCCAAGTCCTTTGCACCTCCGAATGTAGAATTTGACTTCTTCCACAGAGGCAAACCCCCCGTTGTCAGGCTTGTTTTTCACGTACCGCCTCACAGCTTCCTTCCCCAGCCACCCGATGGTGTTGGTGGGGTTTAGGCAGGGCACCGCCAGCCATTCTCCTCGCACGTGCACTGTGTACCTCGGCATGCTTCCTCTCCAAAACCCTCCCTTGACTGAGAAGGGCTGCAGGCTGCAGAAGCCTTACAGCTACCATGCGGCAGCCCAAAGAGCAAACTGGAGCCCGGTGTTGCAATCAGGTAAAGGCAAGAATCCACCCCCAAAACCCCCACCTTCGTAAATAAGTGACATCAATGTATCCAGCTGATTTCACCCAATCAGACCAATCCCAGGGAGCACACCCTTTCCATGGAAAGGCAAAAAACCCCCAAACCCTAACCCTACTACCACAGGATTTTTTTTCCCCCCCAAAGATCATGTCAGGAATACAGAACTGAAAATCTAGGAGCTGGAGTTTATATAGCAAAACTAGATAAATAAATCATAGAATCATAGAATGGCAAGGGTTGGAAGGGCCCCCAAGGATCATTGATTTCCAACCCCCCTGCCACAGGCAGGGCCACCAGCCTCAGGCCTGGATCTACACAAGGTTGCCCAGGGCCCCATCGAACCTGGCCTTGAACACCTCCAGGGATGGAGCATCCACCACCTCTCTGGGCAGCCTGTTACCCCAAAACTAGTAACAGGAAACATTTCTGAAACAAAGTTAAAGAGTTTCCATACAATTTGTCACTTGACCCAGAACCTGTTAACACCAGCCACCCTCTCCTCCTACCAGAGCCTAGCCCATGAGTACCTATTCCTTCAGCTGATGCTTTAGCAGGAACCTAACTAAATTTGGGGAGTGAATGAAAGGAACTGCTTATATGTCTAACCTGAAATATAGAAAAAAATATTTTCAGGAGTTATCACTCATCCAGATTAGCAGTAAGAAAAGAATGAGAAGCTCATTGGGTCCCAACACAAGAAAACCTGCAAGTTCTCTACAGATGAGGAAACTCAACTGGTTTGGCTCTGAAAAGCCTGTAGTTTGTGTCTGTTAACAACCAAGTGGCTCAAATTCCTAGAATTTAAGCTGATTTCCGAGCCTTAGTCACTCAGAAGTTTCTTCTATCCCTTTCATTTATGAGGTTAAAGTTGAATGGAAAAACGTGGGGTGCCTTACATCAATAAAATCCAAAAGGGTATGTTCATGCCTTGTTTTACATCAGAGCTGCTAGTGTGGAAAGACAGAATCGCCTGGTTAAGTATGTAGCTTAATTCACCTGAAAGCTCATACTGACCAGAACTCAGAACAGATTGAAAGACTCCCCTTGCCCATTCCATATGCCATTATCAAATTCAAGCCTTTAACCATGACCTAGATTCGCCACCTTCCTCCTCTGAAACAGCACCTTTTTCTTCCCCCCGTTGTTACTCCTCCACACGCAGCTGCCTCTGTGTCAACAGGCTTAATCGGCACTAACTCCTCATTTCCAGGAACAGCAGTTCTTCTCAAACTCACTTAAAAAGCCACCTTTAGATGGCAGCAGGCACAAGAGTTTCCCCTAAACCACCCGCTCCCGCGGAAGTACTGCAGCACTTGGAAGACACACGGCCCTCGGATGGCTCGTTATACTAGTGTAACGGGTAGAGCCCACGACTGGTTAAGAAAGGGAATATTAAAAAATTCAAATGGGGGGAAAAGACTTTAGGGTTTAGTCCCCCCTTTCAATAATTCTAAGTTTTGAAAATATATAGTGTATTGAAACAATTCGAGTTACTGACAGGACAGCAAGATGCTATATCTAAAGCTTGGCTAAAAGCCCAGGTTTGCTAAACACAAGGAAACAATGAAGTATTTCAGACAACTGTTGGAGCACAGCATAGGATCCAGTAGGAATAACCAAGTAAACCCCTCACACTGGATCACCGTTAAGAATTGACCAATGCAACGGAGCCATGAAATTCTGTTCCACCAGAATGCTGAGACCCACTTAGGTCTTCACAGTTCTCCTGGACCCGTGAGAAGAATTTCTCCCCAAAGAAAAGTAGATGAAATAAAAACTCTAACTTCAAAACTTCCCATACAGATCACTACACACAGACAAGCAGACAACAAAAAGGTTTATTTTTAGTCTCCATATTCTTGGAAGTTTCAACTACGTTGCTATGAAAAAGCTGTGCACAAAGAGCCACACCATCCACCCACCAATCCCATTTTCCACGGTTTTGAATTCCATGATTGACAAAATGACTACATTTCACATCAGCCCTTTTTTCTTTTTTTTTCATGTTCTAAAAACTGCTGGTTACAAAACCATTCTCTCAACTCCAGAGATGTAGCAATTTGGCTGTTTCACTTAGGGGGAGGGGGTGCAAAATAGAAAGTACTGAACTTGATTGAGAAAGTTCATTTGAAGCTAAATTAGTACCAAAGCAGCAGTGTGTCACGGCATAGTCAAGCAGGTGTCTCAGCAGTTTGTGGAGCCAGTCTCTTCTTTTGGAGACAGGAAAGTATCAAGGAAATGAATACATCTGTCACTGATTCTGTTGCAGATCTTTGCCCACAAGCATTGAAGTGACGGGGTGCATAGAGGCTCTATGCTCCAGAAACGTCTTGACAGCCAGATCTCGGCACTTGTCAAAATTGTAAAGGTCCCTGGAAAAGAAAAAAAGAAGAAAAAAACCAAGATAAACAAGCACAAAATCTATGAAAATAGGACAGTGGGGATTTTCTGGAGGTTTTATTTTGCCCATGAAAGCTTCACATGAAAGTACATGGTGGAAAACTGATCTTCCTTCTATTAAAAAAAGTCAGCAAGTGGAAAGCGACTCTGATGAGCCTGTTCACAGCATACAGAAAATTCTGTATGACATCACTTCAAAGCAGGACATAAAGACATGTACAAGCTCAAGTGTTACACATTCCATTACACCAAAACTGCCAGCAGCACCAGCTCTTACAATTTGGAGGTTACTTCTACCTGAACAAGGGTCGAGTAAACTTCATCCTGCCCTGATCTGTTGCCATTTTCAGAGCCAGAGGAATAGCTTCTTCCCACCTGGACTTGATGCAGAGGCGCAGCCACCTAGAAACAAAACAGGAACAACAAATTTAACTCAAATTGCACATTTTCTCTGCAGTGGTTATGCTTCTGTTCCCATAAACACTCTGGGCAGGGATATGTCATCATGGAAATGAGGTTCTAGCTAAGTTCAACATAAAATATTTAGTGTCTGATTAGCAGAAGTGGACTTTTCTGTAAAATATTAATTTTTAAAAACCTATTTCAAAGTTTTTTCAAAGTGGTCTGATTTATTTCCTGCCCCTATGTATTTCTTCTGCATTACAGTAGCATCCTGTTGCATCACTCAGAATGACAGCTGAATTCACATTTGACCAAGTGAATAAAAAAACCAACCAAACAACAAATCCCCCAAATAAAAAGGCACTGGGAACTGGCAAATGCTTGCTTTATTTTAAAAATAAGAAGAAATAGATCTTTTTAGAAGAAGTAGAAACTAAACTATGTGTTAGTTAAGGCAGAATAGCCATCACTATTGCAACTGTAGCCAAGTATGTAACAGCAGCAAAAACACGCAATACTTAAAGATACTTGTAAAGATTATTCATATCCTCAACACCACCCATTTTTAACTAAATGACAATGTGTAGATACAAAATATAAGAAATTAGGATGCCATAAGAATCAAGCCATTAAGCTGGAAGCATTTCCTACTTGCTTAGGAACTTCCTATGTTATTTACCTTTTTTTTTAATGATGAGCCAAAAGCTTTGCAATAGATTTGATTAGAATGTGACAAAGCCATTTCCAAGCTGCACTAAAAAAAACCCACTGGCACATCAGCTGAACCACTGATTAGGCAAGTCCAGAAGATCTGTTCCTGACTAAATTTTTTTGAAAGATTTCTTGGCCATGTTTGAGTCAGAGACTTGGGATTGTATTATCCAATACCACTCCCAAAGTAGAAGTTATCAGGTCATCAGGCACCCTCAAAGTAGAAGTTACCAGGTTCCTTTGCATGAGAGGAAAATAAAGCACATCTAATCTACTGTTCACTGCCAGTTCTTCTACTAGACTATATTTACCCAATTCCTAAGTAAGAGAATACCACTCTAGTAAGCATGTTTGCACATGCACTTACAAAATCCTCACCCAAATCCCTGTGCCAGTCATACACATCAGCATGTCTCAAACTGCTTAGGAAGTGGGACAGTTTGTTTTACAAAAGCATTTAAGATTAGAAAAATGTTCATATTCTAACAAACCTGAATCTTATTTCAGAGTTGTATATGGCATTGAAGTCATAGACTTGCTGCATTCGCTGGACATGTGACAGTGGAAGAGGAGCCTGAGAAAGGAGACATTGTATAGTCAGGAAGAGCCAGAGGCAGCTTCAAGCCACATACTTTGGAAATAAACAGGTTGATTCAAGAAGATTGATGCTACAAAGGAATTAAAAGCTTACCATGACAAATATTTGTATTTGTTTCTTTCACCTTCTCAGAGTATTAGGGAAGGGGAAATGAACAAATGTTAGTAAATTTCCACAGCCAGTACTACAGAAACATTCAAATCTTGAAGTATTTTAATGCCATTTTGTTTATAGCTTATTTCATATAACATCAAATACAGACAGACTCTAGCACCTTGGCAGTTTTGTTTTTACCTCTCAATCCAAAATACTCTCCATGTTATTCATTAGCTGAAGAGCCAGACATCATCAGGGAGGCTGAAGGTTTTAGTAACCATGGATGTTGAGAGAGGGCTATTTTAGCAAAACTAAGAAGAAAACCAGGTAACAATTCCAAAGCACCTTTGGGATTCTGTGCCTGCTTTAGTGGTATCAGAGTGAAGTTACCCCAGACGTGCATTTACCTCCAGAAGCAACAGTGCAAGGAACTCAATCAACTGATGAGATGACATTTCCTTCAAGTCTGCTGAGCTGAACGAGCCCAAATCACTCTCTTTTGCCTAAAAGGGGAATGATTACTTAAGTTTTTCATGGGTATTTCAAACTAGAAGTGCAAGTTTTTGTTTGGACATTTGCATTTACTATGAGCCAGACCACATAAAAAAGAAACTGATTTGTATTTGTGTAGGATGTTACAAGAAGGGAAAGGAAGAGACTTAAGCTACTGGCTGATGTTGGTATTCTTCACTTGAATTTTCACTTGTTTTCCCTCCACTGATCTTATAATGTCTAGAGTCTTTCTGTTAAGTGAAATATCAAATACTTTTTCTGTAACACATAACACTGAGAAGAGCAATAAAGATTACAAGTACAGTGAGAAGCCCCAGAGCTAACAACATAAAAAGTGAGCTTCTCTTCTAATTACCTAATAGTTGTATGAATTTTACAGTTAAATTTATGAGACAATTGTATGGCATCAGTTCCTTGTTAGAATTTATGTATTTCAGATTTGATGAGAAATGCATACTAGCACCAGTATAATGTAAGGAATTATTGCTAATACAAGATAATCAGTAATGTGAAGATGCTTTGGCATTATTTTTAAACCAGGCCATAACATCAGGGTTTGAAAAAGGATACTCTCAGTTTGGTCACTACATACATACAACAAAAAAAATGATTGTGTGCCTTGCTAAAATACATACAGCACTTCATGTACAGAAACCACAGCAAATCCACAGACTTTATGATTAAAGGTTAGTCTACGAGATGCAAAATCCCCTGCAGCTGTACTATCACCATAAATAGGTTCTTTCTCAGCAAACAATAGATTTCAGAGGAGAACAGCTCACTTTGTATACAGAGAACTAGCTTTTCAAGATACAGATGCCTCAGTGATCTTTACTCACTTTGATCCATCGTTGGCTCAAGGCAACACAAGCATTAGCTAGTGTCATATCATACCTGTCAAATATTAAAAACAAAGGATCACACTTTGGAAACACAAAACCCTTCTTGTAATATTTTTTATGAGAATGCTTAGAAATGATTTTCAAATGGCTCCACATTTCTTCATTGCAGGCTCCAACTCAATATTGCTACACAATTTAGAAGAGATCTCTAACAATGAAATATATCTCAGTTTTAGTTAGCAGCACCTTGTGCACAGGTGATGCTATCCCTTGAACCCATGCACTCCTAAAATGCTCAGTTCTGAGCATTTCCATGCTTGTTGAACATTTACATGTTCATTAGAGCTGATGGCTGAGAAGAGCAAACCAGCAGAAAAAAACCCCAAACTTTCAAAACAAAATGAATTTCCATGAGAATAAAGACTTGGAAGATATTGACAGTGACAATTTTTCCTCCTATATACAGATATATCAATTTCTATATAGTACTAGGACATTTTTTAATGAAATGTCTGCATAAGAGTTTCACCCTGTTAACAAACTGCTTTATGACCATTTGGATATTCACATGCAATCTAAAGGAGGAAGGTATGAACTATTAAAGAATACAGCTTACGTAGGCTTTGCTGGTGGCATTCCTGGAGCATAAAACCATGAGTTCCAGTCAACTTTATCAAGAATGTCTACCTATAAAGCAACATAAATTCTTAATTGAAATTTAAGTGTCATTTTTAGAGAAAAGCATACCCTACAGAAACTAGTTCCAATCCCTCCAACTACCCTGGAGAATCCTATACAGATTACTTCAAAACAAAACATTCCTTTCTGGGGGTGGGTGGGAATAAATTAAACAAGAAAAAAAAGAAGAAAAAAAACCCAAAAAAAACAAAAAAAAGAAAAAAGAAGGAAAAAAAGATAAAAGAAAAAAAAAGAAAAAGAAAAGAAAAAAAAAAAAGAAAGAGAAAGACAAAGAAGTGGTCCTTAAGGAAGGTAATTCTTGAGCTATACCATAGTTTCACATAATAGAAATGTTACCAGCAATTAGTTTTAAATAGTACCCCACCTTATCTTTGAAGTAAGAGTATAAGAACTTCTTCCAGTCCTCTGTTGCTATGCTCTTATAAGCAAACTCCTGAATGTAAGCCTTCAAGAAACCCATGAAGACATCTAAGAGTTAAAAAACAAAGTGTTTCAGTGTAAGTTAAAGCGGTAAACAACTATATATAAAGTCATAGTAACACTTACCTGGTCCTCCAAGAAGTTGCTCAAGGTAAAAAAGCAAAGCAAAGCCTTTCTCATAGGGAACAGATGAATAGGCATCATCAGGATCTACTTCTTTCAGATTAGGGACGAGGTTAGTTACAGGATTTTTATCTCCCAGAGTATTTATCTGTGACAAAGACACAAGACAATAGTCATCTACACAAAACCAGCACACTTGCAAATCACTAGTAATGTAAAGGCATAATCCAAACAAAGCGAAGATGGACTCATTTCAAAGCATTCTTTCTCATTCCTCTTCCTGAAGTTCTGAATTGGCACAGGTATTTTTCCCCCCTTTTGTTTTACCAGCATCTGATCCTGTATCAAAGGCATTAGGATAGATCACACTGTGCTCCAGCTGTCTCAAAGCAGACAATTACTGCCATCATCTATCATAACCACAAGCACCTAATACACTCTCCATACTTAGCACCTGCTTAACAAGCTACTATTTAAACTACTTGATTTAAATGGTTGGCATAAAGAATAAAATACAACAAGGAAATATTCTCAGTAAGCCAGGTAAACTGCAATGCCAAATTGAATGAGAGGGCTGCACATGCCACAGGCCAGAAATCTGAAGACTAAAGTTTAACTATGCTACTTAAACACAAAACCAAACAACCCTCCTAGACAGTTAACAGATTAGGAACATGCTCAATTATAATGCAGGACACAGGAAAAAGAAATCAGTTGCTTGCATGAGGCACTGGAAATTCGGATGGTCAATGCTTGCAGACCATTTTGTCAGCCAGCACGCTGACATGTAACTTTGCAATTTAGCCATCCCCAGATCAACCAAGAGAGTCCATAAAGATGTTCATCCTTACAGAGCACCTAAAGCAGTTCCAAAAGTTTTATCTGATCTGAGCATATTAATCTGTTACCGTGGGAACAGATGGAATCAAAGTTGTTCACCCTCTAATAAGAAAGCATTAGGAAAGCTGAATAGACAAGTCTTATTTGTGGGAAACACTTGAAATCAGCTTTATTTTACTTCAGTATATGCTTAATCATAAAGCTACCATAGCTTGAAAAGTATTTACCGTGTTCTGCAGCTCCCTCCACCCTCCTAGGGCTTTAAAGTGCCTGAACTGCTCACCAAACAACCGACCACCGATCCTCCGCTCCAGGTACACAGTATGTCCCTCATTCAGCCTGGAAATGCATGGATAAAGTCAGCACTGGTAGGAAGGCAGAATTAATTTTGTTGGTCTCTGTTTACAGATTAATTTTTAAAAAATGGTTGGCATGTCATTGCACATCACACCTACCAGAAATGCTCCCATGTTTTGTTTGTTACCAAGTTTCCTGTCCAGCTGTGAGAGATTTCATGAGCAATGACCTAAAACACAGAAAACAATGACATATCTACTATTTAAACTCCTCTGGAAAATGACCATCAAATCCCAATAGAATGGAAAAAATCCTAACAGGATCTTGTTTACTGCACTACACTCCCAAAGCCAGTTGCCATTCAGAGTTCTGTAAACCTATCCATATCTATTTTATTTAGGGGACTAATACTACCCTACCAAACATCGTCCAGAAATAATTTTTTATGTCCAGTCTACAAGTCATAGAGCCACTCCTCTGGTAGCACGGTGCAGGTACTCGCAGGTGAAATCACACCTACAAATACTAGATTCATGCCAAGTGATGGACTAGCACTACTCTCCCACTTGAGCAATTTTTGCAGCGCTGGGATGTTCTAAAACATCAAACAGGAAGAAAACAGTCACCCCTAGAAGGATAGCACCTGCCCTACAAAGAGAGGCTGAGGGAGCTGGGCTTGTTCAGCCTGGAGAAGAGAAGGCTGTGGGGGGACCTCACTGCAGCCTTCCAGTACCTGAAGGGAGCATACAAACAGGAGGGGAATCAGCTTTTTAAAAGGGCAGATAATGGCAGGACAAGGGGCAATGGATTAAAGCTGAAGGAGGGAAGGTTTAGATTGAATATTAGGGGGAATTTTTTTACAGAAAGAGTGGTGAGGTGCTGGAACAGGCTGCCCAGAGAGGTGGTGGATGCCCCATCCCTGGAAGTGTTCAAGGCCAGGTTGGATGGGGCCCTGGGCAACCTTGTATAGACCCGGGCCTGAGGTTGGTGGCCCTGCCTGTGGCAGAGGGGTTGGAGCTTTATGATCCTTGGGGTCCCTTCCAACCCTTGCCATTCTATGATTCTATGATAACGATGCATGATATATTAAAAAGCATCCATGTGAAGTATTTCAGTACTCTTGAGATAAGACAGATGTGTTTTAGCGAGATAAAACAGCACCCACAGCACTGAACTTCCCAGAAACACCCTCACAGAATTTACTCAAATCATAGCCATTATTTCCACTTTGAAAGCACACTGTGTGAGCTCGAGTGCACAGGCACGCACATCGAGGAAGAAGGTCCCTACAAACGACTTTGATGAGATAATTCAGTTGTGTTTTTTATACATATCTATACACAGGTCAGGAAAAGAGGTACTGAGCAGCTAACTTCAGGCAGCCCCCATGCATAAGGGCCCCCATGTTATTTACACCTGTTTATTATACAAAATAGTTATTCTCCAGTTTCTAGAGTTTACTTAGAACTAAAGCTCACTTTGTAAGATTTCCTGAGTTATTGCCTTAACTTTTAATTACCCCAATGAAAAAGGGACCAAGCTTTCAGGTATCTATTAAAAACGAAGTTAAGATACCACCTCAAGTGCTATTCTACTTGAAGACAGTAACTTATTTTGCACTTACATTTGACAGAGATCGATCACCTGCCTAAAAAAGGGAAGAAAAAAGGAAAAAAAAGGCAGTTGTCAGTTCAAGGAAACCCCAAAAGGCAGTTCAAGCAAACCTCAAAATACACCACTTAATGCACTGTTAAGTATGATCCCTAACTCCAAAGTGGGCAGGAACATTTACAAATCTTTCTGGGGGGAGATTAATCCACAAACGAATTAATATCCACCATTTGATGGATAAGCAGGTCCTAAGCAGAAGCTTAATTTTATCAGTGTTACACTTACCAATAGTGTTGGAGTCACAAAAGTAAGACAAGGATTCTCCATACCACCGTAAGGAAAAGAAGGTGGTAAGACTAACAAATCATACTGTCCCCATACGTAGGGTCCTGCTAGATCTTCTGCTGTTTTCAACATAGCTTCAGTCTGAAAAAACAATTCACATTAGTTTCCAACAAACACCAAACAAAAAATAAGCTATGGATCTCACACTTCATTCTCTTTCACCTTGACATATCCCATGTGCAAAACGACTACAAGACTGTATCAGTACTTATTTTCTGTGGTAGTTTTGTGTTGCCATAGAACAGGAGAATTTTTTGGGCTGGGAGGTAGAGAAAGGAGGGCTACAGATGAACACAGCACCGTGCCTTTTCCAGCACTATGTGAAACAGGTAGTTTACAGAACATTTTTGTGAACTCCTCACCTCAGCAAATTCATAGGCTGATTTATCCACTAGCTCCTTTTCAGCCCACACCAGGGTCCTTGGGCCAATCTTTCTGTTGAAAGTAAGAATGCCACTAAGACACTATGAACTGGCAATAATTCTATGGGAGACTAATACAGACAGTGCATGTTTAGCTGTGCTTGTGATTAACCCACGCTGCTAAAGAAAATCATTAGAGAATCTGTCTCTTTTTCCTCTCCACTGCTAAAGTGAAGCTTTAGAAAACAAAAGTCACACACATCCACTACTCAGGACAAATCAGTAGGAAACAGATTTACAGATTTTAAAATATTGTGAAGTCCTGACATAAAAGCTTTTATTATGGCCTAAACTGACACATAAGCAATGTGTCAGATAAGCAGTGAAAGTCAGACAAGCAATGAAGCTGAAGCTATTATTTTCTGCCTTTTGTATATGAAGAGGTTTATCTGTCACCCAAGGAAAAATATATTAAAGCCTGAGCTAAAAAAAAAAAAAAAAGCCATCACTGGTTCCAATAAATTTCAAACTTCTCAAGTTATTTCTTTAACTTAGAGCAAAAGTATATTCTATAGAAAAAATTATGCAAGAGGGAATGAAGAGACATGCAGCTTGATACAAATAAACAGGTTGATCAAAACCCCTAGGACCTTTTAAAACTAGAAACAACACCAAGAAACAAGAGGTAACTCTGAAGATTAATTATGATTGTTAATATTTATACTTGGTGCAGGTTCACTCACCGGCTTTCTAAAGCTCCAACCACCAAAGCAACCAAGTAGCAAGGTATGGGAACCTAGTGGAGAACAGGAGAAAACCAGGAAGCTTATATGCAATGTGAGCTATATCAACCCACTGATCCAAAGAAAAAGAAAGGTATGAAAATAAAGAAGCGCTCTCATTTCCTTCATATTTCTCTGCCTTCTGTTATAATAAAGGTGTTGGTTTTTTCCTCCCCAAATTATATTTATTCCTTTATCTGCAAGAAATAATTCTTTCACAGAATATTTCATATAATTTTGTGGCATCTGCAAATATTATCTCTGCTTGGAAAAAAAAAAAGTGCATATCTAAGAGCATATAAAAATGCCACTGCTTTGGTTACCATTCAAAACAAAGTCAGATTTTTATATTCATTCCAATTCATTCCATTAAGAGATACTGCTCAGATAAAGGGCAGTTATATCACACAAAGATGCAGGAAGAGATTCAATGAATCCAAGTAAACAAGAATTTTTATACATAGAGAAAAAAGATTACTCTGATGTTTGGACTTTACATACATTATATATTTTTGTTGTTTTAATGAAAAAAATTCCAAAGTTACAATATCTGTATTGACAAATGCTTTCTCCCAGTGCTCTGGAAATGAAAGGGGATAATACAGCCAGCTGTCCTTATAAAAGTTCCATTTTCTCTGACTAAAGAATGTTAAGGAACTAAGATATTAAACCAAAATTACTTGGAGACAACATTTCAGAAAATTTTATTGTACCATTATCCACAAATAATTACAGCATAATTTGTTACAATACCCATTTCATCATGTGTGCTTGAGTTTTTCATATTCTTAAAAAAGTTTTAAGTCCACTGACTTGTGTTATAAAAAGACTGTCTGTACATCCCTACATTTTGATGCCACATTTGGTCGTCTGAAATGACTTCAAATCTCAACAGCTGTTGGGTTATAAATTCACTGTTTCAGAGGCTGCTCTCCACTACACTTCTTACTAGCCTGGCCATGCAGGAGCAAAAAAAGACAGTTCTAGGTAAGCTCAGCACATTTACTTGTCCATTTGCCTTTTCAGTCTAAGGAAACATACCTTTTCCAACAAATCAGTCTCTTGTTTTCCTACGTTAGATGATGCCTATGTCATTTTTAGTGAATTGTGTTCAACGTATTTGGCTTTTTTGTTTAATGAAACATGTGCCTCTTCTAATAAATTAATCTAATGGTTTTCTGTATTAAAATGTGTAATGTAATTTCCATTAGACTAAGTGTTAGTCCTTGTAGAGGTCCACCAGGCTTATCAACAGTGTGTTTCTAGGCAATACGCAGCTCTGCATAACATACAACATCAAAACCTCAGGCACCATTTGCAGTGGCAAATGTTCTTGGCTCCACGGAGAAGGCAGAACGCTGCATTTTGAAGAGCTCACAGATAAGGGAACACTTTTTTTCCTCTCTCTCCCCTCTCTTGCCTCTCTCAGGTTTCAACCAGCAGCCAAATCAACCCAGCAGCTGCTGCAGTTCGGAGCAGGTTCCCCTCCTCTCCTCCACTCACACAATTCCATCCCTCCTTGCAGTCGTTCAGTCCCTCAACAGCCCAGATCAACTTCCTAAAACAATTTCTTTTTTAAATCTATGTTAATCTTACCTGCTTGTTCAGCAAAATGAACTACACTAACCAAGAGATCGCATAAACATGAGACTGGTAACCCAAAAAGCTGCTGAGACCAAAAATGCCAGATGAGTAAATTGAGACTGACACTTCAGGAGCAGAGGAATCATTAAACTAGCTGCACCACTTCATAAAACTTCACCCTGAGAACAGTCATCTTTAATTAACTGGAGAGACTTTCTGTGAAAGTTGTAAGAACAGGGATTTGTTTTTTAAATGGTGAAAACCTGCCTAATTTCAAGTTAAAAATTTCTTCCAAGACTTTGGTAAGCTTAAAATTCAAGGGATCTGTTCTCCAAAATTTACTCCCATGTTATTCAGCACATGCATTGCTTCTCAAGAATTGGTGCAGACTGAAAGGGCTTTGACAGTACTGTCTTTGACTGTACTAAGCATTTTCAAAACTATAATTTGGCTTTTCTGGTAGCACCAAAATGACAAACAAACATCACCAGCACCTCCTGGCTGTCTTCTCAGGGTTGGAGATTCATAACACCTCATTTCTATACTGGCAAAGACCCATCATAAGTCACATGGCTTACTGATGACATTAAAACCACATCTGAAGGGATTGTGAACTGCATAAGTTAGAAATAAGCCCTTAGGCATCTGTTCACTGGCCCGGAGTACTTACGTTCTGACTGAAACGGTATATCTTCCGACTACAGTCCTCTGGGTCAGGCATCTCTCCATCGCGATTAGCGCTCATCAGAGCCACCAGCTCTTTAGGAACAGACACCTGAAAGGTTACCAGACCATAAGGGACTCGGCTGGCACACAGGATTATACAACTATACTAGAAGCAGCGAGAGCGAAAGGGCAGCCCAGCCTGTTCTGTTGTCGACTCCTCTCTGTGGAGGAGAATATAAGGCATACAGAAAGTTTGGCCTTGAAGGCTGGCAATAATCAGATGGACTTTCTCTGAAAGAAATTAAGTTTCACTTTCTTCAGACTACTGAGCTGTAATGTCACATTGCACATCTTGCTTTTTGCTTCCTCAAAACAACTGGACTGCTTATGCCAGGACTGTAGAGACCCACTAATTATATGACACAACAGATTACTTAAGGCATATATGAGAGTAATTTCAAGTATTTTTACTTTACAGCACTCTGTTGTCTTGCTGTCAGTTTTTCCTGATTAAAGAACCTATTTCTTTCTTACAATAAATTTATTTTGGGAACAGATACATGTGAATGGAAAAAGTCAATAATCTCTGTTTCTAGTTTAGCCCATGGACTGGCAGCTACAAAAAAACCCCCAACTTTCACCCACTGTAGTAACTGTCTTTAGTTAGATGCCCATGACTTAGGCTCATCTACCTCTGCATAGTAGGTGAGTTTCACAGCAGGCGTGTCTTGGCATGGAAAGATGGCTCTGCAGTGGGTGGCCTGGAAAGGGAAACAAAAAAAAAAGCTAAGCCATAGCAATCTTTCTAATGCAAAGGATTAGAAATAAATGAAACCAATATACTACATTGGAAATCTATACAGCTCCTCCAGAGAATTCAGTATCTACAAACCAATATTCCCATCACAGCTTATAGTAGTTTTCATAGTTAAGGGTTTTCCACAAGTAATAACGGTGGGTAAGACAGATCAATAACCACATGTATTGATTGCAAAGGACTGTGAGTTATTCAGCAAGAAGAGAGTAAAGCAGTTCTGGAATTAAATTGCAAACATATGGCAAAATTTCAGTCCTAACTTACTAAGTGTTTTCATTTAGAACCTCTGACACACACAATTTGAAATTATTCTAATATTTGTACTTTCCCTACCAGCCTTCCTCTCCAACTCTTTTGAAACCAAGGGGAATTACAGTGGTATGTAATGAACAAGTTTGGGTTGTTTGGGTTTTTTTAAGAAAAAAAAAGTTATCCACTCAACCTGACACTGGCTGAAGAGAAATGGGTGTTTCTTTCCTGAAGTTTGCTCTGGAGTAAACCATTGGAGAGCTGAAGACTTTGGAGAGCTTTCAAAAGAGATTTCAACAATTGCTTCTTGTCCCCTGTTTAATAAAGAATACAGTCAGACTGTTTTGACACAACTCCTGATTAATACTGAAATTCCTCTACAAAGATTTATGGGAAATAGGTCTGCAGCACTATCACAAAAGCATTAAAAATAAAAACAAGTGGCATATTTAAAACAACTTTTCTCTTTCAGTTATGACAATAAAAATTAACTGGATCATTTAAATTCTAATGACCCAAGACACACCTCTATTGTTTTTCCCAACCAGAAACTTTTCCTCTCCCCTCTTCAAGGAGAACATGAACATTTTCTTTGAACCATTAGGACCAGCTACATGCAGTTTTCTCTCAACTACCTACCATTGTACACTTAAGTATAAAAACCCCGCTGTAATAAGCAAACAAGAAAGTGTCTAAAACCTGTATGAGAACACGTACCCCTCCACACCACAGGATTTGTGTATTCTATAAATAAAGACCTTAGATTTTGCAGATGATCTTCTGCTCTGTAAGTATGACCCTTAAGCAGAACCACTCATGCCTCAAAAATAGCAATTACTGGAGCACTCTATTAACAGTAGCATTAACAAGAGAAATAAAAAGTGCTCAAAGGTTACTCAGGGTTGTACAGAATTGGTGTAAGTAAAAACTAACAGTTCTGTGGAAGACAGGTAGCACCTTGCTAACAACAGAACACAGACAAACCTGACACATTCCTACTCTTTAGCTTTTTTTTTAAATGTATCATAACTATCACTGACACCAAGAGCACACAGAACTACTTGCATCTGTTACGGGAAAGTTGCAGGTTATATGTGCAACTCTCTGAAATTAACAATCCAACCATAAACCAAACAAACTCCAGCTAATCAGAGGAGTTGGGACACCAGATAAGCTGACCAGGTATACATATCTGGTTTATAACTAGTTATTCCAAAGTACATATTTGACAAGAAAAGAGAAAATAATTTGTATTACCATAAGGCACATAGCTTATTGAGCACTCAGTTGCAAGTCTGCCCCTTTCCTATCACTGTTTTATTGATATTTGCATAGGGAACTATATCTCACACAGGATTATAAATTCTTACGATCATGACTTTTAACTCCCTCTTTGTAGCTCTTTGTCTTACAAGGAAATCTAGCAAGAACAAAAGCAGCTGAAAGTCAAACAAAGAATCAGGCCTGGGTTTCCGCTGTGGCTGGTTTGCTCAAGTACTTAATTTGATACGTTCCATATCAGATCATAAGCATTTCCTCAGAAGGGACAGCTGTTTTATGACATTCTTTCACATCATGTGTGTTTCTAAACGGCAGTAATTTAGAGAAAAAACAACAACAAAAATTAGGGAGAAGCCAGGCACGACTTTGTAGAGGTAGTAACTTGTTTTGTTTTCAAAAGGGGTAAGAAGCAACTCAGTATACAATTTTGTTCAAACAAGGGAATCTCCTTGTTTTCTTTGAAAGATCCCAACTTTCAGGTTTGGCACGTGAAATACCAAGGAGTTACAACATAGAAAGCAAACTGCCAAAAACCATATTATAATTTCACAACAACTTTTCCATTTATGCAACTTAAGAGATAGGTTAGGGTTAGTTCATTCTCCATCATGCTGCCAGAAGCCAAGTACTGGTATTTAAGGACTTGGGCTTAGCATAGTCAGTCCAGTACAACTTTTTATTATTTGAAAACATGTGGCTGTCTAATCATAGTGGTAACCTGCAGTTCTACAGAAACACAGGATTAGCCCTAGTATAGAAGAAAGGCAGACACAGGGTCTGCAAGTCTGCATGCACCATGCTGTAGCAATTGGGCATGCGACAAAATTCAGGTGCTTGGCACAGAAAGAATACTGTTGATGAGAAACACTGGGGAAAAAAAAGTAGTACGCTACATACCAGTTTGCTACTTACTTTAGCAAGTAATTTTGTACATGGTATAAGACCTGGGGACAGGCACAAATACTCCCAAAGCTTTGGCTGGTTAATGAAAGCTGTAACATTAAATTAACCTACGTGATCGCACCAAATAAATGGGAGACCCTAACTTTTAAGACCCTTTCCAAGCTTTATGCAAAGACCCTATATAAGGCAGGCAAGCAGCTTATACACAGTGCGTTTTGGAACCCCCTTAAAGGAACAGGCAAAAGCACGTACCTTCTCAGCTCACAAGGAAGCGTGATTTCCAGGGGGGTCCCTTTGAAACTATGCTTTTCTCCAAAAGCAAATTTTGCATCCTGTCCATTCACGGTCACTTTAAACACCTGTAGGTCTTTAGTATCCAAGACCTGTAAGGAAGCACATATCGCATACTTGTCAGACAAAGGAATAACTAACATGGCACAAGCGTTTCCGAAGGAGAAAAGTATTTCTTTCCTAAGCCAGAAAAGCTTACTAACTGCTGAGTACCGGGAAGGAGGGCTTTGAGAAAGCAGCACTAAACTCACAAAAGAAGAAAACCAACTTCAAGCTACGGAAAGCGGGGGGAAAAAAAGGGAGTTTACTGAGCAAACTGCAGAGGTAAACCATTTCACAGCGCTGCTGCAAAACGAGGAGAAGGATAGAAGAGACCCCTGGCAACGCTGCTTCCACCCTCGATAGCAGCCACTACGAACCGATGCTGGCGTGCAACAGGGGATGAGAGAAATAACACAGAACTCCCGCACACAGCACCAGTCAACTTTTCAGTATGAACCGGAGAGATTTTGACTTTTTTTCCCCCCCTCAGGATTTTAGGGAGGCAGCGCGAAAGAAGGGCCCGCACCCCCCAAAGCCCGCTTCGCACGTACAGCGGCGCCGAAGAGGCTCCTCCGCGCACCCCCAGGGCTGACGGAGGAAGCCGCTGGCAGGGCGCAGCACACGCACAGGCGGGGAGCCCGGCAGCCTCCTTCCAACGGTTGGTTCCCACCTTTTCGGCAACAGGCCCCTTCCTCGCCATTGTAACGGGGAAACACACGCTCCCACCCGCTCCCCTCGCACGGCGCGGCAAGCGGCAGCTCTGAGCCGCCCCAGGGCGCCAAGGCGCCGGCAGCCCGCGGGTGACGGAGCACGCCCGGCCCGCAGGCGAGCCCGACCAGCGCCGAGGCTCCAGCCGAGCGGGCGGCAGGGCCGGAGGAGCCCATGAGCGGATCGACGGCCGAAGGGGAAGACAGGGGAGGCAGCCGAGGGGAGGCGACGCCGAGGCGGGAGACCCAGCCGGGGGCACACCGCCGCTCGGCCGCTCGACCCCTCGGCCGGGGGCTCCGGGATCGGCCCCTCACAAGCCACGGGCAGCGCGAGGGTCGCGCCTCCCGCCCTCCCGCCTCCCGGCCCCCGCCCCAGCCCCGGCCCCCGCCGTTACCAGGCAACGCAGCGCATCGCGCTCAGCGCGCACGGTAAAAGCCGCCGTGCCCCGCAGCGCCTGCGCGCCGAAGTCTGCGCGGCAGCGCAGGTGGAGGTGCCGCGTTAGGCAGCAGGAGGGCGAGGCGAAGGAACACGGGTCCTGCGCCGCCATGGCTCGCATGCAGCCTGGTCTGCCCTGCTCCGCGCGGCCGCGGGGAACGCCGCCGCCCCGCCCCGCCCCCCGCGGGGAGGGGAAGGCGCCCCGCGCGCCGCCCCCTGGGAGGTGTGGTACCGCCCTCCGCGCCAAGGGCGAAGGTAGCGGGCTGGGGAACTACGGCCCCCGTGGTGCATTGCAGGAAGGGGCGGTGTGGGGCCCGCCGGGAAGCGCGATTGGCCACGAGAGGAGAAAGGCGAGGCGGGGGCAGGCTGTGAGCATGTGGAAACGATATGCTGCGTACCGCGCAAGCGGTAGCTGTACAGTTCCTCGTTAGTATAGTGGTAAGTATCCCCGCCTGTCACGCGGGAGACCGGGGTTCGATTCCCCGACGGGGAGGTACAAAATATTTTTTATTTTTTCCTTCCCCCCTCAACTTCCCCCGCCGCGGCCTCTGCCCCGAAGGCAAAAAGCAGTTCTTTGTGAAAGCCAAGCTGCAGCCAGGCACAGGAGTGCTGCGGCTTTAAAACAGGAAGCTCAAGAAAAAACCACGGTGGGGGTGCTGCCCGCCTCCTTGAGGCAGCGGGGGCCGGTGTGTGGCCGCAGAGCCTTCCAGCCTCAGCTGCTTCTCTGAAAGGACCTGTGAGCAAAATATTTTCGTACATAGATGGCTCAAACAGCTGAACAGGGAGGTTAATCAACCCTTCTAAAAACAGTCACCTTTGCTCTTAAATCTGGAGAGTTGTTGTCAATGGCTTGATGTCCAGATGGAGATCTGTGACAAGTGGTGTCCCTCAGGGCTCTGACCTGGACGGTGAGGTTGAGTGCTCCCTCAGCGAGTTTGGAGATGACACCAAGCTGAGTGGTGCAGTTGACATGCAGGAAGAATGGGATGTCATCCAGAGGGACCTGGACAAGTGGGCCCTGGACAAGTGCTGGAGAAGTGGGCCCATGAGGACCTCATGAGGTTCAACAAGGCCAAGTGCAAGGTCCTGCACCTGGGTCAGGGCAATCCTTGTCATCAATACAGGCTGGGAGACTACGTGATAGGGAGCAGCCCTGCAGAGAAGGACTTGGGGGTATTGGTGGATGAGGAGTTCAACATGAGCTGACACTGCACACTCGCAGCCCGGAAGGCCAACCATATCCTGTGCCGCATTAAAAGAAGCGTGACTAGCAGGTCAAAGGAGGGGATTCTGCCCCTCTACTCTGCTCCTGTGAGACCTCACCTGGAGTACTGTGTCCAGTTCTGGAGTCCCCAGTGTAAGAAGGACATGGAACGGTTGGAATGGGTCCAGAGGAGGGCCACAAAGATGACTGGAGGGTTGGAGCACAGGCTGAGAGAGTTGTTCAGCCTGGAGCAGAGAAGGCTCTGAGGAGACCTTATAGCAGCCTTCCTGTACCTGAAGGGGGCCTACAAGAAGGAATGCTGGGGAGGGACTTTTTAGAAGGGCATGTAGTGCTAGGATGAGGGGGAATGGTTTTAAATTGGAAGGGAGTATATTTAGACTGGATATTAGGAAGAAATTTTTCACTATGAGGGTGGTGAGGCACTGGAACAGGTTGCCCAGAGAAGCTGTGGCTGCCCCCTCCCTGGAGGTGTTCAAGGCCAGGTTGGATGAGTGCATGGTAGAAAGAAGAAAAAATAACCCCGAGATTTTTCCTTTTGCAATTTCTGGATTTCCTCTCATGTCCACTTCCCTTTCTCAAAATCCACATATATATATGTCATCAGAAACACAGGGAAACAGATTTTGTTTAGTAGGCAGTTTAATTTCAAAACAGAAGATGGACCATAAAGTAAGATGTAAGACCCATTTAATATTTCATATGTGTTAGCATCCAGTCAGGTAATCTCAGCTGCTGTAAAACAATAAGAGATTAGAAAAGCAATTCATTATAGCCAGAAATATGCTGAATGTGCTTTGCAGGCATAAAAAAAAAAGTCTTGCAAGCAACTCCATACCTGCTTAGTTTGGGTTCTTGTTTTCAGATTAAGCTTTCAAGTGTGCAAGAAAACTACCCAAGAGGCAAAGTTTTGCAATAGATATGTAACTTCTAGAGTCCTGGGAAGTCATTCTCATTTATGCTTGGGCAAAGGTGAAACAAAGAGGAACAAGGAACTCAGGGCATTGAGCAGGTTTTTATGAGGTCAGCCTTTTACCCCCTGTGGGGTTCTTCCCCAGGTCAGCTCAACCTCTGTTCCCTTTCCAAATCCTTCCCACCTCATGGCCATGTGGATCCAGCAGCACCGTAACGCCAGCAGCAATACCAATGAGCCCGGCCACAGCTGCCTACGCTGCCTAGGGCCACCATAAGGAATCCAGTGTGGTCCAGGCTGGCTTCCCCATGGGCAAAGTCCACAGGAGGCACAGGGCAAAGGAGCCCTGGCACAAAGCCTCATGCAGTGATTGCAGAAGGAGTGTTTGATTAAAGGCTGATACTAATGAAATCTAGATGAGCAAACACTGCCATATTGCTAGCAGAAATGTTGCCCTGATTTCTTCTTCAAATGCCTATTGGATTATCAAGATACAGCTTTCAGCTACATCTCTTTTGGTGTTTCCAGTCATCCCACTTGGCTTGCTGTCACATGTATGTTTTGTTATCCTCACCTTACCAAAACCTCAGGGAGAGCTGGGATCAGCCTTACAGTTGGGAGAGAAAGTTGTGGCCAAACCAGCACAAGAACAGGCTGGAAAGTAAACTACTGCTTGCAGCTATGCTGATCACACAATGTGGTAGCAAAGCAAGTGCCTGGGGAAGGCCTGGGCTGGAGCTTCAGCCTCAACACACATCCTAGTTTTGGCTGGGATAGAATTCATTGTCTTTGTAGCAGCTGGTGCAGTGCTGTGCTTTGGAGTTAGGATGAGAATAATGTTGGTAACATGCTGGTGTTTTGGTTGTTGCTGAGCGATGCTCACAGTAAGTCAAGGACCTCTCATACTGCCCCGCCAACAAGGAGGCGGGGGATGCAGAAGGAGCTGGGAGGGAACACAGCCCAGACAGCTGACCCAAACTGGCCAAAGCATTATTCCATACTATATGACATCATGCTGAACAAAAAAACTGGCAGGAGTTGGCTGGGGGAATGGCATCTGCAGCTCAGGGATTGACTGGGCATCAGTGGTCTGTGGGTGGTGAGCAATAGTGCTGTGCATCCCTTCTTTTGTATATTCTATTATTATTATTACAACTAATACTACTACTACAACATATCCATTGTCTTCCTTTTCTGTCCTATTAAACTGTCTTTAGCTCAACCAATGAGTTTTACCTCTTTTTTTTTTTCTGATTGTCCCCCCCATCCCACCATGGAGTGGGGGGTAAGCAAAGTGCTGTGTGGTGGTTAGCTGCCCACTGGGTTAAACCACAGCAGCATGTTAACAGCCTCTTGTTAAAGCATCTTGTTGAAGCATGTTCAAGCCCTGGGTACAGTGTAACTCCATGTGTCTGTCCTCTGTGTTGTTTCCATATGTGTATTTAACAAAGTATGTTTTATGTATGCTCAACCCTGCCAAACTTTTAAGTTAACCTCTTGTCAAGAAGATTTTTGGAAAGTATAAGGTTGCAAAGGCTGGAAACTGCTTTCTGTCATTAGTAATGATGAAAGACAACCTTATGAGCACCGAGAATCTTAGAAGTTTTATGTTGCTGGTTGCTCTAAGGGCAAGGAAAAGAAGGCAGCCCCCTTTCTGAACTTAATAAATATAGCAATAAATTCATGTTTTAAGCCTAGTAAAAATATGTTCTCAGCAATTGTTCTAGGCAGTCCCAATGGGGAAACTTAAACAGAAGCAGCTACTGAAAATATGCTAATTGTGTTCTCACTTAGAAGGAAACTAATCAATAAATGGGGAGATCAGGTAGAGTAAAAAATGTCACTTACATTTTGTAAGTGCTCAGGAAGGGCTAACAGCAGGAATAGACAATGGCAAATTTTTCACAAGCTTTTCTGCAGAACAGTACATCCAACATGAGTGCGATGAACCCACAATTTAGGAGGATACAAGCCCTCTACTCCACCTTGATTCTTCTACAGAGCCTCCTTTCAGCTGGCAAGGGTAGAGGGGTACGTGGTAGCCCCTCAGAAGGTGCTGATACAATTTGCACTGGCAGCTGCTGCAGGCTTCTGATCCCTGCACGTGGTAACCCAGCAGGTTTATTTATGTAAATAAAAAAAAGCACCCTGGAAGAATTTAATCTTCATTCGAGAAGTTTTAGTCTCATCATTTGTATCCACTAAATGTCAGTCCCAAGGACCCCAACGAGCCCTGCACTAAGGAGCCTGGCCGCTGCTGTCCCCAACCCCTGTGATGCTGTCAACTTGGGATCAGCTCTGGGGCAAAGAGCTGTGTGAGGGTGACAGTGGGGCTGTGGCTGTCCCCAGTTGCTGCTCCAGGGTTGTGCCCTTGCCGGTGGCAGCCCCCAAAGGATCAGCCCACTCCTGCAGCTCAAGGGAAACACCAGTTGTCACAGAGCAAAATGCAGATCTGCAGGCGTGGTGTGGAGCTGGACAGTGAATCTTTTCATTGACAATTTCCAAGGCCTTTACTCAGCTCTGGATCTTCAGGAGCTGCACGTTGCTTGGGTCAGTGGAGCAATGCTAATCGAAGCTAGGTGGGACACAAACTTACCTGCCAACTGAACAATAGCTGGGCCACCAGCTATTGCACTCCATCCCAGTGCATACTGTGGTTTTATGACTCCTCCAGGCTAGCCTGACACCTTTCCCTGTTAGCTTATAGTAAGGGTAAATTAGATGTCCACTTTTTCTCCAGAGGCTCTTAACATACTGAGTACATAATGCTCTGCATAATGTTTTACATGGAACTATTCAGCTTTATACATGAAAGACCAGTAACGGATCCAGTTTCCTGGGACAGATAAGTTAGAAAATATTTCAAACCAGATCTCACTAATATTTTATCCTGCATTTATTTTTGAGCAGCATAAGAGCATCTATTTTATTTTTGTTTTTCTGAGAAAGACAAATTTCTCAGTCCTGTCTTCCCTGCAGAAACCACCAACCATTTCACACAGCTGCATTTCTACATGTGAGTCGATCTGTTAAATATCATTTCCATCACCCTTCTTTTCATTTGGAGGGAATCTATTTTGTATTTTTTTTTCAGTTCCTCCTTTCTTCTGATTTTTAAAATACTTTTGCACAAGCAGATTCGTGGGTTTTTTTCCTAACTTCCATGTTCCTAGACATGCACAGAGCTTACAACACCAGAATCACTTGCCTCAGCTTTTATGTACTGCGTTCAAGGTACCCCATGTTCAGAGCCTCTATGCCAAAATTAGATCACCCATAAATTGCAGTGCATGCTGGGGAATGGGGTGCACCTTGGCATGTGTTGTTAAGTAACAAACTTTAAAATTTCCACTTTCCTGTGTTTGCAGTTATGACACAATCCAGTTTTACCACTTCAACGTGTGCCCTGTGTTGGGATGTTATGTAACTGAACACAGAGATCTGGCAGCCTCGGGGTATCATGGTGACAGCCTCAGGTAGGGAGAATTCCTGTCTCAGAAACAAAAAATCCAGGTGATGCACAGTTAATTCTTCTGTTAATTTGATGCCAACTGTCTGTTACGCCACTTAGCCTGCTCAGCATTTGGGGATTTTTCTCTGATATTTTCTTTTTTAAAGCTTTTGAAATCTGGATGGCAACACTTCCTTTTTCTGGACATGTTATCCACATTGACCAACAGTGGGTTGCAGCATCCTTCTCCATCTGAAAACCCCAGCACACACAAAATTTTATTGCATGGACAGAATTGCCGTATGTAAAGAGATCACCTAGTTTTTCTCTGTATCTATAGTTATTACTGGCTTCGTAATCTTTTCAGTTATCAATTTTAAAACCTGGCTGATTGGGTTCTTTCTGTCCCATGAGGTACTGAACTAGCAAGTTCATACAACATTTTAAGCATCCAAGGATAATCACTGAAACAAAAGGGATGTGTTTCACAGAAAGCACGTTCATAGGCACTGTGCTTGACCAGGACTGTGCTTCAATAGGACTCATCTTCTTGCAGAATAAGCTCCATCATCACAAAAGGGATTTTTGCCTCCGTCCTTTAATATCTAAAGGTTTCCAACTTGAGGTTTCATCTTTGTGTTCATAGGATTCAGCTTTAAACCACCTATCCACCTGAGATCAACACAAACTGACCTTAGGATGAACTTGGGGCATTGCTTTAGGGACAGGAGCGCTATTGAATTGCTCCTAGATCTGGTGCTGTACAGGAATACATCCCCCAGCTCCCGGTTCCGCAGGAGGCAATGTCCTGTGGTCAGTGTGATGTACAATGATTAGCCTGCTTGTGAGCAAATTGTCAGGCCAGTAGTCCACATCTGTAGGTCAGCAGGCTGAATTTCCCTTAGCTAGACCTGCTTTTTATCTTTTTGTTTAAAGTTAGATATGATTTTTTGAGCCTTTTTTTTTTATTCTTCAGAGAGACAGTGTGGGGTGTTTGCATGCAATTACCTGGATATTTGTCCCTCACATCCAGGTGAGGAGCAGGAATGCCAACTGGAGCCAGAGCAAAAGTAGAAACTAAATAACTGTGCAGGAAAACACTGTATTACCCAAAGGCAGTATGTCTTGTACATCTCGTCTACAGATGTCTTTACTCAAGAATGGGAGCTGTGAATCAATATTTACTAAACAGAAAAACCTTCTATTACACTTTTGGAAAAAAACCCCAAATCCTTAGTTATGTGCTTTCCTCTTTTCAGTCAGTATGATCATATCTCTGTGTGATTTCTGAGGTTGTAGCAGGTTTGCTTATTTCTTCTCCCTGGTTTGCTACATTCACATCATCCCCAGCGTTCCGCTGCTGATGCAGCACCGACCAATGGGAAATTTCACAAACCATTTGACTTTACACTTCTGCCCCCTCTTATGTCTAGACTTGGAGTGTGAACTGAAGGCCTGGCATTAGAGCAGTGTTTATGTTACTGCACGTGCTTGGGTGGTGTTGCCAGCCCCTCCAAATTTCAAAGGCTTCGTGCCTGGCACAGAAGAATCTCATTTTTTAAACTGGAATTTGCCTTGGTGACCCTTCTGATAGACTTTGCCTGGCAGCAGCATCGGCTTCAACTCGTAGAGGTCAAGCTGGCAAAGTGGAGTTATTCCATGCCAGTATTTAACAAACTAAATAGGTTTAATCAAGCAATTCTTCATTATAGAGGAAGGAAAAAAAGACAAAGAGAAAGGAAGGAAGAGAATTATCAAGAAAGCCAAAGATAAATGTTTTCTCCAAAATCATTGGGTGACAGAGTCTTTATCACTTCTTAGTGAGGGGTTGTGAGCATGTGAACAGCAACCCCTTGTTCAGTCTGTTGACCTCTTTATTTCTCAAACCCAGGAATGCCTTCACTTACCCTCACCTAGGCCACTGGTTAACAATCCCACCGTTCCCTCTGCAGTGATGAGCTGCACCCTCCAATGCCCTTCATCAGTGGCCTGTATTTGCTATTCCTTTGCCACAGAGATCTCTGCCCCCTTGCAGAAATACCCACAAAGCCCACACAGCGTTTTTGCCCTAAATAGAAGACTGCCTAAATGGATGTTCTAACAAACTTCCCCCTTTCTCTGTAAAGGGGATGCTCCAAGCCCAAGAACAACCACAGGCATAGTCAGCTTTTCACAACCCAGGCAGTAACTTTTGTATTTCTCTCATAGCTGTTTTTGCCATGGCTGTTTCACAAGGCAGAAGTGCCTCCCCGCCTCTTCTTTCCTAACTTCTTACACAGCATGCAACATAGCACGCAAAGTGATTAAGCCTGCTGTGCAGGTGGCATATTCTTCCCTAAAAACCATGGAGTGCCCCATCCATCAAGGTTTCCATGCCTGTGGTGCTCTCAACAGACTGATTGATCTTCTCCTCTTGGTCCACCATACGTAACCTCAGCCAAGAGTTGTACAGGATTACCAGGATGCCTGTAGCCCAGTCCTTTCTGCGCAGGGATAGCTCCAAAACAGTGAAGCAGGACCTTCTTGGGAAAGGCCATGCACCCAGAGAAAAGGGCTTCCATGTAGGTTTGTGCAGAGCTATTCTGGGCCATGAAGTGCAGATCATTCTCTGTCCACTCCTTGGCTTCCCAAGGAGTTGAAATAGGTAGGACACATCCTCAGCCTAAGGGAAGACCTTGAGGCTGCATCCTTATCACCTGAGACTGGTTGACTTCAGATGACCCAAGGTTGACTGAGATGATTTTTCACTGTAGTCAGCACATGACACAAAGGAAGACTTCTACTGAGCTGTCTGGGACTATTTGGGCTTTTGTGAGGAATATGGCACGTAGCCCAGCCGCCCAGACTGGCACTTCACCTCCCCGTTAGCCAGGGCTGGGCTGTGGGGAGCACTGTGTGGGGCTGGCAGGGGATACCCCAGCCACCCTACAAGGAGCCCACAGCCCCACTAAGCATGGCCACCCCCTCGAGGTAGGTTTCAGGAGCAGTGCAGACAGCCCATGAGTGGTCTTGTGCCAAAACCAGGTATAAGCCTTAAAGCCTCCTCAGCATCCCTCCCCACCTGCTTTTTATGAAGCACAGCACAAAGCCTTCTCAACATCATTCCACTCCCACAATATAAAAATCAGTATTTCTACTAAAAGCCAGAACATTTCTCCTTTCAGTGGTGGGATTTTTGAATTTTTTTTTTCTTTTTTTTCTGGCAGATTCTCCTCATTACCTTACCAGCACCTCCTGACATGGTAAATTTTACACCAATGTTTGGGCTTCCAGAAGTCTCCTAAATACCTCAAAGAAATGAACAAACAAGCAGGCCCAGACATGCTGGGCAGACCTTGTTTCTTCTGGGACAACAACATATGTCTTATCAAAAGGAAATCCTTTCACATCGCACAGCCTGGCTCCCAAAATTTGTTAGCAGCAAGCAGCTACACCCGGGTACAAAAGCAAGTGTAAAGTCTTGCAGCTGGGGAGGAACAACCGCATGTATCAGTACAGGCTGGGGGATGACCTGCTGGAGAAGAGCTCTGTGGAGAAGAACCTGGGGGTCCTGGTTGACGACAGGTTGGCCATGAGCCAGCAGTGTGCCCTGGTGGCTAAGAGAGCCAATGGGATCCTGGGGTGCATCAGGAGGAGTGTGGCCAGCAGGTCTAAGGAGGTGTTCCTCCCCCTCTACTCTGCCCTGGTCAGGCCCCACCTGGAGTATTGTGTCCAGTTCTGGGCTCCCTGGATAAAAAGGACAGGGATCTCCTGGAGAGAGTCCAGAGAAGGGCTATGAAGATGATGAAGGGCCTGGAACATCTATCCTGTGAGGAAAGGCTGAGAGAGCTGGGGCTGTTCAGCCTGGAGAAAAGAAGACTGAGGGGGGACCTAATCAATGTGTATAAATATCTTAAGTATGGGGTGCAGGGGGAATTGGCCAGCCCCTTTTCAGTGGTCTGTGGGGACAGGACAAGGGGCAATGGCTGCAAGTTGGAGCACAGGAAGTTCCGCACCAACATGTGGAGGAACTTTTTCCCAGTGAGGGTGACAGAGCCCTGGGACAGGCTGCCCAGGGAGGTGGTGGAGTCTCCTTCTCTGGAGAGATTCAAGACCCATCTGGACGCCTATCTGTGCAGTATGAGCTGGGGAGCTGCTTTGGCAGGCGGGTTGGACCCCATGATCTCTTGAGGTCCCTTCCAACCCCTACAACTGTGATTCTGTGATTGTGTGATGTAGAATTGCACCTTGTGCCTATTCCCAGCTGGCAGCAACCCCCAAACCATGGGGTGAATCCTCATGCATGCAGGAAGGGGCTGGAAGTAAATTGCCCTTCTGGGACTTGTACCCACTGGCAGGTGAGATTTTCCAGCCATCAGTCCAGCTCATGGGGCATGCAGCGCTGGCCTGTCTTATGCTGCCAATATCCAGTGGGATCCACACACCCCTACACCCCTCACCCCCCTCCCCAGATTCTCCTCCAGTTAAGCTCAGGGGCACTCAGAGTGCCTGGGATGGTCTGATGAGGGAAGCATTCATCCAGCCTTGCTTTTAAACAAATATTTCCTACCAAGCTCTAAGAAGGAGGAAGCAGTATTGCCAGACAAATACACAAAACAATGCAAGAGGCTCAGCTGGACATATTTATTCTTCTTGCTAAAATATGTAGCTGGACAACAGCCATGGCAGGCTTCAACACAAATAATATGAAACAGGTTGTATATTTATGTGAAGACATTGATAAAAGCTCAGGGAATGTATTTTAAAGCATTCTGTAAAATAGATGTCTATAAAATCAGAAGTGGCCTGGAGAAGATGAACTGGGAATGGTTATTTATTGTTCCTCATAAAAGGAGAAGTAGGAGGCACGCAATGAAATTTCTGGCAGGCAGGGGAGCACAAGAAAGCCCTTTTTCATCCAGTTAAATGAGTTAAATGCCACCATGTAAACTATGAAACTCGTTGTCACAGGATGTCATGGACACTGGGAGTATAAACAGGTTCCAAAGAGGTAACAGTCACACAGCCTAGATCCAACAGTGCCTTTAAAATCACAGAATCACAGAGTTGTAGGGGTTGGAAGGGACCTCAAGAGATCATCGGGTCCAACCCCCCTGCCAAAGCAGCTCCCCAGCTCATATTGCACAGATAGACATCCAGACAGGTCTTGAATATCTCCAGAGAAGGAGACTCCACCACCTCCATGGGCAGCCTGTCCCAGGGCTCTGTCACCCTCACTGGGAAAAAGCTTTTCTGCATGTTGGTGCAGAACTTCCTGTGCTCCAACTTGCAGCCATTGCCCCTTGTCCTGTCCCCACAGACCACTGAAAAGGGGCTGGCTAACTTGCCCTGCATCCCATGCCTAAGATAACTGTAAACACCAATTAGGTCCCCCCCTTAGTCTTCTTTTCTCTAGACTGAACAGTCCCAGCTTATTCATCCTCTCCTCATAGGGGAGATCCCTGTCCTTTTTACACCAGGGAGCCCAGAACTGGACACAGTACTCCAGGTGGGGCCTGACCAGGGCAGAGTAGAGGGGGAGGATCACCTCCTTCTGTTTTTGAGTGGATGCAGCTTTCAACTCCTGTGGATTTCTGTACCTGGGAGATTATACCAGACGAAAAAATCACTCCATAGGTTATTTTCCCTATGCTGTTCTCCTTCAATAGGAAGAAGATACCCAGAGAGGTGGGCCCTTGGCTTGGCCTGCACCCGGAGGCTCTTAATCAATTATGTTCTTAAGTACGTACATTGGTTTTGTCCCTGGCAAGCTGAGCATCCTACAAGGTGCTTGTTCAGCCTCAGAAGCTGAAGGCTGGAAGGACGCAGGACTGCTCAGTGTGGGTCTTGTTGCACACATGTCTGGGATTTTGGAGAACATTGTGCATGTTCAGGCTCTGCCACGGACTCCTTGTGCGGCTCATTTTGAAAATGTTACTAAACTAGAGTAGTTTTCCCATTGTCTATCCTGTGATTTTGACTGCAAAGCCTTGTGGGAAAGGTGTATGGACTATATCACACAGAATCACAGAATCACAGAATCTTAGGGGTTGGAAGGGACCTCAAGAGACCATCGGGTCCAACCCCCCTGCCAAAGCAGGCTCGCTATCTCATATTACATAGATAGGAGTCCAGACGAGACTTGAATCTCTCCAGAGAAGGAGACTCCACCACCCCCCTGGGCAGCCTATTCCACTGCTCTGTCACCCTCACTGGGAAAAAGTTCCTCCGCATGTTGGTGCGGAACTTCCTATGCTCCAGCTTACAGCCATTGCCCCTTGTCCTGTCCCCACAGACCACTGAAAAGGGGCAGGCCGATTCCCCCTGCAACCCTTGCCTAAGATATTTATAAACACTAATTAGGTCCCCCCTAAGTCTTCTTTTCTCCAGGCTGAACAGACCCAGCTCACTCAGCCTTTCCTCATAGGGGAGATGTTCCAGACCCCTAATCAACTTTGTCGCCCTTCTCTGAACCTAGCATCGTGGGGCCTCTGCAGCCTCTTTGGCTACAACCAATATAGGAAGCAAGAGAACACTGAAAGGAAAGAAATGACTCCAGCTTCCTTCCCTGATGGGAGGAAGGTGGAAAGTCGGGAGAGAAGTCTATTTCCATGCAACCCTCAAACTTCGTTATGTCTGTGCTGCTTTCCAACAGTGCAGAAGTGGTTGCCACATCAGAAAAACAAGTATGCATGATCTGAGGCCAAAATGAGCTCCTTGGCAGAAGGTAGCATGACAGAGCCCTCTCCCATCAGCAAAGATTAGGAATATTTTCAGTTCCACATTGTGACTCACATTCTGTCCTTCAAGTCGTTTGTTTATGTTCCTAAGTAAATACTGGTTTACAAGAGGGAAGTGTTACCCTAAATTGCCAAAGAATTCTTGATTTTTAAAGGTATAGAACTGACAGGAATGACATTGCTGCCGGCAGTCCAGCAGTTCACACCCCTGCCCTGGCCACTGCGCTCAGGGGGCTTGGAGATCTCCCAGCCTTCAGGGAGTGGGGGTCAGGCAGCGGCACCGGAAGCCAACAACCTACTGGATTTGCTTGAGCTTTTGTGAAGAAGCCAGGCTTGTGTGGACCCAATCTAGTTGATCTAGACATTTTTGCCATTGTTTCCAGTTTATCATGAAAACTTCCACAATTTAACTCCCTGAAAACTGCAGTGAGGATTGCAGGCTATCCCTGTAACAGTGGCCAATTAACAAATATTGCCACAATTTCCAAAATCTGTTCTGCCAAGCAGATGACATTTGCTTGTCCCAAGAGTTTGGTATTAACAGTGTTTAACTCCCTGTAGGACAGTCTCTTCTTGCAGGGAAGCTGTAGGGCATTATGGTACCTGAGATGCAGAAGACAGAACACATTTTGAGCTGTATTTTCCTCATGAAATAAAACTAGCCACGCTAACCCCACTGTCACTTTGGGCCATGTGAACCCACAGGTAGAGTAAGTGATCTGTTGGACAAGCACAGGCGACATGGAGCCAGGTCGCAGCACATGCTGGCGCATCACCAGTTGGGGGTTATGGCAAAGGCTCTGTCCCAGCTGTGGGTGGGAGGTGAGCCAAGGAACAAGACAAGCAAGGCACCCTGAAGGCCAGGCTGGAGCTTTGCTTTGGAGCAGTGTGGAGGCTGAACATACCCAGAAGTTAAACTTCAATATTAAGAGCTTGAAACCAAACGTTCCAACAATGTCAGGGGCTTTTGGGATCTGCCCAGTCTCTTCCAGTGCCCCTCTTGCTGTCTGCTACAGTAGTTTAGCTGGCTACCCTGGAACACCCTTCTGTAGGTGCAGCCTGGGACCCCTTGAGAAAGAAAGACTGCATTTGCAATCTTAGACCGGATTTTCTAGATTTCCCTCCTCAGGAATTTACTGCTGTGGAGTGGTGACACCTAATGGTAGGGACAAAATGCAAGACGTGGATACAGCAGGGGTGCAAGTCAGCTAAAAGAGTTGTCATTATCTTCTACAATTTACACCCCCAACTGTGCAGAATTTTAATGCATTGTCTCCTTTTCAGTCTTTTCTATCTCAACGTAATGTATTATTAAGATCTGCTGATGGAGACTTCATTTCCAGGTCTGATATTATACTAGTCCTTTCCCCCTCCTGTGCTACCCTCTGCTCTGCTGACTCTTGCCTACCCTTTTTATTAAACCCTGCAATTTGTAGCTTGTCTCAGAGCAGCTTGTTCAGATTAGACTTGCCTAGGGGCTAGTTTAAATTGCTCACATGACTTCTCGTAAGAAACATTACACACATGTTAAACTCATGAGCCAAGTAGGGCTGTGTGTGGAGTGCTCTCCATTTCCTTTTGCCCTTTCCAGGTGGCTTTTTCCTCATCTTTCCACACCTTTCCCACATTCCCCTTTGCCTCCTCCCGCCTTTCCCATGCCTTTGTATGGAAACAAAGAGAATCCCGTCTCTCTACAATGAGATACAGCAATCCAATCCGACTACTTAAATATTTAGGACTGGAATCTCTCCCTATAAAGCCCACTTGTAGATAGTTGCAAGACAGTTTGTAAACATAGCTGGAATGAGGAAAGAGAGCAGAGGGAGCAGTTCACATATCCAGCTCATTAACCCACAAAGGAGGCATTTTTGCCTCTGGTTCTGGAAAGCACAAAGAGTGAGTGGTTGGTCCCACTTAAGTTTTGTTTCTGCACTGCTCTCCGTGCAGAGAATAGCAGCTTTCTGTGGTGCTGCTCTCACTACAACCCCTACATGTCTTCTAGAGCTGAGAGCAGGACTCCCACCACTTTGGTTACTGGGGTACCTTTTCTGCAAAGAGCATCCCTTGAGGGTCACCAACACCCCTTATGGCTCTGTTACAGTCTGCAATGTCAGGAACACATCTTTCTTCTAACTTTGGCTTCTTCCAGCTCTTAGCTGGGAGGCTAGCAGGTGGTCAGTATGCTGGCATGGGCAGACAGGTTGGATTAGCTGCAGCAGGCAGTTAAAACAACCACACCAAGGTTCACTCCCCCCTCGTCCCCCACCTCCCCCAAGCGGGATGGGGGAGACAATTGGAAGAAAAAAGGTAAAACTCATGGATTGAGCTAAAGACTGTTTCATAGGACAAAGAATTATCATCACTGTCATTTTCGTAGAATATAGAAGTGATGCACAGCACAATTGCTCACCACTCACAGACCACAGATGCCCAACTAGTTTCTGAGACACAGTCTAAACCCTCAAACAGCTTCCCCCAAGTAATATACTGAGCATGATGTCATGTAGCTTGGAATACCCCTTTGGCAAGTTTGGGTCAGCTGTCCTGGCTGTGTCCCCTCCCAGCTTTTGTGCACTCCCAACCTCCTTGTTTGCGGGGCAGTATGAGAAGCTGCACAGTCCTTGGCTTAGTGTGAGCATTGCTCAGCAACAACCAAAACATCAGAGTTTTATCAACATTATTCTCATCCTAAATCCAAAGTACAGCACTACTAGGAAGAAAATTATCTCTATCCTAGCTGAAGCCAGGACAGGCTTGGAGGTGAGCATCTACAGAGCAAAACCACTCCTGGTGTGTCTGAGACTGGTCACAAATATGGGGTAACAACCAGCCATGCTCAGCCCAGCTACTGTGAGCTGAAGGAATGATGCTCATTAGAATTGGACCCGAAGATCTCTTGAGGTCCCTTCCAACCCCTAAGATTCTGTGATTCTGTGAAAAGAAATAACTGGGAAGAAAAGTCCTGCTGGAGCCTGTATTGAGGGGAAGGCTGTGACATTTCACCCTCTTTAGGCATCACGGAGGATAACCATTAAGAACCACTTCTTCTCAACAAGAGGAAAATTATCTGCTAGAGTTCACACCTCTTTAGATGCCATGAGACACTACCAGGCCTTCCTAATTCCACATCACACAAAACTAATCCTCCTGCTTGAAGTTACTTAACAGATTGTGGCTGTTTCAAGTGCAGGTGTCGATGCAGCAATGCCATTAAGGCAGTTGTCCCTTCCAGTTAGCAGAGCATGGGCTGGCCATTTCCATGGTGGGAAGAGCTGGCTGAAGGAATGGTGCAGCCACAGTGTTTTCTCATCTGGATGTAAGCTAAGCTGTTAGTGCTATGTCAAACTGGATGGTAAATGCTTTAGAAGCTTGTCAGAAGGATCGAGTCCTCCTCCATGGACCTTTATGAAAATTTTAACAATTGGAAGCATTTTTCCTGGAGGTCTAGAAATGTGCCCCAGTCATGAGTCATTTCCAGCAGAAGGGATTTCAGCTGTGACAGCAGCACTCTTCTCCCAGCAAACTGCTGGACCTTACTGGTCTGCAGTAACACTTACCTAGCTGGTATTGTGCCTTCATTCCTCATGTGAATCAACTGCCCTAAGCAGGCTGGAAAGCTGACGTTGTGCTTTTTGGTCCTTTGGTCTAAAGCTCTTCCAAAGTTAAAATTCAATTGCAGGGAATTTCCCTCCTGGGAACCCTTCTTCCCTATTCCCAGGGCTGGAAGACCTCTTCCAGCCTCAGACCTAGACTGTAGACCTCTCTTAACATGTACTCTCTTCCAGCCTCCTTCCTGACCCAGGGTATTTCCCTAGTACCTTAAGAGATGTAGTCCAGAAGAAATCCCCATCCTTCCTACAACAGATTGCAGCCTGTGCAGTGCTGAACTGCATGCTGCTTGCCTTCACTCTGCACCTCTCTTCACTTCCCATGGCCTCTTCCTCCACAGACTTCCCAGTGATCTTTTCAGGAACCCCATCAGGACCAAATGCTTTCCCTTACTGAGCTTTGGAGAAACCCTCACCAGTCCTGAAGACTGTTCCCATGAATGATGGTAAGGAATGACTACTCACTCCCTTGGCACTCCCACTCCTATTGCTTTCCACTGTAACAAGCATCTCCTTTTAAATTAATTACTGGGAATTATGGAAAGTTCTTTTTCATACAACCAGCAAAGGACAAATATGTCCCAAACCAACCTGCTATCAAAGACCAGGCCCTCTTGAGTCAGGGAAGAAAAGGTTCTTCCTAGCAGTTTTTCAGTGCTTGGTTACACAGAATCACAAGGTTGGAAAAGACCTTTAAGATTATCGAGTCCAACATTGCCATCCTATGCTAAACCACATCCCTAAGTACCTCATCTACCCTTTTTTTAAACCCATCCAGGGTTGGTGACTCAACCCCCTCCCTGGGCAGCCTGTTTCAGGCCCTGACAGGGACTTTTCAGGGAAAAGTTTTTTTGTAACATCTAATCTGACCCTGCCCTGGCACAGCTTAGTGTCATTTCCCCTTGTCCTATCTCCTGTCACCTGGCTAAAGAGGCCAAGATACTTGCAGTGGAACAGTGAGGTCACAAGTACTTTCCTTAGATCATATGTGATGTCATCAGGCAATGAGGACCCAGGTATGAACACAATTGCTGATAGTAAATGCCTACTTACTGTTAGTGTGCCTTAAAACTATGCACTTGCTTGCTCTTCTCACACACTCACAAGGGTCTGGGGTGCTTAGCCACACAGCAGTGGGGAAGGGGTGACTGCACGGCAGGTAGAGGGCTACCAACATCAAAAGAGGGTAGCTGACCTTTTTCAGGGGAAGCAATTTGATTTAAGGATTCAAGGCTGCTATAATTTTAATCTAAACCATACAAAGCATACTCACCTGGACTGGGCTGTTACTTATGAAGGATTACACATAAACAAGAGCTGAATGCAGCAGTGGTGGCTGAGCACATGCTTCCCTGGCACCCTTGGTTGTAAAAGCGATGTGGTGTATTGCCCTGCGATGTACTCAGAAATGTCTTTGTTACTTATTGTTATGTTGGTGACTCTTTAATTGGGCTACAGAAAGCTACAGCACAAAGCTATACAGAGAAGACCAAAATTCTCTGTTAATAATATAAATCATGTTAGAGTGAGATCATTTCCATGTACTGACATCCTGCCTGGTCCAGTCTCAACTCAGACTCCCTGGTAACCGGCAAGAGAGACCATGTAGATGTGGTACTATCTGGCTGTATTTGGTGTTAGAGAGCTGAATATTCCACAGAAAATTGTGACTGCATTTGCAAAGTGGCTGAAAGAACTTTTAAAAGAGTTTAGGTTTCCAGGTGAAACACAAAAAACTGACTGACAATTCATAAATACAGCCAGCATCTACATGGAAAGAAGCCAGTCTCCAGTGAGCCATACATCTTGTACTGAAGTACAGGCAAAAATACTCTTAATGTCTTTAAAGTGTTATTATTGTTAGGTGCCCCTTTTATTCATGTTCATTAATACAATGTAAGTTATTTTGTTTAGTGGGTTTTTTTTAATTTACTGTATGACTATTGCACAACTTACAGAAACTTGAGCCCTGGAATAGGCTTCCCAGGGGAGCTGTGGAGTCTCCTTCTCTGGAGATATTCAAGACCTGTCTGGATGCCTCCCTGTGTGATATGTCCTAGGGAACCTGCTTTGGCAGGGGGCTTGGACCTCATGATCTCAGGAGTTCCCTTCCAACCCCTACAATTTTGTGATTCTGTGAAACACTCCCCGCATCCCACCCCACCCCTCCCTTTTTCCTTAAGGATTTCTCTCTGGAGAGAAATACTATTATAATTTCCAATTCAGTACATATTTCTTGTGTACACCCAGAAGATTTATAACCTAGTCACATTTTTATTGGATGCCCTGGCTTACTCAGCTTCGATGCTGTGTACTGTATCAAAAAGAAGTATTTTATATTTGGATGTCCTGATGGTGGCGGTAGCAGATTTTACAACCCAGAAATCAGTGATCCAGCCGTAAGCAGCCTCATTACGTCTTCAAGAGGAAAAGCTGCCTAACACACCGTACTGTTACTTATTTTGTTCTCTCTGGCCGAGCACAACCCAAGTGACACACTCCCATGTACACACATCAGATAAATAACCGGGAATCACCACCTCTTTGAGAAGCACTGATCAAAGCAACTTACTCTCTGAAACACAGAAATTTCCCTCCTTGAAGTTTTCTGAAGAGGAGAAAGGAAGAAGCGTAAAGGAAGAGGAAAGCTGCAGACAGGGGACCCCTACCCGTGCCCTTTGGATAGCAGAATACCTCATGCACCGACCATCTCCACAAGCACTTTGCCATCTGTGTCAGGGTATTTTCATCCTGCCCTTCACAGAATCACAGAATCACAGAATGGTAGGGGTTGGAAGGGACCTTGAGAGATCATTGGGTCCAACCCCCCTGCCAAAGCAGATTCCTTAGGACAGATTGCACAGGGAAGCGTCCAGACGAGTCTTGAATATCTCCAGAGAAGGAGACCCCACAGCCGCCTGGGCAGCCTGTCCCAGGGCTCTGTCACCCTCACTGGGAAAAAGTTCTTCCACATACTGGTGTGGAACTTCCTGTGCTCTATCTTGTAGCCATTGCCCCTTGTCTGGTCCCCACAGGACCCTGGGGAATGAAAGGACATTATATCTGTGGTGATCAGAGGCTGTTTGTTGGTGACAGCAGGCGAGCTGTGACCGCGTGTGGTTTGTGCAGGAGGCAGGAGCAAACCTGCTGTGTTGCAGACATGCAGCTCTGAGTGCACGACCTCCCAATGTTCTCACCTGCCTCACATCTTGCAGCAGCTGGGCGATGTGGAAACAAGACCTTTCTTCCCCTGTGTCTCCTCTGGCTGTGTGCTCTGTGCTCTGGCACCATGTCTAACTTCACTCATTTGACTCCCCTTCCATTGGTGATGTGAGATGGTGGGGACATCTGTAGCCTGGACCGGGTTGGCCCCAGTACCCTGTCTGGGCATCCCCAGCAGCACTAGCCCTGCTCAGAGATGGGAAGGGAGATGCACTGGGTCCTTCACCACCTAGGAGGTGCAGGAAGGGGGGCTCTGACCTTTGCTGGTAGCCATGGCTGTGTGAAGGTCACAGGCAGCAAGGGGAACACGGCTGGCCATAGTGGGGCTACCATGAGGCAAAGAGTGTCTTACTCCTGCAGACCTTACAGTGCCAGTGTATCCATGACACAACTGGAGAAGGACTGAAAAGGAAAAAAAGCAGTTAAGCACAGGTATGGACATGCCAGAGAAGAACACAAGTGGACAGATGCACTGTCCCTGCCTCTGCTGCCCTCTCCTTCCTCTGGCTTGCAGCTGACACAGCAGTTGTGTTAACTGGGAGTGATTAACAAGAGACTTAAGCAGCTCAACAAGTCTGCCAGATTTTTTTGCCCTTAAAAATTAAACAGTGGTAATTAAAAGAGGTAATAGGCCTTTAAGAGAGATTTTAAAAAAATCTCTTTCCACTGAACTGCCAGAGACTTCTTAAAAATTATGTTACAGGAAATGAATGGCTGGAAGCAGAGCAGAATGGGTATATTCACTACCCATATCGCAGAGGCAGACTCTGCTGCACGAATCCCTGGGAGGAGAAGTTGCAAAGGCCAATAGCCTGATCCTCATCCTGCACTTACCCTGATGTAAAGGAGGACCAGCTTCACAGGGAGCTCAGGGAATTAAATCCACTTTAAAACTGATTTTTCAGGAGACCTGAATCACCCCATCTTGTGCCCAACACAGAACAGCGAGCTGAGATTGATAAAGCTGTTACTGGAGCTGTCATTAAAAGGGTGATCTCAACCAACACTGGGATACTACCCAAAATTAAACAACAAAAAAATGTAGTAGGACCTTAATAACTGGGAACACGCACCAGCTATTGTTTCACAGACTGAAATCATAGACTTGTATTAAGGCTATCAGAAAATGAATTTGGAGCATTAAAAATTTATAAAGCCTTTCTGAGTCCCTAGAAAGATCATTACTAGGCAACATATTGCTGCAGTTCCCGTCAGAAGGCGCTGAGACGGTCCAGAGCCCAGCTCCCTCCGCCCTGGCGGTGCAGGAGAGGGAGTGTACCAACCCTTCAGTGCCATAAAGCGCCTTTGGGTGAGAGGATCTCTGCCATGGTGAGGAGCATGGAGTCAGCAGGAGCCTGATGAGGCATGCGCGGCGGGCGGGCTGAGGCCTCCAGTTATCAGCATCGCTGGGGTTGAACCGCAGACAGCCTGGTTCTTTCCCACGTTTGCTAACTGGTGTAGCACTGACCTTTCCCTTCTCACCCTTTGGGAGGAGGTTTGGGCCTGACTCAAAGTGCCCCACAGGAAGCTCTTCAAGCGAACAGGTTTCGCAAAATCCCTTTGACTCTGAAACGAGTTTGTATTTCATAGGTACCGCTGCTGGCTGCGCTCGGTGTGACTGCCCTTCTCATGGTGCGTGCAGCTCTCTCACTTACTGACGGGTGGTTTTGTGGCAAAAGCACTCAAGGGGCTCGCAGTCTCCTCGAGGTTCTGCCTTCCTCTTTCAGCCCTAACGCTGGATGTGGTGCTCTCTTTGCAGCAGCTCCTGTAGGTTTGAATAGGGAAAACAACAGGCCACTTCTCAGAAGTGTTAAAGCGCTCGCTCTGTTCCTCCTGCTTACGGAATGCCTGGAGTTTTCAAGAGAAGGTGCAGCGTGCTGCAAATGCAAATTCTCAGAAGCTATTACCTAAATAAAAGGATTTTTATTCAGCAGGTCTCAGATGAAGCAGAACAGCCACATCAGATCTATGCTGTGTTAGTGGCAGGTGAGTGAAAGGAAAACCAAGACCCCAAACTGTCGGGGTTCCTATCGACTCTACAGAGCCAATGTACTGGCAGCGTCCAGCAAGAGGTCTAAGGCTCTGAAAAACGTTACATACTATTTACTAGGCTGTTGCTCTCCTGACAAGATTATCACCAAAAAGCTATTTTATTTCTTATGTCCTTCTATCCTTTGCTTTATACTGTGTCGGTTGTGTGCATTAAAGAGCAGCAATTTCATCTTTCTAACAGAAAAACGTTGCAGCTGGCAGTGGCTCTGGGCCAACAATACACAGGATGTTAGAGCAGCCCTGTGTGCAGTGTTTTCTCTGCCTCAGCAATCTGGATTATGTTTTTGTAAGTTTATTTGATCATGGCACTCATGAAAATTACAAATTAACATCAGTAAATAGGAGCTGACATGGTCTCAGAGTACCTCGGGTAATCTTCGCTCTTCTCTTCAGCTTGGTCCTGACTGGCCGCGGTCCTTCCTTTCTCCAGGTTATTACACTCCTTCCAAGACCGATGCTGGTGGTGCACCACAGAAACTTCAGCTGCTAAGAGGACTGAAGGAGGATGGCAAACTTTATGTAATTTGAGCCTAGCATAAACCCCAGTCATAACGAGAGGAAGATGAAATAATACTACTTCACTGCTGGAGTGACTGACCAAGGATTTGCCTTAACCCTGAGCACGTAGGAATATACTTACCTACATCCCTACTTTGCAATGTGTTCCACTGTTGGTTTAACCTCCCTCATTCACACAAATCTATTGGTTGCCTTAGTTTATGCTTTAAGTAAACAGTTACTCTTGAATGTGATGGTAAGGTTTGGTACTCGGATGAAGAGAGTGTTAGCGATTGGAGAGTGATGCAAGGTGGCAAAGTGAGGCTGTTTAAAACAGCAGTACTGATTTTGCACACACACACACACACAAACCACTTCACTCTGGTTTTTAACCACTTTAAAAAGCAACCCACTTCTGCACTGGGGAAAAAATATTAGTCATCATCATGGATTTTCACAATACTGAAAGAAAAGAACAACAGAAATTTAGCAGCATACAGCGAGCTATCCACACTGCATTTGCTGAGATGACATCCCAAATATGCCCCAGGAGGGAGGCAGGCAAACGTGAAGTTGCCTCAGTGAAGCCATTTACAGGAGCAGATCATTACCCCACGGTGTATAAGTCCAGATGAAGCTCATGTAACTAACCTGAGGAAAGCAGTCACTTGTCCACCGATGAGCTGCTCGGTGGGTTAAAACAAGGGAGATCAATAGATTCAGCTTGTGCCTGCATTTTCATCACCAGAGCTTACAGGAAATTAAATGGAATTTAATGTAACACCGTAATACCCTACTGCCATTTAGTTGCATGGTAATGTATCATGTAAAGCATTCCCCAAAGTTTAGCCTGTTAGTTCAGCTGGTTAACTGAACATTTAGCACTTGCTCCCCTGTCTCCCTACTCCCTGTTACCTTCTCTCCAAAAGAAAAATTGATCGATTCCTTCATTATTGGCTCCTGCTACAGAATAATTCGCTCTCCTTTCCACTGTCAGTATCCAAGTGTCCTTGTCTGTTTGAAAAAAAATAATGATGAGAGGGTGAAGGAGAGAGAGCTGTTTTTTACAGGAAATCACAAACTAAACCCTTTAACACTTGCAGGCACCAGCAGGCCTCCAATTTTAACCTTGGTCTCCATTTCTGTGACAAGCTAAACAAATCCATGACATCTGAGCATCCTTGCACTTGGAGCTCAGGCTCACCTTCGCTGCACAATTAATGTTCCAGGCGTTTTAATGGTGAGGAGAGTTGGATTCATCACATCCACCCCTCCAGCAGCCAGGGAAGAAGGCAGCCTGCCAGCATACTCCCAGTGCGGGGCTGTTGCTGCCTTCTCCTGAGAGGTGCAAGCTCACTGGGTGCTGTGCCTGAGCCGCAGCGTTGGTCTGCATCCCACTTCTGTGCTCCTGCTGGCGCACTTTGAGCTGCTCCTTTCCATGGTCACGGGTGCAAGGGAGCACCTTTGAATGTCTTCAACCCACTCCTGTGAAGTCAGCAGATAACTGGGTGCCCTACTCCAGGGCTGGAAATTTGAAAATGAAAAATTTTATTGAAGTTCAATTCACAATATATTTTTATTAGAAGAGCAGAAGTCAGGAAGAATGAGGATTCATACGGCTGGGATTCCCCAGACACTTCTTCCCTCTTCTGCTCAGAAATTATGCCCAAAGAAATGCTGAGGTTTTTTCATGCTTATCCCAGCTTTCCAGATGCCTAATAGCTATAACAGGTTCTGGAGCACTGTCTCAGAGCTGGGACTTGGTCCTCACTATTGGAAGGTTTGCCCATACGGAGGCAAGGTACAGTCTCACCACCTGCTGACAGGCATGAGACTCATTGCTTTGCAGCGTGTGGTTCTCCTGGGCTCTGTCCCATCAATGCCACTACCTGGGAAAAGGCACATTAAAAGAGTCAGAGAACAGGATAATTCACTGCACCATTGTGTACTGCACACTGCTAAATGAGATTGGAGCTGCCCACATGTTAGCCCTTAACCCTTGTAAGTGTGGCTACAAGGTACTCAGGTAGAAAACAGAAAACATTGCAAAAATCAATTCAATACTACAACAATGTTTTGCAAATTGTTAAAGAACATAAGCCCTGTATACAGTCCCCACTACTTTTTGTGACTCAAAATGCTCAGCTAGCAGGAGGCAGCAGATTCTGGAGTTTCCAAAACCTGATCTGGGATTTTCCCTCAAAGGCATTAAAAAATCTTGTAAAATGTCAGAAAGTAGAAGACTCCCCACAGAGGAATCACAGCCAAAGTTGGTGGAGTGCTTGTTGCAGGTGGCAAGATGGGATAGTTGTGCAAGCCTCACAGAGCACAACGTGAGAGCTGTCTGATTGCATGTGAGAGTCTGGTGCAGCTAACAAGTAAAGACAGGCTGTTAATGAAAAAGACCTTGCCATGTTGCTCCAGTAGCAGCTCGAGCTGTGAACAGCAACTCAGTTGTTTTGTTTTTTCCTAGAAAGACCACAATAGGACCTTGCTGAAATGTAAAAATCTGGTCTAGCTTAGTTTTGGCCTCTCTTGGGAGCCTTGAAACAAGACAAATATGACTAGTCTGTCCACACAAGGCAGAGCAAAAACACACTACTGAAAAGTTGGAAGCTGTTCTTCCTGACTTTGGGGAGGAAACATTGAGCCTCATTTAGTTTTGTGCTTGTTTTCAGTTTTCACAGTAGATTGCTCACGTCATGAAATCCTGTGGGAACCCCATCCCTTTGGGACCCATTCCAGGTGGCCCTGGAGGAAGCAGCCACCAGCGTCACTGCAGAGGCTGCTGACACCAGGTCCAGAAAAGCCTCCCCAGATTTAGGCAGGAGGAATGGGAGCTTCAGAAGAAAGTCTGCCTATTTTTCTCCTCACCCACATCACTAAATTTTGGAATAGGCAATGAGATGCTAGTGCTCATAGAATCATAGAATCACCAAGGTTGGAAGACACCCTTTAGATCATTGAGTCCAACCACAGCCTAACCCTGCCTAGTCCACTTCTAGATCATGCCATTAAGGACTTAATCTATGCACCTTTTAAATGCCTCTGGGGATGGAGAATTTACCACCTCCCTGGGCAGCCTATTCCAATGCTTGACAAACCTTTCAGTAGAGAAATTCTTCCTGATATCTAACCTAAATCTCCCCGGGTGCAATTTCAAGCCATTCCCTCTCGTCCTACCTGTACGGCTACCTGTATGTGTACAAAGAGTTGCTTAGGGAATGGCAAGTTGAAGAATTGAGATTTGCCTTTGGTTTCCACTCACAAAGCCTGCAGTCATTCCCATCTCTAAGGTTTAATCCATTCCTGTGGGTTTCCTCCTAATGGCAATAACGCTGCTGCTCCAAGAGGATGCAGATGTTAAAGCAAGGCGCTGTCAGGGACAGAAAGGGCTGACCTGCCTCAGGGAAGACTTTCTGATTGGGAGATCTGGAGCTGGGCTTTGCGCTTTTAAAAAACCCTCTCCTTGTTTTTAGGGTTACAATTTTTTAAATATATATTTTGGGGGACCTAATCAATGTTTATAAATACCTTAAGTGTGGGACACAGGGGGAAATGGCCAGCCTCTTTTCAGTGGTCTGTGGGGACAGGACAAGGGGCAATGGCTGCAAATTGGAGCACAGGAAGTTCCGCACCAACATGCGGAGGAACTTTTTCCCAGTGAGGGTGACAGAGCCCTGGGACAGGCTGCCCAGGGAGGTGGTGGAGTCTCCTTCTCTGGAGATATTCAAGACTCATCTGGACACCTGTCTGAGCTAGGGAGCTGCTTTGGCAGGGGGGTTGGACCCGATGATCTCTTGAGGTCCCTTCCAACCCCTACAACTCTGTGATTCTGTGATTTTCTTGCTGAGTGCCAAGATGAGCATCAGTGTGATGTGGCTGCGTTGCCTCACTCAGCAAGCAGAGAACTTGCAATCAAAATCTGTATTGAAGGGAGCTTTTCTCCTATGTACAAGTACAGGTACACCCACAACAAATTGCAGCTACTGGGTGAGTTGCTGATGTTAAAGATACTCTGGCACTGTGTCCAGAAGTCCAGCTTGCAGGCCATTACAGGGCTGTGATTTTCTCAGTAGCTACAAAGCGCAGATGAATTTTTTAGCATTCTTAAATATTAGGGCTGTTTAGACACATCCAGGTGTCTAAATAGGTCAAAATCAATGAACAGGTCAAAAATCAGTAAATACTGAGGTTATATGCACAATATTTATCAAGATGGCATTGGTGCAGGCAGACATTATCAAGAATTTGGAGATGAGGCTGAATTTTTGCACTGAGTATTCCAGAGAGATTCAGTAATTGCCAGCACTCACGCATCAAGTTTGGTCTAAGAGGACAGCCAGTTCCTACCATTTCTCTCACCCCAGAGCTTCCTGAAGGAGACCTATACACTGGAGACTTTCTGCAGGATGGAGATGGAGGGAGGTGACATAGAAGAGGTCATTCATCAGCATTACAAGAGCTGCCTCTGCACGGTAGAAATCCAGCAGCGAGCAGGATGTACTAGAGGCTGGGTTTTGCTACTGGCAGACCTCTTGATGATGAAGTCCTTTCACAGGCAGTTGTAAACCAGAAAAGCAACAGAAGGAGTCTCTCTCTGAAGGAGAGGACATTTGATGACCTCATTCTTTCTAGGTATTATCTGTGCAAATTTCGTAACCCCTCCCCCCCCCCAAAAAAATGGGCAGAGATGAAATCTAATCAGAAATGGCCTATTGCTGCCTTTGTTATCCTCTTGGAGTATAATTTAGACCTCCAGAAGGCAATAGCCAATAAATATAATTATCTCTTTCACAGGAGTTAAGTACTCAGAAGTAAGAGAAAGAAACGCATAGACTAAAGCAGAGCTGATTGCCTGATGACTGCCCAGAGGAGGGCCACAAAAATGAGCACCTCTCCTATGGAGAGAGGCTGAGAGAGTTGGGCTTGTTCAGCTTGGAGAAGAAAAGGTTCCAGGGGGACCTTATAGCAGCCTTCCAGTACCTGAAAGGTGCCTATAGGAAAGCTGGGGAAGAGCTGTTCACAGGAGTACATAGCAGTAGGACGAGGGGTAATGGTTTTAAACTAGGAAAGGGGAAATTTAGGTTGGATATTAGGAAAAAATTCTTCAATCTGAGGGTGGTAGATCAGTGGAACAGGTTTCCCAGAGAGGTAGTGGAGGCACCATCCCTGGATATATTCAAGGTCAGGTTTGATGTGGCTCTGAGCAGCCTGATCTAGTGAAGGTGTCCCTGCTCACTGCAGGGGGGGTGGACTAGATGACCTGTAAAGGTCCCTTCCAACCTAACACATTCTATGTTTCTATGATGACCGGCAGCAAGGAAACATTAAAAAGATGGACCACACCAATGTTCAGCTGCACTGGCTTGTTTGTCAGAACCAGTGGCTCTTTGATAAGAAAATGTCACATTGAAGGGCTTGTAAATCACTTTTTAAAGTGTCTGTTTTTTCTGTGCTGTGATGAACAGAATGCTGTATGAACACCTCCACATGTCAAAAGATTAAAATATGCAGAGCTTGAAGAGCTATATCATTTCGGTGTATCAAGCATCATAAGAGTAATAAAAGAAAGAGATGTAGAAGTACAGGTGGGTAGACAAGAAAATGCAGCAGAACGACTTAGATTCATTAAAAAACCCCAGCTGACAAACCAGCAATGGGCAAATGCTGAGAAATTATCAGATCAACAGTTGAGGAGACTGAACTGCCTTCCCACTTGAGATGAGGATCCAGCTGTGGGGCTGATGGAGATGCTAACCTGGGTTCTACCCTCACCAAATTACTTTAGAGACTCAAGAGAAAGTTTCAGTTGCCTTCAGCTGGCTCACAGGCCGGGAGGCTGCACTGCCACAGGCACTCCCACGTGCAGTTGTATTGGGGGGAACAGCAAAAAATGCTTGTTGAAAAGACCACTTACTGAATTTCACACATTGGCTGGGGCAGTTGTTCTGCCCCTGTTAAGGAGATGAATTCTCAGAATCACAGAGTTGTAGGGGTTGGAAGGGACCTCAAGAGATCATCGGGTCCAACCCCCCTGCCAGAGCAGCTCCCTAGCTCATACTACACATGCTAGGTTATTATTTTTTTAGGTTATTGCATGTTTGGTTATTATTTTTAATCTCCTGCAGGAGGTGAATTATTTGGGATTAGGAAATATAAGATACTGAGCAGTTTTGGTGATCTGAGTGCCTCTTCAACATTTATAATGTCCTAATTGTTCTTCAGAATCTACTGTAGGGAGAGTCTCACTCACTGCCTAATCTAAAATGGCCCATACTAACATTTCCTGTAGCTTGAAAACAAAATGAGTAGGGAGGGGGAAAAAAAAGGGCTGAGAAACAAGGGAAAAGGGGAAAAGCATAGGAGGTATTTCGTTGTATTCTTAAAGAACCTTTTACTTGCTACTTTTGATGATTACTTTCTGAGAAAAATTAAAATGGGGAAATGAGATTCACTCATGTCTATTTCTACTATGGCTGACTGTCTCAGAAACCTATGCTGAGGATTCAGACATCTGTTCTGCAGGACAGATGTGCTATAAAATACAAATGATGATGTCTTTGTGGCAGAAGAGGTTAAGCCAAAGCCTATTAAAGTCAATAAAAAATTCCTGGTGTTTTCAATGGGATTTAGATCAGGTGCAAAGTGATAGGGAACTATGGGGTCCAGGCTCCTACCTTGCCTAGCCCTACCACGGGGTTCCCAAGTGACCTTACTTTAAGTTTTATGCCTCAGTTTCCCTACTCTTCCTACTTTTCTGAGTCTTCCAAAGCACCTTCCCAGTGGCATATCAGGCTCATAAGGTGACTGAAAAATCTTAGAAAGTGCTATAGGACTGCGAGGTATTCCTGGTACTCAGAAAATGTTTTCCTTTAAGGCTGGTTAAACCCTTAATGGTTGAGGGACTGGTGAACACAAGTGTTAATAACAGGTTCCCATAGATTAGGTTTTTCTCCTGTGGGTCTACTTTGAACTTCATTCCCATGTTTATTTAGCTGTGTGTATGTGTCTGCATGCCCCTACATGTAGCAAAGGGCCAGGAGCAACTGAGCCCCTCCCTGAGGAAGCTCTGACAGAGGATCTGTGCAAATGTGCTTCCTCTTCCTTTCACTCCCCAACCTTAAGGTCAGAGGATCTGGAAAATCCTCCTCCACCCTGTGACTTGATCTGATGATTGTAAGAGAACCACGGTTCCCCGTGCCTTCCGCTCCCCACCCTTCCCTCTCACAGCTGGGTAACCCTTTAAAGCCTTCTCCACATTGATGACTATCCATCGTGGGCTCGGAGGAAGGACATGGGGGTTTTGGGTGCTTGGGTTTGTACAGGCTGAGCAGCCCCAGGCATCCCAGGTGGTCAGCTCTTTCTGTGACCCTCATGGGCCAGGGCAATGTGTGAAAACAGTGTCTCAAAGGTGTCTCAGGGGCATTGCTTCCTGCTCCTGGGCAGACAAGAGGCAAGCCTGGAAAATGCATCAATTAGTAACTCAGTTGAAAAGAGTTAACTGCTTTTATATTTATTTCCTTTTTTCATTCTTAATCTCAGATTTTTGGATTCAGGTCAGCCGAGACAGGAATTCCTGCCTTTGGCTTCCAGCTCTGCTGTGATGTGAGGGGCCCCCACAGCGGCCGGCGGCGCCATGGACAGTGTTGGTGGCCAGCACCGATGGGAGCCCTGGGGGTGCGAGGATGCTGTTTTAGGGGTCCCATTTGGGTGGGTCTCTCCCATCAGAGTGGTTTCTTGGGGTGGATCTCTCCCATCAGGGTGGTTTCACAGTTACTGGCACTGTCCTTAGACAACTGTTTTGAAGACCCTTAGAAAAGCCTGCAGGGACCCCCCAGGTGAAAATCACAGGAAAAGGGACAGTCAGCCAGAGGAGTTTCTCCATGTCCCACCCCACCTTTGGAAAAATCACAAACCAGGCTTCCTTGGGCTGGAGATTCCTTGGGAAAAGAAACAAAAATTAATGGTGGTTGGAGTTGATTTTATTTGCCTTCTGGCTCAGGAGCTTTTTACTCTCACTGGTCTTCCCCCATCAGAGCTAGGAAGTGACCTTTTCTTTTCAGTGGAAGGTGCAGTATCCACAAAGAAGAGCTGAGGTGCTGTGTCAAACATTCCAGCCACAGGCAGACAGTAAAGCCATGAACACAAGCTGCACACTGGCCATGGCCTAGAGGCTCGCACTGTGCTCTGAGATGGAGACCGACTCACCCAAATGGTGGCCATGGGTTTGCCAAGGAGAGTGAGACTGATGGCCCAGCATGCCCCTTCCTGCCACCCAAAGCCAAAGGTATTCAAAAGCTGAATACCTCAACACTTGGCCTTGTCTGCTGTTTTTAATGTAGCTCCAGTAAAATGGGGCATCCAGCTTCCTGGCGGAGGCGATGCAGCTGCCACAGCAGCCCTGCTCACACCACAGCCCACAGGGCCTCGCTTCCTTGCCCCTGTCCTCTGGAGGAGTGGGGCTCATGTCCCTCCCCATGGCTGCCTGTCTGCAGGAAGAGACCTTTGTGGCAGCGACATGATTATCGGTTGCTGGTTCAGGCTGCAGGTTCACTTCCATCGGTCAGGATTGCTTTTCCTGCACCCCTGACCTTGCAGGAGGCAAGAGTGCAGGAAGGGACACCAGGGCCAGGATGCCACCAAGCACAGCTTGGCATGTGTCTGGTGCCAGCCTTTGCATCTCCCTGGCTTAATTTAGCCAGTGAAGGACCCTCTAGGATGGGAAGATGGCAGTGTCCTGCATGATGCTCCTATTTGTGGGTGGATAGTCAATACAGCACTTCCCAGAGACACAAAATCCACTCCCAAACTCTAAAAGTCCACATGCAAACCTGATTATTTTGTATTGATCTAAAAGATTTTTAAGGAACAGCCTAGGACTAGTAGGATTTGTTGCTTTTGTACACAGGCTGACATTTCTGGTATCGGGTGTAGACTTTGCCTCCTTAAAAGCAGCGGAAGGTACTCCCTGAAGAGTAAATTCACTGTGTGCCTCCATTTCTCCACTCAGTCTAGACTGAGCAAACATTTTAGGTTCTATCAGTGCTTGTGGTCTGCAATTAAAAAAGCTGAGACAGATACATGTTAGTCTAGTTCTTCTGTAGAGTGATTTATTACGGACACGCAGGCCAGGGACTGCACACTGCAGCAATATGCCTGACCCACAGAGTAAGTGCTTACTAATATTATCATTGACCCAGGCAAATTACACAGAGAGGCCTGTGTAGTTATGCCTCTTTGACTAAACATATCTAAGTATAAAGTGCCTTTTATTTAAAGAACACAAAGTGTTTTGGGTTTTACTCCACTCCATTTATGCTTAGGTGCTATTACCCTTCTCTGGAGGTGAAACTGTGCCGGGTTTCAGCCTGAGGAAAATTACAGGCCTTTGTGTCCTGCAGCAAACATTCCTGGGTGCCTGTGCTAGCATTTGTAGAGGTAATCGTGACATGAGTTACCATGGGGCCCACAAACCTGGCTATAAATATATTCACAAATATTTCACGTTTCCTGAAGCCGGAACTGCTATTTATTGTGTACAGCACCTGACACAATGCAGTCTTGACCTGGTTAGGGTTCCTCTGCCATCCTGCAGTGAAATGGTAAATAAAACAGCTATAATGATGTTTTCTCCTTTTCCTTCTGCATGGTGTTATTGCTGGGGTGGTTTTATTTAGTGGGTCTCATTAGCAAACTTGCAGAGTTGTTACTGAACGAAAAGGATTTGGAAGAAGGCATTTTTTTTTGCCATTTGTGAATCTCTTCTACTTTAAAACAGGGTTTCTTGAAGTTTTTGTAAAGAAACAACCCCATGTTTTTTACAGTAGTAATGAATTCTGTTCAGTGCAAAAGGTCATGTAAAAAGCAGCAGGAGGACAGGATGCTGGGATAAAACACTGAGCAGATTTACTTCCTAAATTAACATTTTTTTCTCTCTCTCTTTTTTTTTTTCACTCTCCCTGGGACTTTGTGGAAGAACAGCATCTTGTGTAAGACAAAGGAAATGAAGGAGCATTAAGCACAGGTACAATGCAAACACGGTAGGCAAAATACTGGGACATTTCTAAGGAAAACCAACACAAGAACCCAACAAGGAATGCAGATTTAAGTGGAAACATGCAATTCAGCTTATCAGCAACTTTACATTTTATTCATTGTCAAATGTAGTGGGAAGATATTAAGTGCACAAGTATATGTGAAAGCTGTCAAATATCATCAACAAGAATGAAGTAATTGAATTTATGAGAAACTCATGTGCATCTACTCATGCAAGTATGAAGGAGGGTTATTATACCTGGCTAGATATTTCCTGATTCCGAAGAGACTGGACCAAATGCTTCTGTACCACAATTTCATCACAGTCTTCAGATATTTATTAAGCTCATATTTGTCTGGTGTAAGTGCCTGAAAATGTTAAGTTCCAATAACACTTCAATCCAACAGATGTATGAAAGTTTGGTTTAATAAATATAAAGGTCACAAATTCAAATGCCTGAGATGTTTGAAAGAAGTTTTAGTTGAAGACAAGTTTGGCTCACTGCAGCAGCTAATGATTTTTTCTTGTACAAGGTGTTTGAGTCACCAAGAAAAATCTATGGCAAGGCATAAAATGTCACGACACAGACTTTGAAAACCACACTAAGTTTATGAGATATTCCTGTACATGTTTGTCGCTTTGCTTTACTAGCTGGGTGCTTCTGCCTGCTCCAAGGGCTGAGGAAGGCTCTGTGCTCAGCTGCCCCAGGCCAGGAGGGGCACTGGGACTAGTGGGATGGGTCTAGATTATCTTTGAGGTCCCTTCCAACCCAAACCATTCTGTGATTCTATGAGTCTTGGACACTCTGGCAGTGAGACTTCCTCCCCAGGTCCTCATCTGCTCGGGGAAGTGACAGTGGCAGGAGTGACTTAACTCACCATCCAGCCATACCTTCTGGCCAATGCAAGAGTGAGGTCAGTGCCATTCCTTGCCTTTCCCATTCCTTGCCTTTCCCCATCCTTCCACATGCCAAGGAGATGTACAAAACACAGTCCTGACAGCTCTGCACATCCTTCTCTTGTAGCCTCCTCCTCCGCAGGACTGTTTCTAATTTCTTGCCTTGCTGGGCACACCCATTCATCCTCAGGTTTCTGTGGGATAAAGGGAGGATTAAGTTACCTGTTTTCTATTTTGGGCAAGAGTTTCAGAGCCCTTTCCTGTTGAGTCCACAGGATCCTGCAGGCCTCTCCAAGGACAACCTCTTGAAGAAGAGAGGAAGCAGAGACGACTTGCATAGCAGCAGCACTCCTTCTTCCCATCTCTCTGCATCTTTCTGCAAGAGAAATCCTCTGGATTTTCATCTGCAGAGTGGAAGAAGATAAGGCTTGCCCCATTTTCCTTTCCAACAGGCACTGGATAATTACCAAGAGGGCTGGGAGGTGTAAAGATGTTACCTATAAATATTAAGGAAGAAGAGAAAAAGCCACAAGATAGAGAAATGTGTAAGTAAAAGGATGAAAATGATTAAATGAGAAAGAGTGAGGAAGGGGAAAGTCCAGAAAAGAAATCATGATCTCAAGTACCTGCATAGCTGAGGCTTCCACCTCCATGGTAATGTGTGCTTCCTAGATTGACATAACTGTTCAGGAGAGTTTTGTGCTCAGAAATAAAATTTCACACAGAACCCATTGAAAAGATCACAGAAACCCAGTGTTGTATGAAATGTGCTGGAATAGCTATACCCAAGTTTCTATTCCAGGAGACAGGGAGAAAAAGCCATTACAGTGTGGTGGACTACAACATGCTTCCACATTCTGCCTGGATTTTTTCCCCAAATACCTCCTACTGGAATAATTTAAAACTTTGAAGAACATGACCAGTACATACAAATCATATCCTCCTTTGCTTTTTCTTTATCATCTTCCTCCCAACCTTCCTCTTAGTTCCTTGGGTCAAAAGGGCATAACTTCCTGTCTGCCTCCTAAAGCCATAGTCTTTTTAATCTGAAACAAGATTAATTTTATTTTGCAGAGAGATTAACATGGAAACATTTGAAATAAATAGGAACAGAATTTGAGTGCTTTTATAATGGGGAAAAAAAATAAAAACAAGCAAAGTGATTCCATCAGAATACTTGCAAAAAAGAAACAGATGTGAAAAAAAATTTAAATGTGAATATAAAACAAAATCCAGACCTGTAACCCCTTCATTTTTTTCTTCTTTTCAAAGAAAGCTAGATTTATTGAGATATCCTCAAGATATGGTAACGACGTATTGGAAAAAGTGAAAAATAAGCTGAAAATACAGCATCACAGGCCTCAAAAAGTCCATGAAAAGAACTGAGGGAGTGAGGATTTGCAGAAGCCAAATAAATGCTGACAGGACTTGAGGAGAACAAATAAAATAATCCTAGCTGGCAAAAGAAAGTCTTCATAGAATAGCATGGATTGGAAGGGACCCCAAGGATCATAGAGTTCCAACCCCCCTGCCACAGGCAGGGCTACCAACCTCAGGCCCGGGTCTATACAAGGTTGCCCAGGGCCCCATCCAACCTGGCCTTGAACACTTCCAGGGATGGGGCATCCACCACCTCTCTGGGCAGCCTGTTCCAGCACCTCACCACTCTCTCTGTAAAAAACTTCCCCCTAATATCCAATCTAAACCTTCCCTCCTTCAGCTTTAATCCATTCCCCCTTGTCCTGCCATTATCTGCCCTTTTAAAAAGCTGATTCCCCTCCTGTTTGTATGCTCCCTTCAGGTACTGGCAGGCTGCAATGAGGTCTCCCCGCAGCCTTCTCTTCTCCAGGCTGAACAAGCCCAGCTCCCTCAGCCTCTCCTTGTAGGGCAGGTGCTCCAGCCCTCTAATCATCTTTGTGGCCCTCCTCTGAACCCTCTCCAACAGTTCCACATCTTTCTTGTACTGGGGGCCCCAGATCTGGACACAGTACTCCAGGTGGGGCCTCATGAGGGCAGAGCAGAGAGGGACAATCACCTCCCTGTCCCTGCAGGCCACCCCTCTTCTGATGGAGCCCAGGATACCATTGGCCTTGCGAGCTGCAAGAGCACACTGCTGGCTCATGTTAGGTTTCTCATCCACTGTGACACCCAGGTCCTTCTCAGCAGGGCTACTCATATTGAAGCTGAAAAAAATGACGGGGACATGACAATTCAAATGATGACCTGTTGTGCTCATCAAGAATTTCCTTGCTAATGTCTGGCCCTAACGAGGCTGTAGTAGAACATCTCGGCAGCTGATCACCATGCTACATAAAAGGGTCTTTGTTTTTTATAAATCAGAGTCTGAGGCTATCTTGAGGCTTCCAGATACTAACATCACATACACTCCACTGCAGTGTGGGGGCTGTTTCCAGGCTGAAAAGTTTAGAAGAATGTACATCTGTTCTGCAAAGCATAAAATTCACCCCAATGAGATCTATAAGCTAATTGATTTAACATGCATAACATAAATTATCTTTCCCCCCTCACTTCTTTGAGGAACAAAAGCCACACCTGAAAAGCCAAACAGGAGAAATGCTGGGTTAGAGACTTCTTCCTTATCTGTTGAACACAGAGCACACACAGCTACAATCCTCATTCCCACTGGCAAATTAATCCTCATTCTCAGTGAACGTTGATGTTCAAAATACAGGCTCACTCAAAAAATCCCAAGTATGTATCTGCCTAAAACCAGGGTTTTGGTTGTTACCTGATTTTCCTCTTCCCAGTTTTAAGATCATAGAATCATAGAATGGCAAAGGTTGGAAGGGACCCCAAGGATCAGAGAGCTCCAACCCCCCTGCCACAGGCAGGGCCACCAACCTCAGGCCTGGATCTACACAAGGTTGCCCAGGGCCCCATCCAGCCTGGCCTTGAACACTGTGTAAGATGTGTAAGATGTTACGCACATGGGTACAGATAATAATTCTTCAAAGCATTTGGCAGACAATATGCAAGATGTCTACTGCCAAAATATTGGAAAAAAAATGTGACAATGGTTTTGGTTATTATTTTTTTTTCCTCCAGAGATTTCATTAGTGTCATTGACAAAAATAAAAAGTGGGATATCAGTGCAAGGTACTTCTGAAACCTCCTAAGCAATGAGGACAGCCCAAAGCAGTCACTTCTCACCTTTCTTCAGTTCATACCTTACAGACCAGGAATTCTTTGCAGGCCCTGATGTTGGGCCCACTAGTGTGCTCATACTGCAGCGCAATCAGTACAGAGCAACCCTGTACGTAAACATTAATGCTAGTGAACACATAGAATTTATGTTGGGTGTATAAGCCCACAAACAGCTACATTTGAGGGTATAACTCATGGTATGGGATATTAATATATATAGTGTATATATACTGCCAGGTATAAGTGAACACAGTTTAAACCTTCCTCTCTCCTCCCCTCCTCTCCCCTCCTCTCCCTTTTTACAGCTCTCCACAGTAGACCTTTTTCATGCTGCCTGCAAGGAAGCTGGAGATACTAGGTTAAATGGTTTTTTGTGCCCTTTCCATTGTTGATATTTTCTCATCTATATCCTGAAAGAATCCCATCCTCATCTCACAGACAAGTGACTCCTTGTCATCTCCAGACAGAACACTGAGTGTTAAGTCTTGCATGAAGTCAAACAGCATATACCTTTTACAGAGTGACAGGGCAGTTGGTATCTCACCAGCAGAGATTGCCCTCCTCTTTCTGAGCAATTTAATCGCAAAGGTTAGCAGATAATGCTAGAAGCCCTAACATTGATGTCTGAGGCTCCACCTCCTTTTCATGGAAGTACAAACCTCTGTTTCTCTCCAGATCCAAGAAGAGTGACAATACAGGAATTTGCAAATCACTGCAAGATAATATTCCATTAAAGATGTAAAATGTTTTCACAGTTCAGCAGAGACCTTGGAACAGCTAAATAAGTTGTCCATTCCTGAAGCAAATGAACATTATCAATGATTGCTCCTCACTTCTGGGCACCCTTGCCATGAGACTCAGAACATCTCATTTCCCTGTTTCGCTCCACTCAACAGTTATACAGAACTTTGAAGAGAGGTGATGAAACAACATGCATCTTGGAAAAAAAGTCTCAGAATTGTATTCTGGTAGAGCTTCATGGAAATGAAGCAGTTTTGTGAGCAAAGCAACTCATTAAAAAGGAGTGAAATGCTACAATTTCAGATTTTCTCTGCCCAGAGGTAACTAAACTGTCAGGCCTATCTTAAATGAAGCTGGCAAAGTTGCAGTGAGGCAAGACAGAGGTTATTCTTGCTTGGAGAAAGACAGGCATCATAGAAGTTACTGTTTCCTCTACTATACCACACATCCTCAAGGGCATCTGTTTCTAGATTATTAAATTAATCTTCAGCCTGTGACTCATTTTTGTTTCTTCACAAACATAAACTCCCTTGACAGCTGTTCTGCTCAACTGAGGAAAGTATCAGGCCCCAAGGGGAGGTTTTTGCCTGTGGGAGAGAAATGGAAGGGGAGGGAGACTGTGGAACCTGCAAGGGCAGATGCAGCCTTGCTCTAAATATGACTTACAGCCGTGACTTAGTGATGCGGCCCCTGAGTGCATGGAGGTCTCACAGACCATGTTAATTGGGGAAGTACTGGGAAGAGGAAGGAAACCCTTTCAGCATCATCGAAATGCCCAACTTGGTTACCTCCCACAGGAGATGCAACTCATGATTCTGGCTTCACTGTCTTCAGAATTACACAGAGCACTCATGTTTTTGGTCTGTCTTTACCTCAATACAATTCTAACAGAATCACACACATAGATTTATATTTTTCTTAATTTAATACAATTAACAATCAGTTTTGCTGGGGTGAATAAATAAAAGGTTGAAGCTGCTTGTAATGAAGTTTAAGCAAACAAACCAACCTGAAAATAGAAGCTCTGAGATAGCTGCTGAACTTTCAAGAGGCTGTTCTTCACCCTCAGTAAAGTCTTTCACTGGAGCATCCCCCGACCACTTCCACAGAGCCCAGGTTCCCCTTGTGACACCATCAAGCAACCACTTTGTGGTGAAGATGCAGGAACACGAGCATCACATGAAACTACCCACCCACCTGTGTGTCTCGTAACTCCACTTCTGGTAATGCTGGTCTTGGAACACTTGTCCTAGAGGAAGCAATGAGTTTGTGGCCTTAAGCATATCAGCAATTGAGGAAACTAGTTCAGAAAGCCACTGGCTCCAAAATGTGTGTCGGTCTGTGCAAGAGGAGAACCTTTTGGAGACCGTTCACCCAGCTACTTGTTTCCCCCTGTATAAAACTCACCGGAGTCTGTCTTATCTAACAGAGCTGATCAGAAGTGTAGCTGACAAATTAGGGTAAAATACACATTTCTTTTGTTTTCTTTGAGTTTTCACCTTGTTTTTAGTAAAAGTTGATTTTGTAAGGATCACTAACACATGTGTAATTTTACACTGATGCCCTCAAGGAAAGAATACTCCTGCCACCTCTGCGGGAAGGTATTGAAGAGTTTGCACTACTTGTGGAGTGAATCCAGAGAGCAGAACAGAATTATCTATGCCTTCTGAAATGTGGTTTTGTCAGGCTCTGCCAAGACAATGCCCAGAACCAGAAAGACCGAAGAAGAAAGACAGAAAGAAGGAGGCTGTTAAGTAATCTCTGTTTAACTGGCATAACACTGACCCCAATGAGGGTTGAGTCTTTCCTAGTAGCCTCTTGTGCATGTTGATCAAGAAGAGAATAATTCCTGTCTCTCTGAAGCTGAGCAGAGCCCCAAGTTGTTCCAGGAAAGAAGAGCTGATGAAATCTGACTTCGTATGGCTTTACATATTTTGACTGGGCTTTTTGGAGCCTAGTAAGTGCAACCTCCACATGACTTCAATCACATGATTAAGGCACTTTCAAGGCAATCAGTGTATCATCATGTGAACTCATCATTCTCCTCAACTGTTTGAGTTCAGTTACACTTCCTCCTGAAGTAGCATTAACAGGGTCTTCTTTCCAAGTGCTAATTTCCACAGAATTATCATGGATCTTGAAGTAATGTTGGTCAGACCTTTTGAGACCAATCCTGTCAATTTGGCTGAGAAGGGAAAGCTGGGTTACCTGTCCTCAGGGAGAACTGGCAGACACTGTGCATCAAAGTGTGCGAATCTACAGTTGCACAGGCATCGGTTCCCTCACCTGCACTCACGTAGTGTGTCACCACAAAGGAATAACTTCTATAAAAAACAACTTATTTCCATTTCTTTGGGACTGGGAGGACAACATTTATTTCTGGAACAGCAAAAAAAGGGGTTGAAATTGTTCATAATTAGCCCAATGAAAATTCAAAGTAACACCAATGATTTTAGTACAGTTCTGGTAATTTAGACAAGAGGGAGCCTGAGCAGAACAAGGAATTGGAGTCAAACCTATTAACCACAAAAGCAGAATGCTCTAACACAATCATAAATGTTTGGCACATGCAAAAGTATAGTTCCCACTGCTAACTGCACTTGGAAAAAACCTCTCTGGTCAACCTTTCAGCGTCATTGTATCAGTTTTAAACAGTCCTTTTTAGGGACTGTTCTTTGCCATGTGTTAAGTTAGCCTTGTGCTAAATTACTTATTTTTAAAGAAATACGTTTAATAGAAATAAAGAGGAAGCAGGAACACTGTAATATTAATAGCTACGATAAATAAAATGTAAATGAAGGTTAAACCGATATACACTTGTTAATCTGTTTGGCAATCAGCAGAGGCACAAATTTTAAATCACTAATTTTGCTGGCTACATCCTTTTTTTGTATTTCATACTATTTATTTCCTACAAGTCAAAACTCTTCCCCTCATTCTGTTTGCCTTTTTCTGTTTAGTATGAAAACAAAGATTAAACAAGTCAACAAAATATACACCTTATCAGAAAAGGTGGAGGGGAAGATAAAAGACTGATAGCTATAAAAAACTTTTACCTCTGCAGATCTCATCCATGTAGGGAGAGTTTTGTTCTGTATTATTTTAAAGGTAGATTTAAAAACACCTACTTTCTTTCAGCCCTGTATTTCAACAAATTGCCTGAAACCTCTGAGTATTTTTCAAAGCCTCTGCCTTTTTACACTATTTTAATTTGGCAGCCCTGTGAATAATTTCTTATTTTCATACATGAACTTCACTGAAATAAAGAATTAGTTTGTTTTCTGCTCTTCCCTGTCTGCAAGACTACAGAATAGTTCTCTCCCATCTTGACCACCACCATGGCTTACTGCTGTTGCTAGGGAAGAGCTGCTAAATGATCTAAACAAGCAACATACATATATACATCTGCATTTACATATCTGTAGGGTTGTAAAACAGGTTCCCAGTATTGGGATGAACAGTACAGTGGTAAAAGCCTCCACTGACTGCTCAGGAACAAGGTCCATTGACATTAACTAAGCTTTTAAAGTCCCAGTCCTTTATTTTATTCTAAGTATTGACTTTTAGAATGAATTAAGACTGGAACTCACATCAAAGGCCCCTGCTAATTTCCTTATATTACTGGGAGTTTAGAAATTCCCGTACAATTCCCACAAGGATTCAGACATAGTCTGGACAGACAGACAAGTGAAAAGTGGGAGCTAATGAATATTGCTCTAGTGTCAGACAGGTAAAGCACTCCCCCCTTCCTGTTAATTCAGTCGAAACAATGAAGAGAAAAACCCAACCCACCCTTGTCTTGTTTGGCTTAGACATGAACCCTTGATAAGACTCTGGAAAACAAGAAACTTTGGAATAGATTGCAGCTACCTTTGGCTGAGAAACGTGGATGTCATAAAGATGTAAAAAATAGCAGCTTATTTCTGCGACCAATGTACAATTTGGTTGATATGTTGCAGATAACAGAAAGTGACTGAGATAAAGAATAATATAACATTTTTACTTGAATATTACACACTTTACATTTCTCTACAGAAAGGATATCCCAGCAGGAAGGAGAAAGGTGGAGCACAATCCCTGTAGCATTTCTTGTTCTGCATTGTACAGAACTTTGTAGGGGCACAGGAAGAGAATACGGAAGCTTCTACAGGAAAACAGAAAAGTTCAAACATAAACAGCATCCAAAAAATTTACCAACAGTTTATAACATTTCCTTTTTCTCTTAAAATGTTTGAAAACACTTAGGTTACAGCAGTTTGCTATACAGTTCTGTGTGCATGTATTTTTGCACTTTCTCTCACAACAATATCTCAAAGAAATTTTCAATGTGAATTATGCAAACTATATTACATGGACTAATGTAAGCAGTAATCTGATTGATGTATCATCAGAATGAGCAGAATGAGTTCAGCAGAATGAGCAAGTGTCAGCTAACAAGGTTGTATTACAATCTCTTCAGGATTTTGAGGAAACTTGGTATTTACACAAAGTCCTGAGGACTACATCCACAATAAATCCCCAATTGAAACACTGATTTGAAATTGAAATCGAAAGAAACCCACCACAACCTCAACAACTTTGCACAAGGATGTAAGGTCTTGCTTCAGCAAAGCTTGAGAATGTGCTTCTATCTGGAGCTGCATACAGCTGAAATGTGGATGAGAAGATTATAGCTGATGCCCTGTTCTCCCACCCAAAGCAGCTGTGCATCATTGGATGACACCAATGGTGACTTACAGCCATGACAGCTGTTCCCAGAGGTTTGTGGCTGCCTGGATTTATTTTGTGTTAAACCAGCATGAAAGCACATGGTTAATATTTAAGGTCTTGTTTGGTAAGAATGGACTTAGGCTTGTGTTTACGGTCTTTTGCTATGTCTGGTTACAAAGGAGCCTACAGTCTGTATCAAAAAAGCTTTCCATGTAAGTGTGGCATCTCATGATACAGCCAATCAAGAGCATACAACAGGCAAAGCAATATTCATAGAACTGTAGTTTAGAACTGAAACTAGTGCTACTATGGGATAAACAGTTATCAGACTGGCAAATGGCTATCAGATTTTCAACGTGTGTGCATTTAAGGCACAGGTAGGATAGTAGTCCTGATCTAAAGTGGAGAAAACCAGCATATGAAAGATGTACAGACAGGGAGTTTTTGGAGGAATGAGGTTGTGGTGGGTTAGAAGGGTCAAAACGCTGTCACTTAAATAACTTAGATGTCATTTACACTACATGGAGAGCTTTTCATACTTGTGCTTCAACTCTGTAGCAAAAAACCTCTGAATCAAACGAGTCTCCTCCTAGACAGCTGAAAAGGGATCCCACATTTTAGCTGTACTGAAGGCAGAATACAAATTTAAGGGATATCTGTGTCTTCTAATCACCTGTTTTGGGTGTCTGAGTGAGCTGGGGACAGCTTCCCAGGATTCCAGCCTAGTGAGCAGAGAGAAGCAGGCACCTCTGCGTGATTCGTATCTGGGTCCTAACTTACATGCTTCAAAGTGTTTTCTGAAGCCTCTCTTTGTTACCATCTGTCAAGAAAAATGAGTGCACAGGCACGTGTAAAGTAAAGGGATTAAGACACATCCACTTTCTAACTTTTTTATGTGTAATGTGAACGTAAAAAAGAATTTCTAGCAAGGAAAAAGTAGCCACAATTGTGCTAACAGCAGTCATTTCCCATAAGAAACACGTATCGTGTACTTTATCATCAACAAGTGGTTAAGGGGTTAGTTTTGACTTTAAAACTGCAAAGGTATTTTGAAGATTTATTTGCTTTTCCGAAGTGTCTTTTATATCAGGCTTATAATTCTGGCTATGGGGAAGGAGAACAGGGAAGGCTTTAAGAAAATGTCTATTTTATTAGAAAATGCACATCACCAAGTCCATGCCTTAGCTTTGTGACGACAAACACGATAATCCAATCATTGGAACTTCATAATCAAAGACACGGTGTTTTGAAGGGAAAAAAATCTTGTCATCTGTACCTACCTGAAAATTATTAAGTAGAAATGTCTTTCAAAGTGCATGTGTCACACTGGGAAACACAAAAGCTATAAGGTCACATGTAGAAGATAAGATCTGTGCCATTTCATTCATCACCTAGAAATCTCCGAATTAGTGTGGGCTGAACAGGAGTGGCAGTGATTTGCACTCCATTTGACCAAAAGCTTTTGAGAAACAGCAAAAGCAGTTTAATTATATTCAGATGCTATGGTGATATTTGGCAGTAGAAACACCTTGGCTAAGTTATATTTAGAGATTCGGTTAGAACAAAATAGACAGATGGGAGACAAGGAAGGGGGAAAAAAAAAAGATATTGATAAAATGCAACTTAAGTTCTAGCCCAGACCTTTAATTAATTAGCCTGGAAAAGAAATTGCACTAGAACAGATTGAAAGATTTAAGAAGCATGCTGACCTCTGAAATAGTTAATCTTTGCAGTTAGATTATTCAGGGATTCTTGGAATCCTCTTTCCCTGTTTTCTTGGGGTTTAGGTGCTCTAGGATCTTTCAATACTCAGCAACATGGCATTCCTAAAATGACAAGAAAAAAATCATAGGCAGTTACACCGCACGCAGGAGGTAATTCCTTATAAATCTTTCACTAAGAAGGCAAATCTAATGAAATCATACATGCAAGTGATGCTTTTAATCTAAATACGTTGGGTCATGTGCTTTCTTCCACAGCAACATACAGGGAAAACAAAACATTCAGAAAAGCAAAAATGTGCCAGAGGAAGTGGAGTGTAAAAGCAGTAATTTTCCCCCAAACACTCCTTCCTGATCAAGCCCCATAGCCTTCCATGGGTGGGTAGAGGAGAAGAAGAAACACTGGCTTCTCCAGAACAACATCCCCTTAAAACTGAAGGCAGATTTCTATTTGCAGCCCAGCAGTAATTCTCATTCACAGCCTCTGTCATGAGGGACTGCAACACGCTCCCCAAGGGAAAAAGAAGCCCCTGGGAGGAGGGAAGATGCTCCTCTTTACTGAAGTCCTACCATCTGCACACCATACTCGTATCCTGGTGTGAAGAGGTACTTAGTCCTTCTGCCTCTGACAGAAAACATTCTAGGTTAAAACTTGCAGAATTTCTTTGTTCCAGAAAACATGGCATGGGGCTTTTGAACTTTTTGATGATGACATGCAATTGTTTTTCCCACTAACCTGATCCAACTTCGAACAAGAAGTTTCTAGCAGCACACGCAGCTCTGCTGATGCCTGCCATCTCAAACCTCTTCTAAAGCTCACCATTTTACTCTAGGTAGCTCAGCAGAAAGCCCAGCAAGAAACAATGCTCGCTGAGGAACAATGTGCAGTCCAATCTCTTGAGTTTCCACGGGTTTGGAGTCAGCGTTACACCCTGGAGGTAGCACTGGACAGCATTACAGACAGCACTTTTCTTGCCAGTGAAGCTGCCTGTGAGATGAGATAAAACTGAGGACCTGACCACTTTGTGAGCGCTATGGATCCCCTGGGACTTTTTGCAGTAATGAAGTTGTTGGCTCAGGAGCCCGTGTTTGTCCAGCTAGAGGAAAGTATGAAAGAGAAAAGCCAAACCTGCTAGAGGAACATTCATCAATATTGATGCAACTTTTGAACATTTGAACATTTGAATAGTATGTTGTGAAGAGCAACTAAGAATCCTACACAAATGAGGCTGTCATTCCAACTCAGGTAGTTCATTTCTATATACCCGCTGTCCAAAATCCCCTGGAGATCCTCCTGTGCCCTGCCAAGTGGTTATTCAAGCTAGAATGACTGGAAAATAAGAGAGAAGAATGGCTACGAGTGCTTCTCCAGCAGAACCTACTGTGTCACTTGTCATGAAGGCAGACACAAATTTGAAGCCTCTTCACTACAGATCCTGTAATCTGGAAAGAAATACAAAGTGTTTAGAGAGGGTGAAGCAATATATACATTCATTAAATATGTTTGCAGTTAAAATACTAAATGAAATGACAGTTAGTTCTAACTGCTTTCAACTTTGTTCTCCGTAATTACACACGATTATAAGCATCTATGTACATTTAAGGAAAATGGTGCACCACAAAGGGACATTACAATTATTTAATGAAGTAATTACAGTGGGGCTCGAGGCTCAGTGTGAAATTACACTAAAACCTAGACCAACACAGGCACGAGCCTCAACCTGAAGAACTTAAACAGAGATCTGGAGCCCAGAAAATCTACCTTCTTTTTTTTTTTTTTTTTGTTTCCTTCTTTCAGATTGGTTAATGACAGCAGCACACAAGATTTATGAACAGTTTAAAAATATGGTAGAAACAATCTGAAAGGACAGACAAAGCCTGGTTTGTTAATTGATGTAATCTAATAAAAATGAGGCAGAATTATAGTTGCTATACTTAGGAATGCTTTGGGGCAATTTTTTTCAACAGAGGGACAGGTTTATAAATACAGGCTCTTTTACAAACTGTGCTATCGCTAGATAAACAGGAGACAGAGACATCCTGGGTGCATATGTTTGTTCAAGGATTGCCTGAACCCATCAGATTAGGACTTTCAGCATGGTAACCTGCCTTACTGGTCGAAGGGGAGCTGTCTGTAGTTACTCTTAGTCCTTTACGAGTGTGACAGCTGTTGTCTGGACCAACTCTGAGCAAGGAACAACAATTTCCAAAGCTAAAATCCCATATCTTCACAGCTTGAGAACAGGATTTGGGCTTTATAATTAACAGTTGTAATGATAATATGTGCCAATGAATGAATGAGAATCAAGATACAGGTGCTGACTAGTGATTCTGCTAAAAACATAGCTAACATTTTTAGGGCTACATAAACAAATGGGTTTTCTGAGGGGTTTGGGTTTTTTTGCTTTTGCAGAAGAAAAAGGCTCCTACACAATACAAACTGACATTTTTTCTCATTCATCATCTAGTATTTTTGCATCAGATAATCTCTGAGGACAACTATAAATCTCAATTAATTTAGGCAGGCAGGTATTGCAGATGAGAGAGCTTCATCAACCATCCCGTAAGGCACAGTGTTTTTACCAAGCACACAGATGTAGTTCTGAATATTTTCCGGGTGACATCCATAGTGCTAGGATCACTAGCCCTGGCCAAAAGCTCCCATTTTCTTCCAGCAGAGCTGTCTCAATTCCTCATGTTTCCAAAATATCCTGGTGGCTTCATTCCATTAAACAAGTTCTGCGCTTTCTTCTCCAGTATCTGAAGGTAATAAGAAGAGCCCTCATCCAGTGGCCATCCAACCTCTAGCATGGCAAGGTTGTTTAGGTTTCTACCTCACTATGTAGGCAAAAAGGGACTCGTGCCACAAAAATACATATATCTAGTGCTGTCAACCAAGTTGCAGCATAACAAATAAAAGAAACATTTTAATTTTAAAACTTTTTTTTTTTAAGGCTTAATGTTAATTACTTTTTGTAAAAGAAAAAAATTTATACCGGTGTTGAGGGTTTGTTCTCTCAGATCTCCACAACACTAACTGGTCAAGGCAACTCTGGAGTGTTTCCATTACTTGTTCACATAATCAGTTTAAGACACATGCAGAAGATGAATGATGGTATCACCAGCTCTCAGTCCAACATTGTGTACTGGTACACATAAAGCTCCTCTGTCTACATTCGTATTGCAAAACTGGGTGTTCAGTTGTAGTTCCTAAACAAAGGTTGATTCCTGCATCCTAATGACTTTAACACTTACGGCAAGGACTCCATCCACTGCACAGTTTAATCTAGGAAGTAGACTGTGTCGATTTAGTTAAACACTGCTATTCTTCTTTCTTTGTGAAACACAAGATGAGGATTTAGCAGATCTCATGCCTGTATTCTAAAATTCAGAAGAGAATTATTTAGGGAAAATAAAAAAGTTACGTAATTTGGTGTGCCAGTACCATCTTATTCTTGCTTCCCCATGTCATGTTAGAAGATGAGAAGGAAGCAACCTGACAGGCATCCACAAGAGACTAGGGGTTCGCTCACCGCCAGCTGTTCGGGTGCTGTTGACTAATGCTTAGTGGCCAACTGTGATGACCTTTTTAATTCCGTCAAAGCATACTTTTGTTCCAAATGACGTCGTAAGCAACAGCCCAATAGAGTGATTTAAAAAAAAAAAATCATAGCTTCTCCTCTGTCATTGCACGTCAAGACCATTCTGAACTGCAGTTATTGTCCTGGAATGATAAATCTTGTAACTGTTAAAAGAAAATAGCAGCACAGTATTGATTTTAAAGTGTTGTGCATTGAGTATCACTGATGCACCAGGCAGAGAGAAGATAATGTCAGTCACTCTTGAGAATTCCCAAATAAAGTTAGAAATAGGCAGTACAGTGAGAGAAGACACAGGAAAAGACACGAAGGATGTAAACTCCAAATCCTGTCCCTTTCAGTAAATCCAAACCAACCGTTAAGATCTGAGGTCTGCAGCTTGAGGTCAAAACCTAAACCCCAACCAGCAGGCTACCACCAATCCATCTTCAAGATACAACGTGGAGCTGGAAGATCCAGCTTAGACTTGATGGTTTGCGTGCCCCTTGGCTTTTACTATGTCATTTCCCTCTGTTGGCGTGGGGTCACACTGCCGCTGCAGTTTGCTATCTAGCTGCGGTCCCGCTCAGGAAGGTGGCCAGCGCATCCAACAAGCTACTCCACACCACCAACCCACCCCTCAATCTCCACTGACCCAAAGCAAAGGCACCCAACACTTTGCTCTGCCGCGACCTGCACCCCCCAGTTGGGTGGGACAAGGGCAGCCACCCCTCCCAGGGCCAACGCTTCGTCAAGGCCCCCTCACGATGGTCCGGGAGGGCAAATCGCCTCTCGTAAGGTCTTCAGAAGCATCTCTCAGCAGCCACCCGGGGAATAGCGGGCGCGCTTTGCCAAGCCTCTTCAGGCGGCTGGTAGCCGGGTGCCGCTGATGGGCCAAGCGCTGGGCCGGCGGGAAGCTCCTCCCCAGGGGTGTAGCACAGGAAGAGGTGGAGGTCGGGGGAGCCGGCGGAGCTCCCTGCGAGGCTGTGGAGTTACCGTTACCCGCTTTACTATGTGTGTGTCTTATATTACAGCCATGCCGCACATCAGTGGCCAGAGCGAGGGGAGAGGGGAGGAAAAGCCTGTTTACACAGACTGCAAACCGCCTGGGGAATAATGCAGGAAAGGAAGTGAGCCGGCTCTCTGTCTGACTGCTCTGACTTCCTGCTCGCTCTCACACACAGGCACACGCACACACGCACACACACACACACACACACACACACACCCCGGCCGAAGGGAAAAAAAAAAAAGAGAAAAAAAAGGGGGAAAAAAAAATCAGGATCTCATTACAAGAGCAACAGAGCGTCTGTAGAAGACTGTCAGCATGAAGAACCAGGGGATTTTACCCAGCTCACTCTAAACTACCAGGAGAGAGCGGAAAAGTCTCTCAGGCTCTGGGTAGGTACAAGTGCTGCTGCGCCTGCCCCGACTCCTGCAAAGTTTCGGGGGGTTTCGGGGAGGGGAAAGGTAGTGGGGCGGGGGGGGGGGGGAGCGGTGGTTGCTGCGACCCCCTCGTTGGTGGGGCAGCACGGGGTGTACGGTGGGGCAAACTGCGGGAGGGAGGTGAGGAGCGCCGGGAGGGGGGGCGGGCAACGCGGGTTGCGGAGGTTCGGAACCCCACACAGGACCGGGGGGCCCGGGGGTCCTGCTCCGGGGCCCGGCCTGGCCAGCGCGACGGTAGCAAGGGCAGGGGGCGGCGGTTCGGGAGAGGCGATTGGAGGGCGCCGGGCGCTGGGGAGGGGTGGGGGGCTCTCTCACCGCTTCAGGGGCCCCCCGCGTCGGTCAGGGGCTGCCCTTGGGGGCCTCGCCGGCCCCCGGGAGCTGGTGTACGTGAGGTGACGGAGCGTGTGCGGGGCGGGCGGGCTCGGGAGAAGGGGCCGGGGTGTGAGGGGAGGCAAGGCCGGGAGGGGGGCGCTGCCTGACGGGGCGCAGCGGGTCGGGGGGAGCCTTGGGACGCCTCGCCACCCCGCAGCCCCCTCCGCGGTGCTGGGTCGTATCCTGCTTCCCTGCAGGCTGCGGGCTCGCCCCGTACGAGCAACATCGTGATAACGGTGTTTGGGGTGGCGGGGGCCGCCCGGGTGCCTGTCACGGCGGCGGTGGGCGCTGCGGGGTCCCCCGCGCCGCTGCGAGGCCGGACGGGGCCGATAGAAGGAGGAGGGGGCTGGGGGTGGGAGAGGAAGGGGAGGGGAGGGAGGGAAGGCTCCTGTAGAAACTGCAGAAGGGGCTTTAAAAAAAAGAAAAAAGTGTCGGGAGAGTTTCTGGCTTGTCTGGAAACAGCAAGACTAATTGCCATGCGCTTCCGGTTTGAAACTGGCAGCAGACAACATCTTGAAAATGAGTCACTGCTGCTCACAAAGAAACTCTGTGGTTTTCTCCCTCTCAGGTTTATATATTTGCTCCTTTTTTACAGTTTCCTTTGTAGTCTTATGCGTTCTCCCTGGCCCTCCTCGCCGCCCCCCCCCCTCCACCCCCCCCCCCTCCCTGCTTTCCTCAGCCAGCCCCAGCAAGACCCCTTGGCCGAGGTGGATAGTTTCCACGACCAACCGAAAAAAACACTAAAAATGTTTGTAAGGGAAGGGGGGGGGGGTGAAAAAAAAAAAAAAAAGAAAAAAAAAAAGAGAGAGAGAGAAAGGGAAAGAAAGTGAAGAGTTGTTTTTGGATCTGGCTTTGCTGAAGGTTAGAGGGACTCTGATGCTGCAGGGGGAAAAAGTTCCCTGAATTTTCCACTGGCTGCAGGAAGAGAGCCCATTTAGTCATGGCTAAGTAATGTCTGCACACACACCAACTAATCTCATTAGGAGTTTCCGTTCCCTAACACAGGAGGGTTTTGTGAAGCCCTGTCAGCCTTTCTAACATTGCAGTTGAAAGGGAGACAAGTTACATCTTTATTTACTTAGGGGTGTAGTGCTAAGACAAGTTTATACAATGCAGCATCTTTTCGGTCAGGAGGACTCCAAAAGTCAATGGTTTCATTTAATTTCAAGCAGAAAGTCGTGGTTCAGCTCATGTTTTGCTTATACAGACTTTCTGATTATTTCAGAGTAAAGGGAATGTGTGTGTAGATAGTTTCATAGGGCGACATGCAGAAATGGGGTCTGCAGAAGGCTGTGTTATAAGAATGTTCAGTGCATCTGTGACAGTTGTATGAAATGGCGTGATTAACAGACACACTGGTGCCAGGATGCTGATGTGATGGGCAAGTTGGAAAAGTACATTCACTCGCATAACCTTCCTGTGTTGGTGCTTCACACATCCAATTCTCAAGTGATTTCCTACATACCACTTTTGACTTAGTGGTTTGTGTAATTATTTTTTGATGATTTGTTTTAATAGCAGTCAGGAGAAACGCCTGTCTTCAGAATCAGAAAGATTTTTTTGTTGTGATCTTTAATTTTGATCTTTAAATTTGAAGTTAATAACTCTTTAAAAAAAAAAAGCCTGAAGCAAACAAAGAAAACAGACTCTTTATTGCAAGTGGGTTTTAAGTTGAAGAAACATCAAAAAGGAGTGAATAAAATTGCACGTAATAGGAAACAACACTTAGGTACTTGGTTGAATTATCACGTGATAGCATTAAACCAGCAAATACTGTGCAAAAAAGTAGTATTTTGATGGAGAACTAATTGCAGTATACCACGTGTTTACCTTTGAGGATCTTCAATGTTTCCTGTACTTCCTATGTCCAAGCTGCACAGAAAAGTTCCTCATTAACATCACTTTACAGAGGACTTTTTATTAGTGGATTAGTGACACAATCTCCAGGCACAGATGCCTCTTGATTTCCTACTTGGGCAGAGAAGAATTTTTAGAACAGTATGTAAACCAGAAAATGCCTAATCTCTGTTTTAATCAAATGCAGTCATCAGGTAGTGAGAGCTTTTTTTTCTCCAGTTCTAGAGTTTTATTTATTCTGTAAAATTCTAAATATTACAGAGAAGGATGCATCACTGAGCATGTTGGTGAAAAGTCTGTTGAATATGTTATGGAAGAGTTAGTGTGGTGTGCAACACCAAAACTCTTGGTGAGGAGCATTCCCTAGCTCTTACGATCTCTCCTTGACATACAGATGTTGAATTGTCCACTTACTGCATTAATTATTGCTAGAATTTCAGTGTGCCATCTGCTGCATCACTGTAGGTGAAGCACACATATTCATACATATGTATATGGTCTATATCTACACTATATAAATTTCATATATTTTAGTCACTCAGCACAAGTAAAAACATCTTGATGTCCTCACAGACCAGCAGATGTAGTAGTAGTGTACTGGGTGTGTGTTCTGTGTATTTGAAAGAGGGAATGAGAGGCAATGCACAGATTTAAAAATCCAACGGTTCTATTTGGAACAGGGAAGAAATCCAAATGTCAAATAGTACATGATGGTTCCCATTCAAATAATAAAAATGTCTTAAAGGTGTTTTCATTGTAAGTATGATTTTATTCTTTACCTGTTTTAACTTAGAAAATTAAAAAAAAGTGTATGAGAAGAATAGACACTATCTGCTGAGGGATGAGATATCGGAATTGCTTATATCTTGATTTTCCAAATCACCTCTTTGCGTTGTTCCTAAAAAAGAAAACAAAACTACAGGCTTATATCCTTCCTGATAACCACTAACTCCACCTAGATGCAAGAGCTGAAACAAGCAACACAATTGCAGACAAACTCTGCTACAGCCTTCCTTGTAACTGTGTTTGTGATGCTTTCCTGTGCAGAAATATGTTTTGGTTTATTCATCAGCAGTTCTCACTGGTGGCTGATTCAGAGCAATTCTTTGCTCCCCTTACTTAATGTTACTTCATTAAACTTGAATCGTGAAAGCAAATCAAGGGTCTTTCTCCAAAGTCTGAAGTATCCCCCCTTTGCTGTGTGTGAAGTCTAGTTACATACACTTTTTGTTGTAACACCCTTTCGCTGTGCTAAACCTTTTTGTTGTAGTGCCCCTCTTGCAATGGAGGCTGACTTCAGGATGTGTTACGAAGGAGAGATTCTTATGGGAAGGTGTTACTGCTCAGGTGACTTCATATAACTGAAGCTGAAGTCTACCTTAGTTTAAAAAAAATCTCTTCTGGAGAACTTAGGACAGAAGGAAAGTGGGTTTTGCAGGTTAAGGTTCACTAAGATGCCCAGAACCTGTTGCTTGCTCAGGGGTCGTATATTTACATGGAGGAAGATACGTATATATGATACGTAGGGACACTGTAGCTGTAAGGGAAAATGCAGATCTTTGCCTTGGGAACGCAATCCTGTGGCAACATGTTGCTTCAGAAAAAAAAGGAAAGAAACGCAGAAATAAAAAGTCATTTGGCTACTAAAGATAAGGGAGAGTGAGATAAGGCTGGGAGAACCAGCGTGCAGTTATTTGGGATGCAGGTATTTAGAAGTTACCTTAGCTGCTTTATCTTGGTGGCATCATATAAAATTTGTATGCTCCTGTAGTTAGAGTTATCTGTGACAGTACTAAATAATCTAAGATAGCAAGCAGCTGATAAATGAGGTAATACTTCCCAGAAGGATATGGCAGGTTGGGCTTGTGTGTGCAATTCAGACTACTTATCAGTCTGTGGTTTTCTCCTGGTGGCGGTGGCTCCAACGTGCAGCACGCCTGGATGCTGCTGCGTGAGTCCGTCTGGGAGCCGTGACACCGAGTGTAGGACTGTGTCAGCCTGGGCCTGTTGCAGAGGGTGCTGTTGGTTGTGAGCTGCTGGGGATCTCTGTGCAACCACACCCGATGGTTCATGCAACCCACTGTCACTCACTGGCCTTTGAAAGTCATGTTGCGCTGTGTATCCTCGGGTTGATTCACCGTGGCTTTCTCCTCTGTGTTTCCCACAATAGGGAATCTCACAGGCTCCGAATCATTAGGCAGATGTTTACTTTGTCTGTGGCTTGTTAAATGAATCAACTAATATTCTGGAGGCAGTTGAGAGCTCTTAAAAGACTGAATATGTCTGTTCTCATGTCGAAGTATTTTGATGAATAATGAATGATTAAGGAGTTACTCATGATTTTGAGGAGAACGTCAAGGTGTAGGTACAGGAAGTCCAGCTCACCACACTGCAAAATACCAGGCTGCAGATGAAGGACAGAGTGCCTCTTAGCTATGCACTTCACAAGGAGAAAACACATCTTTATGCTTAAAACTTTAACTCCTTGTGGTTTTGTGTGCCGGTATTTATGTCAGAATTCAAATTCTGAAGGGTCTGCTGTTAAGAGTAGAGTTTAATTCAAAGGGTCTTTGAAGGAGGCTTGCTGCTTTTCTGAAAGCAAAAACTAAAGAAAATACCTGCCCTAAGCACTGAGATGAAAATATCACTGAGGCACTACCTGCCAGCTAATTCAGTGCCAGTTAATAACAATAAAGTCACTCTGCATTTTTAATTTTGTATGAACACTGTAGTAGTTTCTGAAGTACCAAAAGCTACCCTAGTATTGTTCTGCTTTATCAGTGTAATTCATGGTTGTTATCTCACAGTGTACCGAATAACTAAATATTTAAGTAACTATTTTCAAGTTATATTATAGTTATGAAAGTCAGAGGCCAATTTTTGCCATGCCACAAGCTGAAAACTGTACTTTTTTTATTCCTGTGAAGTTCCAGTTACTGACGCTGTCTGATTTTGGCCTGCTTGTTCAAGTAGCATTGCTGTGACTGACTAAAGCCATGGGGTTTGTCCTTTTCGTGTCTGTGGGTCTGTCATTATTTTTGAGCAGTTGTGCAGATGCTGGTGTTGCATTTGACCCTTACTGTAGCAGTACTGTGGTACTCTAACCTCTGCTTTGGCAGGAATACATTGACCCCTGCGTGCACGGGCCACATGTTGAAAACTGCTCACTTGTATGGTGACACCTATGGACTTTTAAAATAAATATCAATCAACTGTGTAAAGAAAGGCTTCTAAAGACTATACCATGTGCTCTGTCTACAACGGAGTGGTTAGATATATAGTTCAGGGTCTTCAGGAGAAGAATTTCTGTAGGAAGCCACAAACTTAGTTTGTTTTGATCTTTTGAAGCACTTAGGCATGTATTTATTTTTGACTGTGTCAGCACTTCTGTTAATGCACTGACTGCATGTTGCAAACATTTAAATGCTAGCTTAGGCCTTGAATGTAAATAAGACATTGGAGTAGCTCTTGTTGGCTCCTTGCAAGCGTCCTTCCAATCTTCCATAGCTTTGCCTTAACGTTGTGCAGTGTCAGGATGTACTGAGTGGGTGAAGGATACTGCCCATTCTATGACTTCCCCCAGACCCACTTCAGAGAGGCATTTCAATTTCTGCTTGTCGATTTACTACTCAGTATTTAAAGATTTAAAATACATCTTGGATAATCTTTACACATACTGATTACGACATGTTAGTGTGTTTTGGCTCTCATGCAGACAACCTGCCTTAGTTTCTTCAGCTTTAAAGTGTATAATTTTTTTAATTTTGTGGCTCCTATGAGTGAAAAACTTACATCTTACATATTGTCCTTTAGTTTCAGCTGTTGTTACATTACATAATTAATAATTTGGTTGTCTTTATTATGTTTCTTACTAATCATTCAAAGTTGGTGAAAGCTTTCTAAGCACTAACCTAAGCATTAAGTGCTGTTAATACAATTTTCTAAGATAGGTCTTTCTTTGAAAATGTTAGCGAACAAGCAAATTAGTTTGTGTAAAATACTCTCTTGTAGTTGTACAAAAAAGAATAGACTTGTTACACAGTTTAGATATTCTAAAAAGTTTTTAAACACATGTCCTCCCATAAGTCTCCCATCCTCATTTTACACAACAGCTGACAGGTCATCTGGAAACCAGGTTTCTGTTATGCATCCATTTGTCTCTAATGTGGTGACAGCATCTCTTTACTGTGTCTCTGTATGTTTCTTCATCTCTCTTTTTGATATCAAGAAAATTGATCAGCTTTCTTTCAGTTATAAGCTTTTTTTGAAGGATGCTAACGAGTGTTATTGTTTTTAAATGTTGTGGTAATGTTGAGTGGCCTCTGTTGTATCAAGTCACAGTACAGCACACAAAGTCTACAGACTCAAATGTGACTATTATCTCTTCCCAGCAATTAACGGTAATTTGTGAGAAGAAGCAATCTTTAAAAAGCATTTAGGAAGTAAGAACAAATTCCTGTTGCAGCGAAATCTGAAGAAAGTTGACTACCTTCAGATAATTCCTTCCATGCCACACTAATATAGCTGAGATGGGAATGTGGGTTTAGATTCTCGATATAGACCTCTGTGAAGTCGGGTGACTCAGAGCAGACTCAGAGCAACTGGCGTGTGTGGTTAGTTAAGGAAACTGGGAGCTTGGAGTAGGGCTGGTACAGCAAGTATGACTGCAGCACTCCTTCGGTGCTGTTGCTTCAGTGCTGGTGCCCTGTGATGCCAGTGCTTCCAAAACAGGGCGGTATCAAGGCGGGATGGATTGATTCTTTGGGAAGAGGGTACAATGACTGTGTGAGCTCAACCAAGTTGAGGAGAGGGGACAGAGTCTTTAGTCTTTATGTTTTATTTAACTGGAGAATCTTAGGGAGGATTCAGTATACAAATCAATACAGTGGCTATTATGTATCCTGGGCAGCAGAGACAGTGACAAACCAGTTGGTACATTGATGTCACTTCTAAAGGTAGGCAATCCAGGCACACTGGATACAGCCACGTTTGCTGTAATCATCCAAATAGTGTCGCATTTGTCTCTCCCTCCCAGTTCGTAGCAGCCATGGGAATTAGTTTAAGTAGACAGTACACAGAGAGTGCAAGAGAGCAACAGCCAGATCTGTTGGCTGAAATGGGGTATTCCAGTGTTTAATGAACAATGTTAGGGGAAGTGTGTAGGTGTGACATTTCAGGTTCTTGTCGGTGTGGTAGACAAGTGAATAATGTCAGAAGATAATAATCTTTTAATTGGGTTTCAGTTCAGCTTAGTGTGTGATAAACATGCATATCAGGACTTTGATTAGCACTGAAAAAGGAGCAGAATAGCAGATTTTTGAGATTTTGACATGTAAGGATGATTTTTAATTTAGGTTTTTATTAGGAGATGATTACACGTGGAAATAACAGCATTTTAAAGTGAAAAAACTGACCTTGACTGGCTCTGTGGCTAGTTGCTCGATTTTTATGACTAAGGAACTTACACCCTAGCTCATGCTCCAAGAACTATTGCAATAGTGCAAACATTTTGGGAAGAAATCCTCCAAGTAAAAAGTCTCTATATGTACATAGGTTATCATCTGCTCAATTGTGTTACACCATTTTCAGTGTAACGCTTAGACTGGCTCCCCTGGCAACATGAGAATATACAGGCAAGCCTGTATATGTTATTTAATAGTTTAATGGCTCGTTTTGCTAATCCAGCAAGTTCTGAAAATTCAGTGTGCATAGAAGGCGAGCTCTGACTGCCAGTGTAACCTGTGAGGGTCTTGCTGTCTGTGCTTCAGGTCTCGTGGAGATTGCCAGCCACCTCGATTTGCCTGAACCGAACTCTGGGGACTGTGTTTCCTGTCCTTTCGGTCAGGTTCCTCTCTGCCCACAGTATTGAAAAGATCTGTTTGTTTGTCTAAGCTTCTGGTCTAGGAAAAATCAGTGGAGAGGGGAAGGTTAGTTTAAAAAGCGTAATAGGAAATGTGTTGAAGGCAACATTAGAGCCACTCGTGTAAGTTACAAAGCATTCAGTCAGCTGTCACAAAACTGGAAATTTTAATAACAAGAAGGGAGTACAGATAAGGAAAAAGCATTTACACTTGGGAGCAATCGTTTAATATGTCAAGTGAACTTTTGGAATAGCCACTGTTCCTGCAGGCTGAATTCTCTGCCCTCTGTAATTATTTTTTTCATTTGTTTTTGTGCATATTTTCTCCGAATTGATCAAAGGGGCTATCAGAAATTTTACATGGGACAGTCAAATAATCCACGATCCCTATCCTACTGATGCTGATAAAAAAATGTAAGAGAAAGTCATATGGGAAAAATAAACATACAGGGCTGGCTTTGAAAGCAGAAGTCCCTGGGATTGCAGCGTATTGCCAGCATGCCACAGATGTGCGCCACATGAGCAGACAGGGAGCGGTGCGAGCAGTCCTGCCTTCATTTTACGTCTGGCCCAAGGTGGATGGTTGGAGCCATTATGGATTTATGCAGTTTTGTTTACAGCTAGCTTCAGAAATCATTGAGCAATTGAGCAGGTTATTTGTTTTTAAGCCTTTCACGGGGAGGCCACTATCCATATTCCCTCCTGCTAAGAGCTTTTACTCCGTTGGGATTAGAACTGTCTCTTGAATGGCATGCTCATGGAGATTCTGCAAACACTGGTGTGTTATAGGCGGTGTCATCACACCTCTGCTTGGCAGGCGACCAGTCCTTTGTTGTATTAATTTGGAGGTTGCAGAACTTTCTTCCTTTGGACATCTGCCTCAGCTTTCCTTTTGCCTCAGTTTAAAAAAATTAAAAACTGCAAGTGTTACCAAATCCACCTTCTGGAAGCGTTACTGGACGTGTGTGAGAGTGCTTTCTTTTCTGCACTGGGACTTGATGTCGTCCTGTAATATTTTGCTAGATCTTGCCGCTGTCTCTTTTTGTGTTGCTCTTAACCACAGGAGTGTGTTTATTTTCTTTAAATGTGCTGGGCCAGAACAGTGGGTATTCTTGCTTGAGAAGGAGACCTTGTAAATTATTACTGCAAATAATCTTTTAAATTAGAATGTAAAGAGAGGACTATTATGCAGGAGTGGCAGAAGAGGCATACCTCATGTGACTCTCTTCTGGCCAGCAAAACCCTCTTTTTTGGCAGCTCCTGAAACCAGTCTGGGTTTGTGTGGCAATATTACTGTAGCTTTGCAGCAAATCAGAACTTGTGAGCAGGGGCGCTCTCTAACTTTTTTCTAATGTTTCCACTGGGTGGTGCTGCAGGAATTAATGTAATTTTTTTTTCTTCCTCTCCCCCCCCCCCATCCTCCCCCCTCCCCGAATCTGCATTTCCCAGAAAGACGCCTCTAAAATATAATAGGAGGAAGTCCTGGTTTAGAAAGTTTTTGCAGTTTCAACACAATGGAAGAACTCGGAGGATGCTCTGGCAGGAAATGTCCTGGTTGCTGGATGTGGAAAAATTACCAGCGTTCTTTATCATACACACAGTCAGTTCCCCAAAGTGCCCTGGGTAGGGATTGCACCATTAGTTTGATTTATTACCTTGAACAGAGAAAATTCTGCATCGAGTGAAAACAGGTATATTTGCACACTTTGCTGGGAGCTTATTTTTTCAAGGCCAATTAAATTAGCTGTAAGATCTCTTTTGAGGAGTATTTGAAAACGTTCTGAGTAAACAAATTGATATTTGTTTTTCCTCCTTTCTGGCAGAATCACTGACTTTTCACCAACCACATCCTATTTATCACCCTTGAAGCATCTCTGTTGAGAAATAAAGTGTGAGGACTGACTCAGACTTTTGCCTTGTTCTTTCAGATGTTTCAGAGGAAACATTTGGGCAGTTTTGGCAGTTGTCTTTAACCTCTCATGATATACTCGTTGTTATATAGATGAATTTTCAGTGGAAGATGTTACGACTGACCTTTAAAAAAAACCAACCTCTAGAAAAGTTCCTTTTCTTGATCAGGACCTTTATGCTTCTGTAATCAAACACAGAACAAGTGTCCTTCATTTTTTTTAAATAGAAACTAAAGTGTAAGTGAGAAAAATTGGCCTAGAGGATTTGTAAGTGGTTCAACTTTCCATACAGACATTCACTTTAGATCTGTGTTAAAAATGTCTATAGCTGAAACAGCTGGGGACTGCCTTATCCCGGGTTTTTTTTCCCCTCTAAATATCCTCTTTGGTATTTGGCATTATGGAATGGGCTTGTTTTGGTAATTTCCAACAATTCAAAAATTTATGGAACTGTTTATAGGTATTAATACACCTTAAAATGAGCATGGTTTAGCAAAAAGCTCAGTTCAGAAAGAAAAAAGGACAAACCAGTCATTTTCTTTCACATGTTATTGCAGTAGCCATCTCAAGGGTTAAAATGAACCTGAGACACTTAGAAAAATAAAACCAGAGCTGCTGTTACAAACTGGGACAGATGTAGGAGGCCAGGTTTCCTGTGGCCCATTTTCCAGTTTCCTGGCTGCAACCTGCAGAACTAAAGGAAGCCGAATGCTAACGTGAATGAGAAGCTAACAATGCCCTACGTCACGCTGCTCAGAGAAACGTGCTGTTGGCCAGAATTAGGATACAAAAGCAGTAAACAGACCTACAAAAAATATACAGAGTAGTCAGAGTAGCGGGGGGGGGGGGGGGGGGGGGGGGGCGGAGCTGGGGGAGGAAGGCGTCTGTAGAGAGAAATGCTGTGTGCTTGGAAAAGCACACATTTGCCTGTAAGGGAAATGTAAGTGGAGGTGTGTGCCTGCTGTGGTGGGGCATGGGAGAAGGAGCTGGATCTCTTGCAGCTGCCTTGGCTGCAGAAGGAATTGGCGGTTTCTTCACACACAACAGGGGAAATTAATTTCCCTGCCCTGACTCTGCCTCTTAATCCTTTTCATGTACGTGTCCGATGACTATCTCTCTGTGACTGCCTATAGTGCGTAATGCCAGCTAACACCTTTTATGTCTTCCTGTTTTAGTGGATCTCCAGGTGATTTTTTTCAGCCTCTGGGCTCCCCAGCCAGGCTGTCCCGCTTCGCTGTCCCTCTCTGCCCCAAGTCCCATGACCCGGTTTATAGCTCAGAGTCCCAGATGTTCCTCTGCGGATCCCCTAAAGCAACGAGGGGCTGGTTTTGATCCTAATGCCCAGAGGGATTCCCCGTTTTAGCCTTCAGAACTTGTTCATGCTCATTTTGTCTGGGATCAGCAGTGTGTATCTTTATTTTAGAAGGGCTGTGGGGAGGCCAACATGAGTGGAGAAAAAGAATCCAGGTTAGGAAACCTGGAGTACATGGGAGAATGGAAGGGAAGAACACAGCTGCAACATAGCTGTATGGAAGCTAAGGACCTCAGCTGAGGTCCTGAATGCTTCAGAGCTGCCTTCCAGCTTTCTGCCTCTTTCTCCTAGCTTTTCCTGTGCAAGGCTCCTACAAAACTTAATGCCCCACAAAGCATCTTGCAGTTCATGTCATAAATCTTTCTGACACTGAGCTTTTTATTTAGCTAGCTTTGTCTCTGAGCTTCCTAGTTTTCTATTGCCTGGACTTAAGATACCTTGTTTATTAGTTTTATTTTGTCCAGCAGGTTAATTACTCTTTTTTAAACTTTAATTCCACATTTTGTCATATGAAATTTCCTATGTATTGTCTTGGTCAAAAAAAAAAAAGGTGATGCAGCTCATCAGCAGATGTAATGTCTTTAACATTTCTGGTGTGACTTATTTTCATAATGCAGCTGGTAGAAGTCAGTCTTCAGGCACTAAGGGGAGAGCCAGTGCTTGACTTTTGGGTCCCTAACCTAAGTGAGGAGTTTGGGCATCCCTTTCCAAGGAAGATCATCTCTCAGATAGGATGCTTTGCCCTGTGGATGGCTCTGTCCTTTTCTGTTGTTCTCTTCAGTGAGAGCTTACGGTGTTGACTTTGCCACTGCTCCAAGTTTAGGTTTTTCCATTAGTGCCTTAATTTGGTTGAAATGAATAGGTGCAGTATTATGAGAAGACATACTCTGAGTTGCTTCCTTCCTGCATCAGTCCTCAACCTCAAATCGGATGTGTGGAGATTACGTTGTATCACATCGATCATGCAGTTGGTAGGCTTGGGGGGTGGGGTGGGCACATTTGAGGGAATGTAAATTGGTAATGCCCAGGGTGTTAGTGTGGTTACCTGTCACAACTGCCTGAGAAATGGGCTTTCAGCAACACCCTTTTGCTGTGTAACATAGTATTTCCAAGTATAATTCCTTCTGGCTATGCCAGTGATTATTTGCATCAACAGTAGTGGGACTGATCACTAAGCTATTTAGGTCAGGACAACCTAGCAAATTTTGTTCCATGTCTTAGAAAATATCTTTGACTTTCAAATGGATTGTATGGATTTATTTTTTTTTTAATGATAAGATGGCAAAGCCACATGTGTTAAAGTTATTTGATGAAAAAATAAATTGACCCTTATCTATATGAATTTTGATTAGGCTTTCCATGACACAGAGGTTGCCTGTCTCATTCTCTACTGTAGATAAATGTCACTAAGTGATTTTTAAAAAACCCTATTTTTCTTCGAATACGTGTAATTCAGTATGTAGTTCCATGTATTATTTATTGCCCAGCATTCAAGTCCTGTACTGAGCACAGAAGTAACAGGAATATTTATTATTACTGTTTAATATCAATAAAGAGTTGAAGGAAATGTGAAATATATGGCCCATAGGAAGTGACCACATCCTAACAGACGTTTCTGTCAGATTAAGGCAAGACACTGAACTCCCTTTGAGTTAGTAAAAATTCAGAAGAATTAGAAAATACATAAATGAAGTACAATGCCTGCTGAAGATTTCTGACTCCTCCCAATCATAATTTATAAGAACCTTTAATACAGCTGGCACATTTTTGGTTAAATTACGTGTCTTGTAAGACATCTGTCATGTGATTCTTTTGCTCTACCACTCAGATGAGGTCCAAGTTAAGGCTTAGTACACTGTGTGGCCACATTGTCCTCCCACGAGGCTAGTTAATACTGCATGGAACCCCAGCATGGTGCCTGTGGAGAAAGGCAGGTTAATGCTTCTGTTGACCTGGTTGGAAATGAAATATTTTGCATCAGTTTAAAAATTCTGCCACTGGAGCACCTTAGATTTTCACTGTTCCTCTGCAAATCACAATGCAGAGAACGGAAATGAGATGCAAAGATTAACACTAGTTTACTGAATTCAAGGTATTTAAGATTTTACGTCACCATATATGCTGAGCACAAAGCTTCTATTAAAGGTAGTTAGGGTTGTGACTATTCAGTGCAACTCTGAGCTGAATGCCTCAATTTGGGTGCTTAGAAGAAAAGGACCATACAATTCACGATGAGCTGCAAATTAATTAGCATGATTTGCCTCGTGTAGGAATCATATATGTGCAGTTGTTATGCAAGAAATATGGGAAGCTTTATACAGGAACTCAGTGGCAGATGGAGGGATGGAGTACAATGCAGCATTGAGCTGTTTTAATCTCATTTCTGTATGGGCAGACTTGGGTTGTATCCAGTAGAAGATTTATGCCTGTAACAATTAAGCACATTGGCGCTGAATTCTGAGGTGCACGAGTGCTTCATAAGGCCTGTAGAGAACTACACACTTGGGGAGTTGATGGTAAGGCAGCAGGGTGGTGAGGAGCTGCCTAAATCTGATCCCCCCACAGCCATCTGCCTTGGATCCAGCACCTGAAGTGCTCCCCTGAGATTCTTTATCTCAGCTGCTGAAGAACTGATCACCAAGAACCGAAGCACTTTGAAAGAAAGGGTGGTGGTAACCTTTTGTCTAATAACCTGATGGAAGTCACCTCTCCTTAGTCACCGGCACAGGCAACGCGGAGCAGGTACTCCTGTAGGATGTGCTCACCCAGGCTTGCACTGTTCATGTGTTTGACATTACGCCTGTGGCTGAGTCACCATGAGGCCCACGCTCCCTAGATAAAATGGAATCCAAAGCTGTTTACATTTTACAAATGATAATCATCAGAAAACAGGATCCTAATGGAATGTATAGTGCAGTGTTAACTGTAGGTTACCCTGTGAGGCAGAGGTGAATGGGAATGGAAGAGACTGCAGCAAAATGTACTTCACTGTGAGTTCAGTTCCACCTAAGCTGTCTGATGAGCCATGATTGCTGATGCTCTGAAGGAAGATGTAATTTAAGGGCTGGATGAGAGTATGGATGTTGGAGGTATTGTACCGTTTTGATTAACAGCATGGTGGTGGGGTTTGTATTGATGCTTCAATAGCTCCTTTACATCTTTAATTTCCTCAGCTGAAGTTCTCCCAACAGGTATTTCATTTTAAACTGTATACATTTTAATATAATTTTTTTAAAAGCTATTTATGAGTTTCATTTTCTGGACCATAAAAAAGTTCTGTTTGGAAATTATGCAAAGTATAGCTGTATAATACCCACACTACAGAAACTAGGCGATATGGCTGTATATACCTACACATGTATAGTGAAGTAAGTTGCAAAATTTATAATTAATGAAAACGTGTATGTATGATGCCAGATTAATAGGGATACTTTATTAGCTATGATGTTGCAGACAAATGATCTGTTCAAGATGGTAATACTTGTAGAGATAGTGTAGTTTGAAGAAACTTTTGAAGCCTATAAAGTGAATATATAGAATCACAGAATGGTTTAGGTTGGGAGGGGCCTCAAAGATCTAATCCCCTTGCCATGGGCAGGGACATCATCACTTGGCCAGGTTGCCCAAAGCCCCATCCAATCTGGCCTTAAACACTTAAGGGATGGGGCTTCCACAATCTCTCTGGGCAGCCTGTGCCAGTGCCTCACTACCCTCATAGTAAAGAATTTCTTCCTAATGTCTAATCTAAATCTACCTTCTTTCAGCCTGAAGCCGTTGGCCCTTGTCCTACCACTGCACTCCCTGGTGGACAGCCCCTCTCTCGCTTTCCTGCAGGGCCCCTTTCAGTATTGGCATGCCATAATTAGGTCACCCTAGAGCCTTCTGTTCTCCAGGCTGAACAAGCCCAACTCTCTCAACCTGTCTTCATAGCAGAAGTGCTCCAGCCCCTCTGATCATCTTCACGTCCCTCCACTGGACTTGCTCCAACAGCTCCATGTCTGTCTTGTATTGGACATCCCAGAGCTGGATGCAGCTCTCCGGGTGGGGTCTCAAGAGAGCAGAGGAGTATAACTTTGAGGTATATTTAATTCTAGCTACAGATTATTTTTTTTCTCGCCTTACACGGTGTGGAAAAAAAATTTAAGTGATTAAAAAATACAGTAAAGCAAAGACAAACCTTTGAAAGCACCAAATCATCCATCTGGGCTGTTCTGTCCTTGAGGATACCCAGCGGACATGGGAGACCCGCCTCTGTCATCACCTGAAGGTGCGGTGTGGCTACTGTGGTACACGGCTGGGTGGCAGGGATAGATACTCCTGACCTTGTCATTCACGCTGGATTCTCAGATAATTAGACAAATGAGGCTTTTGGAGGGATAAAACCGTCATTAATTCCTCAAACCCAAATAAGGCCGGCATACTCGCTCCAAATTCTGGTTTTTTTCCGTTAAAAACTATTGGCAGCCTTCCTCAGTATCTTAAACTTGCCCTTACACTAGTGAAGTTTATGATGCAATTTATTTTCCTTTGTGCAGCGCGGTTTCCGAAGCGCCGGGGCCGGCCGGAGGAGAGGCCCACCGGCCCTCGGCCGCCTGCCGTCCCCTTCCGGGTGGCGGGTCGGTGGGAGTCTTCTGCCCTCTTGTGGTCAGCGCGCCGAGGGAGCCGTCAGGCAGGGTGGCTGCCGCGCACGGCCCTCAGCTTGGTTAGGTAAAGGCCGAGGTGTCCCTTGGTACCCGCGCGGGAGTTTAGAGAGTAATTAGCCCCCATAGCACCACAGTCATTTAACCCATTATCACACAGAATCGCAAGGTTGGAAAAGACCTTTAAGATCACCAAGTCCAACCGTTCCTGTCCTGTGCTAAACCATATCCCTAAGTACCTCATCTACCCTTTTCTTAAACCCATCCAGGAATGGTGACTCAACCCCCTCCCTGGGCAGCCTGTTCCAGGCCCTGACAACTCTTTCAGGGAAAAATTTTCTCCTAACATCTAATCTGAACCTGAAATAATCCCACCATCTTTAAATCTGTGGTAGTTAAACACAACATGTCCAGATGAAGTATGGGAAGGGGCCCAGAGGAATTGCTTTTGCTGCAGCGTTAACATGCTAGGGCTGGCAGTGTGGGGAAAAATCTCATCTAGTAGGTCCGCAGTTTAAAAGGGTGATTTTAGCTCCTTCGCTTTAGCGGTAACGCTTCCAAGTTTTCAGCTGTGTGTATGCTTGTGCTGAGTTGGAATAAAGTAATTCTTAAACTTACCCTTCTGTTGCAGTGCCTGGAAAAAAAAAAAAAAAAGATTTATTTTAGGGAGGGCTTGGTAGCAACAGGCAGTAAGTAGAGGAAAAAAAAGTATTCACACAACCTTTAGCAGAGAAAAAATAGTCAACCAACCTTAGAAGTGAGACTCTGGCACTGTTATAAATATTTCTATGGCTCAGTCAGATGTAGGATAACGAAAGATCCCCGTTAGAGAGTTTCAGGGTAAACATCACTTACTTTACTGTGCTTAAGCGTACTGAACTTTCAGCATTTCTGCAAAACAGATAGTATCTTTTGAGCTATTTGAGTTGGCAAACAGAAGCAGCCAGAGCCCTTTCAGGCCCTGCAAGAAACAAAATCTGCAAAGCCATATGACAGGGGAGGCGGGTGCATGTGGTGTGGGGGGGAGAAGAGTATGGTTTCTGGTCCTCCAACCAAAGGCAACTGCTCTGGTCTTCCCTTCTCCTCCCCTTCCTCACAATGTCATGTCCAAACGGGTTCAATATACTTCTTATGACAGTAAACAGCAGTTTTTCAGCTCATTTGAGTGGGTAGTTCATCAAGCCTTCCCCATCCCCCCCCCCCCATGTTCCTATGAGGAGTGGTTGCGTACATTAAATTGAAGACACCAAACTGGAGATGACCCTGTGCCATGTGAACTACGCGGGCAATGCTTCTCTAAACACTTACTCTATTTTCCGTGTCCCTTCAGAAAATAGCAGTGGAAGAAAATACTGGAATGGGAGTGCAAGACTTTCAGGTCTTGTGGATGTTTGGTTGTAAATGATGTGATAGCTTCCTTGGCTCAGTTACGTAGGATGACTGCTACTCAGCTTATTACTGAAATGAGCGTTGGGTGGAACACCTGCTCCCAGATGTTTTTTACACTGTTGGTCTCCTTTGTCCCTTGTAGGTATGGAGAGTGCAATCACACTGTGGCAGTTCCTTTTGCAGTTGCTGCTAGACCAGAAACATGAGCACCTGATTTGCTGGACGTCTAATGATGGCGAATTCAAGCTACTCAAGGCAGAAGAAGTGGCTAAGCTGTGGGGACTCAGAAAAAACAAAACTAATATGAATTATGACAAGCTGAGCCGAGCGCTCAGATACTATTATGACAAGGTAAATTTTGTTATTCTCATGCAGACTAAGAAAATAGAAACACTACCATTTAATATTTCACCTCTGAAGCTATTCAAAAGTGCCCTTAACTAATTTTTACATCTGATGACAGTATTGAAGGCAATCACAGTGAAGGTAAGAGAGCAACTAAAAGGTGCACAGGAAAACACTGCACGTCCCTCGACCTGAGGAGGGAAGGTTCTCACCTAGGGTTGCACTTACTGATGCTTTCATGTGTTTCTGCATGTGGCTACCTGATACTTTCTGTAGCTTCTGGCAATAATAAAATAACTGTTGATAACGGAGAACTGTTTGATTATTACAGCCTGCATAGGATCTTCTGGAATGCAGGGAGGTGGTAGAAAGCAGCGATATTGTGATGCAGCAGGCAGAGCGGCAGCTTTACCAGCAGGTACCACCTATGTCAGAACAGGGAGAAGACACACAAACAAACAGAATAGTGGGTGGGGCTGAGATTCCACAGTTTTCATGGGACACATCTTTTGGAACATAGATCCTGCTGGCCAGATCTTTAACTAGTCTTGCCTGAGCTTTCTGGTAAATTTTTTCTGCATTTTTATTTGGTCCTAATTTATTAACTAGAAATACAACACTGGGCCACTTCTACAGTTACGACAGGCAGTAACTATTCCTTTGTAACTGCTCAGTGTATCTAAGAGCTTGGAAATTTCCCACTCTGTCATTTTAGAACAAATTTGTGTTAGCTTCAGCAGTAGCCAAGGTTTTATGTTCTTATAATTTAATTGCAGTGATGTATATGAGAGAGCACTAATGCAGTGTCTTATTGGATGAAAATGCAGAATAAGAGGGAAGGGTGGTTGGTCAGATAGTGAGTGTCAGAGCAGGGTTATGTTTGGGTCTGTTTGTCAAGGTGAAGTCTCATGTAGTCTCATGTTGAGCTTATCTCAGGTGACAACTGTACGTGCTGCAGAATGTTAAATTTACTTGAGAACTTGACCTGAGATACTCAGAAGGTAAAAATAGTGGTAGGGATTTCTTCATCAATTTTTTCTGCTCTTACAAGACCTACTGAATTTCACCTGTCCTCCGTGGATACATCTGTTGAGGTTTGACAGAACTAATAAGACTCAAAGAGTCAGCACAGTTTAGGCAGCAACCTTAGAGCTGGCAAGCTGCAGTTGTTTGAATGCTCTCAGAAGCTGGTTACAGGCAGATCATGTAGTCATACACTTAGTGCAGAGCTGTGGGCTGTTGAGAGCTCTACTTTCAACTATTTAAAACTGAAATCTGAAATCATAATATATTGAACATAGCAATCTGGAATTACATAGACCACTCAACATGTTTCTGATTTTCACAGATCATGGGCATGCCCACAATCTACTAGAGGTCAGTAGAGGTTGCTGGTGGCTAGCACCTCTGAAAATAAAATTTCTCAGGTACGGTGGGAGTTCATAAGATCACTGTCACTCTCATGAAACTGTCCTTCACTTTGACATTCTTCAGCATGGAGCAAGGTGGCAACAGTACAACCGAGAATTCAAACACGAGAACAGGGAGTAACCAGGATATGTGTTAGATTGCTAAAACAGAAAGATATTTGAGTAGAATCTCTCAGATGTGTCAATGTACTAGAAGGAAAAAATTGTGGAACACAAACACAGAGCTGCTAAAATATCTTATATATTCACTTTCTCGATTTTAGACTCCACCAAATTCAAGCAGTTTCAGAAAGGCTGGTTTCCAGCCTTTTTTGGATTAACATAATATTGTTTTTACTAATTAATATTAAATCTTTTCAGGATTAGTTCCCCTTAAATGGATTTTTTAATATGTCCAAATTAATACGTCCAAGTTAATGGGTTTTACTATTTCCTATATTATTGAAGATTAACATCTAAAAGAGGGACTGTTACAGATTTTGCATATTAAAAAGGATAGCTGTCCTTAGTGGCCTGTTCTCATCTTGATTTTTCAGAAAAGCCAGTGAGATGAGGTTACACAGTGAGTAACATGGGTGTTCAGCACAGTTACAGCATGCTCTCGCTGCCTGCACGAGGCAGAGGAAACTAGATATTGTTCCTGAGCTGAGAGCTCAGACTACTGTTGTCATGTATTATTTGTAGTGCACTAATTCTTGAAGGGCACAGTGGGGCTGGGTGCTATGCAACCAGCCTAACACAGCAACCAGACCCCATGCCGACTGCAAATTAAATTTGCACGATTTGAGGATCAGACTTTTTATCGCTCACGGTGGAATTTGGAAGGATTCCTTCCTCCCTGGTGGGGATTTCTTTAGTTTCAGATTTAAGAGCTGTTAAGTTCTGCAATGAAATGTTTTTAGCGTTTTGTCCACTAGAAGTCAGAATTTTTCCACTGAACACGGTCTTTCAAAGGTGGCCTGAGGGAGAAGGCACAAAAGGATTGGGGGAGGACAATGCAGCGGCTGTTCCAAGCAGTTGGCGTGTTGAATTCCCCTTCGCTAAGTGCTGAAAAGGCTTCTGCTCAGCATGGGGAGCTCACTTCATTATGTGACTCCAACCCCGCTGATTATAAACTTGACCAGGATCAATGGAGACAGAGTGCCTGCTGGAGAATGAACGGCAGATCCAGGCAGAGCCCTAATGCACAGTGACTGAACAGACGTTGCTTAAAACCAGGGGATGAGATATTTGTACCACTTGGCCTTTGAGATCTTTCTGATCTCTTCAAATCAGTGTGATATAATGGCTCTTTACTTGAGGCTCCCTTTCCTCTTTTATTCCTTAACCTTTTTTTTTTTTTTTAACCCTTGCACTGTTTCCACTTGCCCCTGAAATGATGACACCTTTGTCATCTGTTTTGTCTCTGCTCCTGCAGCATCTGCCAGAGGAGTGGCTGTAGAGATTCTTCACCAGGGCTCTGGCTGAGGTGATTGCTTACTGTTCTTATGGCTGCTTTATTGGACTGTGTGTTCTCTTCTGTCTGTAAATTTTATCTAGATGAGGCACAAGGATGCTGGTAATATTTTTTTCCCAGGAGTTCTGCAGCCCAGTGGAGGCTGTAGCTCCTAGATGGAAAGAGGGATAATCTCTTCCTTTCCTGTGTATTATGATCAAGGTTTGAACCCCAAACTTAAACCATGGCTATTTTCTGTTTTTTAAATTGGAGGAGTAACTCCTTTAATGGGAAGCAGTGGGAGCTTCTCACTGTTTGTGTGGCCATGGTGTGTGTGTCCTGTTGGTTCCCAGGCAATGTAGAAAGGCAGATTATTAGGAAAGTGCATAGTGACAGGGGAATTTCCTGCAGGTTTTGAAGTGTGAGGGATACTGGCATAAAACAGCAGATAATGAATCCTAGTAGGTTGGCAGGGAATGTTCAGCACTTGGTTCAGTCCTCAATGCTTTCTCTGCCTTCAGTTCAGTTTATGCTGCATAGCTCAGAAAGGGGAGAGGCTAAGGGGAGAAGGAAAAGCTCCTTGTCATTCTTATTTCCCTTCTGCAGAACAAAAGGGGAAGGGCTGGCCAGGTGCAAGTGTCTCTCTCAGACTTTTGCACTCCTCTCCCCTGGACCATTCACCAATTTGTGGGGTAAACCAAGAGCAGTCTAGTCCCTGAGGTAGCCTGAAGGAGCTTTCTGTGATCCCTGTCCCCTCCCTTGCTGTTGGCAGCGATGGATGTGCTGGGGCAAATGGGATGCACACTGGGTGAATGGGATAAACATGCAGGCTGGGGAGTGGCAGGAGGAAAGGCAAGACCTAGAACTTTGGATAAGACTTTGTTTGGGTTGTGGAGTTACTAACATGGACTTTTCTACCTGTAACCCAAATGATTTGGCAACATGTGAGTTTGGAGTAGAGAGCAGTGATTATATTTTTAGAAATGATGGTGGCACATGGGGTGGGATGAGATGGGATGGGCCTTCCTTTCTTGGGCTGCCTGCTGCTGCACACAGCTATCACCAACTGAGCTACTGCTTCATGGTTTGTCTTTGAAATTACTCACTGTGGAGAAACAAAAACTGATCACTGGATAAATGGAGGTTTATGAGCTCTGCCATTTTGCTTGGGGGGAACACTGGCTTGTTAAAATTCATCAGCTGGTTCATCTGAACTTAAAAGTAAATTAATTCCAGTACTGGAGAATAAGAGCACAATTAGGACAAGTTCCTTAGCCTGACTTTGAAAGCAAGCTGTTGAGGCTGATGGCTAGATTTATGTTAAATTCACATATAAAGCACCCTGGGAAATAGAGTGTGGCATGTCTTGATTGTAATTTGCTGCTGTGATGCTGGTTGCTAAAGGTTTGTAGATAATACGAGACTTTCAGTTTCCTGTTTTGTTTGTTACCCAAATTCCCCTTCCTCCTTTTTATTTAATGCATTTTCCCTATTGCCTCAACAGAGCAGCAGAACAGATGACACACTGAGGAAAGGGCATCCTGAACTCTCCTTACATACAGTTTGAGCAGCATATCCACACTAGTGCTGGTCAGAAGTCTTTTGTAATGCTTTCAGGCAAGGAAACCCTTTACATCTATTTCCATGCAGAGCACTTTAGCTTGATATGTAGAACTAAAATACTTTTATAAGTAGGATTAGTAGGTTTCTTCATTTGAAGTTGCCCAGGTACTCTGTTCTTCTGATATCTGTAATGACTGTAGCTTTTGGAAGTCTCTAGAGGTTTCAGGACTGCTAAAGGTCCCCATGAATATTTCAAGACGATACCACAAGAGGGAAGCTACTGTGTTTTCCCTGTGAGCCTGTTTGGGGGTTTTGTTTGGGGTTTTTTTTTTCAGGAAGGAGGATGTGTCCAGGAAATTACATGCAGATACCAACAGTAATAGGATGTAACAGTTGTGGCGGTCAAGCCCACAGAATTTAGGAAATGCAAGAATCACAGTTCCCTGGGTAACTTTAATGTTTGCAGGAGTTATGCTGCATCTTTAATTACACAGTGACATGCTGTTGTGATGAGCAGCTATTCAGTGTTTTTACATCCTCTCTGAGCAGTGTGTGGCCCCAGGCTTTACTTGGTGAGTGCTATTCAGTCTGTCTTCTAAAGTCAGAATAAATAACTTTAGTTTCAGTTCGTGGCTGCCCACTTGTTTCGATGGGTTGGCAGAATGATGTATAGCAGGTAAATAATCTGAGTTTCTTTGTGCTTGCTGCAGTGCAGGGGGCAGCTTCTCAGGTGCTTTTAGGATTCAGACATTCCCTCTCCTCCCAGAACATGTCAGACCCAGTGGCCTGGTTACTAGTTCCTATTTTTAATGCCCAAGTGTGGGTGGCAGCATAAGAGTTGTGTTGGGAAGAGGGTCCCTTGCTTGGTCTGCTTACAGAACTTCAGGATATGAGGTGGTAATGGAAACTACTATTTTACTTTTGGAAAGGTCCTCTCTTGAGTTACCTCAGGGGAAATAGGTTATTACAGTGAAACAATAGTGGTATAATGGTGCTAAGATACCAGCTGTATGTTTTGTAGTGGTACAGTTAAGAGGTGTTACAAGGAAATACTTGAAGGAGCCTTAGAAAATAGCTTTGTAGAGAACTGGAAGGACTTTCTTTTGAGGGTGATGTATGGAAATCAAGAAAACGCTTGTCTGAAATGTCATAAAAGTGGTTATTGAGTGCTGCCCTCCTGGAAAGGTGGGAGTAGAGAATTTGATAGTATGAGGTGATGGGTCCCAAGAACCCCTCAGGAAGGAGTGACGAGTGGTTCATGTTTGATGCGAGAGGAAAGGGATGCGCAGTGACCTGCAGCAGAGACAGCAGCAAACCTGGCCAAAGATGCCAGCCAGAGGGATGGCCTTTGCCTTCCAGGTGGAGGTGGGTGAGGAAAGACTGAAATTCAGCTAAATGAGAGCCTTGTTTTTCCAAAGGTCAGCACAGGTGCATGATCTGGCAGCACCTGTGCCTCCATTAAATCTTTTACAAAGTCTTAACTTCTACGCAGGCAGTGTAATAAGCATGAGTGCTTAGAGTGTGATGTTAGCAGAACCTGCCTGCCTGCACATGCTGGTGCAGACACATGCCCCATTGTTTGGAGCAAACCTTACAGCCACAGGTACCTCCTGCCAGCTTATGTACTTCAGACATTAGAGTGTGAGCAGGCCTTGCTCTGGGTAGGGATCCCAATAGTTGGATGCAGCCCTGTTTCCTCCTCAGAGGGTTTAATGAGGAACTCATAGCCTGAGTGTCCCACATGTCTTGCATCCCCCAGTACTCTTGGAGCCAGAGAACTTGCAACGCACCCACATGGGAGTTGACTACAGCAGCTGCAGCTTTGGCCCTTCTCCTGTCCCAAGCAGGGATGTTTAGTACCTACAGGCAAGTTCATCCTGTTCTAACATAAATTTTGTGATCTCGGGCACCCTAATTATAGATCATTTCAGTGGATGAAGAAAAAAGTCTTCCTGCCTCTGAAGCCCCTCATCAGTCTGAATTTCAACTAGAAACTGGGTTCTGTGTCCCAGCTCAGTCTCCAAGTGGCTCCTGCAGCCAGCAAGCTTGCTAGCTAACAGGTTTAAGCCAAGCCACTGAAATCCTTGTGTCACAGTGGTCGTCCAGTTACACCTAACTCTGAATGGCTTGGGCAGGGAGTGAGAGTAATAGGGGCCAATGAAAAGATGTTTTAATTGACGCCTTCTGAAAAAAAAAACACAGAAATTTCCTGAACTTTAATGACTACTCCTGAGTTATTCATAGAATCACAGAAGGGTTTAGTTTCGAAGGGACCTCAGAATTCATCTAGCCCCAACCCTCCTGCCATGGGCTGGGGCACCCTCCACTAGACCAAAGCCCCATCCAGCTGCAGCCGCAGCTTCTCTGGGCAGCCTGGGACAGGGCATCACCACCCTCACTGGGAAGAATTTTTTCCTAATATCTAATGTAAATCTACTCTCCTTCAGCTTAGGGCCATTACCCCTTGTTCTATAACTCTGTGCCCTTGTAACCAGTCCCTCTCCAGCTTTCTAGTAGGCCTCTTTGGGTAATGGAAGGCTGCTCTAAGTTCCCCTATGAGCCTTCTCCAGGCTTAACAAGCCTAATTATCTCAGCCTGTCTTCATACAAAAGGTGCTCCAGTCCTCTGACAATTTTTGTGACCCTTCTGTAGACTTGGTCTAACAGGTTAATTATGCTGGGGACTGCAGAGCTAGGTGCAATACTCCAGGTGGGGTCTCACTAGAGCAGAGTAGATGGGCAGAATCGCAGCCCTGCTGATCACGCTTCTGGCACAGGCCAGATGCAGGATACAGATGGCTTTCTGGGCTGCAGTCACACATTGCTGGCTCATGAGTTTCTCAGCAACCAGCACCTCCAAGTCCTCCTCCTCAGGGCTGTTCTCAATCCATTCTCTGCTCAGCCTGTAGCTGTGCTTGGGGTTGCCCTGGCTCACGTGCAGGACAGACAGAACTGATGAAAATAAAACACAGGCAGACTTAAGATAGAGACTCTGAAGTCTGAGTTCCACTGATTTGCAGGAAAACTTTGGGAGGAGGTCACATGCTGTTGAGATGGGCAAAACAGCTTTTGGGAGGGCTTGCAAAATTGCTGCCTATGCATAGTTGACACAAGAAAAAAAACCAACCACATTATAGCTGCAGGGAAAACCAGGCCACCGAGTCTTTGGCATCTAGTTTAGCCAGCTGGTCTGTGCAGAAGGACAGGGGAACCAGCTGGTGGTTCAGAGCATTTGGGTAAGGCACCTGCTCGGAACAGGTTTTGGAGGTGCTCTTGAAGTGAGTGCCTGGAGTGATGTGAATAGCCAGAGCTCCCTCACACAGCTGGTGCGCTAGAACAGCCGTCAGGCAGTGCTGTATCCAGCGCCCAAAGGGCTTTGCCATGGTGGGTGGTCACGGTTCCGGTAGTCACTGTACAGCCGTCAGGCAGTGCTGTATCCAGCGCCTGAAGCGCTTTGCCATGGTGGGTGGTCACAGTTCTGGTAGTCACTGTTTTATATACCCAAGACAGAGGAGGGGAAGTGTGAAGTGTTCAAGTCAAGATGACCACGAAAGAGGGGCATTCCCAGTCCCCTGCCCTTTTACTACCTGTCAAGCAAGTGCTGTCTCTTGATTGTGTTTTAAGTTGTTGGCCTGCAGTGCCTGCTCCTGGCCTGGCTGCCCAGTTTTCCTCCCCAGCAGCTGCCCTGGCCCAGCAGTTGCCTTTCTCAGCAGCGCTGTCCCAGAGCTCCCTGCAGCCCTGCCCCACAGCCACAAGCACTCATTGCTAGCCTGCTCATGGGGGAATTCGCCTAGAAAATTCAAACAAAAAAAGGGCTGAATGTGCACATATACTTAGTGTCCTGCTACCAAGCCAGTGGCCTAGCTTTCCTGCAAGCGTGGTCCTTAGTGTAAAGAAGCCTTTGCCCTTTCAAACTGAGGGTGGAAGACCCCTTCCTGTTGTGATGCCTGTCACTGGCTGCTGTGGTTTGAACCATCGTCCGCAGCTCAGAATGATCACCGATGTGATGGTAAAAATGAGCTGCTTTTTACTTTCACTTCAATTATTTGTCAAAAAAAGAGAATGAGAAAAGTCAGTGGCATTTCAGAGACAGTTAACTTACATCCTTGTTTCTTCTTACACACTGATGGAGCTTCCCTCAACGTTTAAGGGAAGTCTAGGAAGCGCTTCAGGGATTTTGCACTTGAGTCTCCAGCCTTTATTAAGTGGGCCTTTGCTGCAGGCTTCTGGAGTCAGAGGAGTTGTGCTGAGACATCTCCTTAAAATATAACTATATTTAATAATAACAGGGGAAGTACAAACTCTCCAGCTCATTAGGCTGCTTTTTACAGCGGTGTTCCCCTGTTTCAAGCCTGCACCAGTATAGAAGTGCCACACTTAAACACATTTAATCTTTTTCTGCTGGGAGTCATATTTTCCAAGTAGGATCTCAGTTGCCAGTGCTTGATATAACAATAACTCTGCCAGGAGCAGAGGAGAGGGATTATTTTAAATTAAAAAAAATAAACATATTTTAAAAAAGAAGTTAAATCCAGACAGGATGTCTTTTTTTTTTTTAATGTGAATAGTTGGGAGGTTTTGCCTTTTTTGAGAACAACATAATATTGAGACTGCAGAAAAAAGTGTGTCCATCCAATGGACATCCTAATTAGCACAAAAGAAATAATACCCTAGGCCAAGCCCAAATCCAGGGGAATTAAAGCTCTTGCAGACTGTGATCCCACGGACTAGATATATGTCCTGAACTTTTGGAGGGCATAAATAGGCATTGCAGGATCTGCCAGGTGGGTAGATGTGTGTACAGTCCAGCGTGGAAGATGGCAGCTTTGTGCCTTTAGGCTGAGCTTAGTTCTTCTCCTTGCTACAGATCCCTGTTATCAATTTGGGAAACAACTTTCTCTATTTATGCCCCAGCTCCTGACCTTTGAAGCAAAGCTACATCCCAGGGCTCTTTGTGGGATTAATTTTGTATTCAAGAAGGTGCCTGAACGAAACGCCAGGACACTCAGCTAGAAGAATCAGAGTGCAGTAGCCTCACTGAAAGACAGAAGAGGTTCTGATACCCAGCTGCAGACTTCTCTTTCCCAAAAGCAGCCTTGCTTTTGTGACAAGCAAAGGTGAGGTGCAGTGCAGGCACTGCAAGCACCCAGGACTAGGTACTGTCCATATACAAATAGGAATAGTGGTGTATTCAGCCTTTCCTTTTCCCTTCCCTTTCCTTTTTTTTTCTTATTCCTTTCTTTCCCTGATTTTCAAACAATGAAATGAATGTTTCCTCTGCTAGTTTTGCAATCTGTGGTAGAATGAAAAATAAATTGGATGTTTAGGAATGACGTAAATTTTTATGTTCCCATACATATGGCAAAGCAAATGTCTGTTTGCAGAGTGTCAGCTGGAGGTATAGCAGATGTGTGCCCAACAAGAGGGTAGCTTCTTGGAAGGGGTTTTTCAGAGGTGATTTACAGACAAACTTTCTACCAGGGGCTTCAAAAGAGAGAAATCACTGTGGGAAACTCAGAAACTTTTGCTTCTTGTCTCCCACAGCACTTGGCTTCGGGTGGTAAATGCTCTGCTCTGGTCCTGTAGGCCAGGCCCCTGTCAGCACCTGGTGCTGTCAAGTGCCCCTTTGAGAGGGCTCACCTCACAATTTGCATTGTGTTAGAGCTGGCAGCGTACCCAGCTTTGCTGTCAAGAGCTAGGGCTGGAAACAGGACCCTCAAGAGAACTGAGGGACGCTCAGGGATTCCTCAGAGGGAATCAGTTCTTTCCATGAAGGAGATATTTTTATTATGCCAAATAAGAAAAAAGAAATAGTTCTACAAACCTGTGAGAAGTTTGGGATTTTTTTTCAATATTTAACTTATATAGCCAGTTGGGAGGCATAAATGAAGTTTGCCTTCTCTGTGAAACACAAGTGGTGGCGTGGCTTGGGTCTGCAGGGTGGCAAAATTGCTTCTACTGGAAAGATAATATTCCCAAGCTACCTCAGGGGAAGTGAGGGCCAACCAGCCCACCAGTAGGACTTTATCCACCTAGTAATGGTGATTTTGTTAGGCACCATGAAGAGCAGGAGTATCCTCCCTGGCTTCGCAGAGGTGTGGGAATGAGCCCAGGATGAGGAGCACTAGGACCCCACTGAAATGACCTGCTCAGCCTGTGGGAGAAGCAGTGCCCCCCTACCCTTGTGAACCCCACTTCTGTTCGCCACACTCAGTGCCTCTGAAATGCTGATCTTTCTAGCATCTGCTTTTGTGTTTGCAGAACATCATCAAGAAAGTGATTGGACAGAAATTTGTGTACAAGTTTGTCTCCTTCCCTGAGATTTTAAAAATGGATCCCCATGCTGTGGAGATCAGCAGAGAGAGCCTTTTGCTGCAGGACAGCGACTGTAAGATGCCTTCTGAGAGCAGGGACCAGCATAAGCACAGCTTGTCAGCACTGAAAAGCACCAGCCGCAATGAATATATCCACTCTGGCCTCTACTCCTCTTTCACTATCAACTCACTGCAGAACCAGCCAGACCCTTACAAGCCAATCAAAACTGAAAAACTGGAGGAGAAGTCAGAAGGAAGCACACCAGTCGAAGAAGTTCGGACTGTTATAAGATTTGTGACAAACAAAACAGACAAACAAGTTATGAGGCCCATGGTGTCGTTGCCTTCCACTTCCGAAACAGCAGCTGCCTCAGCTTTCCTCAGCTCGTCAGTGTCAGCTAAAATATCTTCCTTAATGCTACCCAACAGTGCCAGCATTTCATCTCCATCCTCATCTTCCTCCAGGTCACCGTCTCTGTCTCCCACCTCGCCCCTCCCTGCAGATCACAGGAGCCTCTTCCTTGAGTCCAGTTGCCACGACTCAGATTCCCTTGAGCCTCTGAACCTCTCCTCAGGCTCCAAGGCAAAATCTCCATCTCTTCCCCCAAAGGCTAAAAAGCCCAAAGGCTTGGAAATCTCTGCCCCACCTATGGTTCTCTCCAGCACTGACATCGGTTCCATCGCCCTCAACAGCCCCGCGCTGCCGTCGGGATCCCTGACTCCAGCTTTCTTCACTGCACAGGTAAGACCTGCCTGTCTCCTGTACCCTTGCTTTAGACAGCTCTCCCTCTGTGTGGCCAAGAGCTCTGTGGCTCTATGTGATGGGGAAAAAAAACAACCCCCAAACAAAACTCTTGTGAGGAAGAGGGAACCATAGCAGAGGTCTGAACAAAAGGTGGGAAGTAGGTTCCTCCCAGGGTTCCTACTTGAGTGTTGGAAAAGCCATCACAGCTCACAGAGTGCCTGGAGGGATGATGAGATGGGCAGCCATTAGTTAATACAAGTGAATCACTTAGCTCAAACCAGGCCTACAAAACAAGCAGGAAAAAGCCAAGAAGAAAAACAGGGGAGTTTGTAGGTCATGACTTGAGCCATGTGCATTGTGGGATGCTTGGTTGGGTTTCTCTGCTAGATGATCTATCCATTCAAACAGTGTGACCTATTCATTAGTTTCTGAATACAGAGCAAATTAATTGGTTTCTAAGACAAGGCCATTATGCCAGTTTTGATTTCCAAAGTTTTAGAGATCTACAGAGTGGTTGCCAGAGCCTCCTTTCAGCACAGAGCTACTGAATAACCAGTAGGTTACTTTGTTCTTTTTAATCACCTATCTGTGGCAATGCCAAGGGCAAGTCTGTGTTTTCAAGCAAGCCTGTGAAAAAAAACTAGTGGTTCAGAGGAGAAGAGGAAAATCACATTGATAATGACCTGGTGTGTTCATTGGTGAGCTTTGTCTTGTGCTACCACTGCAAAATCAGACAAAAAAACCCCAAGAGTAAAATTATCCCTATGGGGAACTCCACTGACACCCCCACTCCCAACAAAAGTTGATGCAAATACTGGCATTAACAAACCAGCTGAGCAGTAAACAAGTAAAGGTCTGCATTACAAGGTCTCATTTCCTTCAGGCTGTCGGGGGTCCCGTTGTATCCAGAATCCCTTTACCCTTCCCTGTTGGAAGAGGTTTTGCACGGAGGATGCCTGCAGTGCATCTGGGGGTTAGAGGTCTTTGAGCTGGCTGTGGACAGCGTTGTGCCATGAGGACCTGGCAGTGGTGAGAGCGTCCCTCAGCCAGCACAGCGCTTGCTCTTACTGGGCTTTTCAGGTGCCTGCACAGCGAGTTTGTGCAAAGGTGCTGCAGTTCAGGCACATCTCTAGGCCCCTGAGACAGGAGCTCCTGTCACAAAGAAAGAAGGTTTTGTGGGCCATTATCTGTCTTTTTTGACATCGTAAAAGCCCATAAGCCAAGTCATGTTTGGCAGGGAGAGCAGAAGTGTGGCAAACCAAAATTGAGGTGCATTGACAGATTCTCATAACCTCTAACTGTGGTATAACCACAGTAAGTGTTTTGCTTGCAGGGAGCAAATCTGACAAGTCCTATCAGATGCCAACCAGATAGAATGACAGCATGAGTTAGTATAAGCTCACTTCAATCTCCTGCTGCCCCAAAACTCAGTATGAATAGGGACTTCTTTCCTCATTTTGTAATTATTTATTTGAATACTTTTCTCATTCTTCTATAAACTGGCATACTTACTACCCCTGAAGAGACATTGAATGGAATTAGATAGATGATTGTGGCCCTCCTTTAGCTGGATGGCTAGCTAAGGCCGTGATAACTCTTGGCCAACTTAATGCCATTACAAATCTTTTTTTACAGGTTATCTTATCACAGAAGAGGCAGATGGCATCTGCATAGGGTAGTTTGTGGGTCTATTTATTTAAATTTTGGCTATAAAGCAACATAGCTTTTTTTCCCCCTCTCTATTTCTAGTGTGGATAAGCAGAACCCTGCATCGTAAATACTTAGTGAATATGATATAAAACCCGTATAACAACTATGGTCAGGTAACTGGAATACCACAACTGGAAACCTGCTGTTCATCCCATTATCCAAGGAAGAGCATGCATCATACCTGAAACAATCTCTGATTTGTCAGGTCCCAGTGTAGGCATCTGCTGCCGTGGGGCAGGTCACACACCACCAGTTCCTGCTCCAGGAGTCATGTAGGTTTGGAGAAGTCCTGCTGCCCAGAGTGATGTTTCTGAGGGCTTTCTGTTGTACCCGCTGGTCATGAGCAGCACCCTCGTGTGGAGCCCTGTGCAAGGGCACGTGATATGTGCAACCAGTTTCAGGACAGGAAAATGGGTTTAGAGGTGTCAGTGCATAGAGTGCAGCACTTGGGTAGGGAAACACCAGCTTTCCCTTTGGCTGGCTTCAACGAGAGGTGGTTAGCTTTTGTTCAGAACCTGCTTCTTTTACAGATTCCTTATGCTTGTTATTTTTGTCATCTCTCCCTTGGACAAGGTGGATACCTAAATTTTACCCCCTCCTTTCTTCAGGCCTCTGCTTCAGCATTGGTAACATCTACAACGTGCTGGTTCCTTAGCGACAAAGCAGCGTGCCCGTAGCCAGCACACGCGTGGTCAGCACAGCATCTACATAGACTCTCCAGGCTCTGGCTTGTGCCTAATGACCTAGGAAGTAACATGCAAGTGTGACAGTGCTTGTGCATTATCTGACAGCTGGAAGTGTCAAGACAGATTTTACTTACATGTGTTGTCAGAGGAGCCAGGAGCCTCGTTGCTTAACGTTGCTCCTCTCTGTGCAGTGAAAGATTTCAGTTTAAACTGTCCCCACGCTTAGGTTATAACGAGGTTCTTTTTTAAATAGGAACTTTCCACTGGGTTCTACGTCTACTACGAGATGCACAGCTGTGTGAGGGCAGAAAATGAAGTGACACATCAGTTTCCACGTGTAATTTCAGGACAGCCTTTGCTGTGGTGGTGTTTACACTGAGCGTTCCCTCTGGTGGTTTCACTGCTTGGCTGATGGCGATACCGAGACCGAGCCTGGGAGGCCCTGCACTCTTCTTGCATTAAATATTAACAGATTGGGAGGCTTGCTTCAGCTGGCTCTTGGCTCTGTCAGATCATGCAGACATTGGTGCTCTGATCATCAGAGGATGCAAGCTTTTGCTTCACAGAATCACAAGGTTGGAAAAGACCTTTAAGATCATCGAATCCAACCATTCCTGTCCTATGCTAAACCATATCCCTAAGTACCTCATCTACACTTTTTCTAAATACATCCAGGGAAGGTGACTCAACCCCCTCCCTGGGCAACCTGTTCCAGGCCTTGACAACTCTTTCAGTGAAGAATTTATTCCTAACATCTAATTTGAGCCTGCCCTGGCACAGCTTAGTGCCATTTCCCTTTGTCCTATCTCCTGTCACCTGGCACAGCTTTTTAGGCATGTTAACATGCTTCCAGAGATGAATGGAGGACAGCTCAGTTGCAAATCTCCCCCCTCTCTCTCTGAAGACCTGTTCTACTTATAAATAATGGCTTCTGAGTTTTCCTTACTGTTTTCAAAAGGCTCTCAAGAACTGTGGTCTTAGTTCTAAGACACAAGCTGTAGTGTCTTAGAGAAGAAATAAAGCAGCGTGACATAGCTCAGTGGAGCTCTTGGTACAGTTGGCACATCACTATGACCTTAGTTGAATGTTGCTGTGTCTTGCTGCTTACATCTTTGGTTTTAAGGTTAGTAGGCTCTTCTCTAAGTAGATCTCTGAGTATTTATCCTGACCTAATTAGGTGTGTTCTTTGTCAGTCTTGTAAATCCCCATTGAGAGCCTTCTGCCTGCAGAGCATCAGCTTGTAACACGACACAGGAGAGGTGCTCTCACTGGAGCTGTCATTTTCCTGCCCTATGAAAGCACTGTGGTCCTGGGAAGAGGGCATTGGTAAAGGAGCCTGTTCACAAGTGCTTGCCCATCAAGTATTTTTTGCAAAATACCTTGATGAGAACTCTCACTTGATGAGACCAAGACACAGGTTTTTCTCTCCACACACTCACTCCCCTTTTGTTGTCACCCAAATACATCCAAACCCTGACCTCACTGTACTCCTGGGACCACTGTACCTGCTGTTCTACAGCAGGTAGACACCTTTTGCTTTCCCAGCAATGCCACCTGATCATTACTCCTTGGGACATGACTATGGTTTGTTCCACACAGTTCAGTATTTCTGATCCACCTTCTTCAGCACACGGGCGATGGCAGTGTCCTTTCCCTTCCTCTTTCTCCATGAACCCCGATTCTTTGAGATCCCTTAGAAAAACCAGCTCCTTCAAGAGCAGCCAAGTTCTTTGTATAAAACGGCCTTTCAGAGACCTTGGGCCAGAATCACTGGGAGGACCTTAATGTTCCCTGCTCCCTGTCTCTCCCATCTCTTGTGCTGGCGGTAAACTCGTTGTTTGACCCTGTGCTGAACTCCAGTGCAGTCGTGTCGGAGCAGGTCCGTATTCCTGTGCGTTTCCACAGCGCCTCCAGCGCCACAGCCAGTCCCTCAGGCGCCGCTTGGCAGACGCGCGGCCTGTGGTACCTGCCTTCGCGAGCCTGCTCACCTCAGGGTCCTAGCAACACGGTGTAAGCAGTCGTTAGGTCACACAGACCCCTGGTTGCAGTTGCCACGTGTGGGAGTTTGTGGTTCTGGCCTGGTGGGAAGCCAGCAGGTACCACGCTAGCAGGTACCACGCGCCTGACGTGCTGGTTACTAGGGAGAGATACTCCTTGTCTTCTGGCTTCTCTTCACATATTTTAAACTCGGGCCAAAGCAGAGCACCGAGGCACTTGTCCTACACAGCAGAAGACTTTTACTTGCTTGCTAAGTGTGCACTCCAGTTCCATTAAGTGCTTTGCTAAATAGAACTGATTTTGATAATTGGCGTCAAGACTGCTGGTGAGATTCGCTCATTAACCCAAATACTGTGTTCAGAACTGTCACATCACTTTCACAGTCTTTTTTTTTGAAAGAGAAAAGTTACTCTGGGTGCAGAATCATTCCCATGACTCTTCCTTCAAATGGAGAGCTGCGTGTGCTGTAGCTCTGCCTCCCCTCCAGTTGTGTTTTAGAAGTGCAGAGAGCGTTCCCAGCTCTCCTTGTGCGCCATGGCGCTGGAAGGAGCCAGCTCCAAGCTGGGAAAAGCCTGGGATGCTTAGTTCTTGCCACTTTAGTTCTTTCCAGTCAGTTAGCTGTGCTCTGCGTGGTCCCTCTGGGCACCCAGACCCTCCGCCTGCCTCTCGCTGCGTCAGCCTCTGCACTGCCAGTTCCTTGAACCTTCCTCCATATTGAACAGGCGCCATCAGAGGAGTGAACTTCAAAGGGCAGCAGTGGCTCTTCTGGCTCCACACACAGTTGCATTAGTGCTTCAAAAGCTGCAGTGGGTTTGAGCAGTTGCTGCCTTTCCAAAGGTAGAACATTGCTGTGAGGGAGACAGGAAGGCTGTGCGCACGTGGCATTCTGTATGGTAGCTTCAGCATGGTTCATGTAACCAACAACTGCTGCTCCTTTGGCAAAGCTCAATGGAAATGAAGCCAGATTCCACATGAAGGAGTATCAGATGTGCAGGTATTGAGTACTGACCGCTGTGGAGACAGGATTCAGGGCTGGATGGGCAGTTGCTGCTGCCCCCGTACCTTCAGCATGCCATTTGTCTGACTGCATCACAGACCCATAGAACAGCCCAGGTTGGAAGGGACCCTGATGTGTAAGACTTCAGGAGCTGTGAGGGCTGTATGGAGCTGTAACTCCTGAGGCATGCATCATGGAGTGTTATCTTTTTTTGTCTTGCAGACCCCGAATGGATTATTGCTGACCCCAAGCCCACTGCTGTCTAGCATCCATTTCTGGAGCAGCCTCAGCCCTGTTGCTCCTCTGAGTCCTGCCAGGCTGCAGGGACCAAACACTCTGTTCCAGGTAGGTCTTTCTTCAATGCTTGGGTTTCATTTCTGATAATGCAGACATGGAAGAGACGTTAGGGGAGCATCTCCTCACCTCATCTGAAGATTCTCAAATAGTTTGAGACAATATGGTGGTTAATTGGCATTGTTAGAGAGAGACCTATTTACATACATACCCTCTTTAAACCCTTGGCAGCACAGAACCTGCAGGACACACAGGTATTTTATGAAGAAAACAGCAGTAAGTGCTGATCCCCAGTAAGAGCGGATAACTGAGCCCTTGGAGCTTCAGGAAGAGCATGCTGACCGGTCAGGGACCAGCCAGGAGAGTGAGGGTATACAGACTCTGGGAAAACCAAGGCCTGTTTGGGTCTCACACAGTAAGATGAGAGTGGGTTTCTGTCTTAATGAGCTGCTTCTCCCTCAGAAAGATGGATCACAGCTGTATTTACACTAAGGGCACTCTGAACCTGAAGGCTCAATTTGCAGTTCTTCTGCACCTCCTCAACCAAGTGACCTCATACCTCTGAGCACGACCTCATTCACTGGAGGCTTAGGAAGGGATGGTGGGGGGGTGGTATGAGCAGCTCCAGATGCAGCTGCTGCAAGAAGTCATGGAAGAAATTATACTGGCCAGCTGATGGGCATGCAAGCAGCCAGAGAATTTGGGGACACCCCTGGAGCAAACTCCCCGACTGCTGGGGAGTCTCTCCCTCTTCTGACAGACCCACAGGGCCTTCTGTAAAAACTTGGACTGATTCAGGCCACAATGACAAGGCTGTAGAGCACAAAGCTTTATTTTAGCAGCCAAACAGGAAACACCAACCACAGCTGAAGCCTAGCCAAGGCTATCAACTTCTGGGGCAGCCGGCGTAGGTGTCAGGGTAGAGCTCTCTCCAGGCTGCCCCCACAAGCCAGACCATGCTCTGTGCAGCTAGCCAGGGACTGGAGGAAAGAGCTGGAGCTGCTTCACAGGTGGCTTTTGTTTTCACCTGCTGATTTGCCCTGGCAGCTGAAGGTCATTGCTGAAGGAGTCAAAATCCTGCCAGGAGCTAGAGTCTGGGGCAGTTCTGCAGCCACTGCCCCTTTGCCCGCTGGCTTGCACAGAGGAGAGGTCAGGCCCCACATTTCATACTCTTTCAGGCACACGCTGCTTTTCACAATGCTCAGCACCACCTACACTTCTTTAGTATAGTCCTTGTGCACAGCCAGGACCAGGATGGGAGCCACCTGCCTCCTCAGTCCCACTAAACCTACAGGACAGTACAGCCCCTCCTTTGACACACCAGGAGCAGCTCGTTCTGGCACTACTGGACACAATTACCTGCATCCTCCCTTACAGGGCACATAGATGCTTATTAAGTCATAAAAACCTCTTCTTCAGTGTTGGTAAGGTGAAAGCAACTCCCACACACCTACGCCTGTAGAGCCTTACAGCCTGTGCAGAGCATCACTGAGGTCTGCCATCTCCTTTCACACAATTTACCTTGATACATTGGCCTACCTGGAAAGCCTTCCCTTTGAAGGCACACTGCTAATTCGAAACTTCTTTTGGTGTTTTGCTGTTAGTTTGAACTTGCCACGGATCTGGAACAGTGAGAGACTCACACAGAACTGGCTGATTCCAGAAAATGCAGCCAAAGTAAAGGAAGCCCAAGGTAGCCTGAGTTAAGCACTAACTACATCCTGAGTATTTTCTTTGTAACTACTGCGTAGAGGGTAGCACTGAGAGGATGTAGGCAAGTCCCAGATCCCTGCTGTATGGAGGTGCATGAATGAAGAGCAATGTCCTGGCCCCAGGGGCCATGGAGACAACCTAAACACAGGAGAGCTAGATTGGGGTGGAGACCAGGGGGGGAGGAGGAAATCACATTAGCCTCGCTTGCATGGCAGGCTGTAGTGCCAGCACACTGCCGCCTCGACAGACACCAAGGGTCATACAAACCTCTTCTCTGTGGCTTTAGAAATGACACAAAACACAGTTTACATGCCTGGCTTTAGAAGCCTAGACTAGAAAAGGAAGGGCTTGTAATCAAGATCCGTGTTTTAATGAGTCTTGGCAGTACCAATGAACACATTTCCCAAGGTTTGGTTAATACAGAGGCATGGGCTGGTCCTGGCTGCTGCAGGAGCGGTTTCCCACCGAACCTTGGGAGACTGGTATCATTAGCTACCATCTCAGTGGAAGAGTAAGCCTGTTATAAGCAGATTACAAGCACGAGTAGAGGGTGATTACTCCACAGTTGGCTCTACTGAAGGGCTGATCTGATAAGGGGTAAAAATACACCAGACTCTTAGTCGGGGAGCTGTGGTATTCTGCTTGCTCTCAAGGCAGCAGAAGCCCATCCTGTGTGCTCATGGAACTGGGCCTGGAGGCCTGATCGGTATCTGCCACCAGGCAATTCCTGCCTCATGCCACAGCAAGTTTGTTCCACCTACTCCCTTTGCTGCTTCTTGGGTCAGATGTTCAGCGCTAGTCAGTACACGTCACTGCAGGCAAGTTACAGTCAGGGTGCTGTCAGGAGCTAGGAATAGGCCATTTATATGTGGAATTAGGAGGGTTTTTCACAGTATTTCAGAAAGAGAAGGTTAGTTTGAAATGCTGCTACATTCTGCTTCACATGCTGAATGACCTGGCGTGCCTAGCTTATGGCTTCCTAGTGAGTATGTGGAGAAACTGCAGTTCCTCGAGAGCAAGGTGCCCTGTGTTTTATGTTCAGAACGGTGTGTTTCCTGCCCTACAACCGCAGCTCAGCTGGTACTTCTGTGAAGCGCTCTTCTGCTTTGCTTTTCTGCAGGGCAGATGAAGAGCCTGGACTTTTAATTAATGCTTTGTGGGCTGAAGGAACAGGTGGCAAGCAGTACTCTATAGCAGTGCCTCTCCCAGGGCAAGGATAGATGCGTTGGCATGTGAACTTTTCTATCAAACACAGCCAACAAGAGATTTACCTATCCCTGTCTGCTTCCAAATCACTCTGGTTTCGTCCTCTTTCACATTCCTGATGGCCAGTGTGGGCATTCTGTGTGGATCTCACTGTACAGAAGCAACAAGCCCATAGAACATCTGGCTGTTCACTTCTGGCCTGAACACTGTGGGATAAAGAATCATTTTTACCTGTTGGATTCTTACAGTTCCCATCCCTGCTCAACGGCCACATACCAGTGCCGCTCCCCAGCCTGGACGGAGCCTCTTCTCCCGTTCTGCTCTCTCCAAACGCTCAGAAATCCTGATGATGCCTCATCACACCAAGGACTTACTGGTGGATTTAACACTTCATTCCTATGGGCTAGTTTGTTTTTGTTTCCTGTGTCATGAGAAGGACATTTGTGAAACCCTCTATTACTTCGGTTTGCACTTTTCATTACCTGGATAACTTCCTTTTATTACATTAGCATTTTTAAACAGTGTTTATATATAAAAGTATATATAAATCTGTTTTGCATTAAATGAATTATAATTTTTTTTATATCATAGCTCTCAAGTGTTGAACACTTCTGTTGTTGATGAAGTACTTTTTTTTTCCCCCCATAATGGATTGCAACAATGTATCTAATAAGGATGTGAAGCTTCTTTTTAATCCCCTTTTTCTGCGTATTATGCATCGTGCTTCTTGTGTAAACTATAACCGGCTGTGCCTTCTTTTTGCATAACGTCACGTAAATGATTTATATATTTTCTAGTATTAAGATAAAAAGCTGAAAGACAGAACTAGTACTGAACAGCCCTAGGGGTAGTGCTTGGGTATTTTCTCCACGGCTGGGCCATAGGGCACAGTGTATTCGTGTTAACTTTGTATTAAGTGCTTTCAGATGGTATAAAAGTAGCCTTCGGAGTCTTCTTCGCTGAAGTGAAAAACATAACTGATGTTTACAGCCAGGAGATACACCTAGGAGTAACAAAGCCACACGTAGGCCCAAGCCCTTCTGTGGAGTGGCGCCAGGGAGGAGCAAGGAGGGGGAGGGGGGGCTATGTATATTTGTGAGACGTTTCCAGCATTTGGGAATACTTCTGTAGAAAAGGAGACGTTGCTCAGAACCAATTTGGCATGTAAAAATATATGTGTGTGTGTATATATATATATGTATATATATATGTGTACTTCTTACAAACTGTCAGCCTTGCAGCTGGGAAGACTGCAGGTAACCTCTGTCCTCCCAGGGAATGAGGATCATTCCCGATGATTTCCCGGTGCTCTGTTCAGTCGTGCCAAGTGCCTTCCACTGTGTCCCTGGAAAGATTCTTGTAGCTACTGAAGGTCAGAAGGTCACATCTCCCCTTCCCCCCAAAGCTGGAGAAGTTACAGGACTGTGAATGACTGCCTGGTGCTTGTTGAAGAGACATACTGTACATAGACAGCTGAATTTGGGGTTTAAAACACAGCACCGTGCTGTTAGTGCCACTAGCTGCTCTCAACCTGAACGTAGTGGGTATGTCCTCCACCTTCAGGTGATGGTTTAGCCATGGGAACATCAGGCTGGGGTCAGGCCAGACCCTCTGACACTGCAGATTCTAATCTTGGCTGGGCCCATGCAAACCTTCGGTTTTCCGAGGCAGCTAAATTGGGTTGAACGCAGCTTTACCCTGTAGGTGGTTCAGATGAGACCTTCAAAACCCAACCCAAAAGTCAGAATCCTGTTTGCTACAGGTCATTAGCTCTTCTGCTTCGCTGTCTGGCCAAGCAGCTGGTCAAAAGTCCGTTCTTTTCGAAGTTTATGCAGTGAGTTGTCTGCTGAGTTTCTGTTTGGATGCATTTCAGTGCCGATGTGTGTAGTTAATTGTAAAGTGCTTTTGGATCCTTCAACCTGAAAGGTGCTAAATAAACATTTTATTAATGCCAGCCTGGTGTTGAAAAGCTGTTTTTGGGGCAGAGGGAATTTTCCTCAGGCTCCTGGGTTGCACAAGCAAAAGTGACTCCTCAGTTACTTCACTCTGTTACTTCACTGCAGTAATTAATGGGATAAAACCCCGCTGGATCTACACGATGTTCCAGCGTCGATAAACAAGAGTGACTGGATACAAGGAAAAAGGACCAAACCCACTGGTGATTCAGCGTTGGAGAGGGGCCACCCCATGGAGTCAAGAGTGGGAGATGAACCTGTGCACAATTTATGAGTGAAGGGAACTGTGACACTGATCAGAATGGGAAGGCAGCACCTGCTGATGGGGCTGACCGGTCTCATGGGGAGAGGTCACGAGGGCTCGCAGGTCAAGTGCTTCTCCTTCAGCAGCCTTCTCCCAGCTACATGGGATATTTTCTGATACCTAAGTTAGAGAGGCAACTTCTCACATTCTAGAGCCAACTTTTGTCTCATTTTTAAGTAAGTCCGAATGCCAGTGTCCGTCATGTCTCACCTCGTGGAGCTAATGGGAGAACACGGTGTAGAGATGAAGTGTTTCTCACTAGGAGTTTAAAAATGAAAGAGAAACTCACAAATATTTGGTCTTTGACTCAATAAGCAGCAGTGAATATCCCACTGCAGAAGCCCCAGGTGAGCACGAGAGGAGGGAGGGTGTGACAGAGACAAGATTGCAAGAGAAAAAACATCCAGGTTCTCATGACTTTTCTTTCTCCCAAGGTTTTACTATTATTAAGGCATTTTTCATTTCAAAATGCTCAACACACCTCAGCAGCCCCCCTCCTCCCCCTCTCCTGCTCCTTAAATGACTTTTTCTTTTGAAAATGGCAGAAAATAGCAATTCTAAGAAAAAAAAAAAGCTATTTCAACAATTTCCTGGAAAGGACCCGAGAGAATCCAATAGAACACTTCAGGGAGGACACCTAGGAACAAGAATGCAGTGCTGTCTTCTCATCCTTGAAAGTACAAAAAGTAGCACCTGAACACACCACCTTTTGCTGGTTGATGTTTCAGTTTTAAAAGAAAATAAAGTCAAAATGAACTCTGCCTCCCAGATCTTCCTACTGGGAGCAATTCCTACAAATAAAGCCCAGCCTCTCACCCCTGTCCCTTACCTTAAACACTGGGTGATGACGTCTTATACCTCAAAGGAAACAGTCCATTGGGAATTTCCTACTGAACTTCATTACCAGCTGTATTTCCTTCATTAACAACTGTCTTTTTAACTGTAGAGAAAACTCAAATAAATGTTTGTAAACCACTGTGATGGCATTGATATTCCTGTGGCATGGAGAGCTACAGGACAGCAATCTCAGGGTGAAAAACACCTCCAAACCCTGGAGTTGATCTCTCTTGAGTAGTCTTGGCAGTAACTGTAGTTCGGTCATACTCAAGAGATTTCTTTTTTGCTAGCTTTACACTTTGCTCATCCCTCTGCAGTCACAGAGTTTTGTCAGTATCACATTGAGTGGATGATGAGGCTGTTCTTGACTTACCTTCCCATTGCTGTTCTGGGGTTTTTCAGAAAAGCAAGTACCAGCAGGGCCCCAGCTAGGAGGTGGCTTTGCCAGGACACTGCACCCATCTTCTGCTCTGGCTCAGGTCAGTGGCTCAGTTATAAAGAAAACTTTCCAGCGGGTGATGATAAACTACAGGGAAAGAAATACCTGACACCTGTCCATTACATCACAGAACGTCAGGAGTTGGAAGGGGGAGAAGAACCTCTCTCCACCTACTAACCACACCCCTTCCAATACACCTCAGGATGCCATTGGCCTTCTTAGCCAGGAGGGCACATTCCTGGCTCATGGTCATCCTGCTGTCACCCAGAACCCCCAGGTCCCTCTCACCTATGCTGCTCTCCATCAGGCCAGTCCCCAGCCTATACTGGTACCTGGGGTTCTTCTTCCCTAGATGCAAGACCCTACATTTACTCTTGTTAAATCTCATTAAACTTCTCCCCACCCAGCTCTGCAGCCTGTCCAAGTCTTGCTGAACAGCAGCACAGCCTCTGGTGTGTCAGCCACCCCTCCCCCAGCTTTGTGTCTGAAGAAAACCAATCTGGCCAGACAGGCACTTGCTGACCTGGAAATACCTACCAAAGCAGTAACAAACTGTCCGTGAGGTGATTTTTTTTGGGACACGGTCCTTTGACAGGGACTACCGCAGTCCCTACATTGAGAGGTTCTCTGATCTTATGCCTACAAGGAAGCACCTTCAGAAGCCACCACGATTATGTTAACTACATGGTTAACTATAAGTAGTCCTTTACCTAAGGCCATCGGTGTTCCCTTCCATTTCATAGAAATCTACACAAGGTTGCCCAGGGCAACCATCTTGAGACTGTCTCTGCATCCCATAGGATAAAGCAGCATGATGGATCACTTCGATTTAAGAACACCTCTGTGAAGTCACCAAACCACCACAGCTTTTCAAGTCTCTCTCAGCCCCAGACTGTTCCTCCTCCCACCAGTCAGCACGTGAGCATTCTGCCCTCACAGATGGCGTACAAACCTCGTCCTCCAGGGCAAAGAGACTGATGGTGCTGGTGAGGAGGAGGAGGAATTTATTTACAAGAAAACAAACATGAACCTCAGCTGAGGACTCTGTAGCACTCGGATTATGGCCTGCCTTTGGGGGGGCTGTCAGTTGTAGAGAAGCATCTCTCCCAGAGGAAAGGGCTCCAGAGTATGTGGTGAGGTTTTTTTGGGGGAGAAAGACATCCCAGCATTTTGCTTTCACTGCTAGAAGTGGGAATGGATAAACATTACCATAATTATTCCCAACATGGCTCCAGGCTGGCTGCCACCTCCTGCAAATTAAGGAGAAAGGACATGGAAGAGGGGAGGAAAAGGTCTTCAGCAAAACAAGCTCAGGGTGTGAAAAAGGAGGAGGAGGTAGCGCTGAGGCTGCCATGCGGGCCCCGGAGGGAGGGCCTCTGTGAGAGTGGGTTGGAGAGGGGATAGGGATGAGCATTATCCCTGGTTTGCGATCCACAGGGATGGCAATTCCATTGGCAAGGGGAACCTGCTGCAGCAAGGGAAGGAAATTCACAGCTCTCCAGGGAAAAGCGTGTTTCATGGCACAGCCGCTGAGCTGAGCGAGGCTCCTATTGCATGAGGAGGCCCCTAAGAGCCATCTGCTTAGGCGGGCCTGCTTCTCCTCTTAAGTGAGGCTGGAGAGGATGCCGCCAGGACAGAGGGGCAGTTCTTTACACCACCAAGCAGGCACCCTTGTGTGCATTCACAGTGTGAGTTGGCTCAAAAGTTCCCCAACTGCAATGAGCTAAAGGGATCTTTGAGAAGCTGAAGCAATGGAAACAGTGTAACGTGCACGTTCCTCCACTGACATCGGCCTTCTCCTTTCCGCTGGCGCGAGGCACAGGCACAGCCCAGGGAAAGATCACACACAACAGATGAAAGAAGCCCAGCAAACCCCGAACAGCTGGACTCCAGCCCCAGCTCTGACAACACATATTCCCACTGCTGCCTAGAACAAGGGTGTGATTTCTGTGCAGCTCAACTCCAGAGATGAGGCGGCTGCATGTGCCAAATTAGCAGGCCCATGTACCTACCTGGCTTCTAGACTTCAAAATCACAGAATGCGTTAGATTCAAAGGGACCTTTCACAGGTCATCCAGTCCAACCCCCCTGCAGTAAGAAGGGACACCTTCACTAGGTTGCTCAGAGCCCCATCAAGCCTGACCTTCTATGTCTCCAGGGATGGGGCCTCCACCACTTCTCTGGGCAACCTGCTCCAGTGTCTCACCACCCTCAGATTGAAGGGCTTTTTCCTAATATCCAACCTAGATCTCTCCTTTTCTAGTTTAAAACCATTATGCCTTGTCCTACTGCTCCATGCCCCTGGGAACGGTTCTTCCCCAGCTTTCCTACAGGCACCTTTCAGGTACTGGAAGGCTGCTATAAGGTCTTCCCAGAGCCTTCTCTTCTCCAGGCTGAACAAGCCCAACTCTCTCAGCCTGTCTTCACAGGAGAGGTGCTCCAGCCCTTTTGATCATTTTAGTGGCCCTCCTCTGGACATGCTCCAACAGGTCCATGTCCTTTTTGTGCTGAGGGCTCCAAAACTGGACACTCTAGGTGGGGTCTCACCAGGGCAGAGCAGAGGGGCAGAATCGCCTCTCTCAACCTGCTGCTATTATCCTACCTGCAAAGTAAGCTCTGGTTGTACAATGTACCCATCAGCCCAGCACTTACTTCCCAGTGCTTCCTTTATGTTTCATAGCCTAGACTTGTTATCTTGTCAACCTCTTCAACTGCTCTGACACGGATGTTGGTGAGATATATGGGTGTTGCTGACCCATGTACAGGTCAAATCTCCTAATGGCCCAGCCTCTGAAATGACAATAAAGAAACAAACATCTGTAAAAGACAAGCATTCAAATTCCTCTCCAATATGAAGAAATTTCGTAGCAACACTGCATTTGTTTCGCAGCCAAACCTTTGCAAGGGGGGAAAAAAGGCATTGAAACGTGCTAACCAGGTGCAGGAGTTATACCAACTCTGTCTGTTAAGTGACCAGACACCACACGTCTGTGACTGCACGTTGCCATGGACAAAGCAGGTTCTAATTTTTTTTCAGTGTCACCATGTGCTGCAGCCATGCTTTTCCATGCCCTGATTAGTTTGGATTTCTTTCAAGTCTGACCTTAATTCTAGGTATTTCCTGGGTCTGTAGTGCTTTGCCTGGGGATACTTACACCACACCTTCCAGACATGTCCTCAGCACCCGAATGCATTCTTAACCTTGATTCCATCTGAACCTTGTGAAACAGAAACAAGGTACCTTTAACCCAGGGAGGAACGCAGGCGCAAACACGGAGCGAGCGGCCCAAGGGACGCTGCCATGCAGTTTTACAAATGACTTGCAGATACCAGGGGTGTCGGTTCTTTCATCATTGTTTATTTTAACTTTTATTGCCCGATTCAGGGATACACTCTGGCTACTCAATGTTGTGGTAAAGCGGCACAACGATAACACAGCCGTGGTGAGACGCACGTTCCGCCAGCGCCTCGCTGAGCAGCTGCTTTGCCCGTTCAACCTCCCACCCCGTCCTGCCCTGTAAATCCCCGTCCTCCACCCACCCTCTCTCCCCTCTTCAGCCGTCACCCGCGTGTCCACACAACCTCATCACCACCTGCCTCTTCCCTGGCTCCAAGCCCGCCCTGTTCCTACGCGCACCTATACACACACCCCTTGCCGTTCCTACCCCGGGGTAGGTGGGATACTCCGGCTATCTTCTAAAAATAACTACTCAAAACAGCAACACCTTGCAGGCCATTTCTCATTAACCAGTCGCGCATCTTCAAGCAAAGGCTGCCACACCAACTCTTCAAAGTCATCCATTTTCAGCGACTACATGCTTGGTTTTCCTCATGCTCAGGGTCTCCTCCCAAAAAGGCCAATGCTCCCTATGGTTCCTGGGACAGCGAAACCAAGCCCGCAGCGCCTGGTGCTGTGGGACAGGAGGCACAACTCTGAACTGCACAGGAAGGATCTCACAGGAACACCCAGTGACTTCAGAGTCACTGACGGCCGCCCAAACGGGCAGCTGCCACTGAGCTGTCTCTGCTGACACAGGAATTCCAATTAGAGACAATTAAAAAACCAAACCCCAGCAACAAAACCCCGTGCTGAAACTGGCTCGATCGCAGACACCATGTTTCTTAAGAAATACATTCCTTAAAGCTACCACCTTCTCATGAAGCAAGTGGATTCACCCACAGGTCCTCAGAAAAACCTCTTTATAAACATGAGAGCGCTTTAGGTTTACGGACGATCTTGTCACCTGTACCAAAAAAGGCTGAGTTCCTACTTAAATTGGAAACCTCCTCCTGATAGCTGCCGCTGATCCCTTTCTAAATTCATTTATGCACTTCATTTCACCAGTGAAACCTTTCAGTCCTTTACTGGTTAGTGTCACGTTGTTACTTGCTCTTTTATGACTGATTAAGTATTACAACTCTAGAAAAGCTAAACCCCATGTTTACCCACAGTGAACATTTACTCACCATCTTCGCTACTTCTGTAAAAAAAAAAGATGTTTTCCTGATACTTCTTCCTTCAACACCATCACGCCTACAACGTATTTCCTACAAAGTTAATCAGTATAAAATCTAGATCAGATCCATAGCAACTATAAAAAAATATATTAAACAACTATTTCGGGACAAAGGGTTTGTTTTTTTTTTCCATCAGTGCCAAATCCGCCTCTGCCACACGTGCGTGTGTCGGCAGGAGACCCACGCGTGCATGGGAGGCACGTTACTACGCTCCTAGACCTAGGCAGGACTCGTGACACCATGTGACATGCAGGACTTGCCAGCTAAAAATCAGTCTGTGGACCACACTTCAGGTAAGATCCCGAAGGGCCTCCGTCAACGGCCGCCGTCGCGTTACTTCTCACTGCCACACTACTCCCGTGCTGCGTGAATTGACAAGCGGCTCAAGTTGAAGCTGGTGACTCCCACAACACACACAGACCTAGCTAAACGTCTCCAACAGCGCCCCAAGAACCGCCGAGTTCACTTAAGTCTGTATTTTTAACAACACAGGGCCCTCTGTTGTTATAAACTTCAAAACAAAACCAAAGAATTCCACATAATATTTATACTTTCAAAAGTACAATATTAATACAGGTCGGTCAGTTAGAAATAACAGCAGTTTGTTAGGTCTACAAGATTTAACGTAAAACCGGTTTACAAATGCTGAGAAGCAGTAGTGGTCCAACAGTCACCATTACACATGAATTTCTCTCTTCCAGAAAATAATAATAATAATAATAAAAAAAACAATTCCCAATTCAAATTTACCAGTATCGATGAAATATTAATAAAACACCCCCAAACATGCCACAATCACTATTCACAAATAAAGTTAAAATGAAATATACAAAAATTTCACTTAATACTGTTAAATAACAATAAACTACAAGATTTCCTGAACAGAAATGGTAGGACCCCTGAACGTTTTACAGTGAATGTCAGGAAAAATTAAGTTACCTATGACTATTTTCATGATATACCAGCCAAAGATTTACATGACCATTTCAAAATATACCAATAAAGATTTACAGTCTCTTTAAGATGCACTAAACAAATAGGTTCATAAAGGTGAACACAAATGCTTAAAAATACTGTAACCATCACCAAGGGTGTACTTATGATACTCACTGAGATGCATAAGCGTAGTAGTAACATGTTTACTATCTCTGGTAAACAGATAACACCTAAGATCTGAAAAACTCTCCGGGTTCCCCCTGTAAAAGCTCTGTAGGTTAGTGAGTTCCTACCAAGTACAAACCTGCATCTTTCCAGTTGATTTCAAGTGAATAATGCACAAATGGGAGAGCACCAAGGTGGGAAAAGGGTGCCGTTATTCCCACGTTCCCCTAAGCAGTTGTCCCGTTCCTCTGTAATGCAGAGACTCTACGTTTCTAAGCGTAAGCCTGGGTCCAACGTGTACGAATCATCTTTAGACTTGTTTGCATTTCTAAAGTTAAAAAGAAGGTACAAAAGTCATCGCTTCGCAGGCCCCCTGTGCACAACAACGTGCAAATACTTTACGCTGGAGAGAGCCTGGCAAAGTTCATCATCCAGTCTCCATGCTCTAATTTACCAATAACGAACGTAGGATCCCAGAGCAAATTAACAGCTACTGGTCACTTGTTTGCATCAACTTTCACACCATGTGCTTTTCAAAAAACATAAGATGCATTATAATTTTTTCAACTATTTCAACACATACTTCCAATGTTAAATAAGGAATTAAGTGCCATGAACTTAGAGCATTAAAGATGGTTCACCTATAGCCAAGCAAAGCTATGTTTACATTCCAGGAAACACTGCAGTTTAAGAAATACAAAAAAACCCCGCAGCAGTAGAACATTTTATGAAGAGAAACAGATGCATTCACATATTATAAAGCCATTGCAACTTCTTCAGGCATGGAACTGTTGTGTTAACTATACAGACAGTAGTTATTTAGCAGCAATGATTCCGCAATAAATAATGCACTGTGTTTCTCAGTCCTGCACAAAAATTGCAGCTACAGTTACATCAACAGCTGTAACCTACTGGCTCTAGTGGCAGAGGAGACCTTAAAACCAACTGTACAAAAAATTGTCACACTGTGACAACAAATATAAAAACATAATCTGCAGGTTGGAAATAAAAAGACTCCACTGTGAAGAGGACAGTGTAGACAAACTGCGATTCCAAGTCCACCAACAGAGAGCACGGCCTTCAGATCCGAGTCCTTGACCGACAGGATAGGCTTGGGCTCGACTCCGTACTGCTCACTTTAAAAGAGCATGCTCTGCCTTCTGTTCTTCCCGTGTCCTGCAACAGAACACAGACCACAGTAAGAAACCAAAGCACGGGCACATCAGGGCACCCACTCAGGTATCACCTCTACCTCCTGCCTCACCCTCCCGAGAGAACACCCCTTCTTTGTGCTGAATCCAGTATCAGCATCATTCTCTGAGCTGCACATGGGCCTTTTCTGCTCTTTGACCGTGACATCATTTGACCTCACCCACACAGGAACAGCGTGAAGCTCAGACGTTTTCATACTAACAGTCCCTCTGCCACCCCTAGTAAAGCTCACCTCCTCCTCCCACACGTTTAGCATAGGCATCTCGGCAGGAATCTGAGCAAACTGTTCTGGAGATCACAGAATCACAGAATTGTAGGGGTTGGAAGGGACCTTGAGAGATCATTGGGTCCAACCCCCCTGCCAAAGCAGCTCCCCAGCTCATACTGCACAGACAGGCGTCCAGACAAGTTTTGAATATCTCCAGAGAAGGAGACTCCACCACCTCCCTGGGCAGCCTGTCCCAGGGCTCTGTCACCCTCACTGGGAAAAAGCTCCTCCACATGTTGGTGCGGAACTTCCTGTGCTCCAATTTGCAGCCATTGCCCCTTGTCCTGTCTCCACTGACCACTCGAAAGGGGCTGGCCAATTCCCCCTGCACCCCATACTTAAGATATTTATAAACACTGATTAAGTCCCCCCTCAGTCTTCTTTTCTCCAGGCTGAACAGCCCCAGCTCTCTCAGCCTTTCCTCATAGGATAGATGTTCCAGGCCCTTAATCATCTTCATAGCCCTTCTCTGCACTCTCTCCAGGAGATCTCTGTCCCTTTTTATACCAGGGAGCCCAGAACTGGACACAATACTCCAGGTGGGGCCTGACCAGGGCAGAGTAGAGGGGGAGGATCACCTCCTTAGACCTGCTGGCCACACTCCTCCTGATGCACCCCAGGATCCCATTGGCTCTCTTAGCCACCAGGGCACACTGCTGGCTCATGGCCAACCTGTCATCAAACAGGACCCCCAGGTCCTTCTCCACAGAGCTCGTCTCCAGCAGGTCAACCCCCAGCCTGTACTGATACAGTGCGCTCACACAGACCAACTGAACAGAGTATTCCTCAGTCCCGAGTGCCCCTGGCACAGCATTCCGTTTGCAGCCGTGAGAAAACCCCACGGTTTCCATACCTGTCTCTGGGTAAGTGGAATTTCGGAAGCCAGGGTCTTTCTGCAACTGGATCTCTTTTAGACTGAATATTGAAACACCTGGAATGTAACAGAAACATTAATCCATATCTGGACATAACTAGTCTTAATTACACAGTTCAGATAAAAAAATTCCTATCCCAAATGACGTACGCCAACATCCATCAGACTTCTTTAATAGAGTACTACTTTAACGATGCTCTGCTAATTTACTACCCCCCTCTTACTTTCAGGCAAAGTGTGTATTCTTGTTCCAAGACTTCTGAAGTAGGCGTGTTTCATGGCCTCTTCTGCCGAAATCCTCTTCTTCGACTCATACTGTTAACACAAAGGGATACAATGAGCGGGTTGGTTGGCATGAAGAGACTCCAGCATTTCCTCAAAGGGAGGGGCAGGGTTCCAGTTGCTCAGTACCTCCCACTAAACCGACTAGGACACATTTGTTTTCAGTACTTTTATTTCACACATGAAGCTGTAACATATGTTATCTGAAATCAGCATTAACAACATACGACGAGACTGCTGGAATAGTCAAAATAACTGCTGGGAATGGAGGCAAGTCAAAAATATACTTAATCTTTAATTATAGATGTAGGGATTGGATGACAGACTTCTGTCTACCTCATGTTCGAACACTAAATTGCAATGAAAGTGCTGTTACATGACAGCACAAGTTTTCCAATCCGATGGATGTTCTGCACAGAGCAGAACTTTAGACAGCAGTGTCTTCAGCCTGTGCTCAAACATCTCCTGCTTGGCACACGTGTGCGTCTGACCAAAGGCACAGCCATTAAAGGGGTGTATGCAAACAGGAACAAAGTCCAAACTAGGACTGCAAGTTCTGTTCTGACATCATGTGTAAACAAGATGAAGACCTGATGTAAGATAAATCATAGGCTGCAGAGTAACTACACTCCACCTTATGTACCAGGAAGTTTTAACATCATGAAGTTACAGTGCTTCTGCACTGACTCAAAGATGTAAGAACTGGCCTTCCATCTGGCTTCCCTCTGTTTTGCTTCTGGCTCATTTTTAATGAAGATTAAAAGATTAAACCCACGTACCATTTCGCCCTCTGAATCCAGTTTGCAAGATCAGAGAGTAATATTACACCTCAGTAACTACTTCTCTAGTAGGAGCTATGTTCATTGTCACAGAAATTCAGCATTGGTGTGTAAAAGCTCTAGGTTAATGCTGTATCTCACCAGGGATTTAGCTTTTCCAGGGAACAGTTAACACTGAATCAATTTTAGTTTTAGGAAAGTAGTAAGAGAAGAAATAACTTCTGGGAAAAAAACCAAACCACCAAACAAACTGAAAACTAAAGAGGCTTTAAATTCTTACAGTAGGTAGGTTTCCCAAAACAGTAATTCTTCCCCAACCTGTGACCCACTGCAGACTCAGCTGCACATTCCCTTTTGAGGCAGATCTAGCAGGTACTACAGCTTCTAAAACATTTTGTGAATAATGTATTAAAAATCTAAAGTCGCTCTTTTATGAGGCAAAGCCACAAAACACAACTTACTTGAAGGAACTTGGCTATCAATTCAATCCCTTCTGTGTCTAGCCTAAAAACAAAAAATATTTAAAAAAATTAAAATAGTTATTGAACTGTATTTACAAAAGCAAAGCTAAGGAACTGATTTCAGTAAATGACATCAAACAGAAATGCTTTCACCCCAGCAGCTTCTCTGCATGTTACTGTACATACATATGAATAACCAGTATCAGTCTATTTGAAAAACACTGGGGACAGACAAATCCTGAGCTTTGGATTGTGATTTACTAGGTTAGCCCAGATAATTTATTTTAGCAAGCAAGTTTTTTTTTAAATGCTACTCACTACCCACTCCCTAGGAGGACATGATGGTAGCTACTTTTCTCCAGCGTTGACAAAAGCTTGGTAGTCTTTGTTATAAAGTTTATTTTTAAGAGCTGTGGAGACCCTTCAAATGCCTCATAATGGTTTTAGACTCATTTGAAGAGACTGCTCAAGGAAACCCTGCCATTTAATCATGGCTTCTTATGTGACTGAAGAGAATTTGGGTTATGTAGGAAGTGCTGGGTGAATACTCCTATGCAGGCATTATCAACTGGAGTCTATAGTTCTATAGGTCATGAAGGCACTGAGGTGTCTTGAATGGTATTAGACAAAGTAATTGCACAGTAGCAGGACCACGCTTTGCGCTGCTATCTGCCCACAGTAGCACAACTGAAGTGTAGTGTTCCAGTGCTCAGCAGCAGATCCTACTTGGAAACACGTTCACATTTGCAAATATGCAAAGCCTGAGAGGTGCCTATTTTCTGTGACTAGAACACAAAGTACCTTGGTGCGTGGTTGATGAGGGGTTGTGGTTTATACTTAGGAAAGTTGTAGTTTCTAAATTCATCACTGGAAGAAATACCCGGCCACGTTTCTTGACACGGGGTTCCTGCATTTAAAAAAGGCAGCAAATTAAAGTTAAAAAACGTAAAGAAAAAACTTCAACATAAATAAGCATTTAATCCTGTAATTTAGACAGGAAAGAAATAAAAAAAAATAAATCAGCTGATGACTGTCAGCTGTACAGACTCAACCATGCAGCCAGCTCAATCATTTGTCATTAACAGTATGGTCATTCACTTTAATTACACTGCAATATAAAATATCCTTGCTTATTGATAAGGATCTGCAGTTCTTGAGGGAAAACTGTTTAGAAAAACAAGCTTCTAGCATAAAGTTTACTGCTGAAAGTATCCATTTACCCAGAAGTCTGAAAATTAAGTGCAGTTCATCTTCAACAGTGGAACCAGGAAAGAGAGGTCTTCCAGATGCCATTTCAAAAAATATGCATCCCACGCCCCTTTGTACAAACAGAGAAAAAGAGACATCAGAAACAGCCCAACAATTCCAGCTTTCAGCTCTTCAAGACTTCTGTGACTTCTCTTCAATTAAAACAAATTATTGAATTAGTTGGTAGCCATACACTGCGATCAAAAATACTGTTTTGAAAGATCCGCAGCAACAAAAGAACTGTCAAAGACTAACCAAAATGTATGTCATAGCTGCATTAATCCTCTTCCTTCAGGTGTCAGGTTTATCAATAGGATTAAAAATTCATTGTAAAACATCACGTTATCACACCATTAGAAGAACATATTTGTTTTTTCTCTCCTAACACTGCAGGCCTAATGCTTGCTTACTCTAAGCAATAGAAAGGTACTCAGAGAGAAAGAATAGCATCTTCCCTGTCTGCCAATCCTCTCTCTAAAAATCTAACTCAGATGTGGCCTTCATGAATTCTAAGGACGAGCATTTGACTGCTGCTATGTAATAATAAAGAGCTGACATTTTTCTCAACTTGACACAGAATAAAAATGTAAATTAGACCAAGCTATACAAACCACATGTCAATCTGAGTTGAATACTCTGAAGATCCGAGGAGAACGTCAGGTGGCCTGTACCATAACGTGACAACTTCATTGGAATAGGTCTTTGTAGGAACAGACTTTGCTCTAGCCAATCCTTGATAAAAAGGGAAATAAAGTCATGTGTAGTTTGCTGAAGCAGGGGGCTTTTTGCATGAAACTGACAACACATTTTTAAGGGCTAAAGCAACTTTACTGCACTTGCTAAATACCTTCCTTTTAATGTTCAATAAAAAGCCCTAATAAGTATATCGACAACGCGATTTGCCTCTTAGTATTTACAGCAATCTCACGCTCATCATTTTTATGCATAGGAGACAGGCAAGTAGATCAAAACCTGGAGTAATCCCATATATTTCATTACAACAACGAAGCATTATATCAATATGACACCACCCCCCACCTCCCCTCAGGAGGTGAAAAACTTCTGCACGATTTCCACTTGAGAATGAGGTTGCAAACGGCAGAAGGCAACAAACCAATAATGAGATGATGGAAACTGATCAAATTGGGGCTGGATCAGCAGGGATTTTCCATCCTAACACTGTCAGTTTGTTGGCAGTATCTTCAATAAAATGTAGGTCTGTTGTGTTAGATGTAATCTTCTGAGCAGCTTTCATCCACACACACGGGGAAAAAACAGCAGCAGCACAACTTTCAAAGGACCCTTCTGACGCAGAAGGTAACAGGAAACTGCAAACGTCCCACTACTGGAAATCCCAGAGGAACTGGGTGTATCAGTGATGGAGTAAACATCTGAATTGATTCAGCACAGGGACAGACCCTTTCTGTCTCACCTCGTGGTTACTACTCCGCTTTTGAGTGATGTGGAGTGTTAGGAAAAGCAACCTGAGCTCCACCTTAAGGATCTGACTAAGTGTCGATTTCAAAGGAAGCTGTAAACTACTTTCAAACCACAAGTCATTCGACAGCCTTACCCACACACCTATTACTTTGATTACTAACATCCTGTAAAGGCTGACTTTCATTTTCCACCCCAGAACACAGACATTCACTACAGACTTGATGTTTTCATCTTTCCTCTACAAGGAAAGATGCCCCTCTCTTTCTGAGTGAAGAAAATACTAGTTACAGAGTAAGTTCAGGCCATACCAAAGTCTGCAAGCTTCAGTTCTCCTTTCTCATTAATTAGTAGATTTTGTGGCTTCAGGTCTCGATGCAATACCTTTCTTCTATGACAGTATGCCAAACCACGAAGAATCTGGTATAAAAACAGCTATAAAAGAGAACATTTATATAAATTAGACTAAAACTATTATCTACAGCTTACATGACTGTAACAGCCCACTGGGCGCTGCAGAGACAAGTTTTTGTACTGTAAGCAGGACAAAAACCACTTCTTAAGAAGCAAGTTACTTTTCCACAGGAACACATTCTGAACATCATCATTATTGTTTACAGACTGAAAACCCCTTTATGCTGATGCACTGCCTTAACAGGCTCCTTTGCAAGAAAGATTTTAAGAGTAATTTGTTCTGCTTAACTGAAGAGAGCCACAGGGATGTTTATTTGTAAGTAACCATTTACTGATGCTCTTCCCCACAGCGATGTCTTTAAAGGCAACTGTCTCTGACTATGCTCAAGTTCTCTTCTGCCACAGAAGCCCTCCTGAAAATGCATCTCAGCATCCCTTCGAGCCTACTGTGCTGAACCACGTAACGACTGCTTTGGCATGCTATTGGAAAAACACCTTTGGATCCAACAAGCTCTGGAAACATGGGAAATGAGGATTATTAAACCAGCCCAACTGCCTCTGGCATTCATATTCATCCCCTCACCTTGACACACACGGGTTTATTTTAGTCCTTTGGAACAGCAAGCCAAGCAAGCAACTTCAGTCATGCATATTAATGCTGCATATAGAGAAACACAGAAATAGTAAGGGATAAAGAAAGGTTTAGCAGAGGGCAGCCAAGGAAGTTTACTGCATCGCTGCACGAAGAACTACTCTTTTGCAGTTCCTGTATATATAAAGGGCCTGGTCTTAAACATGGGGCTTCTGGGCAGCCACTGCTGGCATCTACCACGGAACGGACCTCAGCCAGCATAGATGATCAAATGTACAATGAAAAAATACAGAGCATTAGAGAAGCAATGTCACCAGTGTTGACAAACTGAGTGTGCAATGGGACTTTTGAGGAGAAACACTACAATGCTTTTACATAACCATTTTCTAACACATCCGTTTATTTCTGTACTGGGCAACACCACCGATTTCTTTTTCCTAAACTGGACAAACACGCAGCAGGTGTAGTTACATCCATCTGTTCTCTGGCTGCTTAAGTGGGATCTATCTGGTCTAGAAAGAAAAGTAAATTTGGATCTATTTGTTTTCTGTGTTTTTTGAAAGGCAGAACAAGAAGCAGCCCGTTTTGCTCCATCTACTCGTGGCCATGCTGTTGCAGGGCTAGTCAGTCCCAAGTGGTATTAACAGGACCTGCTGTGGAAATCAATAGCCATCTCCAGTGTGCACTGGCACTGCAAGGGTTAGCCAAGAAGGCAAAGCAGATCATTCTTCACCAGAGTCAGCATGGAAAATTTCCTTTTGGGAACACACAGGGCAAAACGTGTTAGCTCCAGATTTTGTTTGGAGCAGTAATACCTGTGGAGATCGCACACATCTTTTAACAAAATGAAGATGTTCAGTACAAACTCAACCCCCTAAAATTATCTGAGCAATGTGAGGGGAGCGATGGCAGGGCGGTCTCTCAAACATGAGTGAAGACCCACACCCCCGCTGCTGTAAGGTAAGCGTCTACAGCTATTGCATTTAAGCGCTGGTGCCAAAGGCAGTGACTGTACAAACCTGCTCTTAGGGCTCAGCTCAAACCATGGGCAAACAAGGCAGAACAGTTCCTCTGCTTAGCTCAGATTACCACAAGCAGATTCTGCTTGTTCTCTAACTGCACTTATAACAGGAGTCAGCTTCCCATTTACAGCCTTTCTTTCTTCTTTTTTTTTTTAAGCTCCTTACTAACTTGTAGTTAATTAAAAACACTAGCATAATTTTGTTTTTTGTTGTGCCTCTGAAGTAGATACAAATTAAAGAACTTCCCTTTGTTGACTCTCAAAGGAAGGAACAGAGTAGGTTAAGGGCAAATGTCTTTCCCTCAAGATACTTACTGTAATGTGACAACGGAACAAAAGAAAAGCCATCCAAACAGCAACCAGTATCTAAGACTGAATCCCATATGCAATTCAACCACTAACAGATTTCACAGTGCACAACTAAACCAAAAAACTGAAACATACAAAGTTATATTCTCTTCTGCTTTCAGTGCCTTAAAGACTTAAAAGCCATCAAAACCAAAGACCTCATCTTATGTCAAACAGAGTTAAGCCAGGCCCGAAAGTCAAAAAAGGAAGTTAAGTTTCTTCATTTTATTTCTTTTTTTAAGCCCTAAGCTATAGAGCTCCTGATTATTAAGTTCTCCAAAGTTCTTAGAGCAGAGAAAGCCAGAAGGCTGTCACTGAAAATGCTCACCTTAACATTGTGCATACTCATGATGTTGCCACAGTCATCCATGTACTGCTTCAGATCCTTGTCCTGTCAAAACACCATCATCATTGTTCAACAGAATTACAGACAACAGATTACACAAATATTATTTATTATTAGAACCAAAATAGTTCATCAGAAACAGAGTTTTCTGAGGGAGCTGTTCAATCATAAATCCCCCCGTTCTGCCTGAACATGCAGAAACCTGGTTTTCCGGAGGATGCAAATACCCATGTTTTCCAGCACGCTGCATCTCAGACATTAATTGTTACAGCCACCTTCTCCATCTTGTGTGTGCCACAGTGTTTTATGGAACTGCTACATTCTCCAATTACATTCCTCTTACTACACTTCCATATATATTGCAGTATATTATACAAAAATATCATTAAGTAAAGCTTCAGTGAGAGAGTGAAAAGTCTACCATGCAAGAGGTGAGCAAGCAAGAGACGTAACTGTGGACACTTGCTGGAAAAGGCTGTAACAAAGAGATGGGTCCTGTTTACTTTGAAGTGTACCTTTTTCCTTTGGCTAACTTGCCAGAGTTGCATCATAATAGAAAAATATTGTTTGAATAATAGCACGATTATCCTTTTTTATAGTTAACAATTTCAGTTGAACTAGAGAGTTTGCTGAGGGAGATCACCACTAACTGCTATTAATGAAACTCTGAAATGACCAGAACACTATTTACTAACTTACAGCACTTTTAGAGCTGAATACATTTCTCCTTTTCAGCTGAATGATTCTAGATGCAGGACAAAACTAACTGTCCCAGTATTTTTCAAAGAGTACAGAATGTTATGTCTGTGTTACTTCCAAACAGTAAACTGAATGTAAAGCTCACTAGTTCTTTAAGCACTTACCAAATATTCAAAAACGAGAGTCAAAGACTTGTCTGTGTGCACAATGTCATGTAACGTAACGATATTTGCATGCTTCAGATCCTTCAGTAACGACACTGCAAAAGAGAATTCGAAGGATAAAATAAATGCAACACACCCGAGTACTAAATGCATTTCTAAAAGGCTCATACATAGAAGTAGGTGGGTTTTTTAAATTAAAACACTGTTTTAAAGACCGTAATACTCATACAGCATTAAGTTAAATCCAAATATAAGGAAGTTATTTAATCAAAACACCGAATAAACATATGAGTAACAAACTGTAAATATTTCCCAAACCATACATTTCAGGCAGAAGTAGGCATATGGTAACATGTATGCTGAATCCCTGCAAGTTACTCACTAACAACAGTCTAATTCAGTGTAAAGTTACCCATTTTGTAACACTGCATTTGAGAACACCACCACTCCCTGTAAATAAAATTGAAACACTAGCTCTTAATACATCTGGACTAAAAATCTCCTCATCAAAACTAATACCAGTTCCATTAATCTTCCATGTAGCTTACACATTCCCAAGAACCAACAGTGCTTCGGTCAAAAAGGAATCCAAAAGTATCTGGAATTTTAAGGAGTAAATAATAAAAAAAAAAAAGGTATCACCTTCTCTTATGGCTGTACATGGTGCTCCCTCTTCATGTTCCAGGCGGATTTCTTTCAGGGCTACCAAGTTCTCTGTCAATTTACTTCTCCCCTTATAAACTGTTGCGTATGTACCCTACAAAATGGAAGAAGTAAAACTTGAAAGCTGTTCCTTCAATGAAAGACCAGTCAGAAAATGAAAAAAAAGCCAAAACCAACCCCAAACTTCTATCTGAGGTTCTAAGGGGTTTCATTTTGAATATGGATTATTTTTAGACTGTCTTCTTTTGATATATGTAAAACCACAAAGACATTTTGTAAGCACAGGTCCAACACAAAGATACAAGGGACACATCTGCTTAGCCACTTTGAAAGGGAGAGGGAAAGCTATACGCCATATAGCTACCAAAGGTGTCAGATCAGGTAGCATTAAGCTCACCAAGATCACTGCTGGGATCATTTACCCTCTTGAAAGTTTCTATCTCATTAAAACTAGCTCATGTATCTCCACACTACGTCGCAGTTACACTTCCAAAGGCTGCAGACATACTCTGGCATTACTTTCACAAAAACACTTAACTCCTTTTGATAGCTTCTTGTCTGCCTTACATATTTTACATTATTTTTTCCTTTCTTTTTTGAGGGACAGGGAAGGAATTGTCGGTTTCACTTTACTTGACATCATGAACAGTGAATATCACAGAGCTTATCTCTATCTTCCAAATTTTTTCTTTCCCTTAGAAGAGATTCAAAGCTCTTATGGCATGCTACATAAGGACAAGGAATCCTGACAAAACAGCACGCAGGTACAACTAATCCCAGCAAAGCAAAGAGGAAGCACAAAGTTACAGAAACTGCCCCAGGTTACAGGACATACCCAGTGCTGTCCACTGTACCTTGTAAACAAGTGAGATGATGTACATCTGCAACTACGACTTCACAGCTACTAGATTAACATTCCTTCAAAGATATGTGATGTTATGTCACAACTAGTGACCCATCTAACAAGTGCTAGAGGCAAAATAAAAAACCAAATGCATTTGGAAATGAAAACGTTGCAAATGGAGGACTAGCAGCAACATCCACAGCAGATCCTGACCAGCTCTGCTTCTTTCTGCAACGTTCAGTGTAACCCATCCCGGTGCTCCTCATCTATTTGTCATCCCACTGGCCAACCTCAATCGGAATTGGACGTGACTGATACCTGGCCCCTCCTGAATTCTACTGTTTCTCTGGAAGTCAGAGGCTGAGCGGAGGATGAAAGCCATCCTGTTGCCCTCCCAGAAGGAAAGGCAAGCTTTGTGTTACGTACTTCATTTGGCAGCAGCCAGCTGGCTGTCCAGCTCAGGCGTGCAGGTGAGTTCTCCACCAGAACATGCCCAGTGCTACTGCCTGCTCCCCACAAGCGCTGGCTTCTTGCCCAGCGTGAGCCCCCTAACACCTAACGCATGGCAGGACGACACCGGGCAGAACTAATGCTATTGCAGGGTCACCTGCTCTATCTGCACACAGATCCAGTCTATGCAAGAAGGTCACAGATCATCTGTAATGGAGTTTTGCTTGTCCCCTGTTTCTCTTTCTGCTTGTAAGCACAGAATGTTGGTGAGGTTGTGACATTGCTACATACATTTGGTTTACTGAAAAGATAAATTCAATGGGTATTACAAGGGATTTTCAGTGAACATTCCCTAAAATTCTGCACAAGACACTGTCATCAAAGCAGCAATCATTTCAAAAGAAAGCTATACATACCTCTCCAAGCTTTTCTAATTTGATATAAGTTTCCATTTTTCCAAATCCAATTTCTGACTGTAATGAAAAGAAACAGTAATGTGATCACTAAACCAAAATGCTTTACATATCCATCATTTAATCAGCAAGCAAAACTTTCTTTCAGAAAAATACCTGGTAGTACTTGACCAAATACTGAACAATTCTGCTATTTTAAAAACAATTTAGCATATTATGACATAAATGTGTACCAGCACCAAAGCCTCATGCTCAGGCTGTTGACCAGTCTACTGTGTATACGAGAAAGACTATGTACTGAGTTACACTTTGATCAAAACCTAACTTTAATCTACCTCCTACTTAGTCCACTCCACTCTTCTGATCTGATTACTACCAATGAGGTTGTCATAACTTAAAATACAGGTATAATCACAAACTAGTCTATCTTTTCTCTTGCTTAGCATAACCATATGCCACTGCTCCTTTCAAAATAACTTTACATACTTGGTCCATTCAAGATCCTCTCGTATTTTGGCCTCTCAATGCTTTTTGGTATGAAACTCTCCCAGTAAAATCCCTGAACATAATTCCTCCAGAAGCTTCAGCTTTTTCTCAATAATTCATGCTTCGTGGCTCCTAAAATGTTGACTATCTGTGTATTCGACTTGGATTTATTCACCTCTTTCTTTGTCACTGTTAGCTCTCCAATGCAAGCCAGGAGGCATTGCCCACCTATATAACACCACCTTTTTCTGAAGGCTCTATGATCATTACTCTTTCCCTGTTCAAATCCAGGGCTACTCTCGTATTTAATACATGAAACTAACTGCAAGAGGTAACAGGTAAGACCATTGCCATTTCATAGAATCATAGAATGTGTTATGTTTGAAGGGACCTTTGGAGGTCATCTAGTACAACCACCCTGCAGTAAGCAGGGACATCTTTAACTAGATCAGGTTGCTCAGAGCATCATCAACCCTGACCTTGAATGCCTCCACCACCTCTCTGGGCAACCTGTTCCAGTGTCTCACTACCCTCATACTGAAGAGCTTCTTTCTAATGTCTAATTTAAACCTACCTTGGTTTAAAATCACTGCCTCTCATCCTATCACTACATGCCCTTACAAGCTGTCCTTCCCCAGCTTTCCTGTAGGTCTCCTTCAGGTACTGGAAGGACACTGTAAGGTCTTCCCAAAGCCTTCTCTTCTCCAAGCTGAATAAGTCAAACTCTCTCAGCCTGTCTTCATAGGAGAGGTGCTCCAGCCCTTTGATCATTTTTGTGGCCCTCCTCTGGACATGCTCCAATTCTTCCTGTGTTGAGGGCTCTAAAGCTGGACCCCAGTAATCAAGGTGAAGTCTCACCAGAGCAGAGGGGCAGAGTCACCTCTCTTGATCTGCTGGCCACACTGCTTTTGGTGCAGCCCAGGATGTGGTTGGCCTTCTGGGCTGCAGATGCACAGTGGTGGCTCGTGTCCAGCTTCTCAATCCAAGTCCTTTTCCTCAGGACTGCCTTCAAGTACATCATCTCCTAACCTGTATGGATAATGGGGATTGTCCCAAAACAGGTGCAGGACCCTGCATTTGGCTATGTTGGTTCACCTGGGCCCACTTCTCCAGCCTGTCCAGGTCCCTTCGGCACATTAACTTCACCACTCAACTTGGTGTCATCAGTAAATTTGCTGAGGTTGCACTCTATACCACTGTCAATATCATTAATAAAGTTATTAAACACCACCAGTCTCAGCACAGACCCTTGAGGAACTCAGCTTGTCAAAGCTTTCATTTACATCAAAGCTTGACATTGTTCTGATAGCGTAAAGAATGCTGAAAGCAGACATGCAAACCAGCTCAATTTTAAACAATTTACAAAGTGCACATAACCTGTACCCTGTCAAAACCCCAAATCCATAGTCTTCATGAGATTTTGCTTTACTGACAACTGAACATACACTAAGACAAAAAAACCCAGGTTTTCTCCCTAGCATCACCTCCTACTTCCATTTCCAAACATAGCCCTTCGCTTGCTACTTCTCTCTAAGGAACAATACTTCAACCCCAGACTGGTTTAAGCATCTATGTTCACAAGTCAAAATATGCTGATTTTTTCCCTAAAATCCAATGGAGTTGTGTATTATTTCATGATAACACAATGTAACATAAATGCTGCTGATTGTATTAAGATTTGACAACAATGATACAAAGGTACACAACAAAAAGTTGGATTAATACCTAATTTTCAGAGCAAACGCATGAAAATACATCTGAAATAAGTGTAAGATCTTGCCTGTAAATATATTTGATATATCTAAGAAAAACTGGGCACATAATTATGTTTTAATATAGCATTAAGTGTAATGCTGCTTTAATAAGTTTGTGTTAGAACTGAAATATTAAAAAACTTCATAAGGACCCTTTAGGATCGAGCAGATTTAGGAGCTTGTTGGAGTCAAGCTGTTTATCTCAAAATACAAACAAAGTTGATATCTGACAACACGACTCCAGTAAGATTTTAAACATACCATTGATACAGTACAATGTTAGGAAAACAAATACTGTGTTTCCAAAGTGCATTCTGACCTACTTAACCAAACATACCTTGAAGTGAGTATTAGATGGCATTAGAATTAAAAAGATAGGCTGCTTAGTTTACAGGAGAAACTAAAGGAGAAATCATAGTCATCAGCCTTGTTATTGCCAGACGGTCTGGAATATAACTTAAATGTCTGACTTCCAAGAAACCTTCATGTTGTTCATCAAGATTAATAAACTTACAATCTTCTTTAGACAATGAGATCATACAAAATTTCCTACATACAGAGAACCTGTCTTTTAATATGTTTAATAACTTTTCACTCACATTTTAGTTGCCTACTACTCATAAGAAAAACGAAGTTTTAGCTTCCTGAAACTAAGATGAATTTATTTTTTCCTTCTAAATAATTTCTGGGGTACGATTTTACCCTCCCCCCCTGCAACAGACATCTGTCCACCTTGACTTAACACAGAAACGTTGATGCATTTATAGTTAAGGCTGGTGCATAAGAGTTACACCTATGCTACTGCGCATGCATGTAGGTGTATAAAATAGTTACCATAAAAGCTAATTCTTCTGGTAGTATTTCAAAGAAATCCATCAGACCTAAAGTATAACAAGTCCTCACTTGATACTTTTTATAGCTTTTTTCCTTTGACTTGTACCAAGCCTTGAAGAGAGACGTGCCTTTGAAGCTGGGCACGATATTCACGTACTGCAATTAGCAGTCTGCTCACAAGCTTTCAATGACAAATCTCAGAATAATGAGCCCTTCAATGTCTTTTTTTTTTTAAAGGTTAGTTTGAAATCACGAGAGGACAATGCAGCAAATGCATGCCTGCATACTACTGCACTGCCAGCTGGTTTCATTTCGGACTTCTAAGCCCTTGAAAGAGTTTTTAAATGGCAAACCAAACCAATCTTGTGACAGGAAGGTGATTCCTAACACACACCAGATTCATTAGAGGGCACTGTTTTTCTGTCTGTCATGGAGTGAACTTCAGCTGCTCAACAATGGGCAAGGCAATTTAGATACAGGAAACTTTCCCCATCCCTCAAATAGGATATTCCACTGACAAGGTTCTACTGAAAAGGTACTTCAGGCATGGGGAAGTCTATTTCTCAGTTCAGTGCTACATCTGTAGCTAAGAGGTTAACGAGCTACAAAATTCTGGCACAAACATTTAAGCTTCCCACATTATTATTACTTCCAGTGCTTTTTCTTCTTTTAATAACTGTTCTTGTACAAGGAGACATGCAAATCAGAGCTTTAGTCTTGCACACTAAATCACATTTTTTCAGGGGAAAAACAACATGATAAAATTCAACCAAGGCTTTGTTACAGATGTCAGTAGTTCAAAAATAACAAAGGTATTTCACAGTTAATAACACTAATTCACTATACATACGTTCATACTTATTTTTCAGCAAATAAGTCAAGAAAAGAAAGAACAATGTTGATTTCATAAACCTATCCAGTTTTCCTCTACAAAGAATTTCTTGCCAATCAATCTGCTCAGGAGGCCAATAATGGTTGAAGAATTCTTTAAGACCTCCATTAACATGAAGAAAACTGGTAGATCAAATTGTGATTGAAATGTAAACATTTTTGTAATTATAGGACAATTTTTTTCTTTTTTCTTTTTTTTTTTACTATTTCATGGATACACATATTTTATACAAGTGTCCAAGATTTCTAGCATTTATTCTCTAGTTACAGTATAGGAGTCCTTATTCTGCCATCTCCAGAGAAAGACTTATATTTTTAAAATAACCCAATAATCTAAAAAGATATCTGTGAATTTACTCATTCATATTCTTTGGAATCCACATATGCTTAAAAAAAATTTAAAAAAATCTATCATCTCACCAGCAATTTTGAAAAAAGATTTTTATGAAATACAAAAAGGGGAGTGAGCGATATCATGCTGCTTTAGAGCCTTCCTACTATATCACATGAGAGTTCCAGCCTTGACCTAAGACTACATCACCTACTTGTTCAAACAGATCATCCCTGCTCTAAAAACCACAAGGATTTAAGTCTGCCCTTTAGGAGTTGAGTTTAGCCACTGATTTCAAAGGGTCAAGATAGTCACTGAGAAATGACAGGGCAAAGTCTGTAGAAGAAAAATGAAAGAAAAGGTGAAATTCCTCAGTGGATTTTGACTGGTGCCAAATGGAAGCTCAGGACATAAAACCCAAGATGTAAGTGAAGTTGAATCATGCCTGTGGCATACACAGTTATGTACTAAATGGAACCTGGCTAACTGAGAGGCTGGTTTAGCAAAGCAGATGCATTGCACTTACCAGCGATGCTCTACGAGAGCGCCGACTCATTGGCTGATCGAAGGGCGGGCTGTTGATCTGCAGCTTCTCGAGATAGCCGTCGGGTATCCTGATGTCAGCAGGCAGGGACAAACGCTTGTTCAAATCCTGCAGTAAATACAGCAAGAGAAGGGTCAAGTATAACTCTGAAATTTCCTGAAAAAAATCTTTTAAACACTTGTAGTCTTACTGTTACAACAGGGTTGATATTCAAAATGGAAATACGCAAGTGAAAAAGAAGTAATTTCACAGAAATGCTTTCAACAAACAATATTCTCTTCCAGTAATACTTCAAATTGGATAGGTAACTGGCTCAAAAATTCAGTGCTTTACTAACTCATTGCTTTAACAGGAAAAACAAAATATTAGAATCTAATTAATCACACTCTGGATGCATAGGGAGTTTCTGTGAATACTTATGCACACGTGGAATATCAGAAACTGATAATTCAAGGGCTGATATATTTCTTTTTATATAATTAGATTAACAACAGACCTCTGTGATTCAAAGTATATCATTCCCCACTCAGATGTCTCTGACTAATCGAAGTCCTAAACTTGCTTTAACTTCTATATTCCAGTCTCACAAAACAGAATCTCTGAGTTACTGAGCCAAACTATTACACATGCTAATACATTTTCCATTTTCAAGCTCTTTAGTATTTAATCTTTAGAAAATCAAACAGACATTATATAAATCCAGTTTTACCTACATCAGTTTCTGTTTTCCACCAGTACATTTTCCCAACAACAACAGGCATAATTTCTAAGACAAGAGGTGGACAAAATTACTTTGCCTATCAAAAAATGTTTGCTTGGGGTGGCTGCATGTTCTCATCTGTTTTCCTTCGTTTGACTTTAATCTCAAACAAACCAAAAAAAAACCAAAACCAAATGTTCTTTTAAGGTGGCCAGACACCACTAGAGGGATAGAAGGGCAACCTCCCCAGACTTGCAAAGAATGGGCAGTAATTTCCAGATCAGCAGGAATTATTTTTCAGTAAAGGTAATTTATCCAAGTTTTATGGTAAAGTAAAAAGTAAAGAAAAATCCTACTCAGCATTAAACAATCCACTCCAATGGAATCTACCCTGAAGTTAAGAGATCTCTGGAACCAACACTGTTCACACTTTCCTCCAGCACAAGATGGAATCTCCAAATTCCTGCTGGCAGACCTCTGGTCTAATCGATACTGACCTAACAGCTATAAGCTCTTCTTGACTACCCCGTTTTATCTTACCTATCACCTCCAGCTTTGAATTCTGGGCATCCCCAGCTAACCTACATGCTGGCAGCTACGGCCCCATTTGGTCTCTCTGGCTCAGCCATGTGTTTCTCTGCAGCAGCTTTGAACTATCTGGGAGTGCTAAATCATCGAGAAACTATCTTGGGTGAAGCACATAGCTTCCTGCCAGCTTTGTGTTCCAAACAGGTTCAGTGTAAGGTCAGACGAGCTCACAGCCTGAACACAGGGCAAGAGAGGCTGCAGGGCAAGCCTAGGAAGCCAGCAGCTAAATTGGCTTAGGCTGCCTAAGAACTGGATTGTCCGACTTTTCAAGACTTCCAGATCTTCGTGGACAACTGGTTAAGCTTTCAGGGTTGATAATGTATGGGGTTGAACCATGTATATATACAATTTGTATGTGTACCTGGAATAATAGCTAAGCAAAAAAAACCCCTCCCAACAAAACAGTTAAAAATATATATATTTAAGAAATTGATGTAACTTGGCAATTAGTATTTCAGGTAGGACTGAAGAGCTAATATACATCCCCCCAGACGTCTGATCTAAATACGTTACTCACTACAGCCACTGGATAGTGACAGAAAATTTTGGAGATGCCAACAAAGCTTTAATTTCTGGCAGCTGACCCCTCTCCTTGCTTTCCTTTCACCCCCCATGTCTCCTTGGGTAGAGAGCACAAAGTCTGCTAGCTTCTACTCTGCTGCCCAACACCAGCTTTTTTGTGTAACTGGAAAAATCAGTGTCTGTATTTCTCATGTTGTACAGAATTTTAAAATTGTTTTTAAACAAAAGAAGTACTGTTCACAGCATGGCAGCTTTAACCAACATTTTGAAATTCAACTGAAGAACAAAAGGATGCCTCAAGTTTTGGCAGCTTCCGATTTCTTTATGAATTTTCAACTTTAGCATTTCAAATCTTTCAAAACACTGGCAATTTTAAAAGTGTGTGGTTTCTGGGAGAGTGGAGGAACTGATTCATTACAACAGAAGCTAGCAGTAATCCCTACAGTAAAAACAGTATTTTACAGTAAAGATTTTTTCTCCTTTTTGACAGGTTCTGTTGATGTAGTTTTTGTAATAGCAAACCAAAATTCAGTGAGGTTAAGAGTCATCTGAAAACAAAAATGCCTTTCCCCTCCTGAAGAGGACTTCAGATTCTTAAAACTAAATGAATAACTAATGAATAAGTTTACACTATCTATAATTTACTACATTCATCAGAAAATTTGGGTAGCTCGTCAAAACTGACGAGCACATAGGAAAGAGCTCCATATTGCCTTAAAGAAAGCAGCTTTGTCAACTCACTGCAGCATGAAACCATGGAACTGCTGGAAGAAGACAGGGATGGCAAGAAAAGGACCAGCATCAGTCTCTATTCCATCTTCCTATTGTAACCCCAATCAACAGAGAGGCAACATCCTGATTTTCTTTGTCCTCAAAACAGAAACTTGAGAAATTCCAAGACAGCAGAAGAAAAAAGCACTGAGCTTTTTCAATAAAACTCCCTAAACACAGCAGATACCTTCATCATCCTACGTACCCTGCAGCAAAACAGCTTTCTCCTATCTATTAACTCTACAGCACAGAAACATGTTGTAGTGCTTTCTTCTTACTGTCCCATAGCGCTCGTTTCAAAGTAAGTATTTTAACAGAGTCTGTTTATAGGGATACTGAGATCATGGACCACAACCCAAAGGCATCATGAAATACTTAGTCGATCGTACCCCAGAGATGTCCCATCTGTATGTTCGTTCTTCCCACAGCACTCACCCTTGGGGCAGCCAAAGTGGTGCTTTACACCTAACTCCAGAGCTTCCAAGAAGCATTCCATACCAAGCTGATGGCTATGTAGGAAGAAGGAAGCAAAAGCAGCTTTTAAGCTGTGGTGGCAATTTGAAAACTATGCCATTAACTGCTCTCAGTGCCTGCCTGCCATCAATAAACACATACCTTTTCAAATGCACAGGAAGGGAAGCCAAACAAGTGTAAGACGCTTTACAGTTACTAACAATTCATTACAGGTACCATAAAAACTGGAGGTAATGACACTTTTAGGTACCAGAAAATATCGTAATGGGTGCTAGTTGTAAGTCTACTACAGATTTCCCCCTCCTTCATTCTCAAACCCTTGCCTATGTCAATTCTGCAGCAGGTAACTGCAAACCCCCCCCATGACTGATTTCAAAGATCCATGTCTCATCCTCAGTTCTAAATTGAGCTTAAGCTGTAAACTTACATTTAGTGCTCCACAGTAACACAGATACTGTTTGAATATAAGTACTTACTGATGCAAATGCCACAATCTATTCCAGTTTGGGGGACCCCCCCCTGCAAAACAATAGTTTAAATATACAACAACAACCCTCACCCCTACTCCTATGCAATGTCTGTCTTTAAAAAAACCACCAACAAACAACATGCCACGACCTGAGGGGAAAACTAGGGAGAAATTTTTTTCAGAACTGTAGTAGCTGTTTTAATATAATTTCTCTAGTTATATTTGTAAGATAATGGCCAATACATGACAGCAATCCCTCCCCCCACCCCCCAAGAAAGAGAATTTAGTGCTGGAAGTTGGAAGTTTTTGTCCTATTGTAAACAAAACCAAACCACTATCTATTCTCTTTAATGTTTCTTCTCAGAAAAGAAACTTTAATCAGCATTAGAAAGATAATGATTTGACGGAAACTGCAGCAGGTACTTGAGAGGTTTTTCCTCTGAAAAGATCTACACTGTTACTCTACTGGCAGTACTCACACCTATTTGGCTGTGTTGAAATGCCAGTCAAGCCAACACTTCCTTTCTAAAACGATATATTAACATTGCTACCTACCAGCCAGAAGTCCTTTATGACACCAGTATTTAAAAGATCATATATAAATTCTCATACATAAAGTCTTCTTTGTATTATAATGATCCTTTACCTAAGTGCCTAAAATAGGCAAAGGTAAAGCAAGTCATTTAGATTGTGAACCCAAATACCTATAAGATGGAAATGATGATGTTTTGTTTGCCTGTACCACCTTAATTCCTTCCAGTTTTTGCAATAATTAAAGCAACCACCTCTTGGGAAAAGAAAGCAATCATAATTAAATGCCATACAGCAACATGGAAGGGGATTCATTAGACGTGCGTGAGAGAAGGAGGCCAAATACTTCCTGGTGGCTAAACAGAAGAACTGGAAACTAAAATTACATGAGTTTGATACAGTTGAAAACCACAGATAATTTAACTGAGATTACGTAAAAAAGAAAAGCAAGAATCCTCCTGCACACCAACCAATTTTGAGCCTTGAGTATTCAAGACCAGGCAGCAGCTGACGCTTAGGCAACCTCATCGGCTGACGGCAGCAAGAGACTTACTCCCCCCACTGTGGGCTGACCCCGGGGAGCGCTCGCTCCCTGCTCCCATGGGATGCAGAGAAGACAGAAGGATGATGAGGAGACTTGTGGGTGGAGGCAATGACTGTTTAATAAGGGAAAACAAAAGCCGTGTGGAAAGACGAACTGATGGACTGCTTCCCGGAAAACTAGGCCTCAGCATGCCCAGGAGGGCCTGGGGAAGTGGAAGACAAATACCACAGCCATAAATGTCCTACCTTCCTCTTCCTTCCCCCCAAGCTTTTACCAACACACTCTACATCAGATGGTACAGAACAGCCCCTTAGCCAGTTCAGGTCAGTTGCTGAACCTGGGGGAAGCGATCAGTTTTCCCTCTGGTGCCAAACAACTTTTATGGAGAGGACGTGAAGCCCAGAGCTGGATGATAGACACAATGGCCACCTTCGCTCCCAGATGCTGCTAGAGCAGCCATCCCATTGCAATCTCACCACTGGAGCTTCAGCAGCAGCAAAAACCTGCTCTCCTGAGCCCCATGACTTGCTGTTATTTTGGCATGATGCCAGGCTGGAGTAAAAGAAACGATAGGAAACAGGGATTTTTAAAAGAATTGCTTATTCTCTTAAACCTCTGTGGAATTCTGTGAAACAATGAGACAGATACTCTGGGGACAGAGGACTTTGCGCACATCAATTTAACTACCAACTGAATCTAATGACGTGTTACCAGTTCTCAGAAGAAAGAAAAAAAGCCACCCAACAAACAAACCAAAACCTTAACCAAGGAAAACAACTAAAACCAAGAGACCTTTTGCAATGGAAATTATTAGTGGGCTGTTAAAAACACAGGCTGTTACAAGACCCTGCTACAATGCTGTTCAAAGAGGTAATAAGGAAGCCTGTGAAATTAGTGGCAGGACTGACGACTTCCCCTGTGCTCTTTAGTTTTTGACACCTAAGATTCTAAGCTTGTCAACACCATGGAGTTAAATGTCAATTTTTCATAACATTAATTAACGCTGCACCCCTTTATGGATCTTTTAATCTTTTATTTCATTCTTGAAGACAGTAAATTCCAGTAACTCCCTATGTTATCTTAGAGATCCTTTTTTTAAACACAGCAGGTGTGTAAGTGGCGTACACAGACCCTCAACTATGCAGAAGGAATCTGTGCATTCCTTTAACTCTAACAGGCAAAGATTTACTGGAATGCAAAACCTTATCTTTCAGTTGACAACAAACTACTTTGGGTAAAATAAACTCTTTAAGATGATACCATTTTCTTGTATATCACTTATGATTTATTTTTCCAAATTAGGTCAATTCCTAACATTCAATAGTTTGATTCCTTTTGGTTATCTTCAGGGTCAGCTTGCAACAGACTACACCCATGTTCAGTAACGCAGTACTGTTAAATGCTGAAGTGGCTACAGTTAACTGTTGCTTAATGAGCTATTTTTTGATCCAGTTCCAGAATATATTCTGGAGAACATATTCAGGCACCAGTTGCTTTGCTAGGGTAGCCAGAATGCTTGTGGCATTTCCCTCCTCCTCTATATCTCAAACCCACATTTTCTATCTTCACGTGTAATGCTTACTCTCCATCTTGCTTTATTACTGGCTGAGAAATACATACTATTTTTGTAACTAGCGTGAAATGAGAATCACGTTTGTCCTACTCTGCTTGATGGCAGATAAACATGTAAGCACTTGTGATGCTAACATGACTTTGTTTTCCATGGAGATAAACTACTCCACTTGTGCTTGTCTTTACCATCTATTTTTGAGAGCGTTTGCTGTAGCCAGCATTAGAAGAGCTACACTTCCTTGAGCCTTTTCTTTCACCTGGCTAGTATCCAACCGTCGTGCTGTAACTTCACGTGTCTGTTCTGTCTGCCACCAACTTCTTATGCTCAGGCACAAGAAAAGGAGGCAGGTGTCTCAAATCCTGTAAGTAAAACTAAAACATCTTCCAAATAATAAAAAAACCCAACCCACCATAATACAAGCTTACCTGCTATTCCTCTTTCTAATTGCTTGGCCCACATAATATTCTTTAGTGTCACAGGGTCACACTTTTCAGAAGCCCTCATTCCTGGTCAACAGATCTATTTTCGCTTCTCTTAAACCCTGCCAAAAAAGTACTTTTTTCCACAGCATGACCTTTTTCTTACTTGTGAAAGCAACACTGTTAACTTTTCACACTTCAAATCAGACATTAAAATCAACAGCTTCTTTTTCCTTAACTCACCATTTATTTTTTGCCAAGATGCACTACATACTTCTGCAAATTTCACTGAAGTGAAATAGATGGTTCTAACTCAAGATGTAGAATATTTTAACTCTACGTGTTAAAAAAGCTCTAAAAAGAAGCAATTTGAAATATTCTCTTTTTAGTCTGTATTCTGATGACTCAAGTCATTACATCTTTGACTTCTATACTACACTGAAATAATAAACACTAATTTTTTTACAAAACAGAAAAACAATGCTAAAAAATTAAAAAAACCCCAACAAACAACCCAGAAAATTGCCCTAAGGGCAAGGATTTCCTGAATCCGATCCTTTATGTGCTACAAAACCCAGAAAAACTAAGACTACTTTTATTTTTATCCTTTAACAAACGTGCCAATTTGCAGACTGTGTTTCCTTCTCACTGGAGTAGAAACAATAACTCTTTCCCAAAACTACTAGGTTGCAAATGCCACCAATCTTTCAACTGGAAGTCTGTTTCAAGCTGCTGTTGGACTCAGAACTGCGAACAAGAGAAGAAAGATTCAGGCTTCTGCCAGGTAGGCAAAAAACCAAAGGTCAATCATGTATTACCAAATGACACATCATAAAAACTGGAAGGGAAATTCATGATAGCATCAACCTTAATCCGATGATAGCATCAGTCTCAGTTCACTGTTCCTTAACGTTTCATTTAGCTAATCTACCAGCTGACTACCTCCAAACCCAGTATTTCACTGCCTGCGGCCAGTCATTCCCATCGCCGCTTGAATTAGAAGGGGCTCTACTAAGCTAATGATGCTGCGATGCGATGTGATGTAAGGAAGTACACCAGCAGAAAGCCACCCCTTCAAAACAAAGGGAGTATTAACTGCTGATCAAGTTCAGGAGCCACTGGAAGGAAGCTGGCTCTGTCAGGAGCAGGTAGTAAGCAGACAATCTAAGCTGCATAAGGGGGAACCTTAATAATATTTATAAATATCTCAAGTGTGGGGCATGGGGAAATGGCCAGCCCCTTTTCAGTGGTCAGTGGGGACAGGACAAGGGGCAATGGCTTCAAGTTAAGAGCATAGGAAGTTCTGCACCAACATATGGAAGAACTTTTTCACAGTGAGGGTGACAGAGCCCTGGGACAGGCTGCCCAGGGGAGTGTGGAGTCTCCTCTGGATATATTCAAGACCCATCTGGACGCCTCCCTGTGCGACGTGTCCTAGGGAACCTGCTTTGACAGGGGGGTTGGACCCAATGATCTCCGGAAGTCCCTTCCAACCCCTACGATTCTGGGATTATATACTGATCCTTAGTGCTTCAGTTCACTGGTAAGTTACATTTCCAGATCAAGTATTACATAAGGTAGTAACTTACGGCAGACTAAGTGCTCTCCACCTCTCCTTGAAGTTTTAGCTTGTCTTTTAAGAGTTAATATTGTTATGTTCTATCAATAAAAATCTGTTACAGCCTCACAAAGAAGAATTGTTCTCTTAAGTCTACAGACATCAGCTTGACTGCCCAAACAATCCACTATAGATGAAATGAAAATGTTTTGCTCTCTTGTGTAAGCATCGATCTGAATTAGTCTTCTCACCAGTTTCAGAAAATACAAGTGAGACATGTCAGCTGCAACCACAAGCTGTTCACTAATAAGTCATAGTGCTTTTGTTCACTGGAGAATGCTTAATGAGATCTAAAATGCTATGTCATATAACACCCTATGCAACACAGTTCAACTTCACGGCATGTCTACTGTAAAAAAAAAATAATCCACTTCTTATAGTATTCTTTCCTTTAATATTTTGAATAGAAGTGTGTATCATGTGTTACTTCATGACATGCAAGCAAATTAATCGAAAAACATTTGCTTATGCCAATGAGAATTTAAACATTCTAATATACAAACTTCTACGTGTGTACTTACTGCACCATTTCAGTATCAAATGCCACACGTATGAGTTTTTATGAAGGCTGCCTTATCAAATTTCAGTGCATTTCTGTCAAATGACAGAGTTAGCACTGTTGAAGCCAACTGGATCCTCTACAAAATTACGACATACAACAAGACTGCTAGAGGCAAAAACACACCAAAACAAAACCAACCCCAAGTCAGAGAATATATTTTTAGAGAATTCTGTTGTTTGGTTATAGCCCTGTAGACCTCCCAAGGTCTTGAAGCAAAACACCAGCATACACATCTATCAACAGAATCATATAACATCCTTGCATCATGCTATTTGAACATCTTTATAAGTAAGTCTCCGTTGCTGTAGCCAAACCCATTATTTTAACTGCTGGTATTATTTACCTATACCACTGTTTCTACAAGGTATCCAAACTCCCCATCATTCCCCCACTCAACTGACAGATGTAACTGTAATTTCATCACGATGTAGAAAGTGTATCTTTTTCTTCCTTCTGCAGAATGGTTTTACACCTGAATACTACATTTCTCCTTTATACTTGACTTTTTTAACTGAAAATATTAAATCACATTTAATCAATTACTATTCTATTAAATTTGAAGAGAGGGTCTTCAGAGAACCCCTTCTTCAATTAAAAGGTGTAATGAAAAAATAATTTTAAGACCCATCTACAAGGTATCACTGCTACCTCTCACCCCATAAATCCATGCTGTTTTTCAGCCAGTCAACTGAAATGCAACACAATTCAAGAAAACATCAGTTTTGAGCGTTGAGTCAGGTGGCTTTTTCTATGTGGGACAGAAATGACCCAAGATACGGAATTCATTCATGAATTTAAATCAAGAGGGATTTTTTCAATATGGTAATTGAACCAAGCACACAAAATACTTTTAGGCATTAACATGAGATTGAGCCCAAAAGCTGTTTCATATCAATACCAATGACCACAGATGCTCCCTTGTCTCTGCCTCGCTCCTCAAAGTAAACACACTGTGTCAGGGTTGATGTTGAGAAGCGAAGAAAAGATGAGTAGCCAAGTGTGATCAGTGAAGTACTGATGTTAAGAATTCTAAGGTTTAGTCTCTATTCTGAGTCTGGGAGTTATATTTTCCCAGTACATGTACCATCATCAATCAACAAAACATGGACTTCGCTGTCAGGAGTTCAAGGAAGTTATCACCAATATCTATAGTAGCTAGAGCTACTCAAATGTAAATAAGTAATAAAATTCTTAAAAGCACTGAAACTAGAATTAGGAGCAGATTCCTTCAATTGTATTTACTTTAGCACAGTGAAAAAGGTATGAAATCTTCCAAGTATTTTTTCAGTAATACTTGTAACAATTAGCATTTTTGAACCCACAAAATTAGAATTAAAGATGAATAAACAGGATTTTTTTTTCATGTAAGCAATAAAAGAAAATGAAAAATTTCTTCTTCACAATAATTTTAATGAGAATTTTAGTTTCATGGATATGCTCCTTACACTACTGACCAGCTGAATAAAAACTGCTCTTTCATTCTTCCTTCAAAAAACCCAGTCATTTTTTTATATACTTCCTATCTCCCAGCAGCTTTAAGGTGAAAGGTTGAAACTGTTCAGCACAAATACAGCATTCAGAAACTGCATTCCAGGAGCTTCAGCTCACAACCAATGAAACCAAACCAAACACATGTGACACATAAAATGAGTTTTGAAAAGTCTGAGAAAGGAAAAATTAAACTCAAAATGTGAGATATTCCTTTCTTTTCGAGTGTATAAATACACAGGAAATTTGTGACAATTTATGCCAAAAATACCTAAACATTCTTGGGTTTTTGTTTGGTTTGTTGTTGTTTTATTGCATCTCATAAGGAAGTGAACTTAAGAGAATAAGAAAAGTAATAATAAACATAAAAAGTTGTTTGTCTGGCGACATTATCACCTAGGAAGGTACCACACTGCAGCATCAGGCTCTTAATATAAACCCTGATGAAACCTGGGGGTTGATGGCTCTTTGACTCAGCAGTAGGTGCTGGACAATAACAGATGCTAATAAAGCAAGCTCTGCCTGATTTACACCTTCCAGTACCCGAAGGAGACCTACAGAGAAGCTGGGGAAGGACTGCTTCTAAGGGCATGTAGTCCTGCTGGATGAGGGGCAATGGTTTTAAACTAGAGCAGGGTAGGTTTAGATTAGACATTAGGAAGAAGCTCTTCAGTATGAGGATGCTGAAACACTGGAACAGACTGCCCAGAGTGGCGGAGGCTGCCCCATCCCTGGAGGCATTCAAGGTCAGGCTTGATGGGGCTCTGAGGAACCTGATCTAGTTAAAAGTGTCCTTGCTTACTGCAGGAGGGTTGGTTTAAAGGTTCCTTCCAACATAACACATTCTATGAAAACCAAGTCAAAAAAACCCCACCAAAAATGCAGATATTCCATCCTTATAGAAAGGGTACTGCCTAGTGCAGGAACTTTTCTAAAGGAAGTAGCACGTGCAAGTGGAATGCAAGAATTTCAGCATCAGGATTACAATGGTTCCTTACAGAAGGGTAAAAAAACATCAACTGAGGATAACAGTTACCCCTCGAAAATCTAGTAGAACGCAGGTTAAAGAAATCTGCCTGTTATCCAAGCTGGTATTATTCTTCTTGTTGCAATGTCAGTTTGCTTCTGTAGAGGAAATGAAAGCTGGTACTAGTCAAAGACGATCAGAAGAAAAGCTATGCATTCTCAGAAGGTGCAGGGAAGGCAACTGGACAACATCCAGTAAATAAGGCAGAAAAAGTTATCAACAGGCTGCCCAGCACAGAAGGAAGGCTGAAGGAAGAGCCTTTTCTCATAGAAGGCACCGTGTAGTAATGCCTTTCGGGGATCCAAGGGCACCTCTCAAGTGGCAAGAGATGTAGGGCTGAATGGTCAGGCTGGCTTTCATACCGTGCCTCCTGCTTCCAAGCCTGATGACAGGAGAAAATATCGTACTGCCCCGGACGGGAAGCCTGGGTCAGTCCTGCCATCCAGTCTGCTGTTCAAGAATTTAAATGATCAAACAGAGCCAGAAGTGCCCTGTTTGCACATGTGAATTGGGACCTATGGGCCACATTCTAACACAAAGCCTACAAACAGAAAATCTCAGCAATGCGTCAGTTGAAACATCAATTAATGTTGTGGGGTTTTCTCTGGAGAAGGTACACTGAGCCAGCTGGACCAAAAGCACACCGGGTTACTCTGGCTGTATCAAGACCCCTGAAACAGTCACACCCCTGGTAAAGGATGGAACTCCCCAAAACCTTCTCTCTTACCTGCGTGTACGTTCTTTCTTTCAGAAGGTGACCAGTACAATGCAGACATGACTACAGGATCACTTCACAGCCTTTGCATTTCAATCTGTTCAGCTAAAACCCCTCACTTTCCTCCCAAGGGAAAATTATACCCTATAGCAGCATGGTAGAAGCAGCCTGATCTGGAACACGCTCCCGTCACTAATGTGACAGTCGGATGGATAAGAACTGTTTCTCAGGATAAAATATCTGGGAAACAGGCTGGTGAACAGTGGGTTATGGCCCTCTGCCAGTTCACATGCGAAGACAGCTTACAGACCTTGGACTTCTGGGAAAGGGAAACAGATGTTTCAATTTGCACAGGCTGTATTGCCCGTTTTTTTTATCCACCACAGTTCTTAATGAAGCATCCACAATCCCGTGCATGGGCACAGGGCCCCCAGTGAACACTTATGACTTGAAACATGAATTTCTATTAATGCATTACTGCCTGTGTCTTCTTTCCAGCAAAGCAATGTGCAAATGCTTTAAGCTGTAACTGAATGATATGGAGAAGTGTTTTTCATTACCTGATGAAAACTCCCACACTTAAAATACAGAGACATGTATTCATTCTTAGGCTGCATTGCTTCTGATACTTGGGAAAAAAACCACCCCAACTTCATAAATCTGTTTTGATAAATATTTTTAGTGGTTTTCTAGGCAATCATTAATACTAGCATGAGATTATTAGACATTTTAATTAAAACCTAACAGCTGTTTGAAACCAAATTCCTCACACAATAGGTGCTTGCACCTACCGTCAGCATGGTTCCTGAATGAGGGGAAGGAAGGGGGGGTGGTAAGGCAACTGCCTTATGGACCATTTGTAGGCTGTGGATCACAAGCAAAATAAACTTTATCTAGGCAACACAATGAGATTCTGGTATGTTCTCTTTGTTTTTTAAGCACATGATAACAATGAACAATCAGTTTAAAAAAAGTAATCTAGTCCCGCATCTGCAGCGTTGTCAAACTCAGAAGCAAATGCCTATCATCTCCCTCTCTGTAACAGTCAAACTGGCTGAAATTTTATGTCCCCCATTTGGGGGAGGATGACAGATTGAATGCTGGTATCTCCATGGCTGCTACTGTGGAAGAGAAGTTTTCACCCCAGCAGAATTTTCACTGTGGAGCAGGATTCTTTCTCACAGCAGTGTATCAACATTTCATATCTGAAATGCTTTACATTTCAGTTACACTGCAGCAGGATGATTCCTTATCTAAACCAGCTCAAATTAAAGTTATGAAAATTTAGCTTTCTATTGCTATGGAGATTCTGCTACAAGAAACACATTTTCTAGTTGCATCTACATTGTCTGCTGTGCACTCCTCTATCTTCCAGGGTATCCCTATGGGAAAATTTTAGAAAAATCAAGTTTTCTTTCCCAACAAAGTCTTTCATATACCCTGGACAAGAGAATCTGTGAGCTCTTTGATGCTACAATTTATTTTGTGAGCTCTGAATTATTTAATGATTACAGAGAAAACAGTTTTATTACATGACTTGCTTCAGTGGGGATGGGCACCAAGAAACAAAGTGTGTATTCCAATGTACAGAACATCTCAAGAATACTCAGTATTGGTAATCAGTGCTTTGATTACAGTATGCATGTTTTTTAGCAAGCATTTAAAAAAATTGGTTTTTTTTTTTCAGAATTCTAGAGGAAATTCAATCTGAGCATGAAAAATTTGGCTATATACACAAAGTTCTATGAGTAAATAGGACTGTTCCAAGGTTTCAGTTTCACTTGATTCGTTACCTTCCAAACAAATCAGAACTTCTGTCAATTCAGCAGAGAGAAATAAACATATATAACCAAGAAATAATGTACACAAATATTACAGAGTCAAAATTGGCCAAGCTAAATGCAAAAGAGGATACAGTCATAGTGTGACTGGCACATTCACATAATCTGGAGGGAAGAGGAATAAATATTGCTTTATTGAGTTAACCTAACTCGTATATTTAATCAAATACATTCTACAATGTATTTCAAGTGTGACAAATTACTTTAGTAGACTACAGCAAAAAACATATTATCACACACGTATTAATTCACTCTAACCTGTATGTGTAACACACAGCTGTAACTCAACCTAAATGACTATAAAGGGAATATGGCCTCCAGCTACCCAAAGGTGTCTAGAGATAAAAACTGTAACAAACCAGCAGAACCAAAACTGAATCAATAGAAACTTACTTCACAACGTAATTATTTCTCTTTATATAAGCAAATAACTACTATTGAACCACCTAGCTCCACAGCACAAATCACTCAAAGCATGCAGGCAAGATCTGGTACAAGAGGGAACCTTTATTTGGGTCCCTCCAAGGCCAAAGAAGCAAGTGATCCCGTTCCACAAAGAGCAGAGCCAGTAAAACATGGTTTTCCATGGATGCACATCTTGAGACTCAACTCATATGTGGATACAGCGGTGCTTAATAAAGGCTGCATCTTTCCTAGCAGTAGATGCATTAATAGGAAATTAGCATCTGAGATTTCTATCCATCTGTCAAAACTGACAGAAAATGACCCATGGGAAAAATAAGAGGAGTGAAAGACAGGCAGACGATGTAATCACTTAAGGCCTTTTCACTTAGGAAATGAGAAAGTCGACTGAAAAGACTATGATTGGAAAGGTATTTTAACCAAAACTACAAAGACTGTTACGGTCTTTTTACTCTGGAATGCACAAACAGATGAAAAAAAACCCCACCTACTTGCTACAAAGCACTTAGAAGGAAAGTTAAGTCAACCAAAAAAATACCTCTAGTGACAGCGTTCTTAAAATTCAGAAGTGAGAGTGGTTGAAGACATTAGCTTCATAAGTTATTGGAACAGTCACCTGATCAATACTGAAATGATTTGGGGAAATGTTACAATTCCCACAGAATATATACATAAAGAGCTGACAAAAAATTAGCACACTCATTGACTTGGCCAGTCAACAAAGAAACAATGTGAATTTCAACAGTCAGAAACAAGAATTTGGAGAAAAATGAAAAAGTAAGCATGGGATAAAAACCCCCTTGAAATAAAAGCTACCCAAAGCCTCTTAAACAGAACTGTTTTGCAATTATGGAGGCCAATGAAAAGATGTTCTAATGGACACTTTCTGAAAAAGAAACAATGAAATTTCCTGAACTTTAATGACTCTCCTGAGTTAATCACAGAATCACAGACTGGTTTGGGTTGGAAGGGACCTATTGGAAGGGCCTATTTAGCTACACACCCCTGCCATGGGCAGGGACACTCTTCACTAGCCCAGGTTGCCCAAAGCCCCATCCAACTTGGCCTTGAACACTGCCAGGGAGGGGACAGCCACAACTTCTCTGGGCAGCCTGTGCCAGGACCTCAGCACCCTCACAGGGAAGAATTTCTGCTTAATATCTAATCCACACCTACCTTCCTTCAGTTTAAGGCCATTACCCCTTGTCCTGTCACTCATGCTCTTATAAACCAGCCCCTCTCTAGCTTTTTTTGTAGGCCCCTTTATGTACTAGAAGGCTGCAGTAAGGTCTCCCCTGAGGCTTCTCTTTAGCAGCCTGAACAAGCCCAACTTTCTCAACCCATCTTCATGAGGTGCTCCAGCCCTCTGATCATGTCCCTCCTCTGGACTTCGTCTATCAGGTTTACATCTGTCTTGTACTGGGTACCCTGGAGCTGGATGAGATGCTCCAGGTCGGGTCTCATGAGATCAGAGCAGAGGGGCAGAATCACTGCCCTCAACCTGCTGATACCCTTCTGGCTCAGCCCAGGGTAGCTGGCTTTCTGGGCTTCAAGTGCACATTACTTGTTCATGTTGAGGTTCTCAGCAACCAACACTCCCAGGTCATTCTCCCAAGGGCTGCTCTCTGTTCATTCTTCTGTAATTTCAATTACAGAAGTACTTTGTAATTGCAAGTTCTTTTGTTATTTCTGTCATTCTCTTGAATCGTAACCTAAAAGAGAATCCTTTAACGGTTCTTAGTGCTCTCTGGAAGACTTGACACATTTCCATTTCAGTTGGTTAATTTCATTATGTATCATCAAATTTCCTTATTTCTTTCCTGTTTTAAATGCGCATTTCAAAATGCAGAGGAAACAGACAATGAACAAAAAGGAAATAATCCTTTTAAATAATTTCCTTGATTTTTAGCTTCTCCAGCATACCTTCTGATACGCTCGTTCTCACAATTCCTTTTTCTTAATTTAAGCATCCTCTATAAATCAACAGACTCACCTTAGCTCTCCCAAGTAAATGGTAAACTCTGTATCAAACCTGAGAATAACATTCAAATTTAGAAATTTGAAGACCACACCCTCTGGCTGTTAAGAATCGATATAAATAATTAATACAGCTAATTCACAAGTTCTTAAAATCGTATCAGCATTACATGCCTGGAGTGTTGGAATTCCAAGCATAACAATGCCTCACAGATAAAAAATTTTTTGGCATGTTCACCCTACTGTAACTTATCCAGATCTGTTTCCCCAATCCCATATATGATATCAGGGTTTTCAGGAAGACTTAAAATCTTACCAACTATGCACATGGGTATGTATGCCATAAAGCAGCAACTACAAAATTTTACACGGATCTGTAACAAAAGCATCATTATAACTGTAACTTTTATATGCTCAAGAAACAGGGAAGTGTTCTGTTTTTCTTCTCCAAGGGAAACGACAACAAAGCAAGCACAAGGGTGGCTAGTATTCATAATGAGACGCTTAAATAAAGGAAATTATGTGCACAGTTATTCATAAGGTACTTTTCCTCCTTTTGTTTACCATCCTGTAAAGTTCCGTTCATTAAAAAACAGGAAGAGAGGGAAAGGCTGAAGCAGTCAGGACCATCGCCGCTGTAGCATTAGTTTGACAAAGATTAGAAAACAGTCTCAGGCAAAAAATGTCTAAACACTGCATCTGCTTGAATATACTTGGTAAATGGCACAGAATGTGACAAAGATAATTAAACACTACACTTAAATTCTTCACAAAAATCCAAGTTTCATAACCTATGTAGATAGTTAAAATTAACAGCTCATAAACACAACCTGGTTTTGTGTGACAAATTAAGACTTAAGACAAAATTAAAAGAATGCTCTGTGCACAAAACATGTCAGAGCTGTTACAGTTAACTGAGAAGACACTCAGTTGTAACCATTAAAGTAACCCCCAACTCTCTTGTCAATTTAAATGATCCTTATGTGAAAAGTAAATTACCTCCATTGAGATTCGTCTGTGTATCCGGTTTCTGAGACAAACACCTGTGGGAGACTGAACTTCATCAGATGACGTTCCAGAAGCTTGGTCACTTTCACCATCTGACCCCATTTTCAGATTTTCATGAACAATATCTTAAAAATAATCCAAAGAATTGAAAACAGTTATTCAGTATGCCACCAAACATCTCTCTCATATGGACGGAAAACCACCGTAACATTACTGTGCGCTGGGGTCGCTATGGCAGAGCCCAAGACTTGTCACAGTCATGGTAGCCTTGATATATTTCTTATGGCTCAGGAATCACAAAATGAACAGGATTACGTTGTAGGACTTCTACATAAACTTTATCATTATTTTTCTTATTTCATTTGCAGCAGAATTCAAATTTCCAAAAGACAGTCCAATCCCAATTTTATTTCCTGCACGCCACCCTCCCCTCACAGCTTCAGTTCTTGAACCCCCTCACTACCTCTTCTCTTTTAGCTGCTCTTGGATAGAAAACAGTGAGAATATGAGCATTTTCATATCAGACTGCCTGATGGTAGCATGTATCTTCAGAAAGCTTAAAAAAAACTCTAGGAAGTTTAGGCATTATCTTCAGAAGTTGCAAACATGGAAAATCCAGATATAGAACCCACTGGTGTGTCTGTGTGAAGGAAGGGGATTTATTCTGACTCTCTGAACAGAGGCCTACAATGGAGTCAGCAGAGGACCTGATATATAGGAGCAATTAAGCAGAACTTGTGACCTTATGGAGGAATTTAGGTAATGGACTGCCTGGTTTATATGATGTTGCGGGATCTTCATGTCAACTGAAATTGATGCTTTTAACCCAATCCTATAGATTCATCCACACACAAGAGTTTATTGTGTGCATATATATATATGCACATACAGTACTTACAAAACTTTATGTACATTGTGTGTGTGTGTGTGTATATACAACTGGCATTAAGCACCACAGGATCTTCCATACTTTGGAGGACAAACACTGTAATGAATGAAGACCAAGGTGGTGTCATTAATAGCATTTATTAAGGGCCAAAGGACTTGCAAAAAGACACAGAATGGGAAACTGGTCATACAAATAATTCACTATGAATAAAGAACCTCTGCAATATCTGAAGTCTAAATTCCTATAGATTAAATACTTATCCATATAAAGGAAGTGCTTCAAAAGACACTAATTTCCCTGTCCTCTCCTGATCCTCAGCATTAAGGATGATCTTGTACAAGGCAAAAGAGAACCTGGGAAACAATTAAAAATCTCAGAGCTCTGTCCCTAAAAAACTGCTAATGTTACCAAAACACACAGAGCTCAATTCAGCCTTACCACCAACATACCTGGAAATATTCAACGTTAGACTAGCAATATAGCGATTAAAAAAACACAAGAGAAAAATGCAAGTTTTATGACTATCAGCAAGCAAGAAAGCTGGATTTTCTAGGGAAAAAAAGCCTTAAGGCTAATGTTTGGTTATCAGTATGTCTTCTAAAAATGTTTCTCTAGTTTGGCTCACATAGAAGCACGTAGACTTCAAAGGACCAAATTCTTCCTTCGTACAAAGAATTTCCTTTTACGGAAACCAGAATGGATATAAAACGATTAAACTATAAGGTAGTGGCACCACATATTTTAACTCAAAAATGCTTTAATTAAACACAAAAACTAAGCACAAAACAGGTTTTCCTGCAGCAATGTGGATCTAAATTGGATTTTGATTTAAAATCCACATTGCATCAGGTTTTTCCCTGCAAATCATGCTCAGATTTGGACTGAACAAGGAGAAAAAAAAGGCAGTTGCACTCCCTGCATAATGAGAATTGATCTTCTGGTTTCAAACAAGGTAAATACTCATCAGTGCTTCTAAAGGTATAAAGGTTTGAACCAGAGGAAAAGATTTTCAGAAAGATGTCCCTAAAGAGCAGCCTTAACCTTAAGCTAAGCAGAAAAAATTTGTGTCTCTCTTGCCAAGTCTGTAAGAAAGCTCCTTTCCTCTCCTGCAGTGACTTCATAGCTGTCTTTTTATCTCTGACAAACTGTAAGAAATTATTTTTAGCAATATAAAAGCATTATTAAGAACGTTATTTGCAGCATTGCCTCTGGTAAACAGCACATTCACCACATCAGTTCTTTATTAAAGATTCTCTTTTTAAATACTTTTCTGAGAGGCCAAGTAATCCATTTTAGCAATTGCAGCTCTCAAGATTCTGTTTGTAAAATTAAGCGTAACAGCTACTGACAACTGTTCCCCAATTATTTATCCTCATGCTTTTACAAGCCCATTGACTGGGCCCCAAAGTGTTTCTTTTTTTTTTTAGAGAAGCTAGCCAAGAGACAGTTGTCTGGGAAATCCCATAAATAAAACTAATGAAATTAAAGAAGTATGGTATTTTAAGCCATGGAGTAATTATGTAATTTATTTTTAAGAGAGATTGACATTTATTAATCATGTGATTGATACTGCTGTGGTTTTTTTACCTTAATGTACAATGTTCAATTCATGAAAGTGCATGCACTATGAAATGGTTATTTAAAAAAAAAAAAAGGATACTTCCAAATGCAATGCCTAGAACTACAAGAGAGCATCCCAGCTGACAAAGAGATTTCCAACCCCTACAATTCTATGATTCTATTGATATGTCCTAGGGAGCTGCTTTGGCAGGGGGGTTGGACCCGATGATCTCTCGAGGTCCCTTCCAACCCCTACAATTCTATGATTCTATGATTTCCTCTACTAAGAAGGCCACCTATGCAACAATACACAACTAATGTGTATTTAAAGAACTAGTAACACAGACTTATATTAGGGGCAGATGACATAGCTACAAAGAGATTCTGGTCTTTATAAAGCGGGAATGTGAAGACAAAGTGCGTGTGTACCACTCATGTCTGAAAATGTAGTATTTCAGACTTAAATCAAGTGATGGTCAGTCTATTTTGAATACTGATGTTATACGATTAATTCTGCTAAGTCTGGATAAGCTACATAGTCATAACCAAAATGTTTTAAGCAGGATATTGGCTGTGACATCCAAAAATGTATCTTTAAGCCAGTGCCTGGATTTCTGATGGGCTAAATACCCAACTGTTCCTATCTACAAGGGTTTGCAGATGTTTTAATTATATTCTAAATAGGAATACTTTTAAGCTTTTAAAAAAATACCTTGACTGTGTTATCATCTAATATAAAAGTGTCTTATTTTTATTCAATTAAAAAGGCATTAGTAGAGCCTTATGTTCATTATTTGAATAGCATAAGCCCAGGAATAAGGCATTAACTTGGTAATTTTAATCGTTTTGCACAGGTGCACGATAATATTTGATTAAGCAATTATGATAATCATGAAAATATTTCCTGAATTTCACTAAGCTTTTCTATAGGCAAGCTGACCTGCACAAAGGCCACTTCGCATGGTCTTCAGAGGGTTTAATGGTTGAATGATTTTTGAATTGCTTTTGCTGAATATCCAGGCCATTCTCTTAAGCAGATGTTTATTTTAGTGACTCCACATACCTAATTCAATATCCAGTAAGGCCAACTAACGAAAAGCTGTGTCGGTGATTACAATGTAACAGGGCAGTTATGGCAGTACATTGAAAAGGCAAGGCTGTTCTTGTTTCAAATGTGAGGAATGCACTATGGAAGAGATTCACCCAGGGAACCTACAGCACAGGAAATGAGAACTCCTCCAAGAGAGCTGAATTAATATCCCCAACTAGTCAGCAGTGAGTCAGACCGAGTGGTCTTCCCATCTTACTGCAAATAATTACAAAAAGAGCTACCTGACCTGCCTATCAGATTCCTGCCAAGGTGCACTTTTCCAAAGTTTACTTTTCTGTGAAGCAGCCACACGTTATGATTAGTTGCACTAACAAGGACTCAAATTGAAGTAGGGCATAGTGAGAAATTGCCTTTGCTCTTAACATTACCAAAGGATGAAAGCTGTATGGAAACATCACCTCTTTCAATTCCAATGTTTACAACAATGAAACCAAACACTCTGTGTCTCAGCACAACTGGGAAAGACAGGGATAAACTCTCCCCTGGCTGCTACTGAGGTTCTTCAGGAGGGTTAGAGCTTCACACATTCCAATCGCCTCTCCAGTGTTCCCAGTAATATAAATATGGACCAAGGACAACTAAGTTGACTCTGCATTCAGGTCAGGTCCAAAAAAGGGTTTATTAGCTCTGGCTCCATCATGGACTGCAGCAATAAAGCACTTCTGGAGGTAGAAGGCTTTAGAGCTGTGTAGCTATACGTGAATTAGACCTTCATTCGCGTCAATGGCACGGCAGCATCGCAATTGATTTAAAATTACCACGATAACCGAATATAAATTAAAAATGGCTACAAAATTTTAAACAAAGGCACATTTTTTAGAGATCAGTTCAGATTTTTGTCTTTACAAAACCTAAAGCTATCAAATGTTTCTAAGTAGAAATTATTTAATATTTTTGGATTTTAAATGTTAACAGCAGAAACTCATGATCAGTGTTCAGAAAGCAAGTAAGACTCCCAAGATCCCATCAGGCTTCTCAACCAATTTTTATATTGATAACCTTATTCAAAAGCAAGCTGCATGAAGAAGCACCTGCGGCCCATCTCATTTTAGTCTGTTCCTAAACAAAGAACCATCCTTTTACAGCCATCACTTTGCAGTATTTCAAGCATATCTCTCCAAGAGCATTTTTCCACTGTTGGAATAGAGGAAAAAGTGGAAAGAGAATAAATAAATAAAGTGAAGAAAATAAAGTCTCATGTAGTGTAGCATGCCTGACTCTCATTTCTGATGTCATTAACCCAAATGAGAAAACCTCAGCATCCTGCTGAGTAATAACTATTCTCATATGGCTGGAACAAAAGGAAGAAAGATGTGAAGAAGGAGCAGAAAGAACATTAGTAATTATGATTATATGTGCTTGTACTTGGCGTTATCTACAACTAGATAAGATGTCCAAGTAGCTTAAATTTTCATCAAATGAGTAAAAAAAAAAAGCATCATTAATGGTATCATTGCATCCAAGTAGAGAGAGCTGTTTAACATATGCATACATACATTCAGTAAATCTATTCCACGCCACTTCAACGAAATTAAAAATTCTACAGGAACCTGGTTAACATATGTTACTATAACACTTCCTATAGACAAACATATTAAAACTGCAAGTGCTATTTAAACACTTTATCACTTACAGAAACTGATCACCCGGGAAAAATACAACTAATGGCATTCTTCTGCAATACTTACATATTTGCATTTTTTTCAGGTGAAAAATAAAGCTTTGAGAAAACTGGAAAATCATTAAAAGAAACAAAAACCACTCATGAATTTTCCTTTGCAAAGCTGGTAAGTTCATAGTAAAATTTTGAACAAGTTATAGGCAAATAACTTATTAATTGTAATAGAGTATTTTAAAGGCAACACACAAGAGTAGAGGTATATTCTCTGCTCCTGTGCAAAGTTTATGTACATCTGATTTGACAAATAATCCATAAAACATTAAATATTCCTGATCAGAGATTTACGTACAGAATTTTTTTAGACTCTGTTTTCCAGTTAGATTCTTGGCAATTTAAGCAAAGTTTGGCAAGCCAAAAACACAAAAGGAGGGGGAGGAAGTGCATAGGACTTGAGTGACACAGTAGCAAACTGTGTACAAACAAACTTGCCCTCTTCTGTGACAATCACAGCTCCTAAAGTCCATTCAGGAGGACAGAATTCCTTTTTTCAGTTCCAGTGGTAGTACAAACAGAAAAAGGGCATTGTTTTGAACATGATCAGTGATGATATAGCAACAGAGGACAAAAGTGGTTTGACTATTGTCTCGAAGACTCACTGGTTAATATTGAAGGAGATGAGTTTCTCGCAGACTTCTAAAGGAGGGCAGAAGATTGAAAAATTCATAAAATCCTAATTAAACCGTGACTTGTTCTCATTTTCTAGCATCAATTAAGCAAGTATAATTTAAAATAACATAAAAGCAGGGTAAAACATTAATGGTGACTGGAGGCAGCAACATGACGAATTACTTGAAGGAGAAGAAAAATGTTTTCATAACTTACTTGCCCCACAGAACCACAAATACAGCTCAGGACGACAAGAAGATGATAATCATATTTAAGTGGCCTTAATTTATCACTGAAAAAAAGCAATTTTTTTCTTCTTATAGCAATGAAAAATAAGTAATACACCAGTTCTTTCTAAATTCTGCATATGGGATGATTGTCCTCTGGGTTTATCTGAGATGGGCAGACACATGTTTCTTGCAAAGTATCAAGAAGGAGTATTTTGTAACTTTAACTTTGCAACTTGTCAAAAATTCATGGGTGACGTGTGTGTATTCTTGTAACTGCTTTCTTCCTGAAAATCTGAGAGACATTTAGTACCTTAAAAACAAGATTTTCCAGTAACTCCAGAGAAAGATTACTGCATTCTCAGAGATTTAGTAAAGCATTAGAATAACCACATCTCTTGCTAAGAATCAATACAGACATTATTCTTCAAAGAAAAATGAACTTAAACAAACAATGTAGTAAATTACCTAATCTGCTCCCATTTCTGGGCATTGCCATGAAAGAGCCGAGGCTGCCCCCTATGACGCTATGTGGTCTCCGTAAAGGGGGCTTCTTGAAAGATCCTGTGTATTGGTGAAGAAATGAGTGCATGCTGTGAGACGTTGGAGGCCTGCCATTCTTCACAATTGGCTCTACAATTCACAAGGATCAAAATATTCATTCCCACAAGCAAGTAGGAGTGTCAGGAACATGCCAGAAGAAAGGAAAAAAAAAAAAAAAGAAAGAAAAAAAAAAAGAAAAAAAAATAGTTACTAAACAGGAAAATACCACTCTGGTAAGACCAGTAGACCAACATACTATTGCTAATTCTCTATTTACAAATTAATACAAAACATGGCATTAAGTATTACTCAAATTTCCTTTCAAGAAATTCTATCACTCTGCAACTGGATCAGTAAATTACCTGAATATACAATCTAAAATTGTGAATTTTTAATATCATTTTTAAATATTAACCATTTATATTATTGCATAATGTTTCATCTTTTATTTAAATAGACCAGCTGTTGTATCAACTCACATGATAAGCAAGTTCAACCACAAGCCTCTGGAAGTACTTTCTCTCTAAAATTTGTGAGGGTCACTAGTAGCAATGTCTCACTGCTGGAAGTCTTTACAAGGAAACATACCTGTCTATACCCACCAGAGCTGTCATGCCACAATTAAGGTTATTAACCTAAAGGACATCAGAATGATTAAGTTTTCAGAGAGTTACTTTGGCTTTCTATTAGATTGCGTCTCAGTTCACTGTGCTTAGACTTAACACCAGGATCAATCATAAGATTAAAAAAAAATAAATTGTTGATAAATTTTAGAAATTTTCAAATCTTATGTACAAATACACACAGAAATTGAGTGCCATGTTCTCTCAGCAACTTGCCTCTGCATATGTGGACTGGCACTCAAGGACTGCCACAACACTAGCACTCTTACTCTAAAAACACCAGAGAATTTTTACCCCAACAAGAAGCAGAATAGATGTCAGTTTGTACTGTCACAAAACTGGATTTATCAGAACCACTGATGCAGTCATTCATGTAAGAAATTAAAGAAGATAGTCATCCAGCAGCTATATCATACAAGCACTGTCCCCGTACTAGGAAAATAGACCAGAAAATAAACCCAGAGATAGTGCAGATTTCAATTTATGTTTCCATCATTTGACCCTCAGTACCCATGACAGGTATGTGCTGCTTGCTATTATTTGGCTGAGAGAAAAGGCAGCAGCCATGCACTGAAGGACGGCAGTGCTGCCGAATGGAGTGGCACCTTCTGAGGCGTTTCTGGAGCCACAGCTCCCAGGGCACAGGGCTGTTGGGATCTGCTCAGAGCTTTGCTCGCATCTCCTGGGACAGGGAGCAGTCTGGGATGCTATTTCATCACCCTGACTTAGGTTCTCACATGCAGGAACCTGAAGTCTTGCTTTCCATTCCAAAATAAGGTAAGAATAATAACGTAGCTAGGAAGAAAGTAGAATTTCAATGGTGAAGGAAAATACAGCGACAACACCTAGCAACCTAAGGAAAACAGGATCCTGAAGGGAATTCCCTCAATCCCCACATGTCCAAAAAACTTTTGAAAAAATTATTACAACTGGTCTGAAGCAAAGAGACAGATGTACACAGATGGAACTATCTAAGGATGGGCCAGTGACTTTAAAAAAAACCCAAAACAAAACAAGGAGCTTTTACATATAAACATGGCTAATACAGAAAGACAAAAAGTCACTTTAACTCAGCTCCTGCAGGAAAAAGAAAAGCCAAAAAAAGTGCTTCAGGCAGAGAACAGAATGTGAAAGGACAACACAGTACTGTTAGGAACCTGCCCGCATTCAATTAGCATCCTTCATAAGCACAGCTTCAAATGGGTGAACACGAGGAAAAACACACCGCCCGTTCCTGAAGTACAGTCTGCACATTCACCTTCAAAACTCTGCACATCTCTGTTCCAAACCCTTAGTTGTGTTTCTAATACACTGCATCATCCCTTCCTTGCTGCATGGTTCCAATAGCAGAATTGCCCTAGGGCAGCAGGCAGCAAAAACTATTACTACTTTCACAATCACATCCAGCACAACTATTGCTTTTTGCTTTTTTATGTATCTGAATTTGCTTTCTGGCTTTCTTACTGGTTTTGACTTGAGTTCCACCTGGTTTCTAAGCTAGAAACGTCATGCTGTGTTTAAACCCAGTGCCGAGCAAATGAATGGTGACACTGAAAATCTGAATACCTGATGAGTACATAGTTTGTTCCATTGAGACAGTCATGACCTGTTACAGGTATAATATTTGGTGGGTTTTAGTGGTTAGTTTGCAGAATTTTAAAGTTATTACTTCATTTGTATTCCTTACCCAAGCAGTGCATAATATATACTAATATGCAATGCTTGGGTAATTTTAATTGATTCCAAAAACAAATTTTTTATGAAAAAAGCTAATTTGAAGAGATGTATTTTCTGGGAAACAAAACTCTCCTCCCTTTGCCCAAGTCCTGCTACACCAAGCAAAGCAAAAGACCCTCAGTTTTTCGTTTTGTTTTAAAGTCCTAATAAACTGAGGAAGAAAGTCCTCAGATTTATTTTTTTTCTACTGGTATAGATATGTATGTCTAAGTACCAGATATTTTTTAGCTCTGCCACTAACATCAGTAGCATTACACTTTGGAGGGTAACTTAAAACCCCAAGAAAGGGCGGAGGCAAGACTGCTGCTTGGTAACAGAAAACGTATCTCCCATGGTAAGATTACTGTCTCACCAACAAAAATGCAAATTCTACATCAAAGTTAACATGACTTTTCTCATCCTGACTGAAGATGCTAGGATACATCTCATCCTAACTGAAGATGCTAGGATACATCTCAACCTAACTGAAGATGCTAGGATACATCTCAACAGAGGTCAGGGAAGCATCAAAGGCAGCAGAGGAAAGGGTCAGGGCCATACGGCTGGAAGCCAAGCTGCCTGCATGGCAGCACCTGTCTCAGCCATCCTGGCCACCCAGACCCACCTCTATACATTTACAATCACTGAGGATTCCAGCATCACTAATCACACTGGAGTGCATACCCATGTGCGGAATATAGCTGTGTTGGTAGAGGACAGAGTTGGTAATTTGCTTTTGTCTACTCATGTTAAAATCCATCTGTCTCAGTGAACTGTGCAGCACGTAAAAGAGATCAGAGTTTACAAATACACCGAACTACTAAGTAGAGTGAGTTTTATGTTCCTTACTGACACGACAGTGGGATGAACAGAGAGGGCTGTTTAAAAAATTCCTTTTCCTCAGGGCACTGGTGAGGAAAATGAATGTGCACGTTATTTGACAGTTTAAAACAAAATTCCTAAAATATCTGAAGAATAAGATCCAATTATATAGAAATAACTTTTACCATCATAGGAAATGATTACCTTCCCACAATGTCGTAAGCACAGCTCTAAATTATGGAGTCCATTGTAAAATTTAGCAACAATAATTTAGGTCAGGTAGTAGGGCAGGCATAACTACTGACAGACAATGAAATGAAGGTTACACAAACTCTCAGATTACTAGTATACTTCTGACTAAGAGAAGTATTAATAGCACTTGCTTACAAATATTTTTAAAAATCCTAGTACACATTCATTTAGGAGAAGGGACGATCTTTGATGATGGTATAACATACAGACTTATGGTCTGGGAAAGTATTTTTGTTACACAGAGTTAAGTTTGCATTGCCAAATGACAGACAGTTTTAAAGAAACATTCACAAGAATTCTGCATTTTGTACTCCTTCCTCCCTGCAAATATGACAGTAACAGCTAACAGCAGAAACAAATACTGAAAATGATAAAGCAAACTCTTACTGGAAATTAACTTACAGGAGTTTTCATTATTATTTTTGTGTTTATGAGATAGAAGATTTAAATAAAGTGCTTTTGAAAAAAATAATTAACTCCTCTGTCTGAAGATCTCCAAGTACTTTTCCAAAGTTACTATTTCATTTAATTCACTTGAGGAATTCAATTTTTTTTGAGGATTATTACTACGTTGATTCATTACATTTACAGGGTAACACTGACTTTTTTAAGGTGTGAATTTAGTGCAGTGGCTTGGATCTTGAAGAGGAGTCAAAACCATAAAAGTTAAATGCCTTTATTACATACATCTATAAATTGCTTCTTATAACTTTCTTTATCTTTGTGATTATAGGTTTGGTTTGTCTTTACAAAAATGTTTCCCTATAAAAAACTTCCAAACATTCCTTGTGTTTGTGTCACTGTACTTGGTAAATATAACTCAGCAACCAATTAAAGGTTTAGCTGACAACAGAGTGGTTTCTGGTAGCACAGTAGGTAGTTTCATGGTGCTATTGGTTTAATACTCAGGTGCAGACAAAATGAATGACAGAAATTGAGGGAAGTAGAAAAACAGCAGAAAATCACTATGTCAATATGCAAGTGCACAGATCTCTTGCACTTTAGATTACTGCTGCAAGCTGTTGTTGTCTTCCTTGCTCAAACAGGTTAAAACTACGGAAGTACGATACAACCCTCAGACTTGTAGGAGGGCTGAAGAGGGCACCCAGGAATCAGTTGCGTCCATCACCACCTCCCTGCAGCGCAAGAGTGAGGGTCACTGAAAAAGAAAGCATGGGAGGCTGCACAGGGAAGCGATTCTTCGCAGCCTGTGGTAACCCCTCACCACAGGACTGGTTATGACTACCAGAAGTTGGGAAGACTCAAGGAGAGACTGAAGAAGAAATCTGCTCGGAGTTACTAAATGCACGGAGACTTGCCTAGTTCAGGAAGTCTCTGAACTAGAAACCAGTACAGTACTCTGGGGAAATGCTGTTATATTTTGGGATCTAATCTTAGACTTGCCCTTAAATGTCATCCTCAGAGTCTGGAGAACAGCCAGGCAGATCTCCAGCCACCCCTATGGCGCAAGGCTTCTGTGGCACCTGGGCAACTCTTGCATATTGGCTCACGCTGGCACAACCATTCCAGCAAGGGCCTTGCCAATTATTTATCTCACTCTGCTCTATAATCTGTAACTCCAAGCTGATAAAATTTGTAAATATGGGAAGGGAGCTGAGACAGGCTGCTCCAAGGCTCCTTTTTAATTGGATTTGGTCAGTTGTTATATTATCTTCCTACTTTGGCTACAAAACACTTCATCTTTCACTCATATTTCAAGGAATCTCAGCTCAATTCTTAAACTTCTAATGGAACTACTAAGCTATGATGCAAATCTAGTCTTTAAATGTGAAGGGAAAAAAGTTAACAGGAACATTCTAAATGAGAGTATTTAGAAATATTTTACTGGCATACAGAATGAACACGTGGCTTTCTTTTCAATGCTCCTGAACAGTTATTGAAATATGAATGTGTCCTGATTTTTGTTATGAATACATATACACAAACATACACACAGACACAAACATACACACAAATACACAGACACAAACATACACACAAATACACAGACACACTCTTTTCTTTTAATGCCACAGCCATTTTACCTTGCTAAACGTTCATCTTCAGCAAGGTTTAAAATTGGGCAACACATAGTGACTGCACTGTTGCATTACTTGATTTTCAAGTTTGGCAAATGCTGAGCTGCTGGTTTATTTCATTTGGACCATTTTCTTGTATTTCTTGCATACTATCATTCAAACTTCCGTTATTATTGGCATAATGCAAAATAATTACAACAGCACCATTCAAAGAAAATACTGTTTAAAACACAACCAGCTGTGCTTACTGCTGCTGTAAGAGTTGGTAGACCACATTGCCAGTCCCATTTTAGAACGCACACCTATACTTTAAGGACTTAATGTAGTACCCAGAAAGGTGCCACTGCTTTGCTAAGTTTGAAATAATGCTGACACCGATTCTAATAAACATACAAGAACTGAGTGTAACTGAAATGAGCTGCTCAAGTCTTTCAGTTGTGAAGGGACAGAAATTTATGTCTGAATGTAAGTGGAACTGATTTATCATCTCAATTATGCAAGCTGCCTGAGTCTAGTAGAACAATAGTGTACATAAGCAAGAAGCTTGTCCAAGGAATTAGTTAAAACCAACTATTTTATGAGATTATAAAGATGTCTCCTCTTTTGCCCTTTCCTGCAATTTAAATTAACCACAATCCCTGACCTGAAATTACTCCCCAGTTAAGCAATTTTCCAATAAATCCCCAACGTTTCTTTTTCTTGTCCATCTATGTGAACAAAGAGCCACACTACCACTTTCTTTCCTGTGCTGGATTTACTTAACTGGATTTACTTAATCTGAGTTCCAGAAAGGCTGCTGAATTGCCTGGCATTTCTATGCAAAGCCTCAGACACTGACATACTGTCACACATCAGTCAGCTACTGGATTAAAGAAAGAAAGTGTTTTCATTAGGAATGTAAATGCATTTTAAAACACATTTTATGAATATCTAATACCACATATTCAACTACCTCTTTTTCTTTTTTTATGTCCCTCGAGTATCTCTATTATATGACAAAAAAGGCCAAGCTGGCTTTCAGATTTCACTGTCTAGATTTTGGAATGGTATTTGCTTCAGCTAGCTTTAATAAAGAATCAAAAAATCACCTGTCATACATGGTAACATTTTCCCTCAAATCAAGTACCTCCGATAGAACTGAGGAAGTCAGCAAGAAAATGTATTATTCAGTAACCATTACCCATTCTGGACATGGAAAGCATTTAAATACATATTTATATATTTGTATTTCACACAAATGAAATACATGAGAGGTGGGCTTTTTCTAATCAAAGACATTACACAGACCTAGCATTTTTGATTTCTGATTTCAGCATATAATGGGAACTGAACTCCATATTCTAAGTAAGGATGAACTTCTGTGTGACACCAATTTGCCTGCCACAATTCACTGCTGCTACCAAAAAGGTGGCTTCAGGTCCTCCCCCAGCAAAAAAGATGTGCAGTTCTGATTTAGGTTTCTGAACCAGACCACAACGAGGCATGCAGTGTGTGGGTGCTGACAGAAGAGTGGAGGTAGAACCTCACTTGCCAATTCTAGCTGCAGCTTGACTTTAGACCAGCTGAACTATACTGAAGTGTCACCGAACCCCCTGAGAATCAGCTACTGGTTTTTGTAGGACAGGACTCTGCAGTTTCTTTACCACCCACCTTGACCTCACCCTTGCTCCAGAGAACGTCCACGTTTTTGGTTGGGTTTTTGTTTTGTTTTTTTCTTTTCCATTTTGACAGAGAATGGGGCGTTGTCAAAACGACATATGTGAAACTACATCTTCATCCTCTCAACAGCTCTGCATTCATGAAGCTTGTGATCCAACAAAATAACCTTTTAAAATTATTTATATCCATTGTCTCAAATGCTCCTATCATATAGATTACTCATATTTTGGCATCATCTACTACACTTTCATTTAACTAATCTGAATGTATGCTCTATTAGTAATTACTCAATTTTTTTACATGTCTGTTAGCAATACAGAGTGATTTATTTTTTTGGACTTGCAATACAAAATATTTTGAACAAACAGCTTTTCTGAAGATGTGGATGCCAAGCAGCCCTTTCTTTCTTCAGGAATCCTAGAATGTAACCACGTGAATTTCAGACGTCTTAGAGCCAGCATGCTGCACTGTACAATATTTAATTATACTGCTGCAAGGCTGTCAGACCCACTCTAGCAAAATTAGTTGACTGCAGGTGATGGCTGGCACAGAAGAAATACTTAACCCAAAGCAGCTATATATTTGCTATATTTGTACTCTCTAGGAGATACATGAGGAGTGCTGTATAAAATACTGTTCTTTTTATGCATGATTTTATGGGGTTGTTTCCTTGGAGTCCATAGTGCGATATCCAGGAACACTTTAAGTCATTCTAAAACTGGAGCAACCACTGAATACAACATAAACCCATGTTTACTCATCAAGTGATACCTTCAAACTACTGACTATACCAAAATTAAAAACTTCACAGAACCTCAAGGGATTCCTCCCCAGATTAATCCATTTGAGTCCAACAGTCACATCCGCAGCCAATGTTCTTCACTTGGAAGACACAAGGCAAGAAACACTGGTAGCATGTTTGAAGAAGTGTGCCAAGAGAAACCTAAAAACACTCAGTTCCTCCCAGAATAAGTACCACAATGATTAAAAGGGCTATGCAATGACCTGTAAGTCTTTTTTTTTTTTTTTTTTTTAAATTTGGGATGGAAAGGACAGAAACTTTTCCAAGCAGTCTGTTTAAACTACAAAACCAATAGGTAATACACAAGACAAAAAAAAAAAGAGATCAAGACATCTAAAAAACACTACAAAAAGCCTTTCAAAGTTGACTTCACATACAGTAAGTTTTTGCCTTCAGTTTAGGTACCAACACAAAGATGATCACAATCAAATTAAAAATATGCAAAGCTGAAAACCTGCCCTTGAGATTTATGTATTTCCTACTGTTTAAAAGGCGGCATCTACAACTTAAATCAATGTGAGTCAGCATCACAGCCTAGATTCAAGCCTCCCTGGCCTCTACTCTTACCTGCCCACACATAGCTACCCTGTAGCTCCCAAGGCAAACATCTGCGAGGTCACACTGCCAACGAAATCAGGAAATGGAGGATCTGGCTCCTTTCTGCCCTACTTTCAAGAAGTAATGGTGCTGGCTAGTTATATTTATTTTACTCCAGTGTACTCAGCAAGTCCATCTGAACGCTACTTGAGAACAAATCTCTACATATCCATCAGTGAGCCTACGCTAGCAGAAATATGGTCCACTTCTGCATCTAACCACCACATTTTCCTGCCAATTCTGCATTCTGCTTGTGAAGGTAAATGCTTATGAGAGGACAACCATCCCCCCCACCCCCCCGCCCCATGACTACAGGTCTCTGCAGCACGCTTTCAAGGCACTGAATTTTCATGCTCATTTGACTTTATAAGCACTTCCACACATGAATAGAGCCTCCAGGTTTTGTGGGAAGAAGCAAATTAAAACAGAAGGGAGGAAAGAACACTATGTTGTGGAGCGTACGTGGGATGGAGAAACCATACTGAACAGTAATAAGAGAAACTGATGTATGCCACAGCACAGAAGGGTACATACGGACTATAATAAAAACATCATCCGGACGCTCTAAGGGACAGTACACGGTTTAGTATTTAACTGTGACAACTGCCAGTTATTGGCAGCAATCTGTAGCTGCAGAATGACCTCTAGTACTTCTGGGGATTTTTTTCTTCCCCTCTCCTCCCAGTAATTTTTATTTTGATACTTTCCTCCAGTATCAACAGAGAAACTGTATTGTTTTATTACCAGTAAGTATTTCTGTGCTCATATTTTCAATTCAAGAATGTTGGCTTGAAAATATGGTGCAACACACTGTTTTCCTTCCATACTGAAGGAATTGCACATAGCAGATGGAATGGGAGTTTCTCAGCTGTACTGAAGATGATATGAAATGACTACAACTACAAAGACATTTGGATGTTCTGAGACAGTACCGCAATGTGTCAAATTTTTATAAACAGTCATTCCTCTTATCAGAGTAGTAACTAGTGATTAAGGCCTTAAACCTATGAAACACTTACGCACTTTACTGTAGCTGATCCTTCCATTATTACTCACACCTGTAAAATTACAAAAAAATTATGCAAGTGTTTGTGAGACGGGATCCTATGGTCACATCACTGAGCCTAAAACAGACCAAATTTACCAGGAGGTAAATACTATGCTAGAAATTAATCAAGCCATTGCTATCAGAATTTCACTTGACTGGATTAGTATGCATCTGTGTATATATCTAAATATAAAAATAAAACCTGGCAATATAGAATGGCTTTCCAAGATACATGCAAGAGCTGTGGATGTATTTTTGAACGTATCTCTTTAATTCTTCAAAGCATGCTTGGAGCTTGCGATAATGTATTTTATAACATTAGACAATACAGCCACATTTTTTGCCTTCATTAGCGAGCATATTCATATGTATTTAAAGTATTTGCATAAATTTTACAGTTAATTGGGCTTTAAATATGCATGATTTGGATGTTACTTCTAGCCAAATTTCATTAGTATGTCACTGGTAAGGAAAAATTTCAGGAGCAAATTTAGTTGTCAACTGCTACAAATTACCATTTAGTATTTTTAATATTAAGCTGAATACGTATATTAAGGTAGAACTTATCAGAAGAGCGAGCCGGCACCTTGTTAGTGTGCTTGAATCAAGACAGAATGAAAAACAAACAACAAATGCCCAACTAATTGGCTTTATATGTTGCAATGGAGACCATGAAAAGCTGCCGCAGCCAGATAAAGAAATAGCCCAAAGTATACTTCATACAGTCCACAGTTCATAAGGCTTCAGATAGGTATTAGGCATTTCACTGGTCCCTTTATTTTTATGGTTTATGCATCTGATTTTGTGGTGCTTCCTCACCCAGAAGCCAATTATGATGAACATAATTTCTAAGGCAGATTTAATTATATATAGGTTTCTGCTCACTAAATAATTTGACGGTGTTCCAAAAAACAACCCCAAAACCAAAAGCAGAACTGTTGGTTATTCTACATTCAATGCAACAGCTCTGTGCTACTGCACTGAACAATATGGGTTGATCCCTGCTAATCCCATTTTGCTGCCGATGGATGAGTGCTGCATACTGAGATTGTACTGACATCACGCGATGAAGGAGGCCGTGTATGAAATGAGATGGCATACAAAAGGTTAGCTGATTCAGTGGTATCGATGCGCTGCGAAGAAATCAAAAGTTGCCTATCTATTTTTATGTCTGTGAGCTGCAGACGGGACAATTCGTTCTGCGTTAGGAGTGCTGCTCTTTAAAAGTAAATCTTCAAACAACCCACTCAAAAGCTGGAGCTAATGACAAGGTGGGTCTCTGGATCGGAGTAGCAGCAGTTTGAAATCAGAGGCGATTGTTCTGAGAGAGGAAATGTGTGCCAGAAGGATGAACAAAGCAGGTTATTGCAAAAGAGTGACCCTGAGGAAAGGTCCCTGACACTGTGTGCATGTGAGCCACATCTGGAATTGCAGTGCTGAGCTGGAACTTTATTAATAAAGATTTTACAGGACATGTATGTGAACAATCAGAGAGCTGTGAGTGTGGACCTCAGGTCAGCACACGTGGTTTTCTATGGATGTAGCCTCTACAGCCTCTGAGGTCCAGTAAAACAGCTGTCTGACAGGAAGGGAAAAAGCTAGCTTGTATATAATTACATCCTTCAATGAACACAGCCATCAGAATGGAATGACAGGAGACAAGATGGGTGATTTGCTAGGAAGAATAAAAATTAAAACCAAAATTGGACAACAGTGGGGAAAAAAAAAATGCTGTAAAGGCCTTCAGTGTTCAGGGTCTGTCCTGGCCTTCTGGCATGAGAACAGTTGCAACGCCCTTCAAATCTCATTTCTCAAGTTCATGATGTAATAACGGTTGAAAATAAACCACATATGAAGAACCACTTTCTGAAGACTGTTTGTATCCCTGACTTTGATTCTCAGTAGATCAAGATATTGGCTTGCCTTTGATTTACTAGGCTGTGCTTTTTAAGTTCCTTTAAGAACAGATCCAAAGTCCGTGAACTGGGCACATTTGTGTTTCTCTGTTCCATGGGGTAAAGGAGCTGTTCATTCTTCTTAAAAGCAAAACTAGGGAGCTGGTTATTCCTGCCCTCTGAGATCAGCACCATTGCAGTAAAGGGTGCACTTTCAAAATCTTAATGCAGCTACCACTGCAAGAGTCTACATCCTCTCTTGTACCCGAGCTGGGTACTGAGAGCATTCTAGCACTCTGATTCTTAAAGATGTCAAGTTAAACACTTCTCATTTAAGTACTCCTCTGTGAGTAGGGGTTTTTTTTTAATAATGTCCACTGGAGGATATTTTTCCAGGCTGTGCACCCTGCCAAACTTGTCTCTCATCAGAAGAGAGAACTTATTTCCTTCTTTTTTTTTAATTTTTTTTTTTACAGCAATTGTTGTTGCCCAACCCCCAATTCCTATGGTCTGAAAACGGCTCCTTCCAAAATATCTTGATCTATGGGAGAGTTAGAGCTTCCTTTAGAGAAGCAGGACTAGCTGGTATAGCAAGCATTCTTCCAATCCTCCTAAGAAAAGGAGGGTTGGAAAGGAAAAACAAAGGAAACCAAAAATCCACTAAAAGTAGTATCCTGTTCATCTCTGCAAGATCAAAGATAGGACAGATACTAATACCTGCATTTTACAAGTATCAGAAAATGGAAGCAAATGTCAGTAAAACTTTTTAAAATTACATAAAATGATGAATTAAAGGTCACACATAGCAACAGTACAACTTACTATCTACTATCCTTCCTCTTTTGAGAGGACCGACAACACTTTCATGTATCCAAAGATACCTCACTAAGGCATTAACAACATTTTGCAGTTGTAAGCACAGTATGTACTGCATCACACACTACTAGCATATAAGCTTCCTTTTGGCCAATGAAATAATGTGTAAAGCAAAATAAAAGGAGCGCTGAAAGCTAAACAATGAAACTGCAATTAGAAAAATGTTCTTCAGTTGTATTTTCATCCTTTTAAACATCTACTGAGAAGTTACATTTGTCAAAGTTTGGTGATAAGCATGCAAAAGACGTCAAAATATTGCTGCTTGAGATAATTCTCAGATAAATATTATAAACTGTAAATAGATTCCTAAGTGGTTTAAGATGGCATAAGCTTATGCTTCTGTAAATGATTTGTTGTGCCCTCTGTTCCTTCAGCTGGCACCCAGAACATGATCGAGTTTAAAATAAAAAGTGGTTTATTCTTCATGGATCCAGTTTTCAACTGAATCCATTCAGTTGCCCAGTTCCCAACATTCACTGGTGCTGGTGACAATTTTTGATGCTGATTTCCCATCATGAAAGTAATATTCTTAGTGCTTATTTGCATAATGAAATCAACCTGTCGGAAGTATATACAGGTCTGAACTAAATATACATCAGTAACAGAGGAGAAATCACGTGGGATAACTTCTCAGTGTCTCAGAAAGTACTTCAGAGATATCAGTGCAAAAACACTACAATTATTCTTTCAGAGGAGACCTGTTGTATCAACACATAAAAAGTGGTAGAAAACATCACTTTCTGAACTATTGGGCATGGCCCATGATGAAGACAGGACAATAGCAATGAATAGAACAGGGATTACAAGTGAAAAAAAAGCAAAAAAAAAAAAAGCTTTGTTTTGCTAAAGGTAAATTCACCTTCTAAAAGCTTGGTACAAAACAGATATTGGGTGAGGTTTTGAAAGTCTGCAGGGCAAATTCCTTCCCCACTACTTCTGCTCAAATTTCCCATCTCTGTCAGTTTTCAGTAGGAAAGTTCAGAATCATTTATTGGTGCTAGGGAAAAAATTCTGATCACTTGACACTTGTGAAAATCTTAGATGTCAGCAGAGCAAGAAATAACACTAATCAGCATAGAAGATGAAATATGGCTTAAAAGCTGCAGCCCAGGAAACAGAACAAAGCAACAAAATCTCTTCCAGTCCTTATTACTGCAGTTTGCATTCAAAAGCAGTATCATCATTAATATGAACTTTGCAGCAGCCAGTACATGGATGGGATCAGCCAAAGACTTGTGTAAAAAATCCTCAGGGAAGCTGAATGCTTCTAGCTGGCTTTATACCGCTGAAGAGAATCACTATGCAGGGGTGACAATTCTCACACTACTGCACTGCATCACCAATGACAAGGTAAACAGCTTTATTTATAATACTTAAGCAATTATTATCAGTTGTATTACCAAAAAATGATTTTGAAAAAAGTTCTAATTTGAAGCCATATGAAGTTGATGTTCACACAAATAATGGGCTTGATTACTGAAAGAGCATCTATAATTCTTGCTGCATACCACCCCAAAACATCAATTTAGGTAGCTTTTGATGTATTGCTGTATAACAGTTTAATATCAGTGCAAACCAAACCAACACATGACAATACACAAACCTGTTAAAAAGAACCAAGGTAGTCAAATGCAATACAAACCAAAACATGTAGGTTAGTGAAGAAGTCCATGCAATTGTTAAAACTGAAATAGACCCCAACAACACACACTTGAGTGGGGTTTATTAAAATTCTTACATTTTCTGGAAAGTGAAAGATATACTTACCGTTATCTTTGCTACTGTTTTCTTCTATTGTCATTTGTTCTGCTAGCTCAGACAGTGATTCATCAATGGTCTGGCTTCCACGCAAGGTTAAGGAAAGTCTCCTCTTAAACTTTTTCATTCTATCAATATTAAGTCTGGCTTAAGGAAGCCTGAGAAAAAAAAAATCAAAAGCAAGAAGTGAGAAAAAAAATAGTTGACCGGAAAATGAAATTTAATTACCTCATATAAAAATGCATGAAATGAAATTTAGTCAACACAGATGTTATTCTTAAAACATTATTCTTAAAATAGGACCACTCTACTGGACTGAAGAAGAATGTGTTGAGGTGTAGGTGCCCATACATTTCTGCAATTTTTATTTCTGTTAGGAAAAAATGAGAATCTTTGGCTTAAAAAAATCCCACACAGCTAATTCGATCACTAATTTTACAATCCAATAACAAAAGTAATCTGAAAACCTATTGGGTACACACTCTGTTGCCTCCTCCTGCAACCTCTTTAACCAAAGTCACTGAGGAGGCTGGAACCTTCTCTCTTTCAGCACGCTTGTTTGCAGATGAGATGTTACTCAACTTCTCTAAAGTTTGCCCTTTTCACAAAGGGAGGAAGGGGACAACACTTAAAGTCTTAAAAACAAAAGCAATTCTCAAACCAGACCCCAGCTAGGGAAATAGCCAGGCCTGATAACCATGGCTAGAATGGATGCTTCTTTGCAGCCAGGCAGCAAGACTAAACTGGAAGGAAAGCAGGGGCACTTTCTCCATGGAGAGCAGTAGGCAAACAAGCAGTAACAACAAAGGTCCAGGCTGATAAACACGTTGCCACAAGTCTGAACTGGTGAGTGAACTTTGCAGCATGCCCTATGTTTGCCCTTTAACGACAAGGGCAGTTCTGCCCTTCCTTACTCCACCTGGTCAATTCACCCTAGCTGCTATTGCACAATAACTTGCTCATCTGCTCAGAGCCTCCAAGAGTCCCACAGGCAGTGTCAAACAGAAGCACAGAGTACTAGTAAGCCTGAGCTGCTCATATGTTTTTTTCCCTTCATCTGTCAGCCTCTTAGCACTCCAAGATGCATAATTCACAGACAAAATTAGAAAAGTTTCCTCGATGTCTGCCTCCAAACAGAGGCCTGCAAGAAGCAGCAGTCTAAAAGATCTAAGTTTAATAACAAATTGTGAATGTGATTAAGGGAAGATGTCAATGTAAAAGTAAAGTATACACATTTCAATTGCATAACAATCTTTGTTTAGATGCTGCATGATGAAAAAGGAGAACAAATCGGTGGAACAATTTGGAAGTGTCCCCTGATGGAAGTAGAAGACATACATGGAGTAAAGGATCGCAAGGCTAGATTGTACAGGACAGTAACACACACAGATGGATAAAAGCAGACCTTTGGGCTTTGAGCCCAAAAGCTCGAGATGGGATGGCACAGTTGCTGGCACAGAAGCAACTGCATTCAAGGAGAAAGAGGTGAATTATAAAACAGGATAACATCTTAGACAACCACAGCTGCAATGACCAGAAATCATCAGGCACTGGGTACAGGTATGTAGGAAATACAAATGTAACTGCTGGAGATACAGTTAAGGCAGCAGTTTCAAAACTGCCCTTTCAATGCGTTGCTGTATGTGCCATAAAGCCACACCTTAGTATGAATAATTTTGCTCTCTCATTGAAAAGCAGGATATTCTTATTGTTAAGAAGCTGCATTCAAAGAGCATTCAAAGGGGAACTTTTACTTTTCCTGTTCAGGGCCTGCTTTAAAGACCTCACTTGAAACGACTGTATTTCTGTCTAACTTTTCCAAAACTATGGCCTATGATTCTCCTAAAAATGTAGTTGTTTTTGCTGATTTTTTTTTTAATATAACGAAGGGGAAGACACATCCTTTATAAGTGGTTTTACTTAATTCTCCTACAGTGTTCTTTGAAATTTGCATCTTCCCTGTGCACTATTCTCAGAAAAGGAAAAAAAAAAAAAAGGAAAAAAGCAATTTTTAGCTATGTAATGCCCTAAAGCTACCTGACAGCACAACAATTTCTTTCCAATTTTCCACTTGGGCAGTAACTGAAAAAGCAGATGCCTTTATATGGAAACAGGCTGTTCTTGGCTTTTGATCTTGCAAATATTTAAGCCTACAAAATTTTTAGTAATAAAAAAAAGGTCTTCTGCTGAAGAGCATTACATATAAATTAACAGGCCCATGGATTAGAAAATCTGAGAGGCATTCTAAATCTCAAGCTAATATAAAAAGCAAATATTTGCTAACTATAGTTACAAAATTTCTCCAGTTAAAGAAAGGTTTCATGAAGTGCTGAAGCACCATTTTAACCAAGATCATGAACTAAATTCAGGGGCTGATTTGGTAAGATTTTAATAATATAAAGGAATCAGGAGCAGGAAACCATGTGTTAGTGAATGCTTTCTTCTACTGAAACATAATTCAGGGTTTTTTTAAGGAAAATATGCTCACTGATATGAACCCAAATTTTCCTCTCTCAAAGCATCAGCATTCTTGCAAATTCCGATGTGTAAAAGATGCATATCCAGCACTTGGAAATGCCCTGTATTTTTGCTTTCTTTATTCTCATTTCTGGCCAAAGCTGCAGAACCTACTAAATCTTGGTAGCTTACGACAAGGTCTCAGTGAACAGAGCTTTGGAAATATGATCTATACAATCGAGTATTAGTTCCCTACAGCAACAGCAATTTCACAGAAAAGTCAACTTCCATTCAGCTTAACAAAACTAAAGGGATGTTGTCAGATATTAATTTTCATCACCAACATATGCATACTTGTTTTCTCCATTTTAATCTAATTTAAATCCAAACTGAAGTTACTTGATTAATAATTACATTCAGTGGTAGTAAGATCCCTAATGCTCCCCATATTCTTACCAATTGTGAGAACATGCACTGTTATTTTTGGTTTTAACTTTTTAGAACAGAGCCCAGGGCTTGACTATTCCTTTCTATAAATTTATCTTCTCTGAATAGGTCGTACCCAAATCAAATATTTTAGATGTCATGGCAGATAGATGCACACACTCGAATGCAACTAATGCAAATTTTGGTCTTCTGCAGACAGAATGAGGACAAGCAAGTTGATAGTATAGTATCTGCTATAACCCAGAAAAGCTGGCAGAGACATGCTTGTTCAGTCCTTATCCTGATGCAAAATGAAGGAAACAACAATGTATAAAAGGAACTGATGCTTCTTACAACCAGCCTCCAATCTAACCCTGAAAAGTCGGTGCTTTTGTCTTAAAAACCAACACAGGTTAATCCTTGAAAACTATGCTAAAATTTACCTTAATATCTGTAGCAAAAAAGTATTTTCCAACATTCCCTGTAATTAACTCAGCTTGCTTTAATAGTCTTAAAACACCCACTTTGCTCTTGATATCATTTAATAGTGGTCTTTGTATCACGGTTCTGAAAACAAACTCCATAGTTTTTACATCATCCAGGTAAGATCAGATTTAAAGAAGTGGGTTCTGGCTCCCTTTCTCTGCACCTTAAGAATCCTTCCCGCAGCACCTGCAGTAGATCACATCTCAGTTAGCAAATACAGGTGTCCACAACACATTGGATATATAGTGGATGGACATTAAAGCATTTTGATTTCAAATAACTAGATTCTCCACTTATCTATTCATCACAAATTAGAGGCCTTACAATGTTGAGGGCTAAAATTCTCCCACCACCACCCATTACTCCCTTCAAGCTCTCAAGACTCTTGATACCTTGAAAGTAAAAAAAAACCAAAAACCAAACCCCACACGTAAGTTCTTTATATACAATGAACATATGCTGTGTGCTTACTCCTTTAAAGTTTAAATGAATTCAGCTAAAATTTTCAAAAGAAAAGAAAGTATTTAACAGCAATTTTAGCCAGCTTATTTCAGGAGGGTCACAAATAACCAAAAGCTCACTGAGATTCTGCTGATTCAAAGCCCTTTGAAGTCAATGGGAACCTGCCCTTCCACTCCGCTTTGGATCAGACCAAGTGCTGACTCCTCTGTTTCCAGATGTTACACTGCATTAAGATGCATCGACATAGAGATTAAGCATTTTAAAATTACTTTTCCACTTGAGACACACACTTAAGTTGCTATTTGACTGTTTTTACAAGGTGTTTTATGATGCAGTAGGTGTTTTCCAAACATCTAAGGGCAGTTCTTGTTCTGAAAAACCCATTATTAGCTGAAGATGACACCCAAAGCAGGAGGAAAGGACAGGAAGAGAAACCCTACATAAGAGCAGTGCATGAACAATGGTATGGACATGACCCGGCCCTTAAGGATAGGGCAACAAACTCAAGCCACGGGTATAAGACATGGAAGCAAGCAGGTAGCAGCACTCCATATGAACTCCTAGGACAGAAAGGGATGCAAACACACGTTGGACATTCAACCTACTTTAACAAAATCGCTACAACCAAATGAGTGCATCTACACAGCAGTGGGTCAAACTCTGTGAAGATGGTTAAAAAAACCTGCAAAGAGGTACAGTTGAGGCAGAGTTTTGAAGAAATATGAAGATTATGTCAAGAGACTTAGAGTTTTTAGGATGTAAGATGGAAAATAAAGCAAGGTTTTATCAACCAAGTAACAGAAACAGTCCACCCAACTAGAAATAAGAATCAATAAATTCTCTCTCACATGGTCCTCACCATTAAAGTTGCTAATGATTCTCAAAATCCATTGTGTCACTCACTGTGTCAGCCAAATCTGAACAGATAATCATTTAACCTTCCACTAGCATTTTAATTACGTAAGTTACAGGTCTGTTAAATGTTTTCAAGCACACAGTAAACTATGCTACATTTGTTTAGCTGCATTAATAATTTTAGATGCCTCTAATTTAAGAATAAGTCTTTTCTGAAGGTGATAATCCAAGCCTATGTCAGAAAGAGAGGTCTGAAAAGTTCAGAGTACTGCAAACAATGATAATTTAAAATAGGAAGAGGAAACACCTGTCCAGGATATTGTTCCCTTAATCTAAAAAGAAAGCCAGCTTTCCATATTTGTATTTATTAAACTGTCCTAAATCTATCTGAATTTTAAAAAAGAAAAAAAATAATCTATTGATCACATAAGCATGCTGTACATCAAATACAAAGCAAACTATAAATTACACTAACGCGGAATAAACGGATAATTTATGAAAAATCATAAGCCACCAGTTTGAGCACTCAAAAGTCCATCTCCTATAAATGCACTTCCTTACAATCACAATCCTACTGTACAAGAATAGGTTATAAATATGGCATCTTACTCACTGCATCTGTTCTTTGTATTTGTCTCAACTCACGTTTGTTCACATTGGTGAAAAAAGTTTTCTGCTGCATTTTTCTACCTTCAGTCTTTAGAAACAAAATGATTCAACCCAACTAGACTGTTTTGTTAGAAACCAAATGACTTAAAAAGTTACTCTCTTTTATGCTGCATTAGGGCAAAGAACCCACACTGCTCAGACACAAGTGACACATGACAAACAAGGCCTTTGTTAATGACAAAAGAAAAATAATTATGAAGTCAAACATCACGGTCCAGGTTGACCTCCCAGTGAAAAAGAGCAAAAGGACTCTCCCAGCCTTTTGCCTATGAATGAAACAATACTCAATATGGAATTAAACTTCTGAGGTGACGCCTCTTTCTACGTATTTATAGAATTGCAGCCAAACAATTACTGAAAACAGGAGGTAGAAAGGCATTCACAAAGGTTAACTTCTTATCTGAGGCTAGTTTTCCTAGTTAATACAGGCAAAGAGACTCCTCCCTAAGCGAATAAGAGCATCTATATTCAGGTCCTGATCTAGATCACCAACGGGAAGAACCTCTGTGAACAGAGGAAATAGATGGAAAATAGCCTGCCCTAATAAGATTGCAAATACTTTTCCTTACCTTCTCCCCACCCAACCCCTCTGCCCTTTAAGGGTAGTAAGGGACAGAAATAAAATAAGGTTGCGAGATGTGTTTGTTTGGGGTTTTTTTAATTATCCTTTAAGTTAAAAAATAAGTAAGATTAATCATTACTACAGACATACTTAGCCATACTACTGGTACAGAATTTAAAAGAAAGAAAACACCCAAATCTGCCAACGGGGTAAAATCTTGCAGCCTTTTTTTCCTATCCTATGCTTATCTTCTTTCTGACTCAGGGCTTACTTAGGTAATCACAGCAAGTTTATATTCTTAACAATGTACGTATACATTCTCCCCCATGTAGACACAAGCGCTATCAAACAGCCAAACTGAGAGAGAGAGACATTCCATTTGACTGATCTACCTCGATTAGAGAGATCGTACTGATGAAAAGCTCCACCTTCTCTCAGCAGAAAGGTTCTGTTCTCTCAACAGCCAAGAGAAAAAAACACAGTCTGGTTAAGTTGGCTGACATTTAAGCCAACAAAAAGAATGAGCTGACTGGCAAGACTTCTTGCATTTGCTGTTAGATCCATAAACTTTTTTCTCTTGAAGGAGAAGGTAAAAACCAGAAGGTTGCATGAATGTAGCACATACACTACAAACAGGCCACGGGATTTTCCATCTCAAAAAATATAATGAGTCCTGGAAACCAAAAGCAATGTCTGTAATTTTACTAGTTTTGATTAACAGGCATAAAGCCTTAACACAGCTTTCAGAAAAGCATTTAAGAAACCCCAGTTATGCACACAAAGCTTGCTGTTCCCTAATACGGAGATTATTTTAGTGACAGATTTACAACGCTACAGTCTTCTGGGACCATCTTCCTCGGCCTTACAAGCGAGCCCGTCTTCAGAAGAAAACCTCTTCTAGGCCAGAGTCAACAGTGTTAACTATGAGACTGAAAGGCACCTGCAATCCTTTGAGAACCAGAGGAATTTTGCAATTTTGTCAGTAAAAAGCACGGATTTTCAAAACTTAAAGGCTTCCTTTTCCTCTCATACTGGAGAACTTTCAAGCAGGAGCAGCTCTCAACCCAGCACCACCCGTCCCTGTAAGCATCTGAACCTCCCTGACCAGTCTTCAGCATCTCATGCTCACAAAAAAAACCTTTAGACAATCCAACACTTATGCAAACAGAAAGCTTTCAACTTCTTTTAATATTCTTCAATCAGGCTCCAAGAGTCACAGTAAATACACCACAGCAATATTAAAGTAAGACTGAAAACTAAAGACATCCCTAATTTGGTTAAACAAAGAACAGTGGTAAATAGTTTCTAAATAAAATGTAAAGAATTTGGTCTTTTTATCTTAAAGCAGAAAATTAATTACACTGGGTAACCTGTTGAGGAAACCATTATCACAGCTTGCCTGAAAATCACCAAGTGAGAGGTATAACAGAGCTCATCCCAAGAAAAAAGCTTTGTCATTATTAAAATTGCAGATAAAATGAAGACCATCATAAAAGACAATTTTCTTTGATTAACTGGTAAAATTGCTGTAAATTCACAGCTCACCATTTTTCCTCCTAATATAAAATTTTTGGGTTCATTACTTACTGAACCTCAGTACACCCTCTGTATAGTCTGAGCACGTACACAAAAAGAAACACTACCGAGAAAGGGTTTACATTAAAACCAAACACTTCCACAACTACTGTACACATATATGCCTGTGCATATGAGTAATACCAAAGAGTCCAGAATGGTTTAAAAACAGACAGCTTTGGATGCATTTCTCCCACAGATCTATGAGCACACAGAAGACAACTTAAGAAAAAAAAGCAAGAGAAACAAAGCTGTTTCACGGTAATTAAGGGGTTTGTTTTGTTGGGATTTTTTGGAAGAAAGCACAACACAGCAACACAGGAAGGATTTTTAATCAGCACATAAGAGACACCATAAGCAGCACAGTATAGATTACATTCTACAGTACTGACAACATACATGTGTGTTTTCCCTAAGAACAACAGGCTGCACTGAAGAACTGAGGCACTGAAGGCATTATATTGAGACACAAAACATTCAGAAAACAGGGTATGATGAAACAGACTCTTTGGAGATTTATTTAGTGCCTAAGATTTAACAGTCTCTTCTGCAGGCTGTCTTTTTCCTAGAGATTTTTAAGAATAATAAGATTCTTGAAACAACAGAGAGGTGAATACCTTGGCTACAATTGACAGCAGTAACAGTCTGAACAACTTTCATACAGTAAGGCCGAGTACATGGAGCATCTAAACTGAGGTATTTTTAAAGGTAATTCTGAAGGGGCAGAAAATAAGCTCATTCTTGCAATACCCAATCTTTGAACTCTCATTCAAAGATCTATTTGAATTAATGAATGACTTTTACCTAAATATATAATATCCTGCAATTCAGTATTTCATAAAATCTCACAAACTATTGCTTTTTCTTCCCTTTTCCAATCCTGTAACTTCAGTTGTTCCTCATTAATGCAAAATCTCTGAACCATAATTACAATTTTTTTCTGCCACAATTTTTTTTACACAGCAGTCAAGATGTCCCAGAGTGGCACTGATTTCTTCTGCTAAAGCATTCAGACAAATGTTGCTACATCTGTCTGAAGTGTTCATGCTTAATGGTCAACTGGACATGCATGCATGGATTATTTCAATATCCATTGCCAAAGACACTAAACACATAAGCAAAAGACACCATTCCTAATGCAAATCATGATCTAGCTGACAACCTGGGAAAGAAAGAAGAATTATGACATATGTTTGCTGAGCAGCTTTCGCAAATAGTTATGTTGGCACCAAGAAGGTGGTGGCAATATGCCCTACAAGGCAGCAAAGAAAGCAGGAGCCTGCCTAAGCCAATTTGATACCTTCATGGAAACAGAGCCTGATCGCTAGCGTACATCAAACACAAGGTAAGGCTGTGATAGAACTGTTGTGCACCAGAAAAGTAGCCTGAAAAGCCACAGAGTTTTGCCTTAAGCTTATTTAGCCTAGGTAAACAAAAACTGAGATCTGAAATAAATGCAACCTGTGAACAAAATAAAGGGCAAAAGCAAATGCTGTCAAGGGAAGACGACATGGGAAAACGAGAACAAATGGATATGAAACAAAGTGAAAGCATTCAGCACGAATGCCTTCATCTTCCACAATGGGTTCAGGCCATTACAATTCCCACCAAATAATAGCCACATGCAGATTCTTTTTTCTGTCTCTATACTGCTCCCACAGGAATATCCCACTCCCAAATTAAGTTGTCCTGCCATGCCTCACAAAACACATTTTTTGGGGTACTTTCAAGGAGCTGGGGGCGGGGGGGAAAGAAAGTACATCTTCATCGAAACATACAAAATATGGCAACTGTCATGCAGCAAGCTGTCACAACTGTCACTGCTGGCTCAAAACCAAGAACCCTACATGGAGGCTAACAGATTTGGAGACTGAAGAGATCTGTGTGTCACTGGATAGATATTCCTTGTTCTTTGTCTGTGGAAATTCTTTGCTGTGTGGTTTTTATACATGACCTTACATACTGCCCATCCTCCAGGAAAATGAAGTTGCCCAAACAGGGGTTTCCAAATTTTGAAACCAAATTACAAATATGGAGGCCACTCTCCTCCCAGACTGAGCAAACAGCCTAGCACAAAGAATGCTACTCAAACTTTACATTACCTTCTCTTAGAATAATTGGTTCTCTACCTGAATGCACCCAAGCACGTTTACCAGACCCTGAACAGAAACCAGTGGAAGATTAAGGAACAACAAAAAAATCCCCCCATTTATAAAGAATTGAGACAGTGACATAATATCAGCTATATGGAGACAAATAGCACCCACTGGAAGTGGCAAAATACCTATCTGTAAGTAAATGACTGATCAATAAGACAGCAGTAGCATATAGGAAACCTGGGAAAGTAACAGCTATTAAGTGTCAGTCAATAACATTAAACCAGACATGAATAATTAGCAAACAAAACCTGAAAGACAAGTAGTCTCCAGATTTAACAGAATTAAAGAAGGTAAAATAATCGTGACTAATACCAGGCAAGTAACAGTGATATTGCCAACAAAAGCAGGCACAGACACAGGGCAAAGCAGGATTTCTCTAGGATCCTGCAAGCTACAGCTTAAAGCCAGAGCAAAGGTAGGTGGATATTTCAGTATGAAATATCTGTAAAGCAGTTGGGAAAGGATGACAGAGCCCTGTTCCTGACCATGTGTGCGCTGAGAAGGCTCATTTGCTCTCTCGTTTCCCTGGCAGAAGAATGAACTGAAATTTTATGCCTATGTTCAAAATAATTTAATTTTATTTATTTAATTTTCCTTACTACCTATCTGGACCTTTGTCTTATAACCTCCTGTGAAAAAACGTGCTCTACCATGTTGTCTTTTTGCCTTTGAGATATAAAGTCCAACTGATGTCACCTGTCATCTCAGAGTAAAAGATGATGTTTTAATTGATCTAAGGCAAGTCCTTCTTGTTTAAAATTTCAGGATATTCTATTCTTTCACCAAACTACTGTTTCCATGTCGAGAACTTCAGCTGGTCTTGAATTACCCAGTTCAACAGCCTTGGAAAGCAGTATCCTTTTGCCAAAATAGTCTTTGATATAAATCTATCTGCACCCTAGGGAACGTTTCACTTTGTTTTACCACCTAAGCAGGCCATTTTTCAACACACTGAACTATACTGAAGAGTAACCAGAAGAATCCTCCCAGTGTAATTAATTTCCTTTTGATAACTAGTATCCACAAACCTGAAATTAAAGAATCCAAGAAACTTCTGTTTTTCACTTGTAGTACTTGCAATTCAGATCTATAGCTTTGCTTTCTTTAAATTTATTCTACATTTGTGTTTAATAATAGAATCACAGAATCTTAGGGGTTGGAAGGGACCTCAAGAGATCATCGGGTCCAACCCCCCTGCCAAAGCAGCTCCCTAGCTCATATTACATAGATAGGCGTCCAGACGAGACTTGAATATCTCCAGAGAAGGAGACTCCACCACCTCCCTGGGCAGCCTGTCCCAGGGCTCTGGCACCCTCACTGGGAAAAAGTTCCTCCACATGTTGGTGCGGAACTTCCTGTGCTCCAGCTTACAGCCATTGCCCCTTGTCCTGTCCCCACAGACCACTGAAAAGGGGAATCCATTACAACACCTTCACAAGGACAAGTCCTCTATGCTTTATTAGTAATTTGTGAGAGCCCAAAACAATCAAGTACTATCATACTGAAATGTAAGTTGTGCATCTTGAGTGCAGTTTTAGCATAATACCCTGTAAACAGACCTATCTGTGAAGTAAATAAAATGAGCTCTTACATCTCTTTTGTTATAAAAATGAAATTACATTTGTTTGTTAAAATCAGTGGTCTGGTTTCTGTTGGTTCTGTTTGGGTTGATTTGGGTGGGGTTTTTTTGTTGGGGTTTGTTTTTTTTTAGTAACTTCACAAAAGCTCCCTTGTTAAGATTCTCCTCACACACTTACTTCACTTACATTCTGGCGAAAATTTCAGAATAAAAATATGCCAGACTGGTGCTGACAAGTAAACCTTCATGTTTTATCTCCCTGCACTCTATTCTTGTAGTATTAAAAATTCTCAATTCTTATTTAGAATTAAAACTTCTCATCAGCTGAGTGGCAAACCAGAATGGCAGAGGCTATCACCATTACTATTTACTCTAGTATAAGCTATATAGATTCACTTCACAGAAACAAGATGCACATACACAATTAGGTAACTTTATGTTTCTGTTCAGCAACTATAAGGAAACTTGCTACAAAAGCCTTTGGGGTAACCATACCTTCAATCCCCAGTCAGTTGGTGACACTTTTGGACACCATTCCTTCACAGTCCAGGTAAGTCCCTAGGCAGAGATCATAAGGAATACTTTTTGAAGGGATTTTTACCTGAGTATCATGGACATGGTATTTAAATAAGCACTTCAGACATAATCTGGGGATTTCCTAGCTCTTCCAGATGATCTTCATCACCTCTGAGTTAAATAGTTCAGGTTCTTTCACTGTAATACTATGGTGACCAGAGACTGTAAGATTCCTTGTCCAAGGACTATAGGTCCTCCCCTCTTTCCTTTACCTGGTCAGGCATGCCTAAACTTGCCTTCTGCATAATAAAGAACCACCATGGTTGTGGGTTTTTTCGATTTCCTTCCTCTACTGCAGGCAGAAGTCCTTAGCTTGAACTTCCTCAGGACCACTTTACATTGTTATTTTGTTACATATATTTTTATGCAGAGTACATATATGTACTCTATTGCACATATAGCACAAGTGATCCAATTTCATCAGCTCTAAGGAGGTACTACTGACACGCCTACGGTCAGTTCTGTTAATTCTTAAGACTATCCCAACAACTGAACTTTCCACCTCTATGAGTGCATTCTTACTGGAAAGGAGGGGCTTCAACAAAACGCACATGAAGAGCTCAGGACATCAACTCTATTCTGAAGATCTAAAGGTAGACACTAGGACCCACCACAGAAATAAAACAAGGTCATAATATACTTAAGATGATGATTTCTGAAACAATTTTGCAAATGTTTAAGAGAGCTTTAGCTCTTCACAACTTGGCTATCTCTGCTGTTGGAAGCAGGTCCAAAATGTAGTCACTGACCACAAAGAAAGAAAAAGCAGATACAAATGGTTATGTGATTATGAATTATTTCCCTTCTGAATTTGTTAAGTTTATTGAGGGAAAAAAGCTGTAGGGGGAATTTGATGATGGCAGTAAATATGGTATGCATGAAGTGCCTCTCCTGACTAAAATTGCAGAGGAAGCACATTTACTCTTCCCTTACACAAAAGATAGAAAACATACTCAAGTTAATGAAAGTAGAAGTGGTTTCCAAAAATCAGAACTGAATTTGCTAAATTAAAGAGGGGTCGCTTTAAAAAAAAAATTAAAAAAAATCCAATCTATTTCAATTTTCAGAGAAGTAACAAGTAAAAATATGTATTACCTTGGTATATTGTTACTGAAACCAGACATAAAAGAAACTGATAGCAAAATCTGAGACAGAAATCTCTGATGGTGGCAAACAGCCAAGTCATCATCCAAGACCTGACTGCACAGGTTATAAAGGTCAAAGCACAACCCTAGCATCATTTTGATGATTACTGTTTAACAGCTCAATCTGTACTTTGTTGTCCACGTTATAACCTGTATAAAAGCTTGTTCAAATGTCTGTTCAGATTATCAGTCTTGAATTATATTAAAAATTATGTTCTATCACATGCAACCCTAGGAACAACAAAAGCATCAAGCTATTTTCATTGCTAATACCTTACCAATATTTAAAGATCTACTAAAAAAGCACGTTAGCAAATTACATGTCAGAAGCAGTACATACAAGCTTCCTCTTTTTAAGGAAGTTACTCCAGAATATATAATTTAAAAAGTTACACCAAAACACTTTTTAAAGCTAAAAATACATAGATATTTTCATGGTAAAGCAACTACAGCTACTGGAGAACAAAGCTTCAGCAAGAAGTTGCAATGGGCAATGAATGACAGGCAGATGCAAACTATGAAATGACAAGAAAGGAGAAACTGAAGTAGAGAGTCACAAGGTATTTAAAAGAAAAAAAGCAAAAGAACTGGAGTAACCAGTATGCAATGAGTTCCCTCACGAAGAAAAAGTGAAAATTATAAGAGCCTTGTCCTACATCTCTAGACAGTAAATTGGGTATTAGGCTGCCTAATTACTAATCAAACCCCCACACATTCACTCGATGCAGAGCACCAGAGCTCTCTGGCTTGTCTGTACAAACCCATTCAAAACACTGTAATTCTGTTCCAAACCTGTGCTGAACAGAGGATCTGCAGTCCCACCACAGACGCCACAAAGATGAAAAGCAGCATTGTTGCATGTTCTCAACAAATCAACACAAGTATTATTTGCTTATACTTCATCTGGATCAAGTTTGCACTGATGGGTCATCCCATGGAGAGAGAAATTAATGAATCTGCTATTGCTAGAGGCAAAGCTGTGATCTGAGATACAGGAGGCTGCAAAAAATTAGAGGTACAGACAGCTTCCAGGGCCAAACAGCAGCCAGGAAAACCCTGCAGCCCCTAAACAATCTTTTCTACCAGTACTTGATTTAGGATTTCTTTGGGGTTTTGGGTTGGGTTTTTTTGTTGGTTGGTTGTTTTTCTAATGTCATCATTGACTATATTACATCCCCCATCCCTCTGAAGGTCTTAAGACTCCCACCAATTTCCAGAACTGTTGTTACACCAACATAAGACACCTCTAAGACAAAAAGGATTACTTTAAATTTCACTTGCGAATGGAAGGTTTCCAAATTTTACAGCCGTTCAAGAAGGCTTATAGTACAATAGGGATTTTTATACTTCTAAACCTTCATTTTCCCAGTTCTTATCTGGTTTGAGAAAGGAAAGTTTAAGAGCCACGCCTATAATCCCCCAGGACCATCCTGAAACTAAGGGTTTGTCTTACACTGAAGCAAGAAATGAAGCATTCAGTTAGGGTACCATTCCCCTCTTTACTCAGTGCCACATTTACGACTTTTTACTTAACTTTGCAAAATTAGCTAGGTATTTATGAAGTATCTATTCTCAAGGGTTTGTTGCTTCAGAAATGACCCCTAAAAAGGGCAAGAGTAAAGGAGAACGTTTGGGGTAGTCCATAGTTGTTAAGTCTTCCTACAAAAATAACCCAAGAAAGGTTGAAGATTTATTATCACTTCTGTGTTATCACAAAATATGCTAATGATTTGCCACATCCAGTTAGTGAACCCTTAAGTGCCTGTGGCAGGCTTTAAACTTTAAAGGGAATGAGACACAAGATCTCCAGAGCTTCAAAGATCTCTGGTTTCCTTTACTGTACACAGGAAGTTTTAAGTCAACGTAGTGCTGCTCTCTGAAAATCATTTGAACGTTTAGTCAAAGGAACGATGCCTACTGAGACCACAGGAATCGGTCGGATTCCTCAGAGACACAAATACACTATACAAGCTCTGTTCTGGGACTCTGCTCACTTATCTCATCCTCAAAGAAGGTGGAAAGACCAGAAGTATGATGAAACCAAAAGTCAGGCCACGAGAAACTAAAGAATAAAGTCTAAGAAAAGATTTACCAGAAGTCATCAAAAGCCAAGCAGAAATCTTGTTTTATTCAGAAATAAAGTAATATTCAAAATGGTTCTTGAACGGAATTGATTGTAACTCATCCTCTGCAGGTAAGCCAACAACAATTTCTTTCCTTTTCAGAAACAGTTTGCTGTGATTTTATGTGAGGATGATATCACAGAAACAAATGACACCTCTTCCACAGAAAGAGAAACAGAGCAGTATGCAAACTTCTTTCTTACATGGCCTGGCTAACATTTTCAACATGCACTGCAAAAAAATTTACCATCTTTATTAAATCAGATAGATCAAAGCAAAGACAAACCACTTTTAAGTTATTAATTCAGTTTTAACATTGTGCATTCTACTGTTGTTAAGCAGCCTGTTCTGAAAGATTTTGATTTGTTTTAGTCTGTGTTCTTAAAACTCTGTTTCTTACCCCATAAAATTAGGGTAGTCTTTTCAACTCTGAAGTAGATCACTAGCCAGCCATTACTCTGCCATCTGTGTTCAGCCCCTTGGCCTAGATGGCCAATTTAAATTTCATGCAGCTGAAACCATTGAAGTAAAAATACTGAAGTGTGCTATTATTTCTAATTATCTTGTACTCTGCATAGCGGTTTCTTAAATTTGAAATAGCTTTGGGGGAAAAAGAGAGAAATACGTGACTCAGCCAATTTGACAGGAAGGTTTGATTTTTTATGTAATTCCAAGTTGTCACAATACATATTCATATCTGCTTTTGGAGCAATTACAACTAAAATTTTCAATACAAGAAAGCACTAACTTGCAACAATTTTCTCTTTAACCCTTACAGTAAGAGAAATACACTAACAGCTATACAATAACACAGTACTTAAGCCTAAATATTAGTGACAGAATTGATTTCTTGGGGAAAAAAAAGAATTCTTTACTGTGAAAGGCTACAGTTAAAGACTACATCGTGATCAGTGGTGATTTTTCTGTTCATTTTCTCAAAGCTTAACTTTTTTTAAACTATTTTACCTTCAGTGAACAGCAAGAGACAAACAGGACTGCTTTGGAATAAATGTATTATTTCTGAAGGTACAGTTATTTGAAACATTAGCACTATTTAACTGTATAGAAGAGCACGTAGGGCTAAGCAACAGATATTTAATAGAATGGAAAAAAATTACAGTGATACAGACACATCAAATAGCTACCTGATGCTTTCATCCTTGTAGGAAGGTAGTCCCATTGTTTTTCCCCAAATGGATAAATGTAACAAGAAAAATATGAACTTCTTTCATTGTATTTGCACAGCTACTGTTGAAAAAGACCTAATCCAAACCTGGTACTTCTGTAAGGAAAATAATGTAAACAATATGCCCATATACTAGTCTTTGAGGAAGAATTTGGTCTGGACACACGCGTGTAGCAAGCTTCAGCTCCTCGCAGAGATCATCATCTAAGTCATGCAGTAGACAAATTTGGGTTCCATGCTGGGATGAAAAGTTCACAAGGAACTGAAACACGGAAAGATGTTCGGAACAGTGTAGGACTCAAACCAAGGAAGGTTCAGTACAAAGGGCTCAGTAAGTCAATACTGCAGAAGCATACACATTTTTCCCAACGATTTTCAGGCCAGTTTAAATTGCTACAGATTCAACTCAAATCCTGACATTGAAAGACAGCATACAAACTTGGTTTCAAAATCCATTTTTCCATCTTCTTCCCCATTATCTAGTCTATGATTAGTTTATCCTAGGCAATTGTGTAATCAGATATTAAAGCCATATTTAGAAGTTGACATCTTGCTATTCAAACAATGGAAGGAAGTAAATGCATTTTTCATTTGCTTCTGGTCTGATCAAGATTCCATTGTAATGGACATCGTTCAGAAAAGCATTTTCAGAATCTTGAATATGCCTTAGAGGTAGCAGGAGGTTTTGTGTGTGTGTTTGTCTTTCTCCTTTTTTACTTTTTTTTTTTAAAAATAAAAGCATTAAAGAGGAGGATATGAAAGCTCTTGCTAGCTGCATGCAAGTTGAATCTGGCTCTGAAGCAAACAACCAAAAAACCCAGTAAAAAACCCCTCAAACCTTTCCAACAAAATGAAAGTGTTGACAATTGGTTTAGTCTCTCAACCTTCCATGTTCTCTATAGAGTCAGAAATCTTATGCTCAATATAAGACAGTCTTGTTTTTAAACTGCAAGTGTTTATGAGAGCATACAAGAGTGCCTTTACAAAATCCACACCACTAAGCCACCACGGTTCAAAAATATTCTCCTTATGTAAGAGTACTTTAATATGCATTTTTGCTCTTCAGTTTACTCTTCCTTATGTGTCACTGCTTAGCCCTGACTGCACTAGATATGCGAGATGAAAGTTCTCCTGCTCTGCCCAAGGTAACCTTTCTACATGGAAAGAAATAGATACACACACAGCCCAACAAGCAAAGCAAAAATGAAGCTTGAAATCTAAATAACAAAATAGTTACCTGCAACTGAAGCCTCTACTGAAGCATCAGAAATGACCTTCTGTAAGGTTGAAATCTTGACAAATACTTTTAATAATGGGGTTTTTTTCCTCTTCTAGCATTGATTTTAAAAATTTCCACTTCCAAGCTAGGCTGACATTTGTTTAAACATGGGCTACAATTTTTATTAGAAATTAAAATATCCAACGTTGCATGTTTACCATGAGAAATTGCCAAAAATTGAAAGAATTTCACAGATCTATTTTTAATGTTGAGAGATGCCGAGTGAATTACGCAGGAAGTCCTACCCTTTTCAGGATACGCAGGAAATACGTAAGAAATCATATCATTTTTCTACGTTCCCAAATTTGAGTCAAGTATGCTACCTTAGAGAAAAGCTGAAGAAACTAACCTGGATCATAGCAATGATAGGCACAACCACATCTTTTGAAATATAAAGATCACATTTGCTTTAGCTTTTCTGGCTCAATGCACATCAATGGTAAATCTGAAATACTGAATCTTTTTAATCAACCATCAAAATATTCACTCCAAATACTGATCCCCAAGAATCAATACTTATCTGTCATACAGACTAGAGAATTGAGACAAATGTATTACTGTTACACCTCAACCTTAAAAAAAAATAATCTTAGGAGTCATCTGAATCTAAACAAACTTGATACTCTTCACACTTAAAATGCTTTACATTTTTTCTCCCTGTTTTTGATGAGTATTATTTGCCTTTTCCATATGTATTTATGTATCAACCTTACCATTATACTGACAATATGAAAGTCAATTAATGCTAACAGTCATGCTCATGGACACCTGTTGCCTAGAGAACAGACAAAATAATCAAGCTACTAAAGAAATAAAGAAGAAAGTAGGCAAAAGTGACTTCTTGAAAACCAATTACTTGAATTTCCAGATGCGGAAAAAAAGGGTTGATCACAAGGACTTTGTAGTTCAGTAGAACAGTCAGTAATGCCACACAACCTGTTTTATAACAAAACTCTTACTGATGATTCAACCAGAGATCGTGACCACTTAAGCTCATACACTTCTGTGAACACATAAAGAAGTTCTAAGCTGTCTACCCCCACAAGAAAAAAATAACCTGCTAGCATGACAACAGCAGAGGGAAAGGACTGACAAATACTACAAGGACTGACATATATTATTTCCCCTAACACATTTTGTTACTGCTTATTTCAGTACTTAGAGTGGAATACTTTTCATTTTGAAAACTCATCCCAATAGGTGATGACAATCCAACAGAACATAGTTTCCGAACAAGCTCCTGCCTCACACAGCCTCAGCAAAGATCTCAACTTCAGAATGACATGGCTTATTTTTTATTCTATATATTTAGACTGTATTTTCAAATGCTATACCAAATTCTTGGGGGCAGGGGAGAAATAAGCCTTCACTGATCACTTGAAATCACTGACCCAGAAACAGATTAATTATTGAAAAAAACATTTACTCCACTTGCCAAACACTTAAGTTAAATGGAACGTGGAAAAGCAAAAGGCAAAGTTTTTTTAACCTGCAGGGAGTAAAAAACTTCAAGTCGTGGAGGGAGCTGACTGGAAGACTTCACAGAAAGTTTTATAACATTTTTCACAACTAATTCCAGCTAACTGCAGCTGTCAGTAGCAGTATGCAAACCAAGCACTTCGTGGCCAGCTCTGGTATCACCACTGCTGTGACTGCAGCGCACAGTCTGAGATAGTGAAAAGGATACGCAAACTGCCACACCAGAGTTGTGCAAAACTTCTTCCTCTCAGGCCTTTGCTGGAAGCATTGCTACCTATACTGTGCTCACAATATGCTGAAGTGCAAACAGGACTGTAAGCTTTCACAGGTTGGGTTTTTACAAAGCTGTGGAAGGGCCTCAGCCTCTCGCTGCGAGGCAGCCAGGGTATCGGGTGTAACCGCTTCTGAACTGCAGATAGATTTCCCCTTAGAAATGCCTTAATTAAATGTGTAATGCCAATACATGCTAGCTAGTCCAAGTAAAAGCAGATGACCTATGTGGAAATATTCTCTGCCCAGCAACATTGGTGTTGCCTGGTTCCCTACACATAGCAATATCAAGAAAAGAACAGGGTTTTTTTCACCTAAAATCTAAAGAAAAAAATTATGTCTTACAGAATTTGAAACCAACCTGGCTTATTTATTCTCAAACTTCTTTTAATTTTAGACTCTATCACTACCTAATTTTCTTTTTTTTCCTGGGTGTAGGAGGAAATCCTACCTCCTGCTGACAAAAGAGATGGTAGGAGGTAGCAATTACTAATGAACTAGCAAGAAAAGCTCTTCATTATAAAGCAAGAATTTAAGAAAGTCTGAATAAGGGGAGAAATACCCAGTCTCCTTCAGTGGCAATAAGGATGAAAATACACTTTGGACTTCCAAAGAGCTCTAACTCCATTCCCAGAGCAATTCTTCTGCCACTGCATATCTCACATGCTAGAAATCTGGGTAAGAAAGCACAAATGCTTCTACATGTATTCAAAGCATGTTTTCCAGACTCATACCAATTAGTTCCTTCCCTTCTGTTTCCTATCACTTGAATAAAAACATTGGGAAAGATCCAAATAATGACATTTTGACAGGAAAAAAAAAAATCAAAGGCATTCAAACATTACCGAGGCAAATCTGAAACAACCCAAGCGTGGAAGTACCTCTTTTCCCAAAACCTAATTCCCCATGACATGCTTCCACGAACTCTAACCAGCTCCTTAACAAAGATCATACAGTTCCCACATGCCAAATAAATCCTGCAGGTACAGATCAAGTTCTTTCACAAGAATCAGACTGTACCTGGAATAAGCTTGAAGTACTCCATGAAGTGTTAGAAACTAGAAAGAAAAAGACCCAAACCAAGCAACCAAAAAGCTGAACATACAAACTGTATGCAGCTCGCATGCCTGCATGCAGACAAAATCCTAGATTCATGTAGAGAACAGGACCTATGTCAATAAATTTATACTGCAGCTGATAAAGCAATTCATGATGAGCACCTCTTCCTTTCAACAGGGAACAAATTAACATATTTTCACATTTAACTTCTAGGCTGAAGTAGCTAACTATGTAACTACCTGACAACCGGCTAGAATAAGCTCTAAATTCTGAATTTGAAAGATTTAAATTTAGCATGAAATTTACTACTTGTCCCATAATAGACATCAGAAGGGGAAAAACACAGAGTTCACTTGCTGAATGTCAGAGACTTGAATAGAGTCAGGATGCCCTAGGGAAGAGGCTGACCGATCTGGAAGAGCTGTTCTTTTTCCCACATCCATCTTTCACACCTCTTGCTCGCTCTCACAAGACGCCACACCAAAGTTTCTCTCATTCCATCAAAGAATCTCCTATCAACAGGGTTACTCTGACACCAGTTTGTTTCTCAAGTATGTGATCATCATTATATATGTCTGCTGAACATTCACATCTGATCTACAAAGCAAAGAAAGGCTAGGACAAATGAATATTAAAGCCTGTTCTTGCAAGGCATGCTCTCTGCATGTTGCACAAATGTATTACAACAGAGTTAGATAAACCAGGTATCCTGCCCCTTTCCAGAAAGGGTTACCTCTTGCCTACCACCGAAACATGACAGCTTAAGAGACAAGAAGGCAAGCCAAACAGAAGAGACTTATAGCTGATTAGAAATTTAAAGATAAAGAAAATTAACCTTTTGAAGTCTCATGCATATCCCAGAAATATGATGTAAAGTATCAAAATACAGTGTGTCAGATTAAACTCTTTTATTTGGAAAATGGAACACAGCTTTTGGGAGAACAACCAAACTGGAACTTAGAGACTATTAAAATAAGCTACATACATGTGGCACCCTAATGCAGTTAAGTATAAGCAGAAACCAAGTGCGCTTTTTAAGCCAAATTTCATGATTTCTGAACACTTGAAATTTACTCTACATCTTGTATCATCTCTTTAAAATACACATTATTACATTTTCTTCACGGCAATACAGAACAAACATCAAAAAAATAAGGGGAGGCAAAGCAGCAAAACACAAATACTGCCTTTCACACTAGCTAGATGCCTTGCTAAACTTTCTATTCTCAGGCATAACTAAACACACATCCTTTTTAAGTACCATGCTTACAAGCCCTTGTACCTACTCCGTCTTCACAATAAAAGCAAGAGTAAGGATTGGAATCTTTCTATTACCACCAAAACAGTATCATTTTATCTACTACTCAACAAACTTCTTTTGGAACTTTATGTCTACTACAGCTCACCTTTTGCAAACCACCAGCAAAAATTCTTATTGAATGTATTTCCTAAAGACAGCCCAATAAGCTCAAAAAGCAGCTTGTTCTGTTATGCCTTACAGGATTGACATCATTTATTTCACAATTTATGATACTTGAGATACTGTTCAAATTGTTTTAATTACGTATTATCTTAACTGACATTCAGTAAAACACAACGAGGATAAGAGGGCTAAGTGTAGAATAAGTGTTTCTTATTAATTAGGCTTGTAACAAAGAGGTTTCATGTGATTACTTAATTTATGAGCAGTGTCAAAGTAGCCTCTGTGAGAATTACCTAATTTAGTCACCAAGTCCACTGAAAGACCCAACTAACTCCCTTCGTTATGTAAACACGACACGTACCTTGCAGAGCATCTTGAAGGACAAACTGAAAGCGTGCGATTTTTTTTGGCATGTGCATGTTGATGAGCAGCAGTTCAACACATTAATGTTTAGGTCAACAAGCATATACAGCAGTCAGCTTCACAGCAAATAACTGACATAAGAGAGAGAGATGACTAATCATCAACTCCTCTAAATGGTATTAAATTAAGCTACCACCCAGTGAGAAAAGCACTGTGGATTTACCACCCTACTTGCAGTCCTTTTGTGGGAACTCTCCTTTGGTGAAGCCCACAGAGGCTGCTGCCCTGGAGTACTAGGTGAATTCTACTCCAGCCACATGACCACCACATCACATGGAAAGCCTACCTTTAATTTCAACCTCTTGTGCAATGGGAGTAAAGAAAAAATTACTCAAGTTGATTCAGCTTCATAACAGCCTGTTACTGTACACAGGCAAATCTATCCTGACTTACAAAGACATTTATCAGTGCCAGCAGAGCTGGCTTACCATCAGCTTTTCCCGCTGGATCTGTAGAATAGCAGGGGATAGTGGCAGACACAAACCCTCAGCTCAAGAACCCTTCTTAGAGTATCAAAGCAAAGCTAATTTGTGCCACATACTGCGACTTTATGAACTAAAAATAAATCTCACACCACCACACAGATTTACTATCTTTTGTATTGACAGGTAGAGTTAAGGAAATACCACAAAAGGATCCCATTCATATTGGCACGTAATATAGTCAATAATGACTTTTAGAAGTAACAGTAAATGCATACTCACAACAAAGCTTTTTTTACTCTTAAATCACAACTTTCTATCCTTTAAAACAGATATGGCACAACAAGCGAAATGTTCATCCTGAGAATAAATGTTCGTTGCCCTGTAGCTCACAATATACTTGACCTATCTTTTCCCTAGGCAGAAACCTTCATCTTGGTACCAGAATTAAGTTTTTATAGAGTGTAGGCATGCTGACTAGGAAGGCCAAACATCCAAGTTAGTGAGAACACAGAAAGGAATAGGATCACAGGAATTTACCCAATATTGCTCTTTGAAAGAAGAGAATTAATGCAGCAGCTTAAGATGCTTTTCTGAGCTTTGAGGTAGCAAGCTTGTTTTATCATTAAAGAACGGACCTACTAGAGCCACTGGAAGCAGAGTGATGGGGGCCACGTCACTCTCCCTGGCAGAGCCAGGCGACGAAGAATCCAGTCCCCACCATACCCTGATCCCCTTCGGCCTTATACCCTTTGGGACAGGAAGGTCGCTTCCAGCTACCTGTACTCCTAAAAAGTTGTAAAAAAGCCTCAAGCTTTGCTTTTAGTGAAAGTTATTTATATTGATCTGGTTGTATAAATAAAAAACTTTGAAGTTATTCCTGTTTTCATTAAACGATCCTAAACTAGGATGCATCGTTTTGATTAACAGTACATCCCATGCTACCCAACAGCATTGTACACCATTTCATCCAAAGAAAGTTCACTTCCCTCTTTAAAATAAACAATTAACTTGGAATAATTACAAAGATCTGTTAAAAAGCAACTTTCACTTTTGACCTTACCAAATGATTGATACTGTTTTGAGACAGCATGTCTAAACTTGATAGACAGCTTCTCTATCAAAAAAGAACAGTATTTTAATTGATTTAGTGCTTGTAATAAACTTCTACTTTTGCAAGACAAAGGCTTGACTATCCTTTATTTGCACAGTGGATTATTTAAAAAGTGGTCCATATACGGCCCACGCAGTCGAGAATGTAAATGCTTAGATATTGCTGATGACAACATTTAGGTCCTAAGAGAATTCATTTATGCTCTCTGAAGTGCTGCTAGACAATTCTGTGTAATGAGCAGTGAAAATACTGAATAAAGTATTTATGATTTACACAGTATAAATCATATCCTGATATGCCAGACATGCATTTATAACATGCCCAACATACATTAACTAATCATGAAGCGCCCAGCAAAGGTAACTGCAGAAATTGCTTTCAGAACATGCTCCTGCATGTGTGAAGAAAACGTGGTTGCATTTCTTTGCATCTCCTTTGCAACTTTATGACTGGGTGAAATTTGTATATATGCAAATGTTTCAAGAAAGAAATACCTGAAACTTTCATTGCATCTTTCAAGTAAAAACAGTTCCAAAGACATTATAAGCAGGATTTTCAATAGACCAAAAAATAAAATAAACTGAAAAATAGGTCACATTTATTAAAGTTACTTCCAGATCTCTTAAACAAAATTTACAAAAGCATATGGAACAAAAAGCCTACCAATGCTTATTATAATCCTAAATACCTTCTGTTTTCTAAAAGGTCCCGATGTCCTTCTATCCATCAGTTGCCTATCTACTAACTATGAATTTAATTAACATTTAATATAGATCACATTTGCTCTTTTTACTTGAATTTAAAGCTAGATTGCACACCACTTTTGAAGTTCTTGTATATGTTGTATTGTGTTTCGATGTAACACACAGACTGTTTCTAAGGAGCGTCTCAAAACAACACAGAATTAAATCATTCCACAGGGCAATCTTCTATTGTTTTCAACCATAGCTTCCGTGTTCTAGGAAATTACATAAGGAAGAAGAAATACGCACCATCAGTTTTAAAATTAATTTAAAATACATACATGTCAGATGAAGACTCTGACTTTCAACAATACTATTAAAAGCATACACACCAGTAGAGTTCCAAAACAGGGACTAGGAAAAAAAAATAAAGCCCATATTATGCAATGTGTTACACTGTAGAAAAATTAATATTGTATTAGTGCATACTGAAACATCAGTATCCTTTTAAAATAAATCGTTTTAAATAATTGAAATTAAAAATTAAGCCTGCAAAGTTACAGATCAGAAGCTACAAAATTCAATCTTTATTGCAGCAATAAAAACTCTTACAACTAATCTCACTGAATTACTTGAGTAAATAAATTTCTGCACCACCTATGTAGGAAAGCCAGTAAAACGCAAGGAAAACCTGGGCTCAGAGTAAGATCCAGTGACTAGCTGCCACTAGGTGATCCTGGATGCTTGAACACCAAAAACATCATCTCTGCCATCTGATGAGTAAGGTGGACGGAGACTGAAATAATCTTAAAGTCAATTTAAAAAAAAAAACCAGCTAAAATTAAAATATTAATCTCTGGTAGGATCCAAATTGCTAAAAAAGACAGAAACCAAAACCAGATACAATGCAAAATTTAAACGTATAAAAACATGCAATACATGCTCCTTGTGATGTTCCCTACTGAGGGACAAAAAAAGTTTTTAAAAAAACCTATATTGAAAATTAAGGAGAAAATCTCCTTTTTCCATTAGGAATTTTAAGCTTTATTAATAGAATTCATAGTATTTAGCTTTCATATGCATAAAGATTCAAGTTTGTTTTTTAAAAAAGAAATAGAGTAGTACAAGGGACTTCATAGTAGAACTCTTGAGACCAGCACTCCATTCACAGGTACAGAGGCATAGAACTGAATATCGCTCTATGAAAGGGCTGGTCAACCAAAAACATTGTGTCAGAACCATGGATAGGATTAAACTAGCATCACTACGAGATAATGTGTTAGGACACCTGAATCATTTCTGAGCTTTAATTCAATCTCCTCTGTCGTAATACTTTTGATGCTGCAGAGCATGTGTTTGACAGCAACGAACAGCAGTATCCAGTAATCACCTCCAGCTTTTCTACAACATTATATTATTCAATCTACAGTGTTTCATGACTGGAATTTTTAAAGAACTGGATACGATACATCGCTATGGCCTACTAAAGTTCAAAACGTTTAATTATCCTTAGAACACATAATCAGTATGTATCATGAATAACACTGTACGCAGCATCTCTCAAAGAAAACCTGCAGTACGGGGATCTAAGAGCACATTTACATACGCAGTGCTTCGCTACATAAACACAGATGTCTGCCTTTTTAGATCTAAATATTGTTGACAGCACAGACAGCAAAGCCCTAAGTCAACCCCTAAGCCTTCTTCTGGCTTAAAAACAAAACAAAAACTCCACCAGATTCCAAGCGTTTCACAAGAGCGCACTCCAGTAACACCCAACTCTGGACGAGGCGTGCCAGAACAGCATGCCCTGCCCGTAAAGCTCTCCTGCCGTCCCAGCTCCGCGCTCCTGCCCTCACTTCTGACACCTGAATTTGTCGTCTCTGCTACGGAACAAAACCACTGCTAATCCAAAGGTTAGGTTCAAAAAGACAAGCTACACAGCTGAAGAGGAAGGTGGGCCATTATTAAGAGAAAACTTCACCTCTATGATTTAAAACAAAGCGCAACTTCTCTGTATTTCAGACTGCTTCATCAAAAAGCTTCCTAGAGTTTATGAAAAAGAGCCGTGATAACTCAATCTAAGCTGGAACAGCATGACTGCCCAGCAGAAGCAGCAAGGCTTGTGCACACTGTAGAAGGAGCTTTGTCAAATGAAAGGACCATCACAAGTGCCTCATGCTCCTGTGCAAAACGCAACATTGTTTATCTGAAGCTTCTTAGGATCACAGAGAGGCAAATATTTTTAATTAGAACACAACACAAATAAGGTGGCAACCACCACAATAACTATGAAAGGCTATTAACCCACACAATTTTCTTTATCCCTTCTAAACCTCTGAATACAAGGGGAAAAAAATGCATGATGTCACTAGGATCCACTAACAGTTAAATATATTACCTTTGGGGTGCGGCTCTTCTCATAAAAATGACTATACAGAACAGGAATTTTCTCTGTCAACAATTTTGCTTCCTGTGCTTTATCAGAGGTTTGAGATTTTTTTCCTCCTTAAAAAGACTTTTTTCTTTAAAAAACATTTTTCTTTTTTTAATAGTCTACTACTGGAAGCTCTGTATACCCAAGGTAGTTAAGAGATAATATTCCCTGTAGAAGACAGTCAACTAGACTGTGTTTCAGGCCTGTCTGGAATCAGTGAGGTTATTACATATGTGTTAGTTCTGTCTGATATAGGACTGGAAGAGGCACCAGTGCAATCACCTTGACTGAGACATAAAGCATTAATGTAGATTAAATACTCCAGGACAGATTAATTTACATTGGTTTAAAAAGACTGAGAGCAACACACCACTTCACCATAGAAGAGGAGAAGCTGTCCTACAGTGTATAATGCTGGTTTACCAACACTGTATAGATACATCATCTTCACTTCTCCAGTTGTTCCTCTGAAATGTTTGCTAGAATCTCTTATTGCTAGCTTTTTCAGCCACTGTCGGGGTATTATTCCTGTTAAGAGGTCTCTGCAGCTGACAGTGTTAAGGCTGACTTTCAAAACACCCTCAGCACTCACACCCTGAAGATTAGCCTCAATTAAAGCAATCAAAAATTGACATCATCTGTCCCTACATACTTCTTTAGCTAACAATGCACTACTTTCCATCAAAAACAGCTAATGTCACTACACAAAACCTGTTGCAGTTTTGTCCTAAAATAACATCTTCAACAGATTATCTAAACTAGCATAAAACTTGGCAGATAATGTTGTCCAACCCACAGAAATATTTCTCAATATACAAGTGAGATTTTATATCCTATATTCCAAGCAAAACCAAAAACAAACTCTCAATTAAGATACAGTTTCAATTACCAACAGCTGATATGCCAACCCAATCATGTAAAGATATAAATTTACAAATACCTTTGTGCAGTGTAATGTCAGTAAAAAGCCAACAACTAATATCAATGTAAGCAGTATATACTCACATCTTCACTAGGATTATTTTATCATGGAGCATATATATTCCAAGAACCAGGTTTTCACAATAGCGAAACCTCCAGATATATTTTATTTGTCCTTGCAAGCCTAGTTTCTTAAATTGCCATGAGACATAAAATGAAAGCAGATCATTTGGCAATCTATTTCAATATTAAAATATACTATCACTACTCCTCACATGACTCACACTAAAGACCTGCAAGCAGAAATGAAGAACAGAGGAAAAACTGCATGTTTGCTTGTTTACATATTAAAGACCCAATTGCATAAATTGTGGGAGGGGGTGGGATGGAGGAGGGATAATAGTCATAATATTCATCTTCAGGCACCTGAGTTTCATACTAGTTCTGGGGCCAGTTAATAGTTTCCCACTGCCAGTAAGTAAATGCTTGGTTCCATCCCCAATCCACCCTCTTTTCCTTCTTCACCATCAGCCATGTAATTCCTGCCCTCCGGTACTTTCCAGATAGTAGTGGAAATCTATTCAGTTTACTGATGCAGCAAAAATTATTCTGAAGCAAGCACTTAATTCAGCTCCAACTGTAATGCTGCAATACCAAAATGACAATTGTGATGGGCTCCCTCCAAGGTAAATGTGGAAAGAGAGGCAGCTCTATATTAAGATCTTTGGATTACCCTCTGAACCTGCTTCTCCTACTGACTATAGAGTTGAGCGTTAAAAACATAAACAAACAAAAGCCCCAAACTCAAAAACCAAATCAGTCAATTGGCACAATTTGTATTTTAGAGGTGAATAAATTATTTGCTGAAAAAAAAAATTAAAAATCCAGGTTTTATCTAACCACTCCTAGAAACAGATGATTAAGAAGGATATAGGTACTTTGTTAAGATGCAGATACAGGTGCAAATCATCACATATTCCATTCATCCCCAAAATAACTTCTAACAATGACAAACAACTTACGACTTAAATCCTTCCACTAATGTTTACCTCTTTCACTACCAGAAATACTCACAAATACTGGGAAAACAAAACTCCTATTATGTAGTAACACACACAAACACAAAGCAAGCACACCATTTTAAAGAAGCTGGTTCAGAACACATAGTCAGCAGCACTCAACATTTTATATTTTATATACAAACTAAAACCAAACACATTTTAAGTGCGGTAACAAAGCACACTAACAAGGCACATCAAATCCCGACCTCCAGAAGTCATCATCCACTTGGTACTATTCCTAAAAACACTAAAATTGCATAATTCAAGGAAAAAAGCATTTACCTATGGAGCAAACCAATTACTACACACCATCATGTTTCTCCTGGACTGTTCAGAAAAACAAAAGTATGCTTAAAACCAAGAGGCCTTCTACCTAAATACATTTTTACAGATTTCAGGTTTGCTTATGGATCAAAAATTTAGCTTTTGAGAATCATATTGAGAAGAATCAGAAACCAGCCACAATAAAACATTTAGGTTATCTGCATTCTCTGATCAACAACACAGTGTTGCACGCAGCAGGTTTAAAAATACTGTGACTTGTGCAAATGGGAACACTGTAAGCTGTTTATCTTGTTTAATCCTGAAGGTAAATAGCATAAGCTTTAAAATATTTTGCTGCTTTGCCATAACCTACTGAAATCATAGTGGCAAAGTTAATGAAATACTATGGAGAATCTTAAACTTTGGGAATTGCTTTATCTGATTACTGTACAGGACACTATGCTCTAAAACATTCAGTATAAAAGTCAGTGATTTAAATCCAGCTGTAGCTTCAGCAAAGCCAAAGATCTCATCTTGTCTCTCCTGAGGCAATCTCTTCTTCAGAAAAAACAAGGACCCTGCACAACTTCCCTACTGATCCCCTTTAAAATATGCCCAATATACTTACGGATTTTTTTTTTCATTGTTGCCTGCTCCAGAATGTCTTTTGACTTACTACCACAGCTCAATTTCAGCTTCTGTAGAGTTTCTTAAAAATACCATTTTCTAGAAAAAAAACAAAACCCAACACCTCACCTTCCTTAGCTTTCCTCTGACAATTTCACACACAAAAAAATCCTATTTCTTTTTGTAACTCAACACCTCAAAGATGTACCCGTATTTTTAAAAAAATCAAACTATTTTATAAGAAGTAATTATTTCCCCACTGTCCCTTCTTATTCAGCATCAAAAATAAGTTTCTGAGCTGCTCCTTTACACATAATTTTCAAAAGACTTTTCTACTGCATGTATGTTTGGTATATTTAGCAGTTGAGGACCTCCTTTCCTCTTTGTACAACAGGAAGTTTCCCCTCCCATCTGCTCAGGATATTTAAAAAAATAATTACAAACTGTTGTTTTTCCATTGATTCTGCAGAAAGTTACTGTTATTTACGTGTAAAAAGAGAAGTAAAATTGAGCCCAAATGCCAATTGTAACCTTCACCGGTTCTGTGACATAGTCGTAAGGCCACAAGGCTCCTGCAAGTACATAAGCAGAGGCAAGGGGATAAGAGCCACAGCCAAAGGGGAAAACCACCATGGCTTTAGGCTTTAAGCAACAGTGCCAAAATTATATCAGTTTAAACTGTTTGGAATGACAAAGTTGTTCAGAGGCAGCACCAGCCCAAGCTCAGTCTCCCATAGTCACAAAGGAAGATTGAAGTTTTTATACTTCATTTTCAGAGCAAACATAAATAAGGAGAATTATGAAACAGTTTTGCATTTTACAAGCAGACATTTAAACGATTTAGTAAGATATTTATGACAGAGCTTTAAGACTGAATAGTACTTAAGAAGGAAACAAGCCTTCTGCATATGTAAATACTCTACTGCTGCTTATGACAACCAGATCTTGACAAAGAAAGAACAGATGAAGCTGTTCCTGCAGTAAACTAAGGATGGAGTAAAAAGTAAAAAGGCTTTTAATTTTCCCCATTGAACATATGTGATCACGTTTTTAGCTTATACAAGAAGCTTATGAATTCTACATTTAGAAATTTAAGGTCGCTTCAAGATATACAGAAAATTAGTGGAAATATAAGATGATTAAATATATTGTTTTGTAACTGTCTTGCCCACGGCAGGGGGGTTGGAACTTGATGATCTTTAAGGTCCCTTCCAGCCCTAACCATTTTATGATTCTATGATTCTTTTCCTCTTGTATACTACTAATGAATTATTAATTACATTATTAGTTTCAAGCTTTCCCTAAGATGCACATATTGAATGCAGGTCAACACTTAATATCTGTTCTGTATTATACATGAGAAACTACTCCAAAGCCTTACAAAATAAATTTGAAACTAAAAGCTAGTATTAATAGCTGCTTGGGTTTTATATTTTTAATTACAAAATACCATTAATTTATTTTAAAAGTTAATACACTGTATTCAATCTTTTAAAGCCCTATATAAAATGCTGCACTGAGTGAACAATCAGGAAATTGCCCATTTTCCCAAGCAGCCACCTTGTGCTAATGATGTTCTGCAGTATCCATTGTTTTCCCAACTTTTTGTGAGCTATAGAAAGGATCAGCGATTTCCACTGGCTTTCACTTCGCTTGTGGCAATGCCCAACAGGTTTCCCAGCGCTCTTTTATGAGCATACTTTGACAAGGAGGAACCCTCATCACAGGCAGTTACGTAACAGTGACTATTTATAGTTAGCCACTTGATTCACATTATCCACCAGGTTTTAAACTGTTTCATACGTAGACACTCGATCTATCATTTTAGTGCCTTTATCAAAATGTCACGTAACAACCAAGTAAAAGGTTGCAGACAGGCTTCTCTGAAACATCAACAACATTATACCACACAAAGTTTGTAATCTTATCAAGAGAACCAGAAGTTAACCTCACAATATGAGTCTTCTATAAATATACACTGAATAATTATTTCCTTTACTGAAAGCTCCTGCTCTGTCAATACCCATTACTATGTATATTGCTAACTTTTAAAACCACAGAAAGAATCTGTAATTTGTGTGCTAAAATGATAAGAATTTCTGTCCTGACACATACTGAAAAACATGATCAGCATTAATACTCCAAAAACTGTTCTATCAACTTGTACAATTTTTGCCCTACAACTTCAGCGGCTGCTCTTTAGAAGAACCCCTCAGGTTCTCTTTCGAAGTGACTACCACATGGGTTTACTTCTCAGTGTAGCAGTACTTAATGAACATCAACCACGTCTAAAGATCATCAAATCCTAACATTTTCTTTAGCATTTTTAGCAGGTTAATGGCTTTGTTAGTTTTCCTCCTAAAAAACACCTTGTCTTACTGTCACAGTCTTTGACTGCATGGGTCTTCCCCGTAAGTCTTCAGCTTCCCTTATCAATCACTTAATTCAACGTCTTTACGTGTTTTGAAACTGCCTTCTTTAATCCTGTAGGCCGCTGTAATTTTTTAAACCCCAACAGCTGTGTCACAATTACAGGACAGTGGGTTTGCTGATAAATAATATTCTTTGATTATTTTCTGTAATCCGTATTACCCAGAGATCTTTATTTTAGCGAACACCAATTAACACCCATTACTGTAAACCTCATTACCTTTCACGATTGCTGTATAAAGATGTCCTGCACATACCTGAGCAAAACGCAAACAAATCAAGGTATTTCCTGATCAGTAAGGGCAGGAAGTCAGAAATACTTGGAAAGAGAAATGTCTGAAAGAGGAGTACACAGGTTACGGCAGTTCACGACGACATAAGCATGTCAGTGCAGCTACATGCCTGCAAAATGCCCTGACGCGCTGAGCGCAGAAGGGAAAGTCACGGCCTTGCCAACTTTAACACAAACTGAAAGCAGGCAAGGATCCTCAGTGAAGCTGACAAAGCACAGATGTTAAAAAATCAGACACCATCGTGCAACTCTACCAAGCCTTGAAAACAGCAGCAGTCAAAGAAAGGAGCACAATTATGAGGTACAGATTATAATTAAATGAAATATGATTAGAGGGCACAGAGTAACATTTACTTATGCAAGATTCTTAGCAAGTCCAATCTAAAATACAGAGAGAAAAGAACTGTAGCTGGGAATATAAATGAAAGACATGTCATTTCTTTGTTCTGGTATAATAACGCAGCCTTGTTCATCATAATATATGCACAACCACTTGTTCCAGAGAGAAGATTAAAAAAAAGAAGGTCATAATCAAAACCTAAGATAAAACTATTCTTCAGCTTACTGTATTTTCAAAGTATTACAGAAGTAAGCAAGCAGAACATAGCCCTGAAATTCACAGTAGTTTTTGAGTGGTTATTTAAAAATGTAATAAAGGCAGTATGTTCCCTTTTCTTAAAATTATGTTTAATTCTGCCCCACATGAAAAACGCATATTTGAGCTGACAGTTATTCTTTCTGCTGCTGTGGTTTTTTTGATGGTGCTATGCACACATTTCTTTCTCTTTTTAAGATTTGTGCTTATATATAGAACCTCGTGATAACCTGATGTTTCCTATCGAAAGAAATTTCTAATCCTTTAAAAACAGGCACTGGACCACAAAAAGCCAAATACACCAGAGTTGCTATTACCAAAGACACACTAATTCCAGAAGTATTTTATACTACAGTCAGACATAGGGTATAATGATCTCCAAGATGCGGCAACATGAAAATTACCTGATCTATGCATCCATTAAGGTTATGGTTTTCCATATAACCAGATCACAGAACTGACTAACTCTTTCTTTTTTTATTATTTTCTTCTGCTCGAAGTTAGCAAGCAAGCTCAAGCTCCAGTTTTGTTTATTCCTTTTGACTATTAACACCAGCGGTTAAATGCTCAAGGTTTAAACCTGTTTGTAGATGTTCTAATTAGCCAGTTCTTGTGAACCCCAGAGTTGATGTTGCTGCTAAAAGGAGTCTGGAACCATCAACTCTGGAAGAATTGCTAATTCAGCTTAGTTAGGAGCGCGCCATCTATGGAGTTGTATTCAGTACAGAATTATATACAGGCCTTTGTCAAAATAAGCATTAACTTTCAGTCTTCGGAAAAACAGTTATCAAAAGTATATTACAACCCTTCACAAAATACACAGGAACATTAAAACATCCCACCCCATTAGTGGACATTTCTGGAAATCAGTATTGCTGGAGGAAACAGTATCTGTTCTTCCCTGTATCAGGGGAAAAAAAAGGTCACTAGGCCCCAAAAGGCATACATGGCAGGGCAGAAAACATGTAGTAAATTTATTAAAAGGCCCCATAGTCTTAAAATTCTTAAAAGTTCTAAAAAAGTAAATGAAAATTACTGTTTAACAATCAAAATACTAAATATAAAATATTTTTACCTCTAACATCCAAATAAGATACTTCCTACATTGGCACGTGAACAGGCACACAAAAAACCCCAAACCCTTCCAGTTCTTACCTTCAGAAGGAGAAAGTCATTGCTACAGTTGCATGCATTGCAAAAGGGACAATGATCTTTAGCAATACACTGGTTTAGTTTGTTCTTTAGATATGAAGCATAACTGTCGAGTAAACATTTGGCATTTAAAAAAATATTTTACAAGCTTAAGTTGCAGAGTAGTGTCTTATATCTTGTTCTGAGTGCCACTGATGACAGCGGTGTCCAGCTGCCTCAGTAGATATAGATCCAGAGCTTGCTATAAAAATAAAATTTAAAAAAAGAGCAAGCATTGAAAAGCATTCAGCTAAGAATGTAAGATACCCGTAACTTAAAAATTGTTAGCAACATTTAGTGAGTTTACAAAAGATGAGTTTATGCTAGAAAACTGTATTATTACTGAGCTTGATTTTTAGACAGGATCCGTCCTTGTCACGTCGCACCAGATCACACATTCAGTAAGGACACAACTAGTAATATGTCTTTTTAAAAACCAGCTGATTAGCTTTCTTGGCCAACAAACAAAAGTTGATCAGCGCGTGAAATATCAACAGCTTCCATTAAATGTGAAAACAGAGTAAACAGCAAATTCCTGGAAAGGTTTTAATGCTGACTCTTCCTTGAATCAGTCTCCAACGAAGCCTTTCCTGACTGCACTTCTACGGTTGATCTACTCAAATATACTGTACTGAACCAAAACTTATTAGGACTAAAGAAACATTTTTAATTTTTTTCCTCCTAGCAGCAGGTAGAAACTAGAAGATTTTTATATGTTAATAATCCGTTCAAAAAATCTGCTTAGTTTTAAGGGCTCTACACCGTAACATAGAGAACATCTTAACATCCACGCAATAAGCTGTATCGCATTTTCACACTGCAGTGCCAGACAGAAACTGAAGCCAGAGCCATTCAGGGGAAAAAACAGAGCCCTGTTCTGGTTTTCAGTTATTCTCAATCTAATTATATTTAGAATTATGAATTAAGTCTTTCACTACACGTTAGCGGTAGTTTACCTATTAAAATGATCAATTAATGCACTACATCCTTAGCCAAGTTTACAATAAATGACTCGCCACTTTCAAAGTATGATTTGCATCAGACAACACAGGCTCAAATTTGCAAACTCTTGGCTATCGAGGCAGGCAGACCCCACTCACTGATCTCTGTAGAGCTTCATTTCGGGGAAACACAGGGCTATACCACACACCATGCGAACACAAGGTATGAACTTCGCCATCCTTGTTAAAAGCCAGACTCACTATTGCCAAAGCAGTATTTAAATAACGCCATTAGAAGGAAAAAACAGGCTTGCATCTTTCAAATTTAAGTGGCCCTTCTCATGCCAAGTTAACATTATAATAGTTTCTCTGTGTTGAATAAATTCAGTTTGTTCTTTCAAGTATAAATAATAATTTAAAATTCTTTTTTCACTATGCATTTCAAACACACGATTTCCTGTTTTCATATCTGTTACCTTTGAATTAATTATTCAAAACGAGCCTCTCTTGCATCACTTACTGAAGCGCTCACATCACAAATAGCAAGAGCTGTATGATGATACTTAATTCCTACAACAGAGCAATACGGCAAATTATTTAACACCTTAAGTACGTGAAGCAGCAGATCCCCTACGTCACTTTTACCCAATTCTAGTAAGAAAACAAACCTCAATTTTGTATTAGATCTAAGTGTTTTCTTCTGCCTCACATCTTACAAGCATTTAACCTTTGGTCATCTAGTTTCCAGTTCAATTAATACAATTAAAAAAGGAGGGAGGGGAGGGAATAGAAGAATGTCAAACCAGGATTCCTCTCCTCATATCTATGCCACGATAGGTACAAAATGTTGTTACTCATCTTCTGTTAAATTATAAAAAGGGATAAAAGTATCCACCAACATTTCAAAAAGGAAACAGAGGAACAGATGTATTTAGTTTCGATCACGGTACACCTCAGCCCTGCTTCCCCCACTGTTAACCACCATTAGCAAAGTGCCAAAGACTGCATTGAGTTTAAAACAACTCCAGCCAGCTACTGAAATTGTTGCAGGAGACAAAGGGGATCAAGGTCAGCATTCTTCTTACACGGCAGCTAATCCACTCCTTTCGACACGGTATTGGAACTGGTAGGCGTAGTAACTTCCATAAAATATAAAATACACCTCATGCTACCTAATTTGTCTCTACCTTGCAAGAGAAGAACCATTTTGCTCTCGTTGGACTCAAGCCATTACATATCAGAGAGGAAGGGGAGGGAGACGAGGAGTTCACAGAAGTTCAGGGTCAGCAAATGCTCACGTATCCTGTCATCCACGAACTGCAAGCTCAGGGCACAAAAACTCTTGTGCCACGCACAGAACCCTACATATATTTTGGGTGTGCGGGGAGGTGGGGGGGGGGGAGCCCTGCAATACAAGCGAATGTGTCATACGTGCGGAGGCTGCGAGGAAGAGCGCTGTCAGGAGAAAGCAGCCTCGCTTGGAGGGGAGGAGGCGGTGGGGAAAGGGCGATTACGAACGCAGGACAACCAAAAAAATCCCGCGGTGCTCACCGCCCGCAAGCCCCGGCTCACCCCTCAGGCCCGGCTTCCCTCGGATCTCCCCGCAGACAGGGGGCTCAGCCCCCCGGAGCTGCCCCGGGGCGCGAGGAGCCGCTCCCAGCCGCCAACGGGTGGCGGAAATCCCCCACAGCCCTCCCCGGCCCGGGCCTGTCCAGGAGCGCAGAGCCCTGCCGGCCCCGGCCCCCGAAGACTCCCCGAACAGCCCTTCGGCCCCCTCCCTCGGCGCCCCCGCCGTAGCACCTTCCCCCTTTCCCCAGGGCCGCGTTTTCACCTCTCCCCCCGCACCCCCGCGACGTCCCACGCACACACGGGCCAAAGGGCGCCTGCGACCCCCGCCGGACGGGCCCCAACCCCGAGAACCGGACCCGTACTTCGGGTCCGGGAGACAATGAGCAGCCACAACTCACCAGCAGCGCCGGAGCTCCGTGAGTCTGGGGGCGGTTCCTCTCCCCCCTCTCCTTCCCCTTCTCCTCCGCCCAGGAGCGGTATCCGGCCGCCGGGAGCCAAGCCCCCCCGCTCCCTTCGCCGCCCCGTGAGCCGCCGCCTCTGCCGGGCCGCCAGGCGCGCTCCCTCCCCGACGAAAGTCACTTTATTCCCCGCTCCAACATGGCTGCTTCCCCGTCGCCGCCGCAGCCTTCGCCTTGCCGCGGCTCCCCGCCGCCGCTGCCGGAGAGCGGCCGTAGGCCGTGCTCGTAAGCCGGCCGCTGGCGGTGCCGAGAGCGGCCCAGTTGGCCGCGCGTCAGCCGGGCCGAGCCGCGGGGCTGCGTGGAGAAGGGTCGAGCCGAGCCAGGCTGCGCGTCTCCGCTGCAGGCTGACGCCTCCGCCCGCTCGCAGCGCGGAGGCTCACACTGAGACAGCCCCGCCGGCAGCCCGAGCGCAGGAGCGGCCGCGGGGGAGGCCCGGGCGCCGGCGACACCTAGTGGCGACCCGGACGCAGGCCGAGTCGGTGGCGGCGCGGCGCGGTGCGGCGGAGGGGAGAGCCGAGGGCGGAGCCTGGGGCCTGAGCCGCGGGGAATGCCCTGGGCGGCGGCGGGGGTCTCCGGCTGCAGCCTTTCCCCGGGCTGCCGTCCCTGTGGGGGAGCACTGGGCCCAGCCTCGCCTAGTCGAGGGGGGCGCTGCGGCTTCCTCCTCAGCAGCCCTGTGCAGCCTTCTGCGGCGGGAGGAAGTGCATCAAGCGGATCTCTCTGGCAGAGGCTCTTGAGGCCCAGGGAGACTGCCCCGAGGCCCTGACCGCTGCTGGTTGTCCGGCGGGGTGTCTCCCCGAGTGCTTTCGGGGAAGGCAGTATGGCAAGAGGCATTTGCTGGCTTTATGTTTTCCTGCAGTGTTTCCTCTTGGGTTTGCGGGGCGATTTAGCCCATCTCCGAGGTAGCAAGCATCCTCCCATGCTGCCCCTTCCCCTCTGCTGATGAGCCAGTAACTGAAGTTGAGGGAAGCCATGTGGCTTTTTAGATCGATTTCTAACTCAGTACCTACAAAAACATCCTTTCCGTATTAATTCTTGTGTTGTGTTCTTTCCTTTGTCTCCTGCACTTACAGTCCATGTACTATCCCTCTTGTCTTCCATGCAATTGTTCTGTCAGCAGCAACTCTGTTTCCTTCCTGTGCTTGGAGTACTCGTCCCCCCCCAAAGTGATGCAGTTCACGTTTCCTCACTTCTCAGCACTTTACATCCCTAAATTTCTTTGCCTTTGCATCCTGCTCAACAAAACCCAAAGCTAAAAACTAGTCCTGTGAGCCAGTTATTCAGTGCTATCTGTTGTTTTCATATTTCCACCACATGACAAAGTATAACAAGGCCAAATCTTAAGTAATTTTAGTGACGTGAATTTGAACTTCAAGTATCAGGTCATAGGTACACTTAGAGCAGAATTTAGCAAATTGTAGGCTTCTTTTTTCCCTTTTGGACATCCACTGATCCTTGCTGATTGCTTGCTCACTCTCTTATTTTGTCACCCAGAATTCAGTGTAACGGCCACAATTTCTCTAAATGGGTCTCCTGCAGTCGTGCAGACTGTGGTCCTGAGTGCCTATGCCAGGCCACCTCATGGGCTTCTTAGGAGGAGCTAACTCACAGGTCTTCTGAGTCTGCATTGCCACATTCCTGTATACGCTGAGGGAGGCCAAAGCTCCATTGCTTTGCCAGTGGGTCTGCACTCTGCTGTGTCTGGGCGGAGACAAGAGTACATTTTTATTTGCAGTTCCTCAAGCTCCTGGTCGTGAAGAGCTCTATGTGCGGCTTACTCTAGCCAGTCTTTCTCCCTAGTAGGGCCAAGTGGGAGCTGCGTTTGGAGGAGCAGCACCAGCTTTCAGCTCCAGTTGCACCCTTCCAGCAGCACAAGTGAACCAGAACACAGACAAATATGTTTCCCAGTAACAAGAAGTCAATTGATTCTACAAAAAGAAAATAAATAAAAAAAAATGTGCGAGCATGAAACCACTTAGATGCAGAGAAATTCACTTCAGTCATGCTGGTGTAGACTTCTGGTGAAATCACTTTCGAATAAAAAGCAGTAAATATGGCTCTGGAACAAGCTTGCTGTCTAAAGAGACAAAACATAATCACCAAGGCTTTTTGAATGTTTTCAAGACGTAGGCTAACTACCATACCTTTGCAAAACTTGTGGGATTTTTAATAACACAGACAAAGCAGACATTCAAGCTTTGAACTTCCTGGTAATGCAAAGATATCCCGTATGGATCTCCTTCAAAGCTCAGGACCTACCAGTTCTTTCTAGACCTACCAGTTCTCCTGATCTTTGAATGCTAACGAGATGATCTGTGCTTTGTTTTATCTTATTCAATTTGAAGGCTATTTTGGGTAAGTAATATCATTATAAATGATTGTGTGCAAGTTTGTTATTACATACGTGATTTGTAAAACAAGTTCTTGAGACGGTGCAGCACTGAGTGCATTTATTGCACACATCCATGTAAATCATGCTTCATACATGAGGTGTGGGGACAAGGTGGGTTGGAAGTTTATGAAGCTCTCTTTTTGTTTTCATGCATTAAAAATACCAGTAAAATATGCTTGTTTTACTTTATAAATATTCCTGTCTGCCATCGGTACTTCTCTTATGACAGGAAAAGCAATTATGACAAACAAAAGCAGAAACGAAAAAATGAGCAGTCAGGATGAGTCACCTGAGAAACAGGGGGTCAACAACAATTGTAGTGCAATGAGAATACTTTTTTCCACTTGTAATGAGGACAACACTAAGTTGTTAAGAGGCAGGAGTGTGTAACGGTGTAACACTTGGTATCAGTTGGCCTTTGTATCTACCACTACCTGGTGCCCTCAAAGAAAGATTTTCACATCTGGGCAAAAGACAGTACGGTAGCAAGCTAGAAGTGACAGACATAAGTTTGAAACATAGGCAGTGATTTTGATTAATTTCTCCCATGAGCCTGGTTTTATAACTATAGCCATTGATTTGTTTTATTATTTAGTGGAATATGTAGCAATCAATCATATTTCCATCTAGCTAACCATGATTATTAATATTTTAAACTAGTTTTAAGATGGATTGGCTGATGAGTGCAATAGGTCTGCTCTCTAAGCCAGCGAGAACGGAATTGGCCCAGGTTACATGGAATGAATTATTGCCACTGGACAATCTGATGAAATCCACATCAGCCACTAGAATATAAATCCAGCTGTAGGAATACAGTGCTGTCAGGGGACTGACATTTCCTGCTCTGAATACGAACACATTGGGTTTGCCTCTGCATTTATTGAACAGAAGGATGTAGTTATTTTGTGACAGTGAAAGTATAGGAGTTGAATCAGTGAAGTCCACATAATGGTAGATGGAAACCTTAGAGAAACACATGTATTTTTAACACATTGTATGTGGAAAGCAGTTACTTTCCTGCCAAATGCCAAGTTGAGGATTTTGCGTCACAGGAGCAGGAGCCAGCGACCTTGCAACCAGCCAGCAGTGTGGGAAAGCATTGTGCTCAACTACAAGGGATGTGTTCACTTGCAGGGGAAAGACTGAAAGCCTTGGCAGGTAATTAAAAGGGGAAATGCTTTTCAAATGCAATATTTTGTTTTGAAATGCAATTGTTGGGGTTTTTTTCCTACTGGATGCCGAAAATTTCTAAAGAATACAATGTCCTCTAATTGTATCTGTGCTCTGAGAGAAGAAACAGAGCTATTGTTCTGCTTACGGGATGAGCTATTTATACGATACTCTGTGTAACACCCCGTTCTGTAATGATTGTCTTCCACCTACACAAATCTTCCAATCCATTTAAAATAATCAAATTAAGATAGTTTCTCACTTTCTTATACCAAGCTGGTATTCATAGAAAGCCCATTCCAGATTACTTGGGTTTAGTACAAAGTAATACTTGCAGGCCTTTAGAGTAAAAAAAAATAAATAATAATTTGGTAACATCACTGGAAGAGCAAAGCCCTTCCTCTTTGAATGAATAGAAGCAGGAAGTAGCAACAAGAAGGTGGTCACCTTTGCACAGACAGCAATATACTTCTGCTGCTGCTAAGAGCTGTGGCCATTTCTATTGTGATTTGAGTAACTGCTATTTGGTCACTGATTTAGTTTCATTTTATATTTTATATAGAAACAGGTTAAGTAACGATTTGTTCTTGTTTGGTAAGCAGGCAAGAGTTCCCAAAGTGCAAATGGTGGGGTGTTTGTTGTCTACACTTGAGATTTGCATTTGTGTATTTATACTGGTATTTGGAGGTTACTGGAAGGTCTGTGTCATCCCATGCTTACCCCTTATCTCCCTTAGCTCTATTTTGCAATTTTGTAGCATATATATATTTATGATATATGACATGACATATACATATGACATACCATTGTCCACTGTTTCCTTCTTCCTATTCCTTTATGTTGCTTAGCCTTTCAGTTCTCATATGTAACTTTACAACATCCTACCAAAATGCTACTTAAAAATTCTTTCTCATTTCCTTACATACTGTATCGCTAAATTTTGAAGATAATTTATCATTCATGGAGATAATGTCTTTACAATATCTGAGTTGATGCTTTTATTTATATCTGTCATTTCTGGGACTTGGATGTAGAAGCTGTGCATATTTTTGTGATACAGGGCCTTGTTTTAGTGAAATATCTAGTTTAACTGCTTGTTTTTTCTTGATCTTTTTTAGTTGGAGGAACCAACTGACCTGAATGAATGAAGTCTTTCAATTGACTTCAGCAAGAGTCAGGTTGATCCTGTTAGAATGAAGTTAATGTCATGGAGAGAGACTCTTTCAGTCCTCTTCTACCCTGATTTGCAAATAAATGGCTAGACACTCCTTTATTTCTCCACTACCACCCTGAAAGGCAGGACATCCTGCTTTTCAAACCCAAAGATATTAGGCCGACCCTATCCCAGTAAAATTATCATACTCTGATAGGAAATGCTGAGGTATTTTCTGTATATTATCTAAAAACGAGATTTCTGCAGTAGAAGATAGGTCACTGTGAAACTCTAGATGAATGAAAGCAAGCTATTTTGTGATACTTTGTTTGAATTTTGTGTTGGAGACGAAAACTGGTGAGAAGAATTTGAGTGAAACTGTGAAGACCCGCAAGTAATGAAAGCAGGTCACTTGTGTACGCACACCTCTGATACTTCCCCTTTTCAAGAACCACTCAGGGATATACTTCTCCCTTTGTGAAACAGAAATCTGAAATGGCAGGGGAAGAGGCTCCTATTCTTCTCTGTTTCATTCATACCAGTTGAGTGTCTCAGGCAGACTAGCAAGCATCTTTCTCTTCTTCACTGCATGTAAATTGCTTCATAGAAATATGCGGTCATTACTCACTGAATTGATTAGAAATGCCATCAGTGAGTCTCAGAACATTTGTACCATTGCCAGTTCAAAGTACTTAATGGATTTGAAAATAAAGCACAAAATACACCCAGACTCCTGCAGTTACAAGATTATAGGTGTCAGACTTCTGATTTTTTCCCTGTAATGGTTGCTCTCACCAGAGAGTTTTAGGACTTAAGCGAAATTCCTTTCAGTCATGACAGCTGGTTACTTTCCTGTAATCCTGTTACATAACAATGAAGTCTGTTCTAGCAAAGATGGTATCTGCTCCACAGAAGAGGGAATCTGATCATTCTCAAATGTATGCACTTACGGCTGGACAGGAGGGTATGGAGAGGCATGGAAATAAAAATGGGGATCAGAGCTAAAATGCAATTGAAGGAACTTGAAGAGTATGAGAAAGGGCACGTGAAAATGGAACCGGTATACATAGTGGATGTTGGAGATAAAATGAAAAACAGGAAATCTGGGGATGGAATGAAGTGGATTGAGGGAATCATGGGCTACTGTAAGGAGGACTGAGTCGCTCTGAGTGCCACAAGTAAAGGGTATATGTACTGTTGTACAGAGAATTCCTTCTCTGTTCTGGAGATCCCTGTGCATGCTCAGATTGGCTACAGTTTGGAGTTTCTTCTGTACTGGCAGCTGGATGTCAGGACTGCTTTCACATTTGTAATAGTAACTTCTGAGATGGCAGTGGGAGACAAAACAAGCACTAAGGTAAGAGAAGAGGGACAGTAGGACAGCTTGGGTTGATGAAAGAGAATGCAAGAGAGAAGATATGGAAAAAGAATGCAGGAAATTAGGAGGTAAGTAGATGTAGGGCTTTACCTGGCAGACTGGGCTAAAGGCTGTTACTGTCTTGTAATCTTAGTGGGGTAGGTAGAATTCAGACGTTACCTTTTTAATGCATTACTGCCTCAGCTGGTTGCCCTACCCATCTGCTAAAAGTTGTTACATCCTGAAGAGAGAGGAGATGGGAACTGTACCTATTTCCCTGTGTGGTGTGGCAATTAGCTTTAACCACCAGTGAGGCAGGTGAGTCAGATGCCTGTAGTTTCTTCTGCCTCGCCTTCTAGGAGGATGGTACCCTCTGGCAGCTGGGAGTGACAGAGCCATGTGGTCTGTAATTTCTTTTGAATGAGCACTGCCAGATCAGTCAGGCTTCTCTTAACTAATTTTTTCTGTCCTATGAATCCTACTGCTTTAGGCAGATGTGTGAATATTCATATGTTAGTGCTAGGTTTGGAGGACTGCAATCACCCGAGAGAGAAAATAGGGTGGCATAAAACTGCAAGGGTACAGATAGTATCTTCTACCTCTCATGGTAAGAAAAGCTTCCTGCTAGGTGCCAGTGAGAAACTTTATATTTCTGTGTGTGCATTTAAGCCTGAATTTTAATTCCAGGCTGGGTTTCTTATGAACAACAACAACAAAAGACAATTGATTGAACTAATATGTGACATATGGAATATTTCTGACACTGGAAATATCAAAGTGCATCTTCAAATGAGATTAATAATTTATACACATGTAAAGATTTTTTTTAAAAAGTCAGTCATAAATTTCACTTGCTTTAATTGTGGGATTCCTCTCTGATTACATTTTGTGTAGTTTCCTGTTATTTATCTTGCCAGATCATTGATTGATTAACTAAACTGTTCTCTAAGTTGAGCACAGCATTTTTCAAGGTCTGCTTCAGCATAGTATAAAATAATTACAGCTATAAACAAGAAAGAAGCAGGAATGCCACAAACCCCCACATATCTATTACTTGTCATCTGTAGAGTCTAGCTGTTACCACAGAAGCCCGTTAAAATTAAATGCTGAGCTTTATTTAACGTACTTACTTGGTCTCCCCTTCTTTGCCTCTACCGTTCTTATTTCAAAGCTCTTTTGTTCACTTCACAACATGGCATATTCATGGTCATGTAGAAACTTATAATCCACAATAAATTGCTGTACAATTATACTTAGCTTTTAAATACAAACAAATGTTCAGTTGGAGCTTTTGTAGCCACTACGTAGGTGGCTGTTACAGTTAGTTAAGTATTTTGCAGGACATATACTAATTTATATCAGTTTGTAGGCCATATAGAATTTAGGATAAATATCTACTAGAAATTTAAAAGAAAAATAATTAAAAAGAGGAGGGAAGTATGTACTTGGAATTCAATATTAGCATGATTTCGTATCATTAGCACTCATGCAATATTTTGTTTTAAAATTTAATATACCTTTTTTATAATTCATCAAAACAGTTTATTTTGCCCACCAATAAGCTCTCCATAGAAACAGTCGTATCTTAGTAACATACCAAGAATAGAGTTCAGGGAATACACTGCATGGGTGTACACTACCCTTAAAGAGACATTTGTAGCTGTTACAGGGAACATGAGAGTTGCCTTTCTGCAATTGTAGCGGGCAGAGCTCTGCAGTGCAACAGGTCGTGGTGTTTCCTAGTTGACCTCCTTACGTGTGAGGTACAGGTCGCTTCTGCCTGCATTATTCTTTGACCTTCACAGGGGCACCTTCAGCCAAGGTTTCAGACTGCAGTCTATTACAGCTTGGAGATGGGTTTTTTTTTGTTTTATTTTGATTGGATGCTAGCAAATTAACTACATTAACACTTCATGTCATTGTCACTTAAAAGCAAAACGGTTTTGGCTACTGCCCCTGATATTTTTCCCCCAATCTTTTTACATAGAAAAATCTTGAAAATCTTGTCACTGGTGTCACCGTGTGAATCTGCAGTTGCTCTCTTGGGTGCTCCTTTTCTGCCATGTCAGAGTCCAGCTGGAGGACTCCAGCTGACTGTAGCTTTACCAGCTCTCATACAGTTTTGTCTCTCTCCTTTTTGTTCCCCATGGTTGCTGTATGGCACCTGTTTGTCCTCTGGCACCTAACTTTGTTCTCTCTGTTCCTCACCGTGCTGAAATGATCGAAGGGAACAATTACAATGACATTTGAGCTTCTGTCAGCACTGTGTTGATATTTACACTGAGCTGATTATTAGCAAGTTAAGCACATGACTACCCTGCAAAATCTTAGTTTAAATGCTGCTTGGTTTAACTGGTGCTTCAAGGGAAAAGCAGCAGGAAATAAAAGAGTAGTGCAAGGGCTATGTGGACTTTACATGTTTGGGCTGGGCCTCAGCCCTAGATTTGGGTGTGGGCCATGTCATTATTTTCTCCAGTTAGAAAGGGAAGAGGCATGCTTTTCAACTGATTCTTAGACAGCTTTTAGTTATCAACTGCTGCATCCCAGCTGAGAGTAGTATCTGTCTTGACAGTTATTCTTTGATTCAAAATAACCCAGGCCATTTAACATTGCTGTAAAGTAGAGAATGTCCTAACCCCAGCCCTCCACAGAGGCTTGTAAGGTATCAAGCAACGGAACATCCTATCCAAGGTTTTGGTTAAGGGAAACAGTGGTTATCAGCTTTGGTTTCAGGCCCAGACTGACGGAGGGAATGAAGACAGAGTTGAGATACTTCTTGTCTCAGCATGCAGTTATTAAAAGAATATGTCTGGAGGCAAAGAAGAGGCCTAGGAATCAGGAGAAACCAGGCAGATCTAAAAAGAAAACTCTCCCTCTGTGTGGGGAGAAAGAGAGAAAGCATCTGCTGAAACATGGTTTTAAAAATTCTGGATTTGTGTAGCTAATGGAAATTTGCAGCACTAGCAAGTGAGCTATTTCAGAATGAGAAATGGGGACACTATGAGGGATAGTTTGTTTTATTTGTTTGGGTTTTTTGGTTTTGTTCCAGGGGAACATTAGGGTGCTATGAACTGCTGGTGATGTTTCTGAGGTGTGAAAAAAACTCTAGAGATTCAGAAGCTGTGGGGGCTTTCACACCCCTCTCTCACAACCTTTGTATGCCCACTCCAACCTAGAGACACTCTTTCCTCAGTTCTTAGTGGCTATGGCATCTCCATGCTCAGGTCTGACAGCATTGCCAGTCCTCACTCTACGTCCTGCATCATCCTTCAGCAGCCATGGTTCACTCCATGTGGAAGAGATTGAGGCAGGTCAGGGACCTTTTCCTGGGGGTGAGAATAGGTGTGGGAAAAGGAAGAAGATGCAGCCCCAAGAAAAGCAAGAAGGCCTGCAGTGATATTGAAAGGTGATCTGTATGGAAGGAAGATACTCAGCCTAAAGCAGCTGATCTCCTGTCCTAGGGCCTGGTGGAACTGGCAGATTGCTGCCCTCAGCAGCTGTCAGAGGCTGTGTCTACATTGGCAATTTGTTTCAAAGCAATAGTGCAGCGTGGAGGAAAATCCTGTCATTGTCTCCAATTACCATGTGGTGTTTCAGTTCTCAGAGTGGTTTTGGTGCATACAAACTACATTCCTTCAAGAGGAAATGAAAACAGCAGCTCTGCTTCAAATCTGCTCCACATGCACCCTAGTGCTAATGGGGACAGCAGGTTCCAAAATAGCGTGTGAGCTGCATTGTCACAGGTCCTCTAGCACATACCTAACACTTCTCCTCAGAAAGCTTTGAAACACGTGTAGCGGAGGTGTTTGGCTCCAGCGACCAGGCTAAATATAAGCCCAAATAACCCCCCAAAATACATATAATGGAAAAATGAGGTGCCTCAATGTCGACCATTTTGTTCTATTGATCCAGTCTTCATGTGCTGAGTTGTTTCCTCAGGAAAATACTGCCTACTTTGCCTGCACCTTGAGCTGGCTTTGGGATATGGCAAATCTAACAGAAATATGTATCTAGAATGTTTCCTGCATCTGAGGGGGGTGGAGGGAGGGATGTGCACCCAGTTTAATTATATATGTTAGCTTTTAAGGCAGCTCTTTAATCATTATTAATGTTTCACATCTTAATTTGAATGGAAGAGATACAGCAAAACCTGCTGGCAGTCACAGTAGTAGGTATTCTGGTACTGTAGCCAAGGATACAGGGAGAGCTGTGGAAGTGTACCCCAGGGTGGGTAGAGGCACATGGGTTGAAAACTGCACTTGGTAAGGTGCCTACCCACCAAGGAAAAAAATGAAAAAAAAGACAGACATAGCTGGGTGAATAACTATGACAATTTCATTCTTTCCTAAGCGGAAGCTCCTAGGTGTCTGCTGCAAGGGCAGAAGAAACATTCTACGATTCTATGAAACTAAACAATGTTTAAGCCAGAATGATGAATAGATTTAACAGTCAGTACTTACTAATCCAATTCCAAAATGATACAAATTCTTAACTGTTGCATTGCCTTCCCCACCCCCATTTGCCTATGATTTTCATTTATTTACGAGCTTCTTTATTTGCATAGCTGTGACAGCAGTGATCTAAGCTTCTGCAAGTACTCTGTGCCGCTATTGTCACTTACAGTCAAGGTTTGGTTATAGCTGCTCCCAGGAGCCATAATATGCCCCCATCCCTCACATATCCTACTGTGAATTGAAAACATGTTCTAACAAAATGTTATGAAAGGGCATGCAAGGTTACAAAGACATTTTTTTGGTATGGAAAATTCTTGTGTTCTTTAGGAAGCTGTAATTTGTACAGTTTAATCTTTTTTTTTCTTGCCATGTCAGATAAACCTAGACATTCTGCTCTCAGATGATAGCAGGTTTGGAGTTCTGAGAGAAACAGGGAGCTGCTGGAACATATTGCAGAAGCCTGAAGTACTTAGCAACAGAGAGAGTGTGGGATGCAGCGACAGAAGCCGGAATGTGGAAACAAGTGACATCGAGGTGGCTGTTTGGGAAAGAAGAGCTCTTACTTTGTTTGTAATTTCAGTAATTCTGAAGAACTTTGCAGTGTGGGAGGTCACTGCGGTCTCTGACTCTGCATATATTCTTCTCAGTGTGATTGTTTTTCAAACTCCTGTGATAATTATTACCCAAGAGTGCTGGATGTATTAATTTCCTTTTGTATTTCCCTTTTCTCTAAAAAAAAACCCCAGAGAAGTAAAATTAAGATATTTGTTTTGCTTCATTTTATCCTGTTAAAACATACTCATGTGACATGCAATATGAAGAGATGAGTATCAGGAAATAGCTGTACTGCAGAGCTTGATTCTCCACATACTAATGTAACTCTCTGCATACAGTGAAGCAGCACTTTTACTTTGTAATAGGTCCAGTCTTTGAAATCATAACATGTCCTGGAGTGATAAAAGCATTCACCATGATGATTTTCAGTGCTTTGCACTAGAACATCCTGATAGTGTACAATAATTATGGATGTCAAATAACTAGTAAAGAGAAGATGGCTGAGGTGCTGGCCAGGATAAATCGATTTGAGATAAACAAAATCTCCAACATCAGACTGAATGTCAGGAGAGGATTCAGAAATCAGCATGTTTCCAAGATCCACAGGTCCCACTGAAGTAGAAGTGATCTGCAGAACTGGAATTTTACTCAGCAATTGCTGGACACTATTTTACCGACTGCACCTGTGCCTGCAAATGCAAAAGCCTCTCTTCCTCTGAGCAGTTATTGTGCACTTTAAATGGAGGAGCTGCACAGAGGCTATACAGGATGCTTAAGGAATTCAGAAGCCTTATCATAAAAGTTAGATTTTGTATTTAATGATGGCTGAATTAGCCATTTGCATGTATTTTCTTATTCCTCTCTGTAAATCTCTCTAGTGGTTCGCATTATTCAGTAATATAATTGTGTCCACTTTTCAGGTATTCTCTATTGAAAACTATAGTCAAAGGGATGGCAGAGATGAACGAAATTATTATAATAATAGAGGTGCTACAGAAGTGTACAGAACAGAAAAAAAATTAATATATAATAACGATGCCCAAGAAACTATGAGTATTTAAATGTAGAAAATTTATCTACTCACAGAATAGTACAGCGTAGAATAGTTTCAGGCTAGTGTTGATGCTCTTTAGCCTGTAATTAGGCAACCAGCCTCTAAAAGGGAATTGGATTCAGCCTAGCTAGTGATCAACTGTTTACTTCCTAAATGCTGCAGTAATTTCAGTTATTAAAATATAGTAATCACCTTAAACTAAATGGCAAAATTTAAAAAGAAAAAATAAAATTAAATTTTAAAAGGACATAAAATGAAGTCACCAGACCAAAGAAAATTAATGAAGTAGAGAGGCATCCCTAGACTGTAAGGGAAGTGTAGTGCAGACAAAACATTATCAAATAATTCAGGCTACAACAGGGTGAACCTGAAAAGTCATCCCATGGTACTGATGAGCAGCCATCTCTTCAAGCCTTCGAAAACACACTAGAACCCCTTACAGCTCACTAATGAAGAGAGGATCATCTTGGCCTGAACCTCCCCAGCTCCCTTTGCTTAGGAACACCATTTATACCCTCAGGGCAAAACACTTTCCTTGAGGAAGTTTCCCACAAGTCCCTGTCTGCAAACTTCTCAGAGACTAAATGCCAGACTGTCTCTCTACATTTTAATGTATCTCTTCCATATTAATATCTACAGAGCCCCAGAGAGGAAGCATCACCTGTTGAAGAGGTTAAAAGACCTGAAATTCCAGCACCATTGCTGAAATGCCTTGACCTACTCCCACTTCATGTTTTGCCTTTCTTCTTACCTCCTTCTTCTATTGCTCTCAGCTACTACCTTTCTCTTCTCCTAAGAAAGACCATTATCTCATTATCTCAGATCTCTGCTGTACTCAGCATATATAATTGTCACCATCAACCCTAATTCTCTGACTCAGAAAATGTAAGTCAGAGGCTTGAGGGAGCTCCACCTGCTCTGTGGAGATCTGCCCGACCCCCTCACCTTCCCATTCAGCACTCCCACTCTCTGCCTTTCTACTCCAACTGCTTCTCTAAAAACATCTTAGGTAATCAAAACTGTAGGAGCAGTAACATTAGCCCCCCTACCTTTGACTCTGCTGGAAAGCTCCTTTTTTATTTTTAAATGGAGCAAAAGCTTTTCCAAACAGAACAAAAAACCAACAGGAAAAAAAAGGAGAAACATTTCAGGATGCTACTAATATCATATTCCTTGCAATAACAAATTAAGGCCCTTTTCCTTAGAAAATAAGTCCAGAAGCCCCTTTTTGATGTGTGAAGGCAGCCAGCATCACTGTCACGCAGGCAGCTGAAGTGCGACACCAGGCAGTGCTGCCGCTGTCAAAGGGAAGTCTTACATATGAGAAACCGAGGCCTAGGGTCTGCCACAGCAGGCTTAATCTTGTTCCTTGCCCAAAACCACAAAACTGCACAGATATATAGATACATATAGATAGATACGAAAGTGAAAGTGTCTCTTTTAAGAATTGTAAAGATATTGTTTTTTCTTTTTCATGTTTTTCCCTGTTCTGTCCAGACTGTCCCTCGCTATTCTGAGCAGCCTCTGGGGCTGTACGTGAGAGACATACCATCAGTGTTCAAGGCATGATTTCTCTTAAAAGAATACTCTCCTCCTGAGACCCTACTCTTAAACATAGTAGGCACTTAGGATGCTGCAGCCCATTTCCTGTCTTTTCCATTGCTGTCCTCTCCGTTTTTTGTTTTCTCCCTTTCACTCCTTTGTTCTATCTTTGCCTCCTTGCCCATTCCTTCTATGGATTCCCATAATCTTTCTGGGCTCTCTCCTCTTCTCCCCACAAAGAAGAATACTACTTGCATGTTCTTTTCCATCCTATACAACTACAATGCAAGTTTTATTATCATCTATTACAGTTCCTTCTCCCTGTATGCCAAGTATGCCAAGTGCCACATCCTAACAGCCCTTGAGCTTTCCAAAGCAAATCACAATCTTTTATGTTTTATTTTTTAAATGTATACTTTCTTACTTACACTTTTATACTAATACTTTTAAAAACTTTTGCTTGTACTTTTACTTATGCTTTTGCATCCCATTAGCAACAGTATATCCCATCTTGTCATCTCCTATTTCATATTTTTATGTTCCTGGATCCTTTGCTTGGTGCACTAGTGGTACAATGAATACTGGCCATTAAATGTGCACCCACACTATGCAAAGCAGCACCCTATCAGAAATGCACAACATGATCCCAGATATACTGACTTCAGTCAGAGACAGACTGTTCTGGTACGTCCTTCTGCTGTAGCTGCATTGTTTTGGTATTTCCACACAGCGCTGTGCTGTGCCAAGTGGCTAAGCCTGTTTAGAGCTGGCTCACATGCTACGTCTGACATCAGATCAGGACTGGCAACAGAGTCTTATGACCTCTCACTGAAATTGGGACTTGGCATTATGGCACCTGTCAATTCCTTTTCTTACGCTTCCCTGAAAACACCTCAATATTAATTCTCCTGGAACTATCAGGTTGTTGTCAACTATAGGTAATATAGGTCCTGAGATGTCACAGAGGAGAAGCACATTCTTTGGAGTGTGCATGTTGCTGAGTAAGGGCTACATGGGTATTGCTGAGATATCTAAAGAACAGTAGAAGTATTATAGTACCATAGACATTATGCTCAGACATACTTCTTAATATATGCTATAAGGAAATCGTTCTGGCTTCTCTGGAAGAACCATACAATCTGCAGTATTGTGGTGGTTTGGCCCTGGCTGGAGGCCAGACACCCACGAGAGCTGCTCTATCTCTCCCCTTTTCAGCTGGACAGGGGAGAAAATATATATTGAGAGGCTTAGGAGTTGAGATAAAGACAGGGAGAGATCATTCTGCAATTGGTGTCATGGGCAAAACAGACTCAACGTGGAATAAAAAAGAAAAGCATCTGATTTATTACACTACAGACACACAGAGAAACCAGAGTCGGATAATGAGAAGTACAACCAGATCTCAAAACAGCTCCCCCACCCCTCCCTTCTTTGCAGACTTCACTTTTGTCATGATTTCTTTCCCTTCTTCCCTCCAAGGTGTCACAGGGGAAGACAGGGAATGAGGGTTTCGGACAGTTCCTCACAAGTTATTTTCCTTCTTAGCCATGGGGAGGTGGGGGGAGGGGATGCAGGGGGAATTCCTCACACTTCCCCTGCTCCAGCGTGGGGTCCTACCCACAGAAGACAGTCCTTCATGAACTTCTCCAGTGTTGAGTCCTTTCCCATGGGGCTTCATCTCTTCAACTGTCCCAGTGTGACTCACTTTTATGGGGTGCAGTCATAAAATCATAGAATGTCTCCCAGTCTCTCAGTCCCAGATTGCTCCAACCTGGTTTCCCATGGTGTCACAAGTCCCTCCCAACAAACCTGCTCCAGTGTGGGTCTCTCCCTCTCCAAGGTCTGCAGGTCTGCTGCCAGGGGCTTTGCTCCAACACGGGTAACAGCATCTTCCATATGTCTCCACCTGGTTCAGCATGGGGTTTCTTGACAGGCTGCAGGTGGGGTCTCTGCTCTCTGTCATCTTCCATGGGCTGTAGGGGGACAACCTGCTCCACCATGGGTTTCTCTATGGGCTGCTGGGGAATCTTCTCTCTGGTGCCTGCAGCACTTCCTCCTGCCCTTCTTCACTGGCTTTGGTGCCTGCGCAGTTTCTTACACCTTCTCACTCCCTTGCCTGGTGGCAAAAAGTGGCTGCTTGCATTTTTTGTGTCCTAAATGTGATTCACAGAGGTGCTGTGACCATCGCTGATGGGCTCGACCTTGGTCAGCAGCGAATCCAGCCTTGAGCTCCACTGGTGGGGGCTAGGGGAAGCTTCTCCCTGCTCCTTGCAGAAGCCACCCCTGCACCCCTCCCTCCACCAGAACTTTGTCATGCAAAACTACAACAAGTATGGATCAGGGTAGGCTCTCTTATTCTCTCAATCATTGAAAATGACTGTAGTAAACCAGTGTGAACCGACCTCTCATGCTGAATCTTCCAAAGGGAGTTCAGCTTTACTCCAGTCTGAATGATCTGCTGCCTACCAACAGACCTGTGCAGACAAGTGGTCTTTCTCTTAGGGACAGTGTTTGCACATAGATGGTACATGAAGAGTAACCTGGAAAAATTGAAGGTTCCTAGGAAATTACCTGATGCATAAATTTGTTATTTGAAGGAAATAAACCGTAGATCTGAAAGAAAGGACATTGTAACTCCAGAGCTGGAGAACACATTTGGTACCAGGGATTAATGATGGGGTCCTTTCTTTTTAACTAAATCACAGGACAAATGACAAATCATAGGCTCTATTTGTAAATTTTAACCTTGAAACAGATACAGTACCATATGCAATGTGCAGGCATGTTTTGTTAGATAGGTATAATATAATCACTGCAGTTTTCACAGCTATGTTAATGGCACTGAGGAGAAACTGACAGTCTTCTCTTTAGCTCTGTAAGACAGTCAGAAGATGTAGTTCTGTGACAAATCTTGTGGCATAAAGTTTGTAAGCAATTTCTCTTTCTGCAAAGAAACGTGCAGGTAGCAATGGTGTCTTAGAAGGCTTTTCCTTCAAGTGTACATATTTTAAAAAGCAATTCTCCTGAAATGGCATAATTGTTTTTCATATTGCTTCAAAACATGTTGTTTCCTAATTAGCAAAGGAGGCTATGGCTGTATTAGCAAGGAAAGCAGCGCAAGCGGAGCAGATCTGTACTGGGAAACAGTTAGTCCCAGGGACCAAATGTTCACATAATGCACATTTTGGGGGGGGGGGGGGGAAGGGGTGTACTTTGAGTTTGTTCTAGTCTGTTCCCAGAGATGGAATCTTCAGCACCAGTTGGAGGATGTCAGGTATGCTTGGGGAGCGCACATTTCGGCTTGCTTCCATTCAGAAGTTCAGCTCATGCACTCAAGTTCACTTGGTAACATGAATCAAGTGCAGGAGCTGGGGATGCTTCAGAAGTGCACTCTTGATCTGAACCACATTGCTGATGTAGATGCACCTGTAATCTCAGATCTACAAATTCACCTGGGGCTCTTTCTTCATGTCTGATACCTAGTTATTATGTTTCTGATGACTAAATTATATTTAAGTTACCTTTGTGCTATCTCAGATGGATGCATAATGCTTTGTTTCATCATTCTGTCAGTCTTATAGAAGAATTACACAGGTACAACATAACAAAATTTGCTCCTTTGAGGATAACTTATTAAGCAACTCTATTGCTAACAATACAAAAGAAAGGATAAAATCTATCTATCTCAGTTACTTTGGTTCTACAAAGGTAAATGCCAGGTTTTTCCTCTCTAAATATAATGGATGTGCTGGAATATACAAAGTAGATCCATTGAGTAAAAAATAACTGTTTTAATATATTCACCTAGTAGGTGAAGAGTCATATGTCCACTTGAAAGCATTTTAGCAAAATTTTAAAAACTTGCTGCCAAAGTTTCATCTACATTTGCGTGGCCAAGGTCTATGTGCTTTTTATTATTGCATCAATTAGACATGGTAAAGTGCTGATAGCAATTTCTTTTTTTGCTAAAGTGCCATCATGTAGAGAAAAGACTATAGTCTGATCCTTCTGATTTGGAATTCTGAGGGAGAAAAGGGCAAAGATTACAACTTTATTTAGAGTATCTGTTGGATTAAAATAAAAATTGTAAAGAACAGACTGATAGTACGCTGACCAGAAAGGTATTGTGTTCTGTAAAATGGCAATGGATTGGACTATTGAAATATTTGTAAGGGTCTAATTGCATAAGTTCAGAGTAATCTTTGGAAAATGGGGAGTAAAGGTGTCTTGTAGTAAGAATTGTCAGCTGGCAGTTTAAGATTTCAGTAGAATTATAAAACTACAAGAATTAGGACCTATTGCTTTATTTCTCTAAAAGGCTATAATAGGGATATTGAAAACAAACCTAAGAAATGCCATGTGTAAGGTTTCAATTAATAAGATGATTGAAGGATTGTTCACTCACGTAACTCAAAAAATTATGTTACTGTTTCTTAATAGGGATTCCCAACAGACTATCTGTTTTACAGATTATTTTCCAATACTGTTTTATTCAGGTTTTTTTCTCTGCTTCACATCGATTCTAGATGAAAACGTAGAGAGCCAATGGGATCCTGGGGTGCATCAGGAGGAGTGTGGCCAGCAGGTCAAAGGAGGTGATCCTCCCCCTCTACACTGCCCTGGTCAGGCCCCACCTGGAGTATTGTGTCCAGTTCTGGGCTCCCTGGGATAAAAAAGACAAGGATCTCCTTGAGAGAGTGCAGAGAAGGGCTACAAAGATGATTAAGGGCCTGGAACATCTATCCTACGAGGAAAGGCTGAGAGAGCTGGGGCTGTTCAGCCTGGAGAAAAGAAGACTGAGGGGGGACCTAATCAATGTTTATAAATATCTTAAGTGTGGGGCACAGGGGGAATTGGCCAGCCCCTTTTCAGTGGTCTGTGGGGACAGGACAAGGGGCAATGGCTGCAAGTTGGAGCACAGGAAGTTCTGCACCAACATGCAGAGGAACTTTTTCCCAGTGAGGGTGACAGAGCCCTGGGACAGGCTGCCCAGGGAGGTGGTGGAGTCTCCTTCTCTGGAGAGATTCAAGACCCATCTGGACGCCTAACTGTGCAGTATGAGCTGGGGAGCTGCTTTGGCAGGGGGGGTTGGACCCGATGATCTCTCGAGGTCCCTTCCAACACCTACAACTCTATGACTCTGTGATTCTGTGATTACAGCACAAAAAATTAACTTTACTGAATGACAAATAATCAAGACATTTACTCCCTTATTGTTTTGGTATTTTATATATGTATGTATCTTTCACTGCTTAATTTTTTCTGCATTCCTTTTTATTCATCTCAGAAGTCTCACGTGAGTCCAGCTCAGTCCTGGAATACTACTCCACCCAAGTTCTCTCTGCATCAGAGAGAAGTTCAATGGTACAGCTAATAAACTTTACTTGGTCTGAAATTAAGACAGGTATGTTTAAAATTTTGTAAACATAATTGGTGTGAAGGATTAAATTATTTTATTCTAATTGATGAAACCATGTTTCCAAGTTACTCCACTGACATTTAGTATAATTTCAATAAAATTATTATAAAATACTAAAGTATTTTTAAAGTAGACTAAATGTTGTTAAATATAAGCCCTAGCCCAAATGTGTAGTGAAAAGACAATCTGAATAAAATCAAACCAGAAAAAATCCTAGGCATCAAATAGAAATAATAATAATAATAATTCATAATAAACAAGAGTGGCTTAAAAAAAGAAGAGAGAGAGATATATAAGTATCAGCTACTTCAAACATACTGTAGTCAAAGCCATAAATCACTTGCCACACTGATTATGAGATGCAGGACAAAACTCCCATTAAGCATTTGTGTACTGCTATTTCTTATGAAATGACTAGTGCAAATAATGGTCTGCCCTTTAAAGCATTACAGAAAAAAGGGCTGATGAAAGGCTTACTTAACCATATGAAGCTCTAACTGGTCTACTTCTGCACACCAGCTCAAATTCTGTGGGCTTACCTATCAGTGGCAATCAGTGGTTTACCACCAAATGTCATCAAAATCCCTGCGGGAAACACCTGCATCTCAACCCAGTCTTGTTAGAAGCTGGTTGCAAGTGTGGGATTTTAATCTTCCATCTCACAACTATTTACTCTTCTTTGGTGTCATTATTCTTTTTAATAATGTAGCTTTTCCTAGAGCCCTACTAGGGTTTTAATGATCCAGTGCCCACATTTCTATAGATACACTGATAAACATATAATCCTGTTTCTGCACAGTTTATATTTAATAAAATATGGTCAGGCAACAGCACCTATTGTTCTAAAAAAAACAATTATCCTAATTTTTACTTAGACTGAAATAAAACCAACATGCCCATGTTCCACTATTCTAGATGCCAGACAAATAACCTTCCCACATGTAGGTAGAATGTAAAACAATTTCTTGGCCTTAAACATTTTCTACAGTTCTGAAGTACTGAGATAAAAGTTCATAAAACATAATTGCATATATCATTAGAAATTATACCAATATAATATAATAATATATACAAAAATCTCAGAAGGAGCTGATTAGCTATCAGAAAGAATAACCTAGAAAATAGATAGATTAGAAAAGCATAGCTGAAAAGTAGAAGGTGTTCAAATAACTGAGTTGAAGATAATATTTTTTTCTACTTCCTTAAATAAGATAATCAACCAATTACGTTTTCAAATTGCATAGTTTTCCACTGCTGGTTTCCAAGCTGACAGATCTCCTAGTCCAGGCTCAGGCTATGACCCTGTCAGCTGCTTGAACACGTTTCAATCAGCAGATGCTTTGACTTTGGAGTGAAATTTTCTGGCAAGTGAGTGAGAAACATTATAAAAATGGAAAATTGAAACAATAGTACCAAAAAGTTTTAAAATTCATACTGTAATGCAGTAAGAAATGGCCTGAACAGAAATGCATCGATCTAAAAATATTAGAGGTTATTTTAGGTCTCCCTTTGTTTATTGCCAGTGGTTAATTCTAGAAGTGTCTATTTTGATCCTGTGAGTACTCCCAGACCAAAGGCACAACAGAGAAAGTGTCATGAGAAGGATGCATTTGACTACTCAGAAATTATATATGCAAACAATAGTGTTATTTCCCCAAGAGGATTTCTATCTGCAGCATCTGTAGCAGCTCAGAATTGTAACAGAAAATGTGTAGCAGGACAATATGAATAAAAATGTGCTGTCATACTTGGCTTCAAGAGAGATTTGTGAAGGGCTTCAGAATGAATTTATTTCATGGAGTAGGCTGTAATTCCTCTCATTTAAAGTTTGTCTTGAGAATCTTTGTGAAATCAAGAAAATGCGTGATGGTTTTAAACAAAACATGTCACTACTTTTTTCCCCAAATCAAATCTTAACTACTCGATGCCTAGCAATCAGCTTAAGCTGCATGCAGCTAAAATTGAATTCATTGCTCTGCTCCATCTCTGCTACTTCTTTCTTACATTCCCTAGCAAATATAACCATCGGGCCTTTGTCTGCTCAGAAAAATTGGATGTTGTCTTTAGCACAGGCCTCCCTCTGGGTTTAGTGTGTTTCTGAGATACAGCTTTCACACACGTGACTAAAAATCTTGTTCAGACTTTCAATTTTCATGACAGGAAGGGATTTAGAGGGCTTTTGTACAGGATGTCTTTATAGTCAGTCTAAATTAGCTTTAGAAATAGCTTCATTAGAAGAACACCTACGGCTTCCTGAAATTTGGGACAAGATCTTTGAGTGAAACCAGAAGTTTACCTATATGGTCTGTCAACTGAAATAAAATTAGTATATTATCAGAAAAAATATTTGGATGAATATTTGGAGTTCTTTCCAAAATTGATGTCTACTTGAGTAGAATGTGCTTGTAAACTGGAATAATAAAGCCTAATAAAGCCTATCCTATCAAATAAAGAAAATAACAGGAACTGTAGGCAAACTGTCTCATTGAAGCAATAGTTACACCTTTTGGAAAGTCACTAATGGACTTTGATGTGTCCAACTGCTACCATAGGTTCCTAAGACCATAAAGTAGATCTCAGAATCTGCTGTGTTTCAGCTTAAACCTCTGAAAAGCTAGGCAGCTCTATAAAAAAACCTTCTGCATCTCTCTCCCCAAAGACGGGTTAACCTACTCAGTGCATAACAATACAGCCTGAGTGGGTGAGTCAAATATCACAGATTGTTCACACAAATATTACACATTCCTACACTTTCTTTGAGGAAAAATAATAAAATCTATTGAACAAGATCACTTCTCGCAAAGAACACTTCTGCAAATCAGCTGAAATTCATCTATATGCCAGAGAATATTTTCTAAATGATAAAAAAGAAGCTGAGAGAACTTTTCTGTGAGCATTCACACTCACATTAGAAAAAAAAAAAAACAAAGCCAAAACTACTTCTATATTATACCCTTGAAAGCTTACACTTCGTCTTTAGAATTTGGCATTGAATCCTTTCATATGATACAAGAAAAACACAGTGACAACTGTCACCCCAAACTCGAGCACAGCTCTGTAGGAACCTGGCAGTTGCCATTCCCAGTCCTTGCAGTTCTTCCTCACATTGATCACTCTTTTCCCTTCCTTTTACTACACTGACGTGCTAGATCAGAAAGGAAGCCAAGAACTGTTTCCAAGTAAAAATGTAGCATTTTCCTTCTCTTAGCATTCACTTGCATTAAAACTGTCCCAGATCTGCTTTCAGCGTTACCTTAAGAGACAATCAATTGCTTGTCAAAAGATTCACAAGGTTCAGGGACTTCTTTAATGTATGTTCCAGGGTTCAAAGACTATTCCATGGTTTGACATTTTTTTTATACTGCTCAGAGACAGGGACAGCGCTGGAATACTTTACAAATAGGTGTCACCATCTCAGGAAAGGACTCCATCTGCTGCTTTGATGGAAAAGCACTGCAGTCCTTCCTCTGTAGGTGCCTTGGGCTCTGTAGGTTCTGGGTGTTATAATGTTACTGTCTCTACTGTATTCAAAGTAAGCAATTCCCACCATCTTTTCGCATTTCCTTTACAGTCAGGCACATATCTTCCTAATTCAGGACATGTTTCTTCATGGTACAGCAAAAAAAAGACAATGTATCTCTCACCTCCTTATTAACTTTTCCATTGAAAGGGACCAGGTAACCCTTAGATAAGGTTACAAATCCACAATGTTTGAATATGAAGGCAGATTTGAGTAAGGCATCTTAGTAAAACACTATCAGAAAGCCACAAGCAGCTCTACCAAACAGCCCTAAAACACAGAAGACAGAAGTATGGGAAGGAAATGATGACAGCATAATGCCTCATAGCTGCCCATAAAAGCCCCATATTCCCTAATCAGTCTCACAAGTTGTAGGTGTAGACAAGTGCCATAGGTTTCAGTAGCAATAAACTTGCATGTGTGCTGCAACTAACTGCTTCCCCTACAGTTAGTTATTTGAAAGGTGCAAGTGGTTTGCCTCTTGAAGTAAAAGTTCTTAGTACAAGTTCTTCCTTTTTTCTCCCCAGTTGGACAACTTTCATCATATTTATGAAGTATACCCCTGGCACTCAGCAACTTATTTTACCTCTTCCAACTATCTGATGGCTTTTTAAGGACCTCTGTCAGGTGGCATAGAGCTATTCCTTGGCATCATATCTGATTCCCCTATACCATGTGGATAGCAAATGTGCTGGCATATAAACTGTTTTGTTTCTATTGGTCCTTTTCCTTGCTTAACTCACAAACTGAATTTCTCCATAGGAATCAGCACACACCTGCCACCACTTCTTTCTCTAGAGTTACTTCTGGATTTTAAATCTAGCAGTGTACTCCCACTCAAAGGGGGGGAACCGGAATCTTACTGGCACTTGCCACTAGGCAGGCATACCACAACAAGAGTAAATGCACATCCCGGTTCTGAATATGCTAGTCCATAAATATGCTAAAGATTATTTTAAAGTCTCATGTCTTCATTACCCTATCAGCTGAAAAATGCTAAGTGATGGCCCAGAACCACTTCAATTCAGCCTTTTTTTTAAACCTAAAAGCATCAAGGAAGACATGACAGAAATTTAGCTCTTTCATCTCTGGGGGCTGTCAAGTTACCCTACAGAAATCTGGTAATACAGCACCTATGACTGCCTCTTGTCTCTGAATATCAAGTAACAAAACCAATAGACACCAAAATTCAGGTGTACATTTGCCATGAGCATCTTAGGAAGGCTTCTGAACGTGCATCTGAGAATTACTCACAGGAAACAAACTTTGACTGAAGGACTAAATAGGGTTTAGCAGACATTATCTCAGCCCCTGAACCCTGATGCCACCGGATGCTCTTCCTGTCCAACTTCGCTGTGGTTATGCAGTGTTTTCCCTCCTTTGTCATCTTTTAGTAACTCCACTGCTGTTCACACAAGTGGAACTGACACATGAGAAGTAAATGGGCAGCTGGATGAGTTAGCAGCAAAGTTTTTCCCCTTTCTGATGCAAACATACTCTTGGTCCTATAGCCATGAGAGCAGACACTTCCTATATGGGTTTTTACTAAATTAACTCTTTGTGGGTTCTTCTGTTTCTGAGGCAGCTTCCTTGTAACTGACCTGGCAATATTAAAATCACAGGCTGCTGTGAATGCTCTGCTTGGGCCACTGTATTTACCTAAATTCCATTTCTTGGAATCCTGTCTGTGCCAACTCACCTATGACACCATCATCTGGCCTAGTTTATCCCTAATTTTACCATAGTTCAGATTATTATCTAAATGTTCACCTAACAATAATGAATAAATCATTAGCCTTCCAATCAACAAATCACATTTTTTGTAGGATGTAGGGACATAGGTAACTCAAAGGATCACTATAAGCTTCCCAAGTCATCCAGGAACTGATATCTATACTCCATTTTTGGAGCAAATTCTCCCACCATGGTTGCAACTTCAATACTCATCACTCTCTTACTGTTTTGATTACACAAAGCTTTTCCCTGTAAACATCAGATTATGTACATTGTAGGCTTCTGGAGGATCTACAGTCTTTCTGAAGTTAAAAAGTTCAGTTCATTTAACTATAAGCCTTTATGACCTTTGGACCCATCCAATTTTCAACCCATTAAATGTTAGATGGAAACCATCTGAAATGTAAATTTGAGTATTCTGCAAGTATTGTAAGCACGTGAAATTTAAATAACATACATGCCATCAAGCTGGTTGTGGTGGAGTTCCTTGCCATGGTTGTTCATGGCCTTCCATTCTGGGTGCTGAAAGGGTCTCAACTGCCCTCCTTACACTAAACCTCCACCTAGCAGGGAGTGTGCACTTGGATACTGTCAAGCTCTGACCAAGGAATTTTAGACTGAACACCTCAATGAGCTAGCCATGGTTAACTTCCCAGAGCTTTAAGCTTTATCTTTACATAGTTCTGTAATCTTCTCTGTTGGGAAACGGTTATACTCCCTTTCTCTCATTGTTTTCTTTGACTCAGTTTGTTTATGTGGCTGAAACACTAATGCAAACTGCTAATGTTACATTCAGTCCACCACCTGCTACCCAAATATTAGAGATATGCAAAGTTTTACTCAGCAGTGTCTCTTCCAATCTCTCAAGTTCCCCTTGAAGGCACTGCTGCTTTGTTCAGGGCATGGTTCTTCGACCCCAGGGATGTGAAGATCAGCCCTTTAGGACACAGCACCATCTAGTGAAGCGAACTACCTCAGATTTTCAAAGGGTTTTGAAACGGATAGCCCCAGCAGTATTAGCAGTGGCACAAGCTGCTTTTCACAAGAGGCCAGTGTTTATTAGTCATCTGGAATCCATCACAGGAAGCTCTTTGGTTACTGTGGCAAAGCACAGACAGAATCTTTAAATGTAGCAGTAACAGCTCTCCAAGTCATGTTCTCATATTTCAGTTGTCCTGTAAAATTTGTCTCTGTACCTAGGGATTTCTAAATCCCAGCATCAGCACCTTGTGCCACATCTTTTCATTGTAGGCTTTATTATCTACAGCCTCCACGGATATCTGAGGGACCTGCTCTTGCACTCAGCCACTTGCTCCCATGGTCAGTGAAATTAACTCCGTGCATAAGAATCACCTACTGTAATGATTTCTACTAACACCTTCCCCATGTTCCATGGGGAGATGGATCCACACAACTCCCAGCAAGTAACAATGCAAAGTCAGTGTGCAAAACGAGTCAGACACATTACTCATCAATTAATTTTAAATTCTGCATGTTCCCCATAGTATCTAAATGATATTCCTACATTTCTCTGGCCTGGCTCATGCAGTATGTTCTGGTTCTCATTGTTCAGCATATTGATGCTACATCAATATGGTTGTTCAAAGGATAGTTCCTTTGCTATTGATTATGAATTACTTGGATGCACTTTTCAGGTGCTTCTTCACTTCACTGCTCCCTGTTGATCCTTCACCATGAAGAAACTGCCTCAAATTAGCCCTGGCTGGTGGGGTTCATTGCTCACTCACCACATTTCTAAGCTTTGACTTTAAGCTTTCAATTAAATTGTCCCTTAATGCTCGTCACAACAATGAACACACAACATCACAACATAGCCAGTTTCCTTCAGATCCCTCTCAAACCTCTTTACCATGATGCATATAAACATCATGGTAACACGTGGGATGCTGTGGCCGTCTCCCGTAACATTGATAAATGCAGCCTGGTTGTTTCCTAGTTTGCCAGCTTTTTTATAGGCAGATATAACTGTTTAGAGGGTTATCATGGTTTCTTTCTTTGTTAAAATCTGTAGTCATGCAGGAGGCCTGCTCAGTGATACAATCACTAAATTAAAATGTGATGAAACAGTTATTGAAAAACTGTCTCAGGAGGCATCTCCTGGCCTTGTTCAAGCTTCCTCCAGCAGCCTTCACATGGCAAACAGCTTCCCTACTGCAATGTCTTTTGCTAGCAAAAGTCCTACCTGCTGCCATGGCACATGGTGCGCATGAAGCTTCTTCAACTGCCTCTTGGCAGTATGTAGCCTCTGAGAGAGAAAAAGCCTCATTCACCTGATGGACAGAGGTGTGAGGACTTGCAGCTCATTCCCCTCCAGCTGTGCAAGACCCTTCACTCGCCTCTTGTGCGGGCTACAACCTGATGCCTGAGCCTGTGCCCAGGGTATCATAGAATCTTAGAACGGAAGGTTGGAAGGGATCTTTAAAGGTCATCCAGTTCAATCCCTCTGCAGTAAACAGGGACATCTTTGCTAGATTAAGTTGCTCAAAGCCCCATCAAGCCTGACCCTGAGTGCCTCCAGGGATGGGGCCTCCAACCACCTCTCCGGGCAACCTGTGCCAGTAAAGAACTAATATCTAATCTAAACCTGTAGCTTAAAACCACTGCCCCTCATCCTATCACTGTGTACCCTTACAAGCAGTCCTTCCCCAGCTTCCCTGTAGGTCTCCATCAGGCACTGTAAGGCCACTATAAGGTCTTCCCAGAGGCTTCCCTTCTCCAGGCTGAACAAGCCCAACTCTCTTAGCCTGTCTTTGTAGGAGAGGTGCTTCAGCCCTCTGATCATCCTTGTGGCCCTCCTCTAGACACATTCCAAGGGGTCCATGTCCTTCTTGTGCTGAAGGTTCCAGAGCTGGGCGCAGTACTCCAGGTGGGGTCTCACCGGAGCAGAGAAACAAGAGAGAATTACCTCTCTTGATCTGCTGGGCAACACTTCTTCTAATGCAGCCCAGGATGCAACTGGTCTTCTGGGCTGCGACTGCACCTTGTTGGCCCATCTCCAGCTTTTCATCCATCAGTACCCCCAAGTCCTTTGGCTGAAGGCGGGTTACATCCCTCCACCGCGCCTCCTGGTGCAGGGTGGGGAGTCAGCGCGGAACTGTCGGCGCCGCAGACGGGCCCCCAGAGAGCTCCACGGCCGCCCCAGAGAGAGAGCCCCGCGGGACGGCTGCCCGGGACGGTTGCCCGGGGCCGTCGCCTAGCGACGCCGGCGCGTTCCCGCCGCGGCCGAGCCGGAGCATGGCGGAGCCAGCCCCTTCACCGCTCCGCGCCCGGGTCCCCCAGCCCCTGCCGGCCTCTTTCTTCGGGGCTGTGGCGCCCGGCAACCCGGTGGTAGACAGCTTCGAGGCCGAGCTGCGGGACGTCCTGGGCTTTCTGCGGCGGCTGGGAGGCTCAGGGGACGCCAAGCCGCAGCAGCACGAGCTGCACCGCCGCGGGTAGGGGCTGCGCCGCCGCTTTCTTGTCGTACCCGACCCCCCCCCACCCAGCTGCGGGAGCCACTTGCCGTTACCTCCTGCCCTTGCCTCAACCACCCCTCTCGTACCTCTCTAGCCTCTTCCAGCCACCTCACGGGCTTCCCCCCTGCCCCGTGCAGCCTCCCCGCGGCTCTCGGCCTGCCCTTCCCGCAGCGGCGCCCTCCAGCCCCTTCCCTCTTTCCCGGCTCCTTCTTCACATCGCATCCCACAGGTCGGGGAGACCCATCCCTCCTTCTCCCCCTGGCCTGGCAGGAAGCCAGGAGGTTGTTCAGGGCCAGCATCTCCAGCTGTGTGCCAAAACACTGGCAATCCTTTTTTTTTGGGGCTTATTTTTTAGATTAACTCACACCCCTTCCCACTCCCCCCCCCCCCCCCAGCCCGAAGACCCTTTTTTTTTCCCCCCAGCCCTTCCCAGAAAGCTAACAGTTATGGGGAAAATCACAAGGTGTTGTGGAGGTTGTCAGCACCACTGTTGGCTGTATCAGAGCTGCCTGAACTTTCTGCTAGGAAAATCCCTTCGCAGTCCTGGGAGCAACTGGCAGCCCACCAGCATGTGCTGCTGCCTGCGAGGGTGAAGGCGTGTGGGCACGGACATGCCTCTAAAAGATGTGCCCGCGGGAGGGCTACATGAGGATAGCACCACACGGCTCTTTTTGTGCATATGGCTGTGTCTACGTTGGTATATTTTTATACATATGGATGCCGGCGGGACATATGGCGAGTATAATTGTGCATATTTGTTTGCTCACATACATGCATATCCGGGGGTATGCATAGAGCTAGGTTTTTGTAATGCAGTTAAGTCAAGAGCAACTGGGATCAGTGTGTGATTCACAGTGCATGCGTATGTCTTTTATAGGCTGTGCATTTCTCATGTAGCTCTCCCTGCTGCATTTAGGTATGTTAGGAGATAAAAGTTCAACTGCTTCTTTTAAGGTAAATGGTTGATTTTCTATCATTCCTATCTGAGCAGTGTTCTATTCTGAATTTACAGCTCTTTAATAGAAAATGGAAAGTTTCCCAGGTTACCAACATTTCGTTCAAAAGCGGCACAGGAATTAGTTTTCAGGGTGGTTAGTTTATCACTTACATGCAGATTCTTCCCTTATGTATTTCACTCAGTACTTTCCTGATGTTGTCTAGAAACGGCCCTTCTCTAAAGCAGTTGCATACATTTTCAGGAGGTACTCAGATTCTACAGGCTGGAGATCTTTCTTATTCTAAGCTACCTGGATTTATAATTTGTGTATGTGGCATGTTCATCCTCAGGTCTAGGCCTAGAACTATTGTGTAGGTATCAGTCTCCAGGCTCTAGTGTTTTGAATCTTAGTTTGTTGGCTTTTTGCATTGCTTCAGCATCTGGTTTCAGTGTCTTGCTATTTTTAAGCCTTGCATCTATGGCTTCAGACCTTTTTCTGCTTTTGCTGATGTGTAGTCTTGCTTTGAAACATCTCTAGGTCCCTTAGAGGAAGGAATGCCACTCAGCTGCTTCATAAATCACTAAAATTGCTGATAATGACTGCATTCATTGTATCTTCTACACGTTCATTGTATCTTCTACACATTCATTATATCTTCTGGTTGAGAGTTGGGCATGCTGAGTCTGATCTGTTTACAAATGTCATGCTAAGTTACCAGATTTTATGAACAATGTCTCCATGTCTTTCTATACCCTCTTGGAATATTTTGACCTGAGTAGGCTCTGTCTTTTTCGAACTGGTATTTTGTAGTTGTAACCCATGTCCACGCCTAACTCAGTTGGCATGAGAACATTTTTCTCATCCAAAGAATTCTGCAGCATTCATCATGGAAATGAGAGCTCATGGTACCTAGTTCTTCATCCCAGAATCGATGATCCATACTGAAAGACCAGGGCATTGAGAACCTTGTGTAACACAAAGCTCCCAGTAGCTCTGCATCCTCTGGCATTCTTCATTTGTATAGGGGCAGTAAAGAGGTACAAGAGTGGAATTTTGATTGTTGGCAGCTAGCAAAGTCATGGATACTTATTTGTGATTATGAAATTTCAGGGTTGTTTCTCCCTTGCCTCTTACTGTTTCATAACTCAAAATTGAAGTGTGTGCTGCTTACAGAACCAGCCTTAGTCTTGTTGTTCCTAAGAATTACTGAAGGTAATGGCTATTAGAGATGCTTTCCTAAATGCTGTAAAGACTTCTTGCTGTGTCACTTTTCAAGCTGCTTTTCCTGGCATGGGTTGAGATCAAAGTGTTCTTGTTAGTAGAAGAGCAAGAAAACCAACTTGCACATGGCAAGTATGTCAGCTTCATTCCTCCAATGCTGCCAGCCTTTTGGTGTTGATAAATCAACAGTAAGGTTGTAATTTAGGCACTTAAAATATTCTAAAGTAAGAAACTAAAATTACCGAGGACCTGCCCTGTACTGGAATCACAAATGTTTTCAATCAAAAGTATTTCCTCCTCAACGAGAAGCTGTTTTACCCCATTTCTCTTGGCAGTGGGGCCATAGAAGGTTTGCTTTGAACTATTGATTTTATCTCATGTCTTATTAAATAAGACATCTTTTGATCTGTGTCAGAGAATCCTTTGCTACCTGTAGTAAAGCCTTGTGGCCCAGCAGTATAACCATGTGGGCCTTACCGCTGTTATGGGTTGACCTTAGGGAAAATTTTTTCATTATTCATAGAATGGTTGGAGATGAAGAAACTTCACCTCTGAGCTCCTGCAGCCTGCTGGTTTTTTTCAAGAATTTACTTGCTTAACTTGTTATTCTGGTGTCTTACACCCTGTTTAAAGGAAAGGCTGATGAGCTGTTAGGGAAGTGTCTCACTCTCCTCCTTTGTCTGTGTCAAAGAAACATACCTGTGTCATGAGCTCACTTGTGCCTAGTCTTGGCATTGTAGCAGATAAAGTTTAACTTAATCTTCCCATTGAAGTTGAAAGGCTAGTCAGATTTGTCACTACTTTGCTAAACTAGTTTATTACAGATTTGTTACTCATTTATTACATTTAAGCATCGCATGTAGTTACATGAGCATTCAAAACAAAAAATGAAGATGACCTTCACCGGGGACTTTCCAGCTGGTCAGTTTTAGAGAAGTTTATTAGTCTCACCTCCCAGAGCTTTAACCACAGTCATTCTTGCTATCAGTTACTTTACAGCCTTACAACCTGATAATGGCTTTTTTTTTTTTTTGGCCTTCTTTCTTCCTCCTCCCAGTATTATTCATCAAGCCTCTTGGACTCTGAAAGTCTTTCCCTAAGCTTCTTCCCTTGATAGTCCAAGGGAACTCTGCTCAGATGCCTGACAGATTCCTTTGCTTTGGAGCCTCTTTGCAGATTTATCCCTAGTAACTGGAGTGGAACATTTCTCTCAGTTATAAGAAGTCAATAGTCACTGTTAATTACTTCTGGATGGACCAGGAAGGACTCATTCTCCATTTAGAAGGTGCTTTTCATTAGACTGGGCTATGGTTTCCTTTAAAAACATAATGCCTTAGTACATTTTATTCATATTGTTGCTTTTGGCCTAGTTTGTGCTGTTACTGCATTTTTCCTTTAGGATATACCTCTAGAATGCCCTACTTATTTCTTTGCTGTTTACTTTCAAGAACTGAGAATTGTGCTGAGCTGACACTTCTAGAAAAAAAAAAAGAAAAGGATTATGATTGTTGCAATTCTTTGGTGTAAAGATCGTTTTGACAGGTTTCTCATACGCCCATTTGTTTCACCTTGAAATGTGAAGGTGACTTACAGCATTCTGTATGGAAAAATTGTTGTTACTTATTGTGCTTTTTTATTGGGGATCTTTTTATAAGCTGAAATGAAGTTCAGCTGTCTGGGAGATTGTGAGAATGGATGCCAAGTTCCTAGATGTCAGAAAACAGCTTAAGAAAGTCTTGCATTCTAGTCTACCATCTGTGTATTAAGAGGTTGAAAAGTTCTGGCTACCTCACACCAGGTAGCACAAGGTTTACATGTAAGAATCCAGCTAGAAGGTTATTTTCAGCCATTAATTCCTCTCACATCAGTTGTTTTCTTTCTTCAGAAATTGCTACCTATGAATAATTTAGGTACTGTGGTTTCTCAAGGCACTCTGCTGAGGTTTTTGTAGAAGTGATTTGTTAAGAGAGTAAATGCAGGAGATGCCTGGCACTGTGAACACTGTCAATGCTATTAATATTTTGGTAACAGGATTCTTTTCTGTAAAATCCTTTTGCTTATTTTCAGTCTGTCTGATAAACTGTTGTTTTCCAGTTTGAATACAGCTTTCCTAAAGAAGTCTGGTGGGAAAGTTTGTGCACATGAAGGCACTAACTCGTCAAACAGCAAACAATAGGGACCATAGTACTGGCTTGATGTTGTCAGTTTCTCTGCAGAGGAGGCAAACAGCTTGGAGGCAGTTACTGTTTATGGGAGGCTCACTGGTTCAGTCAAATACGTGATTTGTTACACAAAGTCATCCTTGATTGACAGCTGTGGCTAGAATAACAGGCAGAGGCAACAGAAGAGCATTGCAACTATTGCCATAAAATTTTCTGTTTTAATAAAATGTGTCATACCCTGCTCTCTGAATCCTATCCTTTATGATTTACAATTTTTGAGCATTTCACACTAAATGAGGTTCATCCTAGGGGACTTTCTAATGACTTTCTTCTCTTGTGATTCATGATATGGCTCTAGATACCATGAGCTCTATATCTGTATATACCATAGCTCTTTCTGCTCCATAGCACTATGGTTTGTTCCATGGCTACCAGTTCCTAAGCTTGCTGCTATCTGCCCTGCATTATTATTTTGGGATCTTTTTTTCCTGCTCTTAGCATTTGTAGTTTCCAGTCCAATAATTGCCAAGAGCTGTAATCCATTGAGTTTCTTTAAAATGGCAAATTGTTTTTGTTCAAACAGAACCTCTCAAATACTAGTTGGAAGGTGGGGCAGATTTCCCACTTGTTTGAATGACACAAAGGGATTAATACCAAGACATTTAAATTAGAATTTACTCAGGAGAAAATTCATCCCATTTTAAACTGTGCCATTAAAAACTCGTGACAGAAATGAAACCCAGAAATGTCCATAGCTGCTTGTTAAATCCAGATTTAATGAGCACTTGTTTTGAAATACATAGAGGTTCAAATAGATTTGGAAGAAAGGGGTTTTCACAATTTGAAGTTTTCCTGATTTGTTTACTTGTTATGACAGGCCTACTGCCAGTTTACTCTGAAAACTTTTCTCTTGTATTTTTATTATTTTTTTTTTTAGAGCAAATACTTTATTTAATATTTGGATCAAATACAAACCTCGACTGCCAGAGTGGTATTACAATGAAAAACTTCTGAAAGTTGGTGATTCCCTTGCTAAGATCAAAGTAAGTCATATGAAAACAGAAAAGGCTCAGTCATAGTCTTTGTTTCATTATGTTTCTGTGCTACTTTAATTTTTAATCGTATTTTACTGGAAGCTATTTAGAAAGTAGCAAAATCTTTTGCAAAAGTGTTCCAGTGAGAGTTGGTGATTTGTATCTCTTGCTTATTATTGTAAAATTGCTGGATTTTTGGATATATTTTCTATATATGTATTTCCTACGCACCTATTCCCTCTGTAAACACCCCAAAATCTATCTTCAATATTTTTTTGGAACTTCAACATAGTATTTGACTGTACCTATGACACTGCTTCAGTACAGATTGACAGTGATGGAGCAGTTGGTGTTCCACTGAAATGCCAACTCAGTGCTCAGTTAACCAAAGGTAAATGTAAAGAATTGTCAGGAGGGGAACAGATATTAAAAACCAGAGTGCAATCACACCATTATACGACTATATGTGTCTGTGGTGCTCCCGCACCTCGCGTTCCGTGTGCACCTCTGGTCTCCTCAAAAAAAGGTAAATTGCAACTGCAAAAGATTCAGGAGATGGATTGTTGAAGACTTTTTGAGTACTTGGAGGATGTTTTACTACATGATAACCATTTTTATACTCTTACCTAGTCATCTCTTACTGGCTACTGTTGGAGATAGGATATGGGGCTAGTAACTAGCCAATTTACTATAAAGGTTCAGTACTTGAAAAGTTGCTTGAGAGAATACACTTGAAGGTTGTAGAGAATTAGCATTATTTTGAGTAAGGGACAGGTCCTAAATAGATAAAATCTGCTTAGTATGATTTTGATTTTGTAATGATCTGTCAGTGGATTTTTCTACTTTTTACCAGGAACATATTAGAAGATATTTGTCAATGTGGTGGTTTGGCCCTGGCTGGAGGCTAGATGCCCACCAAAGCTACTCTATCACTGCCCTTTTCAGCTGGAAAGGGGAGAAAATATATATTGAGAGGCTTAGGAGTCAAGATAAGGACAGGGAGAGATCACTCTGTAATCAGTGTCATGGGAAAACAGACTCAGCACAGAATAATAAAGGAAAGAAAAGTCTAATTTATCCCACTACACTGCACACACAGTGACACCAGAGTTGGATTATGAGAAACATGACCAGATCATAGAATCATAGAATCACCTGGACTGGAAGAGACCCTTTAGGTCATCGAGTCCAACCATAGCCTGCCCCTGACTAGTCCACCTCTAGATCATACCTCCAGGGATGGTGACTCCACCATCTCCCTGGGCAGCCTATTCCAATGCTTGACAACCTTTTCAGTAAAGAAATTCTTTCTGATATCTAACCTAAATCTCCCCTGGTGCAATTTCAAGCCATTCCCTCTTGTCCTATCGCTTGTCACCTGAGAGAAGAGACCAACACTGACATCTCTGCAGCGGCCTTGCAGGTAGTTGAAAAGAGCAATAAGGTCTCCCCTCAGCCCCCTTTTCTCAAGACTAAAAAGTCCCAGCTCCCTCAACAAGTCCTTATAGGATTTGTGCTTAAGACCCTTCACCAGCTTCGTCACCATCCTCGGGACATGTTCCAGCATCCCAACATCCTTCTTGTAATGAGGGGCCCAAAACTGGACACTCGAGGTGGAGCCTCACCAGAGCTGAGTATAATGGAACTATCACTTCCCTACTCCTGCTAGTCACAGTATTCCTGATACAGGCCAGGATGCTGTCGGCCTTTTTGGCCACCTGAGCACACTGAACATGAGCTCAGCTGGCTGTCAACTAACACCCCCAGGTCCTTCTCCTCCAGGGAGCTCTCCAGCCACTCTGCCCCAAGCCTGTAACATTGCCTGGAGTTATTGTCACCAAAGTGTAGGACATGGCATTTTCCCATGTTCATGTTTTCCTCAAGTTTTCATAGCTTCTGGGCCCCAGGAATTCCTTGGAGTATTACATGAAGCTTTTAGTATTTGGAACTGCTGCTTTCCCAGTGTTCTCAGTAAGAAGTTATTTCAAAAGCATCAAATTCTGCTCTGTGTACTTTATATTGGCTTCTCATAGCATGGCCCAGATGTGGTGATTTGGTCCTTACAGTCAAGGTGCTTAATGACCAGGCCCTAGATTACCTAAAAATAATCTGGAATTCTGAGTAAAGGCTTCTGTTTGCTACTTCAATCCTTTGGTGTAATGTGATTTTCTGCAGTGAAGGTAAAATTAGCAATGTTGTTTAAAACAGTTGTTTTGCTAGCCAGCCTAACATTTTGAAATGAGCTCTCCTTGGAACTCCCAGTTTTGAGTTCATTTGTTACACTTTACCAATTTAATTTGAATTATATCTATTTTTTCCCCTGGAAAAAAAATTGGAAAAATACATGATGGATGTTAATTATAAATTTATTTCCTTACTGGAATGGTGAATGTGGTATAATATCAAGCTCTGTGATAGGTGGGGTAGAGCCTATTCCATAAGTATCCCTCTTGACTCCTTATCTAAACTCTTGAAAAAATCAACTCCTAGATTAATTTTAAGACACTTTAATGTTATATAATGTTATATACTGTCTCCCATGACACCCTGATAGCAAAGCTGAGAAAGCATGGGATAGATGAGTGGACAGTGAGGTGGGCTGAGAATTGGCTGTCGGACCAAGCCCACAGGGTTGTGATTTGAGGAGCAGAATCTGACTGGAGGCCTGTGACTAGTGGTGTTCCCCAGGGCTCACTGTTGGGACCAGTCCTGTTTAATATCTTCACTGGCGACCTTGATGAGGGAATAGCATCCACCCTCAGCTAGTGCCGATGATACAAAGCTGGGAGGGGTGGCTGACACGCAGGAACACTGCGCTGCCATCCAGTCAGACCTGGACAGGCTGGAGAGCTGGGCAGGGGGAAACCAGATGAAATTCAACAAAAGCAAGTGTAAAGCCCTGCACCTGGGAAGGAACAACCATTTGTATCAGTACAGGCTGGGGGATGACCTGCTGGAGAAGAGCTCAGTGGAGAAGGACCTGGGGGTCCTGGTAGATGACAGGTTGGCCATGAGCCAGCAGTGTGCCCTGGTGGCTAAGAGAGCCAATGGGATTCTGGGGTGCATCCGGAGGAGTGTAGCCAGCAGGTCAAAGGAGGTGATCCCCCCCCTCTACTCTGCCCTGGTCAGGCCACACCTGGAGTATTTTGTCCAGTTCTGGACTCCTTGGTTTAAAAAGGACAGGGATCTCCTGGAGAGAGTCCAAAGAAGGGCTACAAAGATGATTAGCGACCTGGAGCATCTCCCCTATGAGGAAAGGCTGAGAGAGCTGGGGCTGTTCAGCCTTGAGAAGAGAAGACTAAGGGGGGACCTAATTAAAGTCTACAGTTATCTGAAGCAGCAGATGCAGGGGGAATCAGCCAGCCCCTTTTCAATGGTCTGTGGGGATAGGACAAGGGGCAGTGGCTGCAAATTGGAGCACAGGACGTTCTGCACCAACATGCGGCGGAACTTTTTCCCAGTGAGGGTGACAGAGCCCTGGGACAGGCTGCCCAGGGAGGTGGTGGAGTCTCCTTCTCTGGAGATATTCAAGACCCGTCTGGACGCCTAACTGTGCAGTATGAGCTGGGGAGCTGCTTTGGCAGGGGAGTTGGACGCGATGATCTCACAAGGTCCCTTCCAACCCCTACAATTCTGTGATTCTATGATAATCTGTAATGATGCGGAGTAGTTAAAATTAATTATTGAATAGGATTAGTCAGCAGGCAAACACCAGCTTAACTTACTGTTCTGCTATTTTTTTAGTGCCTTCTCACTTTAGATTCCTTTCTGTTTTACATATGCTATGTATCTTTTAGGACACACCTAAATTCATTATGTCATACGTTTGGAAATCTCTTGGCCCGTTAGTCATTTTACTGATCAGTACTTACTCATTATTTCCCCTCCCTCTCTGCCTGTATCTGCCTGTTATCTCTACTCTTATTCATATATTTTAAACTGTTTTAAACTGTTTGGGAGAGGAAATTACCTTTTTGTTATATATAAGTAACTAACTTAATGGGATTTGGATCCACAACTTCAGATTCTAAGGTTACCACAGCCTGAATCTGTGGATTAGTTTACACAAGTGACTGACTGCTCATAGCTGTCCATGGAAAATAAAAGTTTCCATGTATTGTTGTTGCTTTCACATGTCAAAGAGGACAGTGGGGCAATGTGAGTTGGACTCAGATGGTTAAAAATTCAGGGTAAACGTTACTGTGGTGGTAGGAATTTTTATGGAAAAAGGTGGGTGCAAGGAAATACTTTTCAATTTTCTGTGATTAAACATCAAAGGATAATTTTTGTTAAAACAAATTAGTTACTTCTTTTTTTCCCCCTGGAATTTATCATGACTGGTGTGTGTACGTGCTAGATTTAGTGAAGTTGGTAAAGAAACCTCTAAATAATCTTTGCTGCAGGAAGTGGTGGAGGTGATTCAGTAAATGGCACTTCCACATCTGAGTCCGAGCTGAACAATAGTCTCAGCATGATGTTAGAGTGGTTCAACATGCTGCTGGGGAGCTGCAGTTTGAATGAGACATAAAGCTTAACATCCTGTTTGTTAATAGTTCTTAAAGAGCCAGTGGCAATTTCTGCTCTCTTCATGCTGACTTCTCGGCCATATGTAAATTCTGGTTGTCACTGGTTGCGTTCTTTTTCACTGCATCTTGCTCTTCCTTGTCTCCTCCCCTCTGCTTTTGTAAAACAAGGACTTTGACATGAGGGAAACAAGGAAGGGGGAAGTGATGATATCTGTATATTGCTTATAAAGTTCCATGTTATGAAGTGACTTTTCTCAGAAGTATAGTATTATTAACATTACTGTTGCAAACTTGGCAGGACATTCCAGGAGCCCTTTTTGTTTATTCCATTAGCCCAGGATTGTACTTTACAATTGTTCTCCAATATATCATATTTATGATTAAAATAAACAGAAACTGCCAAACCACAAGCTCTTCTTTCAAGTACTTCAGCCTTTCATATGCTGAGCGTGTTCACATTAGAAGTTACATAGCTGAATGTTTGTATGAAACCTCAGTACTAGCTGCTCTTTTGCATTAACACTTTTTTACATAAAGATAATAAAGCATAGCACATCTTTTATAGAAATAGAAATGTAATATAAAAGCTATAAAAATAACATCTTATTTGCTCTTCAGGAATACAAGTTGGCCCTTCTGCAGTGCTATGGAAGATACCTTCAGCAGTTTGTCCCTGTAAACTGTGATGATATAATAGATGATGTGCATCGATTTAAGTCCACCTTTTTTCCAAATGGTTTCAGAGACAAAAATGCAGTACTTACGGTAGGTTGGGTGTCCCCCATCCACCCCCCATTGTCCCCCCTCTTTTTTGTGTCAAACACATTCACAGACTCAAAGTAAGTAGCCTGTTTTATCCTCCACTCATGTACTTTAATAAATTACAGTTATAAATAGGTTATGTTTATAGTTTATGTAGCTTGTATTGAGATTTAACAGTCATATGTACCATATGGACATCCAGAGTTGGTGTATATTTTAAAAGGATAAAGTGCTTATGCTTTTGTGACATAAGCCAACGAATGTCAAGTTATAAAGGCAATTTTCTCTGAACGGGTTATTCTGTGATTGTCTACAGCAGTTTTTGCTTGACATAGTTGCTATTAACCACTGCCAGAATCAGGATATGGGCAAAATTTGATAACTGTCCTGCAATTGTAGAAATTTCTGTATGATATGATCAAAGGACTGGGCAGAGGACAAGAGAATGAAAGCATTGTCATTTGTACAATAAATCTGCAAAAATGCTATATGTAAAAAATGCTCATGGCAGTTAAAAAAAAGCAGGATTGCATTCCTGTCAATAGCTTATTTGCCTGCCCACTATGAAATAAAGAATCAGGATGCTGAATAGTTCTGTCAGTGCTCTAAGCACTGGGAAGCTGAGTGACCTCTAGTGTATGTTGGCATCCTGTTGCATTAATTGCTTACTGAGAAATGGGCTTGCATTTTATTATTTGTTATTCATGGAAGAAAGGGTTTCTGTAGGTATAGGGAGAATGTCAGATTTTATCATTAAGAGTGTTTTGTTGAAAACCTGTATTTTCCATATATGATGGAAGTTTATTTAAAAATAAACTAATGCAAGTTATTCTGTGATCAAGAACAACAAAATGAAATTGTAGGTATCTCCTGTGTATTGAGCACTGAAACTCAACTTCCTCTAGTAAGAGTTAGATTATAAATAGGTGTTTAAGTGATAGAAAAGATACTCTGTTTATATTATTTTTTTTATTTTTCAAACAGAGTTCAGCTTCCTAGAAGTAATTTGATCAAAGACTATGTTAATTAATTTTATTTTGGCTTTTAAATAAATAAATAAATAAAATTTGAAGTTCCAGAGATGGTTTCTCCTGTCTTCTCTATCTGCCTAGACCTTGACCAGTCGGTAGTGTTAGATATTGTCATGAGTCTATGCTAAAATGCCTTTTCTATAACTTGGCCTTTAGACATGGAAATATCTCTAAATTTTCAGATTTGGAATCTATTTTGACAACGATCTCTACAATTGGAAATGGATAAGGATAATGTATCAAATGATTGCATCTAAAGGCTTTACATGTAATTATATTTGCCAGAGTTCTGTGGCTAGCTTTTGTTTTTTAATGTAACACAAAGGAAATCAGAGAAATGGAGTTCCAGGACTTGGAACTCTCCCTATGCAGTGAATTTACTGCAAAATTTAATATAATTTAAAATATTATCAGGTTAGTAGGCTTTTTAGAAGTTGATGGGTACTACTGGCTGTGTTACACTTAGCTCATATTCTCACATGTTGGTTTGTTCAGTGGTTACTGTACTCCAGACAAGACTGAGATCACATCTTGTTAGGTATTACAAGGAAGAGAAGGAACAATGCATCTATACAGGAGAAAAGTAATGAATGAGAGTGAGAAATAAGATAACTGTGGTACAGATGGAAATATGCAGAAAAATTAAGAATTGTGCTACTTTACAGAGGACATCTACAGAGGTGCCAGGAGTTAAAGCCAGATTCTTTGAATATCGGTTTAAAGCCTCACTTATCCTTTCTCCCTTCAGCAGCTGTAGTGCACTTGGTGCATTTTCACCCCGTGGAGCAGTAGAAACTGACTCAGAGAACCTTATAGTTCTAGTGCTTTCTCTGTATTCCAATCCTTATTTCAATGTCACACAGATTTTTTTTCCCAGATATGCTTGATCTTTTAAAATTATTTTATTGTACTTCCTGATGTAAAAACTGACAAATCACAGAGTCACAGAATCACAGAATCGTAGGGGTTGGAAGGGACCTCGAGAGATCATTGGGTCCAACCCGCCTGCCAAAGCAGCTCCCCAGCTCATACTGCACAGATAGGCGTCCAGACAGGTCTTGAATCTCTCCAGAGAAGGAGACTCCACCACCTCCCTGGGCAGCCTGTCCCAGGGCTCTGTCACCCTCACTGGGAAAAAGTTCCTCCACATGTTGGTGCGGAACTTCCTGTGCTCCAACTTGCAGCCATTGCCCCTTGTCCTGTCTCCACAGACCACAGAAAAGGGGCTGGCCAATTCCCCCTGCACCCCATACTTAAGATATTTATAAACATTGATTAGGTCCCCCCTCAGTCTTCTTTTCTCCAGGCTGAACAGTCCCAGCTCCCTTTATCTGCATATATATTAATTTTCCATGTGTTTCCATATGTTTTAGTTCCATGCTTTGCAAGAGAGGGATGCTTGCATTTATCGGATGCTTTGCAGCAGTGACAAGAATCTCCAGAGTCAGGAGTCCCTGCAGACTTATTTCAATGTCTTGTCCTCATTGCGACTCACTATGCAAGCGGCTCTACCTCAGGAGAATTTCTGTTGGCTTATCTACAATGGTATGTCAGGCTTCCCATTTACATTTATTTGCTAAGAAAACCTATGGAGAGAAAATTTATACATATTCTTTAAAGTCAACCTAAGGGTCATGAATAAATCTTTCATTAGTCATCAATCACAGTAGGGTTTTTTGTAACTTTTTTTTTTTTAAAGCAAGGGATTTTTAAATTGAAGTTTCTGCTTTTCTCAGGTAGACTTTTTAAAAGTAATATCTCAATTTTTTTTCCCCAGTTTCTGAGCATTTTTCTGCAGTTTCTGGCAATAGGTTCTGTGCTTCATTACACATTTGACTGATAAGAAGAAAAAAATCTTGCTCAATTCATGCTTATGGGGATAATAACACCCTTCTAGCTCTGACGGTTGACATTGTGATGCCTTCCACTGTTGCAGGTGTCCCTTTCTGAACATTGGTACAGACAGAATAGAATTCTCCCCTCTCCCCCCCAACTGCAATGTCTTTTATACTTCTAGGGCTGATTTCTGAAAAGCAATTTTGTGACATAGCCTAAATCAAGTAAATTTTTGACAGGATTTTATTTGTAAGTCATGTTGATGCATTTAAAAATTCTATTCACAATCAATTTCCTTCATTTAACTTATCATACTTAATATCACATAATAGTGGTGTTATCTGCTAGGGCAGTGCCATGACAGACTAAAAGAATCACGTAAGGTAATGTCTGTGAGGAGGGGTAATATTTTTTTAAAAGAGACTGGCATTTGGAGTTAAGAGTAAGATTTTTCTCTCTATCAGTTACTTAATAAAAATTCAATAAAGAGTATTTTTAAGATTTCATTAATCATATTTTATGATCCTGTACTGATATTTTTTAAGCTATTATCATCCAAGAATTGAATGGCTTCATCTTCTCCACTTTAAAAGTAGTTATAGAAAAAATTGCTAGCATATTTTTCAGTCTCTGGAAATGAAACCCCAGATATTAAGAAAAAGTTTCAGTTGATCAGAATAACAAATTTAATGTAGGATTATGGAACTGACCTTTTAAAACTTATTTTCTTTTTGCAGGTACTATTCATATTTACACCATATGCAGACAATTGATGACAAGAGGTCACTCTGCTAAGGTATGGCAAAATAAATAGAAACAATTGAAATAATCACAGAAGATGGGAAAATGCACCTGTGTTTTACACAAGACTGTACCCTGATGCCTCTATTTTATTGTTGTTGCCAATAGGAGCAATCTGTCACAAGGGAATGCGATGTCTAGATTGGGAAATGCTCAGCTTCTAAGCCCTCCTGCCTTTACGACACTGCTCCTTCCTCAGTTGTTGTCTTTGAGATTGGATATGTTACGCTCAGAGGGCTCTAGATCCTTTTTTTTTTGAAGGGGGGGCAACTGTGTCAAATCCCACGACTTGGTCTTTTGTTTCATAAAATATGGAAATGTACTGACACCTGGTGGCTAGGTTTTTAGTTGTGAGCACTTGGTAACAATGACTTGGCCTTCCCCCTCTGCCCTTTTCTTTTTATATACAAATGTGATTTTTCTTTGGTTTAGTTTTACTTTTTTTTCTCCTAAAACTTGAGCAGCCTGACTCAGCCTAGGCCCAGTATATTTTCTTATGTATTGGTTATATTAATCTTTCATGAAGCAGGAACATATTTTATTGAAATCAGAAGTGATTTAGCATCTCCTTTAATGTTTTCAGGCTTATACTACACAGGAAACAGCAGAATTGATCATAGGTATTTCATATTCTTTTAATTCAGACAAAAAGAAAATCTGTATATTGACTTAATTTAGGACTAAATTTATCCATGCTTTGTGTACCTCAGGGAACAGTTCAGCTGAAGAAAATACTAGTGGAATATAATTGTTCAACCAGTTTAGTAGGACTAATTCTTAATATTAGACTGCTCCAATGTCTAAGAGCCAATAGTGTAGCTCTGTGGTTGTGATTTAATTTAAGTGTGGGTGGTCACCAAAGAAGACAGGACTCCATTGCAAATATTCTTCATCTAGTTGAAAACTAACTTAGAAAAATATTATCACTTGGAGAAGAACTCTCAAGATAAAAGTGGATAGGAGAGGGCAGGACCTCTGTCTGGTGGCAAGGCTATAGTGAACTGGGGTGGTTAAGGCAGCTTGGTGACTAAAATATGATGCTTGACCACAGTTTCAGGTGGGGAAGAATACTAATATGCAGGAGAAATGCTTTATAGTCAATAAAACATGTTAAAAATTAATACCATTTCTGTGATTTTTTCCCCCCTTTTTAATTTGCCCTATCAGGTGAGGATAAATCTTTGTATATATTCTGTAGTATATTTATATAGTATTAAAATGCATTCAGTTTGAAACTGGATTTCTTCAATACAGGTCCTGGAATATTTACTGTGGGCCAGCGTATGTATGGAATCATCCATTCCGCTCCTATCTGTACATTATTTGACATGGAGAGCCACCCTATATACTGCAGTGGCTCAGTGTTATTTTGATTGTCAAGCTGGGATTCATGGAGAGGTATCCTGATTTACAATACGCAGCATTTCAGATACAGTCAGATGGGCAATACATAGTTATTGAAATATTCCTGCTTAATATCAGATTGACTGTATTTAGAGTTCTGCCCATATTCCAAAATTTATCTGTGAAGTGGAGGTGTGTAATTGTGGCGTCTAGCAGGGAGCAACACGCAATTCAGTATATGAATTTTAGGTGAAGCCATGAGGCCAGGAAGCCATTTTATTAGGTGAAATCACACAGATTCTATACCTTTCTTACTGCAAACGTGGCAAGCTAAAAAACTGCTCATTGGTTACACACACTGTTCACACCGTATTGATTGGTTAGTAACTATAACGAGTTCTGATAAATCTATCTTATAGCTAAACATCCTTAGTTTACCTTTAATACCTAAAAGCATATGCACACCTGCTGTTTTGACCATCTTGTTATGGTTGGTTCCGAACATGTTCTATTACTCCCAAATCCCTTCCCATAACTGCTTCTTGGTTTAGGGTAGCCTGTACACCTATCAGCAAGGCTGCTGTGTTTTGAGAATGTGATTATTAGGATCCTGTCAGCATGAGTAACTTTTCTCATGGGAATAGGAGAATATTGTCAGGGCCTATGTCTTGGGTGGAGAGAGCTAGGCCGCTAGCAGGCCTGCTGTCTTCCCCGACATGTAATCAGTTCAAATTTCAATGCAATAGTACTTTGTAATATAATCATAGCCATGGACTTCTAGGGTTAAGCAGTGGCAAGCCCCCATGGATTTATACAAAAGGTATTTTGCAAAGCTTTACTTTTCCTTTTCAATTATTGTTCATGATCTGACTTTCGTTGTTGTTCTTTGCAGTTGACTGAATTCAAGAATTATATTATTCTAAAACTTAAATGCCAACGTAAAGAATATGAACGTTACTTTTTTAATTCTTTGGACAGGTATTTGCTCGCCGTGGTCTGATTAAAATTGATGAATTGAAGCAATTAGAAAATACTTGTTCTTCACTGGAAAATTCAGAGACAAAAAAGATTTTTAGAGAGGCCACTCTAAAGGTATAATTCTGCAATTCATTGTAAACTGGTGGAGTAATTACAATCTCAGAACACATGAAACAAACAGTTGTTGACTTACTTTTTTCTTTGTGTCAGATGTCAGTAATCATTTTCAAGAGAGTGGTATATGAATCCAGAAGAAAGCCAAAAAATTACCTCCGACCTAAGTTAAGAGCTAGTCTGAAAGAAGCACAAAATGTAAGTCTTAACATTTTGCATAATCCTTCTTTTTGTTTACTTTTTACATGTGGTGAATATGTGATATAATTCTGCTTAATAGACATGGTGCTCTTCACAAGGAGAAAATTTTATTAAAAGCTTTATTTTTCCCATTAAAATTCAGAACAAACTTGAAAGGAGAGAAGATGTAGTAACTACTCCTTTAGAAAATACTGATTTTTCTAGCATTTTTTCCCTTTAGCAACTGTTAGCAATAAAACTAAGAAAAATCTGTTCAAATGAATAGAAAATGTATGCGAGTCCTGAGTTTGCTCTGCTCTGTTAAAGGGCTGTGAAGATAAAGGGGTCCTCTGAAAGAAAGCTTCCATGTTTTTAGATTTTTGTACTTGCACTGGAGAACTCTCTTAAGTCTTGAGAGATTGTTTTTGAAGGCCACTTACTTTTCTGCAAGACATCATCAGTTTGAGAAAGGCATCCAGGATACAAAGTAGCTTTTTAAGGAAGTAATGAATTTGCTCAAAGGTGTCTTTTCTTGTGTTCTTTACAGCCAGAGTAAGGAATGAGTGAACCTTTGGAATAAGAATTATAAAAAAATCAAAGAAAATGTTTTTTTGTGTGTGTGAGTCCTTTGTCCCTCTTTTGGTCAGTGTGCAGACTTTAATACATCAGACTTCATAAGTTTATCATTATGCTACTGTGTGGATGCGTAATGGTTATGCATCTTGCTTAGATCATATGATCTATTCTGGGTCATAGATTGATAGGTCTTTTGAATTCAAGACCTTTCCTAAATGCAGGACTTGACAGATGCAATGGAAAGTTATCCTTTTCATTGCACTATGCCAAAGAGAATGCTTCTGAGTGGTTATTCCCTCTGTCATGGACAGATGGTTGTTCTGCTTTCCTACTGTTTGCAGTTCTGATTTAAATAAATTTAATTCCTGCACTATTCCATAGGAAGCTGGCAGAAAGGATCAAGTGTAGGAATTTAATTCCTGCACTATTCCATAGGAAGTTGGCAGAGAGGAGCAACTGAAGGTACTAATCAGCAAGCTACGAAACCCACACTCTTACTGAGTGCCTGCCCTCTGGGGTGCTTTGCACCTAAGTGAGCAAAAGATCACGATCTCTTTGCACTGTTGACACTGTCTTGTGCTAAACAGCATTATTCTGTGGAATGTTGGTAGCTGCTGGTGATACAAATAAACATAGTCTAATTTTATGGAGTAAATGAATTTCTTTTGCAAATGCTTTATTATGAAGAATTACTGTTATTGCAATATTGTAGGAGAAAAGATGTTTGATGTCATCATTTAGTCCAGCATCTGACTTGAAGCATAACTTTTACCAGCAATAGATCAAATAATTTGTGGCTTTGTCTTCAAAACCTCCAATGAAGGAGATTCCCTTGTTAATCTAGATAACTTCCTACTGCACTACTCTCCTAATTAACATAGTTATATTAATGTCCAATTTGCCAGTCATCCCTAATGCTTTCAGTCTCATCTGAAGTCATCTGGTGCAGTCCCTCCAAAGCTGGAACTGTGGACTTTACTCTGTGTTACCAATTACATATGTACCTGTCCTGGTTCTGGCCAGGCCAGAGTCAACCTCCCCAAGCAGCCAGCCCAGGTGAGCTGAGTTAGCCAGGACTGTTTTCCACACCACTTGACAACATGCCCCCATAAAAGGCGCTTCTAGGGCAGTGTAAGTGTGGCTGGAGCACACTGTTCATTGCTGTCATTGCCTGGTCAATAAGGTACTCTGAGTTATCACCCGGTGTGAGTATAACTTGTGGTGGGCTACTTTCGTGGTGATTTTGTCAGTAAACTGCCCTTGCCTCAACACATGGAGGCTCTGCCTGTTTCTCCTCAAGGAGTGAATGGTGTGTGGTGCTCAGCCACTGTTTGGGGCTGAATTTCCACAACACCTCATAATATAATGGCAAAATGAGGAATTTCTTTGCATTTTTGAAAAACAAAAGGGAAGAGATAATGCAAAGTGGTGTCTTCTTTGTCACAGTTTATCAGATGCTATCTAGAACAGATTAAAGCATTCAGAGCTGAACTAATAGGTTAAATCTGGAGGTTTTTTTGTTCATAAGTATCTAATTATTTGGGATAAGCTACATTTGAAAACATGTACTGTGCTAGGTACAGTAAAAGCCAAATAATTTGAAGTAAGAATGATATATTTTCCCTCATAAACAATTATTTAATGTTGATAACATTTTAAAATTATTTATTTGCCATTAATCTATATTGTGTGTGTGTGTGTGTGGGTGCAGTGGGTTTAATTAAATTTGCTGCATGAGGAAGACTTACTAGAAGCAACTGAGAGTGCTCATTTGATATTTTTATGGCTAATAGTGAAACTATAATGTGTCTATACCAGTATCACAGAATCACTAGGGTTGGAAAAAACCTCCCAAGATCATCTAGTGCAACTGTCTCCCTACCACCTATATTACTAACTAAACTGTGTCCTGAAGTACCTCACCCAGTCTTTCCTTGAACACCCTAAGGGACGGTGACTCTACCACCTCCTTGGGCAACCTGTTCCAATACTCAACCACTCTTTCTGAGAAGAAATTTCTCTAATTTCTAACCTGAACCTCACCTGGCACAACTTGCAGCCATTCCCTCCTGTCCTATTGCTACATATCTGCAAGAAGAGGCTGACCCCAGCTCACCACACCCTCCTTTCAGGGAGTTTAGAAAGCTATAAGGTCTCCCTTCAGTCTCCTCCAGACTAAGCAGACCCAGTTCTTCCATCTGCTCCTTGTAAGACTTGTGTTTCAGATCCTTCACCACCTTTGGTGCCTTTCTCTGGATGCACTCCAGGGCCTTGATGTCCTTCTCTGTAGTGAGGGGTCCAAAAATGAGCATGTTGTATCTAACATGGATGCGTTACAAGTGATCTGATTGTATCCAATGCTTCTGTTACATAAGTTATTAATAAAAAAAAAACTTATCTGATGCCTCAGGTTTCAAATCACTGACTTGAATCATAATTAACATTAACAGCTACATGGGTCTGTTCCAAACCTCACTTACTGGAAATTTCCCATTATCTAAGACTGGCCCCATACCTCAGTATGTTCAAGTATATTCATATTGCACATATGAAGGTACTGGTCAGCTTTCTCAAGGTTGGCTGATTCTGGAACACTTGAGTACTGAATGACAACCATCTAAATGTCTTGCTGAACAATTAGAATATTAGGAACTCAGCATGCTTTCAAACAATATTTGCTTGTCAGGCACCTGCTGTGTTACTAGGAGCCTATGTCTGCCGCATAGCAGGAATCTCATATATCTGGTCTCCAGAAGCTTGAAAAATCCAGTGATTTGTTTTGTTCTGCGGTGTTGGTTTGGCTTTTTGATAAAAATGAATGCCTGAAGTAAACAACAAATTGTTAGAAATGACACTGTTCATAACTCCCCCACCAAGTCTTTTGCTTCTGACATGTGCTGCAGCAATTTTCATTACCTTTTTAAGAAGGAATCATACTGAATTTTCACATTTATTTCTGCATGTCTTTTGCAGCTTTACAAGATTTGTTGAATGATGTAAAATTGGAAAGCACTGTTTTAATAATTATTTCAGAATATTCTGTAGGCTTATTAAGTGTCAAATATATATAAAAAGATGGGACATTTATTTTTGCCTGGTGTTTTGGCTTTCAAAACATTTTCCTTTTTCAATTATAGAACATGTACAATATAGTATAACAGGTAGAACAGTTATATTTAGAGCTCAGTCTGGTTTTGTTTGGTTAAGTGTGCCTAGAAACAGATCTAAAGTGATTATTCTTTTTAAGTGCCAAATAAGTAGAACTGAATTTTTAGTGGATTATGAGCAACATTTTCAAGTCCTGTATATCTGATTTACTTGATGCATGGTAGTGGTTTGGTAACCATGTAAACAGAGCATTTTAAACTTTAAAAAAATTCTTAAATTTAAAAATATTTTCTTATTTAGATCTCTGATTTCTTAGATGTCAACAGTGCAAATATATTTTTTGTGCATTTTGCCTTGTATTTTTTATTCTATGCTTTTTGAAACATGCAAGTGAGAGAATATAATATAATAGTGTTTTGCTTTCACAGTGGTGCTGAGCATACTAATCTTTCTCTGGTTTTCTGCAAAGTGTATAGAACTCTTCTTATGGTCAAGTCTGTATTAGGAGAGATTTAGGTGGCTTTAAACTGCATGGCCTCAATACTCTCACTCATCATTTCTATTGTCTTGTTTTCTGAGTAAAATACCACGTAGCAGTGCGTGTGGTTGCTATGGAACTATGGAGCTTCTTAAGTTCTGTACCCACTTACCATTAGGCTTTGCTATGCCTTTGAAGCATGAAATGCATAACAATATACTTTACAGTATATTACTTTCTCTTTTAAACATGTAGTTACTTCCTGAAGGTGAACTGTTTTGAAAGAAATCTTGCTTTATTGTAACTTGGCTTAGATATCATGAAGCTTACATTACCTTTTCTTACGTAGTTGCCATGGCCTCGTACTACTACTGAACGGCTGCTGACAGAAATGTTTGATGGTGCTGCAGCTCAATTCCTTGCCATCCTGGAAGCTCTGTCTGATAGTAGCAGGCGTGTGTTGCGCCCTCCACCACCTGTTCCTGATGAAATTGAAATTCGTGATGTCATTTCAGAGCTTTTGTTTGCAGGCCTGGAAATCCTCTCAGGTAACCGCATAGAGCAGCGAAAAGCGTTGATCAGGACCCTGGACTTCCATTTTATTATTTTCTTTCATTAAAAATTATAACACCTGTAAAAGCAAGTAGTCTTTCTTGTGTCTTGATCAAATTTCAGATATAAATCTGGGCCAGCCTCTGTTGTATGTTGTATCAGTAAAAATCTACAGAAATGTAGACATATGTTTTCTCAGCAGGATGGAGTCCATTTTCTTCATAGCAGCCCATACAGTGCTGTGCTTTGCATTTGTGGCTAAACCAGCGTTGATAACACACTGGTGTTGTGGGTGTTGCTGAGCAGTGCTAGCACAGCATCAAGGCTGTCTCTCTAACCATCCTCCCCTCAAAGGCCAGTAGGCTGGGGTGTTCCAGGTTTTTTTTCTCCCCCCAACAAAAATCAAATTAGATTTAAAAACTTGAGAAAAAGACTGAACTTGATTCCTTCCAAATTTTTTTGCTAGGCTTGGGACTGAATATAGCCAAAGCTATAGACATACTTTATTAATAAATATTAATACATGGCCTAAATACAATTCAAAATAATATTTTTCTGATATTATTACTAGCTAATTAGAATCTAAAAAGTCAAATGACATGTCATAGAATCATAGAGTGGTTCGAGTTGGAAGGGACCTCAAAGACCATCTAGTTCCAAGCCCCTGCCATGGGCAGAGACACCCTCTACCAGACCAGGTTGCTCAGAGCCCGAGTACAACCTGACCTTGAACACTTTCAGGAAGGCATCTACAACTTGTCTGGGCAAAACATTCTGGCACCTCACCACCATCAACATAAAGAATTTTTTCCAAATACCAAATCTCAATCTACCCTCCTTCAGCTTAAACCTATTACTCCATGCCATTGTAAACAGACCCTCTCCAGCTTTCTTGTAGCTCCCCTTCAGGTACTGGAAGGCTGCTAATAAGGTCTCCTCAGAGCCTTCTCTTCTCCAGCCTGAACAAGCCCAAATCTCTCAGTCTGTTTTCACAGGAGAGGTGCTCCAGCCCTCTAATCATCTTTGTGGCTCTCCTCTGGACTCACTCCAACAGTTCCATGTCCTGGGGGCCCCAGAGCTGGATGCAGCACTCCAGGTGGGGTCTCATGAGAGAAGAGGGAGACAATCCCCTCCCTTGACCTGCTGGTCACACTTCTTTTGATGCAGCCCAGAGTATGGTTTTGATGCAGCCCAGAGTATGGTTGACTTTCTGCGCTATAAATGCGTATTGCTGGCTCATGTTGAGCTTCTATCCCACCAACATCCTTAATTCTTTCTCAGGCTCGTTCTCAATCTGTTCTTTGCCCAGCCTATATTTGGGCTTAGGATAAACTCATTTAATGCATTTTCTGTATTGAAGGTGGAGTGAGAAGTACTGGTATTCAAGAAAGTCATTGCCCCAATCATTTTGGTATAATTAATGCATCATCAACCCTTCTGCAGTTGATACTGACAGGTAAGTTAGCTTTGAATTTTCAAAGGATTCTGCACACAGTGATGCAGATGCTTGCTTGTTGGTAGCAGTTTCACGCACAAAAGAATTGAAGTCTTAGGACTGCAGAACACTGCTGAATGTATTAGCTTAGCCACTTGCTTGGAGTTCCAGGGAAATCCCTTTCCTGCCTTAGTGTGGCTTGGGCAAACTTGAAGAGTGAGAAAATAGACTCCTGATGTGTACGTGCATATTCTCTGATGAGAAATGCTCACCTATCTTGCAATAAATTGTTCATATTTCTGCTAATTTTTTAAACTGGATTGCTGTGAAGAAGACTTGTTAAGGGGTGATATCCAGATTTAAGCTCTTTCTGCCACAGAAAGGATTAGGTCCTTGATTTTCTCTACACAGTTACATTAATATCCATAATAGTACAGCCTCTTTGGAATGTAATGGGACATTGCAGATTCATCATTACATTAAAGCAGTACATAAGCATAGAGATTACAGTAAAATAAAGCTATTGTATCTTGTAGAGTAATTAAAAAAATCTTTCAAGATTATGCTGACTATTCAAAAACTTGTAGTTTTATCTTTTGTATTTATCAATACCCAAATTATTGCTTAAACTTTTGAATATATATATATAAAACATAAAATATTTTTTTCATCACTACAGGAGAAAAGGGGGTGTCTGGAGATGCTGCTGTGAAATTTATAAAATTATCTTTCAGCTATGAAGCATGGGATGTGTTTGACTCTGCTATTGAATATGTCGTTAATTTTCTTCAGGTAATCTGGGTGCTATGTAGACATTTTTTATATAGTCTTTTCCTATGAGGATAAGGAAGAGCATTCAAAGTACATATTTTAAACACAAATTTCTATTGGTTGTTTCTGTCAATCAGGCTCAAGATGATCCAACATGGAAGAAAGCTGAAATGGAGCTCAAACTTCTTACACTGATGCAACCGTTATTATTTCCAAGAAAATGTAAACCTAGTTTTTCTGTTAGTGAAAATGACATCAAAGAAGCCAAGATGCCTCCTGATTCCAAAAAGAAGCAAGTGTTCAAAAGTGAGTGTTGTTCAGTTTGCACTTAAAATATTTTAGCTGCAAGAAATATTGTTTATTATGAAAAAAATAAATTAATATGGTGCATTCAGTATTCTATGACAAAACCCAGCAATTGAGAAATTGCAGCCTTCTGAATTTTGTCCAGTTTTCATTTGCCAAACATGGCTTTATATCATTTCCCTTGATTGTGAAATAGGATATGTATTTAACATCATATTATATGCCAAGATGTAAAATGAATGTATGTTTTCAGATGGGTTTTCAAGAAAAAAGTGAGAGACGTGTTTGATTTTTTTTTTCCTCCTTATACTTAATTTTTGTAAAATGTCTTATCATTGAAGCAAGAAAAACTTGTTAAATCAACTGTAACTTAAGTGTCTAACATTCCAAAAACCTGCAGATATCTTGAAAGCTTTCCATTTCCAAAAATAGCAATGGTCACTTTTCACAGAAAGTTAATAAACTTAGGAATATATGTCCTTTTTTGTATTTACTATCTGTTAGAGTATATTATCTGCTGACATAAATTGGTAAATTGATTCGCTTGGATTTCTTCAAACAAAGAATGATATCTTGCCTTTCCTTTTCTTCCTTTTTAAAAAAATAAATATTGAATGTAGAGGGTTCCTTAAAGCATGGAGAGCCTTCTAATGATCTTATGATTTTGGCTACAACGGTGTTTTCCTGTGTCTCCACGTCTAAGCAGGTAGGATTACATTAGAGACATTTCTTCTCAACAAGCCATGAAATCTGTAATGAATGCATATAATTCAAGAGCAAAGGGAAAAAATGAAATAGAAAAATGAAAAAAATTACCCATTGGATGTGATCAATTATATTAATATTTTTATTATGTGAAAATAAATTATTATAGTAAAATATAAAATATTAGTTTCATTTTTTAAAATTGGTGCTCTTTACTCAGGCATGTAGAAATATAAAAAACTTTAATAGGTATTAAATCCTTTAGGAATATCATAAAGCTAATTGCATGTTTCAGCTAATCAAGCAGAGATCAGATTTTTTAGATTTAGGTGAGCAAATATGCTCAACTGTAGAAAACATTTCTGCAATTTATAGAAATGGAAGCAGTGACCCTAAGGAATGATAATGCCTTTATAGCAGTGATATGCTTGCAATTTAAGATAAATTCACACTGCAAACAATCAAGCAGCAGCAACATCACAACCAGAGAGTGCGATGTTTTGTGATGAAGTCTGTAGTACAGAATAATCCCATTATATATATCTGATGGTTTATTCCCAGAGTAACCACTTTTAGTTCACTTGTTCAAACTGAAATTTCCCTTAGTGTACTACTGTGAGGGAAAAAGAATGACAATGCAATGTCTCCACTAGCATTTGCAGTAAAATAGCTTGTGATCCAAAAGACTAATAAAAATATTTCCTTAGGAAAAATGTGTTCTGCCTAACATGTCATCTTTTAACTGCGAAATTAATTTTAAATATAATTTGGATATTGCCCCAGTTTGAGTATAACTGAGGCACGCACATTTTTTAGCTTTAGTGTAATATTTCCAGTTAAAATACCCTGCCTGTGAGACAGTTACACTTTTAGTTAGCATGATTTAACTTTGTTTTAGACTGTAGTATGGAGGCAGGTTACCTGGATTTAAACTCTTCAGCTTCTTCTACAGTTTCCCACAAATATCTACCTAATCTGTCTGTGAAAAAAAGGCAAACTCTCCCCTGACTAACAGTGAATTCACTGATAGTGAAGTTACATGATATAGCTGAGCCAGTCTAAAATCTTGATGTCATCAAATGAATGACACAAGTCATCTCGATTTACTTTTTCACTGGTTTCCTCCCCTACTTCTCAATATCTATATTCCTGGAATCTTATGCCTATGCACATAAGAGGTAGTGTGGATATAGCAGGCTGGAATTTCATTTCACCTGAGGTACTAGTCCACTTTTGGTATAAATGACGATAAAGGTGTGTACTGATCCTTAATTACTGTTCAGATGTTTTTAACATGGTGTAGATGTGCTCTGCCTTTTAAAATGTGTTAATTAGGAGGTTAACTGAATAGTTTTGAATTTGTTAAATATTCTCTTCATAAGATCCAGATGTGTTTTAACATTTCTTTCAGTTGTTAGATACTCCACTGCAACCTTTTTTCTAGTTCAGTTGCTCTTCTCTGTTCCCTCATCTGAGATGCACCAACAACCTGTGTCAACTGAACGTGAAACCTACTAATTTAGATCTGCAAATATTTAAATATTGTAGTAAAAAAATCCCCAAGTTAGTATGTTAAATTACATCACTTAGTTTCCCTAGAATGTATTGACTATTATGACATTTCACAGATACTTAATTTGCTTGTCTCTCCCATGTAATTTTCATCTCATTGCTTTCCTTGTCTGTGTTACTTTTAAGAGCTTGAAAATAAAAAGAAAAGAATTTTTTTTTAATAAACCCAACCTTCTAAGACCATTTGTATGGTTGGGAGAAGAAAAACTTGTGTGGTCTACCAGAAATTATTTGAACTAGTTCTTAAGCTTTCAAAATGCTGTCATCCCTTATAGGAAAGTTAAATATGATGATGGTTTATTTCCTTACCTTGAAAAATTTTGAGAATGCTTATGTACCAAATATACATACCTATTTCTAAAACTATGTTGGGTTTTTTTCTTTCCAGAATATGCAACCTGACAAAGAAATACTTGTTGATGTAATAACGTTTTTGTGGCAGAAGTGCAAAACAGGACTTCAGGAAATCCAAATGAGTGGAAATGACTACTTAGAATATATCCACAAACACAAAGCTTACCAAGTACTCCTTATTATAATGTATTTCTTTTAATATGAGTGTAGTCTGTTAGAGTAAAGCCAAGATGAAATACCAATCTCCAGTCTTTAAGTATATTTTCTAATGCTAAAGTGCAGATAAATCTTCTTCACTGAAAATGTGAATTGTATTTAAACTTTGAATGGACTGTGCTTCCATATACCAGTATCAAAATACCACTTAGCCTTTTCCCAGTAAAGTAACTCATTTTCTGCCAGTGAGCCACAATAGAAGCTAAAGAATTTGGGCATGATGTAAGCATTTGGTGTGTTGTGATGGAAAATATCAATATAGTTAAAGAAAGTTCCCTGGATCAATTGAAGAAAGTGAAAAACTTCCAGCTTAAGGGAAGGAACATGAGGGTCAACAGTATTTGGCCCACTGGGTAGAGTCACTGCCTTATCTTGAACTCTTCCTGAGACTGAGAGGCTCTTAATGAAATGCAATCTTGGATAATTTACACTGGCTTCTCTGAGCTGCAAGTTGATGCTGACCAAACAGCTTCTGGAGAAGTTAATTTTGTGGTCCTGGTCCTTATAATAAATTTGTTGAGAGCTTCACCAGAAGGCAGCATACAGTTAGGTTCCTCTGTGTGTACAACAAGCACATTCAGGCCTCTTTTTAAGTGGGAAGATATGGAGACAAATGAGAGGCAAATGATCAAATCTGCTGTAAAGCTTACCAGAGTATATGACAAGGTGTAAAAGTTGTGCTTGTAGAACATTTAAAAATCTTTCTAAAATAAGAAAAAAAACCCCTCTGAAATAAAAAAAAAAGAAGAAAAAGTCTGCTATCTGAAGAGATCAGGGCTTTGCAACAGCACAAATTCAGCATCTTAGTTTGGTGGCATTCAAAAAAAGAAGTCAAATCCAGGAAAGGATTATGTCATCTGTCATTATGGACATAATTATGTTCAGTTTTATGAGTCTTTTAAATTAAGTTTGAATACAAAACCCTACCTGCCTCTGTAATACATAAATATCTTCCTAAAATTTCTTTTAACTCTGTCCTGATTATTTTTCTTTTCCCTTCCTCATTTTTAGTGGTTTCATGTACTCTGGATAATAAATGAAGTAGTTCAGAAGAGCGGCATAGCAGACACTAATGTAATGTTTGCAGAGGTAACCTTACATCTCACTGCAATACTAGAAAATGTAGCTGATTCTACAAGTAAATCTGAGGAAAAAGCAGGTAAAGGTTTCAACAAAAATGTGCTTGCCTTTAAGGAATGACTTTAAAGACTGGAACTTTAGGGAATTGAAAACTGGCAAATGTCCATACTTGAAAATTGTTGTAGAGGTTATTGAGAATAGAAGAGTAATTTTTTTTGCCCATAATAAAAACTAATGAAACCTGATTTTTCAAAGGATTTATACCCTGTTTCCTTGAATTTCCAGTTCTACTGAAGTGTACACTTTGAAACACATCTCTTATGACTCACCCTACCCAGAGGTCTTCTACATGTCTATTAACTCCTTCAGGGCAGTCTCAGATCACTCATACATTCTCTGAATATCATGTAGGTAGAAGGCAGTGTGTGTTGCTGCTTTTTTGGAGCCTTCAAGTGCAGCTTGACTAGTGGCAAGCCAACAGAAGAGGAGAATACTGAGGTCATACTGAAGCTTTTGCTTTTATTGGGCCATTAATGTGGATCTTTTGTCTACACAAGTCTTGATTTTTGTATAGAAATTCAATTGTCTTTGAAATTGAACTTGGCTGATGTGATTGGGATATAATCCATTCACATCAAACAAATTTCTGTACAAAACCTGACTAAAATAGGAATATTTAGATATACTTTTACAATTATCTGTTTTTGTGAATGTGGGATCTTGGGATATGAATCATATTTCTCATAATTTTTCTGCAGTAACTGGAGAGTAGATTCTAAGGATCCTTTTAGAGTATATCTAGGAACAGAAGAGAATGACAATACCTTTTGCTTTTTTTGAAAGTAAGAAAATCTTGCAGCAGTGCTGTTCCATTGTAAGGTAGAGTAGGTATTGTTTTCTGTGACTGTTGTGAAAATCAGACCATTCTGATGGGGGTTGGATGAATCCTCATTGTAGCATCACTGCTATTCTTTTTCATTTGATTTAAGTATGTCTACTTGGAGGGGAAAAAATGAATAAATAGGAGCCATTGCTCAAAACAAGATGATAAATAGCCAGTCAAGCACATATTTATGCTGATAAGAGTCTTTTTATCGAATGAATGCTGACTGAAAATAGATTTTCTTATTTATGAGAAAGGGGCAGGCAACAACCAGAAATAAACAAGCAAAAGTGTCATAAGAGGTACAGGAATGACTAGAAGGTTGCCCCTCTGAAAGGACAAAACATGGTTTTGGTGAAAAAAGGATTTTTTGACAGGCTAGAGGACTGGAAAGAAGGACACAGAAATGGCTTTGTCTTGTTTTGGCCGTGTTCTTGTTTTGGAAGGGGAAACACAATTCTGGGTACATTTTTTATAAAAGAAAATAATTAAGGCCATCCAAATGAACAGTAAAAGAATGGTAATACCCCCTCAAGGAATTTGAAATTGAAATGAGTCCAAGCATCAGGAGCAGTGTGGCCAGCAGGACTAGGGAAGTGATCCTTTCCCTGTACTCAGCGCTGGTGAGGCCACACATGGAGTACTGTGTTCAGTTTTGGACCCCTCAGTACAAGAAGGACGTCAAGGTGCTTGAGCACATCTAGAGAAGGGCTGCAAAGGTGGTGAAGGTGTAAGAAGACAAATCTTATGAGTAGCTGCTGAGGGACCTGGAACTGTTTAGTCTAGAGAAAAGGAGACTGAGGGGAGATCTCATCTTTCTCTACAACTACCTAAAAGGTGGCTGTAGTGAGGTGGGGGTCGGTCTCTTCTCCCTGGTAGCTAGTGACAGGACAAGGGGAAACAGTCTGAAGTTGCATCAGGGAAGGTTTAGGTTGTATATTAGGAAAAATGTCTTTACTGAAAGGATTGTCAGCTATTGGAACAGGCTGCCCTGGGAGGGTGGTTGAGTCACCATCTGTGGAGGTGTTTAAAAGAAGAATAGATGTTGTACATGGTGACATGGTCTAGTGTTGGACCTAGTAGGGCTGGATAGATGGTTGGACTCCATGATCTTGAAGGTCTTTTCCAACCACTACCATTCTATAATTCCACAATTCCATGGTCATTGGCTTGATTATAACATGGCTATGAAATATTGTACATTTAAAAATGAGTTATTGGATAATTAGTGTAACTGTACATATGTAGCTATTGTGTTTAAACCCTGAAAAATTTTTCAAGAAGCCATCTGATTACTTCTCCTAGTCAAATACTGAAGAACTGAATTATTGCCAGACTCTTAAGTTAGTAGTAGAGCTAGTTAAATGGTACTAAAATTTTCTAGGTATATTTCATTTTCTCCTTATTTTCTTCCTATTAAAAGTAAAGAGAAGTGCCTTTCTCTCTGAAGATGAAACCTGTGATATTCCTGAAATACTGATGGTAATGTCAAATTAATTTTAATTAATAAACCATTTTTGAATATTATAAACTTTCTTCTGCTTGAAGCTTTTTATGCAATTTTGTATTTAGTTTTATAATACTGAAATGGTTCACCCACTCAGGCTATTGCAGAGGAAAAAGGAAAATACACTTTTTCAAATGAAATAAAATTTGAAAAGTTTTCTGTCATCATTTATTGTAATCTGTGATATGTAAGTTTTGTCTGAATTTTTTTTTTACACTGTGTTCATACTAATTTCTTCTGTACAGTCTTTCTATGCCAATGCATGGTACCAGCTTTAAACTGCTTAATAGCACATTACTTAAAGATCATACAAACTGTAGCCTTTGATTCATTTAGGGAAACATTTTGGGTTGTGCTTTTTCTTGTTTGATTTTGTAAGAGTGATGTGGAATAGATAGAATATCCTGTGAGTCCTTGCTTTGTTCACTGTGTTCAGTGCTCAGCACTTTGCAGAAATGTCCAATCAAATAGGTCAAAATTACTTACTAAAACACATGGAGAAGAAAAGACATATGTTAGTCTGAGGGTTCAGGAATTTTGGCTGTGATATGTCAATGCTTACACACATGGAAAAGCTTTAATTCAGTAACAGTCTGCATAAAAGTGAAAAATCAGTGTTTTCTTTAACAATGTCTAATGAAACCCTGAAAAATTGCTTATGAAAAATACCATGTTTGTCAACTTCATTCTCTAAGTTTGGTTTCATTCTGCTATAAGTAACTCTTTGAGTTAATATGTTTTTGCTTGAGAGCTGAAGGAAAATCAATCCTCAATTAATTAAAACTACTTGAAATTTAAAATATTGATATAAATGTATGAAAACATTGGGACTGGTGCCTGTGTAAAGATTATTTGACAGATTTTAAAATTGCTAAAAATAATATTTTCCTTTTGGTCGCCCATATTATATCCTTTAATGCTCTTATCTAATAAAAACCCCTGTGTTTTCATTTCTGTATGTTTTCATTTCAGAAAAGTCCCATAGAACAGTTACAAGTTGCTTATGAAAGTCTTGAGAAAGCAATTAATGGAATGAACACATCTCGCTTAATGAGCCTTCTACCAGATGGAAAGTCAGTATTTGACAACTGTTGTACAAAGGTAAAGTCTACAAAAAGCTGCCCTGAAACAACATCTAGAAATAATATATTGGATTTATCTGCCACAAACTTCAAATTGGCTTCATACATAGAAATCTTACTGTTATCAATTGTACCTTCTTGCTCCATCTAAGAAGAGAATAGGAAAAAAAAAGTCTGCATAGTAGAAATAGGATTTTTCTCTTTCAGTAATAATCTACAAACTCTTAGATTTTCTTTTCCATTTTCTTTTGGAAATAATTATAATTTGTGGCTTTCTCCTATAAATAAAAGTCAAAATCCTTTTCATGTTTATTGATTGAAACTGTATTAATACATTATTTTTTGCTGCTAAGAGTTCAGATTTTCTATATATTATTGTTCTACACCAATAAGATCTTTATTTTGTGGGCTGGTAACACAATAAAACATTTTTCTGCAGTTTCATATTTATTATTAATCCAATTTCCTATTCATTCCCAGGTTTTATCTAGCTTTCTTTGTCCATACTTTCTCTGTCTGGTCATTCTTCCTCCTTCTATGCTTTCTTGAATGACTGCATATTATACAAATATAAAAAATTTCAGTGTTTGTTAATTTAGTGAAATAATAATAGCAATGTCAAGATAAATGCAGTAAGCTAAGTACTAAATCTTTGGTTTTCCTTAATTGCCACTTCCTATTTATTAGGTGTACTCGAGTGATGAGCATTTGAATTCTGTTTGGGAATGTAATAATACTAAGACAGGAACAGGTAATGGCTTTGTAATGGATTTACACTTGGAACTCATTCAGGCCCAACACCGAGTAGCTGTGAAACTTCTTAAAATGGCACAAGGTAGGTTTCAGTAAAGCTAAATGATCCTCATAGCTTGATTAGAGTCCTCTGTTAATATATTTTGTAATACTAAGAAATAAAGGAGTATCTACTTTCTGAAGAGAAGCTGACGTTGGGCAGTTTGTATGCTATGTACAGACAGAAAAAATGTACTGAGTGGGCACAATTTAGATTTACCACATAATACTAATCTCTAACCTCTACTCAACCAATGAGTTAAACCTTGCTAACAGCTGCTAGACAGTTTGTTGTGGTATTTCAGTTATTATATTGTTACAGTGTCAGTAATGGAGAATTGGGGGATGCTCTGTGGAATTTTTTTTCTATAATGCTAATTTTCTCTGTAGAGAATGACTTGAACATTTTATTCAGTGCTCTTTGTCATCTGAAGTTCTACTGTGAAGTTGTTCTTATCTTTTCCCAGTCATCAGATATCCCATTCTTGCCAAATGCCTTATGAAAACTCTACTTATTCTCCCATTGGTGTTTTTTTTCTTTTAATTAAAAGCTATTATTAGTGTGACACTGCACAGCTCCTTGTGCACTGCTCCCTATGATCATACAAGATCCCTCTTTTCCTGTGATGTTGGTGTAACTGCTAAAGATGTTAAGAGCACAAGGGTGGGATTTTTTCAGTGGCATCATCTGTCCAAGGAATTCTTCTTGAACCAAAGAAAAGAACATAAGATATAGAGCAGAGCTTTACTACAAAACAATGTATTAACCACTCTCACTGAAATTTTCTCAGTAGCACTAGCAGAATGAATAACTCAGCATTTCCTTCCCACATAGGTGCTCAAAAGGTTGACAAAAATCTTAAGTCTAGCAAGTCTTATGTGAAAAATAGTAAACATTCCCAGTATTTAACAGGTAAGGATTATTAATTAAGATTCTAGAAATATAATAAATTACTGCTGCTGTTTTATAAATGTCTTAAAATATCTGTTTTATAGAGGCCATTATAATGAGAAAAATAAAAAAGAATAAGCTATCCAGAGCAATCTTTTTGATGCAAAAGGCTGTACAGAAGTTCCCTAAAGAGTTAACCACTTCTTCCCAAAGGCAGCTACTGGAGGTAATAAAAAGATATCTTAGGGTAGAAATTCTTTATCATTATCATGTTTTTTTTTTCATGTTCTGTATAATTAAGACTTGAGGTACTTCTTCATACAAAAAGAAGAAAAATGGAAGGAACTTGAGGGACATTGGTTGTCTTTAACTTTTGTTGTCAAATTTTCCCACAGAAGTTTAATTATGATGAAAAGGTAAAGTGTCTTAAACCAAGAAAAGAGCACATCCCCAAATTTTGTGGGCACAGGGAACCTGGAAGAAGATATGATCTTTCTTTTATGCTGAATCACCTAGGCTTTGCAATTATGAATCTAGACCTTGCAAAAATGTCGAGCAGGTTTCCTTCTTTCCATTGCAACTTCCAATATCTTTCTTTCTCCAAGATCTGTAAGTTGTCTTAGGTTACTTTGGCTGGTGATGATGACATGGATTTAATTTTATTCTTATTAGAATGCAGTTTAGAAGTTGGAGATTTTGGAATTTACTGAAGGCTAAAAGGAGATACTTCATGGGCTTGTTTTGAAGTCTTTTGAATTCAGTGGGAGTCTTTCCATTGAGCATTGTACCATTATCTCTCCATGAAAATACCTTCTCATCAGTGGGACATAAAATTTCTTTGTAGGCTGTAAACAGATAACAGAATCAGCACTTCTCATGATATAATATATGAAAAAGTATTTTAAACAAGAATTTACTATAAAGTGTTTTTCTGTTAAAGTGGACAGTGCTCACTTCATGAACAGTAAGTTCATACCTTTATTTTCATGCTTCTGTGTAGAGGATTTTGTCTTTTGAATCATAGAACATCCAAGAGGTCTGTATAGAATTATATATTCTTGTCTTTTCTACTGTACTCAGCACAATATGATATATGTCTGTTCTTATTACACTGCAAAATTGAAAGCAGGGGGTTATTTTCTTTGTGAGCAACATACAAATCACATTTTCTCATGCAGTAAACCACCAGGTATGTATGGAAGCTTCTGAGTCATAGTGTATACTCATCTGCATCATACTGTTCAACTACTTGAGCTATTGTGTACCCTTCATTTTTTTAATTTCACTTCCAGTTGTTTCATTCTTTCTTCCTGTCCTGTATGTCTAGTTGGACATCCAAATCTTTCCAGAATTTGATTATCTGGTAGTTCTTGTTGGCCAGCTGTAAAATTGAATTAATGTGATTAAGTGCAAGTCTGTGGCAGACAGAGGGATAAAATGTGGGGTGTTAGAGTGACATTTGGCTTCTTCAACCATAAGATTATTCTTTCTCCTCTTGCAACACTGCCACATTTATTATCTTCCAAATTCTACAACTAATGAAATGCAGGTCATGCTGTACTCATCTCAGTTACAATGCTATCTTTAACCAACCTGGGAGCAGTTCCATCCTTGCACTAATAAGAAATAGGTCCTCAGAGAGGAATGAGTCTGTGTCTCTCTTTTGTTTAAAAATTGCATCATAGTACAGCTTACCATAAAGAAGTATAATTTTTAAGGAAGCAATGAAGTATCTAACTACTGATTTCAGAAGTCGAATGGTTGTGTGAAGGAAGGTGTCACTCCATATCTTGTTCTTTATATTATATTCTTCCATAAACTTGTTTTTTCACAAGGATGGGTTCAACCATAAAGGGGGAGTGGTGTGAAGTGAGGGCTGTGCAAATGGTTAGCTATGTGATGTGATTAAGGTTCTATTAAATCTTAGCTCCTTGTTTCTATATATCTACTATAAATCTATGGCTAGTTTTTGGTCATTTTTGCACATGTGGCTTATTCAATCTGTGATCTGACCTGGTATGGTTGCTTTTATAGCCATATGAGGACAGAAACAAGGAACTACAAAGGTGCAAGATTGTAGGACTGGGATTGAATAACCAATAATTTGAGATTTTTTTTCCAGTTTATCTTTCAGACCCAGTTCAGCCTCAATCCTTGGTCTAGGATATGATACTAAAAAGTTTCAAATAAAAGCCCTAGTTGTAGGAACATATAATCTCTCCTCTAAAAAGAATGCCATTTGTCCAAGACACCTCCCATCTCTTAATCTCTGGGATCTGGTCTTTTTTGCTTTGATTTGCACTGGACAACTGCCACAAGTAAAGTGGTAAAAGCACTAAATTCTTAATATTAAATTCCTATCTTAAGTTGCTCTTATCCTGGCAATGCAAACAAGGTGAAGAAATCTACCAATTTGCCATTCAGTCCAAGAAGAAAAAAAATGTACCATGATCACCAACCAAGTGGCCACATAATTGTTAAGTGCAGGAGGCTCTCACATTTTTTGAAGATGCTAGTAGACTGTCAGTCAGCTCAGTTCTCTCCAGCTTACCAAGGGAAGTAGCTTAGCCGTACCTTTTCCAGGCCTGCATTTTCTTCCCTTTTCATTCACAGAATCATTGAATGAATTAGGTTGGAAGGGACCTTTAAAGGTCACCTAGTCCAACCCCCCTGCAGTGAGCAGGGACACCTTTACTAGATCAGGTTGCTCAGAGCTTCATCAAACCTGACCTTGAATGCTTCCACGGATGGGGCCTCGACCCACCTCCCTGGGCAACCTGTGTCAGTGTCTCACCACTCTCATGGTGAAGAACTTCTTTCTAATGTCTAATCTAACCCTATCATGCTGTAGTTTAAAACCATTGCCCCTTATCTTGTTGCTACATGCCCTTACAAAAGGTCCTTCCCCAGCTTTCATGTAGGTCCCCTTCAGGAACTTTATTTCTTCTCTTTAATTTTTGGAGTACAGAAAATAGGTCTGACCACTTCCACAACTCCTCCAGAAATTCCATAAATTAGGTCTCCACTTCTCTGCTAAATAAGAGTTGATATATTTTTTTGGGTTGCTTTTTTGGTGGAGCTCCTGGCTTCCACTAGTTGCTCATGAACATTATTTGTAATCACTCTCTTTTTCCTATAGGTTCTTCGAAAATCTGATATACCTTGGCCCTGCCTCTTTCATATGCAACCCTACACTGCCTTTGTCATACATGGTGAAATTAATCTGCATATGTAAGGCTTAAGCAAAGTACCATTCATCCTAATTTAGGATGTAAGATGATCTGAAAAATCTATAAATAGTTTCTTCATAGCAGTGAATTTTTTATGAAATCATTTTGAAAACCATTTTTAAGTCTTAAATCTGTCTCATTATTAAGTTTTAATAGTTTTTCCCTTTTGTTTTAATTTAAATCTTAGCAAGCACTAACTTTAATTGAACAAGTTGAAGCTGAACAAAGTGAATTGTATCAGAGTCTCAAAGAATCCATGAACAGCAAGGAAAAAAGCAGGACTCCTCCTCCTCCTATATTACTTTCTAGATCACATTGCTCCATGATATTTAAACCAGCCCCGTTCTCTTCAGACATTCAGGTAATGCTTTTCATGATTATTACATAAGAAATAATGAAACAATACACAAGAAAGCAAAAGTTGTTTCAAGAGTGCTGTTTTCTCTGTTGTTCTTGAGAAGATGATCTTATTCTGACTTAATTAAGTATGCTTTTTCCCAACTCTGAGTCAATTGTGACTCACTGTTTTGATCTGCACATTTCCATGAAACTTTCATCATTTCATGCATCATGTTCCTTGGTGTTTTTCTTGTGTAACACTTATTAATTCTGTTTTTCAAAAGCTCGTTCTCTTATGTAGAGGCTGATGTACTCTTAGTTATCCTCTGAAGAGATGTGAGGCTGTTGCATCATGTGACGTGAAAAAGTACCACACTGAAGCCTCTGTTAATGAAATGCTGAAATGCCATAGTTCAGGTGGAAAAATTTACCTTCTGTTGAACATGTAGAACCACTGAACTACTTGGATCACAAGGTCCAACCTTCTGCTCAAAGTAGGGTTGGCAGTGAGATTAGACCAGGTTGCTCAGGGCCAGTCAGTTCTGAAAATCTTGAAGGATGGAAACTGAACAGATTCTCTGCACAACCTATTCAAACAAGGCAACCTCTTTTTTGGCAAAATTTTTTTCCTTATGTACCTCTGAGTCTCTCCTGCTCTGGTTTAGGTCTATTGTTTTTGTCCTCCTGCCATGCACTGCTGTGAAAAACCTGGCTACATCTTCTTCATCCCTTGATTGCAGGCACTCAGTAGGTCCCCTGAAGCGACCACTTCTCCAGGATGAATAAGCCTGGCTCTTTTAGCCTGTTCTTACAGGGTTAGTGCTTCATATCCCAGCCATCTTGGTGGTTCTCTGCTGTTATCACATTTGTTAGACAAATGTTCAACGTTTCTAGTTAGAATGATGGGGGAGAAGGAGGGAAACTGGCTGTGGAGTCTAGATGTGGGCCAATGGGTGCTGAGCAGAAGGAGATAATCATGCTCATCAATCTCCTGTCAATACAGTTCAGGATGCTTTTAGGCTGCTTTACTGCTATAGCAGGCTGCTGACTCATGTTTGGCTTGCTGTCTAACATGACCCTAAGGTCCTTTTAGTGCTACTCCCCAGCCCATCAGTACCCAGCCACTGTCCTTCTGAATGATTCTTCTTTCCCAGGTGCAAGACTTCGCATTTGTTAAATTTCATGAGGTTCCTGTTGGCCCATTTCTCTGGGCTTTCTAGGTCCCTCTGAATAGCAATCCTGCACCCAAAGATAACACCTGTTTCCTTCAATTTGGTATCATCTGCAATCCTGGTGAGTGTGTGCTCACTTTTTTTCCTCTGGTCATTGTTAGAGATACTCAACAGGGCAGGTCCCAGGATAGTCCCCTGCGGTGGTCCACTTGTTACCACTGTGAGGATGAACAATTAACAACCACCCTAGGTCTGACCTTCTAACCATTGTTTTACCCATTTTTTTGTTCATGCACCCATACTGTATCATCCTAACTTGGATATAAGAAGACTGGAAGACAGTGTTGAAGACTTTGCTAAAGTCAAGTTAAATGGCATCTAGTCTTCTTCCTTTCTCTGCAAATGAAGTAATTTTGTCACAGAGGCCAATCATGGTGGTCAGCCATGGTAAATCCATGTTGACTCTTCCAAGTCACCTTTTTCCCTTTCATATTTCCAGAAAGGGTTCAAACAGGTTGAAGCATGAAAAAAAATCACCAGCTGCAGTTTACTTGAGAGAGAAATTTTCATAGGGATTTTTCAAGCTTTTTCAAAATAATTATGTTTATAAACCCCAGTACAAACTCAAATCTTATTTTTAATGGTATGAATATTTCTGTGAACAATTGTTTTATAACTTGCAATTTGAAAGAAATTAATTAGGGAAAAGTTCTTCCTTTTTATCCCTAATGAACATAATATTAAAACCCACTTTCTTTGAAGTCTAGTAGTTCATCTGTTTTAGCGTTAATACTTGATTTTGTTCAATACAGGAGAGTGAGTATAACGTATTGGGCCACCAGATGGTGCAATATGATTGTTATAATTTGAGCCCAGATATTCTAGATTTTTTTTTTCTGCAGATACTCATAGCTGTTTAGCAGACATAAAAGATACTTTTTATGAAGAACTTATTAACTGGAAATAGATACTTGGAATTTAATTAGGCATATATATATTTCCTGTACTAGAGTCATAGCACTTCTAAAATCTCCTGATTTTAAAGTTGCTTGTTTGGTGAAACTAATCTCTATTTCAATATCTCCTCCTAAAAAACCAGTCAGGATTCATTGCAAGATGTGTCAAGTGTATTACAAGAAAAATGAAAATTTTAGCTGTACATTATTTTTATATATCAAACAATTACCTCATCTGCCAAGCCTCAGCAAAGCTGAAAGCAAATAGACTTAGTACAGCTTTTAGTAGAAGTTTAATGTAAGAGAACCTCATCCGATGCACAACTTACTGAAATCCATCTGCCCAGTTCTGCAGAGATGAAATAAAAATTAGTTTCTATGTTTGATCTCACTGGACATGACTGAGCACTGCTCCAGAAAATACTCCTGTTGCCTGCTCTTAAGATCTGTCCTTAAGTAGTTTGCTGAATCAGAACATGATGCCAACTTTAGAAGAATGACATTGCAAGGATCAAATAAGGGATCTGGATAAGTCTAAAGGTACAGGATGACCTATAGAGATTATGCTTTGGAATGGGTTTGAGTGTGGGGTCACTCAAGGTAGGAGATAGGATAACAGAGATTCATCTCCTTTTATTGCCAATGTCGTATATCTAATTCTCCAGCTAAATCTAGTTTCTAGTGCAGTTAAACTATACATTTTTATACCTATTTTTATTTTTCAGAGACTGTTTTCTCAGTACATTCTACATTAGGCAAAAGTTGGAAATACTGTCTACTCATTTTGTTCTCATTTTCTTCACAGGTTTCGTGGTACAGTATTTTGGGCTCTGTAGCTGGAGGAAGCAATATGAAAGTAAGGTTAAATAACAATAAACTTCCCAATGCAGGAGAAGAGGTAAGACAGAGGTAAAACTCCTTTAGGTCATTCTCTCATCTTTAAAAAACACAACACAACTTTAAAAATGTATACATCTGACATTTTCTTACCAAGGTAACTGGTCAAGCCTTTGCAAAACCTGTTGACCTTTACTTTACACAATTGAAATTTTGCTAGGTTGAAGGCATACCAACCCCCCAAAAAGTTCTAGGAACTTTTGTTGAAAAATGAAATAAATGATTCAAAAGCTTCGTGTTAGACAAGTCTCTGTCCCTTCTGTTATACCTCTGTTTGTTCAGTGATATCTAAGAATTACCAAAGGAAAAGAAAGCATACGATGTTTTTACAGAGTGTGCCCCAGAGACATCCTATTTTTCAGGGATTAAAAAAAATAATTCTAAGCAGATATAAATATTATTCTTAATTGTGTAACTTCTATCAGCTATTTCGTCTATGAAAGCTTTTACCTTACTTCACTCCGGTGCTGTGATAATATTACTCCTTCAATAACTTTCATGTTCAGACATGACTGACTTCTAGGTTCATGCTCTATTTTTCATGCTGTTGTCATGTGGTATCATCCTACACATCTTTGATTACTTATTACTGATCATGCCTGTACTCATTTATATAATTTCTTCTTTTTTTTTTTTAAATTTCCTAAATGTGTTTTGAGGGTTTTTTTGTTTTGTATTAATGTAGTTTTTTCCTTTGGACCACGCTGATGCTCCTGTATAAACTGAAGTGTTCTGTTTTTCACTCACTTATGTGTGCTATTGCATCCTCTGCCTGAATGACAACCAGGTCTGTGGCCTCAGACCTGAGCGATCATTTTTATATCTGGAAATCTTCTTCACGAGTTCTGTTCTTTGAAGGGCAGGTCTCTGTTTTGCATTGTGACAGAAGATTCTGTGATTCTGTGCAGAATAATCTCAACCTCTTTTGCCCAATGTTTCACACATTCCTGATTTTGTGAGCAAGCTCTATCGAGTTGTCTGTGGTGATGGAGAGAAAATCTTTTTTTGTGTGTCTGTTCCCCCTATCTCCTCCCCCAAAAGGAAAGTGTATAAAAAGAGAAGGTAGTAGAAGCTACTGGCAACAGAAGCATTGATGTTATTGTTGATATTTGTATTATCAAATCCAGAGAATCAAGCTTCCTGCAATGTCCAGTGAGCTAGTTTCATACATTATCCTGTTCCAGATGAATTGTTTCATTGAAGACTCACCCCACTGCTAGCTGTTCTTCCTGTGAAATTGCTCCATTCCTTCCAAGCCACTGATTGTATTAGCTCTGGCAGCCACTAAAGGTGCACAGACCTGAGGTTAACCATATGCCTCAGCAACGGAACTTCTGGATGTTTCAGGATATGCATTTACAAAATGATGACCCTCAGTCAAAGTCACTATCTGCCTGCTCCATGGCAAAGGTTTAGAATTCTTGATGGTGAAATGATCTATGAGATTATGAACATGAGAGAAGGTTGCTCTAGAGGGATACTACAGACTGATTTATGTTGATTTCTAGTCTGCTGGCTTAGGATTCAGCTACAGCATTTGAATGGATTTCTGTTGCTCACCGATCTCCTTAGGAAGGCCAGACAGTATTTGAAAAAAAGCACTGTACTGATGCTACATTACAATGATCTCATTTCTCCTGTTGTTCTCCAGCCACTTTGTCTGTTGTTTCAAGACCCTAAAACTTTTCTCTGTGTAAGTTGTCCTAGTTGGGGAGAGGGGAAAATAGAAAAGCTTGTTAGAAATGAGCCACGATGTTAAAGTGCAGGTGGACTATTATTTGAAGGAAAAATTTAGAAAGAATCTTGAAAATATGTTGTTTGTTTCACAAACTCTGAAGTCCTGTTAATGGTGCTGAGAGGACTTGAGACATCTTCTGCACTAGCTAACATATATGCATGGCACATATGGAGAACAGCCATATGCTCTTTCTCTGAAAGCACAGCTCAGGGCTAGTATGTTTTCAGCTCAGTGACTGTAAGGATGCACAATCACAGTGGGAATGTGCAATTGGACAAAAACGTCTTTGGGAAACGCCAGGCCCTGGTACTAATCTGTTCTCCTAGGTGATGTGCTCTGTATACTCAACTGCATTCTGTTTCTCCCTGTCATTTCATTGTTTCCTCATTGCCTTCAAGAACCTAGTGTTACTTGGAAACATGTTGTGTCTGTTAATTTAGGTTGTACTTTGATTGTATCCAAGACCATTAAATAATTTATTTAACAATGAAAGTTTAGAATTTGAGATTTATTTTTCATAGGTACAGTGGGTGTAACTTGAAAATATTTTTATTGATAGATACCAGCTGATGGGAAAAGCCTCTTGGAAATAAAAGGCTTAGATCCCAATGAGAAGTACGTATTTGCAGTTGCAGCATATTCTTCTGATGGAAAACTTATTGGTGATGCCATTGGGGAAATGACTAAACCAATCCTTGCTTATCCACCTCTTTCCATTACTACGGTTCGAGCCTATCTAACTCAGGTAGGGTTCAGTCTTTGATCACAAACACATACTTTAATTTGGTTGTAATTACTTGTTTTCACTGATAGCTCTAAAACTTCTTCTGGTAAAACCTCCAGATTTTCCTGCCAAAAGCTCGATAAGCAAAAATAACAATTTTAACATAACTGGTAATTTGAGTAACTTAATTCTTCAGTCAAAATTATTGAAAATTCCAATTTAAGGGGCAAGGTCTCTCTCAGCTAGCTTTCTTACCCCTGTTCTTGTTTTTGAATCTGCATTTAACTTCCTTCTTCTTTGTTAAAATTTAATTTTTCATTTTTTGTGATTGAAACCAAGTGCTAGAAATCATCCTATTAGTCATTACAGTGTGGGAAGAAAAATGTGATTGAACTTTCCAGGTATCAAATATAACCATTTTCATACTGAAATTATTTTGTAGTGTCGGACCACAAAGACTCTCTCATACCTTTATCATAATTTTCTGTGTTCCTAATAAAGCAAATTTAAACCAGATCATGTAATGGAGAAAAGCAAAATTGTCTAGTCTAGTCATGTCTAGTCATCATTGTCAGATCAGGAACAGAACTGTCAGCAACAGTTAGAAGATATACTCTGGAAGATTTTAGGAAGAGGTATCCCTGTGATTTTATATCTATTTTTGCTGCTCTGTTTTCATCCCATTATCCAGAGTAGCAAGGCATTCTGCAGTATGAGCAAAATTAAAACAAATTTAGATGAAATAACATGCTCTCCAAAACTGCAGGATAATACCTGTAACGTATTCAACAAAGGGCTGTTAGACCCTCAGTTAACAGTCAAGAAACTCTCTTGCCTGATCTGATACCAATTCTGAAGGCAAACCTAGTATTAGTAGAATCAGATTGCTACTACATGTGTTTTACTCACATATATCAGAATATTCTTATAGAAATTGTAAGAGGGAGTTTTAAAACCTGGCTTGATACTATAATCATATGAGTGGTTATTTGATGAACGTGTAAACTTGTTAATTTTTTTTTTTTTTTGTAGGTTGCCTATCAGACTGGCACCTATACATTAGCCAGAGAAGCATTTTCACCAATCTGGAATTATTTTGTTTCAAATTCTCCACTGCCTGCCAATGCAGCTGTTATTTCTGCAAGTAGTAATTTGACTATATCTGAGAACAGGTAACTGGCAAAAACAAAAATGAAAATAATAGTTAATTATAGATGTGTGCGTTTTATTTTAAGGAGTATCAGGCTGTGAAATTTTGTTCCGACTTGAGATAAGAAAAACATTCTGGGAAAAAAAAAAAGGTGTTAAATGTGTTATAGAAATGTAGTGTTTTATAATTAGCAGAGGATTTTTGTTATTTATGGAACTGCTAGCATTTACACACCTAATTCTTTATATTGACTGTTTTCTTAGGATAATTGGGAAACATTTATAAAGTGGCTATTAATTCTGCCTGATGCATTTTCATATGCAAAATATGTAATGTGCACTGGGTTCTTCATTTTCCCATTAAGGGAACAGTAGATTTCAGAAATTGTGAAAATTTTGGCAAGAACACGAGAAAAATGGGTAAATGCTTGCTAATTTTCTTTTAAGGTGACTGTATAAATATGCCAATAATCTTTGAATATACCAAAGTGCTTTAGAATAGATGTTAAATTAATTAATTTATAAATGAAATGTTCAAGCAAAATATAGGTTTTTCATGATGACAAGACCCAGCTGAAAATTTGGCAGTTACATTCACTGAAATTCAGTAGATTCTAATTAGGAAACAAATAAAAACTTAATTAATTCCCAGATAAGAGAGACTTGCATGCAATAACAGAAATGAAATATTATAATAAATATAATAGTTTTAAATGTTAGTTAACTGCTTATAATTAGCTAGTGAATTAACATCCAGTATAACTGAACACAAATCCTCATCTTCACTTGTTTGGAAATCTTTTTAGACTAATTATTTCATTAGGAAAGTTTGGGCCACCTTGTAGGAGTTGGGTATGGAAAAGTTTTGCAGCCTCTCTTTTAATTTTGATCGACTGGCTTAGTTTTGAGACCATAATGTCAAAAACCTTCTTGCATATCCATTAATAGTTTCAAGAATTAACGAAGAAATAAAGAAAACAAAGGCCTTTGTTTCAAGGAATAGATATTTGGGGGGATTTCCTAAAATTTTGCTCATAATACTTCCATTTCTGCTATACAGACTGAATAACCGGTAACTGGCTATTCTGAGACATATAACGTTGCTACTGTTTTCTCTATAGTGTTTTGACATGCATTCATCAGAGCCTGTGGTTTTCTCATGGTAATGCTGTGTGGATGCAAGCAGACAGTGTAGGCTTGTGTGTGCTTTGACTCCTGTGAGAAGAGAAAGTGATATGTCTGAACGTACTTGTTATTTGGGGCTCGGCCAGACCACTGGCGGGTATCCTCTCTGTCCTTCAAGTGTCACCACGGATCTGATACTAGGCATACAAATTCACCAAGGGTCTTGATGTTACATGCCATAAGAGCATTTGGGATTTACAGGCAGCCTGTGCACTGCATTGATGCAGGCAGATAATGGCTAGACATTGTATTTCATGGCTATGTGGATGTTTTAAAGCTGTCCCTGGCCTATGCACACAAGGCAGGAATGCAAGTCTGGTCATTAAGCTTTTTTTTTTTTTCCCCCACTTGTCTTTCATTTATCTTTTCTCCCAATGATTTTTTTTTTTTTAACACATACAGCTCTTCAAATGCAGAAAATCTTAGTGGAAAGAAGCTTCAGGGATGTTGCTTTTCTGACAGCTACATCCAAGCCTGAGTTTCTTTAGAATGAATATGGAAGATTTTCAAAGTGGTAGACCTGAAATCAGACAGTTTCAGTTTTACTGATCTAAGAAAGTAGATGGACTAGCTTGAAAGTACATCAGACTTAAAGGGGCAGTAGAGGGAGCTGGAAGGAAAGGAAACTTGTTTCCAGCTGGAAGCCCTGTTGATATCTTGGTGATGTTAAGTATGTGAACGTGTCTATTTGATCTTCCTTCTTGAGTTTCAGTCTCTTTTAGGAAATACAAAGAGAACGAGGAATTTACTTCTTATACTGCAAAATTACTTCTTATACTGCAAAATCGTAGGATTGTTTTCTGTAACAAAAGTATTCAAAAGCTCTAACAAGGACAAATGCCTCCCTACTGCCAGGGAAGAAAAAAAGAAAAAGAAAAACAAAAAAGCAGGCAGAAGAAAAGAGATTCTTTTGAGACTTGTAATACAAGGCACCAGTGATGAAAAGGAATCTGTTACTAACACTTAGTAATGCGCTTCACAACTACATGCGTCATTGACAGAATACAGACAAACAATGTGTGAGACAGTTAACAAATAAGTTGGAATACCCCAAGTTTTCAAAGAAACTTCCAAGTCAGTTTCACCAAATGAGATGAAACAGCTAAGGAAAAGCTGTCTTAGGACAGTAGAAAGTGGACAACAATTTGAAAAGATGTCTTATCCCTTTTTTTTTTATTATTTTTTAGGCTAGAAATTAGAAATTTTAAGCATTTTTTCAGTTTTATTTATAACTCTTATATCCAGAAGTAGCTACAATAATTCTTTTTTCCCATCATTTTGAAATTAAAGACTGCATTTTAATAGAACACAGTTTCAGGCATGCAATATCTGAATCATCATTGACATGCTTTTACCCTTTTTTTCCTTATTTATTTTGTAGGTTACGTTACGAAGTTGTATCTCAGACTTCTCCTATCACCTTGCACCTCTTCCTGAGGAATATATTTGTTGTCTGTGACATTAATGTCATGGAAGGAGCACTCTTCTGTGATGCCATCTGTTCCAATGAGATACTTTATAAAGAACAAGTATGTGTGGCTTAAAATAATGTACTGGATTTGATTTTACTTTTTAATCAGCTTTATTTTAACATTGCAAGATAAATGTTGCAATGTACTAATCCTGTTTACGGACTACTTCATTTTCTGTGAGTCATCTGGTCTCCCTTGCTGAAGTTTTTAGTAGCTGTTGGTTATTTTGTGTCCTGGTGGGAAGATTGATTCTGAATCACCTATTGCTTAATCCAAAGCCCACTGACTGCAACTGAGCAAGGATTTTCCTTGATTTTAGTGGTGGTAGACTGTAATTTAAGAAAGAAATATAATAATTGTTATTTTTGTCCTACTGAGATGCACCTTGGATTTTTTAATTTTAAACATTTCTTCTCTCTATATATATTCATTAATGTTGAACTTCTAACAGGGTTTCATAGTTTTAATATCCTAACCTTTTATCTTATTTCAGACTTTCTTATAGTATAATGGCATGTTAATGATACAAAACCCTTTTTTGTTTGGATAGTCAAGGTTTGTCTTCATTATTATATTCCTATTTCACCCTTCCTTTGCTGAAGTACTTGTCTCATAACAACGCGAGCAGTTGGTTACTCAGTGACTTTACTGATCTGCTCACACATGCAAGGACTGCAGCAAATAACTGGAAGGGATAAGAATGAATTGTTATCCTCCCCATACTTACTAAGAGAGGTTAGCACGTGAAACTTCCATTCCACCCAGGTTGAGCTTGTTAACCAGGCTTTATAAATTATATGGGTGATTTCAGAGGGCAAAATTTTGTTAAGAACAATCATTTCCTTTAGAATCATGAATGTTGTTATGTATGTTTATATTTCTAACAAGTGTCAGTGTAAACTAATTTTTAAGCTTTTCGTACTTGCTGCTTACACTGCTTTGTAAACTGCAATAGCATCTAGCATCTGTCTTCTTTCAAAAGATAACCTGAATTAATATTGAATCAAAATGTGGCTTTGTTTTACAGGTTGCTAGATTAGCAGAATGTGAAAGAATGACTGTAGCAATTGAACTTAGCAATTGGTTGAATGATCCAAGTTACACCCTGCAGTCTGTTGTACAGTGTTATGGTCTCCTTGCTCCAATTATTTATCACAAGATTTCTTCAGTGCCAGTAGCTCAGGTGAGTGCCTTTTAAGACTAAGTAGCTGGCATCCAAGTCCTAGAGTTACAGTGGTTCAAATCAAACTTATAATGGAATCTCCAGTGGGACAGCTAAATACCTGGGCTTTGATTTCGTAGTAGCTGCTGAAAGAAGAGCTTTTTATGATCTTACATGCTCCCAGTACATATATGTTCAATGTAAGGTGCACAGATTCTGCTCTCAGATATGCTAAAGTTACTACAGAATCTTGATTGTTTCTTCAGGATGATTTGTTGGCATTTTTAAACTGTGCAATAATCTACAATGTAAACGACTTGAATGCTATTTGCAGATGGCAATTTTGAGGAAAGAAAAGCAGCATTTGCCTATGGCTTTTTTTTTTTTTTGCATGTTTCCTTCATATAAAATTTTCTTTTTTAAAAAAAGAAGGTGATTCAGTGTTTTGATAATATAGTCTTTAGTTTTCAGGCATGTGCTCCTTCCCAGAAGTGAGCACCTTCTCTTTGAAAACAGAGCACCTGAATCCTTTCCTGACATTGCTGAAGGAGCAGATGTGGCTTTTTAGTTTTAGTAGTACAGTAGAAACACGCAAGTTTTTTCCCCCTAATGAGGTAGTTTTGTCAGGGGGCAGCAGTAAGAGGATGTTTGCTGTGTGAGGAAGGATGAGGTGACTGCATTGCAGGCACAGATCAGCAGCATCTGAACTTGGCAGACAGAGCAGGGTACTGGCAAGAGGATCAACTGAGAGTCTAGAGAAATTGAAGCTTTTTGGCTGGCTTAGGGTCCATCTAGGAGAAAAAGTCAGGAGCTGCAGGAGTTGGAGCCAAACACTGGAGATAAAGCTACAACACAGGTCCAAGTTCCATCCTGGAGATGGAACTGAAGACCAGCAGACCAACACCACAGCTCAAGCAGGGACTGGAGGCTTGTGTCTGAGCTTAACTGGGACTTCTGGGACCCCGGGCAGAAGGTGTGAGTGGACACTCCAAGTGGGGCTGCTCAGGGAATGACTACTGGGGCACTCAGGACGCTGAGAAGTTTCTAGGGGTGTTTAGAAAAAAATCAAAAAATCCATTTGCATAAAGGCACATCTAGCCACTGTGGAAGTGGCTCCTGCTTCAGATTTCCTAATGATAGGGAAAAATCATTTGGTCGCCTGCTCTTTTCATGTCTGACAGACAAAAATGGGGGAAAGAAGTCTTTTATTGTTAGAGCATATTGGAAACATTTTTCTTCCATTTTAAATTCTGACCAGCTCAATATAATTTTAAGCAGTCCTCTATTAACCATATGTCATCTCACTGAATTAAGCATTCTTTTGATTTCACGTTAATTAAATAAGCAAAAATATCCATCATGTATCTGTAATTTAATATTTCTGATTTTATATGAACATGTCATTTGTTCCAAAGGGCTGTGGTTGAAATCTTGACACCATTAAATTCAATGGAAATGTTATTATTGGATTTTGTAGAGCTAGCATTTCATCCTATCTGTTAGATTCCAAAGTGTTTCTAAAGTTCACCATCAAATACAATAGCCTGTTAAGAGGTACAAGCTTGTACCAAATTTTCTTTTAACCCTTTTATTTATAGATCCTCATTAAGTGCTTGGCTGTCCTTCAAGAAATTCCAAGTACTACTTTGCAGAGGAGGGAGCCAGGATGCTACGAGAGTATTCAGCATATGATAGCTTGTACTTCATTTTATACAGCAAAGGTATGGTGTGCATTATTGTGCTTATAACTTAGTGTGCATTATTGTGCTTATAACTTAGTTTAAGATACAGCTCTTGTTACTAAGAGAAAATAAAATACTTAGTAAGCTGGCCTTCCAAGTGATATCTTAAAGAACCAGTACCCTTAAATAGAAAAGGTGTAGAAATGTTTATTTGTATCTTTGTATCACTGCATTTTATGTAATAATCACCTAGTGACTTTAAATAGCATGGTCATTTTTTTATTTCTCTACAGAAGATAGACTGTGGCTGTTAGACCATGACACAAGACCTGAATTTTGTATCATTAAATGTAAAAATACACAGAAAACAGTACTATTTTCAAGGACTTATATGCAAAATATAAATTTTAAAGTTTATTTACTGCAAGTAGGCCATATTTGTAGTTTTAATCAGATCAGCATATGTGACTTATTTGGTAATTAGAGAGACTTCATACTGTTTAGTCCCACATGCTGGCAGAAACATAAACATAGTGACTTTTAGCCATAATACCTATCTGTAGATCTCATTTATGGCTTGAATACTCTATTTAGTAAGATAAGAAGAAATATGGTACTGGTAGGATTATTTTCCTCAGGTATAGAGACCTGCCAAAGTACCCACCCTGTTAAATGTATGATGCTGAAAAAGTCAGGTTTCCTCTGCTGTGAGTAGAGAGCTCATGCTGAAGCTGAGCTCTGACCAGCACTTTAAAGTGTTTTTGACCCCTCACCTTGGTCTTTATAGGAGCTGGATCTCTGTGCTTACCTTACAAGACCAGATCAGTGTCAAATATCCTTAAAAGTGCACTGCAAGAAGACCCAGTTTTCATTCTTTCTATTAAGATGAGCATTTAAAGTCACTTTCTTTGTATTAAATAATTATTTCATGGCTGTGAGGGAAGCTTCAGACCATGGTGAGGGCCAGGATGCCAGGACCTGAGGGCAATGCCATGGCTGGCAGGGCAGCACCTGACAGTCAGGCTCAATCAGGAGTCTAGATTATCAGGTGAGTTTGTGGTCATGAGGGAGGTCTAAACTGAAGCTGGGAAGTCAGTCCACAGATCAGGATCAAGTGTGGTGAAGGAGGGGTAGCTAGGGTCACACATGGCCCAGTAGGCTGGTTTGTCATGGTGGGAGCAGTATGAGGTGAAGCTGAGGAGTCAGTCAATATTGCAATAGTCAATACCTGATGTCCAGACCAGTGGATCCATTGCCAGACCAGGTGTGGGTTGGAGCACACTGGAGACCAACATTCCTGCCATACAGGGGAGCTGGCAGGGACTGTAAGCTCAGAGCAGTGCTGAAAGGGAGCTCCTGGCCCCAGGGAGGCTGCCAAGGCCAATACAGCCTATTTAAGGAACCTTGATACAGTGTTTGTTGTTGGATTCCCCAGCTTAATAACTGCCTGCTTGTACTGCTGATTTTTTTTTCCTTAGAGATAGCATTTCAACAGAACAGCATACAGAATGAGTGAATTGCTAATGCTTCTCATTAATCCATGGTGTATGGTTTTCTGTTGAGTTACTGTCAAGCCATTTATCCTAAAGTATTTGTCCTAAAGCATTTATTTATCCTAAAGCAATCTATGCACTTATGTTGTACCCCAAACCCAAACATCCTGATGTGAAGTTACCTTGCATATAGTAGAAACACTTTGGCCTTTAGATCTCTATTTAAAGAAGATAAAGCCATTTAAAAACATTCCCTACACTGTTCATTTATAAATTTTATAATTTAAAAAATAAATTTCACTGCTCCTTTCACAAATACAGGTGGGATTTTCAAATGTGCATTTGATACCAGAGAGGTAAATGAGGATCATTTAGTTACCCTTTTTATTCTTTGATAGCAATACTGCCTGAGAACAGGGAGAATGTCAATCACAGCAATAGATAGTTCTGGCTAAATCTTTTGATTCTCTGAGGGATAGGTTAAGCAGGAATAGAATGCATAGATAAGATATCTGCAATTCCAATTATTTTTGCAGGTCTTTCTTTAGTCCTGGTTTTTTGGGGTTTTTTGGGGTTTTTTTTAAATAAAAGGGAACTTAAGTATTGAGTAATTATTTTCTATTTATAATAGTAATGCATTTTGACAATTATAAGTAGACAATAATGAAACTTTACATGTTATACAAAACAAGAATGTATAATGGATGATTTTTTAATAGGTGCTACGTTCATGGAAGGAATATGAACTAGCAGTAATTATCATTAACTATGGGAAAAAATTGTTGGATTCCTCACCAACAACCTCAGCCTGCCTGTCAGGAGCAATGAAAATGGAAAGAAAACACACTGACGAAGAAGTTAAAGTAACTGCTCTGCTTTTTACATTTTCTTTTCATTAAATATTGTATTCTATTATTTTGAAGACTACATTTATTAACTTCCTGGTTTAGAAGTGATTATATAGAATAAGAGTTTCCTTATAGAGTAAGAGGTCCTGAAGTACAACTGAGAGGCTTCTATTTAATTGTAGCCATCCTTGTTAAGATGAGTTGCAGATTGCTGTGGGTACAGGGTCTCATCTTCTTGAGCTGGAGAGGGGTTAGCAGTCACGGAATCACAAGGTTGGAAAAGACCTTTAGTATCATCGAGTCCAACCATTCCTGTCCTATGCTAAACCGTATCCCTAAGTACCTCATCTACCCTTTTCTTAAACACATCCAGGGATGGTGACTCAACCCCCTCCCTGGGCAGCCTGTTCCAGGCCCTGACAACTCTTTAGTAAAAAATTTTTTCCTAACATCTAATCTGACCCTGCCCTGGCACAGCTTAGTGCCATCTCCCCTTGTCCTATCTCCTGTCACCTGGCTGAAGAGACCATTGCCCACCTCTCCACAACCTCCCTTCAGGTAATTGTAGGTGGTGATAAGGTCTCCCCTCAGCCTCCTCTTCTCCAGGCTAAACATCCCCAGCTCCCTCAGCCGCTCCTCAAATGATTTGCCCTCTAGCCCCTTCCCCAGCCTGGTTGCCCTTCTCTGGACTCGTTCAAGGACCTCAATGTCCTTCTTATGGTGAGGAGCCCAGAACTGGACACAGCACTCGAGCTGCAGCCTCACCAATGCCGAGTACAGAACCATGAGGATCCTGCAGATGTTTATCTTACAAGCATCCCTAACTGAACTTCATGTATAGTTTCTGGGAATGCTTTATGAGACAGCAAAAATAATTAAATTGTGTAAGTAAAGAAAATCAGAAATGCCCTAAATAATGTAGAAACTTAGCCTCTCATGTTGTGTAGCAGCTGCTTGAAATTGAATCATAGTAAGAGAATAATTTAAGGGATTGTGTAAATTGAAAATTTATTCTCAATAGAGGAAGAACTTTCAACCTCACAGATCTTAATACTTAAATTACAAGGAGATGCAGCTGGTTGTGAGGATTTCTTGCAAATTAGAATTAAAGTGCAGATTCTCCATACTTTTCTGTCTTTTTTAAAATTTAAATATTTTTAGAAGAAGTTTCACTGGAGAGATTTGAAAATGAGGTAAGAAAGTAGGACTAATGAGAGAGGAAAAAAGGAAGCAGTGTGAACATGAAACCGAGGTATATTAAAGAGAAGGATAAAAATTAGCTTACAGGGGCTGATATCGGTAAGAAAATTTGTAGAATGCTGATAGGATCCAGGACAAAATTTTCTCCATTGTTTATTGCTGAATTTGTGTAGATTGTGCCCAGGTTAACACCAAAAAAGAGAAAGCGATCTCAGGTTATAGGAACAAGATTGTATCTTAAGCCAAGAAGGGCTGGCTGAAAATTACATTTTCACCAAAGTGAAAACAAACAGCTTTCTTTCCAGAGAAAGCTGTGATTTCTGTAGGCCATAAATAACTTACAAAAGTTTTTTTTTTCTTCTGGAAAACAGTATATTTTGTCAAACAATCTGTTCAGATATGTTGCAGTAGCATGTGGGACTTCCCTAACAACTTATTTGGTTCCAGAGCAACTCCACTCATTCCCTTGGAGATGGATGAATTATGGACAAGTTTTTGAAGCCACACTAAAAAAAAATTATAAGTATCAATTTAATTTCACATGAAAAGAAAAATAGGATGATACTGACTAAATGGTCAGATACAGAATTAGGAGACTTTGGATCTAATCTAAACTCTACTATTGTCTTGCTGGTTTTAGCTAGGTAAAAGCTTAAGTTTTCATAACTAAGTATTGCGTATTTCAGACCACTTCTGCAAAGACATCCCATTTAGCTGCAACAGAAAAAGCAACAGAAAATCTAAGTGCTCTTGAATCAAATCTCCTCAGACTGACAAAACCAGGTGAGTGCACTATTAAAACACTTCTTATTTTTTTTTCTATGAAATTTTCTGTGGTTTGTTTGTAAAATTTATTTACCTAAGAAATATTCTTATTTCCTGTTTCTTCCATGATAAATCAACCAAAAATCATAATTTCAGTGATGTGTGTAATGACTTTCATTCATCTATTTCATCACTTCTACCAGAACACTCATTCCTTTTTAGAAAGAAGTGGTCATTTTTGTTCTAGTCTATAAATAAATATGTTTATATATGTATATATATTTGTGTACATTGAGTTCCATGTTATTTAGGCTTGCTTCCTAAATCAGAAAATGCAGTGGCAAAGACCATTCATTGCCCATTTATTGCAGTGCTGGTAGTAATGGACATTGCAGGAAATTTTAGTGGAGAAAAAGCTTCCTGAAGAAAGTTAACAGAAATTATCCTTTTTGTGAAGGAATTGGATGTGTACTAGCATTTAACTGCCTCGTAACTCAGGAATTAATATATATCAAACTTAAAAGAACTTAAGAGTCTGGATTAAGCACAGGAATTTTCAGGCTAATAGGTCTGCCAAACTAAGAGAATTAATAAGTAATGCTTATAAAGGAAATTCGATTAGAACATAAAACATAGAGCCACTACTGACCTTTTTCCACTTTATTTACATGGCATCTTGTAGTCCTTGGAGCCTGCATAGAATAATAGAATAATTTAGGTTGGCAGGCAATTCTGAAAGGCATTTATTCCAACCTCATGTTCAAAGCAGGTACAATTAAACCAAGTTACTATGGGACTTGTCAAGTTTTGAATCTCTCTGAAGAAAGAGATTTTACAATCTTTATGGGCAGCAAGTTCCAATACTTGACTATCCTTATGGTCAAAAATTTTTTCTTTGTATTTATTTGGTGTTTTCTGATTTCCATCTTGTGTCTATCACCTCTTGCGCTATCAGTTTCCAATTAGGAAAGTGTAGGCTCCTCTTAGCCTTCTCAAAGCTGAATAAACACAATTCTCTCAGCCTCTTCTTGTTGTCATGCAATCTAGCTCTTAGTCATCTTGGTGGCCCTTCACTGGATTTACTCCAGGGTGTCATTGTCTTGTACTACAGTGTCCAAAACCAAACACAGCAATCTAGGTGTAGTCTCACAAATGGTGAATAAGGTGATCTAAACACTTGCCTTGATCTGCTGGCTGTGCTGTTTCTAATACAGCCCAATATGCAACTGGTTTTTGCTGCAAGGACATGCTGCTGACTCATGTTCTAGTTGTCATTCATCATGTCTGTATATGCATTTGCCTTAGAAGAGAAAGCACTGCTGCAGTAAATAGGGTAAAACGAATGACGCAAAAATTCTATTCATCTGTACACTGGTTCTTTTTTTGCTGCTTTCGTTGATTTATTTTTTACTTAATAAAATGATGTTCCATTCTTGCTTAATAGAAAGCTAAATTAATGGCTTGATCAGCTGGAGAAGAACACATTTTCAGAAACTGGCAAATAATTGATGGCTGAAAGCTTCTCTGCTGCTGAAATAGCGTATTCATCAATAAGTTTCAGGATACAACTCGAAGAGGAGTCTTTTGCTGATGGTGTGCAAAACAAATAACAAAGCTTACAGCTGTCCTTATAAATATGTATAAGTGGTTTAGGACAATGTGCACACCTGTAGGGCATGCTGATATAAGTATTTTAGAATAAAATCTTGTAATAGGAAACCCTTTAAAATGGATCAACACTTAGCAGTCCATTGGCGATAATCTAGGAGAAAACCAAAACAAAAAAGCTGAATCTGCCTCTTGCATGAGAAACTGGGAACACCAAAATATTTCATAGACAGTACAATTTAAATTCTGAAGTTTCAAATGCTTTCCCATTTAAAAAAAAAACAAACTTGGGTGGTATTATTCTTCATGAAAATGCTAATTTGAAGCAATATATTTTTCAACTTGTCAAATAGGAGAGGGTAGAAATAAAGGGTGTGACTTGTCCTAAAAAGAAAAATTAAAAAATGTGCTTTTCCAGCTGGATGTCCTAATTAATTGCATGCTATATGCATTCAACAGATTTCAACTGACTGATACCACTGGAGGGTGTACCTCTTGATCCACTATCACAACTGGTTATTCCAGAGTGGTTTTTTAACCTCATGGGTTTTTTTTTGGGACTAGCTACATTGATCTTTTTCAGCCGCAGAACTTGCCTAAGCACAAAATTTGTAGGTCCTGTATCTTTATTAAGGCACAATAGCAGCTAACACATGTAAAATAGTTCTGTTGCTCATTGGCTGGTAAACAGTTGTCATTAACACTCAGAATCCAAGGTAATGTTATCCTATATATTATATATACTATATATGTATTGTATATATTATTAACCTATATCTAATATATTATTTATAAAACAAATAATTTTTTAGACATATGTTTATACACATATTTTAGGGAAGAAAAAGATTCCTTTACCTGCTTTTTCTATCCATATGTTGAGAATGTATGCATATAATTACTCGTCACTAGTAGTGTCATGTGTTCAAGTCCTGCTGTATAGTTTTTTTGGTCAAGTGCTTTCTGCACATACTCCTCCACAGATTACTTATATGGACCTTTATTAGGCCTCTGACCAACTTCAGGCATCCTGCTCATTAGTCTGGCAGCTGGAAGTTCATCAGTTACACCTATAAGCTCTTCGTTATTTAAAGTAGCACAGCTACTTAAGTTAGAAGAGAATAACAGGCTTTTGAATTTCTCTGTGGATGACAATGAGAGATTTAAAAGCAAGCTCTGTGCAAAAAAAAGGATTTTTCTTGTCTTCAGTTATGATTCCAGGTAGAGTTTGTATTCTATAGTATCGCTGCTTGACCTAATGGATTTGATTTGATTATTGATATAGTTCGTGGATCAGAGCTTACAGGACAGGAAGACCCTTTGTTTCTCTATCCTGTGATTTCAGCTTGGGCATTAAAGACTGCTTATCGAGAAGGTAGGATAATTATACTTCTTGCTTGGAATAAGGTATTGGAAACTTTCTCTTCATTTTGCTCAAATAAAATATAGCTTAATAGAAGTTCTTAATATAGTCACATTTAGAAGTGTATGAAAGACTTGCAACAAATAATTTCAGATATTGATGAGTATATAAAATACTCATATTTTAGATAATTAGAATAATTTTTCTTATAAACATAAAAGTGAGGTAATTTTGGAAAGTTGTGTCAAATTTTCAAACATTCTGTTTCTGTGAAATGTTCTTTTAAAATTGTGATACCCCATTTCCACATTATGTTACTGAAAGAGGAATTCACAAAAGTCTGAGGATGTTTGTGTTTTTGAAATAGAATTTAAGATTCTGGTATGTGGCCTTTGCTACTGCCTCTTTTTTTTAATACTGGTGATCAAAATAACTATGGAGTCTAGCCTTTCAAATTAGTATAGCTTTCAGATAGGATAAATCCTTATTTATTTCTTGATGGTAAAAAATTATGAAGATAGCAAAGCAATAAAAACAGTTTGCAAACAAGAAGATGCCTAAAATCTGAACTAAACAGCTCCATTGCTTCAATGAGAACTGTGTGATGCTTGTACACTAATGTGACTGTCACTGAGAAGAGTAACCTAAGTTACAATTACTATATTTATGCTTGCTTTTTTGGGTTTTTTCCAGGGTTCTCAGGCATGTGTACAATTTAGCATGCTGAAGATTGTTATAAAATATTTTTGCACTATGTAAAATGCTGCAAAAATAGTTCCAAGCCTGTTGTCTTGGTCCCTATAATGTTTGTCATTCTAGGAGTGTAAATAGAGTGAACTTGTGATTCTGGATGCCCAGTCACAGGAAGATGTATTTAGTAACTGCTATTATGTATCATGACCTGTCTGATTATAATACCAGTATGCGTTTTCTTCATCAGCGTGCAACATGACATAAATATGTGCTTTGAGACATACACAGCTGTAATTATAGCTGAATTCAGAAACCTGCTACAGCATAGGTACAAAACCCCCGGTATTAATTATTTGTTACTTCCTTGCAGTGATGAAATTTAGAAAGAAACCACGTTTTCTTGAGTTCTTTGTTCAAGTTTTGCTCAAAACCCTGAATGAAGAGGAGTTTCAATGTGTTGTGGAATGGGCAGACAATGTGCAAGCTTACTTGGAAAGGTAGATCTCTATTATAATAGTAGTGAAAGCTACCATTTAGGTTCCCTGGTGTCACAGTTATTGCAGAAACTAAATTTACCTGGTATCAGACTCATCTGGAGTCCTTTCCACGGCTCATGGTATGCAGAAGTTCTGTGAACACAAAGGATTATATAATTATGGAAAATATTGTCTTGTGACCTCATTATACAAAGAGACTTCTCCTTTGGCTCTGTCTGTTCAAAACTCCTGTCAACTATCAATTTCCAGGATTTTCCTTTTCACAAACACTTGGTAATATGGCCATTTGCCATATTATTATGAGCAGTTATAAACGTATGATGGGTTAAATCAAAACCAAACTTGTCAAGGCCTACTGTAATGTCTAAAAAACCCCAAACTATACTGAAAAGTTAAGTGGAACCAAATTGTAGACACTTGCCTTAAAAGGATCCCAAAGAAATTTAACTAGAACATTGTTAAAAAAGCACAACCAGTATTTCTAAAATTTGAAAGAAAATCAATGAAAGGAGGATATATGGAACAGGAATTGCTCTTACAAAAGACAAAAGAAAAAAAGGACATGTTTTTGCAGAGTTCAATAGTAAAATATGGGTAATGAAGCAAACTATTTTGTTTTACTAGGAGTTAATATAATAACTGTAATAGTTATAATAACTATAGATAGCTATTACCTATAAATTCAGATTTCTATAATAAACCTTAAAAGTGAGCCTTTCCTATTTTCTCAAGTGAAATAAAGAGAACCTGCTGTATTTAAATCTCCCAATGAAAAAGCATTGCATGTGCCCTACCAGTTCCTTTTAAATAACCCTTTAGAGGGTTAAAACAACCCTTTGAGAAAGAAAATCCTTTTAAACATGAAAAGACCTTAACATGATGATGATTTTAACATTACTTGTTTGTCAGGAGGAACAACCATCTTCTCTGTACAAGTGGAATATCAAGACAAGAAACATGTTCTCCCACTCTGCTGGAAGGCACGGATAGATGCAATACAGGAGTTAAGGAGTTTAAGAAAGTGAGTTTTATTTTTAATGCATTGGGCATGTCTTTACTCAGCAGCAATACCATAAGCACAGAAAATAATTTTTAAAAACCTGTCTCGTTAGAAGCCTCAGTTGGTCACATGCATAATTACTAAAATTTGGAATATAAACTAGTCCTCAGCTCATCTCTCCATTCCTAAAACCAGGAGGAAAAACTGGTGTGGGATTTATCTGAAAGACCAACAATTGTGAAGAATTTGACATGAGTCAGAGTAATGCATTACAAAATCAAAGAAAACTTGCCTTTCCTCAGCTCCATTAAAAAACCCCAATATATGAACAGGAAATGCCCTGAGTACTATGACATTAAGAAAAGGAGATCAGTTTGGGCCTTTTTGTACAATACATTGTACGTTCACTTTTTAATGAGGGGTTGTTGATGATTAACTCCTTGTGCAAATATTCTAATCACACAATAAAGGATTTTTCTTTGGAATTCTCTGGAAATATTTTTTGTTAGAAAGTAAGAAGAGGTTGGAAGAGTTGGCAGAAAGGTTTTCTCCCTCATAGCCCTCTAGTAATGCTGTAATACTGCTAGCATCTGAGATAGATTGGGGAAAGGCCTTTCTGTTTTAGTTTTTGTGTTACAAACTTTTACTATTTACAATAATAGGAAAAGAACTGTCATTATTTTTGAGATGCTAAACACTGATATAGATTCTTTGTGTCAGACATTTCACAAATACCTTCCAGAAAAAGTGAAAAGCTTTCAGGAATATTAAACATTTTTTTTTTGCTGTCTTATTTTGACAAAAAGTTCGAGTTTATTTTCTGTTCTGTTCCTACTTAAGCCAAAGTGCTGTATACCTCAGGTAGTTGATAATGTAGGTATAAATAAGTATTTGAAGTATTTTTGAGATTTTAATTCAAGATTTTTTTTTTAAAGAGTATGAAGACCTCACCTTTAGAGAAGCCAGAGGCATCAACTTTGAAGAAACAAAGACAAGATGCCTTGAGTCCTATTCGAAAAAGACCAACTCTTAGACAGTATCTCAGGAAAAATCCAAATGTAATGACATCTCCTGAAGCACAAAGGTAAATGAACATAATTTTCTGCATTCATATACATGAACAAAATATTTTGTCTGAAATCTAGTTTATAATTAAATGTGTATTTAAAAACAACTTCTTTTCTACCATAGGGATGAGTTTGTGCACAGGCCATTCACTTTTCTGTCTTAGTTTGGTATGAAAATGGCTTCCACTCAAGAGAATAATATCTATCTCATTTCTATTTTGGAGAATAACTGTTGAAGATTTTGAAGTACTTATATTAATAGTCAAAGGCCGTACTTCAGTTGTTGTAGCTTGAGCATGTGGATTCACCGTGGTGAATGCTATGTTAACCAGCATAGTGTAATGCCTTTCAAACTGTGTTGGGGAGCTTACCTGTCAAAAATCTAATAAAGAATGCTTATTTGTTCCTGATGTTCAGGTAGTTTCAGACTGATTTTTGTCATCTCCTTTCCCAATCTTTTTGGATTATCTGCTCTGTAGCAGATAATCTTTTGAAGAACTGTTTCTTGATATAAACAAATGAAAACACAATAATCTCTTTTTTTGGCATATAATTACATATATTTGGTTAACTCATTAATAGCAGTACCTTCTGACAGAAAGGACTTGTATTCATTTGGTCACTTATTGTTCCAGCAGTTACCAAGTCGACAACTAAACACCATCTGAATATAAACAATCGCATAACTGATTCTGGAAGTGTTTTAAGTAAAGACTCTCAAAAACATACACTGCCTTCTAAATACTTACCTAACCCATTCTTTTTTTCCTCCTTGACAGAGAAAAACCCACCTGACTTAACGTGATTTTCATAGCTCTCAGTGGAAGAGGGCATGTTTAACTTCTGGGCTTTCTGCTTTTTCATCTACTCTTTCATATATAATTATATTTCTGTGTAATATAATCAGCAATGCATCTTCTGCCCACATTTTGAGGATGGAAAACAGGCAGAAAAGGAATTTAAATTGATAAAGGGATTAGTTTACAGTTTATAAAAAAGAAAAAAAGAGATTTGATTTGACTACTGCATTGTATGTGTGCCAGGTAAGACAGAATTGTTTGATCTGGCAGAGAAACATTTAAAAAAAAATAAAATCTGTGGCTGGAAATCAAAGCTAGGCATCCAAATCTGAACTAAAATGTTTTCTTCACAATAAGGATGATTAGCTACCAAAACATATCAATAAAGAGTGATCCAAATTTTCAGTGTAATTGTAGACCCTCCCTCTCTTGAACAGACTGTGAAACACATTGTATTCACTGTACTGATCTGTTTGGATGATTCCAGGTACAAATATCTTCAAACACAGAGCTAAACTTTTTGTATGTGCGAAGACCAGTATCTTATGGAAGGTGGTAAAATATATGATTTACTGTGCTGTAAGTGCACTTAAAGGGTGAAAGCACAATTGCTTTTCTTGATTGCAGCAAAAATCCTTCTGCTAGTCATATGCTTCTCAGTTAACATGAGCCTGGGGATATGCAATGGGATACTTCTCTGAATCCTTACCATGATTTTCTTTTCTAGAGCTTCAAGAAAACACAGTTTAATTTTTCTAACTTTATTTTGGTTTAGGAAATGCAAGGAACAGTTGGAAAAAGTAGCTCATCAAACCTTAGTGGTACTGCTGACACCAATTGTGAGTAATTACATAAACCAAAAGAAGTTTCATCAAATATGTCTTGAAGAGATGCCCTGGAGATCTCAGATGAATATCTACCTGGCAGTTGCACACTACAATTTATTTAAAAAGAAACTGGAAGAGCAATGTAATGGTGAAATTTGTGGTTCACAGCATCTGGACAGGTACATCTTAGCCTTATCAGTGCTGTTAATACAGATTATTGTGTTATCGCCATTATTGCAAACAGATCGGAATTACAATATCATCAGACAGTTTGAACAGTTCAGCTTCCAAATGCAAACTGATTTAATATGTAACAAGTTTCCCTTTCCATGAGTGAGTTTTCCTCACTCATGTCAGGTGACGTGAGCATTTTTGGTTGCTCACTTGACTGGCCAGATGGAAGTTTTGAAATATACTATACTGTGATATGTTTCGGTGCCTTATAACTTCTGAGTACCATTCATTATTTCCTAAAGCTGCTGGAGAGTAATCAAAACTCACTTTTGAGAAATTGAGTTTTGTGTGTATATATCAAAACTCTTTTTAATATTATATCTGGGTTTGTTTTGTGCTTTCTTTTCTTTTTCTTCTATTCTACAGTTACAATATTTTGGATCCTGAAATATTCTCATTAAGTAATTCTGGCACTGTAATCATGAGAAAAAACATAGAGAATAACATGAGAATTCCAACTCCTTCACTCCTTAAAATGTCAGGAATGACCGAAAACCAAACTGGTAAGAATTCTTAATGGCTGCACAACCTGAATCAGTTTCAACTTCTTCTGTTTCTTAATTTCTATCTTGACCTCCATTGCTAATTCTCCTTATCACCTTTGAAAAAACACTCATGTCAATTCACAGAGAAGATGTTTATGTTCTCTCTATTTTCTCTTTTTGGTATAACTAATAAAAAAGAAGTCATAGGCAATAATGAGCATTGTTTATTGCATTAATCTATTACTTTTTATCAAGGGGTTATTCTTTATCATACTTTAGTAACAAGTTTATAAATTCTAATAATTTAATGACACTAGCTTTTGGTTTGCAGAAGCCACGCTACCTAGACCTAGTAAATTAATAATTTTCCTGATTATTCTTAATGCAGTGATAATTTTTATCAGTTTCGTGGTTGTTCATTGGCCTGTAGTTTGACCCATTAGGAAATCTAAAGCAATAATTTTCTGGGTTATTCTCTAAGTCTTTTTTTTATAATTATAGACCAAAGTTTATAGTTATCTTTTAAATAAAAGTGGAATAATTTAGGTATCCTTCTCTCCTGCTTGCTCCCCAGTGTTTTCCAGTAACAGAGACTACCTCAGGATCAAGTTTTTATGTTCTACCACTTTAACTTCAGTTCTGTCTTTCACATTTGGCTGTACTATCATCCCATCTATTTTCAATAACATCCTTCAAGGTTTCAACAGGACCAGAGGGCTCCTGTTTGTAGCTAAGTGTGAAATACAGGACTTTGATTACCTGACACTGGTGATAACATACAAGTCAACTCAAAGTACTCTACCTAGTCACCATAATTTCAAGTAGAAATCACAAGCCTTATCTTTTTAGTAGTGCTTGACAGAACACATTCTTCCCACAGCTATAGAGAGCAAAATTCTCCTATCATTCCATGCAGGACTTCCTTAGGTAGGAATCAACCATCCTCTTCACCTTTTCCTTACTCTCTTGTCTTGATACTTGCAAGTCACTGAGAACTGTGTCACTCAAAGTTGCTGCAGCTAATGAAAATCCTGTTTACTTTGTCGTAAATTCTGAATGAAGGAAATTCCTGAAGTGTATAGCTTGCCATGGAGTTCAAATATTGCTTAGCTTGAAATTAGTTTCTGCCTGAAACCTCTAGCTCAGATATTACTGTGTCCCACTACCACAAACTTTTGTGTTTTCCCTTGGAGGATATTTGATATTGAATAAAATAATGAAGCAGTTCTACACATACCACAGCATTTGTCAGAAATCTTTCTTTCTCCCTTACTGCTCCTTTTCAGAGGCCTTGGTTTCATAAAGGCCTTTGGGAACTTGCCACATGGTGATTTCTTTCTAAAACTTAACTTCTATGAGGGTTACGTTTTGGCTTTGAGGCCAAAAACTATTTGGTATGCTTTTTTTTTATCCCTGCTTCTTGCAGTGCTTAAGTAAAAGCATCTTATATTTTAAATATCATAACCTTATAAATATGATAACCTTAACATTGGCATTTCCTAACATTTAAGTATTTAGCTGCCACAGGAAAATCCTAGCTGCTTGATAATATTTCCTTTTTTATGTTTTTGAGAATTTTAACTCATTTTTAACCAGTGAACTTTTTGTCTTCAGCCACAGATAAATCTGAGCACAGCATAAACCCAAATGGAACAGATACTCTTCCAACTCAAGCAACAAACAATACAGAAATAGATGGGTCTCATTCCCCCCCAAAATACAACCAGTTTCTGTCAAATTCCATTTTATTGGAGCATTTCACAAAAATCTTTTTGCATTTAAGAAGAGCAGTGGTAAGATAAGCTTTCTTATTAAGCATTTTAGGTATTACTGAGCACTGTATTGCAATGCTTAACTACATTCTACATTAAAAAACCCTACACTTCAGAAACTTCAAAAAACCTTCAGTGGGAAAAAGCAATGCTTCCTCATCTTCTGCAAAATGTCCAAGTACAGAGTATGAAATGTCAGACATATCACTTATCCCAATGTATATCTCTATTGAATATATATAAAAAAAAGTAAATGCTTTGTTTTTAATTTAATCATTGTAATTTTCCTTCTCATGTTTGTTAAACCTTTCTGAAAATTCTTGCAGACTTACCTTTCCCTTTACGGGTTTTAGTGAATGCTTTGGTTGTACAAACAGAAGGACCAGTGACTGAAAGGAAGTGGAGACTGACTACACTTGCTGTAAACCCTTCTAAACCCAAGTAAAAACACATGTATAGGTGGTGTGAATTAATTTTTATTTCTTATTCTCACACCAAAAAAGCAGCAACTAAATTCAGTTATAAATTAGTTCTATAGAAATTTCCATATTAAGGTTGTGCAATGCATTATATAAATGGAAATACTGAATGATCTGTGATTAAGGATCATAGAATCATGGAATTGTAGGGGTTGGAAGGGACCTCCAGAGATCATTGGGTCCAACCCCTCTGACAAAGTAGGTTCCCTAGGACAGATCACAGAGGTAGGTGACCAGATGGGTCTTGAATATCTCCAGAGAAGGAGACTTCACAACCCCCTGGGCAGCCTGTCCCAGGGCTTTGTCACCCTCCCTGAGAAAAAGTTCTTCTGCATGTCAGTGCAGAACTTCCTGTGCTCCAACTTGCGTGCATTGCCCCTTAGAGTGGGATGGCCCATAGAGTGGGTTATCCGTAGAGAGACCTTAGAGTAGGGTGATTTATGGGATTACCCACTGAGTATAATGTTGAAAGATACTTATACCTAAGCTTTGCAATGGAAGAATGAAGCTTTTCATTTTTGTATTTCCCAAGTATAATTATATTTTGAATGATATGTGTAGGTTCTTGCTCACCGTGGTGGCCACTGGACGTTGCTTCAAAATGCTTGTCGAGAACTTTGGAACTGTACTCAAGAATTACAATGGATTGCTAACCATCCACATTCCCATGTGGAGGCATTTCCCATTACCATGGATTTTCTTAGGAACACCATCTGGTTACCATTTTATTTGGCGTCAGATACGATCATTGACATGATAACTGATCTACAAGCAAGCAGGTCTCTTAAGGTAAAAATTATTCTCATTAAGACAGTATACTCTTTATTAGGATATCTTCATTAGTTTTCTTTCTCTTACATTATATCTGATATCTTCAAATTATTTTCTGTAACAAGTTTTTAGAGGATTGCAGCGTATGCTTAACATTATAATTTGATTTGTGATTAAAAAAAGAAAAACTTTGAAAATAACAAGTAGAATAATGTTTCTTTTCTGTAGATTATGGATCCTGAAGGAGAATTCTGCATTCCCAGTTGTTTAGGAGGTATTATGGATGAGAATGGTGGTTCTAATCTCCATCCACAGTCTCCCCTGGATGATGTGAATGTGATTGACTTGAAATGGATATGTAATCTCATTCTTAAAACGATAGAGTTGTTATATCAAATGAGGAAGTGGGAAGCACTGGTGCACATAGCTGTACAATTTAACATACTTACACAGTAAGTTACACCAATTCTAATGACTAAAAAGCAATATTACATAGTTAAATATACTGTTATTTTGCTTAATTACTATACTTTGCTATTTTTCAGTGAGAGATACACAGAACAAGTGAGTCCACTGCTGGTGTATGCTCAGAGGCAGCTGCTGGAAACGATACAGCAATTCAGTGGCCCAGACAGCCACAAATTTCATTTCATAAAATATCTGTCTGATAATGCACATAAGGTGAAACACAGTTTTCTTTTTGGGCACTGACTCTTAATGCAAACTAAATATAAGGAAGTACTTTCACTGATTAGATTAATATGTTTTTTCATAATGTTCATGAATCATAAATTATAATAAATTAATGAACATAACTGATTGAAGTGCATGAAAATGCTTATATGTCATAATTCTGACAGGAGCAGAGGTCTGGACTTGATGACCCAGAGGACATTTCTTCCATGCATAATGTACCCATTCCATGTTATGACCCTAAATCTAATTTCATGTTAGTTCTTGCTGCTGCTCTTTTAACCTGAAAACATTTATTTGGATACTGTGCAATCTTTGTGATTAATTAAAATTAAATACAGATGGATTGCTTTGTTTCTGCATTGGAAGAGCCCTTCTAAAGACGAAAATTAATCAAATTGAGTTAACCTAAACTCTGACAATTCCAATAAAAAAACTACTAAGCTGCTCAGCAGGCTCATGTTGTTAGAAGCCACAGTTCTATGTAGAATCATAGAATCACAGACTGGTTTGGGTTGAAAGAGACTTCAATTACACCTAGTTCCAACCCCCTGCCACAGGCAGGGGGACCCTTACTAGACCAGGTTGCCCGAAGCCCTATCCAGCCTGGCCTTGCACACTGCCAGGGAGGGGGCAGCTACAGCTTCTCTGGGCAGCCTGTGCCAGGGCACCACACCCTCACAGGGAAGAATTTTTTCCCACATATATAATCTAAATCTACCTTATTTAGTTTAAACCCATTGCAGCTTGTCCTTTTACTACACTCCCTGATACACAGTCCCTCTCTAGCTTTCCTCTAGGCCCTTTTAGGTAGCAGAAGGGTGCAATAAGTTCTCCTAAGAGCCTTCTGTTTTCCCGGCTGAACAAGACGAACTCTCTCAGCCTGTCCTCATAGGAGAGGTGCTCCAGCCCTCTGATGATCATCTTCATGGTCCTCCTCTAGACTTGCTCCAACAGCTCCATGTCTTTCGTGCAGTAAACTGATATTGCCACTTGGAAGTTTTCCATGGAATTAGCTATTAAAAATTAGGATTTTCTTTAACCTCAGATTTATTTCTAAGAAGTTTTGCTGAAATTAATTGCCTGGTTGATATTTTTAATGCGATTCTATTACTAATATAAACACAGGACTTGAGGGAGAAAGTGGGATTTGGAATTTGGAGCGTTCAGGAACTGCTCCCTTGCCTAGAGCACACTGAGCCCCAGGGCTCCCGGGAGCTCAGAGGGCACTTCTGGCTTGGGCAAAGGAAATCTCATGTGCTCTGTCTTGAGTTTTCTGTAAAGCTGTTTGCTGCTGACCTCTTTCAGGCCCTGCTGTTCAGAACATCGTCCCTATTTTAAAAAAAGCCCACCACATAGTGCTGTAATTTGAACAATGTGGAAAAGTAAATATAGTTTTGAACCACAACTTATAAAGAGTAATGTTAGTTAATAGTGATAAGGATTATTCAAAAAAAGACTTTACCAGATTAGAAATGTTGAGGGTATGGCTATATTTCGCAACGCAGCACCTTTCAGAGAATCTAAAACTAGCTCTGAATTGGTTCTTTTGCTTTTGAAGCATTGTAGCTACATTAGCAGAATAAAATGTCTGTGCTAGATTAGCCCTTTATAGAGTCTGGAAGTTTGCTTCTGACAGCTTCTGTTACTTGCTCAGAGCTGTTTTGTATATCCCTTGCACAGCATTACAATGTGCTTTGCAGGCAGCCTGCTCTTCAGCCCTGCTTACACGGCCAGGTTCTTTGCAAGCATGCATTTACCCAGACAAAGAAAAGTGGAATATTTCCTAAACATCAGTGGGTTGCTCAAGATTATGGCAATTACCAAATAAGATACAAGTTTAGTTCATTAACATCTAAACACTTCTATATATTATATACAATGTTCAGGCATTGTGAATGTTTCACAATGTACTAGTCCTGGTACAACTATGTACTAGTTATGGGTCATGGGTGTCTTTGGAAATTAGGTCTTTTTTTATTTTGTCATATGACTGAATATTTAGATACTTAACTTGAGGCACCAAACACTGATTTATCTGAATATTATTAATTTGTCATGAAACTAAACTTGCTTTTTAGATGAGTTGCAGAAACTACCTAGGGTGGAAATTACAGCTGCCCTTTACCCATGCTGCTAATGACCGGGTTTTTCCTGGATGCTTTTCCTATCCTGAGATGAAAAATGGTTATACAGGTCAGAGCACACTTCAGTATCATGAGTTCTCTTTTCTCTCAAATTCTTCCTCAAGCAACCCCTCCCCCCTTCTTTTATTTTCATGCTGGATAGGTTTGTTTGTTTGTTTTCCTCCTTATTAGTCTTCCACTGCTCCTATAATCTGTTTCTTTTAGTATAAAGTTACTTTTGTTTTCAAATTATTATTTTAAATATTTTGGATGGATAGTAATGTTGTCAAGACCTTTCCAGGATTTTTTTTCCAAGACCTTTTCAGGCTGTATCTGAAAGCAGATAAAAGCAGTTGTTATCCAAATGCCCTACGGTATGTTGAATGAGCTTGGTGGTCTTGGAACAGGTTTCTGTCAGTATTGTTGGATATCTAGCAGTACACCCAGAAACTAATGTGAACCTGCAGTGTTACTTATATAAAACTGATGTGAACTATAAAGTGACAAAACACCTCTTTTACCCACAGTTGCTGTTCTTTTCAGCCAGGATTAAGATGTTACAGTCATTAACAGAAGTTTGTAAAGCATAGTGCCTCATGTCACAGATATGTCAACACAATGCACACAAGGCTTTGTGCTAAATTCAGCTGAGGAACATGATTAAAGAATAAATGATGCTGTATGTAAGAAGAGCAGTTAGTATTATGCATGCAGTGGAGGGAGCATGTCACCTCACAGGTTTTGTACATGGAAATGACAGTAATTGTAGTAAATAGGATCAGCAGTTCTAGTAAACGATTTGTTTCCAAACTTCAGATTGGAGAATTCAGAGCAGAGAGCTAAGCTGAGGCATGCCCAGGGCAGATGGAATTCAGAGAATATAGATGTCACATGAGAACTAAAATGTAACACTAAAAAAGATGTAAATGCTCAGTGTTTCCAGTGATTAATAATTTTTCTTTATTTCATAATCCAACAGGAAGCAAAGATGACAATTATGTTAATATATTTTAGTTTTGAGGTTGTGGAATGGTTCAGATATACGTTTTGCAAGGTGACTCTGCAGGGTGATTTCTGTAATACAAAATTGTTCTCCCTTACTATTAATTCCTTTTAGATCACAGTCAAGCAAAAGCTTTAGTTTTACCTCTTGATGTCAATGATACACTGAAATGTTTTAGAGAAACCGTACAAAAATCAAAATACCACAGCAGAGCACTGAGACACAGCAGAAAACTGCTTTCATTATTTCTTGCATGCATGCAAGGTGAGTCATTCATTGAAGTGTTTCTTACTTGAAGGTGTATATGCAGTTGAAATAGTAAAGACTGAAAGGAATAGATTTCCTAAAATTTAAGTATTAGTTTTTATTGACAATTAGGAAAAAAACAGAATATAAAATTACATATGAAGGTCTGTAAGTACAACCTCTAAGCCTGATTTCCTAGTATTTGTGTCTCATGATTGATTGATAGGGTGTTGTTTTTTTCATGTTGTTGTGTCACTTTGTTGGCAGCCAAACCTCTGTCAGAGGACTGACTGGCAGATCTTCTCAAGTTTATTTTCTCTAACAGAGCACATATTTTCACTTGGTTGTACTGACCAATGAATTACATCTAATAAGTTTAATTAGAATGCACATAGAAAGAATCATAAAACATGAAAACAGTTAAAAATAGTGTAGAAAGGAATTGTATATTTTTTTCGAGTAATTTGTTGTGGAAAGATTTGTGGTCCTGAAAATAGTATAATAGTTTTCCAAACTGATCATATAAATCACTTTTCTGGTCTAGAAAATGCTGGAAGAACAATCAACCATCCTATCTCTTCAAAAAAAAGGGTGGAATTTAATGTGGGAAATGAACTGATATTTCTACCAACACCACATGACCTTTCTGAAGAAAAATTTCATTTCTCCTGTATGGTTGAGAGTAAACCAATACCACGGTCGCAGCTTTCACTAATTATCTCTTCCTATGAGCAAACAATTGGTAATTTCTTTTTTTATCACAAATTTCTCTTTACGTGAAGATGTAATATCATTTTGCCTATCTATGTTTATATATGTTCATTCCAGTGCTTTTTTTCACAGAATCACAAGGTTGGAAAAGACCTTTAAGATCATCAAGTCCAACCATTCGTGTCCTATGCTAAGCCATATCCCTAAGTACCTCATCTACCCTTTTCTTAAACCCATCCAGGGAAGGTGACTCAACCACCCCCCTGGGCAGCCTGTTCCAAGCTCTTTCCTCTGTAAGACAGCTGTATCTCTCTGGAAGCTGGTTTTCAGCCATATGGAATCTTCTTTTCTGTTGATTCAGAAAATCTGCATTAAATCCTAAAGAAGCTACCAGTTGGTTTTTAATTTCTACAGTCATCTCATTTTATAAAAAAGCATTACTTCAGTGGTCATATACAGATTAATCATGAGCTAAAAATATGCTGTAACCTTTAGCAGATTAATTTTAATTTTATGGTAGATTTTTCCCTAGCAAAAGACCCTTTGGATTTTGTGCATTTGAATATGAGACCTAGTTGCTTGACTTCCATCTTGCTGTCTAGTGTGGCTTTATTCACAGTTACAGCTCACTCAGCATTACTACCTGCTTTTGCTCTATGACAAAGTAGGTGAAGCGTGGTGGGTCAACAGATGCTGTGAAGTGGTTTTATTTCAAGTAAATGGTCCAGAAATAAGGCAGGGACAGCATTGCTGGGCTACATGCATACAGTGTTGTTTAGCAGGGCCAACCTGCTTCCTGGTTTATCTCTTGAAGAGGAAGCAATTTAGGAGGACTGAAAAAACAAGTTAGGTAAACAGGTCCAGAAATACATCCTACCCTTGTTTTTTAAGTTAGTAGAAACAAGAAATTGTACACTTGAAGGTAAAATATAGAAGCCTATTAAATCATTCCAAAAATATTCATGCATTGAATTATATGTGAATGAGTATCTCCTCCTCATGCGAAATTTGTTCAAGATTCAATAACTGATTTAATGATGTGGCAATATTTTTTTTCTAATTGATTACAAAACAAACAACAGGAATCCTTGAAGTAAACAAACAGAGGGACCTCAAGGTTCAAGCTCTACATGAACTTGGAAATCTTCACTTTTATGATGGGAACAAAAGGTACATAGTTACTGGATTTAAAAAGAGCATAGTTTCATTTTTTTAAAAAATGGCATTCATGTAACTTTCAATTGTCTTTTAAGTTCTTGTGCTGTCCTCAAGTCCATATAACTTCATCTCACTATTAGCTATATTTTCAGAGGCTTTTTTCTAGAAATTGCTTATTCTTCTTAGCTAACTAATTGCAGTTAAGCAATTTAAGTATCTCTATGTGTTTTTAAGAAGTAACATCTATTGGTTAATTTTAGTATAAGTCCCAGTAAGTCTGTTGACCAGGAATGGTTATCTTTCTGCGTTGTAGAAATTGTATTTCAGTTTTTGACCTAATCAGAATTAGTTGTATCTCTGGCAATAAAGGTAAAATGAAGCGACTCTTATCTTTCACTTTGGAAAATGTCAGCAATATGATGAGAATGTTTTTAATGTGTTACAGAGCTGCTTGTAAATATTGGTGTCAAGCCCTTGATGAAACACTCAACATTGCTGATGCTCTTAACAACTGGCAAGAACTGGGTTTTCCAAAAAATGCTACAGACTGCTTTGCAGTTGGAAGATCAGCTGATATCAGTCAGAAATTTCTTTCTCAGGCTGGAATTTGGGGATGTTTACATGCAGCTGTTTTAGTGGCTAAGATAGCTCAGTAAGTATTTTATCTCTATATCTATATCTCTATATCTATTTTTAAAAATTCTTTTAAAAAATTGCTCATCCAGGGCAGTAAGCAACTTGAAATCAATTTAAAAATACTAGTGAGTTATTATGAAAAAGACATAGGGAAAAGAAAAAAACAGAGGAAAATTTCCTTTCAGGAAGAAAGTTGCTCTTTTGAAGAACATTGTTTGTTTCCTTTCTTTGATTGCTCATCTTTGATCGTAATTGCAGCTGTATATTATATGGAGAGATCATTGAAATAAAACAAAATGATAAAAAGTCTTAAGCACAAGGATTTTACAGTCATATTGATTTTCAATTGAAATATCACATCTCCCAAGTCATTGCACATATTAAATATTAATGTATCTTGAGGGCAGATTTACTGCCTAAAGTACTAATTTTCTGGTGAATTACAACTAATTGAAATTTGAATTACTGTATTAAAGCCTACCATCAATAAAGATTTCTGTCCAGTACTCATTGACTGCTGGTAAAACACTATGGATGCAATTCTGAGTTGTTCCTCAATGTATTGTACAATAGAAAAGTGTATAAAATAGAAATATCTAAGCCAGCCCTAAATGACCTTTAGAAGCATTATATCCAATGAGAAGGCAGAGCTTCAACAGAGTAAACTGTCTTTCCTGAGAAGCAGGTCATATTAACACCACTGCAACGTATCTGTAAACCAAGGTAACTTTGAAGGCATTAGCATGGGTTTTTCAGGATGAAACAGCTTTGCCACACTCAAAAATAGGACCCAAGAAGAAAAAGAGTTTAATCTGATTCTAAACCATAGCTCTTCTAATTCTGAGCTGTGATGCAGGTTCAGGTCCAATTAGGCAAGACCAAATCCCTACCTCCTTTTACAGGAGCTTGTGGCACCTATTTGCTGGCCTGTATTCTACCGCTGTTCTGTTAATGTGTCCTCGCTGAATCCTGGCAGGGATCTGGCAGGAGCTATCCTCTTGGTTTCTCCCTCAAGCTGATTGTTTCTATTTGGACCTGACTTGGGCTCCTAAACATGTGTCCCCTGCGTTGCTCATTCTAGAGCAACTTAACCTCAGGCTGTAAAATGCCAATTAAAGGATTCTGAAATTATATTAAAGATACCTAATATTGTAGATCAGAGGAGTACCCTGCTACCAGGACAGTTTAAAGTTCTGATGAGGTATCATGTGGGATTCATTTAATCTAACTACGCATCTGCCATGTGAAAGTCCATATGTGCTAGTTATCTTAGGCTTCCTTTATGGAAAGAAATAAGATCTAAGGTGTGAGTTGCTTGACTTGCTTTATCTTTCTAGTTTTGTATGACATTAATTTTGTACTTTTACTGCCTGTTTCTCCCCTTTAAAGAGAATCTAGACCACTCCCTTTATCTAGGTATATCTTTGGTCAGATGTTTCTTATAATGGCATGGCTGAGGACCTATCAACAGAACAGACAGCTGTTTTCCAGTTTCGAAAACATCTAGACTGTGTTGGTATTATTACACTAGATTAAAGAAAAAAAAGAGAGAGGGTTTGAATAATTTATATTGATGGGCACATTCGTATTTCTTATTGTTTGTTGTACTTTAGGTACATAGCAACATCAAATGTGAGATTAAGAACTAAATACTGCTATTTTTCTGCTACGCTTTTTAAGGTAAGAAGGCAATTGCAGTTAGAATTCATGAAGTTGACAGATTGCTTCTAAAATTTAAATCTCAATAACCCTCTATTAAAATATTTCTCTTTTCATTTTGATTGTAAAGGAAAACGAGATCAGAGATAGTTGACAATTTATGCACACTAGATTAGATGTTTTTATTCTCTGTTTTTTAACATTATTCCTGTATTATAGCCTAAAAATTATCACTTCAATAAGAGGCTAGTGTCTCAGAGAACTAATGAAATACTGAAAAGTTGAGATGGCTAAAATATTTGGCAGTCAAATATGGTTTTCTTCTCTTGGAAGTGTTCTGTTCAGGGAGAGCTGGATGTCATCAACAATAGCAGAGTGCTCTCTATCAGAGCTGTACAGAGTCTTCACAGATTGTCTTGAATTTCCAACCAGGAGAACAGACTCTTTACAAAAAGAAATTTTCAAGTCTTTTTTAGGATTGGAAGATACTGGTTTGTACTTCTAAAATTCCAGCTCTGTGATGTTTGCTCTAAAAACAAGATGGTAAAAATGATTCAGTTCCATTTACAAAGAAAAGATCATTAGAATTAAACTTTCAGAAGTTAACTGTAGAGAAGAAAGGGTTTCAGTTTACTTTTCAAGGGAAATTTTAAAATACCAGTAACAGAAGTGATACAGGAAAAAGAAGTATTCTGCCAGTTGTACTCCACTGGGGTCAATGCTTACTAATCACAGTGCAGCATCAGGAAGTTAGTTGGCTTCTTCCAAAACAAACCAAGGTGCCTTTCGAATATCTTGTGCCAGCCATGGTTGTGACTGTGTGCTAGGCCACATTTAAAGCCTTGTTAAGTTCAGCAAAAGGCACAAAAGTTGAAGAAACAAAGGTAAAGGAGAATTTTGACTAGCTTCTAGCACTGTAATTGCTGGTGGTACAAAGCTGAACAATTTTGATTCCTCCTTTTGACAGAAATAGTAGTAAGCATTTGTTCCAGTTGTATAATGGTAGAAATAATTGTGACTCGACTGAAGTGGGTCTGATATTAATTGGGATAGGAGCAGCTTGCAGGGTGAGTGTCTTGGAAAATATAATCAATTACTGTCACTGTACCTTGTGAAGTTCAAACCCATAATTTGTTCCTTGATTTGGAAAGCTTTTATAACCTTATTTAAATTCCACCTGTGGTATAGGCTTTAGGCTTGTTAATATCTCAGATCTGAGTATGTAAATACCTATTTCTCTAGCATATCACTGCTAATTACAAGATATACACAATTGGGAAGGAATATCTGGCATCAGAGACAATGTTCACACACTTCCCTTTTCAAAGGAGGGACGATTAAGATACTTCCTTAAAGTTTCTATTGATAGTTAGGCAAGGCCAAGCGCAAGGTCCTGCACGTAGGTCAGTGCAGACCGAAGCGCAACTACAGGCTGGGTGGAGAATGGATTGAGAACAGCTCTGGGGAGAAGGACTTGGGAGTGATGGTTTTGCAAAGCTCAGTGTGAGCCGGCAGTGTGTGCTTGCAGCCCAGAAAGCCAACTGCATCCTGGGCTGCATCAGAGCCAGCATGACTAGCAGGCCAAGGGAGGTTATTCTGCCCTCCACTCTGCTCTGGTGAGACCTCGCCTGGGGTACTGCATCTGGGTAGATTTAGATCAGACATTAGGAAGAAATTCTTCCCAGTGAGGGTGGTGATGCCCTGGCACAGGCTGCCCTGAGAAGCTGTGGCTGCCCCCTCCCTGGCAGTGTCCAAGGCCAGGCTGGATGGGGCTTTGGGCAACCTAGTCCTGTGGAGGGTGTCCCTGCCCAGGGCAGGAGGTTGAAACTAGATGAGCTTTGAGGTCCCTCCCAACCCAAACCAGCCTATGGTTCTTTAAGTCTATGATTTTATGTTGCATGATTTAAGCTGTGCTTGTTGACCTAGTTATAGGTGGAACTAGGGTGGAACTGGCTTTTAGCTGGCCTTAAAGTTAGCAACTCTGCCAGAGATTTTTCTTCTGATGGAAGACATTTTCTCTGAAACGTCTTCAGATTGGTACGGAAAGTTTGAACACATCCCCAGAATCATCTCAACTTTTTCCCTACACATTTTCCTTGATAATGAAGGTGTTTGAATAAATTAAGTTATTTCTGTCTGCTAATCAGAAGTTTTTCCTAAGAATTATCTAAGAAATTTTTATGAGAACCCCTAGTGATAGATGAGATTTTTTTTCCAGTGCTTCTAGAGATTTATTTGGGATGCTTTGACTTGGAATCTGAGAGAAATGCAATTGGCTCCTTAGGAAGGTTTTTCATTACCTGTGGAATACTTGCTGAGGAATCTTTCATGATTTTTTTCTTCACCTAGATTGGTTTTTGTCTTTTGTTTGTTCTGTGAAATACTGTTTTAAGACTATATACAGCCCTTCCCCCCCCCTTCCATCAAGTTCACACATAAAACATTTTTTCTAAAAAGATTTTTCATTATTTTGTCTGGAAACAACTGGGTACTTAAGACATTGGCTGAGTTTCATTTATGAAGTCAATTACGAGACTCAAGGATTGGACTTTTATAGTGGTTCACTAATGCCTATACATCTTTTCACAAGTATTTAATTATTATTACTTTCAGACTCTGTTCAGAGCTTCTCTTCCACATCCAACCTCTGACTGTGACTTTGCCCAATATGAAACAGATATGCTTATTCCTGGTATCGACTTGTTCTCTGATCGCTACAGAGCTGATATCTCTACTGTAGTTGCAAGTCTCAAATTCCTGATGCTTCAATTACACTTTGCAAAACAAAACTTAATAGTAAGTATTATTTTTATACTCTGGAAATGAATTTTAAGGCATCAAGTCTTATTTTTTGGTGTGTGTGTCCTTATGGGATTCTTCAGAAGCTCTAGCAAAATGCCTGTATGGTTAGGTTCTGTGGCACTGATGTGGAGGGGAGATATAGCTTGCTGCCTGCAATTCTTAGAGCATACAGGGTAGTTGTTTATTCAGAAATATGACAATGGACAGTCCACTTAGTTTAGGCATTTTGAAGGAAATTTCCTATTACATCCAGTGGGAAATATACTGTACTGAGACTTTAAATGCAGTATGTCCAGAATGCTTTCAGTAATTCTACTATCAAATTCAGTAAATAAAAGTCCCTTCTGCCTTTCTACTTCTCACATTCCCTTAATCCTCAGCGTGGAGTGCTTTACAGCTTCTTTCTTATGTTGATTATGTGCTTATTTCCTCCATTTAATGACTGACCACTTCCACTTTAATCCTATTTCTTTCAAAGGTGCAACTCTGTAAATTGGAATAAACAGATTGAATTGCTTGCTTGTACTGAAAAAAGTGCAATTCTACCTCTATTCCTATTTGGTCCTGTATGCTCTAACAGATTTTCATGTCAGGCCATTACTGTATACTTCTATAAATCAACTCCCAGCATGACAGCAAACTGCCCAGCAGAAAAAGTAGATGGTTTTCTCCTGCTTTAATGAGTTGAATCCGCTTATGGGAAGGTCCTGCAAGTGGCAGAGCCAGTGCAAAGGAGGGGAAAAGATCGTGTGGCAGGCAACAAGGGAGTACAAAAAGGTGAAGGGGTAGAGAATGAAGAGGAGTTAGAGAGGAGGAGGCAGCAAGATGTTACCCCTTTTTTTCAGCAAGCTATTTATTGGATTGATTTCTTCTGGAACTTCAGGCTAAGTGTCTGTCTTACCTCCTGTTGTTGCTTCCTCCTATCCTGCTTTATTGGAGTTCACTTTGTTATTAATCTTTGTCTAACTGCCCTCACTGTAGGAGACCAAGTGAGATCAAGGAGCAGACAGTTACCTGGAGGCTGGGACACTTAATTTGACTTCTTGCTTCACGTGGCCATGCACATTTTTGATTCTTTCTGCACTTGGTAGGAGTGGAATATAGATCCAGGTCACAGATCATGGTCAAAGCAATTGCAGTTTCAGCAGGATGAGAGCTTCATTTTCACTGGAAGTTTAATGTGTGGGAATGTGTTTGGATGGTGGAAACTGAATTGATTTGACATCTAAATCAAAATACATCGAGGTTCAAGTTTTATTAAAAATAAAACATCAAAGACTAATTTTGTTGAACTACTTGAAATATCAGTTGGAAACAGCATGGGTACAATTAAAACATTTGCCTCAAGCATTTGTTATCCAAATTCAGAAGTATTAAGCTACCTTATAAAAACTAAAAGTGCATTTTACAAAAAAAGTAACAATGCTATTAGCATTTTCCAAGCTTGGGGACATTTTAAAGTGAAGAAAAATCCAGAAGCTGAATAGTAATTAGATTTTGCAAGTTCTTTCATTGTCAAGAACCAAATACATCTGTTAGGAGAGAATCTGCTTTTTCTGAAATATTATATAACAGTAAATACAGTGTTTGTATATTTAATTAGAACTCAGTTTTAAAATGTATTTGTTAGTTGCCCCTACAAAAAGCTTTCAAATTGAAATGAATGCAAAGAAATTTGTCAATAAGCCTCATCACCATCCAGTGTATTTTACAACTGGTATTGTTTCACTTAGCTGCAGGACTTCATTGTGTTTATTTTAGAAATTCTAAAGAATGCTACTATTCTGCTATTTATACTGAAAAAAAGATGGCATCAAAATGCAGTTTCAGAAATCCCTTATATCAACATCTTTCCAGTAGGTTTATTGACTAATACATAGTAAAAAACCCCACCTTGAATACAGAGACTAAATTTGGGAAACTTCACTTTTAACATGGTGAATCACACATAAGATGGTACAAGGGGTCTTTAGCCAGCTGAAGAACATGTTCATCCTTGATAGGAGAAGTAGTAGTGGTGCGTGGCAATGAAAGCAGTGCTCCTATATTATCTCTGTGTTTGTGATATATAATTGTAACATGCATACCTATAATTGTACCCTTTATGACACTTATAACTAGGTGATCTCACATCTTCCTACAGATTTTACCTCTGTTCACATTATACCAATATATTGTCTCTGAGATTTGTAAGGACCCAGCTAAATGTATTGAGGGAAGAATCCTCAAGGTAATCAAATAAAGTTTCTTTTTATCATAACACATTGTATTTCAAATGCACTCTTCATTTCACTGCTAAATGTAGATGATTTAATATTTCTTCATATATCACTGCTGTGAAATATAATGCTTTTAAAGTTCAACTGTTACTGGCACTTTCAAAGTGCATTTATTATTTATATTCTAAATTTTAGGTCAGTGTAGAGTTTAGTTATGGAGTTTTACTGTTAATGTCCTACAGACTGTTACATCCTTCCATTATTTCTTTCTACTCTCCATTTAACAAGCATTTTCTTTAAAGATATGATCTTAAGATTTTTCCCTCCTAGATCCAAACTTTTTACCTGGGACTTTTTATCTTGTTCCACTGTTCTTTTTTTTTTTTTTTTTTTCTTAAGTGCAAAACATAAATCTGTTTTTGTTCACAGTCTTCACCTGTGGATTTGTTCCCACTAACATGGAGGAACCAGATTGTCAGGCTTCCAGGAGCAGACTTCTGTCATTTCACTAATGTTTGCTTTTTGGTTTTGGTTTAGTGTTTTTGTCTCTTATGAGTTGGGTTTTTTTTGTTGTTTTTTTTTTTTTTCTCTCTTTTTTAGAGGACTCAATCTTGTAGTAAAAGTATTATTTGGTTTAGATATTTTCAGGAAATTCTGATGCAGGTTAGGTAGAGTAACTGAGTACTATGAGACTAAGATGAGTAAAATCTATGAAACAGATTTTGATATGGAGTTGATCTTGGACTGAAACTTAGAGCTCCAGCCAGATGAATTAAGTTATCTTCCTTTGTCAGGAGGAACTCTTTGAAGAATATGTTATTGGAATTTTTTTCATTTCTGGTTTTAAAAGTGAAGGACCCAGCTTTAGATTTAATTTATTGCATACAGAATCACAGAGTTGTAGGGGTTGGAAGGGACCTCGAGAGATCATCGAGTCCAACACCCCTGCCAGAGCAGCTCCCTAGCTCATACTGCACTCAGATAGGCGTCCAGATGGGTCTTGAATCTCTCCAGAGAAGGAGACTCCACCACCTCCCTGGGCAGCCTGTCCCAGGGCTCTGTCACCCTCACTGGGAAAAAGTTCTTCTGCATGTTGGTGCAGAACTTCCTGTGCTCCAATTTGCAGCCATTGCCCCTTGTCCTGTCCCCACAGACCACAGAAAAGGGGCAGGCCAATTCCCCCTGCACCCCATACTTAAGATATTTATAAACACTGATTAGGTCCCCCCTCAGTCTTCTTTTCTCCAGGCTGAACAGCCCCAGCTCTCTCATCCTTTCCTCATAGGATAGATGTTCCCGGCCCTTGATCATCTTCGTAGCCCTTCTCTGCACTCTCTCAAGGAGATCTCTGTCTTTTTTATACCAGTGAAAATGCTTCTTTGTATTGAAGAATATTCTCTATCAATGTACTATTCCAGTAGCCAAAGCAACTTGAAAATTACCTTTGAAGCATTTTATTTTGAGTAAAAAGTATAATAGAAAACTATTTAGATCAAGCATTCTCTTTATTTTTTTTCACAGATTAAAGTACTTACAGATATAGGATTTTTTACAGAAGCCTTTCATGAACTGTCGTTGCTTAACTGTGGAGAGAGAATTCCATTGAAAATACCTGCAGGATACAGAAAAATTGAACAAATGAAGGTAAACACCAATAAAGTATTGAACTGCAACAATCACTTCTCTTCATGAGACTGCACATACTCCATGTCTTCAAGTTGTTACACACTTCTAAAAAATTCCTGAACTTCTTTCACTAGGCAAGTCAAATAGTCATTGAATGACATTAATTTCTCTCACTGAACAGCAGGAACAGAAATAAATTTGGAAACTTGTGCTATTTTTTTTATACAGTGAGTAATGCAGATAATACCATTGAAAAACATAATGTGCAATTTCATATGTTGATGTTAAAGATATGGATAGAGATCTTGCCCCATTAATGGCAAAACTCCCACTGCCCCAGCCTGGAGCTGTGGGTGAGCTGAAATCTAGAGATTTTCCTCAGACCAAAGGCTGCATTAAATTCTTACTAAGTTGAGCCATAAAGAGCAATCACCATCCTCACTGGAGTTGGGTCTGCAAAGCTTCCCTGTTGATAGCTACAGCAGTGAATGCTGTACTCCTTACTGATGCTAGTCAGTTTAAAATGCATCTGTAAGTCCTTTCCTTAATTTATGTATTGTCTAAAAAGCTCACAGGATGAGGTCTGGCTGATTTGTCACTTGACTTTTTCTAACTGGGTTCACAGGTGAGTGTTGCAGTGAAGACCAGAGCAGGTTCAGCATTAGGTCTATGTATGTGTGTCATGCACAGAGGAGCTAAATGCTTGCTGGACTTTTGTACAGTTCTTGGAATAAGAAAGACCCACGTTCTGGGGTATGACAAAGATGATAGAGGACTAAATCTGGAGTATAGAGTTAATAAAAGAATTAATAAAAACCACATAGAACTTGAGTGATAGTTGTGTGTAGAGCTCTCAGTTATACCAAAGGCTGGAAATGATCTTTACCTCTGCCTTTTCCTTCCCCTGATCTGTCTCCTGGTGAAAAGATAAAGAGTTTTTGAGTAAGGACTAGAATAAGGGTGAGAGTTCAGAAAATTGAAGCACATACAAGTGAAGAGATAGTTGTTTTTAGAGCCCTCAAGGAGGCTGAGGTCTCCAGTTCAAGTTGACCTGTAGCTCTTGCTTTTATTCCATTCACAGATCTGTGCTCTGGTGAATAGCAGAGCATATGCTAAGTCTGGAGTTAGGTTGGGATTCAGAAATATAAAGACTATAAAGGGAATTGATTGTTGGTGTCTATACAACTCCTAGAATTCGGAAAAGGATTTTTGTTGGTTATGACTTTTCATCATCTCACTTGAACAATCTTGGTGAATGGATATAAAGATGTAAGGTTTTGGTTCAGAAATGTAAAGCCTATAGAAGCCAAGTAATTGTATTTTCAGAGCCCTCAAAGTATGGTTGGAAATGCACTGCACTTGTCCACTGCTCTGCTGACTCATTTCATACTCGTATGGTAACACGTTACTGAGTTTTGGTTTTGTCCATTTTACAGGCCTTACAGAAATTTGACTCCTCCAAATCTCTCCTCACTGTTACAAATTTACAGGTAAAGAAAATCTGAAAGAGCTAAAACTTTTATGCAAGTCATACTTATTTTTCTGGCATCAGTTAGACATTTGGGTCAGAAAATAAACTTGTTAGTAATAAAAGACAGTAAATAGCAAACATTCTCCTCAACAGTTTACCATTTCCTTAAATTTTATGGCTGACCTCTCAAGGGAGAGACAAGTACCACTATCACCATTTTTCAGGTGGGAGACCTGATATGTACAAATCTGTGATGTGTCTCTGCAAAGCATACCTTTAGAATTATTCTGGTTTTGTCATGATATGTAGGCTCTGATGTTTATCCTGTTAAAATATAGAGAACCTCAGTCATCTGGACTTATCATTTCTGTCAATCAGAGCTCTCTTCATAGATTTATCCTAACTCAGATTGGGGTTGAAGTCTGCTTCTGGGAAGAAAAAAAAGAAAAAGGTGAATCTGTAAATTGGTTAATGAACAGTCATGTCTTATTTTATTTAAAAATCACATGTTCATCAGTGACTTTTGTTTTTCAGTTGTAATAATTTTTATTAATTTGCCTTATCAGAAATCCATTCAGTGAATAGGGGCAAATTAAATAGTAGCAGAATGTGGAAAAGAAGCTGCATCATAAAAACAAGCTGATAAAGTAGAAAAAAGCACTTTTGCTCCAGTTTTCTCTCTTTTGTTTACAGGAAGCTTGTGTATTTCTTACCACAGTTGATATTAGAAGACAGAAATGAGATGTCTATCTTGGTAGCTTTTGATCTCACTAGTTTCATATTTATTTTGAAGTTGTGCTTTATCTTGAGCTTTTGATTTGAACGCTTCAGAGTTTGTGTGTGGCTCTTATTGGTCTTACGATTTTGCAAAGCTATGTAGACTTTCAACTTCTGAATTTATTAATCTAAAGTGAGAATCTTCAACTCAAGAAAAATCAATCATGCTAAAATGAATAACAAAAAAGATTCTATGAAATATGCCTGAATGGTTTGATACAATATTTTCTTTCCTTGCTTAATCTTTCTAGTTGGGGTGAATTTTAACAACAGACTTTCCTTTGAGTTGAGATTGCTGACCTACAGATTTACCTACATATTTTTTGTGACCACCTTAGCTCAAAGAGAGCTATGGGCAATGCAGAAAACTAGAACTTAAACAGAGTAATAACTATAACTTCACAGATGCACCTTGTACTGGAAAATCGATCACTAAGGCTGTAGCAAGTGGGTGAATTAAGTTTGGAAAGTAGAACAGCAGCTCATCCATAATGACTAAGAACATATTACCAATATTATCCACATCAATTGTTGATAGACATCATTACTAATAGAAGCAGAATATTCCTTGAACAAGAAAAATGTAAAACATCATTTCACATATTCCCAACTGTTAACTTCCTTGTAGGTCCTGGAAGACATATTTAATTGGAGTGTGTCATTATCAGTGGTGCCCCTGTGCAACCAACAAGTTATGAATAAATTAGCCTTAGCCAAAATGCATTTCATCATTTGCCTTTCTGCCACAATAAATAATATACCTGAAAAAGTGGAAAAGCACATCTATTCTGTTGCAAACAACAGTTTTACGGAGTCAAACACAATTGCAGCATCAAATGCAAAAGGTAATTATAAGGGTGGTGGAAAAGTGCATTTATTCTGCAACTTGTTTTAAGCCTAGTTTTTCCACTTTTAGCTGCATATGCATTAATGTGTCATATTATAAACAATAGTTGTATTAAATATTGCTGGAAAAAACATTAATTATTGAAATAATAAGCTTTAAGGCTTTATAAGGTTTTAAAAGCTACTATCTCTAATATTATTAGAGGTGTATTCCATTCTTCCTCACTTATATTGATACTGAAATTCTCAATTATAAATAGGGGGGAAAAAAAGGGGCATATTCTTCAAATTACTGAGAATTGCTCGTTCTGTGTCTGTTACCTGAATTTTTAACCAAAATGTATTTGACAGTTGATGCTGAGAAGGATTCAAGACAACGGGAACAAAGAGGCACAATGGTGCAGCTTGTTGACTGTAAAGATGAATTAAATATGGCCATGCTGAAGGTAATTTTACTTCTTTAGGTAAAAAGGCTTAAGAAATTGCAGATGATGGGAGAATGGCATGAGAAAGGGCACTAGAAATTCCTGTTTCTAATCTGATTGTAATCTTACTAGCCATACATGTAGTTCTGGTTGTCTGGTGCAGTTTATCACAGAATCACAGAACTGTAGGGTTTGGAAGGGACCTCGAGAGATCATCGGGTCCAACCCCCCTGCCAAAGCAGCTCCCTAGCTCATACTGCACAGATAGGCATCCAGATGGGTCTTGAATATCTTCAGAGAAGGAGACTCCACCACCTCCCTGGGCAGCCTGTCCCAGGGCTCTGTCACCCTCACTGGGAAAAAGTTCCTCCGCATGTTGGTGCGGAACTTCCTGTGCTCCAATTTGCAGCCATTGCCCCTTGTCCTGTCCCCACAGACCACAGAAAAGGGGCAGGCCAATTCCCCCTGCACCCCATACTTAAGATATTTATAAACATTGATTAGGTCCCCCCTCAGTCTTCTTTTCTCTAGGCTGAACTGCCCCAGCTCTCTCAGTCTCTCCTCATAGGATAGATGTTCCAGGCCCTTCATCATCTTCGTAGCCCTTCTCTGCACTCTCTCCAGGAGATCCCTGTCCTTTCTTTTTTTAAAGAAAAACACTTTTAAAAAGAGACACATTCTAAAGTGTCTCTTTAAGAAAGTCTGCTGCAAAATTTACTCATAATCTTGACACATACTAGAAAAATGTGGATCTACCCTCAGCAACCAGGACCATGGGACCCATTACTATGCTAGCTAAGAATTCCACAATTTTTGGCTGTTTCGCCTTGCAGAGCTTTATGCAAACTTTTCCTTTGTTTATAACACTTATCCTGTTTAAAGGGTGCTACTTGCATGGCTCCTGCAATACTAGCTTGGAGCAGAAATGAGACATTGGCTCCATTACCTCTACACATGTCCATGGGAAATACTGACACAATCAGATCTCAGTATGACTGTTTCAGCAACAAGCATAAAGACAGAATGGGATTTCAAGGCTAAAATTGTCTCCTTTCGGTGGGTGGTACCTGTAGAAAGCATCAGAGACTCTTTGATAAGGAAGTATTTCCTGAAAAAAAAATGGAAAACCTTATGTGAAATGTCTCAAATTTCTCACGTCCCTCTTCCACCTTGATCCTTTTCCATTTTTCTCCTATCTGGAGAAATGGAGGATGATTTTGTATGGAAATTGGTGAAGGCCATATACTAGAAATTCAGAAGTTTTAGCATAGCTTGAAAATTACTTAAAAGCAGCATCTTGAAAATAATTCAAATAGAAATGTTAGAATTAACATTTTAATAGAAATTAATATGAATGGGGATCATTTAAGAGACATAACATATTTCTTACCCTTCTTATTTTTCTTTAAGCATTCTATTATTTTTGTTTTTTAAGTAGAGCTCTGAATTCATTGAGGACACTGGTAAAAAAAAAGATACTGGCTGATACAAAACTTTGAATATTTTTTTTTTAAATTCTGCTGAAAGATTTGCAATTCAGATTTTATTTAAAATTAACTTTATTTTAGATTTGGGTTTCACAGCTGCTTAAAGCTTTGTCAGCAAGACTATAAATTACAGTTAAACTTTCAGGATGCATACTGCAAGAAAGTATCTGTTAAAGTGTAGATAGAAAAGAACGTAATAATACTTGTGACATCTTTAATGTTATATTTTTATATTGTATTTTATTGTTTAAAATAGTAAGAAGTATAGTATGAAATTAGCAAATATAGCTATAAGATAAAGATAAGAATGAAAAAATATTGAGTAATATTACTAAGCCATAAAATATGCAGTTATGCTTAACCATGATAGTACTGGCACAATTCAGATGTTGCTTCTTTCAATACATTGAATCTGTAAACCTGAAAAAACCAAAATTTACAACCTTGCTCACCCCCCTGCTATTTATAGAAAAGACATTATATGCAAGTTGATTTGTAACAGAGTATACAGATACTAGGCTATAACAGAATAAAATACTTTGTTATTTATTTCCTTTGTTATTTTTTTGATATAATACAATGCTGCTCTAGGGAATTTTATTGACTGAGGCTGAAGAAAGTCTTAGGCATCTTGTGCAGAACATACATGACAAATACGATGGGGAGATATCTCAGTGTTCTGCTGAAGATTTAGAGGCTCTTACTGAGGCCAAACTTCAGCTTGCTGCTATTTCTCAGCAAAGGCATCAAGCAGCTTTCAGGCAAGTAATACTATGAACAATCTGATGTTGCACAGCCTTGACTACAGAAGATAAAAAAAAAGTCTAGCAGTTTTTTCTCTGAATCCTTTGTGTCACATGAATATTCTAAATCCTAGCAACCAGCCATAACCATACCACTAGTGTATCTACAAAGGTAAGTTACACTGGCATTTCATTATTTTTTATTGCTTTATTTTCATAGAATCATAGAATGCTTTGGGTTGTAAGGGACCTCAAAGATCATCCAGTTCCAGCCCTGCCATGGGCAGGAACATCCTCACTAGACCAGGTTGCCCAAAGCCCCATCCAGCCTGACCTTAAACACCTCCAGGGATGGGGCTTCCACAACTTCTCTGAGCAACATGTTCTAGTGCCTCACCACCCTCATAGTAAAGAATTTCTTCCTAACATCTAACCTAAACCTACCTCTTTCAACTTAAAGCCATTGCCCCTTGTCCTATCACTCTGCTCCCTGGTGAACAGTCCCACTTTATTGTAGGACCACTTTAGGTATGCTGCTGGAGCCTTCTCTTCTCCAGGCTGATCAAGCCCAACTCTCTTAACCTGTCTTCATAGCAGAGGTGCTCCAGCCCCTTGATCATCTCCGTGGCCCTCCTCTGGACTCGCTCCAACAGCTCTACGTCTTTCCTGTACTGGGGACCCCAGAGCTGGATGCAGCACTCCAGGTTGGGGTCTCAAGAGAGCAGAGTAGAGGGGCAGAATCACCTTCCTTGATCTGCTGACCACGCTGTTCTTGATGCAGCCCAGGACACGGTTGGCCTTCTGAGCTGCTAGCACACACTGCCTGCTCATGTTGAGCTTGTTGATCAGCACCCCCAAAACCTTCTCCTCAGTGCTGCTCTCTCAATCCATTCTCTGCCCAGCCTGTAGTTGTGCTTGGGATTGCACAGACCCACATGCAGGGCCTTGCACTTGGCCTTGTTGAACTTCATGCAGTTGGCACAGGCCCATCTTTCCAGCCTGTCAAGGTCCCTCTGGGTGTCATCCCTTCCCTCCAGTGTGTTGACTGCACCACACAGCTTGGTGTCGTTAGCAAACTTGCTGAGGGGGCACTCGATCCCACTGTCCATGTCACCAACAAAGATATTGAACAGTGCTGGTCCCAGTACTGACCCCTGAGGCACACCATTCAGCACAGACCTCCACATGGCCATTGAGCCATTGAGCACAACCCTTTGAGTGCGACCATCCAGCCAGTTCCTTATCAACTGATTGGTCCATCTGTTGAATCCTTGTCTCTCCAATTTAGAGACAAGGATGTCGTGCTGGACAGTGTTGAAGGCCTTGCACAAGTCCAGGAAGATGCTGTCCATCATACTTCCCTTGTCCACCATCTCTGTTACTCCATCATAAAAGGCCACCAGGTTTGTCAGGCATGATTTGCCCTTAGTGAAGCCATGTTGGCTGTTCCCAATCACCTCCTTATTCTTATGTGCCTGAGCATAGTCTCCAGGAGGATCTGCTCCATGATCTTACCAGGCACAGAGGTCAGACTGACTAGTCTGTAGTTCCTTGGGTCTTCCTTTTTCCCTTTTTTAAAAAATTGGGGTTTAGTTCCCTTTTTCCAGTCAGTGGGGACTGTACCAGACTGCCAGGACCTTAAAAATATGGACTACTTCATGAATTTATGTGTCATCCTTGTGCAGGGGCCATGCTAATCTTTGTATCATTCCAGTTTTAGTATATGTGGTGCTTTGACTTTTTAAAAAATCATCAATTATTGGCCTATGATTTCTCTGTGAAATGTGTGATAGAAAAATCAAAGAAAAAGCTGCACAGTTCAGGGTTTTTATTACAGCAAAAAGTCTGGATATGTTAGGTTATGTGGTTTGGGGTTTTTTTGTAATTTCCATCTTCCTTCTCCTGTCAGTGAATAAATAAACCTCCAAATTAGCTAGTCTTTAAATAGCACCATTCCCTTTTAGCTGCTATGGTACAGGAATAAAAAAATTAAGTTAACAAGGCCAGGAGGTTCATAGTGCTGAATACACTACTGAACTGAAAACAGGAAGAGTACTGCAGCATGAACTTTCACCTGTGTTTTATGTTATTTTAAAAGATAGAAGTTTCCCAAAAGCTCAGACAATAGGACTGTAATAATTGAGTAGTAATGTCATTAGTGAAGATGGGAAGTCAGAACTTGTAGGCCATTTGTGGACATTTTTCATCATGAAATACTAATCTGTTTCAAAGCCTTTGGATTTAGATTAATTTATCATAAATTTGTTAAAGGTTAAACAACAAATCACTGGCCAGTGACCACATTGTGCTTTTGGGATTTTTATAAAATTATTATATTAGTAACTAAGGACTGGTACACAGACTTAGGAAATCTCCTGTGCATAAACCCAGCCTAGCTAGATCCTCAGCTGGGTAAAACTTGTGTGAGTAGTGTTCTGACCCAAGCTTTCTCACTCTGCTAAACCAGTTCCAGTGTGTAAGCAGTGTGAAAGCAGGAGTTTTCTTTCTGACATGTGGTTATATCCTAGAGTAGTTTTTCTCTTGGCTTATAACTTGTCTGAGATTGAAGAAACCTTTTTTTTTTTCTTTTTTTTTTTTTTAGAATATCAGGGGTTCCAATGGATGTCAAGCATTTTATGGATTATTTTTTGGGACTCTCAAATTTTTGATGGATGTTTAATAGGCCATATATACTGATAGTGGTCAGATAGCAGGAAAAAAGCCCCAACAAAAAACCCCAAAGCACGGGGTTGGTTTTTTTTAAACCTATTTTACTGTTTTATTGCACTGCCATCTATGGAAACTGCTGATATATCTGCCTCAGATACAAATGAAACATTCCTTCAGACAGTTGAATGTTTCCTGCCTGCCACCCTAGAAATCAAACTTTGCATGATATTACAGAAATTCATCATTTTTTTCCTTTGGCGAAATGAGTTAGTGGTGAAATTGTTATAGTCAGCTGTACTTTCCTATTTTGATCATCTTGTCACTTTCTGATTCAGCTGATAAAAGGATGTGTATTTTGTCAAGGGAAATATATAGACACATCACTCTTGTTGACAGCAGAAGAGGGTCACAAAAATTTCATCAAGGGAAGCTTCTACATTACAGCCTCTGTCTTGCAAGAAAATTTATGCCTCAGATTAAGTTTTTGTATAGGACTAATTCCATTGATCTCAAGGAGACTACTTACATGGTGCCCACCCTAAGCAGGTGACATTTCAAATTACCCAAATACCTGTTTGTCTGCTTACATGAACACATTACTGCTTAAAACAATACATGCATGAACCTCAGCGCTTGTGGTCTGTGTTTTACTCATGAAATTTGTATGTAAACATCTAGGTAAAAAAAAGGCTTCATTTAAAAGATTTCTAAATGTAGACAACAGCAGTTAACTGGAGGCAGCAATGTTCATGAAGTTAGGTTAATGTGCCTTAAAAGCCTATATATATACTCCTGGGTGCTGCACCTTCTCCAATTTATTTGAGAAATGTTAGCCACAGCATCTCAAGCAATGTTTCGAAAAATGTCAGCTTTTCCTGTAATTTTAACTTTGATGCCTGGTTTCAAGGGAAAACTCTTCTTAAGAAAAAGGAAGAAAAGCAGTCAGAATATCTCATTGCATTATTACTGTCTCTTTTGCTTTTATAAGCAAATTCTGTTTCTACCTTTTCATTGTTAGAGAGAAGGTTACCGTCAAATTCAACACTGATTTATTCTGGTTTCATTTTGTTGACTAAAACTGAGGTAAAGGGATGATGAAGGAGATTCATAAGGGTTGAATTCTGAGAGCTGAAAGGCAAGATATTAACAGTTTTGGTTCTCATTGTTACTTTGGGGTGTACTTGTGCTGAATTGGTGTAATCCATCCAGCTCTGCATCACAAAACCAACAAGCAGGACAGAATCAGAAATGACAGGAAGGCTTTAACTACCCTCTTATCTCTGGATGTTATCCATCCTGTGGTTAGATACATGTTGGCAGAATAATGTGAGTAATTTCAGAGTACTGCTGCTCTTGTTCTGCCTTCGTTGTGCATGAATCAAGAACTTTGCCTTTACAGCAATTAATCTAGAACTTCTCAAAAGCAATAAATAAGCTGTGTCTGAATCTCTCTTCCATTAAAAGCTCTTCACAGTGTTCTGGCAGTGTAAAAACGACTTAAAGTGTTCATAAAATATTATTTTTCCTTGGATTCATAGCAGCCAGTTTCTATGTAGAGTCTCTCTATGTAAAAGCACAGCTCTACATTCTGCTTCTACATTTTAAAACAATTAACCTGCAAAAACATCTTCAAGAGGTGAGCTAGGGAGATCCTCAGGTTCTTTTGCATCATTAGGAAAATATGTATCAGTGGGTTGAGAATAAGTATAACTGAAAACCCAAAACACCTCCAACTCCCAAAATCTTTTAGAGAAGAGGTAGGAAAGTAGAGATTTACAGATGTAGGAGAAAATGTACAATTAAGAGATGGAAAACTTAATACCATGAGAGATTTGTTTTGGCAGTTCTCAGATTATTTTGAGTAGTGTGTTCTTTGGGCACTAAATCCCGTTGTGAAAAAGATCTATCTTCTCACTAAGTTGGTCTGCTGTTACAGATACACATTTATATAGATGTCAAGAAAATGGAGTCTGAACACTACAAAGACAGCATTAAAAAACCCCAAACCACCAACCAAACAATCTAGCAGTGAATATTTTAAGAAACATGATGCTTTTTTTGGGATTCTGTCTCACAGTCTTTTGAAATGTGGAGTTGAATGCTGCACCAGCCCTGAACATGTCTGTATCTGAACACCAGAAGAGGATTTATGGGGGTGTGGAAGGGGGTGTGTTTGGAGCAGTGGATTTGGTGTTGTGACATTGCTTATGAGATTTAGCCATAGTGGCACCTGGCTTAATTTTTTACTAGATCCTGTGAGTATATGGTCATGTGGATTTAACAGAAGGATTGTCATATAGCCTGGAAAGACTTTAAGGAGGAAGATGGTTTTTTACCTTTCTGTGGATGAGGTATAAAGCTCTCTGAATATATTACGTAATTTTCAATATTTTTATGTATTGTAATTTCTAAAAGCCCATCCCTGAAGACAGATATGTGTAACTGAAAGTTGTAGTGAAGTTCTGGTTTGGTTTTTCCAGCAGACTATGATATATAGTCCCTGGAGGTGTTCAAGGCCAGGTCGGATGGGGCCCTGGGCAACTTTGTGTAGATCCAGGCCTGGAGGTTGGTGACCCTGCCTGTGGCAGGGAGGTTGGAGCTCTATGATCCTTGGGGTCCCTTCCAACCCAGACCATTCTATGATTCTATATCTTGGCTGATACATTATGATCAGGTTATGTCTGTTAATGACAAAAGTTTTTCTTTTACTGCTGTTTTCTTGTTTTCATACTGTGTTGCCTACAAATTCATAGTATACTCTGAGTGTATTTTTTTGTGATCTTCTGAAGCAAAAAATGGTAACTGTTGATAGATGTCTCTGATGTAGTCAGAAATAAGTATCAGTTACAATAAAAGCATAAAATATCTGACACAGTTTTTTTTAATAATATTGTTCTGTATCACAGCGTTGCTTTGGCTTTCTCTGCAATTCGACTTCTCCAAGATGCAAAAATTTTTCGGACAAAAGTGACACACTTTCAAGAAGAAAAGGATGAAAGGGAGTGTTTGGTATGTGTGGATTTTTTTTTTTACACTACTGTTTCGTAGTATATGAAATCTTGCATTAAGTGTTGAGTGATTTTCAGAATCCTAGAAAATAGCAGTCATCTGTATTACATGGTTACCACTAACCTGGGGAGAAAATATAGGACATGCCTATGGTATATTCGATATGTCTATAATCGTAATTTTAATTTGTATGTGGTTAGGAATTACAGTTTCTATGTGTGTACTCTCAAATGCCAGCATTGAAAATCTCCTTTGGCTTAAAAAACCCAAATAAGCATGATGTGGATACAACAGATACCAGGTGAAAAATCTTGCATTATTCAGTTATTTGAGGTTTTTTGGGTTAAAAACCTACTTGTGAGTATCCTTTTTCAAAGAGCCAAACAGATCAGTTCACATCATCATTGATGTGTCCTGAATTTAGCAAGATTGCAGCTGACTTGTGTCAAACAGGGATGCTGACCTGCACTTTGGAAAGCCAGTGCACCAAATCTATTGGCTGTACACCACGCAGTCACTCTCGAGCGCACACTAAGTCAGACATGGGCAGAGCAACTGCCTCATGAGGCCAGATTTTCTAACATGTAAAATAAGAGTGAACATGTTTGCATGCAGAAGAATTATTCTCAGTCTCTGTTCCATATCAGGGTCTTCTGTCTTTCCACACTTGCACCTACATTTTCTGAGGACTGCCCTATAGCCAGGAACTGAATTATGGCTGGTTTTTTCCCCATTTTTATCAATGCAAGTCATTCATGATGATTTTTTTGTATGAGTAAAACACAGGTGGTCCAGTGTCCATTTATTGTTTGCTGGAGTAAATCCTTAGAATATGGACTGTAGAGTTTTAGTGATAAAGAGTGCTTATAATATGTGAAAGTGGCACCAGGGAGTTGAGCTGAGAATTCTCCCAAAAGCTTTCAGTGTTCTAGTGCATTAGAATTTGCTTCTAAACACCAAACTGTTAGAATTATTCTCCATGACACAGTTATGGATTCTCCCATAAAAGCTGGATTAATTTCCATTTGTTACAATTATCTCTTTGTCCTACAGTTTAAAAGTTAAAACATAAATCAACTTCTGCTATTACAAAAACAAACATCTGTTTATAATTACGTTATTGTTTGTAATATATTTGTATTAATGTGATTTATTTTAGACACTGCCCTGTTGCTTTGTTTGTAATAAAGTAGTTGACTCTGAAAGTAACATTTCTCTTGCTTTTGGAAATTATTAGGACTCTAATGCTGAGGATGTTCGACTGCCTCACAGTGTAACAGCAGAAGATCCTATGAGCATACCTCTGTGGCTGCGGTGTCGTACGACGTTAGTGACTGCACTAGCAACGCAGATACATGGTGTTTGTGATATGGAAGGTATTACCCCCTTTTGTTTTAGGCTTTTGGAGTATAACAGGCAAGTGAGCCTATACAGACACAATTCTTATTCATAAATAAAAATGTTAACATTAATTCTGGGGCTGCGTTATCACTGAGCAATTATTTGTATTAAATTCATCCAGTGCAAAAAAGGAAAATATATTTCTGAGTACAGGCTCTCCCTAGAGTTTGTAGACACAAATCTTTATATTAATGGTCATTTAGTGATCATTATCTTTTGATAAATTATTTGCATGTGAAAAAGTTTCAAATGTTCAAATGTAATTAAGTTTATTAAGTATGCTTATTTAAAAAAAAACCCCTTTGGCTACATACTTCTAGTTTTAAAATCTCAGAAGACTTTTTTCCTTTTTATATCTCCAATAAATGAAATGTTCCTATATATCTCCTAAAAATGTTTCAGATTGGGTTTTTTAAAAAAGAAGTTAAATTAGATGCAAAATACATTTATTGCAGTTAGATGAATAACATGTTTTTCGTTTCTTAGTTCTATGAACTTTCTATAAACTCTGACACTTACTTAAGTATCAAAATTGCAGTCTAAATCTGTAGCCAAAGTTGTATTTAGTCTCTTCTGGATAATTCCTGTGAGGGCTGTTACTATTTTGGAATGGTAACTAAGATGAGATTTTTGAATATGTAGAGTATGTTTTATGGGGAGAATGACATCTGACTTACAAAATGTAACTTTTTTTGCTGGTGGCTTGCATATAAAGAATGCATTTGGATGAACTTAAACCAAGTGCAGTTTAAAAACTAGGTGGGTTTTTTTTTTTTCATTTTAAATTTGGCCCAGAATCAATGAAATGGTGAATGTGGAATCTATAACGTTGGATTTTCTGCAACTTCTTAGTGTGGAAGTGACCTCTTAAGAATGGTAGAAGATAATGTCAAGTCTTGTCTATTGTATTTTTACTGTTCATGTATTCTCTTTTAGAAAGTTATGTGACTGAACGCAGAAGTGTGATAAAAGAAGTAATTCTAGAGGCAGAAGCCTTTGGTGATATTGAGACTCAGGCTGAAATGATGGTACAAGCTGCTATTCTTGACCTGCAAGAAAAACGTCCTGTGGCAGACATTAAACTTCTTTTGCAGGTTTGAGCTCAAAGGAGAAACTGCTCACTTTTCTTTGATGCATTTTTCATGTAGTCAGAACAGCTGATACCAGCATTAAATAAGCTTGAAATAGTGTCTCTAAAACAGATCTTTTTTTTTCATTTTGTGTGATTTGTCCTCATAAATAGACAGCAAAAGTAGTAACTATTTTGGTTTATGTTGTCTATGTCCAAACAGAACATCATCAGTTTACTCCAAGAGGATCCATTTATTTCCCCTCCAGCTTCTTTGATTCTTGTGAAAAGTATGCTTCTGCTGGCTGACATACTAACACTGCAAACAGTAGAGGATACAGAAAGTTCCTCTTCTACAGTGGAACCATTGAACTTACTAATTTTGGCACATGAGCTTACCATTAAAGCAGTGAGTATATGCTGAGTATATGTATATGTTTACACGACATTTGCAAATCCTTCCAAAAATCTTAGTTATCTATTCTTGAAGCTATTTTAATAATTTATTAAAGAGGGCTATTCTTATTAACAGATCAATTTTCCCTAGATTACACTGTGAAACAGAGTAAATCTTGCTAAACTTACTTATGCATGCTTGTCATGCGTACTCATGTATGGAGTCTGGTGTTTTCATACAATTAAAAAATATCAAATACTTGCAAAATGGTTTTTCATCTGTGAAAACTGCAGTAGGTAGTTTAGCCTTTAGAGAGGTGCAGATCACTCACTTTTCCCATTCAAAATGAGGGATATATTTGTACTCAGCACCTCAGGGAGGATGTGTTGCCAGCTACCAACAGGATGTACATCTCATAAAATTCTTTGAACATCCAAGCTTAAGAATTCACCTTTTTATCTTAACTTAGAATAAGTTAAATTAGAAAATCTATATAAAGTTGTATATTGTTTATGATGTTTTAGATTGACGTATTTTTAAAACCAATATGAAGAAACAATGTCCAGGTAAAAATTTAAATAGGCAATAAACCCCCTAAATTTAAAGACATGAAATCTGTGAGAGGAATGTATAGTAATAAACCTACTACCTATTTGGTGACCTAGAAATATATATGCACTTCTGATGCCTTTACACAGTTTATAGAGAAAAGTCAAATTCTTTCTTTATATTCCCTAATACAGAAATTTAATCCATTGAAATATTTGTTTCCCTAAGTAATAATCACATGAATCAGTTGAGACTCACACATCGGCTTGTGAGACTTGCTAGCCTTCAAGAGACTTGCAGTGTGTCCCTGTTGCCTTATTTCCATGAATGAAAAATTTGACCAGTCCACACCTGTATTCTCTTTTTCTTTTCTGGCCTTTGTGGGATGTCAGATTATTTTGTAGAAATGACAGTTTCTTTCTAGGCCTCTGGGTTACTTGGAAGATCTGCTTCTTAAAGACTGATTTGAGGGACTTTGCTTTTAGGAACCAAAGTCTAACATAATAAATTTCATCAAGAATTCACTGAAACTGTTCATTTACTACCAGACTCCTCTACAAAGAAGACAGTCAAAAACTGAAGTAAAGGAGTTTGGGAGTATCAAGCCCTTTTCTAGGCCTCTTTCACAAAACATATTTGAGTTGCAGGGTTTTGCAATACCTAACTTACTTTTTCAAACCACTATTTAATTTGCTGTCTGCAGTTTGATCTTTATAAAGCACATTCTTTTCATAGGCTTTTGTTTGTGGAGAACCCATTGAGCGGCAAATAGAAGACAGTACATTGACTTGTCTGGTCCTACCTACAAAAAACATCTACTTGCCACATATCAACTTGCTAGCCCAAGTCAAAATGAGAATTGGTAAGAAAAATGCAAGTGGTCATTATTTTAAATTTTTCATTCATTTTCATTCCTATTTTATGCAACAGCAGATAAAGTGATCGAAGAATTGTAGAATGGTCTGGGTGGGATGGGACCCCAAGGATCATAGAGCTCCAACCCCCCTGCCACAGGCAGGGCCACCAACCTCCAGGCCTGGATCTACACAAGGTTGCCCAGGGCCCCATCCAACCTGGCTTTGAACACCTCCAAGTACGGGGCATCCACCACCTCTCTGGGCAGCCTGTTCCAGCACCTCACCACTCTCTCTGTAAAAAACTTCCCCCTAATATTAATCTAAACCTTTCCTCCTTTAGCTGTAATCCATTCCCCCTTGTCCTGCCATTGTCTACCCTTTCAAAAAGTTAATTGTCCTGAGCGATGCATGAGAAGGAAATGTAATAAATTAATTTATTTTCACATAGAAAGAAAATATTTTAAAAACCACCAGGAGATGCCTCTTTGGCTACATGCATTGTGTATCAGCAAGGTACAATTCTTACAGAAACTATCATCAACAAAGGCTTTTATATTAATGTTATTGCATGATGAAACTAATGGGAACTTCAGTTTCTTTAAAGTGGAACATAACAATACTTCTCCAGCTTCTGTAAAAAATATTGGTTCTGTGAAAACTTCCTGTGTATGGAAAGGGATATTGCCTCCATGTCATTTCTGCTAAACTTAATTTGGTGTATATCTGACTTATAATGGACTATAAAATCTAGAAATCATTTACTGCACTTGGATATGCTTTGTGGAGCAGCCTCGGAGTGTTCTGGATCCTTTTTCAGGAAGATATGCATTGGTGCACCCCTTCGTATTCAGCCTTTAGGGCTAGAATAGAGGTGATGCACTGTAAACACCCTGCTGCAACCATCAGGTCTTCAACACCATCTGGTTTTCTATAGAGATCTGCTTTTACTGTGCTTTATTGCTTGTCAGTGCAGGCACGGCCAGACTCATTTGTAGTAATGGCCATGTTTGACCAGTTCCTGTTTCTGAATCCACATGTTTAGGAAGTGCCCATGAATACAGATGAATATGGGGGACTACAGTATAAGATGTATGCAGTGCATCAAAGAAGCCTTTAGAAGTGGTTACTGTAAGAGGAATTTGGAAACACTCAGAGAGGTTTAGGTTTTCACAGAATCACAGAATTGTAGGGGTTGGAAGGGACCTTGAGAGATCATTGGGTCCAACCCCCCTGCCAAAGTAGGTTCCTTAGGACAGGTTGCACAGGTAGGTGTCCAGATGGGTCTTGAGTATCTCCAGAGAAGGAGACTCCACAACCCCCCTGGGCAGCCTGTCCCAGGGCTCTGTCACCCTCACTGGGAAAAAGTTCCTCCGCATGTTGGTGCGAAACTTCCTGTGTTCCAGCTTGAGGCCATTGCCCCTTGTCCTGTCTCCACAGACCACTGAAAAGAGGCTGGCCAATTCCCCCTGTGTCCCGCACAGATATTTATAACCATTGATCAGATCTCCTCTTAGCCTTCTTTTCTCAAGGCTGAACAGCCCCAGTTCATTCAGCCTTTGCTCATAGAGGAGATGCTCCAGGCCCTTAATTGCCTTTGTAGCCCTCCACAAGACTACAGCTGCCAGGTGAAAGAGTTATGAAGTGGCTTACTGTTAGTCTTTCCAGATAGTTTGTGAAAGTGTTGAGTTGTGTAGCCTGATCTTCTTTTGGATGGCCTAGGTAAACCTCAGCAGTATCATAAAGGAGTGAAACAACATTATAATTCTATGTTTCTATGCATTAATTGCTTGGAATTTTGAAAATTGGATTGTAACAGTAAATATGTAACAGTGTTTGTCCTAGGGAAGATGTTTCTTTTTGTGTAAATTGATTTTCTATTAAATAATTTACTACAGTCTTTTTTTTTTTCCTGTAGGAGACACATTAGCTGAAAAAGTAGCTTGTACACCTGCAAGAGGAGATCCTCTGCAATGGCAATGTGCTCTCAAACATTTAGAATCAGCATTGAAGCTTTGCAGAGCATCTGCAATGAAAAAATTAGATATGGAAGCCGAACTTCTTTTTCAGATGGGTAAATAAAACCATATTTGTACATCATGATTCCCTTCCTCGGCAATGTTATGCATGTGGCCTCTCATAAAATGGAGACACTTCAGTATAAAAATAGAACAGATTTGTGCATTTCTCACCCTGTCTAGCTGCAGATCTCTCCTGTGTTTAGTATCACACCAGCATAGTTCAGGATGCAGCATGCAACAAATAATTTCAAAACTGAAGTAGAACTTCTCCCACTCTGTCTTTTCAGAGATCAAAAGGTGTAGCCAATGAGATTAAGGACACTGTAGAAAGCTAATTAGCTTCTCTGCATCATTTTGAACGTAAGAAGATGAGAGGCTTGGAAAATATTTCTGAATGATTTAACAAAGCTAATGAATTACACTGTGTTTGCATGCATTTGGATTTTAGTGGCATTATGTTCTGTAGCTTTGTTAGGATCACAGCCAGAAAGGCACTCAGACTTTGTGAAGTGTCTCTTAAAATGTTTATCGGAGGTAGCACTTTAAAAAAAAAGAGGATGGTTTAAATTATCTTATGACCCTTCAGACAGTGAGAACCACGAGTTGTCCAGTATTGCATGGGCTTCCATCAGGGCCTAGCCCAACATGCAGATCCTGTCTGTGGAAAGGTTGCCTCATTTCGGTCTTTTCAGCTGCTAGAGGATTTTCTTAAAAGAAGACAATTCTAGTCATCATTTCCACTGTGAAACAAGAAGTGTATTCACATAAGAACTTCTTGCTAGGCTTTTACAGAAAGGGAAGGTGGTGTAATCACTGGAGAAGATGCTGCCAGCAGGCTCTTCCGTTACAGCTAGCTGGCCATGTTTATCCTACGGCACAGCACAACACAGGCCTGAAGGCCACACTGTACGTGCAGCATAGTGCAACACAGAACATGCTGTGCCTGGGCATGAGCGCCTCCATGTATGTACGGTGGTCTTCTAGTTAGGATCACTGTGCATTAAGATTCCTTATGACTCCAAAGTTTGATTCCTTTAGCCACTCTATGAAGTAATATGCATTACTTTTAAACACATTGGAAAAGGTTTTATTTCTCAGGAAGAGAATAGAAAATGCACTGTGGTGCTGAAAACCAGGTTGGAACTTAGAGAAAAGCAATTAAAATCTTGTGAATCTGTTTTCTGTGTTTCTTAGGTAAGGTAGAACGCCAGGTAACTGAAGCAGGCAATAACAAGTCATCTCGAGCTGTTGAATTCCTGGTGGAAGCTATAAAACTCAGCCAGCAACATGATCAAAAATTTGAGTAAGAAACTAGATATGTAACTGTCAACATAATTTAAATGACACATGAATGTAGATTGTTTTGGAAAGTTTTCTAATATTTGGTGGGGGATTTCTATTATGAAAGATCTTTAATGGCTTGGAGACTTTTCTTCTATTGCAGTATAGGACTACTGTATATTTATTCTCTTATTTAAAACAAATGCTGAGAACATTTAAAAACATATTTTAGAGTGTGCAGAGGTACAGTTTTCTGTTCTATTTCCAAATTTGTACCCTGTCAACATCAGGAACAGAGCTATCAATTAAATAGGGGTTTTATTCATATTTCAGAAGATGAGCTGTGGTCTGCCCACTTCCTGATAATAGAAATCCAGCTTGAAAAGGTTAGCAGGCAGAAACAGGCAGAAGAACAGAGGCAGAAGGAGCATAGGAAATGTGTTCGTAACAGATATCAGTACAGTGACTTTGGCATTAGTTATCAGCAGAGAAGATGCCTGAGGAGCTGAGCCAAACCAGCCAATAAATTCTGTCAAGCAACGCTGATATATTGAACTTTAGGTTTTGGGGTTTTTTTTCAGTTTCTTGACCAGTCTTAATGAATAATGTGCCATGTCTGGTTACAGACAGTGTAAAGGCAGCAATTTACCTTGCTTGTTTGGGTATTCTGTTACTTAAGTTAATGAACCAGAACTCTGAGCACAGAAGCGGTAGCATAGTAATAAACCTCTACCAGCAGTCAGCATGATGGAAGATAGTACAGAAATGGACTGTTGTGATGCTTTGCAAGTTTAATTTGCTACACACATTTAATTTGCTGCTGTCTTTCTACAAGAATGTACAGCAACATCAATGGACCTTGGCTTTCTTATTTTACAGAACTAACCATCCCAGTCACCTTTATACATGCCCTCTGATATCTATGGGATTCTTTTTTTTTTTTTTCTTGATATCTTCAATCCTTGTTTGTTAGGAAGACCAGAAAGTAAACTAAATTGTCACCAAGTAAGTGTAGAACTTGCCATGTTTCTAGTTAGTTTGCCCTGTCTTGAACTGTACAGCGCTCTTTGACTTTTGTATTTTGCTTTATACAAATCATAACAAAGCTGGATTTTATTGTACTGCATAAACAGTCATCTCTGTCCAGAATAGTAACTCCATGAGCAGGAGTTGTTATATTGCTGTGCTTAGGAAAGTTAATTTGTAACAGAGATCTGGAGAGACCTACAAAGCCAAGATGAATCTGCATAAAAAGATTAGAGAAACCTAAAGGAATAGAAATATTGGAGAAATTCTTCAGATATAATGATTTTCAGCGGGTTGAAGTAAGTACTTCTGCCCCTTGACTCTGCTCTGGTGAGACCCCCATGTGGAGTATGGCATTCAGCTCTGGAGTTCTCAATACAGGAAAGACATGGACCTGTTGGAGCAGGTCCAGAGGAAAGCTGTGAAAACAATCAGAGGGATGGAACACTTCTCCTACAAGGAAATGTTGAAAGAGATTGTGTTGTTTAGCCAGGGGAAGAGAAGGGTCTGGGGAGATCTTTTGGTGGTCTTAAAGAGGGCTTATAAGAAAGACAGGGACAACCTTTTTAATAGGGCTTATAGTGGTAGGACAAGGGGTAATGGTCTTAAACTGAAAGAGGGTGGATTCAGACTACATATAAGAAAGAAGTTTTTTAGTGAGGGTGGTGAAACACTGGAGCAGGTTGCCCAGAGAAGTTGTAGATGGAAATATTCAAGATCAGGTTGGACAGGTCTCTGAGCAACCTGATCTAGTTGAAGATGTCCCTGCTCACGGCAAGCGTCTGGACTAAAGGTCCCTTCCAACCCAAACCAATCTATGATTCTGTGATTTACAGTGTGATAACACTACTGTAAAAATAACTGAAAGGAGAAGGAAGTGTAGGAGGAGAAAAGGCATTGGTGAGCACATTCACTATTAAGTCATAGAATCATAGAATGATTTGGGTTGGAAATTACCTTAAAGATCCTCTAGCTCCAACCCCCTGCCATGAGCAGAGACACCCTCCGCTAGCCCAGGCTGCCCAAAGCCCCATCCAACCTGGCCCTGAACACTGCCAGGGAGGGGGCAGCTACAGCTTTTCTGGGCAGCCTGGGCCAGGGCATCACCACCCTCACAGAGAAAAATGTTTTTCCACATACTTAAATCTACCCTCTTGCAGATTAACCTCTTGTCCTGTAACTACAGTCTCTGACAGAGTCCCTCACATTCTATTCTGGTACAAAACTCAGAAATGAGAAGGTTCCTCAGCTGAGCCTAATGAAGAAGCAAAAGACTGTTATGGTCACTGTAGGTAGTTTTTGCTGTTTCTAGGACAAGTTTGATTGAAGACCCATATCCAAATTCAACCACCCATGTTTCTGTGAAAGCAGGCCAATGGATATATGCCTTAATTTGAGGAAGGAAGAGAAACCCATACAGATTCTGTACAGAAAGATCACCTCCCTTGCAGAATTAACAGTTTTCTTACTAAACATTTACAATTTATTTACGAAATATTTGTTGCACGTAATGCAAATTATACTTGACATTCTCTTAAATCAAGGTGTTATTTGTTAAGTGTGCCACAGGGAAGTGTTAGGCTCACTAAGGCTTTAGAACAGGGTCACATGGCTTTCTGAAGGAGGATAGGCTTTAAGCAGATGATGAGGCCTGGATGAATGATTTATTTAGTGAGGATGCCTGGCTAGTCTTATTCAGGAGACAGATTGTATCATTGGAATGCTTACTCTGATAGTTACCTTGATTGCTCTGTATGTTGTTTCTTTACAGGTTAATAAGAAGATCTTACCTTGAAATAGCACTATTATATTTGCATTGTGCCACAAATAATGAGGAAGTGTCACAGGCAGATAAGATGGTGCCTTCCAAACGACACGTATGTTTTCCGTCTTTTGGGTAGTGGCCTCTTCAAAGCAGGAAATAGCTTTCTGTTAGAGCATTGTGCACATTGGCAGACTATTACAGTGACTTCGAAGTCATACTGATACTGAAATTTCACCAGAAAAAATCACACAAAGAAATCATATAGTACAGCAGTCGAATTTTATCTTGTTTGATGTTATTCCTCATGTTTATTCCACTGAATTACAACATTTAAAATATTTCTCTGCATAAAATAGGAAGAAACAGAACTGTCAGTGGTTTTGTTTCTGTTTACGTACTTATTAATTTGTTGCCTGCAAAGAAAACATAACATTCAAACCTGCTTTTAAAGGGTAATATTTATACTTAACCAGGTTTCAGTTTTTCTGTACAAATATGAGTGACAGCATGAGAAATACAGAAGTGTTGAAATGGCTACAAGCCATTGAATCAAGGTCTAATGTGTAGTCTAATGTGTAACATAAGAGGGGGAAAAGAAGTTAATCAAGATTATAGAAAAAGGAAAATTATAACAGAACTGTACACAGTAATGACTCTAGTCTGAGCTGCCCTGAGAAGATTTTTTTACAGGAGCAGCCAATTAGTATGCTCTGGGCAATCTCTTTAAATTTAACCAATTAAACCATGGATTTGCAATCCATGCTGATTTTTCCAACTTCCAAATAAACCAATAATTCATAAGTAGGAGGAATTTTTTCTACCTTTATATTTTACCATAATACATTTAGAATCCTAATTATGAACTGGTGTATAATTTTAGACCTCTCCTGGAGAACTCTCCTCTTCTGAGGAGGCTCTGAAATCAGAAAGCTACAAAATACAAGCCTGGATTGCAGTAAGAGCAGCTACACAGGTTGGTGCAATATTCTGAAGAGGTGATTATTATTATTATTATTATTATTCTTTTTAACTTTCATTTTATGCTACTTACAAAAGCAAACAAGATGATGCAAATAAGACAAGAATTAAGATTCCCTGAAAGTTCTGGCATGGTTCTTATTTGAGGAAATTAAAATGGACATCTGTCTGAGTAGTGTGTTTAATCTCTCTGGGACAGATCTGACTCTGTTTACCTCAAATTTGATGCAGTGCAAATAAACCAGCACGCTGCCTGATATATGTATGCACATGTATTTGACATGTGGGTAGACATCAGTGGCATCCAGGTGAGGATATCTGATTTAAAACCACTTATGTAGTAATTAAGCTGTCAGCAGTAATAATTTAAGTATAGTATGTACCATATGTCAGTGAGAAACAGAATGTTTTCCTGACTTTTAGAAATATAGTATGTTGAGCAATTAATTTTTTGTCATCATCCTGCTACTCTGATTTTAAAATCTTTGTAAATATTGTAGTGAACTGGTTCTGAATAAAATAAATATGATTTTTAGGTCAGTGAAGCTGTGCTTGCTTCTCAGCTTTTAATTGGAATGAAGAGTGTTAAAGAACGCAGCATGAATGATGCAGCGCAACAGAAAATCCCAGAATTTGCTTCCATGGATCTCCTTGCTTCATACAGAGATTTCTTATCTGGTATTTCTTTATACCTAGTAATATAAGAATATTAAATAACTATCAACAATCTATGCTATGTAAACTACTGATGCATTTCACAGATTCACAGAATTGTAGGGGTTGGAAGGGACCTCCAGAGATCATCGGGTCCAACCCCCCTGCCAGAGCAGCTCCCCAGCTCATACTGCACTGATAGGTGTCCAGATGGATCTTGAATGTCTCCAGAGAAGGAGACTCCACCACCTCCCTGGGCAGCCTGTCCAAGGGCTCTGTCACCCTCCGTGGGAAAAAGTTCTTCTGCATATTGGTGCAGAACTTCCTGTGCTCCAATTTGCAGCCATTGCCCCTTGTCCTGTCCCCACAGACCACAGAAAAGGGGCTGGCCAATTCCCCCTGTGTCCCACACTTCAGATATTTAGAAACATTAATCAGAACCCAGACTGATATCTAGCTTTTATTTATGAAAAACTGTAAGTCAATTTTGGAAAGTAAGAGCAAAATCCTTATTCTGCATAGCAGTACAAAACATTAAGTAGATGTAATGGGTCTTTAAATACCAGCCTGTGCTGGTACTTTCAATACGTTAAGAAAAATTGCATACCATGGCTCAGAAAGACAGAGTGCACATCACAGAATCACAGAATCTTAGGGGTTGGAAGGGACCTCAAGAGATCTTCGGGTCCAACCCCCAAATGAATGTCTCCAGAGAAGGAGTACACATACTGCTGTACTTTTAAAAAAACAGATAAGCCTTTGTCTTGGGACTTTCCCAGACTTCTGGAGTAGGTCTTAGGACCCCTATCAGTCATCACTGCTTTTTTTTTTTTTTTTCCCAAACACTGATTTAGAACAGATGTTTTTCCCAGGTATATTAGCTTTTCCTTGGAGGTCTTCATTTTTTTCCTTTTTTTTGCACATAAAGGTTGGTATTGAATAGCTTGTCTTTCCCTACCACCCCCCTCAAAATAAACCCCCCTTAAAATGAAACACCAAATCCAACAAACCCAAGCTCTTGCAGAATTATCTGCCTGGGAACTGTATTCTAAAAGTTAAAGTCAGTATAATAAAAAAATTTTCACTGCCTTTCCAGTCCAATGGATTACCATTGAGAGATGCTTCCATTACCTTTATAGAACTTTGCCTGGTTTATTTCCAACTTCAGCTAGTGGAGCTGATGAAATGGAAGGTTTTGATTTAAAAAAAATAAATATCAGTGAAACTAGGAATTCTGGGATAATGGTTTTCATATGCTATATAAACACTACAGTGAAATATCTGTATTTTTAAGTTGGGAACCATTAATTCAGTGATAGAAGTTTGGTTCAGTGGCTTAAATTCAACCATCCAAAGTGACTGGCAAAGATTGAATTGCTCTTTCTGATAGTTGCTGGCACAGCTGAGCAATGTCTGCTTACTGTACAGTGTTTAAACATATGTGTTTTGATTGGTTTATGAAAACAAGTGTTGTGTGCTAAGACCTTCCATCAGTCTGATTGTTTTGTACTAGTTCCATTTGCTTATAATTACAGATCATTTTATCTTTTAGCAAATCCAGCAGGTGTTTCTCCTGATAGTTCTGTTAGGCACTGGAAAGAATAGGAAATATAGAAAAGCAGTAGTAGGCCAAAGCATATAAAGGTAAATTGAAATGGAAATGATCAGCACAGCATGCAAAGTATTTTCTGTAAAACCATTAGTGAAACACATTGTTTAAGTTTCATCTTAAAAAAAATGTGGTTATTTTGACTAAATTCTGTTTTTACAATTGACAGTGAACCACCAGGAATAATGGAGACATTCAGATTTTGTAGGAGCACACATAATTATTTTCTGGAAGTTTGCTATTAGGAATTACTGTAACATCATGTTTGTTCAGTTTGGAATATGAGACAGAGCAGAAGACTTGTGTATGCTTTTGAGAGTGCCACATACCAATACAGTGGGGAAAAGAAAAATATAAACAGTGATATAGTGATAGCTCCACTGGTATTTTTTCCTGGTTTTGCATAAGTTTAACTTCTAGGCAGCACCAAAACACCCCATTTTTTAGTCCTTATTCAAGAACATATTGATAATGTGCTTAATATCTAAAAGGCACTGGATTGAAGCTAATGACATTTCAGCAGCTTTCTGAGTTCAGGTCAATATAACTGGGAAGTTCAACTGCTGTAGTTATGACCGATGACTCCTAGTATTGTTTCCATTTAGTAAACATCTGCTATTGAACAGAAATAATGGCTTTATAGTTAAATTCAGAGAGAGAGAGAGAACACCTTGTTCTCTACCCCTTTTAGCTTCTTGCAAGGACCAGTTGGATTCCTGGCCCTGATCCGAGAAATATTTTCTTTACTAGTTCAACTAATATTAAAGCAGAATAGAAAGACTTTTCCCCTTATGAAAAAACATAACACAAGTTGCATTTGTAGTTACAAATTAGTCAATTACCACACAATACAGAAATAGCTTTTGAATTGCAACCATTCAGTTAATGTATATATACTGTCGAAATGTTATTGGATTTGCAGATGGATATGATGTTGTGTCTGAAAGTCTCAAAGCATCTTCTACTGAAAACAAACAAATCACACATGATGAGCAGAGCCACAGCGAAGGGACAGAAAGTCTTGCCACCAAGGCCAGCCAGAAGAAAGAGACAATAACATGGGTTCGCTTAATTCGCTACCACGATTATTTAAAAAGACTCTATAACACAAACCTTCTATTTGGTATGATTTTTTTTATTTCCTTCTAAAAAACTGCTGTAGGTGAGGTAATTGTTCTTGGAGGCCAGCTGTGTCAGAGTCAAAGGGCATCATTTGAGATGAACTCAAAATGAGACTCTTTTAAGTGTATTAATGTGAAAAAATCTTCACTGAAATCGAGGTTTACATCACTTTACAAGTGTTGTAAGTGAAGATGCTATTAACTTTTCTCAGAATTATTCATAAGCCTTCATGATTCCAGGAAAAGCATCCCTCAAAACTTAATTGCTATTTCTATATCTGAAGCATTAAAAAAAAAAAATTAAATTCCTAATCTAGATTTATTTTCAGTTCTGGCTATATCAGGCTTAAATGACATCAGAGAGAAATCTGTTCAGTTTGAGGGCCCATTTGAGAGAATTGAGTGTAGTTTACATTTGACTGAAACCTCAGATGCTACACACACACTCACTTTATTTCACTGTAAACAAAAGATGGTGATAGATAGGACCTTTCAAGCAGTAAGAATCCATTCCTTTCAAGGCCCTGATGCTGGATGTGTAGGTGATGATCTGCCAGGGGAGAACAGACTACACTGTACGTAGAGGTGCTGCCTAAACGGAACCTTAGTGACTCTGAGACAAATGATTGCAGAGAGGGTTGGGCTTTTTCCTTGCAGAACCAAATGAAAGGAAAGCTTGTTTCATTACCAGATCTTCCATGATAAGTTGCAATACAAATAACATAACCTTGTAATGTTTAAGGGCAATCAGCATAGTTGTTGGAAATGTATTGATTTGGAATTGAAGCATTTTACACGTTTTACTCTATTGTCAAAATTTCTGAATGTTGAGTAGCTGTATAGAAATTGAACTTTTTAAATGGCAAATGATGATTTAATAAAAATGTCTTTCCAAAGCTGCCCCAGACTCGGGACCTGGATCATTTTCTGCAAGAGATGGACACCTCAGTTCTGGTTTTGACACAGGGCTTTTTCTACGCATAGCAGAAATGCATTCCTTTCTTAAAACACACTTGTTTGAATACTCCATGTGTCATCTTGAGAATTGCCCAGAATTGCTACGTGATGTAGAATTGCCACTTGGAAGTCCAGCTGATTCTTCAAAGGTACTTATTTTCTTACTGATGGTTCAAAACAAAATACATTATACTTGCATTTTACTCAAATTCTTGCTGGTTCCAATGGTGACATTTCTGAGAGCATCATAGAAGAGTGAAATTCATTATCCAGAGGATCAGTGCAAAACAAAAGTCCCATGTCAGTGGTGAAGGACATAGTTAACAAATACAAATATCCTTGTGTTATTCGCTCCTGCAAAAATGATCCCTATCCCATACCCAGCACATTTAGACCCAAGAAGATTAAGCAGAATGATATTTTGGAAGATTTCATTATTAGTTAATTAAGTTGACTGTGTTACCTGGTAGAACTGAGGCTTTTAATCTTGTAGACCTCCATGTCTCACACTAAAAATATCCTGATCTTTGCTTTACATGTACAAGCCTCTATATTGTTAATTTGGTCTATAGTTGAGAATTTTTTTCTTTTCTTTTTTTTGGGTTTGTTGAAGGCCTCATGTACCAAGTTTTTTCACAGATCATCACCTGGCTAGAAAATTAGTCTTTTCAAATCTCTGGCTTGTGAACAGCCTGTTTGAGCTTTCAGATGCAGGCAGCTCAGACTATATTTCTCAGAGAAATCTTGAATTGGAATTCTGGGGTCTACGCTGACCGTGGCATACGTACTGAATATTGAATGGTAAAAGTCTTTGAAGATTCACTGTAAAAATAATTGTCTTCAAAGTTTCTCCATTCCACTTCCCATATTAATAATTATCATAATACTAAAAAATTAAAATGACAGGTTACCCTTTGTGGTTTATTTTTTACCTATTATGTTCAGTATTAGATGGAGAAAGGGGAGCCTTGAGGAGTGAGAACTTGTTATCTTATAAAAAGGAATTAAAACACTTCTGTGAAAGTAGCTCTTCTAGAGTTGGTGAACTTTCTGCAGTGTTGGACAGCATATCATTACTCATTTCCCAACAAAGAGCTGACTGTGCCACTGAATAAATTGTAAATATATGGTATGTGACATTTATAACAGCCATTGTATATCAAAAATTATTTTACTCTGTCTGCTCTTCTTTTGACATAATTAGTATTACACTGTCCTAGAATAATAAGCTTCAGAGCTTACTGTCATGTTCATGACAGGTGCAAGCTGCATAATCATGTGTTAGCTTCACTGTTGTAGACAGCTAACAAGCATAAAGCTCTTGCTTTTTTTAATTCTAAGCTTCATTGATTTTTATCACAACATTTTTAGAAGCTTTAACTATTCACAAGGCTGTAGAAGGTATTTTTAAAATGTTGCCTTAATTTAATACTGGGATTTTTAACAGTGCAAATAGATGTGATTTTGAAATAATGATTCATATGTACAAGGCTGTTTCACTTACATGTGTCTTTGTCATAGTATTTTTGACTCTTGAAGTTTTTTCCCAACTCTGCTGAGCAGAGAATCCAAATTGCATTAAGAAGGCTATAATTAAAATTGTCTGCCCTGTTACGTTTTGCATGCCTGTTTTTTACTCAACTCCATGATAGCATGTAGGACTGGAAGTAAGGCAGTTTATTGTTTTCAGGCTTTTGAGAAGGTTGAATAGATAAATATTTATGGATATAATTCAGCAGCCCTCTGGTCTGGACAAGCAGTTTTAACATCTTTCCTCAATAACATTCAATATTATGTAAATAACAAAAAATGCAGTTTGTTGAAAAGGAAAATGTACCACACCTTTTAGAAATAAAATATATATTATGAAATTAACTTTGAAGAGTTTTAGTTCAGGGTCACAGCACAAATTAGGTTGTTCCGACCTCCATATATGTGTTTTCTCGTAATTTTGTTCCCTCTCCCTGCTAGCAGGATAGTGGGTGATTCATTGGTAAAACTGAAGTCTTAGATCCTGAATGGAGACTACCCTTCTGGTAGGTGGGTGATCCATGTGCACCTCACAGCATGCCAAGGGCTATGGCCACTGTTCTCCCTGCCTCAGTGTCTGAGAGTCTGTGGGATGGATCATCCCCGGGTTACTGCCCCATGCCATGCTGAAGGCTGAACGCTCAGACGCATGACTTCACTCATGGCTTCAGCTTTATCTTCATCTCTACTATACTTTGATGTGGGATGGGAACTGACTTTAGGAAGTAAGATTATGTGACTGCTTAAAATCCATCCTCTGCTCACCTGGAATTACTGTCCCTTATCGGTCATGGGCTGTATTTTCTGAAAATAAAGTGGGAGAAATTCTCCAGGTTTTTTTCAGTGATGAACATTCAGAATTAAAAAGGAACTACCACTCCAGGCAGCTTGTTTTGTGTCCACATTTTGGAATCACTGATGGAGACGTTAACTTCACCATTCCCCCAAAATACCAACAAAATATGCCTTTGCTCTTTGGAAATCTGCACAACACTTTAGGAAGTAGAAATGGCACAGCACTGTTCAGGCTTTAAATAAAATATTTTACCATTTTAAAAGGGCTTTTACTCATCAATGTCGTTGGTGGACAGTGTCTTCCCTTGCTTCCCTGGTAAACAACGGTCACACTATTTGATGAACAGCCTTCTAATGTTCCATGTATATTTTAGTAAACACGACATATGTCAAACCCTCACAAATTAAGAGACTGAATTTTCAGTGAGTATCACCCTTTGTTAGTTGCACAGCTAATGAGAAAACAAATAGGTAAACATAAATAATTTGCCCAGTGTTCAGATGACCATTTTAATTATTAATATATAGAGCAGTCAAATGACTCTCAGCACTAAACATCCAATGATCAACATGTCAAATAATACCATTTAGTAAAAAAATGTGATGCCATAGGGGAGAGATGTTAAATGTAACGATCACTGATACTGTAGGTGCCTCTTAAGTCAGCCCACAGGTCTGCTGTGTTACTTTTAGAAAAGCCTCATGGTGTGAGGACACCTTTTAAAATGACTCATTTTTCTAAATAATCATATATTTGTGCAGGAGTGAAAGTCATGCTGATTCTAGTAGACACTAGATTATAAAGATTTTGCATGTTGCATTAGAAAAAAATACAATTTAAAATTTTCTTTTGTGTTTCAGATATCTGGACTTACGTCAAAGATGTCACATGTGAGGAGAGCTTCTCTGGTTTCTGTCATCACAGAAGCAGGCAGTCAGACAGACAGTAGGGCAGCAAATGCTTCAAAGAAGGAAATTAACATTCAGTGGTACATTCCTTCTCTGGCAAAGCCATCAAACAACACAGAGACTAAGGTATGACTACATCAAAACAGTTCCTTAGGTATCGGAACAAATTAAATCTCATTTCCAGTGAATGTCTGAGTTACGACTGATTGGTTTTTTGATTGAATCATACATATGCTGATTGACAAGCTGGACAGCAGGAAGCTGTGTGCCTTCTGTGCCACAGACCTGCTACACAGGACAAACAGAATGTCCTGGCAGGGTTTTGGTGGCAGGCTAAAGACTTTTTTGACTATATAGAGCTTCCAGACCTTGTTGTAATCATGCCTTTTGCGGGTCCTTGATGTTTAAAACTCCACTCCGTTAAGTTTGGTTAGAGCTGACCGAGGCATTCAAACAATACTGTTTGGTGGGAGGCTGTCAGTACAGCAATGACACACATGTACAGGGAAAATGGGATTTTGTAAGCATTCCTTCCCTAAGAAATCAGACTAAATACAAAAGATGAGAGAGATTAGAGGGTTGTGGGAGAGGAAGTGACTAGGATGTGGAATTAGTTTTATTCTTAAACAAGGGAATAGAATGCAGGTAAAAGTTCTGCTACTGCAATAGAAATCCATGATCTCCAAACCTTTTGGCATAGAAGATCAGTGTCAAAATTTCTACTAGACCCTTTTCATCTCTATTGGTAAGCTGATAGAAGCCCTGTGAAGTTAGTGCAAATAATGCACTTCTCAATATAGCTTTCCAGGTTACTTTAGGATGACCTTAGGGATCATCAGAGATCCAGAGACAACTCTTGAAAACTACTAGTATAGGAATGCTATATTCTTGACATTCTCCATATAGTCAAAATACTCAGCTACCACGAGGAAGCACATTTTCAATCGTAATACCAAATGAATTCAGTGAAAGATGAGAACATTCTATCTAATTTTCTTGTGCTCTTACATTGCTACAGCTTTATTAGATTGCTATGTGCACTGCATGGATTTAAACCTAATATGATGACAGCCACGCACAAGACTGTATAGCAAATGTAACTAATTACAAAGGGCCTTTGGAAAGTGAGGCTGGCCCCCTCCCCCCTTTTTTTTTGGAGATCTGTCATCTAAGTCTTCATCAGCACGCTGTATTTGATAGTTATTATAATCTAGTAGCACCGGAATGGCTCAGGTCTACTACACCATGCTGCATTATTGCTTACCTATTCCATCCCTTTTACAGGTTTTTCTGCTTTATGCTTGTAATACAAAGCCTGTCAAGATTAGCAACATCAAGATTTCCGGTTCAATGTCTATGTTTTCAGGCCACTTGCAGATTCCACTGGCTAGGTAAATAATCACTGACTTTATCCTGTTATTTCCTGCTATAGTAAAGATCAGTCAAGCATTTAGGATGAGAAAAAATAAAGGACAAAGTATCAGAGGCATAAGTCTTTAAAAGCATTCATTTTCGCTTTTCAGATATTTTTTGCTGCAAAAAACTGGAAGATGTTGTATGGAGTTTTAAACCCATCCAAACATATGCCTTTTCAGTACATTAGCATTTTAGTTTTGATTCCTAAAGAACAGAGTAACACATGCTCATTATATTACACTGGCATAATGATGTAAGAAAACTCTGGCAAATCTAAGAGGTAGTGCCAGCAGTCATTCCCGTTCTCTTGTTGGATCAGCTGCTTTCTCCATCCCATGTTACAACTCTGAGCATGGAAGAATTTTTCTCAGTTAGAGCTCCAGACTCAGCCCTTCATTTTACATCCCGTGGTGTTTTTCATTGCTTCTTCCTTCTCATACATCTGGCCCCAGAACATCTGGAACAGCTGAGCAGGTGGAGAGGAAGGAATAACAGGCCAAGAAGAGTTGCAGCCTCTGCCTCCGGACTTGTCAGCCCACCTTGTGCTGGTTGGATGAGAGAACCTTTCTGAGAGAGGCGTACTCTTCTTACCATCTTGAATTCAAAAAGCTAGTGCATTCTATATTTGCACTTTCTATAATGGAAGATGTCAGTTTGTAAAATTATGGGATCAGTCTTGAAATGAAAGGAAACGTAGAACCTAATGAGTATGAAATAAAAACTTGTGAGTTTAACAGTAACCCAGAAACAACAAACACTGTTGTTCTGTAACAGCAATAATAAAACAATGTTGTTGTCTTTCAGAGTTCTTTCTTTACGGGAGGAGTTAGCTAATCTCAAGCAGCAAGTGGAACTGGCTGTGCAAAGTTCTAAGAGCTTGTCTTCAGATTCAGAACCTACAAGCTTCCTAGAAACAATGGAGACCTTAAGGATAATGCCTTCAAAAAAACCCCAAATGAATGTTGTAAAAGTGCATCTTGATAAAAAAACAGAAGTAAGTGAGAATGGTTCTACTCTTATCTATGTCTGATGGTCTTTTATTTAAGTTGACTGTTTGGGGGGAATAAATGACAAGTAACTTGGAAAGCAGAGGTAAAAGATTAAACTTCCCTCACCCCTCTCAAGAAATGTTGAAATATTTTAACTTTTCATTTGAAATGTGACTTTTTCTTTTCTCCCTATATATTGCTCATCACTTTACAAAAATACCAGGCATTTTCAACCTTCTGATTTAAAATAAAGGCTACATCTTCAGGTCCAGAGATTTGAAAATTGATTTATCTACATCTGAGAATGCCTTGACAGAGCGTTCACTCAGCATGGCGATCAAACCAAAAGTGTTTCTAAAAAATCAGTTCCTCATCTCCAATGCAAAATGAGCAGCGATGGTTTCTGAAATAAGATCCTCCTAATAATGTTATTGAAAGAGGACTAAAACTGGCAGTGAATTTATTTTCATTTTCTCTATGCCACCCTCCTCTTTACATTTTGATAGCAAGGCTGAATATGGTCCCCAACCAAATAACTACCCCTCCCCGCCCCACTGGCACACACACACAAAAGAGGTAATTTCAGAATTTTCCATGTGGTCTGTTTGAGATAATGTCATTGGAATAGAACGTTGCCACAGCATAACTGCTGCTTGATAAATGCCAAGGCAAAATAGACGTTTATTTTCAAAGTGGGAGACATTTATCATGTGACAGGATTCTCTTTATATCTATTATATGAAATGATTAATGATGTAGAGGCTGTCATTTTGTCTGATGGAGGCTGTTGAAACAGTGACAATTGTGAACCGTGCCATTATTCGGAGGCTGCGTTCTGGGCAGCCTGGAGAACAAATGGTGTTTTGGCCAATCACGGTGCTTTCAGGAGGGTAGACAGAGCTGTCCTTCCCTGGGCAGTTCTGATTACCTGCAAGGTTTTGCTCAAACTTTCATTAAGAGATGGCAGTAATTGGAAAAAAAAACAATGTTTGGAATTACTAAGATTAACATGCCATGCATTATACATGTATAAATATCATCTTGTCAGAGTGTTTGCTTTGAATGTCTTCAGTAAACACGCTGGGAAAGGAGGCTTGCTCGCTGGATTTAATGCCTGAACCAAGGGCAATTTTGCCTCCCTAGAAACTGCAAGGTTTGGACACTTGTGTTTGTGCAGCAAACACAAGTATTTGTGGTGCAGAAAAATTATATTCATCAGCTAAGGTTTATTTAGCTGTGAATTCAACTAGAATAACCTAGAACTTGATTGTTCTGAAAGGTTTTTGAAAGCCAAGCCACCTGTTAGTTTACCAGAGGAGACTGATAGTATGGTGTTAATGTTTTCTTGTTTTATCCACTAGGAAATGGCTAAAAGGTGTTTATCTGAAGTCAGAACACTGCTGTCTGTCGTTCCAGCCCCGTCCTTGCCATTAACTGAGGTATGCTATTCTCATTAGTAGTAAAAATCTGTTTTTTGGGGTTTGTTTAATAAAACAATTGTTCAATTAATCTGAAACATGGATTAGTGTGTGTGTGTGTGTGTGTCCCTTTTTTTTTTTCTTTCTCATTGTTAGGCTTTACGGGGCTTGGGTTTTATTTTTTCATCTTTACAAATAAAATCCAAATGTACATAACTATGAACTGTGAATATCTTCACTCTTTATACCTTTTTAAACATACAAAAATGTATTAAGAATGAATCTCACTCACAATAGGTTCATCTGCTTTATCCACCAGTCATTGTTTACACAGACTCCAGTGAACTTCCATGATGCAATTCCCAACTGCAATTTCCTTCCATCCCTATGTTTTTTACAGTCATTCAGGCTTTCCTTCTATTTACTTTAGCTTTCTCTGCCCCACCCATGAGACATCCTGAGAGATGATGTCCCATTTCTTTGCCTACATTGTTGTATTCATCCTGTTAGACAGATGCAGTCAGTATCCCCGAGGAGACTATGGGAACTGGCCCACAAGGGGCAGCAGTTCTGTTCAGTGGTCTCAGCCACCCTAGGTGGGTCAGGAAAGAACAATGGCTGCCAGGGCTCAAGGAACTCCAGGGATGATTTTGGAATGTGTAACATAACACTCCCTGTACTAATCCTCAAGCATCTTGCCTGTAATTTTTCACAATGGAGTGATGATGGATAAGGCATCCACTGTTCTTTTCCAGCCAGGCAGCTCTTCCTAGTAGAAAAGAATCCTGAGTTTTATCTGGGAACAATTTAGCCTATTACAAAAGAGAAAATGCAATGCTGTCCTGTGCATCCTGCGGTCTGCTGCCTAGGAATACAAACTTCCAGTTTATACACATTGCCACCCCTTGCTATCCATCCTAAAGGTCTCTCTCAAGTGACTCCCAGACCATCATATCACTCAATATGGCTTTATCAACGCACCAACACCCCATTTAATTCTTCAGAATGAGTATCTGCTTTTCACAGTCCCACAGAAATATCTTCCATGGCAGAGTGATTTGACAGATACCTAGGGAAAGGTACAGCTGAGCTTTTGTGGAATCACATGGACCTCCTGGACCTTTTTAAAATTCTCATGAATTCCTCTTCACTTTGCCTGCTTCTATTTGTGGCTCTATGATGAAGGTGAGGCAGCAGATTAAGTGGTGTCCTTCCAGAAAGAATGTGATGCTAACTGCTCTGTCATATGCTGGCTAAATGCCATGGGCTAAAAAGTTTCAACAGGTGAAACAATGGGCTGTTTATCACGAAATTTTAGAGGGAGACTTCAAACTGAGATCCTATTAGATGTAGAAGACTTGGTTGAGCAAGTGAAGCCTAATCTTTCAAGACGCTGAAAATCTTCATTCTTCTCTGCAGCCAACAGAACTTGAGGAGCATTCAGCACTTCATTATATATAGTGGATTTCTAAGAAGTATTTCCAAAACTTTCAAATAAATAGTCTGTGTGCCTCACACAGTCTTCTTGGCTGGAGGTGGGAAGCTCAGTGTGGGATGATGTAACCATGGGATAGTACATCCCCTTGGTTTTCAAGCGTGCAGGAGATGGGAGCATATACATTGCTTGTATGTAGCTTTACATCGCTTTTCCTCACTGCACACATTTTTGTTGCTCATCTTCTTGTGAATTAATTGGACAAAGTGAGTTCTAATTTGTGGTATTTGCTTTCTCATTCTCTGAGCTGTCACGCTTTAACTCCTATCATGTTTCCAGCTTCTCTTCTTTGATTTCCTTTTTTCTGTCCATGTGTCTCAGAGTGCTTTTGATTCAGTGGTGAATTCTATTTCTAAGTGGAAAAAGTGCATTTTTATTCAATTATTCATGTAAAATTATTTGACTGTTCATGTCTGAAGAGTCAAAATTGATCAGCCAGCTCTTTTTAAAGCTATTTAGTGAATAGCTATGCTATTGAGGGATGATAAACCATAGCATTTAGAAGTTCTAGTCTTAAATGTAAATTTATAAATAAAATAATTGCATTAAAATTTAATCTCCTGAGATCACCTATTCCAAGCTTCTCTTCTTTGAGTTAGATTTTCTTCATAGCTAAATAAGCAAACCAGTTCTTCTCCATGTCCAATGGACAGAAAAAGCAGTTTATCATTGCACCCTGTTTCACCTTTTACAGTTTGCTCAATTCTTTCATCTTCTCATCTTAGGAAAAGCCTTCCAGATTGCATATTGCTCTTGCTGCTCTTGTCAGATTTTTGCCTACAGATGAGCAGGATAAACTTTGTGAGCAAGACTGTTTAGAGAAATTTCCTCCTCTTAATCCCTTTTTGCTAGTTTCCTGCAAGAGATGTCATTAACTCCCCATTTATTTGGAGGCAATTTCTAAATTATTCAGTGGTTTCAGGTCAGAAATCTGGCTTTAATGTGAAGCTATTTGTATCTATGTACTTTTTGGTATCTATAAGCTTAATAAAGTTATTTATTTGGCTTCACCCCCCTGCCCCTTGCTTTTTCAGATCCCGTTTGATGTTACTTTGCAGTCAGTAGCAAGTTTGGAAGATATGTTTGATCCTGCCAGTGGATGCATAATAACTGAAGAAAGTCTTTTCAATTGGATCATTTCTCTGTTGCAATAAATGCTGTTTTTTGCAGTGACTTAATCAGTTACCTAATGCTATAGATTTAAACTTATGTTCTGCTGGTAATGAAACAACCTCATTAATCACACCAGGATTTGGCTCCCAATGTGTTTCATAACTTTCATTTTTAGCTTTTTTCCTAATGATTTATAAAATTAATACATTTTTAGGATTTAAATGTATTTAAAGTAGTTTCTCAGTAAGAGGATTAAAAATGTGATTTATTCAATCATCTATAATTAAGGGAATTTGTTGGGGGGTTTCTGGCTTTTCAATAATTTCTAACTGTTTAGAAAGGCTGAATGGGCTTGTAGCCTTCTAGCATGCACTAATAGGTATCGCCTTTCCCCTGAGGTTTTATTCTCATCAGGAACTTTTAATTGCTTTTGCAGTTATCAAAAGTTGGCTTTGTATCTGAGGTTGGGAATTTTCTTTTGGCCTAAAACCATCACTGAGTTAGTTCTTTCTCAATCTGTTTGGAAACTAGCATTTCAGACTGTCCTACCTCCTGGGAGACAAACACACGTCGCAGGTTGTTGGTCATTCAGGTGCCTCCCTACTTTCACAGCAATTGTCTGAAAAGAAGCCAGTTTCAAAAAATAATATGGTCCCATATGGTACATTTTTGGATGTCATTCTAAGACAGTGAAGAAACCCTTTACTTGTGTTGTCAATGTTGCAAATAATGTTTTAAAGTGCTGCAGAAACTCTAATAGGTCCTTGTAACAGCCACCTGAGGAAATAGACTTGTCCGGTGTTAGAGGTGGGGATTTTGACATGAAAAAGTTGAGTTTCTTGAGCAGGGCTGTACAGGAGAGCACAGCAAGAATCAGGCCAGAGAGTTCACAGCCCTTTGGTTTGCTCACATCACAAGGCCAGGCGCTTCTTGGCTAGTTGGAATCATTTGTTTGCAACAAACAGCAAAAAAAAAAAGCCCCAGGATATTTGGGCAGGAGGCCTGTGAGACTTCTCCTGTCACTACCTGTGCTGCTCTGTAGCCATAAAAGTTCAGGACTGACAGTTACCATCCCTGGGTTTAGTTTCTGTGAAAAATAAACAGCTGGGTCAAAACATCAGCCCCTTTTGCCTCAGTTGGCCTCTCCCTGGGCTGCAGACCAGGGCTAAAACAGTAAAATATTTTGAGGAATTTGGAAATTACAGATTTACCTTGGCTTCTGCTTTTCAGAGAAATGTTAACTCAGGCAAGTTTCTTTTATGGGGGGAGAAAGAGGGGTAAAAGGTTCAGTGTAATGGGTGTCATAAACACGGCCAGTAGCAGGAAGAAATGGGGTGAGGATTTTCTGCTGGTTCCCGTTCTGCCTGTACGAGACAGAAGACTGTGTGTATTTGTGTTACATGTAGCTCTATAAAAGTTGTGCTGGTTTTTTACTTTGTGTAGCCCTTTCTGGGTGGCTGTAGGTAGTAGGAAAATTGGAAGGATTACGATACGATGATAAAAAGACAGTAAAACCTGAGTAATTGACAGGGAAGGTGTTTTTGCAAGGTGGTTTTAAAACTGAGTTAGAATGGTTATTTAACGCGACTGCCTAACAGCCAGTTTGGAGGAGACATTCCTTAGCATTATGCTTTCAATTAAAGGAATTTACTGTTCTGTAGTTCTTCAAAAAGCAGAAGGATAAAAATTTACATTGCTCATTTTTCTTGTACAGGGAGCAAGTAGAGAATTTCAGCTTTTTAGGAGAAGCTATTCGGTCTTTCCCTATGCTTTGTAAAAAGTATAAAATCTCTCTTTTTGGGGTCACCTTGAGGATTACAGTGTAACTTTTGTGCAGTTTAATTAATATTTGTAAAACACTCTATAGCATCAGGTGAAAATGGAGTTAAAATTCTTCTAGAGACGAGGTACTTCTTCAGTGTGGACCTTGTCATAATTCCCATACTTAAAAGAGAAATATTAATTAAAATGTATTTATAATACATTACACTTTCTAAGATATTTCTGATGAAACAAAAATATTATCCTACCCTCTCCTTTAACACGGCAGAGCGAAATAACAGTGTTGAAACGTTGACCTCACTGTATCCATAGCAGCAGATTTTACTCTCATAAACACAGGATTAAGTATTCAGTGCAGGCTTCAGAAGAAAACATCGGAGAAAACATTTTTCTTTTAACATATAATTAAACTCTTTAGTTAAAATCTGCTTGTAAGGAAGAAAGCTCATATCTAAATGTCTCCTGTAATTGCACAGGGGAAAAAAAAAAAAAGCATAAAGCTAATTGCAAAGTAAATTGCTTCTTGTTTTATGTATTATAGTAGTTTGGGTGGGTTTTCCCTTGCCATTGAATGCAGACTAAAGCTTTCAATATGTGAGACGAGAATAAATTTGTGTCAGCACCATGCTCAATTAAGTTTCTATAGAATACTCATCTGTGTCACTGTCTCCAAAATTAAGAAGGAAGAGGGGAAAGGCACCTTCTTTGCTTTCACAGTCTGAAGTGTGTACAAGAGGGCGCCTCCTGCTCCCTGAAGGTTTGCCCTGTGACCTGCCTGGTGCACCACCTCCGAAGGGCTACTGACCGCCCTGAGAGCTTTGAACCACTGGCGTGTTTACCAGCTCTTTTTTGGGTTTTAACCAAACGTTTCTCCATTCCACCCCTGTGAAAGGAATGAATAGTGCTTCCCTATCTGATAAGCTGTGGGACGGGGGCAAGGGAGGAGAGCGAGTGAGCGCGAGAGAGCACTCTGGGGACAGACTGAAAGGATTCCGAAATGAATGACATTTTATCTCCAGTGCACTCCCAGGATGAGGGACAAGAAGGAGCCTACAGGGAACTAAAGAATAGTAACGAGAGGTTTGGGCTTTTTTAATTCCTTTGGCATTGTCTGCTCTGCAAGCTGAATGACGTAAGTGTCCTGAGAACAAAACAGCTTCTTGTCCTGTAATTAATAACCCCATCATCACGAATGCACTGAGGCTCCAATTGAACAGGGACCTGAACACTGACAGGTCTGAGTGGGTTTTGGAACGCTTTGCTTTCCAAGTGCTGTTTCAGTAGAGTTTCGAGTTATATTGCTGCCTTGACGGAGAGACGCATGTTCAAGGCATTAGCAGGGTTTGTCTTATGCCTATGAATATATAGCAACCTGAAATGATTTCTGGCTGAATTAATTCTGTGATGTGAAAATTAGTAATTTCACACAGATTTATTCAGTTGTATGTGCCAGGCTTTTAAATCCCACTACAGCTCCAACTCATGCTTGTTTTGATTTGGACTAAGTATCTGTCCAGCATTTGGATGACATCAGTCTAACAATATAATCCTAGCATTTAGCCTGACGATGCCTCAGTTTCTTTATCTAGAGAGAACAGTAATCCCCTCGTCAGTGAGGGATTTGAAGTTTTCTGCATCAACATTTGGAAAATATTTACAGATCCCTGAATGAAAGAGGCAGGGAATTTAAGTTACTATTCGATTGAGGCGCAATGGGGAAGGGGTAGTCATTTGTACACAAATCCATTTTTAGTGAAATTCAACAAGAAAGATTTTTGAAAAAGAATAATGATGGAACTAGAATTAATTTATGGAATTACAGGCTAAAATGCTGAACTAATTAAGCCAGCAAAGAGTTCCATTTATGTTTGCCAAAGATTCTCTCTGAGTTAAAGATACTGAGTACATCACCAAATGGGATAAGTGAAAGTATGAAGCATAGGTTAATCTTCAAAATAGAGTGGGTGAAAGGGTCCAGAGGCAAGTGCTGAAGTCAAATATTTACCACTGCAATTTAATTTTCCACTTTGAAACCCCAGAGATAATTAGAATTATTCTCATTTGTCTCCCGTGTCAGCATGATTTAGGACTCTACTTAGTGTGCAAAGAAGAAAAAAAAAAAAAGTCCATGTTGAAGTGAATTAAAACAACAATCTGTGTCGTACAGTGGGAAAACAGAATATCCTACAAAAGAAATCATCATAAAGGTGATGGATCTGGCACCTGGGCTGTTCTCCGGACAGCGGTGTGGAAGGTGAAGCTCTGTAAACAGTCAGCACACCCTCAGGGCTGGTTTAGCTCTTGGACAGTTACCCACAATTGGAAAGAACATTTCAGCAGCCACCACAAAACAATGTCCCAGGCAAAGCTCTTTTCTTCTTGGCACCTGTGTTCTCCTCCGCACCGAGGCCTGGGGGGGGGGTGGTGGTTGGCACAGGAGCCTCTACTGTGTGTTTTCCAAATGTGAGAACTGCGAGTGCCTGGCGGCTCTCAGGGCTGCGCTGCAACACCGGAGCAGAGCGAGGTCTGTGCTTCGCGCTTCGCACCTTGCTTCGTTCCCCATGGTTACTGGCTGCCTACTGCTAGGATCGCACACAGCCAGAGGGGAGAACACAACATTCTGTTTATCCTATAAAATGACTGCACGCTTTTTATTATCATACAATGCAGAGTGTATTAATTAGCCCTCTTATGTGCTTATGAGTCCACGTGGAGCAATGCCAACTATTTCCAAACTGCCTTAAAAAGCAGCTCTAACCATGAAGAAATCCAGGTGGGGTTCCCCCCCCACCCCCCGCCTCCAGTTTCCTGACTGGTCTTATCCCCCAGCAACTCTGTGTCACTGCTGCTACCCTGAAAGTCTTGTTTCTGGGCAAAGAAGAAATAGAACTTATTTACAGTAAATTTTTGGCTTTAATTGAAATCTTAGCCTAATCCAAGAATCATTATTAATCCAGGTCTAACTATTACGGGAAAAGGAAGAACACTTCCATGCAGAAAAAGTTTAAGTAATAATAATGCAGTTAATATTATTTTATACACTCTTACTATTTTTACTCTGCTTCATGTGCAAAATGCTCATGCTTGCACTGCTCTCCTGGGTCTGTAGGTCCAGGAGATGGTGCTGATGTGTGCATGAGGAGCTGACAGCAAGTTGTCACGTCTGGAGTCCTGGACCAGCATGAATACGGTGGTGATGATGTCTTCTCCCTCACTCTGAGATTCATTCAGGGTAATTTTTGTATGCCTAACGCAGTTTTACAGTTTCCTGATGCGTTTGCAGTACCTTGTTACATCTAAATTCAATATATTATATGGTATTTCACATGTGTCAGGTACTTGGTTTTAGTTCTCTTTGTTACCCATGAAAACTGTTTTGCCCAGCATGAGGCCTGCAAGTCTTTAGCTAATGGTGACCCGATTGTAGCTGTGTGGTCTCCAGCAGCAGTGACATGCCCCATCCCTCCTTAGGCCATGCCTGTGCTACTCCACTTCCCAAAGCATCTGCTGCCCTGCCCAGAGGGCATTTCCTGACACCTTGCCATTATCTATCCCTCATGATTTCTTCTCAGTAGTAGGGGATTGACTGACTTTTTCATCTGCTTTAAAATCTGGAACTTAGTTTTATAAAACAGTGACAGTGGAAATGCTTCCTACTTTTGAAGAAATGTTAGCTTTTATTTGGCCACATGAAAAAAAAAAAAATAATCCCTCCTGCTCCAAAATTCATCATGACTAGAGGCAGCCTCAGCCAGGGTGCAGAGGCAGCCTCAGTCAGGGTACCGAGGCAGCCTCAGTCAGGGTACAGAGGCAGCCTCAGCCAGGGTACCGAGGCAGCCTCAGCCAGGGTACCGAGGCAGCCTCAGCCAGGGTACCGAGGCAGCCTCAGTCAGGGTACAGAGGCAGCCTCAGTCAGGGTGCAGAGGCAGCCTCAGCCAGGGTACCGAGGCAGCCTCAGTCAGGGTACAGAGGCAGCCTCAGCCAGGGTACCGAGGCAGCCTCAGTCAGGGTACAGAGGCAGCCTCAGCCAGGGTGCGGAGGCAGCCTCAGCCAGGGTACCGAGGCAGCCTCAGTCAGGGTACAGAGGCAGCCTCAGCCAGGGTGCAGAGGCAGCCTCAGTCAGGGTGCGGAGGCAGCCTCAGCCAGGGTGCGGAGGCAGCCTCAGCCAGGGTGCGGAGGCAGCCTCAGCCAGGGTACCGAGGCAGCCTCAGCCAGGGTACCGAGGCAGCCTCAGCCAGGGTACCGAGGCAGCCTCAGCCAGGGTACCGAGGCAGCCTCAGCCAGGGTACCGAGGCAGCCTCAGTCAGGGTACCGAGGCAGCCTCAGTCAGGGTACAGAGGCAGCCTCAGCCAGGGTGCAGAGGCAGCCTCAGCCAGGGTACCGAGGCAGCCTCAGCCAGGTACAGAGGCAGCAGTTCTCTGTTACTTCATCAGTTACTGGAGGTAAAGACAAGGCGTGCAGCGGGCTGCAAACGGGGATGCTGTGGGTATGATTAAAACCAGCCTAGAGCAGGCAGGCTCAGGAGCTTCTCGGCTTGGAACGTGTTTACTGTTACTGCACTGTCGCTGTGAAGAGCAAGGCCGGGCCCGGCTGCACCCAGCGCGGAGAACACAGCCCTTCCTGCCTCCACGTTTGCGATCTAATCCGCAGCAGGCACCGGGTCCGGCGTCACTCGCAACGGCCCCAGCGAGGCGGGCAGGACTTGGCGCTCTGCGGGCGGCTCCCTTCAGCTTCCGTCACCCCTTTCAGTGGCAATTCTGGCCACGGTGACCTGTCAAACCTCCCGCCCCACCACCACGGGCCGCCCCCCCCGCCCCCGCCGCCCCCCCCGGCTCGGGCCGGGCCCCCGCAGGCCGGTGTCAGCGCCGCGCGGCGCCTCTCGCCTGGGGGGACGGCCCCAGCGGCAGGAACGCCGCGCGCTCGCCCGAGCACCGCTTTGCCCCCTCCGAGCCGCCGTAGTCGTCGGGGGGCGCGGAGGCGCGCGAGGGCTGTTGGGACGGGCTGTTAAGTTGGACGCGGCGCGGAAAGTCGGCCCGTCAGGGAGGGCGCGCGGGGGGCCGGCGCTCATTGGCCGGGAGTGCGTGCGGACCCCGTAGAGAACTGTGAGCTGGAGGGTCTGAGCCAATCGGGGCGGCCGGCGCCGGGCCCCGGTCCCTGAGGAGGCGCTGGGCCGGGACGGGAGGGGAAGAGGCTCGGCCCGGTGCCGGCCCTGCCAGGTGGGCTGCGGCGGCGGGAAGGAGGAAGCGGAGCGTCCCGACGCGCTGCGGGGAGTCCGCGGGACTTGGGGGCGGGGCACCGCTTTGGCGGGAGCTGGAGCAGGGCCAGGGCTGGGCGCTGACGATGCGCGGGAGCGGCTCGTTCCACGGCCCGTCCCGCGGCCTCCGGGGCTGGAGGGGCGGCGCAGGGGGAAAAGCCCCGTGCGAGGCGGGAGCGCGGGGCAGCTCCCCCGGGCAGCTCCCCCGGGCAGCTCCCCCGGGCAGCTGGGCGAAGGCGGTTGCGGACCTCGAGTTCCCCTGCTGGTTTCGTCAGTGCTGCGCACCGCTCTTAAGCGGCCTGCGGCCGTGTAGAAGCGCCCCGGAACCCTTCGGCTGAAGGGCGGTTACACTCGGAGGCGAAGGGTAGGGCTTGCCGGTTGCGTCCTCGCTTGTTTCAGCTTAGCGTTACCCAGAGCGGCGAGCTGAGGGGAAACGTTAGGCGCCTGGAATCGGTTAGCCCGGCTTGAGCTCTCAGAGCGGCGTCGGCCCAAAGAAATAGTGGTGCGCTGGTGGCGGCGGCCTCTTGGGCTTGTCAGCGTGGTGCAAGCCGCCTTGAAAAGCGGCTCGCCGCCCCTCGCGTTGTGCTGTTCGAGGCTGGGTTGCAAGGATTCTGGGGCGTCCCCCTTTGGGTGGCGAGAAGAGCGCTGAAGTGAGCCCTTCGGGTCCGAACTTGCCCGCCTTCCCCCGCAGCGGCGGGTTTGATCCCAGCTTGTAGATCTCCATCTGCTGGCGGGAAGTGAGGCCCCGAGGCTCTCGCGGCCTCGCGTTAGGCGGCTGTAGGCTCTCTGGAGGTATGAGCGTCGTTGTAGTCTCCCGGTAACCGTGGAGGGGGTGGTTCTTCCTTGGTGGAAAGGAAAGCGTACGCTTCTCTCAAGAACTTTAATAAACGTGTGGAGCCTCAGTAGTACATTCAGCAGTACGTTGAGCTGAACCGCATTCATTGCGCCAGTCTCCAGTACAGCCCTGGTTATCAGGAAAGCAGCATTAAGTGGCACAAATTAAGTTGTGCTTGACTCGTGACACCGCCTGTTGTATATTTTTACTTCTAATATAGATGTATTTTCCTGTTTTCGTTTATTTTCTGAAAAATAGGTGCGGCCATGCAAGAAAGCATACGTTTTGCTTCATCAGGAGATGATGTTAAAATATGGGATTCCTCATCTCTAACTGTGGTGGAGCAGTTCAACCCGCATACGCCCCCACATCCAGTCAGCTCACTATGCTGGTCCAGCAATAGTATCCTTTACAGTTTCAGCCATATTTTGGGGGTGTTCAGCAAACTTTAAGGGATTTTTTTTTTTGCTTGCTAAAGTGTCTGTAAGTCACAGGCCTTGTGTACTTTGGAAACATTTGCATGCATTGAGAAGAAAATGTGGTTCTCTGCGTTGAAGTGACTTAGGAAGTAAACTCTTGATGGTAAATGCTTCTGAAGAAGTTTCCCTCCCTTTAGAAGGGTATCACTTTTTTGATGATCATGATATGCTTGAGCTGCCTACCAGCTGTAAAGTTTATTTGTTTGTTTCTTCAGTAGTCAATCTTGATATTTGCTTTTAAGGCAGTGCTTAATTTTCTGACAAGGTTGAACAAAGCAATTGTTACCATAGTAAAATTCTGTACATAGTATAGAGAGGAAAATTGTAATGAAAGAGTTTTTAAAAAATGTTTGTTCTTCCTTGAACAGCTTCTCACTGGTTCTATCAAAGGCTTATCTCTCACTCTGTAGGCACTGGCTTTGTGCTCTTTGTAGCACTTACAGAAGAAGCACAAATGTGTTGGATGTGTAGGAAAACTTCCATAGGGTGGTGGCGATTTAGTGCACAAAAATGGATCTGGCCTGTTTAAACCTTTCACCTCTGTCTTGGAAGCCTCACATAGGAGAATGATGTGAGGTGTTTGGTGAATAGATGAGGAGATTTCATGAAAGCAGTGCACTGTCAGATGAACAGCTTGTATGGCTGTCACAGGAAAAGGCAATGATGTCTGATCCTGAGTAAAAGGACAGGGCGCTGGCACATAACAATTAAGTCCTGCAAGTTCTGTCTGTCTTCTAAGTCTGCAAATAAGTGGATGTGAGGAAAAAAGGGAAAAGAATCAACACAAATGACTTTTATCTGTGGAGCTTGCAGAAGAATTGATGTGTAGATAAAATGTTAGATAATATAGATTGTTATATGCGCACACACATGGTGGTTAGTAAACTTTAGCAGTAGGCAGTCTGTCTTGTGATGCTTTCTTCTGCAAGTCTTCTCTTCATCTGGCAAAAATGAAATTATGAAGTATCCTACTCTGTAAGCTTTTGAATGTCTTGTTAATTTGTTAGGGGTAAAGTGTTGGGTTTAGTCTGCATAATTTTCAAAGCTAAAGTGGTGCCTTGAAGGAATGAAAGGAATAGCAAGCACTAATCTGCCTACTAGTTTTTTGGTGTTAAATCCAGCCAATTCACCTTTGTTTTTTAATAAGCAAATACAAAATCACAATGGGCATTGTCCTGAACACATAGAAACCTAAATGATTACTCAATTCCTTTGGTTGGGGTGCAGAGGCAATTTCCCTGCTCTGTAATTCTGTACTGAAGGCTTTTCCTACTTTGAGGTGCTTGGTGTCATAAGAGGTTCTCTTGGGGGGTGTTTGTGTTTCTTCCCTCAGCGCAGAGGGAGACAAATAAGCAAATGTTCACTGTAGTCTAGAAACTATATAGTGAAGTAGTTTAACATTTGTCAGGAATGTGAGTCTTCTTCAAACCCATAGTCTGCAAAGAGGCATGCCTTTGAACTGTAGTGATAAATGGGGCTCTTAATTGGGAGTGGTGGGGAAGAAAAATTGTAGATGGAATAAGCTGCCTTAGTGGTAAAGAGCTCTTAAATAATAACTGCCAGGTATTTTTCTGCAGAGCAAAGAAGTTGCTCTGCCTTCTATTGCGAAGTAAGGGCTGTAGTTAACGGAAGAGCTTCTTAACAAAAGCTTGGGAAATAGCCTTATGTTTCTATTTCTGGGTCCCTTCAAGGTATGGCACTTCAGACTGTTCAGGCAATCTGTTTTCTGTTCAGTAAGGGAAATGTACCATTGCTTTTATTAATCACCAGGATAATACAGTTATGGTCTGTAATTTGTGACTAAGACAGATACCTGGCCACTGCCTCTGGTGCTGGTGATAAAATAGTTGTTTCCAGCTGTAAAGGCAAACCTGTCCCACTCTTTGAAATAGCTGAAGGGGTAAGTATGACTAATGCTGTTCCCTGGGGCTTTTCCCCACTCCACCGTACTGTTTGTACCAACACCTGTTCTGCATATTGGGAACGATTTCTTTTTAGTATCATTAGAGTTCTAACATGTATATAAAAACATTTTATTGTGTATAGCTAAAACTGCATCAGGAGCAGAGGGAATAGCGCTTCTGAAATAGCTTTACCAGTAAGAAGACCCAAATGGGGTTATGCTAGCATCTGCTAGTGGAGTTCACCTGTTGAGCCTCAGCATAACATCTGGGGGCAATCAGCAGTTCAAACTTGATCTAATGAGTAGGTGACAAACAGAGCTTGAGCTTGAACCTCCTTTTCCAACATGAATTGTCAATATTGTGCATTCCTATGAACTGTACGTTGACAAACAGAGAAGCCTGTATGAATGTTGTTCTTGGGGCGTACAGGCACTAGCTCCTGGAGACAGGTGAAATAGGAGAACTGCTGCCGTGGTCGGGGTCTTTTTTTTTTTTTCCCCCTGTTAAATAGAAGCATGACTCTATAAACTTCAGAAAGCTCGGCTTAGTTTTAGGAGAGTCTCTTGACATGGTTACTTGAATAACTTGTTAGTGTTCTAAACCATTCTAATGATTCTCTTGGATAGCTATTGTAATGCTAATTTGGACTGGAAATCTGAAAAGGTTTTCAAACCTGGCTTTTAGGTTGCTGAAGCGAACGCTTTCGAAGGTAGAGTGTTTGTGCTGGAGATTTCACTGAGTCTGATCTATAACTAATGCAATCATTTCCAATTTTACCGTGTCAATAATCAGGCAGACTTGTTTTTTCTTAATTCAAATTTCAGGAACTTAAAAGTGAATTTTCAACATGATAGAACTGAATAATAATTTGTCCTCGATGTAGGTCTATCATTAAGATTGACATTTTTTTTCAAAAGCTGGTACTTCAGTGATTATTTTAAAAAGAATCACTTTACCGAATTATGAGGGTTTGCTGCTATAATATTCTTTGTAATGTTTAGGAAATGTGAAGTACGTGACTTGGGCGACTTTGTGATTTTCTTTTAAGGAGTTTATAAAAAAAACTTAGAATTTTCTTTTTCAAACTCACTACCTGAGTTTATGATTACACTTTAGGGAGCTATATTTTAAAGGGAAAATGCATATTGCAGGAAGAGAGGTGCTAAAAAAAATGGTGTGGGAAAATGTGAGCATTTGAGAGTTTATGGATTTAGGTTTTAAAGTATATTAAACATATATCCAAACTGGGCTGGATTTTAAAGGCCTTTTGCTGGAAAATGACTGTAGTGTACCCGTAGTTCCATCGCTCAGTGGGACTATTTGTGTTAATGAAGATGAAGAGACGCATCAATACACTCTTAAATAGTGTTGCATTAAAACCTTCATTATTTTTAACATGCTTTTCTTTTTCTCCCCCCCCCCCCCCCCCCCCCCAAAAAAAGGAAAACCAGACCTGTGTCAGCTTCAATTCCAGTTCCTCGTATATTGTGAGCGGGGGCCTTGATAACACAGTTAATATCTGGGATCTGAAATCCAGAAAGGTTTACCGTAGCCTTAAGGTAAGTTTGGCTGGGGAAGAGCTGTGGCTTTCATGACTTCCAGGTTTTGCTGCCAGCTGTAGAAAGAAAAAAAATCAAACCAAAACAACAGCACATGCATATGTGAGCTAGCATGGGTACGTGTCTTGTTCAAGTTTGTGTTTTTTACATGCTGCAAATAGTGAATTTTATTTAACAAACATACATAACTTGATGTCTTTGGAGTACAATTCTGTAATAAAGTATGTTTACGATTTCAGAGTGAGGCTTCTTATGCTGTGAATTCATATTGGTATTCTCTGATGGGATTTTTTTCCAAGGGCAGCATTTCAGATAATTGCTGTTTCTGATATTTGTAATGCGAAAACACTTCTGTATTTGTAGGATCCTGTAGGAGAACCCATGTTAGGCAAAGCTGGGACGTGGTTGTCATCTTCTAACTGATCCAGAACGAATTCTCTCAAACCTTGCTACGATGACCAAAATTTAGGATGGTCTAGTAGACTTCTGTGATGCCTTCAGTAGGTGGTTTGCCCTCATTTGGGACCACTGTTGAAGTGCCTATAGAATTAGCTTGGATTTTTCTTTTTTTTCCCTAAAGTGATGGCTTGAAACAAAAATACTAGGTAGCTAAGACAATACTTCAAATGTCTTTTTCTCCTCCTTTGGGCTAGTAGTACTTGATTGTCTATATTCAGTAAACATAATATCATCATTGCAAATGACAGTACTGAAAAGCTGTTGGGTAAATACATGTGTTAATAGAAGAAGTGTCAGAAGGAGGAGTTGGCAGTATGTGGTGGTTTTAGCCCCAGCTGGCAGCTAAGCACCGCTCACTCACTCGCCCCCGGCGGGATGGGGAGAGTATCAGAACAGTGAAAGTGAGAAGACTCGTTGGTTGAGATGGAAACAGTTCAACAGGACAAAAAGATAATAATAGTAGTAGTAATAATAACATATACAAAAAAAGGGATGAATAGCGCCATTTCTCACTGCCCTAAGTGCAGCTGGGGCAGTGCAGTGCTGTGCAAGACCCCCAGCTGCCCAGCCTCAGCCCACCTGCAGTTATGAACAGAACATGACATCATATGGTATGGAATATCCCTTTGGCCAGCCTGTGTTAGCTGCCCTGGCTGTGTCCCCTGGCAGATCCTTGGTGTCCCCCCACTCACCTTCTCATTGTCAGTATGAGAAGCTGAAAAAAGTCCTTGACTACTTGACAACAACTAAAAACATCAGTGTGTTCTCAATGTTTTTCTCATCCTAAATCAAAATGCAGCACTGCACCAGCTACCAGAAAGAAAATTAACTCTGTCTCTGCCAAAACAGTAGTACATCAGATTTCACAGAAAGTGTTTTCAAGTGCCACTGGTTTTCAGAAGGCTTGTCTTTTAAAATAACATTAACGTGACATTAACATTAGAAAAATTTTAAAATAACATTAAAATAACATTAACATTGGGGATTCTGGTGGATGAGAAACTTAACATGAGCCAGCAGTGTGCTCTTGCAGCTTGAAAGGCCAATGGGATCCTGGGCTCCATCAGAAGAGGGGTGGCCAGCAGGGACAGGGAGGTGATTGTCCCTCTCTACTCTGCCCTCATGAGGCCCCACCTGGAGTACTGTGTCCAGATCTGGGGCCCCCAATACAAGAAAGATGTGGAACTGTTGGAGAGGGTTCAGAGGAGGCCACAAAGATGATTAGAGGGCTGGAGCACCTGCCCTACAAAGAGAGGCTGAGGGAGCTGGGCTTGTTCAGCCTGGAGAAGAGAAGGCTGCGTGGGGACCTCACTGCAGCCTTCCAGTACCTGAAGGGAGATTATAAGCAGGAGGGGAATCAACTTTTTAAAAGGATAGACAATGGCAGGACAAGGGGCAATGGATTAAAGCTGAAGAAGGGAAGGTTTAGATTGGACATTAGGGGGAAGTTTTTTACGGAGAGAGTGGTGAGGTGCTGGAACAGGCTGCCCAGAGAGGTGGTGGATGCCCCATCCCTGGAGGTGTTCAAGGCCAGGTTGGATGGGGCCCTGGGCAACCTTTAATAGACCCGGGCCTGAGGTTGGAGACCCTGCCTGTGGCAAGGTGGTTGGAGCTCTATGATCCTTGGGGTCCCTTCCAACCCATGCCATTCTATGATTCTATGACACCTATAGTAGGTATCCCCATGATTGCGTTATTAAAATATTGTGTATAATTACAGCATCATCTTTACTAATTTATTAAAATATTTGGAGAATAATCAGACAGTGGATAAAATATGGCTGATCTTCAGTATGTCTTGCTACTGTTTGGTGGAATATTTCTTAATAACTTAAATGATCTTTTTAAATGTTACAGATGGTTGGCGGGGGGAGGGGAAACTATGAAGCTAAAGGTCTTCTGAAAAAGCACCAATTAGGAATGAATATGGCCATCCTGAATGTTTTTAAACTCCCCCTCTTTAACCTCCCTCCCTTATAGGATCATAAAGATGAAGTCACCTGTGTTACATATAATTGGAATGATTGCTACATTGCTTCTGGATCTCTGAGTGGTGAAATTATCCTACACAGCGTTACCACCAATTTATCAAGTAATCCCTTTGGTCATGGCAGCCGTCAGGTAGGCTATCTGTGTTAAGTGCCTTTCCAGTATGAAGCTTTAATTTGCAGTGGTTGGAAAATGAAAGTGCATAGTCAAGAGGATTTAAGTTTTTTATTAATCTGTTTTCTTTTAAGAGTGCACTTAGGGAAAGGAAAAAACAGAGCTTTGTGTGTATTCCAGACTTAAATCATACTAAACATTAAAGTACAAATTTCTCAAGTACCTTTTTATACAGGTTGTAACAAATCTTAGTTTGTAGGCTCTGGTTCTTCTCAAACAAACTTAGAACAGTTAGAACTGAACCAAAACCATTTGACTTTACAAACGAAAGCCGGATTTCAATGTGCTACTCAATGTGTGTTGTCATGGAGAGCAGAGACCATGCAGCCTGGATTCCAACTTGCCCAAAGTAACTGGATTTAAACTGAACAGAGGCATCTGTACAGTAGGGAGGGATGACTATAAGCCTGCATTTGGAAGTAATAGGTTTATTGCACATGGAGATAAAAATTGCACAGCTGCTCAAAGAGAAAAGCTATTGAGGCTTTTATATACCTACTTAGGGGTCTAGGTGAGATTTTTGGATAACTGAGTTGAAGGAAAACTGCCCAAAAGACAAACACAAAGCATGTGTACAACTTAAGTGCCTCGATGAGGGTTTCCGCTGCAATTCCTTTTTATAGGTTCAAAAGATCCAGCAGGATTATTGGGTAGCATTAGAAGATTTCCCTTGATATGCTACAGCACCTGCGATAGTAAACGAGCTCTGTTGTCCCATCAGAAGTTCCAGTGTGTGTTTAGTGTGAATGCTGTCCTAGGGACACCGAAGTGTGTTCTGGGCATTCATTTTTTACTGAGTCATTTTTAGAGAGGTGAGAGCTGCCTAGGGGGTGCAGAGCTGTTGTTCTGATCCTAAGCCTGACCTTTAATATCACAGGGAATACTGAAGTTGTGATCTAGTCATTTTCTGTTACTGCAACAGCTTTTTTTTTCAGTCCTAGATTGTGGATAGGGTGTGAAGTTGCATTTTTATCCTGTCTAGCGTGAACAATACAGCTTGACGAAGAATCGCTTACAACTTTATAGCATCACAGGAATCGTGGTATACTCTCTGTTGAAAAATCTCTATTAAATTCAAGCTATCACTGCTCCTAGGTGCTGCAGTGTCTCTGATCTATCCCCAGTCTCATACTTGTATTGAAGCAAAATTGTACTTCATACTTGGTTTGATCTTAAAAATCCATCTGTGTAGTCAGTTCATTTTTCTCGTTTTGAGTCTTACGATCCTATGAAAAACGTGGATGTGAGGCAGCAGCTACAGGGAAATTTGTGGCTGGATTGCACAGCTGAGGTGAATATCTGGAGTGGGGACTATGCTGCTACTTAATTGGAAAACGAAGAAATTCTTATAAGGATGATTTGCATCAACCTGTTTGATATATTCAACTCTTTCCATTAAAAAAGTGATTAGGAATAAGTGATGCACTGAATAGCTATTTTGGCAGATGAAATCAAGAGGCCTACTGCAAAACTGAGTGACCTTTAAGATGGATAAAGATATTTGAAGTGTTAAATCAAAGTAATTGCAAGCACAGAGCTGCTTTTCACTTTCTAAATGGTCTATAACATTTTCTAAAGGGGGGCAGTTATTTGATTGCAACCTTAATTTAAAATGGAATTGAGCTATAATTGTGTAATGGGATGGTTACGTGGACATCCCAGTTTTATCAGCTTGTCTTACATCCTAAAAATTATTTTGCTCTTACGTGCAAAACCAGCTTTATTTTTGGTTTTTGGTTTTAATTGGTACTTGCAGAGAATTGCAGGATTAATTATGCAGTGAAGCAAATGACGGAATTGCACAAGTCTTCAGATAAATTTAAAAAGCCTGTACTTGTACTTGATTTATAGTTTAGGGAGCCCAGTTTGCTGAGAGCAAGCTTGAGTAGATACAGAGTGTGTTGTCCTACTTGGTCCTGGCACTAGCTGTCTGGCTTAGTAAGGGGTCACCACTCCCTAGTAACTTTTTTTTTCCAATTGGGGAATGTGAGGTCAAACTAAGCTTATAAAATGTCTGGCTTGTCTGTGTTTGATTCAGCATGATGGAATGTAGTTTCCTTGCCAGTTAATTTCTGACATTGTATAGACTCTACAAGTAGTAGAATAGCCCAGGGTTGCAGTGCTTTCTGTGACTTTAAACAATTTTCTTTTCATGGGAATATTGACCTATATTCGATTAAATTGATTTTGATTTAGAAACACCTTTGTGCTTTATTAGAGCTGAGTTCTTGTACAGAGTTGTTTGCAGATCCCATAATTTGTCTTTGCTGTTGGTATTCATTTAGACTACCAGATTCTTATCTGCTTGCTTGTTGTGAGGATGAATTAAGGTTTGTTTCGAAACATTGTGTTTGCTCAAGTCTTTGCTGCCTGGTGCTTCTCTCCTAGCAACAGGATTTAGTTCACTTGTTTGAACAGCTGGCTGATGTGTAAAGATGTGTGAGGAGTTCTGCTCGCTCCATGTAGTCTTCACATGGTCCTCAGCTTTTAAAGCTGTCAACTGTCTTTACATCTGCCTTCTCACAAGGCTCGCTAAGGTATCCAGGAGATTAAGAAACTAAGCTGCCTTTAAATAAGGTAATCAATGATGCTAGTCTATTTTTTGGGGTTAGTTTTAGGCTTTTCACTTCTTTTCCAGTGGTGAAGAACATTAAGTGCCACTAGTCCTCAGCAATGGACCAGCCATTATCTAAAGTGCGCTGCCCCTCGTTTGGCTGTCGTACCCTGAAGCTTAAAGATAAATTGGACTTTTATTTTCTAGAGAAAATGTACTCCAATCACAGCTAAGGCAGAAGGATGTACAGAGCTTTTTGTGCTACACTGACTGGTAAAATGTTTCATAAAGGGCTTAATTGTCTTTTTGTGGGTTAAGTACCTTGTGCTAAATGTGTTTCTGGAAATTCCAGAAAAACATCAGAAGTTGGACTTGCTAAGATGTAGTGAAAATTGTTTGTTACTCACAGTGTGCTTCCCCACTCTCCTTCCCCCCACACTCCCACCCTCAGTCTTGACAGGTTGATTCCAAAATACATCTCTTTCCAAATACTCCTGTTATTCTTAGTAATCTTGAAATTGTTTTATTAGTAGTAACTAAAATCATCAGAAAACAGATGCCTCCTTCCCACTTCTATTCAGACACTTGAATTTCAGCCAGTGAGCATCAATGCTGACTTAAAATAAAGCAAGTATCTATCTTAAATATCCCCCTAGACCAAATTCAGATATTTAGGCTTGCCTAGTTAAATTTTTTCCCTACAAAACATCTCACACCATTTCCATTTAATTCTGTTGATGAAATTGTAATATATAAATATTCTTGGGCTTATTTTCAGCAGAGTGCCAGTGTTTAACTTGTCTCCCATATCCTTAGCTATTTTTTTTTCCTTTGTAACCAGTAAAGCTTGCAGTTAAACCATACAAACCGCATGGGTTGTGTGACCTTTTTATGCTTATGATTGCTTATGCCTATGCTTATGGAGGCATGAAAGAACCTCACTTCTGAAAGCCTGCTCAACAAGACAAAGCCAAAATATTTCTACTCCCAGTGAGCCACTTTATTCAAAGTTTTCTTTAAAAAAAAAAAAAAACTTTATCTGAGAAACACCCCAGTGAAAAATACACAGCTTATGATTTTTATGCCTATGATTGCTTATGATGGTAGTACAAAGGCTGAGGAACCATACTGGGTGGGGGGTTTCAGCTAGGCTGAGTTGGAAGCCCCAGTGTTGAAAATCAGAGTACCAGAACTCTTGTTTGTAAACTGTAACTTAGGAAAAGGGAAAGGAGGTGACAGATGAAGTTCAGCTTCTTCAGGAAAAACTTGACTAGGAGTGTTTTGAAGTTCAGCATGGCTTCATCACACCACCCAAACCTCACCATTTTTTAAAGGGTTTGTGCTGAAGACTGTGACTACTTACTACTTTCTTGTCATGCAGATAAATGCATTAGGAACTTTAAGTAGTAAGGTAAAGAAAGGTATTGAAATTAGAAATAGATGATTAGAATCTGATCCAGAATAGTGCATGTGACAGCTCAAAAATGTTTACAGGACTGCAGTTGGCAGAGGTACAGAGGCATCGCACGTAGGGAAGAAATCTGGTAAAGGGAAAAGAAAGGAGCTGAGAAAAATAAAAAGAAATAACTGTGTGTGCTTTATGTTATGTGTTAAACAAAAATGTTGTATTCAGTGACAAAAAAAGTAATGTTTTCTCTGAATGCACAGCTGATTGTGGTGATTTCTTACTTTAGTACCCTCTTTGGCTAAATGTAGTCAGAGGGAGAAGGTTGGAAAAGTATCTTGAGAATTACAACAAAAGCAATACTGTAAAGGAGATAAGTGTTGTTTTTAACTAACTGAGAGAGATTTATGTTTAGCATTGGATTATCCTAGCTCTGTCTCCTGAGTGTGGAGTGATCCCTTCCAGCTTTTTCAGAACTTCAGTATCGAGCACTCTCATACGAACAGTCTAAGACTGATCAGACAGCTCAAATGTCTGATCAAGTGTAATAATAGCTCGTCTGTTCCTCTACAAGGAATCCCATTCCTTTGCAGTACTGGGTCACAAAAAAGATATTTTTCTGTGTATACTTACCAGCTTTCACAGTGTCCATGTGTGTTTTAACTTCAGTGAATGGTGGCTAGCACGTTGTTTTTTTTGCTTTGTTACAGTGTTCATCTAGAGTTGAGTCAATATTATAAAGTTAAAGACAGCGTGCTACTTCATGAAGCCTGTTCTCATTCTGAAATAGTTGCTAATTTGCTCTTTGAAGTATGATTGGGTGGGAAATAAGGAAAACATAGCTAAGACTTACTGTAAGTGATGTAGTTTGACCACATGCATCTTAATACTTGGTGCTTTCTCATATGAGGCTGGGCTGTCTGCTGCCTCTAACTATGCTAAACACAAAGCTGTGTATTTTTCACTGGGGTGTTTCTCAGATAAAGTATTTTTTTTTAAGAAAACTTTGAATGATATGGCTCACTGGGAGTAGAAATATTTTGGCTTTGTCTTGTTGAGCAGGCTTTCAGAAGTGAGGTTCTTCCATGCCTCCAGCTGTCTGGGCAGGGGTTTGAAACTTAGTCATGTAGCATACTGTCAGGGATGCAGATATGATGTGTTTGGTTGTCTCATAAAGCTGCACAGATTTAAGCACCTCTGTTCCTGGAGCCTGCTCTGGCAACTGCATTGTTGGAAGTGAAGCTCATTGTTAACCTAATGAGTGAAAGTGAGGAGCGAATAAGAGCTTCCTCACACCTCCTCCCATTGGCAACCTGAAATGGAACCCTTAAGCTGCTCTGGGGAAGCACAGTGACTTCAGTGAGAAGTGAGGACCAGAGGTAAATGGGGAAGCTGTGTATGGGAAAGAAAATGGGAGTGTTTTCCCTGTGCCTGTGAGGTGGGAAGGAAAAGTGGGGAAAGGAAATGGGAGAGTTGGTAGGATAGCAAGAAGAGAGCTAGGAGAGAGTAATCTTTGTGGGCAGGTAGACAGAGGAGGGAGAAAATGGAACGTGAGCAGATGTCAGAGCAGTAAGGAAGGTGTTAGGGGGTCAAGAGTTGAGAGAACTGTGAGGAACGGGCATGTTTCCTGTGTAGATTATATACAGGAATAACTGTACCTAACTGAAGCTGTTACTCCTGCCAATACAGATGTCTCCACTGCATCCAGTAGAGGACCATATAAATTCTGCAGTTATCTTCTGTCCTGTTTGAGTGTGTAGCTGAGGGAGCCATTTCTTTGTGGAGCAGTCAGACTTGCAGCGAGACGTACGAGGCAAGTGCTGGAAATTACGTCGGAGGAATAGAAACCAACACGCCTCCGCTGGAATGAAGTTAAAGGGAGAAATAGGATAAAACCCAGTAGAGCACATTGTGGTGTGGTCTATACTAGGATACTGTAATAGCTTTTTGAGAGCATTTTCAGACAAATAAAATGTAATGGCTCTCATCTGTCTCGAGTAAAGCACTTGATTCAGTGCCTTGTGAGGAAATATTAGGGAGGATGGAGGTTAGAAAGGGTTTGAGGATGGGTGAGAAATTGGTTGTCAGACAGTAGGCAATATTGAAATAAAATATTTGTTTGGGTTATCAGTAGCTAATCTTGTTTAATATTTTCAATAATGGTTATGAGAAGCAGAGCTATGATGAGACACAATTGGAAGATATTGCCCATAAGAGAGAGGTATCAGTATCTAAAAGAAAAAAAAAAATCAAAATAATAGACCCAGGAAGAACTATGGCTCTATAGAAATCAAGATACAAGACTTAGGTCACAACTGAGGCTTTCCTTATTAGACTAGGATTTGAAAATTCCCAAGGGGAAGGGAAGAAGGACGTGGTGGTCTTGATCATAAAATGTCAATGAACAGCCAAAGGAGGTTGGATAACAAAAAAGAAAATGCAATCTAGGATATGGCAGGGTAAATATCTACAGTACAAAATAGAAGAAGCCTTTGCAAAGACAGTAGCAAAATATTTTGAGGATCATATGAGACTTTGTCTGTATTAAAGAAGGATTCAAACTGGGAGTGTTGCAAAGAGACTCTGATAGTACTGGAAAACCTTAAATGGGGGAAAGCAGTGCTGGAGAGTTAGGAAGCAGCTTGGGTGTAAGGGTGTTATTGTCACACGAGTGAATCGATGCGAGTCATAAATAAAATTAATCTGGAAATTCAGTGTAATAGTTTAATATTAGAACAGTGTGGCTCTGAAATATTCTCTGGGGCAATATGGTGAAAACAAAATCCTGACCTGCTTCTGAAAGGGAAGTTAACTTCCTGTGTTTACATGGTTCTGTGACAGCAAGGCTGCCTGCATGAAACCAGGCATCCTCTTCTGTTGTCCTAGCCCTCACGGGGTGATGCCTGTTCTTCTGCAGGACCTATGCACTTGCATAACTCTGGAGACTCTCTTATCAAATTGGCTTATAGCCAAGTACTTAAAATCAGTGGGGGAATTAAATTTAACATTCTTTGCAGGAGACCAATCAGTGAAATACTGTAGCTTTTCACTCCTTCAATTTTAGATGTGGTGCAGGGTTTTTTGCAGTGTGTTTGATAGCATGGTACTTGCTGAAAAATCAAGAAACTTTTCTAATTTTTCTTTTTTTTCCCCCCTTCTTCATTTTGCTGATGAGCTCATATGGTACCCCACAGTGGTACACAGAAAACCCAGAAATAGGTCTGCTTCTCTGACAGCAAAAATGGCATTGTAATGTAAAATCAAGGCTCTTTTTAAAACTTTTTAAACTTTTTTTTTTGAGTGACCAGCCTTTGTAAACTACTATAACTTGATCTGCGTTCCTAATGTGTTTGTATGTTTATAAAATAATTTAATATGGTGTTTAATAGTGGTTTTTACAATTCACTTTTATATCTGTTTTGCAGCCTGTTCGACACTTGAAATATTCATCCTTTAAGAAATCCTTGCTGGGCAGCGTTTCTGACAGTGGCAATGTAACTCTTTGGGATGTAAATAGCCAGAACCCATATCATAATTTTGAAAACACTCATAAAGCACCAGCTTCAGAAATCTGCTTTTCTCCAGTCAACAAGCTGCTGCTTGTAACTGTAGGTTTGGATAAAAGAATTATTCTGTATGACACTTCAAGTAAAAAGTGAGTATATTAAAGACCCTGGATTTTATAGGCTCCTTACTTGGCTCTTCTAAACTGAAAAGGCATATCTAACTGTGATATGAAATATTTAATTCAAGCAGCATTCAGAGTGGTTGAAGTGGTTGGCATATTGCTGTGGGAAAACCTGGCCCATAGTCCATTTTGGATTTTTATTGGGGTTTTTAAATTTTTATTTAAATACCAATCAAAACCCCCTGGGTGTTACAAAGGAGTGATCACTCCCAAGCACTCGTGTGTGGGGTTTCTTGCTGATACAGAGCAGTTGGCTTCTGTGTGGGGCAGCACAGCCTGCGAGGGCCTGCAGCCACCCGAGCTTAGCTTGCCTGCTTTTCTAGTTCAGGGTACAAAACTGAACTGTGCTGCATGGAGTTGCTGAGCCAATGAGCCTTAAATAAGGGAGAGTATTGGCTGGAAAAGTGTAGGGTGTAGGTGATGGGGCTGTGGAGTGAAATGGTAGGATGGAAAGTGGTTTCATGGGACTCAGTTTTTAGTGTGGGTTGTGCTGCTTTTACTCATCCAGAGTGAAAGGAGTTTGGCTCTGGGTTGGCGGGGTGTAGTAGAAGGATGCGTACTAGGACCTGAAGTTCTTCCTAGAGTTGTAGGAAGGTTAGAGTTGATAGGCTTGGGAAACTAGAGGATGTATGTTGTATGACTGCTGCTGGAAATGCTGATTCCAGTAAATAATGTAGCTTTAAGAACTGCTGTTAGAGAAGCAATTTGATCCTGTCCTGGTGAAATCCTTTGATATGCGGTCTTTAATTTATTAAGCATGAACACTTAGTATAAGTCTAATCCGCTGTTCCTTAAGATGTGTCACTGAATTTACTTGGCACTGGAGAAGTGGAACTAGTGACCTGTAGCTGAATTACAAAAGCTTTTACATTTATTTTTTTTTATAGGTACTCTGTTTGAAAAATCTGACTTTTGAACTCTAAAAGCTTCTTTATTCTGTCCTTTCTCCTATTTGAAGATTACTGACAACAATAATAGCTGATTTTCCTCTGACAACAGTAGACTTCATGCCTGATGGTACTACTTTGGCTATAGGGTGTTCCAGGGGAAAAATCTGCCAGTATGACTTAAGACAACTGACATCACCAGTGAAAACAGTTCTTGCTCACAAAGGTTGTGTGAAATGCATACGTCTTCAGTTCAGCAGCGCTTTTTCCAAGGTAAAACCACAAAAATTTGCTTTTGTTATTCAATATGTAGATTAATGAAAGCATAACATTTTCTACAGAAGTGTTACTCAATTTTTAAGAATTATAGATGCAAACAAAAGTGGTTCATACCAACACAGAAATTGTAAACTGCAGTCTTCAGTGCCATTTTGGGGGGTTTAATGTGGAATTCCCCCCAACCCTAGCCTTGGTGTAGAAAAGAGTGCAACTTTAAATTTCTTGGTGTGAATATGCTGCCATTGCAGAGCAGTTTGTGGCACCTTGGATTCATTAGTAGGCAGTGGCAGAAAGGTCTGCAATGGGGAAGAGACTCAGCTGCCTGTCTGTCTTGAGATGTTTTTGCATGGTCTTACATATCCGCTTTCTTAGGAACATAAAATTGGTGAAAAAGTCAATGGAATTAATAGTGAGGGCTTTAGAGGTTCTTCTAAGACTTAATTAGGCTCCATCAGTGAAAACGAAGAGAACCTTTGAAGTGGGTTTTTTTTAACGTCTCTGAGACTTCTTCTAGCACACTTGCTGTTAGTGCTTGGCTATTGCTTTACAACGTGCACAAGTCCCTAATAATTCTCTAATCTCTTATTTTGCCTAAACCTAGGATGAAAATTGGCTCATGCCAGTTCATTCCATTGTTACCTTAAGTTCTATTGCTACTCTTGCAGGTCCACGTAGTATTCGTATAGTACAGAAGTTTCCCACGTTCTTTGAAGTTCCATTAAGATACCTTTTTTTATATTTGTCAAGGCTTATCTCCTAGGCAACCTTTGCAACTTGAACTAAATGTTTTTTTTTAGTGTTTTGATAGAGAAAGAATATTGGCTGATATTTTTACTTTTAGCTGAAGGAACAATAATTTATCCAACTTGTACTTTTTTTGATCTTTTTTTTTTTCCCTCTTCAGTCTAACCTTACAGGTTCTTCAAATAAACCTGTATCCAAAAGAGTAGAAGTCAAAGCTGGCAGTAATCTTGGAGGAATCCAAAATACTGGCATCAAAAACATTGTCTCTCCAGCAGCAGCAATAGTTTCATCTCATCTGACGCTGCCAAATGAGAATAAGGGAGGAGAGCAGGAGAAAACAGGTAGCCTCTTCTTCCTACTCACACAATCTTACTTGGCATAATATCAAAAATGGAAGGAATATTTCATGCCTTATCCATATCAGTATAAAAATTTCACTGAGGAAAGGGCATTTGTTTGCAAGAGCTGTGTGTACATGCATGCACATCTGTATCTTCTTTTCCCTCCACTACTGCATTAGACGTGCTGTGAGACTGTGGGAAGTGAATTGGGTCCTGTTACAAGCTTTAGACGTGTGAAGTCTAACATTCTGGACTTGAAATATAAGTCTGCATTTAAACTCTGTGGTGATGTTGTGGGGCTTTCTCCTTTAGAGTTCTCTCTTGCATTCTGACTATACATCCTTATGTACTTAATGTATTTTCTGATGCAAGGGTTGTATGGAATGCAGAGCTAATGGTGTGTAATTCTATTAATAAAAAGGAGTAGCAGACCTCATCTAAATAAACCCAACCAAACAAAACACAAGGAGGGGGGTGGAAAAAACCTAGTCCAAAAACTCAAGTGAGAACTGAACTGTATTTTTATGTGAGGCAGGATTCCAGTATCACATGGTAGGAAAGATGTTAAATATAGTTGCAAGTATGATTAGTTGTATAACTGTACTTGCTATTTATGCTTCTGAAATTAACAAGTTTTTTCTAAGAATTTTGAGCATTATTCTAAAATTCTGCCACTGTGTGAAATGTACTCTTGAAATTTCATTTAATTCAAGAGTTCTGAAAATATGCTCAAATCAGTATCTCTGGTTTGATTCTTGGCAAAAAAAAAGATCCTCAAGCCATTTTAATGCAACAGTGCTTTTCCCTCCCTTTTCAAATAGGGAGAAATACATTTAGCAACAGTAATTAGGCAATAAGCCACTGCAGTCCATAGGGGCATGTATTAATGACCTCCCTTGGGTATGCAGTGAAGTGCGAGGTGAGGTAGAATGCTTCCTGTGTATATAATAAGTGTTGCTAATCGACATTGCTGAGTGGAGTGACAAAATTTATTTTGGTTAAAAATAGATGATTTATCATCTATATTTGAAGATGCAGTGGCTGTTACCCTTTAAACAGGATCATGCATAATGAGAAAATATAGGCCTTCCAAGTCAAACAAATATTTTTCATTAATCTGAATGTTCACTTTAGAAGCAGAGACCTCTGTATATTTTAGAAGGTGGAGCCTATCTGTGCAGTATGAGCTAGGGAGCTGCTTTGGCAGGGGGGTTGGACCCAATGATCTCTCGAGGTCCCTTCCAACCCCTACAGTTCTGTGATTCTGTCTTTAAACTTGAAATGGGAATGGATGAGAGACCACAAACTGCTCTTTTCTGAAGAAACTCTTCTAGGCCCTGATAATGGGGTTTCACTTTGGAAAAATAAGAGGCCTTCAGTAAACTGATCTGATGGCATATTGAAAACAAATAAACAAAAAATCTGTTCACAGAGTTTATAAATGGAGTGGGACATTTTGACACAGGTATTTTAAAGCACAGAAGTATAAATGAATTCAGAACATGATGAGAAGTTTTAGATGTACTTCAAACTGGCATTTTATGTCTATTTAACAGCTGTCTTCTGGTTTAGGCACTTACTACACTTAGATTACTGGGGATGGGTGAAAATATACGAAATACATTTTGCCCTACTTGATACTATGCCTTTTCCATGTTGATCCCCTGTAGGTCCTGGCACAAGTTGATGTTACTCTCCTAGCTTGACTCATTGTGCCAAGTATTTACTTAACTAGCAAGTGCAATCCTATGCATGTGTCACAAATCTCAGGGAGTTGAAAACATGCTATGATAATACATCTAAAAGTGAAATCTAAAGCCTGACTCTGATCCCAGTTTATGTAAAGGCTTGCAGCCTTCCACACAGGCGCATTTGGGTTGCTTGAACATGGAGAAGTATGTTTTATTAACAGTGATTTGTATTTTGTTGGGTTGGTTTGGTTGGTTTTAACTGAAGTGCGTAGAAAGTAAAGCTTTTGTATATACAGGTGTTGTATTTGTAGGAGATTGCACAGTGCTAATGCTCTTTGCCTAGATCTTAACTCTTGTGCAAGCAAAATCTAAGCACTTTTAGGATTAGGAATTCAGTGAGGGCAGAATAGCAACTTGCTTGCAGCCCTGATCTGTTATCTTAGTAGTTATCTTAGCAGTTCAGCTCACTTCTCCATCTATTCCTCACCTATAAGTCTAAAAGCTGTAGTTTGAATAATTACCAGCATTTTTATTTTTTTTTACTTAAGATATAGTTCCATTCTTCAGACAACTGTCCATACTACCACGTGGGAAGGTGCATTCACTAGGTTTCATTTCACCTGATACACCATAAATATGCTGCATCCATCACCTAGGTTTCTCTTAATATGAGTGCACTCCAGGCTGAGGAGTCTCCTTTTTAAAAAGAAGGAATTCAACTGTATCTTATTTTTGTTAATAAGTATCTTGTCTAATATTTGTTAAGAAGTATCTTAGCTTTTATATTCACCTGAGATGACAGCCTCAATGAAGAAGTTAAAGTTGACCCTCAAACTGGAATCTGTTGAAAGTTCTTAAGTGCTTGATGGACTTGCTTGGCATCATGCTTTTTGTGAAATTGTTCAAGGATAGTCTATGTTGGTTCTGGAAGATGTCAATGAGTAACTGAATGTTATTGTTCTCTTAAGGCTTTCCCCATGGTTGCAGTGTGGATGGGATTCCATCTATAGAAACAGATCATGGGAAAAGTGGTGATTTAAGTAATCTGGATGTCGGTCGGAGTAGTTTAGGAGACATGTTTTCTCCCATCAGAGATGGTAAGTTGCTTACACTGGAATTTGTAAAGCGTCATTCATCTGTGTATAGTGTGACCCTTTGACAGTTGTCTTTTACTGACTCCTGTAATCCGTTTTTGATTATGAACTTGATGCCATGATGCAAATATTGATGTAGGTTTCATTTAATAAAGACTTAACCTATCTGTGTTCTGGTATTTTATAGATATTATTGCAAGTAAAGCAGCTGAACACCCGCAAGGAAAAGGAGACGGTAAACGTGCTCTCAGTCTATTTTTCGGTGTCAGTGGCAGGCCTTTGGAGTCCTGTGCTGGTTCTTCCATGTTAATTTTGTTGTACTGTTGAAAATAAGCTGTGAAAGCAGACACTAAAACAAATCAGCTTTTCTGGAAGCTGCCTAACACACTGAGGTGCGAAGACACAACTTAGTAACAGGAAGTTCAGGAGTATGGTCCTAAAGTGATTTTGGTTTTCCTTTATGGAATTTATAGTGATGTATGGAGGCGTTTTGTGTTTTAGGGTATCACTGTCCTCATGAAAGTAGTAAGTTGGATTTAAGGATTTAGTTTTTGTGGCGGTTTTGGGTGGTGATTTTTTGGGGTGGGTTTATTTTGTGTGGGTGTGCAGGCATTTCAGTTGTGCTTTTGGTTTTTGACTCATGTGTTTCACCCTTCTATCTTCCTTTTTAGGTCTGGATTTTCAGTCCCACCTTTTCAGTTTGGATTTTCTCCCAAACCTCACCACTGCCTTTCCAGTAAAAAGAACCCCAGCAGGCAGTAGTGCACAAGGAATAAAGTCTAGTCCCTTACATGCACTCGTGGGAGCTTCAGTCAAAGAAGAGGAAGAACATCCAGAGGTTGACACTAAGAAAATAAATCTTGGAAAACAAGAATCTAAAGAAGTCTTAAAGCAGGTATGCTGTTCTTGTTATGAGTGATCTCTTTAGATTCTTGACACAATATGTCCACTTGAAGAAAAAAATCTTTAATAGCATCCCAGCTAATCTTAATTTGCAACTCTGTTCACACTATTGACACAAATCTGTAAAATGTTGTACAGTTTAAGTGCATTGGCCTTCAGCAATGCAAGATAAATGTATGCTTCTCTTTAAGCTCAGGTTACAAAAGTTCACATGAAACAAAACTGGGCTAGCCTAAGGAATATTTTGATTTTTCTAGAAAATCAACAATGATGACTAGTTTGTTGCACCAGTATATTTGTCATTTGTAGGTCAATCCCACTCTTTTCTTTGCCTGTTCTCCAACTTCTTCCTTTAGCTATCTTTCATGTACTTCTGCTGAAACTTCAGCTTCTTTCATACTGCTTTTCAGAAGTCTGAGTTTGCTGTGAATGGTGTTTGTAGCTTTGCCACAAAATATTTGATGTGAAAAAGTAAGAGGCCCCTGCCTTTTGTGTCCTTCCTGTGTGCACGGGCTTTTGAGGCAATTCTGAATATTTTAGCAATCAGTTTTCAGGATGTCTGGCTAGAAAATGAAAAGGATATCTTTGAGTAGTTTCCTAAAACACAAAATGTTTGAAAGTGCATTCCTGAAAACTTAGTCTTCGAGTGCAGTTAGGTAATTATGGTAAGTAACTTTCATTTGCTTCTTTTTTTTTTACTTGTCAGCTTTCAAAATCGAGCTCATCAAGTGCAGAATCTGTCACTTTAAGTCCTCCACCACCATCTGCTGCTGTGAAGGCTCCTGATACAAACGAGAGACCACTGAAGAATGTTCAGGCCCATCCGGCGTATGATCTACCAGTAAATGGTACTATCTCAACAAGTAAGTTTGGTTGGCTTGGCTCATGTGAATGAAGCCTGATAAAATGGCCTTAGAGATAAACAGAACATCCAGTCCTGATTGTGCTGCAGCTCCAGTTAGCCCTCCTAGAACAGCTCTAGTTGCCCCTGAAAAGACTCGTCCTAAATCTGAATAATTTTTTTTAGAGGGCAATATTCCAGAGAGAAAATATTGACAAGACTGAAGACAAATGCAAAACTACTTGTACTCCATTGTACTGATTATTTGTTTTATTTTTAATTGTAAAGGTCCAAAGATAACATCGTCTGTCACTGCAGGAGTTGCCAGTTCATTGTCAGAAAAAATAGTAGAAACAATTGGGAGTAGCAGACCAAATGCACCTCTGACATCAATCCAAATAAACTTCATTCAGAATATGATACAAGAAACAATGGACGACTTCAGGTACTGATACACATGCAGAATGTTTTTTGTTTTCAATTTTGGTTTTGTTTTCAATTTTGTTTTCAATGTTGTCTTAGTAAGATGCTTTATCATCTTATTTAAGAAATTTTTACTTGCATTACAAACTGACACCATTAATAGCCTTTATCTTGGAAATCTAGGTAAGAAACTTTATTGTGATAGCTCTGATGACTAATTACACTGATGTCTTTGAGGGTTGTTACTGCTTTTTTCAGGACAAGACTGTGTACTTTTTTCAGAATGAGTGAATACTTCTTGGATGATAAATTTAATTGCACAGTGAGGTCCTTACTGCTTTCATGTGCTGATTCCTTTCCCTCCCTGCTCGCTCCCAGTCCCAGCAGAGGAAATTTCTCTTAAAGTTGACATTGTGGAGAGTTTGATCGAGACAGTAGACTTGCATTGGCTTTGGCTGTTGTTAGCTTGGCATGTGCAAGGTAAAATACTGTGTGTTTTTTCTACTGGTGAAGGTTTGTGTTAGAATAGTGTCTGTGCTGTGAGTGACCATTGGTGTCAGATTACTTTGTGCTTGTGGATACCTCACATTCCACTTGTCATGAAAGAAGTCAGTCAGACCAGCATGGATTTGGAGTTGAGTTTGAAGGAGATGGAGCGGTTGAGAGAGTTGTGCTTTTGGGGATCACTTCTAACCCATGTTTAAGGTGTAGCAGCTTGACTGAGGTGGTTGAGGGATAAAAAGATTGCTGGGCAGGGGAAATATTCCTGTCTCGGAGACAAAAAGCAGTGCAAAACTAGCTTAGTAGGACTGTGCGCTCTGGCTGTTCAGTATCTGCCAACAGAAGAATACATTGAATGTTGTTACATGTCTTTAAGTAAGACTATAGTAAAACTCCCCTGGGAATTTTTGGCAATAATCACACCTCTGATTTAAAAATTGTAACATTCCACAGACTGCATTTTAAGTAATGTGAGTGCAGATGTTTGGGTTTTTTCCCTTTAAAGCCTGTGTTCAGGCATCACAGTGTTGGAAGGAAGGCTTGTCTGTCTTGTACTTCCAGTCTCTGAGATCTGGAGCCTCAGAGATTGAGTTTCCTCTTCCGACCTACACTTCCAGGAGTGGCTGGAAGGCTCTGCTGGCCCTCTTCCCTGTTGTAAATTCTAGGTACGTTCAAATGGAATGTAAAGAGTGTACTGAGGTCAGTAAGAGGGAAGGGAGCCATTCCAAGCTTCTCATTGATATAAATACCTCTCACCTGATGGAGTATGATCTCTTTTGCCTGAAGTCTTTCTCCTTGAGTAATGGGGTGGGGAGGAACCAAGGATCTTAGGAAAGGACCAGGAAGAATATAAAACTGATTTGGTTCTAAAAAGCTTCTTGTTTCTTGAACTTCTTGTCTTTGGGAGATAACCTACATGTTTGGGTTTCTAAGATGGCACATGGGCTTAAGACCCTTGATGACCCTTGTTTGCCTCCAGTAGAGGAGCTCTGAAGCACAGTAACCTCGGGAAATAGAAAGTAGAGAATACATTCCCTTCGTGTGCTGTGTGTTTTAGGAAAGGAGAATGAAGTAAGATCTGTGTGTATCTGCTTAAGAAATGCCTTGCTTTCTCAGGGCAGTGGTACCCATAGCATAGTACTCTGTCTCAGGTGTGCCGTTCGGGAGGAGTGTACGAGCTGGCTGGTTTTCCTGTGAGCTGTTCTCCTTGTTTGTGCTCAGCATCCCAAGCACGTGCATCACTGTGGTGCTGCTCAGAGGGCATTTCCAAGCCTGGCTCTTGTAGTGTGCAATGGTTGTCCCTGAATCGACGAATTCATGGCAATTCATGGTCAGGGCTGCTGCTACTTCTTCTGTAGACAAACCTGGAGCTTTCTGCAGGCTTGCAAGGATAATGTATCCTTTATCTCAGTTGATATTTTGGGCTCTCTTAGAAAAGAGCGCTGGAAATGTGGTACTGAAAGCTGTACCTTCAGTGAATACCTTTCTCAGTGGTACTTGTGATCGAGGGATTGAAAAATCAACTTTGAGTGGTAAAAACGAGAGAAGTTTACGGCTTGTGAGTGAGAAGAGAGTCTTGATACCACCCCATCTATATTTGTATTTCTAAACAGAAAAGACCCTTGGTCTATTTTGTACAAACTGAAAAAATGGTACTTGTGAAAAGCAATGTCATAACAAAAGTATCGAGGAAAATAAGTGGTAGGGGAGTACATTTCATGGCTAAGGGGTTTTAGAGTTGTGTTTCATGATGTCATGGAAATGGGGCGTTCTGACTGCTGAGGATTGGAGAGAATTACTGCTTTCTAAATAAAACCTAAGCGTTGTCCTACTGCTATTCTTCCCCCAGAGAAGCGTGCCATCGAGATATTGTGAATTTGCAAGTGGAGATGATCAAGCAGTTCCATATGCAGCTGGTATGTACAAAGAGAAGGGTGGGAAATATATGCAGTTTTTCATTTTTAGTCATGCCAAAGCGAGCCGACTTCTCTCAAAACTCAAAATAAACTTTGCTTATTAAGAGCAAGAAAGGGAGGATTGGAATGAATTGGAATCTGTTTAACTGTTTTATGCCTGATTAAGTAAAAGGAGCGTGACTGTTGGGTAGGGATCCTGAGTTCTGTATTTCAGGAGTTACAAAAAGCCAAAAGGGAAACGAATTCAGCTGTCCTTTGGAAAGGACCAAGAGCTGGGGTGAGGAGATAGATGGAGTTCAAACAGAAAGCTTCACTTCCAGGCACTGCATGCACACTGAACCGTGTTCTCTGACTTAACGTTTGATGAGTCTTTGTTCTTTTGATCTGCGTTAAAAAGACCTTGTCTCAGCCCTGAACATTTTAATGGAACCTGCATTAGTAGATTCTCATCCTGAAGAAGTGCAAAATACCCTTTGATAAAGTATTCACTAATGTATTAATGATCAAAATACTGTATGTCAGCATAAAAAAAAAAAGTCTTACTTTTCTTATCAAAATTTTTTAAAAACACTATTATCTAGGTTATTTAATTTTCAAAAGGGAATGGGATAAAACTGGAATAATTAACTTTATAGCTACTGATTAGACTCTCTCTTTTCTTCTCTCTAGAATGAAATGCACGCGTTACTTGAAAGATACTCTGTAAATGAAAGCTTAGTGGCTGAAATTGAGAGGCTACGAGAGGAAAACAAAAGACTGAGGACTCACTTCTGAAAGATTTACGCTGCTAATTTTATTAGTATGAACTCACTACAGGTGGTGTGTTGTTGGACAGATCATCCATCATCGCTGAAGTATCGTCTGAAGGCCTGCTCTTCCTTCCAACCTGAATCTTTCCTTCAAAATAAATGGTGTAAGATATATGTAATTATAAACTCTGTAACTGATAAACGCTGTAAAGAACGTTTGTGTGCTCATGCTAACCACCTTGAGATAAATCCTCCCAACAGAAGAACTGAAAGGATTAGTACATTATCGGAGGCTTAGCAACGTGTGAAGTGCCTTTTTTTTATAGACACAATCAAACCAGTTTGGATGCCTTTTTCTGTAAGAATTTTTTATATAACTACTTTTCTAGCTGCTGCTTTCTCTTAGTGCTGTCAGGAGCAATCACTGTAGCTTGCCTTTTAGAAGCTTTCCTTGGAGAAACAGGGGAGGGAAGGTTCCTCTTCTGCACAAGCCTTGTTTATAAGGAGTTGGAAAGTACAGTATTCAGTTAATTTTATTCAACTGGCAACTCTTTTATCCTGAGTAAAACCAGAGCTTGAAGATAGTTCCAAGTTCAGTGCCATGACCTTTTCTTGCATTTTATACTTGTAAGTCTGAAACTTGTGCTTGTCTTCTGGGAACTTTGTTGTTGCAAATGCTACTTCCATTGCGCACTGAGGTTTTTGTTACAGCTTTAGCTATGAGGCTAGAACTCTTTTTATTTATGTGTCTTTGAATACTGTCATAGCTTACGCAGTTTGAATGCAGCTTTTGACTTCAAGATGTAAGTGTACTCAGCCATCACTAATACAACATGGTGTGAATGTGGTCTTTCACTCCTTGACTCCAGCATCTTCTGCGCTCCATCCCGTCATTGTTACTCGTAGCGGACAACACAAGTGGTTGACCTGTAGTTTTGAATCTTGCTGGGTTAGCATTATTGGAGCCTTCTTAAGATAGCTACGTACCAAATCTAACTCGTGTCTTTAGTTGTATGATTAACAACAAACATTAAGGAGAAACCATTACTTCAGTAGTATAACAGGGTCATAACTTGTTTGTAAAAAAGCTTCTGAAATGAAGCTCAATATGAAGTCCCGACTCTGCTGAAGTTCATGGGAAGTTTGGCTTGGCCTTTATTTATGACAAGACGTGGAATTAAATTAAAAATTCAATTTTAAATGAATTTAAAAAATATATTAAAAATGTAAATTAACTTAGAAAGCTCTCTGAAAGACTACTTCTGCAAGTGCTTCTTGCTATTTAAATTGTTAGTGCTTTTTGAATTGTTCTGGAGGCTTCTCAATTTTCCCACTAATATTTGGTTGTTTCTTTTCAAGTAATCAAAACTCAAACAACAGAACCTAAGAAAATGTTGAGCTAGTTAATTACATTTAGTGCTTAAATCCATGATGGCACTCTTCTACTAAATGAGAAAGCCAGAATAGATGGTATAACTTATTTTTATATGTTGTAAAGCTAAAAAAACACCTTATCTATACCTTTTCCTTGTCTTTAATTTTTTTTTTTTTATAAAAAAAGAGACTGTTACTTTTTTCCTGACAAGTAACAACAAATTCAATCTTACAGCAATATGAGGTTGTTCAGGTAGCCTTCAGTATTAGGGACAGAAACTTAAATGTCTGAAGTTACATGGCTCTTTATAAGCTTTTTAAAAATACTTCTGTGTCTCACAACTTCACGGTGAAAAGAAGCACAGTAAGTTAAACTTTGGTTTTTAGTACCTTAACAACAGAGTGTAGAGAATTTTGTATGCACTGACCACACAGTTTGTGAAGACAATAGTATTTGAGGTAGCAAAAATATCTTGCTGTTCTTCACCATGCTTAGCAGAGTTAATGAAGTAACCTTGCATATTTGCATCTCTTGATTTGTTCCCCAAGTGCTCTTGCTGGTATACCCAGATGACAGCAGGGAATTAGACAAATATCTTGGGTATTTGGCTTGTAGATAATTTGTTTTCTCGACTCAGAACTGTATAATGTTTTTCTTAATTCCCAAGTGGAGGTGATTATAGTGAGTGTGATTAAAAGGAGATATTTTGGCCTTTAAAACAAAAACAAAAAAGTACTTTTTTAGGGCTTTTTTCCATCTCTCAGGATTACCATAGCACAAGCGGCTCCACACGCTGTGCAGAGACCCAATATGCCTACCACTGTAGGGGTATGTTTTGCCTTGTACACAGATCTGATTTGTATGTTAAAATAAAGCTTTCTTTTTCCAAAAAGGTTGAAGCACAAATGTTGTGGTGATCTACTTTTTATAAGGGAATCAGCTAGAGCCTGAGCTGAAGAATAGGTAGAGACTTACCCAAAGATCTTCATTAAGCTCTTCTGTCTCTGTGGCTCCGTGTAAACCATCAAATCTTTTTCACAAACCTGAACGTGGCTATCTCATGCTTTTGGAGTAAAGAACAGATGTACAGCTCCCCCTTCCAACTTGGAAACTGTTACACTCATGACAGAAAGGTCACGTTCACAGCTAAAAATAATGTTCAGGCAGATGTTTTTTGGGGGGAGTAACCTTACTACCTAAGCTCCTGGTAAGTTGGAGATCCTGCATTTTCCCAATACTTAACTTACACATCGTTCTTGTTTTCAGTTCCCTTCTCTTGTGTGCGCATCTCTCACCTCTCCTGTGGGGAAGTTTGTTTGCAGTTTCATGGTCTGTAGACTTTAAAAACTGATCTTGACTCATTTATTCTCAGAAAAATGCCAAATGCCAGCGTTTTCTTACTTCCTGGCACCATGTTGTGCCGTTGGTAAACACCACAACAATGAATTTGGAAGTTGCTTGCTGCCCCTTCTGTATGATGAACAGGAGTTAGAAAAAGGAAGAAAATGCCTTACAGCCTGCATCACCAAACTAGAGTTCCTTGGTATCCAGGAACCAAACTAGAGTTCCTTGCTGGCAGATGCTGCTGGGTACCAAAGCTTCAGATGAAAAACTGTTTCAGATTGTTTAGGTATGAGGATGAACGAATCTCACACTGCTGCCAAGGTGCCACACTGTCTGCTTGCCTAGTCCTGTACTTGTGCCTGTGTGTTACAGGTGCATTACCTTCTGCTCAGGTTCTGCACAAGCCATTTTTGTGTTACCTCTTACAGTGCAGCTGGGGGGCTGATGATTAACAAGTTCTCCAAGAATTGAATGTGGAAAGAACCTCATTCTTCCTTAAACATCCCATGCTAGGTGCTGGCAGAGATAAGATACGAGGCTAAAGGAACAAGAATTAGCATTTCCTCAAGTATTTTCAAGATAAACAGTGAAATTAGCTGTGAGTCTAGATGTCTCCCTGTAGACAAGAAAAGTACAGACAGTACCTGTGTTCTGACACTTCACGGTTTCCTGCTTGTACCTGGCACTGCTGTAGTACAGGAAAACAACAGTGAAATCGGCCTCAATGAAAATTTCAGAAGTTATGGTAGACGCATCCTTTCTAGTTAATTTTGGCAGCCTAAACAGTGATACATCTGTGGGACAAAGAGCCATGAGAAAATCAGTCAGGTGCAGACAATGACCTGTCCTGTCTAATATTGTGTCTGCATCAGTTTCTGCTGAATTGCCCCTTCTGCTGAAGTTATCGGCTCATATGAAATTTCTCCTTTCTGCCTGGGGAAAAGCTAGGGTAGGGTTAGGATGTGTCCCTAATGTTTTCAAAATAAACTGCCAGAAGCTGCTTTTGAGGCAGTGTACTTAATAAACTTTGGGTTTTCAAGAGTGTCTTTATGAGTTGGGGGGTGGTGACACGATAAAAACCCTACTCTTCATCCAGAAAGCACCTCAGATTTGCAAGCAAGCTTAGAAACCTCTGCTAAATCTGTAGAACCTTTGCCTGGATTTTGACAACTGGTGCCGAAAGGGAAGTGTAAGATGCTGAGTAGCCTTGGTACTTCGAGACCCAAGACATAATCTCAAGTAGAGAACATCGCTCCTCTGGACAAACCTTACCAGGTCTGGAGTTGTTTGGTGGAACAATCACTGACCTGGTTTCTTGTGGGTTTGGACTGTGCCTATCTCGAAGCAGTTCTGGTCTCCCAAACGCTGGTGCAGCATAACCAGTCAGCCTGGGAAGAAGGGAGGGGTGGGGGGAAGTGTTTTAAGATTTGGTTTTATTTCTCATTACTCTTGTCTTGCTTGGTAATAAATTAGATTAATTTTTTTTAAGCAGAGTCTGGTTTGCCACTGACAGTAATTGCTGAGTGATCTCCCTGCCCTTATCTTGACCCATGAGCCTTTTGATGTATTTTCTCTCCCCTGTCCGGCTGAGGAGTGGCTTTGGTGGACACTTGGCCTCCAGCCAGGGTCAGCAGTTCCCAGAAACAACTCCACAGCTTTCTGTCACCCGCTGTCCCACGTAGTCACTGGCCTTTGCAGGGAGCTTAAAACTGCCATTGGGCTTCTGAAGATCACATGAAACCTGTTTGAGCTGTGGAAACTTCTGTTGTTCTTACTATCAGAACGTGGTTCTCCCTCTGATCTCACAGATGCGAGTTGCAGGCAAACAGTCGCGCTTTGGGCTCTACATCTCTCCCGAATTTGTCCTCTCATTCTAGCTAAAAATACTGAGGCTCATAATTAAAACTTATTATGGATCCCATCCAGTTTCTTACACTACAAAGCTCGCTCTCTATATGGAAATTACTGAGAGACAATGCTTTTTCAGCCTGTTATTTTGCGAGAATGCTAATTCTAATTTAGTCTTTTCATCCCTACTTGTCCTCTGAGTAATGGAGAAGGAAAGAAATTACAGAGAGGAAAGGACACGTGAGAAAAGAGCCCAATTTCCTACACAGGTTATTTACATATGACTGCCTTGACAGGTTATGAAAACACGTATTAGCGAGTGCAGCGCAGAAGCGGTTCAGAATTCATTTTAAAAAATTAGTGCTATAAATAAATATTAGTGCTCAGTTGCGTTCCTGTAGCACTACTTACCAGAATGGCTGAATACCCAGAGGTGTCCAGCTGGAGATATTTTTTATAATTACCAAGTTGCAGAGGGCGAGCTGTGCTTTCTGCGTAGCAAGCCCCTCATGTTTCTGCAAGGACTCAGGCTGGCCAATCAAAAAATAGGACAAACCGACCCGATTAATAATTTTTTGAGAGTTTTGGGCTAAATAGATTGAATTGTGCCCCATATCTCGTGGCTTCTAAGCTCAGAAGCAGTCCTGGGTTTATGCTGTTCCAGTTCTTATCTTGGAACGACTTCTTTGTCAGACAATATGCTGACATTGTTATCTGAGTCTACCTGAAGAAACAAAATGGTGCGAGATCTAACTTGCTCTTTGATAGCTGGAACACTTTTGTCTGCTGCTTACTATTGGCCACTCTGGTTTTACGTTTCCAATAGTACAGGAGTACTAGTCTGCAGGACTTGTACTTGATTTTAATACTCAAGTACAAGCTCTTGAGAAAAAAAAAGGTCAGCGAATCTTAAAAATTAGGGCAAATTTAAATTAAATAGACCCTGTGTCCTCATGCCACCATACACAACATTTGTCCCATGCCACATTGGCCTTAAAGGAATCACATGTGGTGCCAGAGCTCACACTCCCTCCTACTCATCCCCACAGTGTGAAGGAATGTCACTGTGCTTCGTCCAAAATATTTGTGCCCTGAGTCTGATGTCTCCTCAGCTCCTCAGGCTGTGGGAAAGCTGCAGACTCCCTGCCTCTCGGCAGTGGCAGAAGCTACTACATATCTCCTTTCCCCCTTCCCTCCGGGGCATTTGGCCTCACTCCTAGATCCCCTTTCCGGGGTGGTGCACAGCAACATCTCATTCTGTCAGCACCCTGTGCCCATCCACGCAGATGTGCTCCCCCAGCTGTAGGTCACACCACAGAGACTGACTTCACATGGCACGTACAGGTGGGGCTCACAAATAATAAAATATAACAGGAATGCCATTGCTTGTTTCCATAGTAACTTTGATGCTTCAGAATGGAAAAGACAAAAAAAGCCAGGAACAACAGGAGAGGATGCAGGGAGCTAACAGCACTTCAGTGACACGCATCTGAGTCACCTTGTACCAGTCTGAAGTGACAGCAAACCCAACTGTGACAGACAAGTGTTCTCCAACAATACTACGATTTCTGTAATTGCCCATCACATTGTTGATTTTCCTGTTTATTTTGTTTAGTTTGGGTGGTTTTTTTAAAGGCCACTTTTCACACCAGCTATTAGGCAAGCGACGATGGCATTGGTGTGACAGTTGTGTGTCTCCACCTCCAAGTGCAGTACAGGGGGCAGTGGTACTAGTGCTTTGAAAGCAACGCTGTGAGTCACAGGCTCACAGAATCACAGACCGGTTTGGGTTGGAAGGGATCTCAAAGCCTATCTAGACCCACATGGGAGCACCGTTGGGACTGAGCAAGATAAGCATTGCTCCACCTTTGGAAAAAAAACCTACCTTCATAGAGTCAAAATGTACTCGAGTTTCCTGTAGTTAATGGGAAGTCCTTAACTGATGCTGACATGTTTAATGCCAAGTCGTGTAGGATATGCATTTATTTCACCATTTATAACAGCAGACTTGTGCTTCTACCTTATTTCAGTGGCAGTTGTGTGGCAAACTTCATGGGAATAGTTATACTGAAGGAGGGAATCGGTAACTTGTCGGTATTTCAGTCCCAACAGTGACCAAGGCTTTTATACCTGCAGAAATGACAGAAATCCCTTCACCACCTAACAATCACCTTTGTCAAGAGGCCTCACCCAGTGCAAGGCAAAGAAACCCATATATTTCACATCCAACCATTCGATTTCACCAATGATTTGCTCTGCTTGTGACTTTTGCTTGTTTCCATCATCAGTTTAGTCTCTGTATACGTAGTACCAGAGTGGTGAGGAAGAGTATTGAACAGGACCATGGAGGTTTGCCTTTCTGGAGGTTCAGTGGTGATGCTGTCAGATCAGCCATTTCCTTTCTGGACAGAAAGTATGAGTACAGGGAAGAGTCCACCTTCCTGACTGCTGTGTTGTGCCTATCTCTTGCCCTCCTTTCCCAGAAATCGAAGCTGGGCTTGAGAAACCTGACTGTCCCTGTTGATCATGGATAGCATCTTTAGGAAGGAGGGAGGAAGAGAGACAGATCTAATGATGTCTGAGCAATTAACCTGGTTCACCTGCTGATCTGATTCAAGATAGGGACCTTGAGGCTGATCTGCAATTGAAGAGAAAACCCTAACTACTGGTGCAAGAGCTCCTCTCAACTGAGATGCTTAAAAATGTTATCCCCCTAATGCCTCTCTGACACAGCAGATCTGCTGTTTCGTGGTTTTCTACAGTGAAGCAGCTTTCCTGGCCTTTGCTCTTCCTAGTAAATTGCTGGGTAGTAACCTATCCCAGGGACTGCAAAGCTCCACTAATAGAAGCCAGCTCCAGCTGCAGAGGAAAGGATGGAGACATTTCTTGCCATGGTTGCTGTGTGTTAAGAGCATCTAGGAATGAAAACAACTCTCAGAGGATTTACAGCCCTTGCCACACACTGAGTCACAGCACCGAGGATTCAATAACAGGAGCCCTCCAGGTCCTTGAAATGCTTCTTTCAATGAGCATCCACTCCATCACACCAAGGCTGAGCGTAAACAAACTTATCTATCCATACACTTATCCCAGCCACCTATTGGGTTTTTCTGATAATGCCATGGCAAGCTCCGGAGGAGAAAGTAGTAGAGTCAGCTACTCCTGGTACTATTTCAGCATCGGGGATCAAACTAACGTCCCTGAGAGTGCGATGCCTGAAGTGACTGAACTTCAGAAGGCTCATCCGAGGGCTTTAAAAAAAGCATAAAAAATTAGTACCTGTGGGGTTGCGTGATGAATACAAGATGGGGAAGAGCTAGAGGGAAGGACCGAGTTAAAACTGCCCGGAAGGGATGAGCGGGACCTCGGCTCAGCTTAAGGGGGGATGTGGTGGCCAGGCTGCGGCCGCTGGGGAGGCAGCAGGCTCAGGAACCGGCGCTGCCAACACCTCGGGCCCGGGCCACGTTTCAGAGCATCCTCCATCCCTGGGCCCACACGCTGAGGCGGGCGAGGTTTCCTCGCCCCTCCGCGCAGCTCTTGGGGCCGCACGGCCAGAGCTTTCCCCCTCCCCGCCGGTGTCGCTAGAAGCCCGCTCCCGTCAGCGCCCCGGGAGCCGTTGGTGAGCGTGGGGCGGGACTGGGTGTCGGGGGCGGGGTAGGCGGGCCGGCCGGGCCGGGGGTGGTGGCTGCCCCCCGGCGCGCACCGGGGCCGGCGGTGAGGGGTGTGTCCCCCGGTGCGCTGTGCCGCTGCTGGGCGCGGCCCCGCTCACCTGTCGGGAACACGCTCAGCCTTATACTTGGCCTCGCTTGTGCTTCCCCTTATCCCACCGCCCAGCCGCTTCGGGACCGGGGTGGATCATACACACGGCTACTGGAGAGCAGCCCGGCGGGCAGCCACAGCCCGGCGGGCAGCCACAGCCCGGCGGGCAGCCACAGCCCGGCGGGCAGCCACAGCCCGGCGGGGCCCGCTCCGGGAGCCGCTCGGTACGAAAGCCCGGCCGTTCATTCCAAGGTGCCTGGCACTCTTCGCGCCCCGGGCGGGCCGGAGTGCGGGCTGGTAGGGAGGCAGGCAGGCAGGCAGTACCTCCCGGCCCCCGCAGAGGGCAGGGCCGCCCCGCGGCTCAGCGCTCCCTCGGCCGCCCTGCGAGTCCGAGCTCCCCTCGGCGCGGCTCCCGCCCCACGGGTGGGCCCGGCGCCCCACGGGTGGGCCCGGCACCTGGCGTGTCCTGCCCGCTGCGCCGCTGCGGAAAGCCCGGCCGCACGCCGCGCGGCGGCTCCGCGGGGCCGTGACAGGCGCGGGGAAGGCGTGGCGGCGGCGCGATGCCGGGGAGCGGTGGCGGCCGGTAAGTGATCATTAGCGTGAGCCTTCATCACCGCCAGCCGCGGAGGGTGGGTGGTAACTCTGCCCTTCCGAACCGGGGTAGTGGCGGCGCGGGTGCGCGTCACGGGTTCCGCTCTGGTTGAAGGAGCCTCTCAAGTGAATCGTTCATTCCAGCACCTCGGGCTGAAGAGGCGTGAAGTAATTTAGATTTCATTGTAGAGTTGTGTGAGGGGCGATATCCTGGTGTTAACCACGTTCCGGGGAGCTTTCATGGGGTTTTTGGGGGTTTTTGTTGTTGTTGTTGGGTGGTAATTGTTCTTGCTAATGGGTACGTGAGGTATTCACCAGGATGTGTGCTGTTTTCTAGGGATGGAAGGACGAAGTGAAAGAAGAAGTAGGATGCTACCAGGTGATCTCTCTTGGCCTCAGCTCCTTCCTGTCCCTGGTGAAAATAGCAAGCTTCCTAAACCCCAGAGCAAGGGAACGAGGGAAATGTACTTTAAACTATTTTAGAAGGTATTTTTAAACTCTCTGGTAGAGAACCAGCCCTTCTCTACCTCAGTACTGCTGTATTTATACAGCTCTAACAGTGGAGTGAGGCTGTTCATGACCGTACAGCCCAAGGTCTGGGTGACTGACATTGTAGGGTACCCTCTACCGCTCTTGGCTGCGGTGAGTGGTTACATTGTGGAGCTCAAGTGGGCCAAACAGAAGGATTGGCCAGTATTTCTGTTTAAATTCGGGTGGAGCACGGGCTGGAAGGAAAATTCTCTTCCCTCATGAGAAGCACTATAAGAAGGTGTCATCTTTGTCGTGAGCTTTCTGTGATTGCCAAATTCAGTCTCATTTGCTCGAGGAGTTATCTGAAGTCTTGAAATAGGCTCGGGATGGGAGAACCATTCCCTGCTTAATGCGAGGTCAGACAGCTGTCAGAGAATAGCCATTCTCTTTAGGGCTGTGTCTCTGTGAGATAACCAACAGTAAGTGCTGGACGTGAGTCCAGGGTGGCTGGGCTGCGTCAGCATGCATGGGAGGGCATGCTCTGATGGGATTATGGTTTTGTGTGGCTCAGTCCTTCTCTTTTAAAGGACTGGAAACATAGAGTCTCATCTTCTCGTTCCCTTTGATGTGGGTTTTGAAAGCGTTTGAAGATGGCACCTCTCCACTCCAAAGGGAGAAGTTTTGCTCACAAAATCCACGTTCTCTTGATGGCCACCGTCACGTGGCAAATCTACCTACCTACCTACCTGCTGGTTCTGGTCCTGTGAATGAACCCAGACATAGGAAGCTCTTACTTGGTGCCTTCCAGAGCATGGATGGAAATTGTGGCAGGTGTTTGCTCAGTGTTGTCAGGATTTTCATAGTGCTTTGTGTATTTTGTCACACAGAGCGGAGGCCCTTCAGGTGTTTGTGGGGGCTGGATGGCAGCTTCAGCACTTACCTTTTGGACTTAAGATGCTTAAAGGGGCACTTAAGTACCTAACAGTCTTGGAGCTTTAGAGCTGACTCATACCTTGTTTTCACTTGTTGGAAATTCAGCTCAGGCTATTCTTTATGGCTTCAGGGAGTTACCAATGTGATGGGGGGGAAAAAATACCTTCAGAGATGGTGATACCCAGAATAAAGCTGGATGACCTTAAAGCTAATTATACTGGGTAAGAAATTGTGATCCCAGTCGTTACGTGTGGCTACAGTTTAAGGTGTCTATTGGATTCTGAACTCTTTTGACCATCTTGTTTATATCTTTTTAGAACAACAAAATTTCCTATCAGCCTCTGGTCAGTAGGAGAAGAAAAAGAAGTGAAGGTTTTAAAGCCTTGGTCTCACTAGTTCCCACTCTTTTAGGCTTCAGTGCTTATTAGAGCCCAGCAGAGCATCTCCTCAGAGCTGAATCACCTTTTTCATGTTTTGTAGCTGTTTCAACTTGACAGGAGTTTTCTCCTGAGACTGTGCTGATGTGTGAAATGGCTGTACTGCTGGAAAGGAGAGGAAATTTGCGTTCATTTCTGAGGACAGTGGGTTCCGTGGTGGTCATTCACGCCCTTTGCAGGAGTGAGCTGCGTGGCTTTGTGGATGCTATATGGTGAAATGGCTTCTCCTGGGGTGGTCTCTTAGTTCTGGTAGCATGCAACTGTGATGGGACCTGTGGTCCTAGCATGAAAAAATTCTCAGTAGGTGGAATAGTTATTACAATGCCCTTTGTTCATCTGTCTTTCTTTTCTTGAGAGAGAAACTTTGAATTAAGCTTTGTGTTCAGTGAAGAGCTGAGAGGTGGAGAAGGGCACAGCATACCTGGGTAACCTGTACCTGTTTGAGAGGATCTACACTGACAAGCCTTTGGGTTTTTGTCCTGTGGGAGTGCACTGGATAGGAGAAGATGTTTGGACATGTTTTTTCCATGGCAGCTTCATAGGTGTGACATAAGGAGACATTTGATGATTGGTGCTTCTAGATGGACACACCGACTACCTTCTCTATGGAAGAGACCAGGACAAGAGTGTGTGTGTGTACTCCACCTGTGTGCAAAAGGGTTTGCTGGTTGGGGATATGATGATGTGTGCTTTCTCACATGCTGTGGCTGGAGGGGGGACCTTGGACACTGAGAACTGAATGTAGTATTTGAGACTATATTTGCACTATCCCCATCCCCCCCTCTGTGCCCACTCCCACCCCCCTTCCCCAGTGTGGTTGACTTAAGAAAGTGGAGAAGGGGATGGATGCTGAACTTGGCTGACTAGCTTTGCTGTGCCCCCTCTCGAGTCAGTGAAGGGATGTTTCTTCTGTGGGGACAAACCAGGGTATTGTTCCCTAAGGAAAGAATGTGTTTTCCATTAAGGGTATAGCTGGGAGTCCAGGCAGATTATTCAAGGGCTCAAAGCTGGGCAGTACATATATATTCTTCCCCTTCATCCCTCTGTAGTCATGTCCTGGCTCGTTTCAGGTTTGCTGCCTGTCCTGAACTTTGTTGTTTCATAGTTTGCTTAAAGGCATGAAGACAAGGAAAGAGCCAAGTGCCTGTGAAGTCATGAAGGAGTCATTTTCACATGACTGAAAGACTTTTTTTTTCCCTCCTTCCCTCTTTCTTCTCTACAGTCTATGGACTGTTTTTATCTTTCATGTGTTTATTAGTGGTGATGGCCATTGGCATTTAAAACAGAAACAAGAGAACACCCACACTTCATATGACATTAAGCAAAAGCAATGATTCAGGGTTCATATATTTTAATAATGCCGGTTAAAGCAGCGTATGTGCATATTTCTTTATAAGCTATTGTGAATATTTGTTTTTAATCCATTTTTCTTCATCCTAGCTACTTTACGATTGCTTTTATTTATTCTTCATCTATCACTATGCTGGTTTTGAGCTTCTGCTTTTATTTCTAGAAGATCTTGTGGAGTGCTATTCTGTTTACATAGGGGAAAGCAGGACATTTTTGACTAATAGGCTGAAATAGAGCAATAAAGAGCCAGTGTCACAAATGTTCATAAAAACAGGGCTTGTTGTTTGGGGAAAGAAGTGCTGCTGCTTTCCTGCCTGCTTCTGAATTGTTAGGGTTAAGTCCTGGCTTAAACACAGTGGTTTGGGTTAATACAATCTGTTTCTGATGTTAGCTAGAACCTGGTGCCTCAGGAAGGTGTGTGACATGGTGTTGTAACTGCTGAATAACCAGCCCAGAAGGATTGTTTTCCTTGGGTCCTTGGACAAAGATTTGCTTTCTTTTATTTTTATTAAAAAAAATATAAATCTAACCTTCTACTTTGAAACATTATAATGGAGAATGTTTTGCATTTGTTATAAAGGACTTTGTGTTTTAACAGCAGGCTATAGGAATGTTGTGTTTTGTGACAATTAATTTGGAGTTCAGGGTTTTTTTTTTATTCCCTTAAAACAAGTTTTTCTCAGCATATGGCAGTTTCACTGTGTGTATTTTCTTTTAAGGCAGAGTAAAGTGGCATCTTCTTTACCTTCTCTGTAGCTTTTCTTAATTTATCTTTCTCATGTATTGCCTTTCATCTTGGGCTTGTAATGGGGGAGTGAGCTTAAAATGGTTTCAAGAGACCATTTCTTAATGTGAAAACTCTCCGGGGCTGTCAGAAATAGCTAACAATTAATGCAAGTACTGTTCTAGTGCTCATTTGGAGTTGAGTCACACCGATGCTTGTGGCATGAATTTGTAGTACAGGGAAAACAGGCGCCGTGTGCCTGGCGCTACGCGGCTTTGGGTTTGAAGAACCATAAGGGAGATCTTAAGAGGGTGAAACCCAGGAGGAGGTAGTAAATAAAGCAAGATTGAATACTGATGAGTGTTTGGTATGAGAGAATTAAGCTGAGTAATCTGAGGAGGTGTTGAAGCAGAGGAAAACAAAAACAAAGTTAAACGTATGCTCGAGACCGTATGTGAAGGTTGATGGTTATCTGGTTTGAAATGTATTATGAAGCAGAGATGAACCTGTGTCTGCAATTGAAGATAAAGCACCTAAAATGTAACTGCAGCAGGGCAGAATAACAAACCTCTAATTTCCTTAAGCTGCGTGGGATAAACAATTTATTATCCCGTTTGAGGGAAATTATGACGATTTATTGATCGCTTGGCTGCAGATGAACAACTGGATTTTGTTCTCTGTGACTGTAAAGCTGCAGTGTGTGAAGAGTTGGCTATCCTGAAATTAGGGGAGAGATGTAACCAACTGATACCAGGCATGAGAGTTTCCTAGTTGGGGAATGGCTGTGGTAGTGGAGATACTCGGGAATCTGCTTTAACCTCTGGGCAGTGTTTTCAGAGAGAAGTATGGTTTTACTGCTCCAATAGTGCAAACCACCAAGGCTGAGATAGCAAGTATGTGAGTAAAGGAACAAACCCTTTGACACTAAAATTCTCTAGTGCTTTGTGTGGGTCACTGCATGATTGTTAAGGTAACAAAATTAATCACAGGTTTTCTAAAGCTGAAATTATCTGTAATGGAGCTCAACTGAGGTAGACGGGTCTGTACCAGGAGAGGGTTTGTTCTTCAGGTTTCCCTGTTCTGTTTTCATTAGAACAATTGGGAAACTGTCATTTCTATAATGTAATACACTTGTTTTAGAGCTCATTCCCAAACAATGTGCTAATTGGCACTGAAACAGTGAGGTGCATGTGGTGTCCCCTTGTGATTTGGGGTTATCAGTGATCATATTTATTAGGGGCTTCGGAAATTAAGCCTCTCGTGCGTGTTTCAACTGTGCTTCTGTAAGGACTGAGTGAATAAATGTATCATATTTTGAAACATGGAGCTCAGAGCCACAAGATTTCTGGGCAACTGAAGAGTGCAGCAGAGCTTTCCCTGCAGGCTTTTGTATGCAAGTTTTTGGAGCACTCTAGGCTGGGTTGCAAAGATGCGATGGTAGTTACAATGTATATCACGCTCTAAATTCACAGTAAGCTAAAAACCATTTAGCAACTTGTAATTGAAAAGCAAGGCAGCTACTTAAGAGGTGGTGCAGCTTATAACCAGATGCCCAAAACGCACTTTATGAGCTGAGTTGCATTTCACATGGTTTTTCTGCATGTTCTGCTGCCAAGATGCTACGCTTTTATACTGATGCCGCTTCACTACGTTGCCGAGTCTTGGAAGAGGAGCTGGAAAGCAGTTTGACTTTTTACAGCTTAGTAAAGGACAGTGAGTTCTTCAGCGTTTTGGAATTTAGATTGAAAATTTTAACTGGGTGTTTCTGAGAAGCTCATCAGGGACACAACATTGATTAAGACCTTCATCGCTCTCCCCCCCCTGCCCTCCCCATTTAGGTTTCTGAATCAACTTGATTAGATGAACAACACTGTTCTTAACTTTCTTTCAGGTTTGCTCAGACTGTCTCCAGAGTACGGAAGAAGATATTGCACTGGATTGCATTTGGTTCATGTCAGTGATTTCATGACTGTGAAAACAGGGAATGTGTTTCGTTTTCAGATTAAAGGTTTCGTTTTGGTGAGGTCCCACACTCGAGGGGTGATTTCTCTAGCAATTTCTACAGTGAGTGAGAGCCTGATGTGTGGTTGTGTGGCAAGATAGATGGTTGTGTTCCTGCTGCTGAACCTTTTCTACCTTGGGACTCAGCCCAGTCATCTCTGAGACTCTACATGAGAGATGTTGATGGTATAAAACTAGCGGGTTATTAGATGTTTTACTGATGAATATTGATCGTTAAATTATTTAACTGTATCCACAAATGGGAGTGAAGTGCAGAGTGAAAGAGGCAATGTAGGCCTATATCTGTGAAACATGAATTAATTTGAACAATGTGGAGAACATTGGAGGCTTGTGCAGTATTTTTGTGAATACTATGCATGCCTCATTTTAATTGCTTGATGCTATCCTGCCAGGCTGCGTGAAATTAAGTAAAAGGAAACTTGCAGTGGAACAAACAGGAAATGAAATAATAACTGGAGTAAGATGCCTCTGGAGAGAATGATGAGGGGCCTGCAATAATATTTGAGAAATTATTAGATGTGAGAGTCCCACCTGTGTGCTCCAGAAGCCTTGCTTTGCTTACAGCTGTATGAAACTGGAGATCAGTGAAGGTGGGAAGGGCTACTAAATGCATGAGAAGTGGAGGCTGGAAGCAGAGCGGGGCTGGAAGCAGGATGAGTATTGTGTTACACCTTCCTTCTCTCTCTTTCCCTCACCACAGTGAGTTTAGGTTTGATGGGATGTAAGCAAAACGAACTAAGAAACGATGATTTGTGAATGTCTTTGCCAATGAAGTCTGGTTTCCTGTACTACTGTTCTCTTTTGAGCTATCCATCCAAGTTGTTGTCCATCACTCCTGGTTCCCAGTGGTCCTTATCATTCTGTACCTCTCATTTTCCTTCAGTTCCCCACCACCACTGGCAGTCTCCCCACACACTCTGGAAACCAGTGCGCAGTACTGTGGCTCTTCCCCCTTTTATGCTTTCAACCTTATGTTGTAGATGACTGGAAGTCCATCAGACTCAGAGTTTCTTAGAGGAGGAACTTTACAAATGGAACTTCAGTATGACCTGGAATTGACTGCCTTGGCCCTTCTAAAACGCAGGGGGATGGAGTGCCATAGGTTGGCTGAGGCACTGTGTTCAGCATGCTCCCATCACTTGTGGAGAGAACTAGCCTCCTGCTGGGTACCAGGCTGGCATACATGGTTAGTTTTCTGAGTGCAGTGGTATGTTCAGCCCTATGTTTACATCTTAGTCAATGTGCCCTTATTTGGATTCTTTTATTCCCTTATTTTTTTCCTTGTGCAGTGGAGTTAGCATTTCTGCTGACTGCAGCTCCCACTGGAGCTGATCAAGCTGGTATTTCTGTTCTGTAAGCCTCCCGTTTGTGGTTCCCATAAAGTTGAAAGTAGTTCTTGGTGCTGATCGTGTTTTTTCTTGGCCTAAAATTTCATCCCAATTTCTTCTGTACCAGATAACCCTTCCTGAGTTTATCTAGTCTCTTCTGATTAAAAAGAAAACCCTATCTGTGAAGTTTTCTTAATTCTAAATGGTCTCTGATATTTCTGCTAAAGTAAATATTTTTTGCTCTACGTGTCTGCTTTTTGGAGTGAGTTTAATATGGGACTCAAGGCATCAAAAACATTTGGCTAATTGAACTGTAAGATGGGAATACTGGTTTCCTCTATCAGGCCTGCAAGCTCCCTCTCAGTAAGCTGTGGTAAACTCTTAAGCATTGGGATCGAAAGTTTTCATGCCAGCCGCCCTTTTTTGCTTGTTGTCTCATCAACATGTTTAGGATTCTTTTTTAGAATATATTTCTGGGGAAAAAAGAAGTATTTTGTCACTTGTAAATCCTCTTCAGCCACAGCATCATGGGCATTGCAAGGAAGGTTTGGCAGAAGTCTGCATTTTTAGACAAATATGTTTCTTTTGCTGCTTCTGTTTAATTCTTGCTAAGTTTAGCAATCTCTGGAAAGTATGTGCCAGTAATAATATTCTGAAACCTTACCTGTCTTCTCTGTGCAATTAAACAGAGGATGCCCCATCCTCACTGAGCAAGCAGGAATGTTGAATCCTAGGATTATGGGGAGCTCAAACACACCTTCCCAAGCAGTTCCCTATTGCTGCAGCCTGAGGTTAAATTGCACCCTGAAATAGAAAAAAGGAGCTTCTGTTTCCAAAGCACTGAGTGACTATCAGGCTGTCTAAATGCAGAAGAAATACAAGCCAGGCTGTGTCAGGACTTGGGAAGAAGGACGAAACGTGATGTTTGGGATTTGTTGATTTTGTTGCCTTGACAGACAGGAGCTCAACTGGAAGATGCTGTGGCTGCTCAGAGATGTGTCTCTGAATCCCTTTTTAGATCTTCAACTTTCAACCCCCTCTGATTTCTATAAGGAGCTACACAAGGCTGACAAAGGGATCCCTGTGAGACCCTAAATTCTGTCTTTGGAGCAGGGTTTGAGTCCCAGGTTTTGGACATTGATTTCTGCCTGTCTGCCTAACATGAGCGCTGCCACTACATTTACACTTTGAGGTCTCTCACGCAGAGATAAGTGTCTGTTTGCACCGAAATGGAGAGAGTGTTTGCACTCTTTGTCTGGTAAAATGTTCTTGTGTACCTTATTTGAACTCTGTTTTATAGATATATTTTTACTCTGTTTTTGCATTGTTTTGGGAAGGCATGTTGTTATTAGTAGACATGCACCTGAGACATGATTTAAATAGGATGAAAGTTATGCAAAACAAGGACTGTCTTGAGGGATGTTTTTGGTTTTTTCATGTCTTCAAAGGGTTTTGATTAATGTTTTATGTGACTGGGTTTGCAGCGTGGGTTTTACCAGTTCCAGATGGGAGGCAGCAAATGCAAATGGTGTGATCCAAAAGCCCAGCCAGTCTAAAATCCTGCTGAACTGCCATGTTTCTTCAGACACCAGTTTCACGGATAGCGCTTGTGGATCTTGCCAACCTGTTAAGTTTCACTGCTTTATCCACTGCTGCATCATTTCTATGTGTTTGGTAATGCCTTGAGGCTTTGCTGGGGCTTCTATTTGAAGCCCTATCTATACTTAACAAGTCTCAGTCATGGTCCTGGAGACTTTACCACCTGGACTGAGAAAGGCACAGCAGGGAAGTGATGCATCTGAGCAGAAGAAAAAGGGGAAAGAATGGGATGGCATGGTCATGAGTGGCTTGGTATGGTGTTGAAGTTGGTAGGCAGGGCTACACCATTACCGTGTTTGGTCTCTTCTAACACTGTCAGGTGTCCTCTATGTTCTACAGGTGAAGCTTTTCCTCACAGAATAATCACTTAAGTTGGAAAAGACCTTTAAGATTATCAAGTCCATCTGTTAACCTTGTACTGCCAAGTCCACCACTGGATTATGTCTGTAAGTGTGACATCTACACCTTTTTAGAAACACTTCCAGTGGTAGTAATCCAATCACTTCTCTGAGTAGCCTGCTTCCAGTGCCCTTTTTGGTGAAGAATTTTTTTCCTAATATTCAATCTAAACCTCCCTTGCCACAACTTGAGGCCATTTCCTCTTGTCCTATTGCTTGTTACTTGGGAAAAGAGACTAACACCCACCTCTCTACAACCTCCTTTCAGGTACTTGTAGGCAGTGATAAGGTCTCCCCTCAGCCTCCTCTTCTCCAGGCTAAACAACCCCAGCTTCCTCAGCCACTCCTCATAAGGTTTGCTTTCCAGACCCTTCACCAGCCTGGTTGCCCTTTTCTGGATACACTTCAGGATCTCAATGTTTTTCTTGTAGTGGGTGGCCTAAAACTGAACACAGTACTCAAGATGCAGCCTCACCAATGCTGAGTACAGGGGCACAATCTCTTCCCTGGACCTGCTGGCCATGCTGTTTCTGATAAAAGACAAGATGCCATTACCTTTCTTGGCCATCTGGGCACACTGCTGCTTCATGTTTAGCTGACAGTGATCCCCAGGTCCTCTTCCGTGGGGCAGCTTTCCAGCTGCTCCTTCTCAAGCCTGCAGCGTTGCATGGTGGTGTTGTGACCCAAGTGATGGACAAACTAAACTTTGTTGAACCTCATACAAATGGCCTCTGTCCATTGATGGAGTCTGCCCAGACTCCTCTGTAGGGCCCTCCTATCCTCAAGCAGATCAGTGGTCCTGCCCAACTTGGTGTCATCTGCCAACTGACTGAAAGTGCACTTGATCCCCTTGTCCAGTTACTGATAAAGTTATTAAAGGGAACTGGCACCAGTACTGAGCCCTAGGGAACACCACTTGTGACTGGCCACCAACTGGATTTTACTCCATTCACCACAACTCTCTGGGCCCAGGCATCCAGCCAGTGTTTTACCTAGTGAAGCTTATGCTTGTCAGAGCTGTAAGCAGCTCATTTCTCCAAGAGAATGCTGTGGGAGCCAGTGTCAAAGGCTTTACTTGTCCAGGTAGACAACATCCACAGCCTTTCCCTCATCCACTAAATGGTCACCTTGTCACAGAAGGAGGTCAGGCTGGTCAAGCAGGACCTGCCTATCATGAACCTATGCTGACTGGGCCTGATCACCTGGTTGTCCTGTATATGTCAAATGATGGCACTCAAAATCACCTGTTCCGTAACCTTACCCCGCACCGGAGTCAGACTGTCAGGCACGCAGTTTCCCAGATCCTCCTTGTGGCCCTTCTTGTGGATGAGCATCACACTGAACATCTGTCAACTGGGACCTCCTCAGGCAGCCAGGACTTCTGGTAAATGATAGAAAGTGGCTTGGTGCGCACTTCTGCCAGCTCCCTCAGTACTCTTGGGTGGATCCCATCTCATAGACTTGTGTGTGTCTAAGCAGTGTAGCAAGTTGCTAACTGTTTCCACTAGGATTATGGAGCTTCACTCTGCTCCCCATCCCTGTCTTCCAGCTCAGAGATCTGGGTACCCAGAGAACAACTGGTCCTCCTACTAAAGACTGAGGCAAAGAAAGCATTAAGTAACTCAGCCTTCTCCTCATCCTTTGTCACGGTGTTTGCCCCTGCATCCAACAATGGATAGAGATTCTCCTTAGCACTCCTGTTGTTGCTGATGTATTTACAGAAACATTTTTTTATTGTCTTTTACAGCAGTAGCTAGCCTAAGGTCTTAGATGGGTTTTGGCCTTTATAATTTTCTCCCTGAATAACCTTACAACATCCTTGTAGCCCTCCTGAGTTGCCTGCCCCTTCTTCCAAAGGCTATAAACTTCTTTCTCTTTTTCTCTTTTCTCTCTTTTTCTTTTTCTCTCTTATTTTCTTGTCACTTTTTCCCCCTGAATTCCAGCCAAAGCTCTCTGTTCAGCCAGGCTGGTCTTCTTCCCCACCGACTCATCTTTCAGTGCATGGGGATAGCCTGCTCCTACACCTTTTAGATTTCTTTCTTGAAGAATGTCCAGCCTTCCTGGACCCCTTTGCCCTTCAGGACTCTCCTGAGGGAGTCTGTCAATCAGGCTCCTAAACAGGCCGAATTCTGCTCTATGGAAGTACAGGTAGCAGTTCTGCTATACTCCCTCCTTACTTCTCTGAGAATTAAAACCTATCTTTTTATGATTGCTATGCCAAAGGCATCCTCCAAGCGTCTCATCACCCAGAAGTCCTCTGTCTGCAAAAAGCAGGTGCAGCAGGGCACTTTCCCTAGTTGGCTCACTCACCAACTGTGTCAGGAAGTTGTCCACACACTCCAGGAACCCACTGGACTGTTTCCTCTCTGCTGTATTGTATGTCCATCAGACATCTGGTAAATCAAAGTCCCCCATGAGAGCAGAGGCCAGCAGTTATGAGACTTCTCCCAGGTGTGTATAGACTATTTCATCTGCCTTTTCATCTTGCTTGGGCTGTCTATACCAGACTCCCATCTGCCTTGTTGGCCTCCACCCCGATTTTCAGTCAAAATGACTCAATGCTATTGTCACCATTGTCAAGCTCTAGACAATCAAAATGCATATAGGGCTATCCCAGTGCCTCTTCTTCTGTCCCAGCATTAGTCAAACAACTTCCCCTGCTTCCTTTTATTGAAAAGCTGTTCTAGAACCACTCTTTAGCAGGTAAACCCTGGTAATTTTGAGTTTAAATCTATTCATGCCCTTGTTAACAAATACCTGTGTATTTTTTGTTGTCCTCTGGTTTGAAGGACTGTTCTTTCTCACCTTGGCTTAAACAAATCACAGTGGTTTTGACATGAAAAAGCAAGGCTTTTACCTCCTCAGCATGCTTCACAGTGGAGTTGCCACAAGCATGCCTCTGTAGGCACAACTGGAATACTTTTGAGCTCCCTAGTTGACAGACTGTTAACAGTACAGTCACCATGGCACAAAGGTCAGTGTCAGGTGACCAGGTTCATGCTTAAGAAGGGATTTTCTGTTTGAGACGCATGCTGTGCTGCCAGCTGCACCCCAGATTTTTAGGAAGCTGAAGAATCTGTATTCCTGAGTTCAGTTTTCCACTCTAGGCTGACCAGAATCACTCATGCCACCTGTAATTAAAGCACTCTGTGTGCCTGGATGATGTGGCCAACAGTACCCTATTGCTGCCTGTGATGTATAGTGTTTGGTTTTCATTTGCTTACATCTATCAAATGCTTTAAGGGGATCCCAACCTGCTAGAGAGATGGAGAAGCTGCTCCTTTTTGGGGAACTGTGGTCTTGCATGGGCAGAGGAGCTTCTCTTTGAGCAGGAGGGGAGGTCTGTAGCTGAAGCCAACAGGTACTGTAGTGAGGAGCATGGTGAGTAGTGGTCTCTGAGACGACTGTGTAGAATTTGTTTCAGTTCAAAAATCTCGTGAATCATCAAGTTGGAAAGCAGAGAACAGCTTTTGGGGGGAATTCAGTGGGCAAGAGGAATCCAGGGTATAGTCCTTTCTTGCTTCTGTTGTCTTCCCTACTCAATTTGAGTATTTTAGTGTTGTTTGGATTTTATTTATTTATTTATTTTTTAATATATAGAACTTACCTTTCTTGAGCTTGAAGACCTAAGTCTGCAGCAGAAAACTTGGGGTTTTCAGTATAACCTGATCCACCTCAAAGTTCTGACCAGCCTCAGGACCCATCTTCAAAACAGTTCTGAAAGTATCATGAATTGCATTTGCCTATTCCCATGGCTGCACTTCCCTGGTCTCCTGATGGTGCCATACTGATATCTTGGAATCATCCTGTACCATAGCAATTCTTACAGGGACTCCATTTGCACCCTTAAAACTTGTCTTCTGTTCACTAGCATGCTTTTTGTCCTTTCTGATGCTCAAATCCGTGTCCTTGCAGACCAGTCTGAAGGAACTTCCTTAGGAAGGAGCTTTCTGCTTGATACTTTTCACTTACTCCTTTCTCCTTAAATAGTTTATCTGATTTATATACCTTATACATTTGCTGACTTTTCCCACGTTTTACAATTTAGCCTATGTAGTGCTTTGGCAAATGATGTATTGAAATCCAGATAGATTACATTCCCAACCTTTCTTGTGGGGAAAAAATATAGAAAAGAAAGATTTTTGGACTAGTCTGACATAATCTGTCTTCTGTAATTCATTTGATTTCCTTTGTTTTCCATTCTTTTCCTTGAGATTTGTGTGCTCTCTGTAGATGACTGATCTGTCTGTATTACCAAAATTACTTTTTTCCCCTCTGTCTTTCCTCTTAAGTACAGCCACCATATTTGGTTTTCTTCAGTCATTGGTACTCCCTCATTTGATGGATTTATTTAATATCCATGCTATCAGAGTTGCAATTTCATGTACCAGTTCTTTCGGTGTTCTGTGATTAAGATTGTTCTGCCACCCAGACTTGACAGCAATAAGCTCTTTGGATTTTCCTTCCATCTCAGTAATTTCTATCTCCAAGAGCTCATTCTTACTAGCTGCCATGTGCCTGGTCCACTGTTTAGCATCAGTTAGGGTTTTTTTTGAAAATGGTCTACCTTACACCAGTATAAGGGTTTCATGCTTCTTGTGTGTGTTGGGTGCTTTGGTTTTTTGTTTGGTTGGGGGTTTTTTTTGTTGTTCTTTTGTTTAAAGGTCAGTCTCATACTCTCTATTCTCTTTACAGTCTGTATGGTTTATTTTCATCAATACTGTCCTCTCTGTATCTCATGAACTCTGAGGACACTGATGATTGTGAGTTGTAGGACAGCAGAAGGAATTCAGCAGTTAGTTACCCCCTTCCACATGTGAGAGATCTTTTTACCGTGTCTGCTTCTCTTGAAGTAAGTGCCTCATTGGGGTTGGACCCTCCTCTTAAAAGAGTTTCTTCCTTTGGGGAAGAGGCTGGTTTAATAGCTCTGGCACTGCTTCCTCCAAGAAATTCAGCTTCATTGCACACACATCACAGAGGGTTTGTGCTTTTTAAACGTATTTGTGGAAGTAAAGAAAATACTTGTCAGCAGAAGGATGATGTGGGTTGTCTTGCAAATAACAAAGACGACAATGAAAGTGAGGACATGCACATCTGTAATGAATGTGGTGGACTACAGATAGATCTTTTAATTAATCTGAAATGAGATGCTTCTGTTACCCTTGGACCTTTTCAGCCTACTGAAGCAGAGGTGCAGTGTTTCTGTCATACTCCAGAGCAGCTCCATTGTCAGTGGAGCAAATCATGAAATAAACTCCAGAATTTCAAAGTATTTCCATGGTAGAATTTGAATGCATTCATCTATATTTCAGGGCAGGGGTGTGTGTGTGTGTGTTGGGTTGTGTTTTTCTTTTCTTTTTTTTTTTTTTAAGAAGTCTAGCAATTAGAGGCTTTGCAGACCTTCAGTGTCAGCTTTTTCGTTCTGAAGAAAGTTTGCACAAAAAGGACGATCTGATCTTGGAGTGGGTACAGAAGCAGCAGGCTTTTTCAAAAATTTTAGCCAGCTTTAATTGCTCTATGCCACAGACCTAGCTATACAGGGACTCCTGAATTAATCTAAACTGCACAGGTCTAATTCTGTGTGGACATTTCATGGACGCTTTGTTACCTTCTGCAAGCAAATTAAAACCACAAAGCAGCAGGGAGGTGTTTTTAGTTTTCATCTGGTATTTCTGTGGAAACACAGCAATTCAGAAAGAGTATCTCACTGGAAAGGGCACAGAAACAAGTGTAAGTGGGATATTGCAGTTGCTAGCTTTACTCAAAGGTCCATGTCTGCTGCCCTGTGTAAGATGTGCTCATTGTGAACCATCCACCCAACAAACTGCAGCTCTCAGGAAGCTGAAGCAATTTGTGACCTGAGGACGAGAATTATGACAGTAAACCCCTCTTCCTCTACCCCAAAGAAAGAAACTCTTGTAAGAGAAGGGTCTAACCCCATCATAAGTCAGCTCTCCAGCCTTGTTTGGTGTTTTCAATTGGCCCTTGTCCTCCTCTGGAGTGGCATAGAAGACAACAAAGAAGTAGAGGCGAGCAGTTTCTGCTCATTGTGAGAGGAGGTTGGGAAAGTAGGAATAGGGAGATAGCCATGAGTGATGGAAGATGACAACATCATGTGTCCTGGTGCAGGAATACAATCACATTCCAGCTATCAGTGTGTGATCATACTACAGAAGGAGCTGGCTTTGTGAAGAACCAGTTCTGCCAGGGTTTGGTGGCCCCATTGCTGTGGAATTCACACTGAATGATGCTACTCCTGAGTCATCTCAGCAGTACTATGGTTCTAGGGATTGCCTGACCTTAGTGAGTCCTTGTCGAGCCAGGTTAGGTCCGTGAAGAGATACTTGGACTTCTATGAAGTTTGTCAGGTTGGAGCACTAGACCTGAAATGAATCCAGGTTATCATGCTATGCTAATGCCGAGTTAGCCAGTCTTCCCAGAACTGAAGTGCTGAAGGATCCAGTGTAGATCTGCTGTGTCTTTGCAGGCATCAGTCAATATCTGTTAGTACTTAATTTTAGGCAGGAGATAAGTCCCTGTGAACCTGATCTGAGTCCATGTGCATTGTGCTGTTGTTGAGAAAGCTATATCTTTTTCCATAATACATCACAGTAAAGATTCAGATACTCTAACTTTCTAATTTCAATTTCTTTTTTTTTTTCTTTTTTTTTTTTGAGAAAATGGAGATTAGTTCCAAAAGTAACTATCTGGGGCAGGAAGTGTTCCCAGAGCAAACTGCATGTACTGCAGACAAAAGCAAGTTGATTAGCTGAAGCTGCATCTGCTGTAGGTGACTGCTTGGTCTCACCAAGACTAGTGTATGTCTCTGATTTGTTGGTTTTTGTTTTTTTTTCTTCTCCATGACACCCAACATGCTTATGGAAGAAGTCTTCTGACAGGTAGAGGTGACCCTATAGCAAGAGCTTAGGCTCATATTCTTAGCTGTCTGTTTTCTCAGTGTATAGAAGTTTGATTCTGTGTGTATTATGTACCGTGATCGTGTTCTACAAATGCTAGGTAGGCTTGAAACGTTCTGCATCTTGTTTCTCAGGAATCAGCAGAAATTAATGAGACTTTTCCTTTTTCACTATGGATGAAATGACTTCTTTCTACTTTCAGGATCATCTGAGAAAACAAATCTAACTAGCTCCCTACTATTGCAGGTCCCCCTGCCCATTGATAATCCACTCGAGCTGTGACTTTTCCTGTTTCACACCAGATTTGTGTCTCCCGTTGTTCTCCTCTATGACCGGAGATTGGTTTGGGATGTTGGAAAGTTTTATATCAGTGGTAAATGTGAGCATGAAGAATTGATGATTTGTGGATGCAGAAAGAATGCAGTTACTTGTTTCCTATTTGAGAATCAAAACACGGTCTCAGCCTGCAATGCACACTGGAGCCATACCCCCTTAAGCATGAGCTGAAGTCCTTGCTAAATTTTTACATTTCTTTTATTCTATCCTCATTGCTTCAGCTTCATGTGGACTAAATTTTAGCCACACTACTTAGCCAGAACTATAATTAAATCAGGCATGTAAGGGGGAGCACAATGAGAAATTGCCGCTGAGGGTGTCTTAGCACACATCATCTTGGTGTATGCATTGACGGAAATGGATGTCCAAGAAGAACTCTCCCTGTATGAGTTCTCAGCTGAAAATGTTTTCTTTACAGGTGCCTGTAACTGTCTCTTTCTGTGAAGAGAGAGATGTGAAGCAATCGCTATTCTGCCAGTTTGAGAGGTTTAAAGTATGGAAGATGACCACTAGACTTTTATAACCTGTATAGCTTGTTTGGGTTGGGTTTTTTTTTTCCCTGTTAGAGGGAGGAAATGGTGAAGCCGTTTTGTAAGCACTACTAGTGCTCAGCTGCTGTAGTGGCATTGGATTTGATAAAAGCCTTATCAGAGATCCTGCAGTCAAACTGCAGGATTCAGTAGAACTATGAGTTTATGTAAACAGTATTTGAAAGACTGGAGTGGATGACCAGCCATGTTTGCTCTCTTTCATTAAAGAAGATTCAAGAGCAGGATGCAGAATTTAGTGTTTTGCAATTCAGAAGTTTCAGGCTATGGTAACAAGTGAGATGATCAAATTAAAGCAGTACTTTGATTTAAAAACCAAAGCAAAAAACCCCACCAAAAACATATGGAAAGATAGGACTGTAGGATATTGTAATTTTCTTTGTCTGAAAATATCACTTTGATATATAAATGGTATCTTGTAAGAACGAGAAGCTGCTGAGTTGTATTTATATTAGTGTGAGAATTTAATTTCTCTTCTAGTTTTGTTTACTGGAGGCCATCACAGTTTGTACAAGCAGCTGTGTGCGTGTGTGATAATGACTAGTAGGGTGGCTGTTATTGGTATATGTATATTGAGTCTCTTAAAGCTATTAGTTTAAAAGCTTTAGGTTTATTATTAGAATTGTAGAATTAGATTCTTGCTTAAATAGATAACAAACATAACCTCCAGGAAATAAAATATTTTATAACATATCAGAATCTTATGGATGCTTAAACTAGAACTGTGTTTGCAAACAAGTTTTTTTTTTTTTTAAAATCTGATTAGCTGGTAGCTGAAGTCTCTGCTCTGTAATGTTTGGATTGCCAGAGACCATAGGGAATGTCTCTTTCCAATGTAATTAAAATTGAACATGGGCATGTTTATGTTACATCTTTGAAAGCCCCTCTTTCAAAGCATGCAAGAGAGCCCCCTTCAGCAAGGGAAATGCTGTGGGCAAATGTAGTATATATTGACATAAGAAGATTTTTTTTTAACAAAGAATGCTTAGAGACCAAAGTTTGACTACAGCAGAGATGATAAATGACAGTTTCTTAGGCAAATGCACTAACCCAAAATCTATATAATTGATCATGACACGAGCACAATAAAATAAAGATTAAGAATCACAAAATCTCATCAACCCAAAGCTCTGAAGCGGTTGGAGAGGGAGAGGTTGTGAGGAGCAGAGTGGAAGATTATTCAGACACCTGCAATGTCCCCAGCACAAACTGCTCTGTGCTGACTGAGGTCAGCACTGCTTAGCCTTTTGCAGTCTTCATGCTGTAAATGCACTTGAGAAATTGTGGTTATATTGTGAAGGTGACCAGGTTTTAAGTTCAGTAAACCATACCCTCTCTCTCCTCTCCCCCCCCCCCCCCCCCCCCATCTCTGAGTTAAACAAAATAGGGCTGCAAAGGAAAATACTTTGGAGAGAGCAGATTCTGTTCAGCTTCTTAACATCCCCAGAGCTCTGTGTTGCTGTTGCAAGGGTTGATTTCCTCTCTTGCCTCAATATGTAATTCCTTGTGGGTGATTCTATGACCTTTCATGTCTGTCTAAGATTGGACACTCTGGGTATATTGTTCAATCACAGTTTTTTTTCAAGAAACTTTGTGGTTTTGATGCACTTGGTCGCTGTTTGGGTGTCCCTGGAGGTTTTTGAGGGTGGGGGACTGTAGTGGTGGACTCTGTGAGGAGAGCCCAAGGGCTGCCCTGTGCTGGACATGGACAGTTCCAGTGGACCTACTGCAGGTCAAAGCTTAGGACATTAGCCATCGATGTTGCATCTCTGTAAAAAACTATTTTAAAAATCGGGCAAATAATGCCAAACAGAGATAGATGGGAAGAAGTGTCACAAACAGCAGCTGGAAACAGAGGTCAAAGAAGGAGGAGGAGGTGCTTTGTGGTGCCTGAGCAGATAGTTACTGGAGCCTGAGGAGCAGCTCACACTGGCAATAAAATTCTTCCAGAGAGAGCCCTCACCAGAGCAGGGGAAAAGTGAGAGAAAGGGTGGCGGGGAGGACCCGCTGTGTACTGACTGTATTGCCCCCGTCCCCCATTCCCCATGTGCTGCACAGGAGTGGAGGAGTTTGTAAGGGAAGGGAGGAAAGGGCTTGCTTTAATGCTTGACTGTGTTTCTCTTGGGAATAAGTTGAATTAATTTTCCCCACGCTGAATGTGTCGTGCCTGTGATGGTAATCAGTAGGCAATATCTATGCCTTTATCTCCACCCACAAGCTTTCTCACCCTATTTCCTCTCCACATCTCACCAAGGAGGAAGAGGAGTAAGCAAGTGGCTGGGCAGGCATTTGGCTGTTTGACAGAGTTAACTCACCACAAGTGTAAAGTTCTGGAGGAAGAGGCAGATGCTGCTCTGCCTTCTTGTGGCAAGAAACTTTAGCTGTATATTGTAGCGCTTGTTGCGCGTCAGGATCAGTTACTCTGTGAAAAGCAACAGCAGCAGAGATCTGGCTGAATTATTTAAGAATGATGGAATGAAATAGTCTCATACTATTTTTATTTTCACTATATTTTTTTTTGTTTATTTGGAACTTTGCTTATTCTGGATTATTACTCATCTTCCTCCCCCATTACTGTGGGTAGTTGAAAATTCAGTCCCATGGCCAGGCAGGTCTGTGGGGAGCTGGAGACCAGCACTGCTGCCACATTGCTGGCGCAAGGACTGGTGGCTCCAGGGGGCTGAAACAGGGTCCTGGGACTTGGATGGGAGGAGAGGGGGCAGGGATAGTGTCCTGGTTCCATCTAGGACAGAGTAATTTTCACAAGTAGCCAGCACAGGTGACCTGAGCTGGTCAAGGGTGTTTTCCATACCATGTGACGTCACGCTCCCCGTTAAAGGGGCTAGGCAGGGAGGGGTGGATCTGAGGGCTCTGAGTGTGGGCTGAGCATCATGTAGGTAAAGTGTCTTGTGTTATCACCGTTGAGTATGTTCTTCTGTATGTCCTGTTGTTGTTTATTTCCTCCCTCCTTTTGTTGTCCCAGTGAACTGCCCTTACCCCAACCCCGTGGTTGGCCTTTGTTTCCCCGTTCTCCTCTGCATCCCACCGTGGGGGTATAAGCAAGAGGTGTGTGGTGCTCAGCTGCTGGCTGGGGTGGAACCACAACAGTCAGGCCTGGGGGTGCCTTGGGGTCCTGACAAAGCCTGTCTAGTATTTGGTTGGTGTTTGTGACTGAAGACTTGCAGCAGTTAAAAAAAAGAATTCTGTTGTAATTTTGCACTGACTTCAGTGAGTTTATGGATGGCACTAAATCTTCAGGTACCTGTTTGCACGATTTGGACTTTGATTTTTAAGAGGTATTTCTCGTAAATTCAGTATAAAGCCGGATGAGACATGGGGGATGTTTGCAACATGAAACAGATGGCTGTTTCTTTGGAGGAAGCTACTCAGAGAATTGCAACTCTGTCTAATTAAGCATTTGACAGGTTGAGTCTCTCATCTTTTCTGAGCAGTCTGCAGCAAAATTTAAAACTCTAATCCTGGAAATAGTTAATTATAAGCATCATTTTGGCCATGCAGGTTGCTTCATTGAACTGAATGGGATCTCTCCAATGATCAGTCATGTGTGCTGAAGTGTTTCCAGGATTTGCATCTTTAATCTGTAAAGATCTGGAGTAAGGTTTTTCAAGCTCAGATGTGTCAGACCTCAGGGAGTCTTAATTTCTTTTGACTTTCTGTGATATTGAATGCCCTAAAGGTACAGTCCTGGGAAATATGTACATGTTTACTTCAGCCCTGCAAACTTCAGCAGCCTAAGAGCACTTTTAAGTACTTGTCTATTGAGGTTCAACCCTTAACTGCTGAATACGCAGGTTTATCCAAAGTATTTTTTTATTTCCAGCAGGACTTTCAGAGGCGCCAGGACAGATGAGTTCCCTAACCACCAGGTATTTGGAAAGCAGGGATAGACATTTCAATTACTAAAATTAAGTTTATCCACCAGGTGTCTCTACATCTTGCGAGCTTGGTTAAAAGTTTAAGTGGTAACTTCCAGCATCTTGGGGAGATTTGACTTTGATTTTGAAATGTCTTTGAAAATGTTTGTTAAGGTAGAAAAAGCATTGCTTCAGTTTTGGGCAGGGAATGGTGGTTTTCTCATAGCAGGAAGCAGTTACAATATAGATGCAGGATGGAAACCACATGGGTTTCTTTTCTGCTCCTTGTCTTTGAAAAGGGTAGATGTATGTATTAAAATACATCAGGTTTTACCTTCCTCATTTTGAAATCTACAAATTTAAAGTAGTGGCACTTAAACCTTTTGCTCTGAGCTTCAATTCCAGAAACAGTTGTTTAAAGGACCGTGTACTTGTACCTTTCTCCTCTTCATTGCTGAGGACAGAATGGCAGTAACAGTTAACGTTTTCTATCCGTATGAGGAAACATCAGCATTTCTGTCTCTTGTATTATGGATGATTGTAATGATTGAAGTGGAGGTTGAGGTTTGCTGAATTATAAAGCATAGCTGTTTGATCCACTACAAATCAGATCAACAAACTCATACAGGATTAAAAAGGGGCATTTCTCATTATTTTTATCTCTCCTAGATGATATATTTTGGTAAAGTTGAAGTGTCCTATTGCTATGAGAAGTTTGGAGAAAGCCATAGATTTTCTGTCTTCTGGTAGTATGTGTAAAATAAAAATGGACCCTTAAAATCAGTATTCAGTGGTATATATTCTAATCTATGTAAAGCTTTCCAATAGGTAAATTTCAAATTGACTGTAGGAACAAAAAAACCCATTTTAATATGTGGCTTTTATTTGCCTGTGGTTTTTGGTTTTTAATTAACAGATTGTTGCATCGCATTATAAATTATCATACATTGATATAACACTGTCAAATGCTCTGCACTGCTTTCCAAAGTTTAACAGAACAAAATTTAAGATATTGTTGGTGTCTGTCTCTAGAGCAACTAGGTGGGAATTACTGCAGAGATGTATCTCTTCAAAGCACCCAGCCTTCTTGGGTAAGTGCAGATATATTTGATAAAATGATATATTTCTTCACCTTACTTTTGTTTTTATAGATGTCTGTGTCTTGCTGCTTAGTTCTTCTAAATGCGACATGTAGGCAGGGGAACAGATGTGTGGGTAACTACTTACCTAGCTCGTGGAAGAAATGTGTAAAGTGGTATTTTCATTGTTATAATGAAACTATCATTACATTTGCTTGGGAGGTTTCAATTGGGTTCTTAACAGGAGCATGTTCAACAAGCAAAAAAAAAAAAAAAGGCAAAAAAAAGGCATAAAACATCATGTGATATTCAGATAATGAAAAATGTATCACTTAACAGTGTTTGCATTATTCAGAGTTATACACATACAAGTGTCTGCTCTAATCCCTTGCCAGCATGTTGTCTTGGTAACCAGCTACCTGCACACCTGCTCGGCTGCTGCGAGTGAGGAGAAATGGATGGTTATTGGCCACAAATATATTGAAATGAAATATAAAAATCTAGCAGAATATTAATGTTTAATAAGGCTGTGCCTTCTAACTTTAGCGTTTAGTCCCTACCAGCAAAAAAAGAGATTTGACATCATTTGCGTTACTTCTTTCTCCAAAGCAGGGAGAAGTCAAAATCAAATTCGTACCTAAAGATCCTATAATGCAAAGGAAGATTGCCAGCAGTGTGTATATTAAAGTAATATTGTGCTCTGCTAGTGATGGTCTATTGAGTGAGTGTTTTTGAGTAATTAATAACTGTTGAGGAAATAATCACTTGACAGGCAGGAGCTGTTCTGAAGCTGAACTAAATTGTTGGTTCCATACAGGTACTGACTTGAGATCCAGAAACTGGGGGGAAGATAAAATGCTGGTAGGGCTGGTCTGGCCCTGTTCTGCTTTGACTGAACTTCATTGGCAGATTTTTAACTTTACTTGAAATAATTTCTCCTGGTACAAATACAACTTTCTGCTAAATCGCAGTAACATAGTGCTGGGACTTTAGGAGGTGGTAAAGAAGGCATAGAGGCTCATGTGAGCATTTTGTTCTTTAAACTCACATTTTATGAATAATTGCTAGAAAAATGGGATTTTTGACTGCTTCGTAGTTCAGAACAAGATCTAGAAAAATCTGAAGAAGTAAAAAGGTGAGTAAAACACCTGGACAGATGAGAAGAGGTACCTAACTAATCTTTTGCTGCAGAGGCACCTGGTGTGCAACAGCAACTAGAAATAAGCTAGAGAAACTGTGGGATTGTGATATGTATGATGCTGTATGCAAACTGATTGTACCTCACTAAGAAAAGTCGTCCTAATGCATGGCCAGATTGCACTTACTGAATACTGTGGTTGTAAACCTTTGCTGATATGTCTATACTACTATGTATAGACATACGTCTGTATAGTCGTAGGTCACAGAGTCACAGAATGTTAGGAGTTGGAAGGGACCTTGAAAGATCATCTAGTCTGTCCCAGTGCTCTGTCACACTCACAGTGAAAAAGTTTCTCAAGTTCACATGGAACTTCCTGTGCTCCAGCTTGCACCCGTTGCCCCTTGTACTATCACTGGCCATCACTGAGAAGAGCCTGGATCCCTCCTCCTGACACTCACCTTTTACGTATTTATAAACATTAATAAGGTCACCCCTCAGTCTCCTCCAGGCTAAAGAGGCCCAGCTTCCTCAGCCTGTGCTCATAAGGAAGCTGTTCCACTCCCTTAATTATCTTGGTGGCCCTGTGCTGGACTCTTTTCAAGTAGTTCCCTGTCCTTGAACTGAGTGGCCCGGAACTGGACACTATTCCAGGTGTGGCCTCACCAGGGCAGAGTAGAGGGGGAGAAGGACCTCTCTTGACCTACTAACCACACCCCTTCTAATACACCCCAGGATGCTATTGGCCTTCTTAGCCAGGAGGGCACATTGCTGGCTCGTGGTCACCTTGCTGTCCACCAGAACCCCCAGGTCCCTCTCACCTATGCTGCTCTCCATCAGGCCAGTACCCAACCTATAATGGTACCTGAGGTTGTTCTTCCCTAGATGCAAGACCCTATGCTTGCCCTTGTTAAATCTCATTAAGATGACAAATAAAAGGTTATAATGCTGTAAATGGCAACTTCTTGAAATTAACCAGATGCTTATTGAGGTTACAGGTAGTCTACTGTCTATGATAGTGCATGCCACTGCAGTATTGTCGAAGTTGAGGATACTCCAGATATCCATTCATATGGCATTACATACAGTTTGGAAGGTATAGAGGAGGCCTGTGGGAAAGACTTTGAACACAGGGCTATGTTACTTTAGAAGGATTTCTTCTCCTCATAGTACAAAAATGGGATGCGTTCACGCCTTTGTTTGTCCTTTCAGTTCTGCTCTAAAATGTTAGCATTAGGAAATGAGAAATTATATGGACTTAGAAAACCAGCTTTTTTAAAAAAGGCAGTCTGAACCTATATAATTCACGTGAAGGTGTAAGGGGCTCATTATCACAACGACCCTGGTGCTCTTTGAAAAACACCCTTTATATCAGTTGGTTTTGTAATGCAGGGTCTTACATAAATTTCTGGTACAAAGAGGTGGACTGTGCGATGCAGTAAGGTGGAATTCAGTTTCCAATAAAAGGGCAGGAAATTTATTTTCCGAATTATGTGTAAACAGCTTGTGTTCAAAAGCTGAGTTTAGTCTTATTGTTTCTGTTCATATTTCAGTATCCTTGACATCACTGCCCACACAGAGGAAGACAGCTTCATTGCACTAATGTATAGATCCCATTGTTTTTTGCCATGTGGCTTGTGCAAATGAATCATCACAGGAAGAGTTTCAAACTTTAGCTATATTTACTCCTGTGCTCGCTCAGAAGTTTTTACAAGATCTGCCAAGGAAGAGGGACTGGGTCTTTTTTTAGGATTGTGTGTGTGGGTATGTGTGTAATGCATATACATACACAAACATAAAACCAGAGTCCTGGAGGCTTCACATGGCCAAGGGTACCTATTAGTATAGGTCTCTGAGGGTAAATCTAATGTTATTTTATTGGCAGTTCTGAAGGCCAGAGGCCATAGTAGTTTTATATGAATTATGATTTTCTTTCCCTTTGTAATTCTCTGATAGTGTAGAAATACACTTGTTCAGGTATACTGCTTTTGGCATGAGCTTGACAGGCTTGGACAAGTGAAAGGACAGTTTTGATTTTATTGTACTTTATGGGTTATGTGGTAACAAGCACAAAGATTTTGTTAACTTTCAGATTTACACCTGAGGATAACCACTGAAGCGGTTTACTTTCACAGGAAAGCAAACTTAATAAAATGACAACATTTTGAAGTACAAACTTGAACCCTGTAATTTGGAAGTGTAAGAAAGCATTGCTTTCATTTTCAGATTGGCAATTCCATCTCATCCATGTGGGAAAGGTGTGTGCAACCGTGAATCAACTTAAAATTACACCCCTGCTCATCCGATTCTCCTCTGTTGGTGAGACACACAGGTTGGGTCCAGCCATGCCTTTCTCAGTACAAGATACAGAATTACTGGAGTGAATCCAGCAAAGGGCCAGGAAGATGATCACAGGACTTGGAGACTCTGACACAGCTGAGAGAGCTGGGAGTGTTCAGCCTGGAGAAGGGAAGCTCAGGGGGATCCTATCCATGTGTGCAAGCACCTGATGGGGAGGAAGTAAAGAAGATAGATCCAGGCTCTTCTCAGTCATGCCCGGTGACAGGATGACAGGCAATGAGCACTAGCTGAAATATGGGAAATTCTGTTTGAATGCAACTTAAAAAAGTAATTTTTAAGGCTGGTTGAACACTGGACCAGGCTGCCCGGAGAGTTTGTGGTGTCTCCATCCTTGGAGCTATTCAAAACCTTACTGGATGCAGCCCTGAGCAACCTGCTGTGGTTTGACCACACTTTGAGCAAGGGATTTAGATGAGGTGACCTTCAGAGTCCCTTCCAGCATGAATTTGTTAAATTAGTCAGAAAGACATTGGTAATTGTTTGTATCAGTTGTGTTTACTCTTTTATCCTGTTGAAGCATAAGCAGTTTATCTCTCATGTTAATGAACTAGTGGTGGTCACTGTTAATGTAACACTGTGTCCAAAGGTTATGTTTAAAGACATGCATGTACATGAAACAAAATCCTATTTAAAAAAATCTAAGTGGATGATGTGCTTAACCACCAAGGTCCCTTTGCTCCTAAAAGCTGAGTGTGCACTTGCTTCATTGCTAGGTAAGGGCTTACGAAATTGGAGTCTCTGGCACACTCAAATGAATCCCCTCAAGCACAGGGTGCAAAAAGCATGGCAGTGCTGCACATGGTGACTTTGGGCACAGGTAGTGTGTCTAACTTGCTTGGATTTGGGAAATCCACATTGTTATTGCCAGAGGATGTTACAAATTCCCTCCCACAGCTCTCTCCCTGCCTGGTGAAGTAGGTCGGCAGGGTTTCAGAGGGAGCCGGCCCCAAGATGGGTCCAAAGGTCTTCCCCCAACCCCATGTTCTCTGGAACTGTTTCTGCCTGTGTTTTTAATTAAAATGTGAAAGCTTTTAACAATGTTTTTCGATTATAAACTGTGGGTGTCAAGAGTCAGATCAAAAGGTAAACAGTGAAATGAAAGGGCAATATTTAAGGGCTGTGTTTTCAGAACCAGCCTCTCTGCATATGTTTCATCTCGACCCTGTAATCATCGGCAGCTGCAAGGGAGAGGGGACGTGGACATTATCATTTTAGTGCACAAACCTAGTTCTGAATAAACCCTTGCTTGCAGATGTGTTTCTGGGCACTAACAGAAAATCTCATTGTTGAGGCGTTAGCAGCATTTTATTATGCAGGACTGTCATTGACACTGCACTATGGAAAGGAGCAATTTGCTCGTTTAAGGGTAGAATAAAGTGCCTTCACATTAAGAAAACCCAAAACAAACCCCCCAAAGCCCCCAAAAACAAAACATACAAAACAACCAAACAAAACCCAGGTCATGAGGGAAGCTGGAAGTATACAGATTAGAGTGATGCTTATGATGGCAATTAAGTAATTGTGTGCAGAGATGGAAGTTGGGTGTGCAACTCCAAGAGAAAACCGCGTATTTTTCACTCCTGGAGGTACCAGTGTAAATGTAGTAGGGGTAGCAGCTCCAGGGGAGCAGTTTTAGCAAATCAAGATGAATTTGCTTCCCACATCTCACTGCATTGCTGTATATGGCTTCCGATGCGGTACTGCTCAGCTTTTAGAGCACGTTGTGATTATTTGGGCAGTTTTATGGGTCTGTTTCTGGATTTCTGGGCATGTAATATCCAGAAGTAGCCTCAGCTGCACTTTTTTTTTTCCAGAAGAGAACTTCTGGAGTGATGAATAATGGGGCAAGTGCATGGGCACTATTTTTGCTTCTTGGTACATTTTTGATCTGTGGTTTTTTCAGAGCATGATGGGAGATACTAATAATTTTTCATGGGTTTTGTGTATGCTGTGTAGAGACAGCTTTACCTGTGAAGAAGTCATGCTCTAACACAAAACCTTCCTGAAACTTTTGAGTAAGCGTAAACCAGCTTCCCTAGATATATTTTAGTCCATGTGGTAACACCTCTATAACTCAAAAGATGAAAGTTGATGTCTGTGTGTGGGAAATTAAGACATGGGAAGGGGAGGAACAGTCTGTGTGCAATAGTTTTGGTCAGAAAGTTGCAGGCAGCGATGCAGCTGTGAAGGTCAGCATTGACAGAGCTGCCTCTCTACCTATTTTCCGATGGTGCAATTGATGTGAAGGAAGCGAGATTAGCCTTTAACTTTTGTATGATGTCAGCAGCATATTTAGTACAATGATGTTTCTTTCTGTTGCCAACACACTAGAGAGATAGGTGGCAACCACCAAATTAAAGCAGTTTTTCAGTAGTGGTTGCACATCCGCTGATTCCTGCACTGGGGCTGGGTGCTGGAGCGCTATGTCCCATTAGCTGTGCAGCCATCCTCTGCTCCCTTCGGACTGAATGCTCCTCTGGTTTTGGAATCTGCTGCCCCAAATCCAGACAAGTAAGGGTGAGGCTGGTTTGCATGTTATTAATCTCCTAGTCTAATGGATTGTCAGTGTATATACAAATTCAGGATATCTTATTCCTTCCTTATTTCCAGTAACTTAATTTTAACACTGCTTCCTGAAGAGAGCTTTTTTTTTCTTTATGGAGAAATTCTTTTGAAAAAAACCCCAGTTTGTTTTTCAAAAATGAGATCATGAGTGAAAATAGTACTGCAGCTGCTTTACCACTGATGATACTGATAAGGTTTCTATCTTTTCTTTGGTCATCTCTGTGGTAAATTTGTTAGGAATAAAAATGAAATGATCAGTACAATCTGCAAAGAAAAAAGATAGCTATGGGTTGGTTTGTCTGTGGGCAAAGCCTGAGTGAAATGAAGGTAAGTTTTATACTGCTAATTCTAGATCTTTTCTTTGATTTTAAGATCAAGCTAGACTTTGATTTTGGCGGTGCATTTTGAAACAGTACAGCACAGATGAAACCTATGTGACTTGGTCTATTTTACTGTAGTTGTGTCTGCACTGCTTCCCTCTCCAGTTGGAAAACAACTTGCATAAACGGCTTCCCTGGCTATATGAGGGAAGCAAAAATGGCCTTTTCAAATGAAGTTTAAATGTTTCAAAATGGTCATCGTTTGTGGAAGCCCGCCACTTTACATTAGAAGGATATACTCAATTATGGAGTTATATTATTGTCTTAGTTATATTATCATCTTAGCTATATTGATCTGATTTAATATTTTTATGAGATAAGCAGGGTTTATTAGCAGACCTTAAGAAAGCATGAAACTGAAAACCCCACTTTCAAATTAGCATATAGTTAAAATCTAATTAAGGCAGTACCCATTATACAGGGTTATAATTTACAATTTAAAACAATTGCCTTGTAAATCAACTAAATATCCATTAAAACAAACAAAAAACCTTAGCAATTCTTGACCTTTTAAAATCTGAGTAATCAATCCAGGCTTGTTTTCTGCTTTAATGCATCCTGGCACCTCAGGTTTAAATGCCAAATGGTGTTTCTTTTCTCTCATGTGGGTCTGAGGACATTCGTTGTAGAAGTTAAGCAGAATGACAGCTTGCTTTGTCTGATGGGTAGAGCTCTTGACTGTGCTGTTTTTACTTCCCTCCATAATAAGTCGTTAATAGAAATTCACTGGCCTGCAGGGCAGAGTTAATTTGTCACAGGGATTGAGTTGATGTAACAGGAATGGAATGCAGTAGAACAATAGGGAGGGATTTTTGGGACGTGGGCTCTTTTTGACTTAGTGATGTCAAACGTTTTCCAATAAAGAAGATCTGTTTTAACACAGTGAACTTTCCTTGTTTTTAAGTAATCTGTTGTGTTTGAAAAAGTATGTTCATTGCTGTATATTTGAATAAAGAGAGGATTTGGAGATTTTTTTTCCCCTTATGTTTCTGTATTGCGTAGTCAAATGCTTCAATGCTGTTGAAGTTATTTTTTCATATTAATCATGTTTTCTAAGGGTTTCTATTAATTAAAGAGATATTTGGAGACAAAATATCTGGGGTTTTGTTACTCTTTTCCTGTTTTCTTTTTTCAGGATTTAAATTACCCAAGTTTCACTCTTACAGTGCTTTTTCCTCAATTTGAGTAATCTAATACCATAATTTTAAAAACCAATAAATATTTATAACAGGAACAACTTTTGAAAAAAAGAAAAGTTAAAAGCTGCAAATACTGTAATGCAGAAAATGCAAAGCAAGATGAGGATCTGTGGTATTTTCTAAAGAAAGTTTATATAGGTCTCACATGCAACAACTTATTTGTTGCCAAACTTGGTCTCCTGATTCAGTAGCTAGTCTCTTAGATCCTGCACTGTTCTTTAATTGGCTAAGTGAATGAACCCTAATTATTTTCTGAGTTGCTAAATTAGTGTAAGCTATCAGAGCTGCAGTGTTGATATACTGTTATTTAAATTGATATTCCATATAAGACTTTGCCATTTTTAAAAGATTAAAAATGCTTATTTCTGGCATGCTGATGAGCGAGGCATTTTTAAGCCTGGCTGTGTTCTAAAAAATATATATATATTTTGTTGTTTGGAGAGCTGTCATCTTTCATCTCATCCTCCTGTGAGTTAAATACTTAGGATATTTGAAAAACTTTTTATATACCTTAGAAGACTGGCTTTTGTTTGTGATATGAGTTCAGAAGCAAGTCTCATCTAACATGGCAGACTGTGTGCCCGTGCTTAGTGCTCAGATTGTCTCACATAAGATGTTAAACTTTCAGTGGATATCTAGGAGATGGCAGCATGCTTTCTGCCAGCTTCATTCCCATATTCATTGATAGGAAGAGGGAATGCACTTGTGGTTTCTAGGGCTGTGAGCTAGAAATGTAATGTTACTTAAAATGAGTTGCAGGTTCTTTGGATAAAGGCATAGGCTGCCTGTTGTAAAATTGAGCTTGAATTTGCTGCTTGTAGTTAGCATTTGATAGACTCTCCAGCCTTCCTACAGAGATCTTGTAGGAAAGATCTTGTAGGAAACAGAAGACATCTTGTAGGAAGTCCTAGGAATGGCTGTTGATCCAACTGAAGTCGATCCAATGGTAATGAAAGTTTGTTGTAAGGTAGTTATTTGTGTTGTTTATAAAAGGAAGATGCAAACTTGATCTTTTAATCACAAATTTCAGTGTCTGTAAAGCAGAAGTATGTATTTTCAGGGGGAAAGAAGTGTAAGAAAAAATGGTGCTGGCTTCCTAATACCAAAGATGGCCCTGCCCATGGCAGGGTGTTTGGACTTAATGGCTTTAAAGGTCTCTTCCAAACCAAACATTTCTATGATAATACCTAAGTGAAGGCGTGGCATATATCAGCCTTCATTTTAAATGGGAGATCATCAGAATGCCCTTGTGATGTTGGTAGGTGGTACAGTTTTATACCTCTTTGGATCTCAGCCTAAGTTGGTAACAAAAAGACACACAAACAGTAAATTTTACTTCAGAATCATAGCAAGACAAAGCGAATTATACAGCTACATATTGGCTTGCATGTATATAAAATTCTGCTACACTATACACTTCAATTACATGAGGAAGAGAGAAGAAAACGTGTCTTTTTGGGAGAGTGTAAAAGGGTGAAATGTTAAGAGAATACTTCTGGCACCAGAGTATCCAATACAAGTTTTGATAACACTTGAAATATTCTCCTACCTATGCTTTTATTTGTTCCGTTTTAAAACCTGTGTTCTTGATGGTAATTCTGTAAGACAGAAGCAGAAGATGGTGTGCCTTCCCACTGCTTGATATAAATCTCCTCTGATACAAAATGAGTTGCGCCACAGTGAACTTAAATGCTAATGCTGAAGTCATCAGGCAACCTGCTGTTTAGTATCAGAGAGTTTTAACTTTGGCTTACTCCTGCATCTTCCTTGTTCCAGTATAAATCTGAATAGCACCTCACCATGACTAATGTTCCTATTTGCAAACAAAGAAGTTGTCTAATCAAAAAAGTCACTGATAAACACCAAGTTGGTGCCTGCAATATAGTGCAGGCTTCAGTCAGCTAATGAATGATCCTTGTCCTGTTTAAAGGTGTAAAAATTATTGAACATTTTTGGCTATATGGATGTGACATTCTGTCTTTAAGAGAAGCAGTCAGTATTTTTCTCAGGTTCTTAACCTGCATACTCTCAGAATGTATTTGATATACAGCATTGAATATTATATTACATAATTGTTCCCTAAGATACTTATTCATCCTTTCATGATTTACTCTTACTTTGAAAATAATGACCTTTCATTGATTTGATAAGGTATCTGAGATTCCTTCCTTTCTCTATTCCATGAACTTTTATGTAATGAACTGAAGTAAATGAGAATTAGTCCTTTGTTTCAGAGGCTTAAATGATCTAGCTTGTTCTCTCTTTCATCCAATCAATAGAAGAAAATGTTGATGTCCTTATGTTACCGCTAGAAGCCTGAACTGATGAATAAGTCCGTTCTAAAACTTTGGGGCACTTAGATGATTGGCTAAGTGAGGGAAGAATCAGAAGACATGATTCTTGGGTGGGGCAGGTGTAGCTCATCCATAGCCTTGAGTCCCTTTCACCTGGGGGAAAAGGCTGAAATCAGGCACTGGATGTGTTGGGGAAGTCGAGACCTCCTGATGGAGAAGCTGAAGGAGGGCTAAGGAAACATGAATTTCTGCTTTGTATCCAGTGGGGTATTTTGCAGTTCTTGATTTGAAGCTGCCATTTTTGTCTTGAACTACGCAAAACAGGTATAGTCTGGCCTGAGAAACGTTGCCTGTTTACATGACCTCATTCCATGTTACTTTGTCCTCTTTATCACTGAGATACTTTGTTAAAAGGCTGAAGTCGATATATACCAAGTCCCCCATCTCCTCTTTCCCACAGCCTATTTTTCAGTCAGCTGTTCTTAAATCCCATTGTTTTAGAGACTATAGATTTATGTGGAACTGTGGATTGGGCAGAGCCCACCACCTGTTGATGCTCAAAGACAATGCTCAGTTCTAGCTCTGAGAAGAATGAAGAAAGTTTCTCTTCCTAGAAGGAGATGCTTTAAAGGCTTGGAGAGTTCTGTGGAGTGCTCCTTTCTTCATTTGGAAGAACTATGGTTGCTAGATGGATTTATTTGTATTTCTGTTATTCAACTGATAGGGCACTAATTTTATATTAAAATTACATCCTTGGTTTCTATTGGGAGATTGAGAAATGTAAAGCTTTGAAAGTATAATGAGAATTTGTTGCTTCTTTTCTGTTTTTCTTGGATTTTATATTAGTGACTTGTATTGGCTGCTAATTTTTTTAAATAATTTTGATTATAGTTCAGATGATAGTTCTCTGAAAGTGATCCTACATCATGCATAGTTGTAATTTCCGCTGAGATTGTCTGACGTGATGGTAGATGGCTCCTAGAAAATGTCTTAACTTAGGAAAAGAAATTTTACCACTTTATGTTAATTGTAATAGCTGCTGTTTAGAAAGGTCAAGAGAAAGAGAGTTTCTTAGTCAAAAATCAATAAAGCACCTTGTTTTGTGGTTGATAATTTTTTGCAAAGAAGAATGAAAAGTATTTGCATGGGGTTTTTTATGTTCTGTATGTTAGTGTATTCATTTTTTTAAAAAATAAAGATTACTTATTGTTGAAATTTTAAATATTAAGTATAGACAGTGTCTTGGGATGTTTAAGCAAACTATGGTAATTACTAAGGTTTAAGAAAATAATTTGAACAAATTTGTTTGTTTGGACTTTCTGAACCTTCTTTCAGAATGTGGGATGGTGTAGTTCAGCTCCGTGTTTTGCTGTTGAAAGTATCGGAACCAATTTCAAGAAATATGATGAGGAACAACAAAAATACAATGTAAAGAAAAGGATCTGCACGGTTTTCTAAATGCAGATACAAGGGGCTGGCTAGTCTGCACACATTAATAGATTGGATGAGTGGAAACTGTTGGTCCAATTCCTTCTTTGATGTTATCTGCAAAATGGAAGGTACAGCAAACTTTGTTTTCTTAGTAAATAATATAATAATGTCCTTTCTTTGGCAAAGTTCAGTATTAGTTGTTAATGCAATAACTATTTAAAAATAGTTTTCCATGGAATTGATGGATATATGATACATATGATTTGTCAAATTATGGTAATTTCCTTCTATTTATAACCTTTATTTGGTCATTGGTTTCTTGATCTGGATATATTTATTTATTTTTGAGATGTTTGTAAAGAACACCTCCAGAGATTGTTAACATTTGTCAGCTCTTGGAATGACAGCTCCAGTCACTATAGAAGACAAGTAATTTTTCTCTTGAAGAAAAGGGATGCTAATCTCCACCTACAGTAACATGTTTTGAGAAACATAATGCACTAAGAAAATGTACCAATTACTTGCCTGAAAATTGCTTCCCTTCTGCAAGATAGACAATCATAACATTTTTGGAATTTTTTTTTCCAACCCCCCCCCAGTTTCATAACATAACTCCTTCTTCTGCAGAGTAAAACTTCATGTTTGTGGGAAGAGATGAATGTTCTATCAACTCTTAGAGCGACATCGTACTTGTGGCGTGGCATTTCAGATTTCGGTCTGGGATATGACCCTTGTCCAGGCTCTGTAACTAGAAAACAAATATGCTCTGCTTCATTAAGAGAATGAGTAAGTAATGGGCCAGTATGGCTCATATATGCTGCCAGATGTTTTACCTACGCATCTCTAAGGGTAGTTCTTACACTATTGATCACTATAGTCAGCTTTTATTGGTGGGAAGCTGATTTTTAGGTGTAGTTTTTTAACTGGCTTTCTGAAGCCCATTGTAGATTTCTACCTACAAGCAACGTAGGGATGGTAGGTGGAAAGTACATTTATGTGCCTGTATATGTGTATATCTCAATGTAATTATTTGCACATACTAAATACACCAAGCCAAAAGAGTGAGGAAAATGGTGATTATATTAATGAAGTTGCTTAATTGTGTATAGTGAAATTTTTAATTTACTGCAACTTACTGAAACTACCATTGACCTAATAAAGATTATACCCTTTTGGTTGTATTGTTTCCTATTTAAATCAGCAGGAGTATATTAAAACAAACTGCTTAATTGTTGAGAAATTGGATTATTTGAGATGTAGAAGGAAAACAAAACCACAGTGATACCAAAAAATGACTCTTTAATAAGCAGTTAGACAAAACTATCTTTTTTAAGATGTTTTGTGCCACAGGCTTATGACATTAGTAAATGAGTCATATCAAGTCACTTTACTTGGAAAGATTTCTAACATTTCAGCTGGAAGTCATTTGCAGTCATATCTTCTAAAAATAAAGAACTCTTGGTTTCATCATGGTGTCATGGGCCTCTTGAGGGGCAGAAATGTGGGCAGTAAAGGGTCTTTACGGACAACTGTGTGTTAAAGAGAGAATAGGCTTAATGGCAGTTCATTCTAAAAACCTGTTCTTTGATTAACCAGCCATTGACCTACCCTGACAAGTAGTTCCTTCTTAGGACAATTTTTGTTGAGGTAGGAAGTGTAACCAGGATCACTGGAGTTGTTTCTGGTCTCTTTCTGTTATGTGCTTTCTCCCATCCCACCAATGGGTGTTCCTGGTGCTTGGGACACCTTCTTCCTTCCTCTGTCACTTCTGTAGCCTTGTCTCTTCATCTCCTTGTGAGACCCCACTTGGTTAGCACCGCAGATGTTAGCCGCTGTTGCCCTCTATGAGGGAATTGGCTGAAGGAACTGCTTAGGTGGAAGGAGACGGAAAAAGTTTCGGCTGAAGTTCAAGTCCTGCGCAGTTTCAGGAACAACAGTTTCAGGCTCCTAGTAGGACATAATTGAGGCAATTAGGAAAAAAGTCATGCTAGCATAAAGGCTGGAACATCTGTTTAATGGTTTAGAAGAAGTTTAACGTTCGACTTCACTAATGGCACTGAAACTTTTTATCATTAATGTTCACTAAAGAATGACTCACTCTCTGATGTCTAACGACTTTTTGAGAAGGACTTTTCCAGCTGGAGCCCTGCAACTGTTGCATTTGAAGTCATAACACTCCCAGAGAATGCCAGCAGGACAAAACTATTTTGGGGCAGTTTGTCAGGCATTTTTTCAGCATCTGACTAATCCTGTTCTATTTCATGTTGTTGGTCCTGGTTATTGCCTGTGTTGGTCCTGTGCGCTAGTGCATAACTCTATCATAAGAACTGAAACATCTCAAATGCTAAAGTTTTATTTAAATTCTCTGGTACTTGGCTCATACATGGGGAAATACACAGCTGAAGGAAAGGCTTTGTGTAAGGAGGATTGCTGTAATTAACTGTAACACTGGCAATCCAATTAACGGTTTAACAATTTGAATATTTTTTCCAGAAACACTCTTACTTGTTTCCCCTCAGCGATTTTCACCATCCCTCTGTTACTTTTAAGCTAGCTGTATCATTCGAAAAAGTAATAAAAGCTTATTTCCTTTGTAACTTGGTTTGTATACTCATGGCTGTCACATTAATCCGGTGTTAGTATTAGATTTTAATAAAAGGCTACACAGCGAGAAGAAAGAGCCTTGCTAATAGTATAGAATATTCCATATAATTTAGCTTTTTTATTTTTAATATTTTTATTTTTGCTTTATTGCAAACGATATTGGACTTTGCTAAACATCTTTTATATTAAAAAAAAAAAAACCCAAACCCCAGCAAACCCTCAAATACAATAGTTACATTGAAGCAATACTAAGGTAGTGAGAAAAAAGCTGAAAGGGTAGAAATCCACCCAAAACCTGCATCTTTTACCTGGCTTTGGGATTCAGGGAAAGAAAGAGAGTATTAATAGTGAAGTTATGTTCCTTACTGGTAATTGCATTTTCCATTTTCAGTTCTGATCTTGTGTATACTGGGGACTTGGCATGAGACAGTGATTGAGAATGGATTTTGGGAACGTGTGTGTTAGAATTCTCCTGGAAGGATTTTTCCAGGGCAGACTTGTGTCGCTAATTGCCAGTGCGGGCAGGCAGGTCCCTTCTCTTAGTTTCCATGCCCACTGGGGTAAAGGCAGCCCGATGCCCTTCTGCTTCTTGGTAAACATGAAATCAGTTCAGGTTGCTTCTTACCAATGGGGATGAGGTTCGGCTGGTTTCATGTTTAAGATGACAGGTACATTTTGTTGGGTGAGGCAATTGTAGGAAGGAATATGGCCAAGATGGTATTGCTTTAAACAGGCAATTCACATATGTCCTGCTCTTGCAGGGCAGAATGGTCTGGCTGGTAGTAACTGCTAAAGGTTATTGTCATTGCCTTATTTGGCATCCATCATGTAAGCTGTTGCGCCTTTTCCCCTAAATTGCAATACCATAATATAATGAAAGCAAGGGGGAACCCTTCCCCCCTTCCCAAAGGACTGTTAAAATCAGTATCTTTGATTATGAACTTAATTTAGTATCCACTATAGGGAAAGGAGAGGAAGGAAGGAAAAGAGAAGAAGAAATTCAGGTTTTTGTTGAATTTCCTGTGTCCATCAACCAAAAAAAATCTAAACCCTTCCAGTACTGGATGTTCAAAGTTAATGTGGCTCCTTAAGATCCATGTTTTAACAGTGCTTGTTATACTGCCCCCCCCCCAATCCACTGAAGCCAGTTCGTTTTGTGTATCACAGAAACCTCTGGAAAACTGAGATAGAGAGTAGCTAAACTTAAACCATATGCATAGTTATGACCTTGTGATACCATGAGACTAGAGAATGCAATCAGTGCAGAGGCTTCTTTCCTACACTCCAAGCTTTACTTTTAAAAAAAATTGACACATTTTTACAGAGATGGTGCTCTTATACGAGTTTACAAAAGGATGAGCTTGAAAATGCACTAAAGATCCACAACACAGTGACTATTGCTGTGAATTACCAACAGTTCAGTTCACTACTAAGAAGATAAGATGGGGATCTCTGTGTGTGTGTGTGCATCCATATGCCCACTCTCACTCTTTCTAGTTAGTGTACTTTTTGTGGATACTTGTAAAATGTCTATGTGCTTTTTCTGTTGGAAAAATGTTTCTTTGAAATCTCGCTGCTTACAGGTCCTTGTCACTGTGTGTATATACACTGATTTCCAACTTTAGGAAAATTCTCTAATTTATTCTGCAAATATAGTGTGTGAAGTAGTGTAGGGAAATAATGCTGTCTTAATTAAGTACAGCTATAATAATCTCTACATGTTTCTAGAATTCAAGTTATTAAAATCTAGAGCTGTGTCTTTTTTTTTATTTTTTAAAGATTTAAAGTCATTTGAGCAAGTTTCCTTGAAATCTGTCTCTTTGGAAGTGTTAAGGTTGAAAAAATCCCAACAAAACAAGAACCCCCTAATTTACTTTTATCTTTTTCTAACAGCAAGAATGGTAGACAGGTGGTTTAGTTTTTGCAACATACTCTCATATGACTTAAAATCAAAACATGATTATATTCTTGAGAGAAATTCACTTTAGAATTATATTTTGAGTTTTGGAGGTCTCAATACCCTTTGCAAAATGACTACTGCTAAGCTGATCCACTTTCAATGGAAAATATTTCTGTCCCCTTACATTTGAGAGAATGTTACAAATGTTCGTTTGCCTGGGAGCCTGGAAAGTGGAGTTCGTGTAGGACAGAGAGGTGAGGCAGGGTGAAAGCATCACAGATAAGGTTTGTGTGGGTCCTTTCTTGAGGATGATAACCTCCTTTGCTTTATCAGAGGCAGGCCCTGCTGTGGGGAGACACGACTCTGCTTTTTAAAGCCAACATTCACACTTGCATTGTCCAACTGAGCTTTTTGGTTTTGTCTTTGCTATAGTTAAAATCTGGTTTGGTAGGTGAGCAAGAATCAGACTGGTCATAGATTACTTTGAGTTAGTGGTTCTTAGGATGGGAATGTGGCTTTTATCTCTTCTGGAAATCTTTATTTGAGAGTCAATGAAGTGTTGTCAAAATGGCATAATGATGTTAAAAACACACCTATCATTGGTAACCTCAGGATCTCTTGATATGGACTCATGGGGGAGAGGAGGGGAAAAAGTCTGCTGCCCATCTTAAATTTCTAAATGCTGTAGAAGATGTCCAAGAAATAAAGAGGAAGATCTGGAATACTTTTTAAGTAGTGAAAGTAATAGGCTTTGACAAATTTGGTGAAGTGATTCAGAGACTTGAATATTTATACAGCCTTATTAGTATGAGTGACATTGGTTTATCAAGATTGTATATGCTTGCTCTGAGGTCTGGACTGCAGTTGATTTGAGTGTGGAAGCCTATGGGTAATGATTACAAGGGAAAAAAGGGATTTAATAGTGATCTTCCTGTGTAGCTACTCTGATGATTGTAAATTACAGGGATAGAAAGAGAAAAAGAAAAATTGCTCTTGTATTGGCTGAGCCTGATGAATGTCATCCTTAAGCATTTAGGGAAATGGTGAAATATTAATGATCAAGAAAACATCAAGGTAGGGTGGATTTTTCAGAAAGATGGAAAAAGCTAAGGGAATGGAAGTGAAAAAAGAGAATTTGAGAATTGTGTACAATTTACCTAACTTAAATTCAAGCCAAGTGCTAGAGCTCGCAGTCTTTGGCAAATACTTTGATGAAAGAAACCCCAAACAACAAAACCCAAACCCAAAAGCCAGGGTGCCTTGGTTGAGAGCAACTCTTGTCAAACCAGTCTAATTGAATTTTATTAAAGTGGCAGGCCTTCTAGATGTCAGAGAAGCTTTAGATGAGATGCATCTTGACTTAAACACCTGGGAACTTTTTATTGCATGCTGCATTAATAAGCAAGCAAAAGAAATACATGACAGATGAAACAGCTGCAAGCTGAATCAACCAGTAGTTAGGAGACTCTGTAGGCTGATTGTGTTGAAGCATCTGCTATTGAATAGGGGGCTGAATGTGTTTCTGGAGGGTTTAGTTTGGGTCTGCTCAGAATACTTGCTTACTTTGCAGGTGATCGTGATGAAGCAGCAAGAAAAACTTTGGAGAAAAGGATTAAGATAAACATGCTGGAGCACTACTCTATAAAAAGTGGGATGAAAACTAGTAAGGACTATTGCAGTGCAATAATTGCACAAATACAAGGTGGAGGAACACCTGCTTAGATAAAACTGATGAAGAGGTTATAATAGCTGTGTTGGATCACACACTAAGTGTGAATCAATGCTGTTTAAAAAAATTAAAACTCTAAATAGGAGTTATGAATATGAAGGTCTTGGCTGAACTGATATATCAAGTTCAGGGTGCTGAATTTCAAGAAAGATGGGATGGATAAACAGCAGAACTATGAAGGTAAGAATGGTAGAGGGGAAAAGGAGTGTTTACAAGGCCTGTTGAGGTTAGGAGCAGCAGTGAGTTAAATTGTAGTGAGAGAAATTCAAGTCAGGTGTTAGGAACAACTTTTGTGAATGGGAGGGAAGTAGTCTAGTGCCTAGGGAGGGCTGTGGGGTCTCTGCTGCTGGAAGTTTTAGTTGGAGAAATTATGTAGATATCTGTAGCAGAAGCGATTGATCCTACCAGGGCAGGGGATGGATTAAATGACCTTTTTAGACGTTTTTAATATGTGGTCTTGTTTTCTGGAAAGTTTTCTCCAAAGAAAAAAAAAAGAGCAAAAATAAACATCTATGAGTCAACCAAAAATTCTATAGAGCAGTATTCCTCAGTAATATCTAGTGTGGCCTTTTAGGATGATATTGCTTCTGGGATTTCTCACTCATCTGTTTACCAATTACTATCATTATCTTGATTGTTTTTTTCCTAGGGAAGAACAGAACAAAAGCCCACCCTAAGTCATGAAGTTTCTTAAGGGAACACAAATGTCAAAAACATCATTCATTGGGAAATTTAATTGCCAAGTCCTTTTCTTGTTCTTCCTTGCAGTGTGTCACAGTGTTTTACTCTAGTCTTTTAGAAAACAGTGCAAAATAGCACAAAGCATAAAGTGTCAGTTTTCCATTATCTGTAGTGTTAACTGCATATTCTGTTTATAGGGACTTGCTGTAGCATAGCATGGTCCAAACAGTTTAATATTCAGAAAGAGGCACTTTAGCTCATTTACATGACAAGGAACACTTAAAAAAAGTATTTTATGTTGAGTTGCTGTCAAGGCAGCAAAGCATATAACTGGTAACTTTATTGCTGTTATCTAGCTAAATATTTCTGATTTTTAAAATTTATTTTAACTAGCCCCACACTGTTGAGATGTGCTTAAGAAATCTTTCAGGGTTATTTTTGTATATACATTCTTCCTTTGTCTGCCTTTTTCAAATGGATGTGTGTTAGGGGACAAAAGTTGTAAATTTGAAAATCTTAGATGACACACAACAGTGACATGAGCATTTTTCTGTAAAATGCATCCTTTTATCTAATTTGTTGCCTGCCTGCTTAAGGAAATGAGGCATATGCCATTATTCCATCACTATCTGTGCTTGAACAGCTTATGGATCTTTTGGCTGGTTTAAAGCAAGATCTTAAAACTGTTGAGGTCTTAGAGGTTGTATGAAAACTGGTGTTGACATGGAGAAGAGACCCAACTTAGTGCATCCATTGTGAAGAAGGAAGGGAGAGTTCTGCTCTTATCATCTTTATTTTCAATATGTATTGTTAGAAGGAGCTAGATGCATCACTGTTTGGGAGGAAAAAGGAATGAAATAACAGCACTGTGTTGAGGAATCTAGGAATAAACTTAGATATATAGTGTCATGGCTCTGGTGATTTTGGGAGGATATGGTATTACAGTGACAGATGTTAGGAATATGAAAGAGAATAGGATTGTGAAGGGTATGGGAGATGCCAAGATATATAGTTTAGCTTCTCAGAGAACAGTTTAAGGTCATTTACTTGTTCTGTTTCTGAAATTGTTCCTTCTGTTGACCAAAATTCAGTCACAGATGACCAGACATTGGCTGCAAATTAATCCAAAAGGCCTACTGTAATGTGTGATGATGCTTTGGTTGTACTGAGGAGACTTTCATAATACCATAGAGAAGACTTTGTGCCCTGCATTCCATTTCCCTTCTGAAATTATTTCAGGCCACTATAGCACTATGCAAAATGTTTGCATTTCCCATTTTTTCTAACCTTTCCTTTAAGAAATGTTAGTAATCCCTTACTCTTCTGCAACAAGCATAGACTACCTGGGGAAAAAATCATAATACTAATGCATATGTTTTCAATCAGTTCACTTATAGCCCAGCCTTACAAATCCATAGACAAAATTAAAACTAGAAATAGGACCTAACACATTATTATCTATTATCTATACCCAGCACATGGTATTATGAAGATTTCACACCTGATGCCACTGGCTGGCATCCCTTGTATTGTAGCAATTTATATTCTAAGAATATTCTGAATGAAAATAACTATTCTTACAATAACTACTTGGAGGAGCGAAAGGGTCTTGGGTGAAAGAAGAGATCTGAGATACTATATGTCTTGTATCTGCTCATTGTTTTCTATTAGGTATCAGCTGAGATACATTAAAAGTTATCCTCATTTGAAGGAGTACCTAGCATATTTTATACATTGGTATGTGAAGTGTTTAAACATCTTTATTTCATATATGACTTAATGGAACATCATCATAATAGCTTCCTCATCTTTCTCCAAGATGGGTATGGTTCTGCCCATTTACCAGTTGGTGGAACTAATATGGAGATGTCAACTGCTAGAGCCAGGATTATGGATTGTGACATGCTCTGCAACTCATCTGAATCCAGAGTGTTTCAAATAGCTGTGTGCAGAAGTGTTTTGGGCAAGAATTGAGCACATGCTTATCAGCTGGCTTAGTCTGAAACTGAAGATATTCTAACAACATAGAAGTTTGGGGTTTTCCCCTCCAATGAAAATCTTATTTTATTTTAAGGAATAAAAAACAAGGAGCAAGATTATCAGCTCATAACCCCCCTGAATAATAGCAGAAAATCATCAAATCCTTTATTTGAGAAAGCTCTAAAGATCTACAGGTCTGGAGATATGATCTCCATTCAACAGGAATATCTCCATTCTATCCGCCATGTAGTATGAATTACCATATGCTATGACTAATTTTCAGGTGTTCTCAAGGTAAATTGTGTTACTGTTGTGTTACTATTGTTCTTCATAGGGCAAGCTGTCATATTTGCTCTTCTGCAAAATGCATAATTCATGCTTATGATCTCATGGTATACATAAAATGAAGTCATGGACCCGAGTCCTCTATCTGAAAGATACCTGCTTTCTCAGCAAATCCAGTACCCTGAATGAAATTATTAGCTGTCCAGAAGACGAGCACCCATGAATCCTTGAGTCTTGGATAACATAAACTCACATTATCACCTTTACACAATGTGGCTCTTTATGTTGATAACACTAAAAGATACCACTCACACTGGAACAAATAATTTAGCAAATAAAATAGTTGATCTGTAGTTCACATACTGAAGATAATTCATAGCAATTTTTTGTATTGTTCAGGACTCTCATGGAATATGAGAAGGCTCTTTGTGTTCAACTTTCCCAATCACTGCTTTGAAACTTCACAGTAAAATTTAAATTAGTGAGACAAATGAAGCCTCATGTTCTATTCTATTGCAGATCAGGATGATATTGCCATAAGGTTAATTAAATTGTATAGCCACAGACGCCAAACACTAGGTAAACATTATCGTATCTGTGCTGGGGGGATATGACCCCTGTTTACCTTCTTATCAAAATATCCATAAAATCTATTTCCTGTGGCCATCATTCAGAATTGCTTAGAGAAAGTCTCCTCAAAGAATATGAGGAGGCAGTAAACCAGTCGTATCAAAAGTCTGATTCGTTGAACTCTGTCAGTCTGAAGAGATAGCATGGTATAATGAGGATTTTTTTCTATTTCTTTGTGCTCCAGTGTGAACCACCTAGCCTCAGTCAGCTAGTTTCTCTCGAACTCCTTTTATGTTTTCATCACTTCTGGAAGAAATTGTTCCTACACAGTGCTTATACTGGGTCTCTTTTCTGAATTTATTCCTGGAGAAGCCTTTCTTTTTCTGTTGAGTACAGAGGAGCCACAGGAAGTTGGCAGCCTATGTGTGAATATCGACCCTTTCTGGATACCAGACCAAACTATTTTTTTAACAAGTTTTTCAGGGTGGGATTGTTACACAAATAACTTCTTTTTTCTGTGTGATATTGTTTAAAATGCCCTCACATTTTGAAGTGGTATCTGTGCAGTAGTACTAGAGTATTAACTCGAGGAAAGGAGTAGAAGTGTAGTATTTCCTATGATACTATACTGAGAAATACCTGTTATTGCATGTAGCTGGATGAGGTTTGTTGCAGACAGACGATTCAAATTTCAGTCTGGACAAAAAGGAAAAAGCACTGGTAGAAGAGAGTGTCAGTAAATGTCAAAGTTACTGCTCATGTTTAGTTGCTCTGACAGAATGTGTGGTAAACACTAGGGCAGTTGCAGTCTTAGTCAAAACTTGGTAATTAAGACCATGAGTGGTCCATAATCACTTACTCTTAATCCTTTAACTAGCTGATAAACCAATATTTAAACTAGAACTTTTCAGTGGCTTGCTTATCTCTGATTTTTAAAAAACCCCAACAAACAACAACCAAAAAGCTCTCACATGGAAGGAAAACTTAAAGTTAATGACTAAATAAATCATTGGAAAGAGCATCCTTGGCTTCATCGATACACTGCACTCAGGGAATTTATTATGTGAGCAATAACAATTTTGTACCCAGTCCCTGAGGAACCATGATTGTTGAGGAGGCCTCGGCTTCATTTCCAGCTATATGAAAAACTAGCAAGTGAAAGCATTTTGGTCGGATAACAAGAAGCCCAAAGTGAAATGATATACATCTCATAGGGAACTGGACCCACGATAGTCACGTAAAACTGCAGAATAAATCTGTCCTGTCAGTAGGGAAATATAGGTGGATCCAAAAGAATAGATCATGTAGCAAAAGGATACCATAGTGATGAGCACAACCCTGTCTTTAGGCATCTAGCCTGGAGTGCAACTTGAATGGATTGAGCCGTCTCACTTTGAGTAAACTTATAGCAAGCCTGAAGGCTATTTGTGTTTTGTGGAGATCTAAGTGTTCTTTTGCATTGTCTGTTTTTATACATTTCAGGCCATTGGCTTGACCTTTACTCCTCAGTTGACCTGGAATTCAGAATTTGAAATACCTGAATTCTTGGTTCGGGTTTATATGGGGTGATCATTTTGATCCTAGATCAAAGATGGAAGCACAAAACTGTTTTAATTAAAATTTCATGTCTTTCAGAAATCACAGAATCCACAGGGGTTGGAAGGGACCTCCAGAGATCATCGGGTCCAACCCCCCTGCCAGAGCAGCTCCCTAGCTCATACTGCACAGATAGGTGTCCAAACGGGTCTTGAATCTCTCCAGAGAAGGAGACTCCACCACCCCCCTGGGCAGCCTGTCCCAGGGCTCTGTCACCCTCACTGGGAAAAAGCTTTTCTGCATGTTGGTGTGGAACCTCCTGTGTTCTAACTTGCAGCCATTGCCCCTTGTCCTGTCCCCATAGACCACTGAAAAGGGGCTGGCTATTTTGCCCTGCATCCCATGCCTAAGATATTTATAAAAATTCATTAAGTTCTCCTTAGTCTTCTTTTCTCTAGACTAGACAGTCCCAGCTCACTCAGCCTTTCCTCATATGGGAGATGTTCCAGGCCCTTAATCATCTTCGTAGCCCTTCTCTGGACTCTCTCCAGGAGATCCCTGTCCTTTTTATACCAGGGAGCCCAGAACTGGACACAATACTCCAGGTGGGGCCTGACCAGGGCAGAGTAGAGGGGGAGGATCACCTCCTTAGACCTGCTGGACACACTCTTCCTGATGCATCCCAAATAGGTTGGTAGAGTTTTCCAGCTTGCCTGACTCTGTCAGATTGTAGAAGCAAAGTATGGAAAGTTAACACTCCTTTCCTCTTTCCCCGAATTGCTGTTTGCAAGTGATGAAAATCGTTGATGTTTTCAGTGTGTGTAATGCAACTCCCTTTGAACATATCCTGGGGGATGGAGCTGGGAAAAAGCTATCTTATTTAATGTCTAATTAAAGTCTTGTAGGGCTTTTTTTTTTTTTTTTTTAAAGCTCTGCCTTTTGCTGCAGTGGAAAACTCTCTCAAGGTTTCTGAATTCTAAAGTTTGCAAGCAAAGCTTGAGCGAGTTTCTGTGAGTCTGACTTGAGGGATCAAGCCTCTAAGAAGCTTGGTCTGTGTGTACAGCATGCCGTTTGTTTGGGGGTTTTTGGGTTGTGTCCCCCACCCTCCCACCCAATCTTCTTCTGAAAATGGATAATGTTCCTTGGCGTGCAGCTTTTGTTTATGTGAGAAACTTTCATGCCAGTTGTCTTCATTAGAAAAAAAAGTGACTTTGCAAAAATAAGGTGTCCTGTCTGGAATACTAGATACTACAGGATGATGCCAGCATCTGTCTAATATGTGTACACCACTAAGTTGTTAAAGCAATGACTCATGCAAATGTGGTACTGAATGGGTGTTATCCATGCCAGTGGTGCTCAGTATTGTATCTCAGGAACTAGAAGGTTGTTACCTGTATAAAGGTGTTTGTAGCCATGGAACTGATAGAAGATTGTGGGTTTAATTTCGTGTTTATCAGCATCCAGTGCACTCTGTTGGGGTAGAATTTAATGGGAAGAGTCTCTACAGTGAAAAGAAAGCAATGGTCTTCACTGGAAGCCAGAAGGCAAGATTTGAGAATGACCATTCTGTACTTGCCTTACTTCTTATATTCTTTCTCCGAGCATGCACTGCTTTCTGCTGATTTAGATGGCCTCTTTATCTGACCTAGAAAATAATGACAAGGACCTAATCTGGACTGCTGGATCTCAAGGGTGTAGGACCCTGATTGATCACAGGGACATCATTGCTCCTGCTTTTCTTGGTTAGGCTGTAACCTGTTATGAGGTTGGGCTTCCAGCCTTTGTCGTCTTGACCTCTAAGAGTATGGTCTCTGAGAAGGATATTAATCTCTGTAATATTCAGGCGTGTACTACCATTCAGACTTTGTCAATATAACTTTAGGGTATCACCACTTATGAAGCACAGTGTGACTGCAGTCCAGGAGCTTGTTAACACTGAAGTTACATCGCAAGTAAGGTGATGGAGTGCTTTGGACTGGGCAGTGCATGCTTCCAGAGACAGGTCAGGTGGGTCCATTATATGACTTCAAGGCTGTGTGCTTCTTTATTCAGTCCAGCAGCACTGTCCTTAAGTGTGGGGCTGGTCACATCACCCTGTCTGTCTTTACCATTCTGCTGCGGTAACAACCTGCTCAAATGAAATTGGTGTTATCACTCCATTTGCTAAGGATGGAGCTCTGAGTCAGAGAAGAATGTTCTCTCAATATCAGGGTGACCTTTGTTGCAGACTGGTGGCTGCGCTGACTGCAGAAGCTGTGCTTCCAGGAGCTGTCTTGGGGTGTATGTGGTAGCTGTGCCTCTTGGAATTCACAGGTGCTCACCAGCAGGTGTGCAAGAGTGACCAGAGGGTCTCCTCAGTAACTTCTCACATTGGAGACTGTATAGCACAGAAGTATTTGAAGAAATTGAATTCTAAATGGGAGCAAGATGAATGTCTCCTTTTTGATACTGTTTCACCAAAGGATCTGTAAAAATAAGTGGGACTTTACCTCAGTAAGTTGGTTCAAAGCTCCCATCTTCAAATGCAATGTGTAATATTCAGACTGTAGGAGACACTCATCACCTGCATGGGGTTCTTCAGGCAAGTTTTGCTTCTGAAGCAGGGGGTCTCTTATGACAGTGAAGTGGTTATTGCTAGTTTCGGTTTTATTGCTTTTCTTACTGGCCTTCAGCTTGTTTTTTCTTGGGGTTGAGAATCTAAGATAAGTGGTTATTTATTTAAATCTTGTGTTTGCCACTTATTGTGCAAAACAGAATGTACGACACTGAACAAGAGAGCAGAATTTTTCATTAACTGTCTTAAGTCCAGTCAACCTTCCTGGATAATCTCTCTCCATCCTGACTTTGTGTGGAAGAAAAATAAGATAAGTATGCTTTCAGTGATGTCAGTAGAAATATTTCAGAATTTAAACAAAACAATTGAAACTCATTCTGGCTCATCTCTGTGCTTATTTCTTCTGGATTCCATTTTCTTCTTTGTCTTCTGCAGAAAAAGGAAGCTTTAAGCTTTTCCCCTACTCCTCTGTATTCAACACCTTCATGAGCCTCTTCTCTCCCTCTGGGTATTTGCTTCGTAATACATGTTTTTGTTAGTTTTACTTTTGAAATGAGATCACAGGTTTGGTGGTATTGACTGAGCACACAATTAGAAAAAACCCTACAGTGGCCAGGCTTTGTGTTTCATGTTATGCAGGCAGTCTACAAAGATCACCAGTTGGACAAAGCAACTGTGAAGTATTCCTATAAGAGATTAAAAGGTTACTTAAAACTAATGTTTGCATGATTAAGAATTTTAAATTGACGCAGCCTCCTAGTCACAACTGATAATGGAAACAGGAGTCAGGATTGATTGGTGGACTTCCATGCTCCTCTGGACCTCAACTCTTTATTTCCAGCCTAATGCACTTGGGTATCACTTTGAAGTGATGGTATCAAGATGCACCTTTTTCCATTGAGTAACTTTTGGAGTAGGCCATGGCACACAAAGACAAGCTATACACAGGAGCTGCCACACTTGTGTCACTGGTGTCCGATATTTGGGTGTTTTCATGGCATGCTTGCAAAATATTAACTGATTATTCTTTCTCTGTAAACAGTTGGGTAGATAAACTTTATAATATTCTTCCTTTTGTATGTAACAATATATATAAGAACGCGCATTCAAACAAAATGTACTTGAATTTTAATTAAATTCAAAGGTTTTTGTCTTTCCCCTAATAGTACTTCTTGTTAATGAGATAGATGAGTCTGCTTGGAGTCACAAATCTGTTTAGGAGCAGTGGGAAGTTTCAGGCATAAAAGTAGCTCATTCTCAGTACTCAGCAGGTTACTGTACTTGTTTTTAACAACAGCTTTTCCAGAAAATCCTACTTCATGCAGATATGAAGTAGTATAAAAAGAAGCACTGTTGGAACATGTGGTGAAAGGGTAACGTGCATCTTTATCTCATTGCATAATCAAACCACCTGTAGTTGCTGTCTTCATGTAATTTCAGTAATTCATCACAAGGGCAGCCATGCATCTTGTAGGCTTTGTAGCACTGTGGTTTATGTCGATCTGTTCTTCAACAGTAAGAACATAAATTAATGTCCTTCTAATGTGAGGATCATCCTCAGGGAAGAATGCTTCACATATGATCTTATGCCTGAAGAGAAGGGTGAAAAGCTTTGATTAAGCTGCGTGGGTGCTAGTATCTGTTAGGACCACCGTTTCAGGGCACTCACAGATTGAAGTTAGTGTTGGATCATTCTGTGCTAGATTCACAGTGTCCAGGGTATCCTTTCAGAAGGCAGGAGTGAGGGGAAGTGAGCAGCCTGGCGTGAGGGTAGTAGAGTTGTTCCTTTCTAGCACATGCAACTGTGTTTGCTAGTCTTGGAGAAGGGCTTTAACTTTGGTTTACCAGGAAATGGAGATTGAAGCCCAAAGCGACATGGGGGAATGAGAGCCAGAGATGTACTTGAATGGCAGAATTATAAAGCAAGCTTTTCACACTTTCCCTGGTAGCCCATTTCAAGTAGCTTTAAAGAAACACACAGTGTACAGGAAGCAAAAAGGAGGAATAAGAATTCTGCGTATCATCACAGGAGCTTTTTAGGGTCACAGAACTGTGGTAGCTCGCACAAATAGAGTGCTGCAGTGGATGAATACAGACTCTTTTGGAAGAGGCAGCTGGTCAGATGGAAGAAAGGCTTGTGTTTCACACCAAATAATGGCTTGAATTTGCTAGATTTTCTTTAGAAAGCATAACAAGCCAGTCAAGATCAAAGGGGAGTCCAACATGAATGTGTCTCAGTGAGCATCTGCTGCATGCTGCCTGATTGAGCAAAGGAATTGTATGAATCCTTCTTTAGAGAACTGAAGGAAGCTTGATAGTGTTTCTTGCAAGTGACTTTGACCTGTCAGCATCTGTTGGAAGGGTAACAAGCTCTCTGGAATGTGTTGAGGATGTCTTTTGTTGCAAATGCTGGCCCCATTAATCAAGGGAGGTTTTCTGCTGGAGCTCTTGCTCATAAGTAAAGAGGACCTGTGAGGAGTGTGAAGGTCTGCGATAGAATTAGGCACACAACCATGATGTGATAGAGTTGATCATGAAGGAAGTAAGGAAGGTAACTAGCAAGATTAAAACCCTGGGCTTCAGGAGGGTTGACATGACACTCCATAATATCTTGGTGGCTAAACTGATCAGATACTCTTTGGTTAGTCAAACTGTAAGTTAGGTGGAAAAGTGGCTTGACTGCTGGACTCAATGGCTTAGGGTCAGTGATCTTGAAGTCTAGCTGGTCATCATTTACTGCTGACCTAGTAGTTTTTCAGGGCTAAGTGATGGAGCCAGAACTTCTTAACATTTCCATAATAACCTGTATGACTCTATGGGATGCAATTTCAGTAAGTTTGTACTATGTTATTCTTGTTCAGGGAAGGGGTCAATTTGCTCTAGAGCAGGGCTGCTATTCTCAACAGGCTGAGGAAATGGTCTTAGAGAAACCTTGCCTTCAGCAAAGGAAAATGCAGATCCCTGCAGTTAGGATGGAACAACCCCATACAACACTATACTCTCAAGACTTCCTGTCTAGGAAGCAGCTTTGCAGAAGATGAGAAGGGAGCTGAAGCTTGGAAGTGGAGGGCTGGATTGTATTGGTCTAGAGAACAGAAGGCTGAAGAGTAAGTTTGAGGGACAACTCAAGTTCCTCTCTTCAACTGTCTAAAGGGAGGTTAAAGAGATGGAACAAGACTCTTGTTGGGGGTGCTTATTAAAAGGAGAATTGGGGAGAGCCAAAAGCTGCAGCAAGGGAGCTTGATCAGGAAAAAAAATAATTATGGTGGTCAGCACTGGAAAAGGCTGTTATGTTATGGTATCTCTACTCTAGAGATGCTAAAAACTTGGTAAGGCCCTCAGTAAATTGATTTAACGTCAGAGTTGGCTAATTTGGAGTGAGTTGTACCTTCCTGAAGTCCCTTTCAACCCAAATTATTGTAACTGTCCAATATTTTTCAGTTCATAGGTTGGGTCTTCTCCATTAAAGAACTAATTATTTCAGGTTTGCGTCTTTTTGGTCCTCTCTGCTTCTTTTGGGAAATTGTATCATGCAGGTATATTACATTAGGTCAGACCAGAGATGTGATAAGCTCAGTCTGTTGGTGGCCTGTCATAGCTGCTTCGAGCAGGACAAATATACACATGCCTGTGTTTGTATTTTCCCAGGACAGTCTCTTAGCCCTCTCCAATTTGCAGCTCAGGGCCGTAGTGTGCTAGAGGAGAATGAGTCTTTATAATGTAATTTCATAGAAGTGCTCTACACAGACATTTTCTTCTTGTAGTTCTTAATACTTTGTCAACACCTATAAATTTAGCATATTCAAAGAAAGGCAAAAACAAGTTGTGACAGCAAAGGCATGGATAAAATTTAGGACTGACATTTTTGCAGACACACAATTCCTTTTAAAAACTGAAATCTGTTAAAGAAATTGAGAATATCTTATTTGTTAATCAGCATTGTGTTGTCACTCTCCATATTTATTATGAGACACATTTTTATAACCATGAAATAAATGAGTAAATGAATAAATAAAAAAAGAACTTGGCTGTGGATGAGTAATCAAAGCAATTCAGCCAGCTGATCCATACCAGATGTCAGCAGATTTTTATTTTATACCATGAGTAAGGCATTTGGAAATTTACTTTTTAGATAACACTGGGTGAATATTTCTACTTTTACTGCTCGTGCTTCTTTTGGCAAGGATCTGAATCAATGTTATAAAAACTCTAAAAGGAACACAGAGGATTTCCATTCTCCTGAGCTAGTGTATTAACATGTGCTGGAAGTGAGCACAGCCGGGGCTAGTGCTCCATCTCAGTTAAAGGACAGGACTGTCAGCCAATTTATTGCTCTTTCCTGCATTGCTTAAAGCCTTACCATTTTCTGACATTGGATAATAGGCACCCAAAAGTAACGACGACACCTCCTTCCAGTAGACATTCTGCTTCAGAAGAGTTTGCAGAAAGAGCCTGAATTTGGAAGGTATTTTGAGGTGCTGTGTTGTATACTTGTATGTTCAAAGACTGTCATTAAATAAGCAGTAAACTGCAAGTGAGAATCTGCGTAGAAAGAAGGTTCTTTCATTGCTGTTTTTTTACTCTACATCATATTTGTAGCTAGAAAAAAATACTTCCCTAGTCCTCAGAACTGTTGGGGTGCAATTATCTTGTTCCTTGATTTGTTACTTGGGCAGATTGGAAAACAGGGTAAGGCAGAGACTTTACTTTCAGTATATTGTTAAGATATACTGAGCAAACTGTGCTTTTAGGTAGATTATTTTTTTTGGGTTTTTTTTTGCAAATCCTGTTAGGTGATACATTTGAGACAGTAACACAGTCACAGCGTTTTTCCTGGGGAGGCCAGCGATTCCTGCTGTATCTCCAGGCACTTCAGACATAACACAGTGCTCTGAGGACAAAAATGACAGGTCCTGTGCCAAAGCCTGCAACTCAGTAATTGTGCTTTGTGTGTTTTCTAACCCAAGTGATCACAGATGCCCATCTGTAAAGGGAGGGGGACCTGCTTCCTGTGAGGTGCTCACCACACTGTTAATATTACTGAGGGCTTCAAGGTCTTTGTGCCTGCCTGGGAATGCAGATAACTGGTTCAGTGGAGCATGAGAACAGATGATAACAATACAAGTCCAGTGGCATTTAAGTGATGTTGAGTTTATCTCCTTTTTTATGTACACCAAACAGGTGGATTTAGCATCTTCCTTCCCCCCCCCATTATTCTGTGTGCTTGGACATTACTCTCCCATGTTAGTTGGTGTCTTTGACAGTGCCTGGAAGATATATGCCATATCTTTCTGAAAGGGTGTGCTGGAGGTTTCTGCAGCTTCCTTTGTGCTTCCCTTGCGGTGCTGCAGGGATGTGGGCTGTCAGGCTCACAGCAGGGTGCTTTTAGGCAGATGAAAAAGCTCTTGAGGGATAATGGACCAAAAGAGAGGGAGTAGTTATGTAAGAGAGTTAAAGATGGTTATTAAATACTAATAATTTCTTATGAGAGCTTGTAGAGAGTTGCACCATAGCTTATATGATACATAGGAACTCAATGATGAATATAATTGAGAGATTGGGTGGTTTTTTTAAAAAAATATAAATTCAAGGTGTTTCAGTCATTACTAAACACTACAACTTGCAGCAGATCTTTCCAACTTGCAGTGGAGGTTTGTGAAAAATGTTTGGAATGCCATGCAAGTGGCATTTCAATAATAGACACTCTGACATAATTTCAAAATACAGCTGATGCAAGTGAAGATGGTGAAGACTGCTATCTCTGAAGTTAAGTCTCAGAGAATTCAAGTTTTCCACTTGTATCTCACTGTTTAGATTTAGAAGAAGGTTAGTGCCAGATAGGGCTCAAGTCAGACATCCTGTCTACCTTCCGTATTATCAAAAAAACTCACTTCCCTAATTGGTTGTTGAAGACCACATATAGGCCTGATGCATTCATGCAGTTACAGGCTCTTTTTCTGCTGACTTAGAGCATTAGTGTATCATTTTCTAGGGAGCACATCTTCATTCTGCCTTTGCTTCCAAAATGTCACTTAGACCTTGATGACTGAGAATATCTTGCATGTGTTGTTCTTGGTCAATGTCTTGGTTTAATAATAAACATTCTCACTTCTTAAATAAAAATATTTTAGAGGAAAAATACTGAAATACTTTTTTTTTTCTCCCTAGATTTGTATGTGCTGGAGCCTTTAGCTGTACAGAGGAATTAGTGAAGTGTCATGGTCCTGTAAAATTGTGCTCCCGCTTGTGTGTTGTCTTCCCACCTTGACATCCTTTTGGTGCACAACTGGAATACAGAGTACTTGATGATGAAAATTTTGCCTGTCAGTTGGAGGTACCAAAGTTGAATGAATTTTAGTTTGGGGTTAGTGTTTCATAGGAAGGCACAGTATTGTACATGCATTTTTAGTGTTGCATGAATAATAATCAGCATGTATGTATTCCAAACTGACACATCCCCATCGAGATAGTCTTCCTGGCTCTGTTCAAAGTGTGCTGTGTTGGTTAGGCCAATTTCCCTCTAGCTGATTATTAGTCCTAGCTGTGTTGCTAATTATGTTTTGCTTCCAAGAGCAGATTTGTGGTAAAAGTGTGCCGAGAACTTCTCTGCTTAAAAAGAGGACTTTTCCTGCTGACTTTTCTTTGCATTTCTGTTCTGGATTTTGACATGTGTTCTTTAAGGAGGTAGAAAGCAGCATTGCTGCTTCAAAAAATTTTCAGTGAGTATTTTTGTCATTCTGCATGCTTCTGAACAGACACCTGCATCAGTGACTGAGGGTGGGCTGGCTTGTTTATGAATTCAAGTTAATTAGTCAAGTGGAGGCTTCAGTGCTTGATTTGATTGAGAAAACTGTATTTTTTTAAAAAAGGGCAAAAATTTTCCTTTGAAGCAGCAGTCAAGGTGTGGATAGACTTTCTGTGTGTATGTATTTATACACCACAGTTTATAGGCTACATGCAGCTCTCCCCACTCCAAATTGCAATGTCTTGTTGTGTTAGACATGAAGCCTTGCGATCCAAATATCCTCTTCCGAAATCCTTGGTATGGAACTATAGTGAGTAGTAAAATTTATTTTTTTGTGATGCCTTGCAAAACTAATCTTGTAAACATAAATTAGCTAGACATTAAGTTTACAATAGCTTTTTTAACAGGAGCCTTTTCAGTTGAATGGCTTGTTGAATTTTGTAGCAGTTCTGAAATAAAAATATCCCCTGCATTTTCCTAATTGTTTATGGAAATTCAGTACAACTTAATGTTACGCCCAGAACAAAACTAGAAGCAACAGCTCACCCCAAGCAGTGGTTTGATGGAAACCAAACATTTTGAAAACAACTTAGCGTTATGGGAGGAGAAATTATGCTCAGCACAGTTCCTTTTGCCATGTTGACTGGCATCTGCTCTGTGGGGAGCAATTTCCCTGTCCTGCCAAGGAGAAAAAAGTATAGTAACGCACTGGCAGCTGTTAGCAGCAGTGACTCAGCCAGCAGAGAGATATGGAAAGAAAACATCTATTCTATGAGCAGAATTATATAAAAGCAACACTCCTTTCAGATCTTATCCTTTCCTGTCTTGAAGCGCTCGGAATCAGAAGGTACAGATAGGGGTATTCTGCTATTGTTTTGTTGGTATCTTCTGTTTCCGAATCTGTGTGGTTATTGCAAGTGCAGCTGAAGGCTGAGCTAGCTGACATTTAAGCAGAGCATATATTGACCACTGGTTTTCCTTCTGTATCGCCGCTTCATGGAAATATTGCTCTGCTGCATTGTCTGAGGGGAAAGATTCAAATACCAATTCGTACCGTTCGTGTCTTTTGCTGCAAGTTTTTGAAGTCAATAGAACTGATAGTTATCTTTCGCTAACTTTTATCTCTCTGACTTGTATTTGCACTCTGCATGGCCGTAATGAGGAGAAGGTGGTAAGGCTGTTGCAGACAGACACCATCTCCGCTCCTTTAGCAGAACTGAGGTTTGATTCTGCTGCTTCCAGTGTTACTGTGTCATATATTTTTGCTTTCCTCTCTTCCTCATCATTCCTCTGTGGCCTGCCATGACTCAGGTGCTGCCGGTAGCTGTTAGTGCTCAGGATTTATGAGCCAGCTTTCATAGTGGGTAGCACATTCCTGGTGAGAATTAGATGTATGAAGGGTCCTGGATTATCACTTGATACTGCTGTGGTCGTGAAAAGCATGTGAATGCACTGTAGGGACTGATTATTTCTCAAAAAATCCATTTATTAGCAAGGAAATATGATAAAACATTATAAAAAAAATCTTAAAATATCAACAGTGGTGAGTTAAGAGAAAGTAGGGCCATAGGATGTGTCCCCCCCATCAAAAAGGTACCCTCAAGCTAAATCCAGTGTTACAGCAGAGGAAGAATTTTTATAGACTCCACTTCGAATTGTTTCTTCTTTATGCCTGACTCGTCCAGCAGTGTCAAAGGAAGCTGAACAGGAGACATTGGTGGTGTGTTGTGTTTTAACAGGTGTTTTAGCCCATGTTAGACTCTAGAATAATTCCATGTTGTAACAAAACAGAAAAACATTTTTCTGTCTGCTTATTGGTGTGTTTGCTTCTGTTTTTGATTTCTGTGACACAATAAAATGGGCCATTTTCTGAGTATTTTGTGTAATGGCAGCACAGAATGTTATGACTCTATCTACTTGGCAAAATGTCTTGCTGAGATATAAATAGATTTCTAATGACTGTCAGGCTCCGTGCCTAAGAAATTTCCTTGTAGATATCTCATTACGGAACTAATATCATTAATAAAATAGCTGAAATAGTTTGCAAATGCAGGAATAGTTTTTACATCAGTAGCTGCAAGGAAAATACCTACCATATGCATAATTTGAGGCTGATTTAAAAACTGTAATTTATCATAATTATCTACATATTATAATGGCAAAACACACTTAATTGCTTTTGACTGGACTGGTATTATGATAAGAAGGAAAGTTAACAGCAGATGGCCCTACTGTCAAAACTGTAGTCTCTTAACCCAAAATGAAGTAGCAGACTGAACATAACACATTTCTGGCTCTTTTTTTTCTGATTTTCAGCACTAAGTAGGAACTAGCATTTGGTGGGGTTGTGAATGTTTACAGAGCAATAGAAATAGTCTTAAACAGGAACAAAAATAGCAAAGAAAAGTTGACTAGATAGGATTCCTCATCACATTATGACTTAGACCTTCTAAAAGATATTAAGTTGTTTAAAATACTGAGCTGAACTGGAAAGCAAATTATTTCCAAAATATTAGAATCTATTATATCACTGTTTTCTCCCCTTTTACCACCATATGTGCGTCTTCTACTTCCATACAGCAATGAAAAAAGTGCTTAATCTTCTATACTTGTCTGGCTGTGAGCAAATAAATTAGCTAGCAGTTGAAAAAAACAGATAATTCTGCAGTGCTTCAAATAAGTTCAGCTTTGCTGCATCAATTGCAATATGCCTGAAGGATTTGTCTTATATTAATCACAATGTGCATGCACAGATGTGGTGCTGTAAAAATCCCAGCATTTCCACTCACAGAATGCCTCAGAGAATTGAAGAATTTGAGATTACATTTGTACAAAGTTAAATTACAGAATGGGGGAGAGAAAGGATTTTTTTCTTCTCTCCTTTTTTTTTAATGTCTAGCCAGAGAGAATCACAATAAGCAGGTGGTACATTATACTGCTGGATGGTCAATGAAAGTAAATTAGCTGCTTCAGTTGATAGAAAAGAAATGCTGGTCCGATCAGCTTAAATAAAGGTGACATGTTATTTGTGAAATAATGTGAATACCAAAATGTGGTTTAACCCCAAAGTTTGTTTGTATATATGTATGCACGTTTTGTGTGTGCTTCACATTATAGATTTTATAACATTTAATCTTCCAGACTAAAATAATGTGTGAATTTATTAGAAAGCAGAACTCATTACAGGGAGAGATTTATTATTTGCTTTGTGTCAGAATAGATCTTGTTCAGATGTTCCCGTCGATGGGACAATGTAATTTGTTTGTTGTAACAATATGTAAAAGGAAAACAGTGGGACAAAGATTCTGTGTACTTCAACATTTTCCCCTTTTCTAACATAAGCATGAGATTTTTAAAAGATATCCTATTTTTTAAGGACTAACTGGAATAAATCGACAGATTTGTTAGAGCCAAATTAAGTATTAAGACACAAATGGGCTAGCAACAAACTTGTTTGGACTAATTGTTTACACTGAGATGATGCACATTCCTGTATGTTAATGTTTTAAATTTTTTTCAATGCATCATCATTTGGTATTGTTTGTGACAACTGGCAGGCAGTTGGCAGTTACAATCTGTCTTACGCCTATTTCGGGAGGTAGTTTTCTAATGTTTATGTGTGTCCCTTAGGCTGTATAATCTAGCCCCTTGCATCAGCTAATGTAGATACACAGCATAATAACATCTTTTTATGGTGTTATGTAGGTATACAGGGAGGAGTTGCTCAGACTTTCCATGCTCTTTCAAAACCTAAAAGGATATACTGTGAGTAATTCACTACACATGCCGAGACACTGTATGGACTAAGTATATAATTTTTGTCTAGCCTACTGTTTCATAGTAGACACAAAGATCGGTACTCTTGGATACTCTTAATATCAGTTGTATAAAAGCTTGTCATAAATTTCCCATTCTTTATTCTTCCTTGGAATCATCCTTGTCTTTGTAGGAGGCTCTCAAGATATGTTTTCTTTGAACTTCTTGTAATGTGATGTTTTGCTTTTACCCCATGCTGGTCTTCTGAGCATCCTCTAAGAAGATTTCTGTGATCCAAAGTGAAGTTCCAAGTTCAAATTAATTAAAATATCTCATTATTTCAATCTGATTCTGTGCTGTAGATGTTGTTTGGGAGGCTTTAATGAATGAAGTTCAAATTAAAATAAAAAAGAAGAGGTAATGATTCACTTATCTCCTGCTAATATTTCCCCACATTGCCTATACAAAATATTAATGCAATACACAGAGATATTTGAAAAAGGTTGAAGAGTGTAATTTAACAAGAATGTCTAAACATTTACCTGCTAAGATATGTTTTAAAATGGTTACCTTATACAATTCTGGCAACATTCTGACTGCTGATTGCTGACTGACCTTACTGGTCATTCCTTTTGTGTGGTTTTGCTGTACTCTTTTGCAATCTCTAAAACCTAAGCAGAAAGGTGAAATCCATTTGCAAAAATTCATTGATTTTGATGGTTTAAAGTTTTGCTTATAATACTATTTTTTTTCCCAGTGTCTTCATTTTTCTATTACATTTTTAACCTCTATGGAACTCCAAATTCACTTTTATTTATTGGTAAGTGCAACATTTGCACTCTCATGATAAAGACTATATTCTCTGTATTTTTATGAGTCATCAGAGTGGTGAATTGGGGAAAATGCGGTAACTATCAGCCTTCTGAAAACCTTTCTGTAATGCACCCCCACCCCCACCATTTTTTTGTTTGTAGCAGGTTGACAATTGAATGCTTGAGGAGTGAAGGCAGAGCAGAAAATCAGCAAAGGGATGAAAGACCAGATATAAAGTATGTAAACATTCTCAATGTGACAATGAAGCAATGAATAGAATCATTATACTAAAATTAAAACAGCAAATAAGGTAGTGTTGTCAGGCTTTATGGCTTGACAATAAAATGTTCTGACATGTGTTAAACAGTTTGATCTTACAATGATGGCTTAGGTCTAGAGCGAAGGAGTAGTAATCTCCATCAGTGTGCATTTATATAGGGAAGTATTTCTTCTTTGTGTGTAACTACTTAGAATTAAATAGCCTCGTGTTAGCTTCTTAAAGTATGTATAGTCACATTCCCCCTGTTTCAGCCCTGAATAGCATTCATCTCTCTTTCTCTCTAGAATTATAGTTCTTGCTTCAAATAGGAAATAATTGTTTAGTTGTGAAAGAATAAACTGGGTCTTCTTTTACTACTGCAAAATGTTTGAGGGTTGGTTTTTTTAAAAATTTTTTATTGCTTAAACCTTAAAAACAAGCATGGGGGGGGAAAAAGAGAGGAGAATATTTATTGAAAGTGAGTATTAAGTTCTTCAAGACTTGGAGGGGTCAGCACCGTGGTGTTGCGCATGGCAGCAAACCAGCAGATTTTGGCAGTAGAGACATAACACAATGCCTTTAACGGTTTTCTTTTTACTGCTGGAACAGTAAGGCTCCAAAGGCCTGTGTTGACAGGTAATGAGATCTAATAAGCGAGGGGAAAAGGGATGGGTGGGAATGAAAGAATAAGAGAATATCCATATTCATTATTTAATCAAATAAAATTCTCTTAGAGGATTCTGAGAATACTCAATCCTTGCTTCAAAAGCTTCTCTGTGATAGCTGTAAACAAATTACCTTACGAATAACTTCTTAATCAGGGAAGAGTAGAGCTGTTCTCTACTTGATCTCTCCCTTTGGGTGGTCTCAGTCAGAAAGCAGCAGCCTTCCTCCTGATGGCTTGGCTTCAGAAAAGCTATATGGTATTATGCTGACAGCTGTAGACCTCTTTTTGTTAGGGATAACAAACATCCTGTGCTGAGGACAGCATCAAGCCCAGCTTGCAGTATGCCCAATTAGAGAAGCTAAAATCTCATTTGTTTCACCATGGGAGTCTCTGAAAGCACACCGTTTTGGCCTCATTACAGTATTTTTAACTTTACAAAAACAATTTCATTATGGAAATTAAAGAAGCTCATTTAGTCTTAGCATTTATGCTGAACTTAATAAATTCCACAAGTATATCAGCTGCCCTAGTGTGCAGGCTTTTTCTTCTTTATCTCGGTAAAAAGTTGTTTTAAAAACTGTTTGCCGAGCTTGCTTCATAAAGGAATGTGCCATTTTGTGATACTGGTTATTCAGGATTAAAATGAAGACATTTCTGGACTCCATGGTGTAGGTCATCTTTGTTTCATTGAACAACCAAGCATCGACTGGCATTTGCTGTGCTGATGCCCTTGTAAAAGGGTTGGTCAAGTTGTCAGGTTCCCTCCGAGTGTACCTGAGATTTTTTTTATATTTCTTATGTTCTGAAATATAATTTCTCCCATATGAATCTTTCATGGTTTGATATAAATGGCAAGAAGTAGAGCAGTGTTTTCCTAGGATTGCACCAAAAGGTAAGGATCTCATTTCAAATGTGTGCAGGAAAATCCTACCAAGGATTTTAATTTAGTTATGGGTATATCTTCTGTAGGTACCTTGAGAAACTGTTCATGCTTACCTAAAACATGAAGGGAAGAGGATGACTACTTTCCCATAGTGTGTTACAGGAAGACAAGTGAAACAGAGATGCTGACAAACATTTACATGTTTTACTGATAGGAGAGAAGTGACAGAGACCATTTTGTCAGTCCACAGTCAAAAGTATTTACAAACAATAGTGAGAAATGGTGCCAAGTTATGCCAGGGGAGGTTTAGATTGGGTATTAGGAAAAACGTCTTCACAGGGAAGGTTGTTAGGCACTGGAATGGGCTGCCCATGGAAGTGGTGGAGTCTCCATGATGTGGTGCTGAGGGACATGGTTTGCTAGTGGATGGCAGGTTAAGGGTGATGGTTGGACTTGATGATCTAAAGGATCCCTTCCAACCGAGACAATTCTATGATTCTATGAGCAACCAAAATAGGAAATGATGCAAATTTGCTACTATCCTATGTAGATAATTTGGTTTGTAGGGACCCTTATAGGACCTTGTTATGTGTCAGGCTAGGTTTTTTTTGGTTTTTTAACTGCCCTTTTTGGGTTTTGAGACCTCCCAAAGGAAACAAGAGAGCTAAATCCACAGTTATGATACTCTTATTAATGCTTTACTTTCATTAAAGTAGTGTTAATGTAGGACATGATCAACAGAAAATCCCAACAAATCCAAGGTCATGGCATCCAATACCTAGGATTGCTTTATTTGTATCATTTTTCAAATTAGGATATACCTTGTATAAAATGAGCAGAGGTGGGGTGGCTAGGAGTTGTGAGGAGTGGTTATAGTATACTGTTGTGTGCTTTTGAGTAGAATGAGTGTATGAATGGGAATTTTAACCTGTGCGAAAGCTATGGGCAGAGTAGTGGGTGCAGGGGAGGATACATATGCATGTGTGTGTTGTGCTATTTTGTGTTTTCTAGTTTATTTCAGACTAAGGGTATGGTAATGAAATATACCCTTTGAAATGGGGAGGTTTCTGGAAGAGTTCTTAGTATGATTTTACTCATGACACTCTGCTGTACCCTACTACATAAGTCAGTGAAGAACAGTCATATGATAATGTCTTTTAGTCCCCAGCAATGCAGGCTAGAGAATGGATGCCTTGAAGTACAGGTGAAAAAGCTGTTTATCCCATTAACTACATGTGGAACGCTTTGGTCTCCCTGAAATGTTTCTTAAAGGTGAAATAAATCAATGAAAGGAGGTTGCCATAACTGTGCAGTTACTATATAGTTCTGAAAACAAACTAAATTGATTGTAAGCATCTGGTTTTATGTATTTTTCTCCCTTGGAATATGTCCCAGTGGCTTGTTCTTTGTTAGAGTGATCCCGTTTACTTAATAAGCTATAAATATGTGGAGCTCAAGTCAACAAAGGTGTTTTCAACATACACAGCATTATAAAGAAACCAAATCTTTTCTTATGTCTCTTAGGGGTAGCAGTAGGAGAAAGGTAATCAGTATCAGTGGGGCACCAGAGGCTTTTCTGGTCTCAGGTGCCAAATTCTTCTTTCTTGCTGCTGGTGCTGGCTCTGTCACTGCTGCTCCATTTTTTTTCCTCGCCTTTGTAGGCAGGAGCTGGAAGGAAATAGGACTCACTGAGGCAGAGGCAACCTCATTCCACTACTCTTCATCTTTCCTCTGCTGTCACTGGAGCTACCCCATCATCTTCCTCAAATTCCCTGTCTTAAGATTTATTTAGGCTGGTGAGAGGTGTCTGCATCCAGCTTATCTAGATGAGTATTTTTTTCTGAGAAGTATCTGTCTAGCTTGCTTCAAAAATAGGTGGTATTTAGCAGCCATAAAAATTTGTTTCTCCTGTTGCTTGCTTTCCCAGTGAAGCTACTGTCTTTTCCATACACAGAATGTCTGCTATTGTTTTCTGTTTGTTTAACTGAGATGAGGTGATGCAAAAAGATGTGTTCTGTTTCCCTTGAAGTGTCTGCATTTCGGTTCTTCAGAGGTGGTTTGATCTTGTTTCCTTCTGAAACCCTAAATCCTTATGTTATTGAAAGTTACGTGGTGATTTCCTAATTTTCCTCTCTGTTTTTGGCTCTTCAGAATTGTGATGTGGTAAATGTGAAGCTGGAGCTTCTACCAACTCTTAAAATAAGCGAGCATAAATAAAAGTACTACAAGAGAGGATTGGTGCAAACGGTTTGCCTGCAGTTGGCACGCACCAAATTCCGCTGTGATTCAAAGTCTCAGTAGGGAAGGACCAATAAATGCTGGACATCCAGTTCTGCTGGCTAGTTTTTGCTGGAAGCATAATTCTTCACCAAAACTTGCTTTAAACTGTTGGGAGAAGCAGGGTCACAAATAAACAGTGACCTGAAACTAATTCTGTGAACTCCTCATGGTCCCAAGCTGGCACTGCCACCAACAGCACAGCAGCATCCTGCTATTGCTTTTTCTTTCTGTCTTTTTTCTCCCACTCCCACCGCCCCCCCCCCCCCCCCCCGCCCCCCCCCCCCCGTTTTGTTTTTTCCTTTCATTTCTTTCTCCTGTTGTTCTGCTTTCTTCTGCAGACATCCCAAATCTGCACCTGGATAATGCATTGTGTAGCTTGATTGTGAACAGATCAGGGGACTGATCTAGCTGGAATATGTATTTTTAATGGGATGAGTTTTAGTTGCTTTTGATTTTTTGTTTCACCTTTTTTAACTTCTGAGACAAAACCTGTCTGAACTGCAGAAATGTGTGAGGGTGTGGATGTCTTGGGAACAAACTGGACCGGGGAAATTTGTAACATTTTCATTTTTTACTACATGTGTAATAAAACAACTGATATAAGGCAACGGTAGTCTTGGAGATTTTATTTATTCATACAAATCTAAAGAAGAGAATGAGATTCCTGTTGAGCCTGAATAATGTCAGTCTTCAGTCATTTGGCGTCCTCTGAGACTTACTTTTGTTCACTATGTCAACCTTTTTTTATGTGTTAGAAAACATCAGGGCTCCATCTTGGATAAACTGCATAAAAAATGCAGTTTCTTTAGCTTCCTTTTGAAGCCAATTAAAGTGTAAAGCTGAAATAATGCAATGTGGTTAAATTATAGATCGAACAGTTGTATGGGTGTATCCTTGAACTGTACTCAGTCCATTTTATGCTATTATAAACTCCTGAAACATTATGTTTACTTCCTTTATAAATCAAGCAAATCTTGTTTTTATTGCAGAGAGTAGGAGGTGAGGTAATAGTGGAGTGGGAGGATAATTCAGAATAGAGGTACCTGCAACATGCAGATACAGTGCTCCGGAGTATTAGGGTATGCTATGTTCCTTTTGAAAAGTTGTTTGTAATGGTAGTTAATAGCATCCTACAAGAGGAAGCAGACTGTAAGGATGCTGCAATCCAATGGAAGTTGAGATATAAAGTTCAGGATCATTTATATCAGATGAGAATCTTAATAGGAGTGCAATCAACAATTTTGTCAGGAGCTCAGTCCATAATCCTTCAATTTCTTGGAAGATAGCAAGTGGTCTGACCTGGCTATTTTCTAGAAGAACTGTGTATTTGGTAGTTATCAGAAACTGAAAGGGCGATAATGTAGAAAAAGAGTTGGAGAAAAGATAGTAATTCTAACTGGTAATGAGACAACGTGTTCCAGCCAGAATTTCTTTTCCAGCTGGCATAAAACAAAATGAAGAAAAATGAAGAGTAAACATTTAACCTCCATCTTATTTTTCCTCCTAGTTAGGGTGCCCTATTGTGATTTAACAGAGTTGCCATCCTTTAACTCAACTCTTTCTACTCAGTAAACAAGAGGCTCCACCAGTGCCAATGTTTTTTTCTGCATCAGTTATTTTATCCTCAGGAAAGAAAACCACCTACTTGGAACAGATTCCTTAGTATGCACATATGCATCTGATCTGATACAGTAAATAGCTGCTCTTCGCCGAGTCGTAGTATATATTTTTCTAGAGTGGAACAAGCGGCTGTTTTGTGTCGAGGAGTTACCAGCTGAAGGAAGCTTTGAAAAATTGAAAGGACAGGTTTTGGCAAGAAAAGCAAGTGAAAATAATAGAGTTCTGTCCTCTAGAAAAAAAAATAAAAAATCTCCTTGCAGGAAGTTTTTCACAGCAATCTGGTAGGACACCTACCTATCAAAACAAATGCTGGCTTTTAAGAAGTGGCTTCTAGACTCATCTCTGTTGTTTATACAATTGTTCCTTTGATTGGTTTTGATTTGCATTAAGGAAAAAAGGTTAGCAGTGTTACAGCAAACTTATTTGCAGTTGAAATGTTGATGTCAAATTGATTTGAGATTTACCAAGATCATACATATATACATATATGCATATATATATGGTGTATGTGTGTATATATGTGTGTGTTTATATATATACACAAACACACTTTTATGTGTATGTATTTTATATATGTGATATCTGATGGCAGCATCAATGAATGAAGGCATAACAAGACCTTGATTTTTAAGGAATTCTGGTGTTGGTTCATCAAGTAGCTTTGAAGAAAATTTGAAAGGAGGATAGAATTAAATACTGATTGCCCAGTTATGCTCCCAGTTGAAGTCTGGTGAAAAAATGATGTTAGATCTAATAAGCAATGGGATGGTGTTTAGATATAGCTAATTTAGTGGTTTCTTAAACAAAAGCCTTTCCTCTGAGCAGGTGTGTTCATGAACATATAGTTTTGGAAATGAATGGGAGAATGTTTAGTTGTTGAAAGTAGTTGCAACCCCTCCCCTTCATCCAGTACTGTACATTGGTAGAGCTCTCCTGACCCTCCCTTCTCCACACATTCAAGTTAGTAAGATTTTACTCACTATTCTATACCTAGAGTAATAGGAAATGGTTTCTGTTTTGTTTATGCATTTTACAGTTGGGCTGCTTATGCAATTTTAATCTTCCCTCTTCTCATCTTGATTCTTTTAATTGGTTATTATGGAGCCAATTTAATATAAATCTGCCATGGAACAGTAAACATATTCAAACCAAGTAATTATGTAACAGACTTCCCACACTTATCCTATGTGTATGCAGAAGACAAAGTAACTTTAGAAAGATACATTCCCGGTGAGTTCTTTCCAAGCACTGGAACATCATATGACACCTTAGTGTATATCAATGTCAGAACAATTTTACTGTCTTGATCTTGGATTAGGACACTCCAAAATATGCATTTTCATAGAATCACAGAATGTGTTAGGTTGGAAGGGATCTTTAAAGGTCATTTAGTCCAACCCCCCCTTAACTAGATCAGGTTGGTCAGAGCTTCATCAGGCCTGACCTTGAACGTCTCCAGGGGGCCTCCACCACTTCTCTGGGCAAACTGTTCCAGTGAAGAACCCTCATAGCGAAGAACTTCTTCCTAATGTCTAATCTAAACCTAACCCACTCTAGTTTAAAACCACTGCCCCTCATCCTATTGCTACATGCCCTGATAAACAGTCCCTCCCCAGCTTTCCTGCAGGTCCCCTTCAGGTACTGGAAGGCTACTATGAGAACTCCCCAAACCTTCTCTTCTCCAGGCTGAACAAGCCCAACTCTCTCAACCTGTCTTCTTAGGAGAGGTGCTTCAGCTCTCTGATCATCCTTGTGGCCCTCCTGTGGACCTGCTCCAAGAGGTCCATGTCCTTCTTGCGCTGAGGACTCCAAAGCTGGATGCAGTAGTCCAGGTGGAGTCTCACTGGAACAGAGTAGAGAGGAAAATCAGCTCTTTTGATCTGCTGCCCTCGTTTCTGATGCAGCCCAGGATGCAATTGGCTTTCTGGGCTGCAAGTACCCTTGTTGGCTCATGTCCAGCTTTTTGTCCATCAGAACTCCAGTCCCTTTCCTGCACTGCTGCTCTCCATCACATCATCCCCCCAGCTTGTATTGATAATGAGGATTGTCCTGACCCGAAGTTCACATGATACACAAATTAAATTTGATACAGAGCCTGGGCAGATCCAGTTGACTATTGGTAAAAGGACATTGACCAGGAAATGTAACTACCTTTTGTACTATGCATTGAAATCTCTTGTAAATGGAAATAAACAGGTTCAACAGAAACTTTGACCCAAATGGATCATTAGCTGCAGCCTACAGATTCTTTTTCAAACCATTAACTGCATCTCATGGTGTCTTGCAAAGGAAGGAATGGAGGCTACAGCTTAATGAGTCTTTCTTTAAAATAGATCTGCCAGCCTAGCTTCTTACAGTTGGCCAATTTAGGAGTTAGGAGATGGTTTGATTTAATTCAACCACTCGGGCTTTGTAAATGAGTATATATGTGTGTGTGTGCTACGTGCAATAGGAAAATTGTCAAATGTGTTATATACTTCATTTACTGTAAACTCCCAGCTGTCCTGCCTATATTTTGCCCATTAATCTGTCATGGACTTTAACACTTCAGACACATATTTTTAACAGCATAAACAATTATCTTATTTTCTCTATCAAAATTAACCTGTCATATGAATAATCCCCCCCCCCCTCCCTTTTTTTCCTTTTAACAACCAAGGGTGAATTTCTGTTAGCCTGTGTATTTTATGCAGTTGTTGTGCACGTGCAGCCATGCAAACCTGAATACCCCGTTACTCCCACCTGCTGGCAAATTCAAGGTGGTATTTTGTTCTGGGCTCACGATGGATTTGTGGTTTATATCTCTTGGTCTACCAGGTTTTAAAAAATGAAAGATTTGTGCTGTGTGTGTGTAGAGATACAGAGAAGTGTTCTATAAATTAGTGCTTGGTTTTTATATAAAACTTAACATTGATAGATTTTTGCCTCATCAATTAAATAGACAATGTTAAGGCAGTTATGAGCATTGTATTTTTTTTTCTTCAAAATAAATGTTCATGCAATTTTGTAATACCATGTATTTTCCTGATTTTCTCAGAATTTTTTTTAAAGTAAAATCCTTGAAAGATTTACGGTATTTCATTTTTTATAGTAAAGACACAGGTGACATTACCAAGACCAAAGGAGAAATAAGGAAAAACATGAATTTCATTATTATTAACCTCACTTTATAGATTTGCAGGAAAGCAGATCACACTTTGTTTTCAGAAGGCTATGAGGAGGAGACTCAGGGTATTCAGGGGCGTCCCTCCTAGCTTCTCCCATGGTGCTCTTGAAGGTAATGCCTATTAGTAATGTAAAAAGTGGCATCTTGGGGAAGGAGAAGGGATTTGGACAGGACTGATGTGAATCCCATTGCTGTGCTGCCCACAGCTTTTGGATAGTCAGCAGGGTGCGGAACTCTGCCTAGCCTCAGGATGTTGCTGGTGCTGAAGTTGCTATAGGACATCAAAATGACTGAGGTCTCCAGAGGAGGCCAAAAGTAGATGCTTAGATGACAAAAATTAACAAAACAAATTTATGGCGCTTTACCTTTCTTTACCCTCCCTTCTCTGAGCAATCAGAGAAGCAGATAGCTGTGTAACAGTGTTGCCACAAGAAGAACAGAGAGAGTGGCAGAGGATTTTATTTATTCATTTATTTAATATTAAACTTCCTCAAATGCTACTCTGATGCTCAAGTCAACAGTCATTTTGGGGCAGAGTTCTTCACACTTTAATGCCATTTTACAACAGTAGTTTGATTAATATATTAACATCAATAAAGGTGAGAGCAAGAAATTTAAAACGTGTTTGTTTCATTAGTTAATTTTCCCATTGCATTGTTAGATGCTTTTCTACCCTGTTTTTTTTTAGAATTGCCTATTTAAATTTAAATAAGGTGATATTACTGATTGCTCAGTTGTGTAATTTTAGCTCATGTTTTTTTGATGTCTTTTGTGTAATAGTATCCATTGACGTGTCTGATTATTAAACATGATTTTAAATTAGCGAGAATTATCAAACAATGACTATTAGAAAGACTGTAAAAGTTTTGCATTTGATCATTATTTTATATTTAGGCTTGAATTAACAGCAATATAAACTAGGAAATATTTTGACATTTGATTGGTTTTTTCCTTTGTTGGCTGATTGAAATGGGGCTTTGCTTTGAATGGCATTTCTGTGTGAGTCCCTGGCATTCTGACTCTGGAAGCACTGGTGAATCCAAGACTGTTACTAACTCTCTCAGGCATTCCTGGATAGAATTTTATCCTTTTTCATGATGACTGGAACAACAGATGAATAGTTGCATCATTAACTTAACTGTCTATTTGTCTGTAGAACCTAACCCAGTCGGTGGCACTATGAACAAATGGTTACCATCCAGCCTAAAAGCATCACCATCCCTATTTTTTTTTTGGTTTAAAATGTTAACTCACGTAATGATTTGCTTCTTGGTCTGCAAGAAATGAATGATTTGGCACACTGTGGAGGCAATTTAGGTGTACGTAATCCCTCACAGGGGTGAAAATTAGGGCCAGGCTTCTGGCATGACAGATGGAATGGAAGACTGAGTAGTACGGACTGTAGTACGGACTGGGTGGAGGAGGAAATGGGGGAGTGTGGGGATTTGAGACCTCCTCGTACGCTGAGGGAAAAGCAATGGTATATGTAGCTGAGAGGAAGAGGGTTGCCAAAAGGTTTTCAGGTAGAAGAGAGAGAGAGCGAGCATGTCCTACAGCACAGGAAAGTAGAGAAATCCTTGGACATGTAAAGTGACATTATTTAGTTTCATTTTAATCAAGGATTAGGATAGAACACAGGAGATAAGGTTGGTGAAAGATGGCAGACTTCAAGCTCGAATACTACTGGAAAACAGCATTTATTAGCATTTGAGACATTTTAGGTGGTTGAAGTTAAGAAGTTTTGGCTATTTCTTAAAAACACGTATCAGGAAATCTCTTGCTCTTTGGTGTAAAAATAGATGCTGCTGCTGAGCTCTGGGTAGAGGCTGCTACTGTGCTCCTCATTCTCTGTCCTATTTCTCCTGAAAGACTTGACAAGAAGACTGGAAGATTTTTAACCAAACGGAACCTCAGTTGACTTGTTGCAACTCTTCCCTTAGGATTTGATGACATTGCTCAACTCCAAAATATTTTTGTAGCCCTATTTGAAGTTGGACTTTTTTTTTTTACCTGTTTCAGCTCTTACAGAAGTCTTGTGGCTCTGGCTGATATTTGAGGCCCACAGAGTTTGTGAACACAGGGTTTGTCTGAAAGGAAACAGGTATTTCTACTTTTCCTTGTCCGTTAGAGCTTTGTAGTTGTATTTTATTATGAAGTACAAGTTCTTATGCTTCGCATTTTCTCCCATCTGAAAACTGTCAGAAGCCAGACGGTTACTTTTTATTGATTCCCTATGTCTTTTAAAACATCAGGTGGCCCTCACAGATTTTTAAATTGGGGTTTTTTTTCCTTTCCTTTTAGAAAATGATTTAGCCTATACAAGATGCCGTAACTTTTCGGAAAGTGAAATGTATGAAGTCAGAGTTTACAAGGAAAGGATCACAGAAATATTTGATACTTTGGGGGTTAAAATTGTGTCAGTGTCATTTTAAGGGTTCAGCAAACTTTAAAGAAATGTGTGCTGGCTCTTCCAAATCATTATAATGTAACCTAAAATTTATCTGTAGAATGTCTTTGTACTCTGAAGTTAAAAGGCGTAATTGAAGCTTGCAGAAAGGAATTGGGAAAACACTGTAACACTGGATGCTACTGGTGGCTGTGTACATGGGATGATTTTTAATGGTCTATAGCTTGCAAATAGTTGGAAAATTTTCTCTTTTACTTCACTGAAAAGAACAGCTTGCAGCAAATGGCTATATTTTACAGTTGCGTCAAGCGCACAGTTACTAAGCAAGGATGGGAAACTAATAGTTTTGCTGCTAGCAAAGCTGGCCTCAGGAGGATTTTATTAACAGAGTTTTATTTTTTCTTTTAAACAGCCAAACTGAAAAAAGAAATCTCTCTCATGAAACAGAGCCAACTCATTGTATTGCTAACCACATGCCTGGAGACATTCCTGAAGTTCTGCAAGAAAACTGCAGTTTAAGTTTCTGAGCAGCGTCATTTGAGAGAATGGTTCTCTGTGTCCTAAATACAACATGTATTATCACACTACTATCTCTCTTGGTTTTGAGTGCAGTTCCCTTTCTTATCTGGTAGGAGTTTGACTTAAGCATTGACCCGGACAGCTCCGTAGGCCCTCAGTCTCTACAAGTTGGTAAACAAATGCCATGGACAAGGAAAGATGCGTCTGTCAGGAAAGCAGACCACTCATTTTGTCAAAAGGCAAAATGTCTTTTCCCTTTACTTCTGTGATATTCTAATGCATTTTGAAATACAGTAAATCGTGTACAGTTTACCAAAGTTATACAGAATATGGTGGACCATTATTTTTTTTTGCCAAGCCTTTTTCATTGATGTGGATTCCTCTGACAGGATGTAGAAATAGTCTTAGGTTAGGAATAGGGTTTCAGTTTTGAATTCAAAACCACCCTTTCTTACATACATCCTCCCCTTCAACAAACAACCCCCTCCAAAACATAACAAACTCCACCAAAATCTAACACACACACACACACACACAAAAGTGCTTGTTTCAGTATTATATCTGGAGTATTTGGACAGGTAAAAAATAGTATGTGTTATGCAGCAATCAGGAGTTACTTATACTCAAGAGATTTTTGGGGTTTTTTTTACTGGAAAATGGAAGAATGACAAGTTACTAGATTGACATAGCAAGAGTAAAAAGGCACCTGAAATGGTTTATCGAGCAGAATCAAAAGAGCTTGTCAATAAAATATGAAAGTTGGTTGTACTTAAACTCTTTTATTTAATTATGGAAAAGATTGAAATTCTGTAAATGAGTGCTTCTCGGTTCTGCCACACAGGTGGCACCTTTTGCCTTACCTAGCAAGCCCACAAGTAATTCCACACTCATTTAAAGTCAGCACCATTTCTCTTTAGTAGGGAAGCATACAGGGTCTACTTGCATCTCCTGTACCAGAAGATTAAGTTTCAGGTATATTATGAAGCTGGAAAAGAATTATTATGAATTCTTTGGGATTTTTAGAAGTGTTTCTAGGTCATGCTCTTTCAAAAATATATGTTATTCTGAGAATGGTTGATTTTTTAATTCTCTCTTTCTGGATATTCTGTCCTTTCCTTCATATACTAATCCTTTATTATTTCTTCCCCCTAGTTGTCCTTTAAGTGATACTTCATAAATATTGAATATGTAATATTATGTCAAAAGACCCCAGACTGCCACTACAACTTGTTATTTTCTGAAGTTAAACTGAGAAAAATCTTCTAAGAATGTTACATTACTGTGGCTTTTATGCTGAGGAAAGGTATTGAGCACGAGTCTGCTTTCTGCTTATACTTTCTGTAATTGTATTTCTAGATATTGACATTCTCGGATGTGATTCAGTGTTTGTTTTTCTCCACTATTAAATGCATATAATTTTCAGACTTTGAATTTTACTTCCCTATGAAGATATTCAGTTGAATAATTTCTATAAAAGTTAATATCTAGAATGTTGTATGTCAAGTACTTTTCAATTTTCAATGGCATAGGATTGAATTCGACTTCTTTCTTCCTATGGGAAACCCTTGGTTTTGCTCATCAAGTACAGCTCGTGCTCTTGCTTTTGGTGTTACTTTGTCTTGTCCCAAAATATTACAAAAGAAGGATATATGGATATGCACAGGAAAGATTTGCTGGTTGCTGCCTTGATAGTCACCTTCTGGCTTAGTTCAGACTTCACCTTTCTTGGTAGGGACACTACTTTAGCTTCTCTGGACTGAGGCTGTCACATGTGCTTTCAGATCAATTGCAGATGGGAATAAAGAATCAATTGCTGTCATAATTTATACAGGAATAAATGTTAATCAATTCTTTTACTATCCCAATGCTAATCAGGGAAACGAGCCCCCACTATAATCCAACATAACAGAGCAGGTTTGAACTTTCTAGGATAAATCAATTTAGAATGACTTTTTAAAAGTAAACAAAGTTCTTGGTACTTCTCCTTCCTCCATCCTCCACCCCTGTCCTTTTGAGGGGGAGGAGGGGATATTCCCAGCTGTCTTGATTAGTTTTCCTTTGGTTCCATTTTAATTTTCTTGGGCAGTTTGTGGCAATGACTGAGCATGTCAAAGTTGATACAAAGCTTGCAGAATTGCTTTATTGGAGGGAAGCAGCCTGTGCCAACTGGGAAAGACCTAATGCGTGCCCTCAGTAGTGCAGACACGTACACCCTGTACTCTTCACAGTTCTTGGAAAAAAAATAAGAATCCAAAATGTGGCACCACACATTTGTTGTCTTGATGCAAGTCCCCACTTTGCTTTTTCTGTTTTATCCATGCCTTTGTGCAGAATCACCAGGAGTTTGCCATATTGCCTGTAGAATAAGGAGCTTGGTTTTAAAGAGCTTGAAGTTTGCGTTCCGCAGGCATTTGCAGTAAAAATTGACTAGTGGGCTCACAAGCTTTTATCTCTGCTGTCTCAACCTCCACAATGGCACACATACCAGCAGACATTTGGACAGGGCAGGGGTGTTGAGGGTGCTGCAGGTGAGGCATGAGGGCACCCTGTGGGAGGTTTAACAGTTTCTGGAGTCTGAAATTGCCTGTAAAAGTGGGAATGTGCCTGGGAAAAAGGGGGAGAGAGCGTTTTCCTTTCTAAGCTCACTAGAGACAGAGGATGTAGCTGTGCTGTCAATTGACTTTTAACAGCTGAAAATGCCTAATTTATCAAGCTGTTGCAATATTGACAGCTCCTTGTGTTTGCCTGTGCTGTTAGCCCTTCAGCGCTTGGCTTCTTCTCCTCCTCATGTCTCTTAACGTTTTCTCCCACTGTCTAGTTTGTAATCTCTGCTAACTCCTGCATCACCTGCTCTTCTCCCTGCCCTGCATCCCTCTGCCAGTCGTTGCTGACATGGTGCCTGTGAAGACCTGCCAGCTGAGCCACACCAAGCCAGGAGACAAGACAGGACTTGGAAAACTGTTGCATGGACAAGGCTTTTATTTTACAAAGTATTACTTTGGTTTGCACACCTCTGTTTCTTTCACTTGTCCCTTCTTGCCACAGGAAAAGGCTACAAGGTAATAAAACAAACTCCATGTTTCTGTTTTATGTCTGCCCAAGAGAAGCGTGGCTTGGGCTGCCCAGCTCTCTCGTGATGCTGGTGGTGAATCAGAAGTAGCACATCAAAGAGGTGGGGGGGAGGTTGTTCTCTGCACCTGCTACACGTGGCTCATTACCAACTGTAGCATATTTTCTGGGTGCACACATTGCCCTCAGTCAGGCTCTTTAAGAGCCAAGTGAGGCTCCTGCAGAATGGCTGGTCCCCAGAAAAGTGGCTTCCCAGGAGGTATTTGGGTAATTCTCAGTTGTCAAGGAGCTGCATGGAGCGGAACAGGTGCCCGCAGGAGATGCAGGAGGTGCGTTGCTGTGGTGTTTCCTGCTGCCTCTGAAGGCTGAGAGCCAGGGAGCTGGTAGGTTTGGCAGGGACAGCTGAACAGGAGGATGTTCCCTTCCCCAGGCATGCAGTTTGAAGGAGGAAAAAAAGGCGGCAACATGTAAGAGAATTAGTTATATCTTTAACACAGTCAGCATGAATATTTAAAAAAAAAAAAAGGCATAAATTAAAATGAATGCTAAACCCAGTGTTTACTGTGGACTTCAAAGGTCTGTGAAGCTTCTGTAGCATCTTGTAAAATTATTGTATTGCAAGTAAGCAACAAAAGCTATCAATACAGTTCAAAAAAACTGCATCCTAAGCTAAACTATTTAAAGTGTGCATAGACAGACGTAAGTGGAAAATCTATTTATTCTTTAAACATAAAACCTTTGTTTTAGTACACCACCATCTGTCTTTAATGTACTTGACTGCTTCAGTTTCATTTAAAGCTGTCAGGGAGCAGAAAGAACTGGCTGATCCCTAAGAAGTGGGGAACTGAGGGTGACCCCAGCTTAGGCTGCACCTTCACTCGTGGGTCATGGTCCAAAGGGGTCTGCATCCAGAGCTGGGTGCCAGTGACAGGCTCCACAGCCCCAGACCAGGGCAGTAATGACCCAGGTTTAGGGTCCACCCAGGACTGGAGCCTGGCATAGCAGTGGTGTTGCTAAGGCAGGGGCAGATGGCCCCAAGCTGAGCTGAGGTGGGGTCCTGGGCCATAGCAAGGTTTAGGGAGGCTGGCTAGGAACAGCAAGACAGATCTATTTATGCTTGGCAGGATCCTGGCAAAAATAAGCAACAGTAGTTTCTTATGTCCTACAGGAAAGCTGGAGAAGGGACTGTTTTATCAGGGAGTGAAGTGAGAGGACAAGGGGTGATGCGTTTAAACTAAAAGAGGGGAGATTTAGATTAGACATTGGAAAGAAATTCTTCCTTGCGAGGGTGGTGAGGCCCTGGCACAGGCTGCCCAGCGAGGCTGTGGCTGCCCCCTCCCTGGCAGTGTTCAAGGCCAGGCTGGATAGGGCTTTGGGCAACCTGGTCTAGTGGAGGGTGTCCCTGCCCATGGCAGGGGGCTGGGACTGGATGGGCTTTGATGTCCCTCCCAAGCCAACCAGTCAGTCATTCTAGTCTGTACTGGCATTTGATTTATCCAGCTTGTTAGAATCAGTGCTTTAGACAGTTTATACTCACGTGGTATCAGGGTACTTGAGACTGGCAAGCCAATTCTGCCTTTCAAGCACTGTACAGCCTTTTCTCTTCGAAGTCCATCAGATGCCAGTCTCAATAGGCCTTTTAAAAAATTGTTTTGCATACTTACTGTTTCCATATTTTCTCCCAAACATTTGTCACGTCAATTTTCCCCCTCCCAGAACTCTGATTAGTTACATGAACGGAAGTGACTTTGGTATTAATGATGCCATTATATACTACACTGAGTCCATTAATAAATTAATAATGCTGTGTCTTGTTTGTTTATAAATGAGGCTCACCAAAGGCGGTTTCAAATGAAAAATACCACTGATTGCTTGTAATTTAATCTAGTGAGTTTTTATGCATGTGAGGCAAAGTCAATTAGCCCTAACTGAGAGATTTCTAACTCCCAACTAGATTTCAAGTTTAATGCAAATAATTTAGTTAAAAATAGCAACCTGGAAATACTGAGAAAAAAACTAGAGTTATTTGGGTTTGAAGGTTATTTTTAATAGTTATTTCTGTTTTGAAATGTGTCTGTCTTTATACTTTCTTCTTCTGTTTCTGAAGAGAACCTTTTAATTTTTGCATGTCTTCCTAAATTTGAAATTTATTTGGATTTTGTTGACCTATCCTAGCACCCAAATCTGGAATCCTCCTCTAATACAAGATAAAATGTTGTTGGGCAGCACAATTTATCAACAAAGCCTGCAAACTGCAAAGTTGTGCAAGCCTTTATTTTCTTCTTTCTTTGTCAGCTTTTTGCATTGTTGATTGATTTGCCATAGTGCTGCTGTCAGTAGTTTACCAATAGTCTGGTAGGATCTCATGACTGGCATTTTGCCTTTTTAAAAACCATCTCATTGCTACAGTAAAGAATTTGAACCTCTAAATCAGCTATCATAGCTGTTAGCCTTCTTTTATTATTATTATTAATGTGCTCTTGGGAAAGGAATATTGAACAATAATTAGGAGCAAGTAAAGTACTGGAATAAGCTTGAAAAGGTCAGTGTCTAGGCAAGAGGCCTTTCATATCTTTATTTCTTATATTCTAATAGTTATTAATATAGCAACATGTATAAATGTATGTTTTCAAATGGAGGTTAAAATGCTGCTGTAGATCACACTCTAAAAATCAGGGATTGTTTACAAGCCACACCTCAGCTGCATGTTTGATAACTTAATTCTTAAGCACTTTATTTTAATGTTGTTCCATGTTTTTTACTAAGAGTGGTAAAAATTACTATGAACATTTTTTTCACATAATTATAGCAAGAATGTGATACTTGTATAAATCCTATTTTAAAAGTCTAGATTAAATGCAAGTTTATTTTATCCTGAAGGAACTTCAGGTAAAGAAATCAATGACAGAATTTGTAGGAAACTTTGGAAAAGTTTATGCTTCGTGGCAAGCAACTTCAGTATGTGCAGAAATTACTTCTGGAGGAAAACCCATTTAAGTGCTGGATGGTACTGTGGGATATCAAATGTTTTTCCAGTATTTTTTAATCTTGTGCAGGTATGTGTGGGGTTTTTTTATGATCAAGAATCAGGGAGCTGATACAAAGCTTTAGGAATATGAAGTGATCATGTAAGGTTTCTCTCTTTTTAATCCTGTGTGATAATAAAATAATGAACTAGATTTGATATAAAGGCATTTGGTGGTTTACTGATTTATTTATCTAAGGGATGTTCTTTAACATGCTCCTACTGACAACTTGTATGGGAGAGGATCAGACAATGTGAGATACTTTCAAATTTCTCCCCACTGAACCTCAAAGATAGATTTTCCCTTCTGGTACCAATCAGTGTATGCATGTCTTATGCATCCCTGAGATCCTAGGGTTTTTGTATGATACGTTAGAGGCTGCGTGTTCCTCATGCGTTCAACCCTGGAAGTCACTGGTGATCTCAGTGTATATGTGAAATAACAAGGTATGTACGTTATATCTGGTTTAGGCTTTTGAAATCTAAGTATCCCAGAAAAGTATTTGTTTTTAAGTGGATTTTGTAAAATTGTGGGAGGGGAAGAATCTCACAGCCAGGAGGTTCCATGAGCTGAGAAGGCACAGGAGTGGAAAATAGTTCTGTGGACATTTTTGGTCTTGGGTTTTTGTTATTATTTAAAAATGAAAGACTGGCCCAGAGTACATATTCAATAATGGGAAGTAGAAGGCAAACCCCAGTTATTTGGGGTTTTTTGTTTGTTTAAAAAGATAGATTAACCCCCCAACAATATTCATTATAAAATTTTATATTCCTTTCCTTTCCCTGTCTTTCTAAGTGGCATGGATGTATTTACATTACCCAGGTGATGGCTGCTAGCATTTCTTGTTAGAAAATGGCAGCAAGTATTGTTTATTAGCACTGCTTAGGATTGAATAGATGCTTTCTACTAGAATGTGACAACTAGAAAATACCATAGAGTTACTAAGCTGAAGATGAAGTCAGTATACTTCATTAATCTTTGAACAATAAATGGGAATGCAAGTGTATTGACTATTATTTAAAGGTGGTGCATGTTCTACATCTAATTTATAAACCAGAGGTAGATGATAATGAGATTTCAGGAGGGACATTCCTTTTTATTAAACTCTCTACTCTTTAGCCAAACTCTACATTTTGCCAAAAAGCTTGAGGAGTCTCCTCTGCCAAAACTTTTAATTCAGCACAGTTTTTCTTTTCCAGCATCTAGCAGCATCACCTTGGGGAATCAGCGATGACTCTGTACATTGAAACAATAAGTCTATTGGAGGCAATTTTTCTTTAGGACCTGAACAGAGAGAGATGCAGGAAAAAAAACCCACCTGAACTGGTAACATATTGGGAAAGCACTTTGTAGTAACCTCTTCATTTCTCTCTCTCCAGAGGGTAGTTTGTAGTAAAAATATTTCTTCCAGAATAACCTATTTCTGTTGGCTACATTGTTGTGTTGGTGTTTTTTTGGGTTTTGTTTGTTTGTTTGTTTTGGGTTTGATTTTTTTTTTCTTCTTTCCCTTGGGTGAGATGTAAAGAAACATCTGTGGTGGAGAGAATTAGCAGCTGTACTTATTTTCATAAGCTAGAATCCATGGGTGGGAAAGTTGTGGATAGCCCACTTTTCCCTGCTGTAGAGGACATGTGTGCAGTATTTACATATGTGCATCCCACACCTTTATGATACTGTCAGGTGTTCATGGAGCAATTTTTTTGCTGCTTACTCAGCCTTTATAGTTGAGCCAGGTACTAATTGGTTCCTAGCTTGGTGCCTCTGTTTGGAATAAACTCCCAAAGCTTTTCTTTCATGGCTATGAGCTATTACCAGACTGTGTCCATGAAAGCAATGGAAGAAAATGTTTAGAATTAGTTCAAAATAAAAACTTCCACTACTCTGCTGGGATTATTTGTAATCCCCTATGTGTGATTGTGTTTAAGGATAATACTTTTGTGTATTTAGAGTTTTATAATGTTCAGTAGTGCTTACTTTGTACTTTGGAGATAACCTTTCCAGGCAGGTGTCTTTGCAAAAGCCTCCTGCTCAAATGTTCTACTTTAATACAGTAACTGACCATAATTATTTTAAAAGCTAAGGACACATTTAGTTGTCATTGATGTCAGTGGGATCTGACCTAAAATGAATGCATTTCTATAATATTTATCAAATGGAATCTGCAAGGTTGCTTGCCATTTAAGAACTTTCTATTGTCATGAATATGGGGGAGTTATGTTGCTTAGAGGTGCTGTGTGGGAATGATCCATGTTATCCCAAGTGATGCTTTGGGATTTTTACTTGTGAGTTAGTTACTCTAAATAGTAAATGGAAATGGCTCATAACAGGTGCAATAATTTGGCCTTTTAAAAAGGACCTCTGTTCTATCCAGAAACTTTGCAAGCCTTCTAGTCCATTCAGCTGGGTAATGGAAGTCTCTTTTTCAGTGACACAGAAATACCCTTTGCAGATGCAGAAGATTGGAAGATGAGAGAGAATATGTGGCAGTTAGGAAATGCGTGTTTAAAACAGCTGAGATCAGCAAAAAATGTTGATTGCAGCACTGATACACACTGCCTGTTCTAGATTATACCTGACCTGGGTGGTGGGGTTTTTGTTTGTTTTGTAGGATTTGGTTTGGTTTGGTTTTCTTTTCAGTGAGACTCCATGTGTCTGGAATATTTGGAGGTCAGAATCATCTATGAATTTGGATCTGTGGGTGGGAAGGGCAATGATAACTGACTAATTGCTTTAAGAAGTATGATGTTGTATTAGATTCTTGGTGATTAAAAAAACCCACCACCCTGTAAGGAAAAAAACCCAAATAACCAAACAAAACCCCCCAAACCCAAAACTCAATCCCCACCCAAACCCAAAAGCAAACCAAGCTCTTCTGACACCAGGGTGGCCGTCTGCAAGGTCCCGTTTTCTCTCTGGCTGTGGAGTTTGCTGTTTCCTTTTCCACAAGTCTGGCTGCAGGTGGGGAGGGAGAAATTGCATGTCTGGGAGCAGTTTCCTTTTCCAGATTTCCTTAGCTCTTCCATAAGCCTTGCTGATATTCAGACTGAGAGGAGAATTTTAACTATCTGCTAGTGGTGATATTTGATTGATTGTTTCTAATGGCTTGATTCTGGATGGAGATACCAATTGCATGAGAACCTCAAGTCTTGTGAGTAGCTTCTTACTTTGTTATCTAAGTCAGGTTGTATTTAGGTTGTGAGTGGGACTACGTGAAACACTTCTGTGTGGTTTTCTCCAATTCAGTCTTGTTTGAATCGAGTTAGAAAGGAGGCTCCCCCACAAAGGGAGGAACAAGTCTGTTTATTTAGTAAAAATAAAGGTGATGACTATTGCATATGCATTACATATGCCTCCTGCATACCAACCATAGGATATTTCAGGTTTCTGAAAGAGTTTGAATTACAGAGATATCTTTCAAGTTTGAGGATATTTAAACACCCCCCTCCCCCCGCCCCTTATTCTTTTTTCTTTTAAAATGCTTCTGTTTCTGTATTTTAATTTGTGCTCTGCTCCTCATCATGCATTCTTCTTTCCTTCACCAGGAAAGGATTTCACAGGGTGTCTAGTCAAATGTCAGGAGGTGATGCACCACAAAAAACGTGTGAGGGAGATTTTTAACTAAAGGTCTGCTGTAAAATACCTGGAGAAATTGCAGTGGAAAAGAAGCAATTTTGTCTCATTCTCATTGTTTTTCCTGAATCAGAGAACTCTGGTTTGGAGCTTTGATGAGTTCAGAGAAATTCAGCCAAACACCAGAAATAGCACATGAAGCCACAAAAATTAATGTTTCCCCCCTTTACTGAAATATGCTCCTGACGTGCAAATGGATTGAAGGCAGCTACTTATGGGCACGATGCGGGTGGCAGCAGAGTCAGCCCAGAGTGCAGGTCATGAGGGAAATTTATTGTTACAGGGGCAGGCCAAAAAGAGTCATGTTTTGTGTGGGTTTTTGTTTTTCTTGCTCTCAACTGAAACGTCCAATTTCCTTTGGAACAGAGCCCTTCCCTTCCCTTCCCTTCCCTTCCCTTCCCTTCCCTTCCCTTCCCTTCCCTTCCCTTCCCTTCCCTTCCCTTCCCTTCCCTTCCCTTCCCTTCCCTTCCCTTCCCTTCCCTTCCCTTCCCTTCCCTTCCCTTCCCTTCCCTTCCCTTCCCTTCCCTTCCCTTCCCTTCCCTTCCCTTCCCTTCCCTTCCCTTCCCTTCCCTTCCCTTCCCTTCCCTTCCCTTCCCTTCCCTTCCCTTCCCTTCCCTTCCCTTCCCTTCCCTTCCCTTCCCTTCCCTCCTTGGCTCCGCTTTGGCACTGGGACCAGTAAACCACTCTGAAAACTGCTTCTCTCTTACTCAGATGCTTCACTGTGTATTTCATGTCTGATTTTTAAACATCTACATTGTAAATACGACATTTAAAATGAACTTTGTGTGCAAGGCATGAATGGTGTTTGGGACAGGAGCCCAGTAATCCTTTTGGAGGTATTTGTTCTGGAAGACATGAAGAGTGCATGCCTGCAGCAGGTCACCAGGGCAGGAAACTCACAAAAGATGTGTCTTAGAAATGCACTAACCACCAAATTTTCTAGATTCTTAGAAAATGGATCAAAAGCTATCTTACATAAAAGCAGGAGCCTGTAATTCTTCCCAATTGGCTTTTCTGTTTAATTTGCAGTATGTTTAAAAAAAAAAAAAAAAAAAAAAGGGTGGTCTGAAGCTGGGTAGCACCATCATTTTCCTCATGGTTGCTTCATTTTGAGCATGTCTCCAGTATAACGCTGGTAAAAAGAAATATTTTCTTTTAGAATCTTGTGGGAATATCTCCTTTCCCTTTTCTCTCCACCAGTTCCAGCAGAGTGAACTTGATATATTTTCCCAAGGAATTAAATTCACTGAGAACTGTGGCGTTTACTCTGGAAGAACTTCAGAACATGTTTCCCCCCCGCCCCTCCCCCCCTTTTCTCTAATTAAGCAACCCCAACAAAACCAACGTGCTTTTTTTGTTCATAGGATGTAAAGATCAAAAGGAGCGTTTTGTCAAAATGGGAGGTTGTTCTGATGTTTTTGACGCCTTCTCTTGCTACTTACTGTGATGCTGGCTGACTGCACCTTACACATACCCCTAGCTAAGAAATGACTGTTTTATGCTTTTGCTGTAATGTGTTTATAGCCTTTTGGAGACTCCTTCAGACTCCAAATAAAACATTTATTTAGATATAACACTCACTATTATCTTGCATTCCTTGTAGTATTGCCAGATAAATCTAGCATTATTTTGTCCTCAGTGCATTTAGATTTTATTACATTGTAAGTTAAAGCTGTAGCAACCTTATTACATATTACTGAACACCAGGAATATATACGATATTTGCAGATGGGGTTGTTGCCTTGTTCCTATCTCAAATTGTTTTAGCATAAGTAATAGAAATATTGACTTGTTTGTCTTCTTGATTCCTGACCTTTTGATATTTAGTACCAACATACCATTGAATTTTCTCAATTTTCTTTTCCTACCAATTGATTTATCGTTACGTTGGGGCCATTGGTGGCTGCTCCACCACCGAAGGTCGGCTAGAAACCAAGTGCGGTAGCAAGGCAAGTGGGGAGCAGTGACCTCCCCAGGAAGGAACCAGGGTGCTGAGAAGCAAATCAGAGTCAGGATTAGGTTTGGAGGCACCAGTCGGGGTCACAGACCCTGCAAGTCCCGGGTTTGGACTTGCCCAGCAAGTCCACAGTTAGTTGGGGCATGTCTGCAGCCAAGCCAGCAGGTCTGGGCCACAGTGAGAACCAGGGTGGTGGGAGAGCAGGTGCAGACAGAGCTGTGGCCCAGACATGATGTGGCAGAAAGGGAAGCCAGCAGTACAGCCACAGCCAAGAGGTGACTCCCAAGGGAAAGGTGGGACAGGACCTCCCTTCTAGCTTTTACTTCGTGGTGACTCTTGTCAGCAACAGAGTTGGACTTGTACTCAGCCATCTTAAACGTACTTAGCTAGCTTAAAGCTTACAAGGAGGGTGTGGTCAGGTCTCTGGCAGTGCCACGTGTTTAATTCCCTTCCCACAAGGGTGACTTCCTAACCATAGGATCACAGAAGGGCTGAAGTTGGAAGGCACCTCTGGAGATCATCTGGTCCAAGCCCCCTGCTCGAGCAGTACCACCTAGAGCAGGGTGCCCAGGACCATATCCAGATGGCTTTTGAGTGTCTCCAAGAATGGTAATTACAGTGCAATTAGAAGTTGAATTGGATTCTGATTCATTGGCTCCCAAGAGCTAATTAGCCAGCTTCCAGCTAACTAACTGCTTGTAAAGAGATGCATCCTTGTAGTTTTTTATATTCAGTATAGGCCAATATTCTCCAACCTCTCCATACTGCACGTGGAAATGTCTGTGTGCTGTGGACAACACCGCATTTTCTCTCTCTCTCCTGGCCTAATTTTTTTGTTTGTTTTCTCTCTCTTGTCACTGGGGTTCAAACAGGTAATATCTAAGTGACTTCCACTTCCTCTCTTCTGATATGAACCATTAATGTAAGGTTTTATGTGCAATGATGACCTATCTGTGCATCTCATTTCTTCTTAGCTGACCTGAGAAGCCCATGTGATCAAGAAAAATATCAAATGTCAACTTTAAAGTCTGACACTAACCTTGTGTGTTGAATAAGCAGCTGTTTAATTCTTATGAGACTATTAATAGTTACTGCACATTCAGCTGCATGCTTCTGGTGTTTTCAGTGTTGCTCTTTAGAAACCGAAAAGAAAAATTTGCTAGTCTGTTAGAACAGATCCTGTCTGATCTGCATTGGGTTTTTTTCTGACCATTTGCAGTCTGTTCTTCATGCTGAGTTTAATTTCAGCTTACTGTCCCTCTTAGATTCCACACATCAGTCTTGTAACTCTGTACTTTCTTTGAGTAGGGCAGCTGAAGACATGTTAGATTTACCTTCTTAATTGAATAGAAGGTGTTTTTTGCATCACTGTCAAGCTTGACATCATCCATCACTGAATTATCATTTTCTTGAAGACTTAAAAAAAATTAATATCCTGTAAGTGACAAAAATTAAACACCAAGATAAAACGACTGGGCGTTCTAGGCACCAACTTGAGCATGTTTCTTTTGTTCTTTTCCTTTCTAGCCTTCATCCAATCTTATACATGGAATTAGTTGACTTACAAATAATAACAAATGGAATTAAAATGAGAAAGTGAATGTGCATACATTTAGGAGTAAGATTTTAAATATGCTTAGGTTTTCTGTTTACCTTTAATCAGGAAATCTGTAAATAAATTAAGTCAATTAGTTGCCAAAAGAAGTCTTAAAGAAACCGCTAGAAGCAGAGTGCATATTAGATGCTAGAAAATCAGGCTGGCTCAGATTTTCTGGCTCAGATCTTCTGCAGTTGTGAAAATGTATTTTTCTCTTCAGCATTTCAGCAGACTCAGATTTCCATAAAAATAATGATTATATCTCTTATAGCTAATTATAGAGGGGTAAGAATTGTTTTGTTTTGTTTTACCAGCTGTTCATGTCCAGAGGAAGCTTCATACACTATGTTGGTTTATTTTTCTCCTTTCCCCACCCAAGACAGGGAACAGTGATGTGACAGAGCACCAAAAGCCTAGAAATTGGCAGTTGAAAGGATTAGGCACCTTATACTGCATTGCATTTAGTAGTATCTATTTAATTAAACTTCCTGAATGAATTTGAAAAAGACTGTGCTTTGTTAAAAGCTCAAACCCACCTGCTTCTTCCATTAATGTATGTCTTGCAGTCTGAAAACCTTAAAATTGAGATTTGACATTGAGATTTCAAATGTTTAAAAAAAAAAAAAAAAAAAGAAAAACTTTAATGATTTTTCTTAAGGAAAATGCTTTGGGCAAAATTCCAAGTTAAGAAGGCAAGCCAAAAAGCTACAGTTCTCATTTAGGAAATCTTTGCTAGATGAAGAATTAATATTCATTTAAACAAAGCCATGATTTCTTTGGAGACAAGTTTGCTTTGGCAAGCCATTTTTATGTTATGACAGTGAACTTCTTAAAAATGAAATGCTTCTCAGATGGCATTCTTACAAATATCTGGCAAAGCTAAAGTGTCAGTTGTTAGTTAACCAAAAACTAATACTTGTCTCGCAATGAAAGAGAGATATTTGCATTGATGATCATTAATGCTGGCATAACTTTAAAATAGAAGAATGTTTGAATGGTCCCACACTGTTAAATGCAATTCTAATATCTTGTTTGTTTGTTTGTTTGTTTAATTATACTTAGATTAAATTCAAAACAGCCAGCTGATCTTAGCAGCTGGTAAATATTTACTGCTCATTTGCCAAATTCCTCAGAGCACAAATTTTTGCTTTTTCTGTGTCCTAATACTTAATGGATAAGAACTGATTCGTCAAAAATTGCGCTGTCGAAAGTAGGGGCTGGCGGGGAGCCAAGATTAGACATTTTAGATGCTTCTCCTGCATACAAAAACATGTACATGGAAATGCTGGGAACATTCAAGGGCTGGTTACTGCATGTGTGGAACTTATAAAACACGTTTCCTTTGCACGTGTACCAAGACTTGGGCAAATAGGGGCCTGTTATTTGTGTTCTTCATGAAGTATTCCAGTGCCCGTGTGTGTTAGAGCTCTGCTTAGCATAGCTTCATCCAAAAGGCTCAGCATTTAAGGAATAGGAATATTGGAAGAGACATGCAAGGTGCATTTGTGTAGTGAAGCAGGAGGCTTCGTACTACAGTGAAAGCCACCTGACATTTGCTTTAGTAAGTGCAAAGAATCATACATCAGCCGTTGGGTATGTGGATGTGTCTGTTCCAGGGAAATACGACAAACCATTGTTAACCAGTAAAACCCATTAGCTGTTCAGAAAGTGACAAGGGGTGTGTTTTGAACTGTTGCATAGCACAACTGCAGTACGCGTGTCCCATGGGGAAAAAGTATGTTTAAGAGGTACGTGGCCTTGACTGAACATTTTTAGAAGAGAATGTAATTGATCATTAAGATCAGTAAACCATAAAACTCTGAGCATATGCAAAGTGATCTACATACCAGTTCTTTTGTTTTGCCATGGAATAAAATTAATGTATGTAATTTAGGGGACAAAAAAAATTCTTCAAGCAGCTTGTAGTTTGCTTTGCTCCTGAGCAGAATAAATGGTTCAGGAACTTGAACTATATAAACTTTTAAAAAACAATAACTTCAAAGTAGTACTTGTTACTGTGTCTATTTTTCACTGCCTCTTGTATTGTTTATTGCATTTTTCTGTGGTTTAACCCAGCTGGTGACTAAGCTCCACAGAGACACTTGCTTACACCCCCACCCAAGAGGGATGGGGGAGAGAATAAGAAAGGTAGGAGGGAGAAAACTCATGGGTTGAGATTAAGACAGTTTAAGAGGTAAATCAATAGCTGCACGCAAAAGCAATCAAACCAAGGAATTTATTCCCCTCTTCCCATGGGCAGACAGGTGTGTTCAGCCATCTCCAGGAAAGCAGGGCTCCAGCACGTGTAACAGTGACTTGGGAAGACAAGAGCCATCACTCTCCCTTTCCTCATTGTTCCCCCCAGATTTCTGTGATGAGAATGACATCATATGATATGGAATATCCCTTTGGTCAGTTGGGGTCAGCTGTGCCATCTGTGTCCGCTCCCAACTCCTTGTGCACTCCCAGCCCACTCGCTCGTGGGGTGGAGTGAGAGGCCAGAAAAGCCTTTGGCTCCGTGTAAGCACTGCTCAGCAGTAACGAAAACATCCCTGTGTTATCAGCACTGTTTCCAGCACAAATCCAATGCACACCCCCATACCAGCTTCTATGAAGAAAATTAACTCTATCCAAATCTAGCATATCCTTCAAATTACTTTGAGTTGGGGAACAGCTTTAGAACTTGATTAGGTGTTTTCATTAAGAAATTCACTTATTTATGATGAAGTTACCAATTATGTGGAGTGGACAAACTGAAAAGTCTAGATAATCATCTGAAAAGTAATAACAGTGTTCCTTCTTTTATCTATGGTAATATTAGATGCTGCTTTTAACAGTGCTAGTTGGCAATAGAAAAAAAAAATAGCGTCCTAAACGAAGGGATTTTGAACTTGACAGTGTTTCTTGAGATTCAAAAGTGGGTATTTAAGTGAGATAGATAATTTGGTGTTTTATTAGTATCAGTCGGAGTTGTGCATTTAAAGAGAAACTTAAACAGTTCCCAGACATTACAATGTGATAAATAATGAACAGGGAGGACAACTGATCTCTTTCCTGTGGTATTTTCATCAGTAAGGCAAGCACAGGGTATTTTGAATTATTTATGAACTCTTACATGGCATTGACTGAACTCAACCCCCCTGTTTTGCAAAGTTTTCTGGTTTCTGTTACAACATGCATCTCCTTTCATGGCAAGATTATTTACTTTTGCCACAGTTTGCTTGATTCTGTATGGTTCTATCTCTTTGTGAAGTCAGAGGAATGGTCATAGAGAAATGAAGGGTTACTGCCTTGGCTAAATGTTTCATAAATGAGTGAATTGCATTGTGCCTCTGAGAACATGAAGTTTTAGACTGTGCCTCTAAAAACTCTTAAACAAAGAAACTTTCACTGAAGCATTCATTCAGAGGTTGGTTGGGGTTTTTTTAATTTTTCCCTTTTGCTGTTTCTTTCATAATCATATGTTAATGCTGATCCTGCTCTCCTGACTGGCACTTTGGTGCCCCAGGGCATTTGGGTATGGGTTGTAACACTAGTAAATTGCCATATATATGGAAATTGCCCATTTGCTACCAATATTGTATCAGAGAGGCAGCAGGATGTCCTCACTTCCTTTCATATGTGCTTTAAAGTTAATGCTTTTATTAGCAGGGAGCTGTGAAGAGGAATATTAGTTTTTATTACCAGGCTACTTTGCTGTAAGCTTTGGTGTCAAATTTTGCGGCGCGTTTTGGCACAGAGTCTCAACATTCAGTGAAAACCAATTAATTACCCTGTTTAAAAGCTACTTTAGGAATCAGGATACCATATTCTGTGGCCTATCTGAATTAATGTTGCTTGTAAACATAATGTTTTCATAAATACATATGCAAAATGTCAACATGAAAAACCAGGTGTGTTGACTTGCCTGAAGTAAAGCACCTTTTGCTTAAGTATTAAGTTCATGTTGTGCATTGAATTTTTAATATAGTAGCTAGACAATATACATGAGTTTATTTTTACAGCTGTGCTTTATTCTTTTGTATGTCTTTCTGAGAAAATAAGTTCTTTGAAACGATAGTTTACCAATATTATACTTTAAAAAATGCCTGCAAAAACTCCCCCAAACTTCCAGTGACCTAGATGAGTAACTTAAATTGCCTCTGGTTTTTACATAACTTGTGTGATTTTAAGGCTTTAGACAAGGAGTAGTGAATCAGAGGTCGACCTAAAGCACTTCATCTGCATGAAGGCTCTGATTAAGCAGTGGCTAATGATTCACAATAAAAATTATTTTCTCTTATGAAATTTATGTGTTTACTAGACAGGGAATGTGTGGTTAAGTGATGCTAATTAGTTTCCAGGTTGCAGAAAGAATGTGATGCTACGGAGGAGTCCAGTTATTATGTACTACCCTTACTGTCTCCTTCTGATATAGATTCCAGATAGAGTTTGGATTTTAAGCCGATAACACAGCTGGTACTTACTGTGTACGTCATTGGGAGATGAATAACCGAGTTTAGCAGTACCTAGCTAATGGAGGAAAAAGGGACATGCATGTGTCGAATACTGTTGTTAGCATGGCAAGTCAGGAAATCACAGGGATCAGAAGGGGAAGTTGTTATTGGAAGTAGTGGAGTGATACCCACTGCAGATAAGATCATACTAAGATAGAAATTTTCTAAAGATCCAGTCTGAAAAAGAAGGATTGGTAATACAGGATGGAAAGGAAATGACAAAAGAAAAGGAAAAATGGAAGAACCTGGAAAGTTTCTTGTTAATCCAGGGCAAGGTGGAAGCCTAGACTACTAATTTTTTTTCCTACCTTTTCAAATCCACATTAATTAAACATTAAGACTAATTTGTAATTAAATAATAATTATTTGGAGTATCACCGCTTCTAACTGCTGTGCATATGTGCATGTCTTCTAAGCAGTTTTCTAGTTTGTATGACAGGATCCTTCTGGCAAACAACAAAGTTAACTTTGTTGCTAGAAAATATGATAAATTATTGTTAAGATGGCACTTGGAGGTGTCTTTATATTACTAAGGTAACAAAGAGACTTGTATCTAAGGCAGCAGATTTGGTTTAGTATTGTGGAGAGTGAGAGCATAAAGATTATGAAAATCCTCACTTAAATCTTAAAATGTTAGATGATCTGTCACCTGAAGGAGCTCATGTGCAGCAAGAAGTAAGGTCTGCAAAGAGAGAAACATCTTTTTTCCTCTAGGAATTATTGGAAGAGTAATAAACAGGGATTTAGTGTGCACAATACCTTTCACAGACCTCCAGCACTCTTCAGAACAACAGGTGCTGTATTGTTAATATAGAAAAGGATGAGTCAAACAGCAATTGTGTTTAGATGTTGTAGTATGCGTTTATATGTCAAGGCACGCTCCCTTGCAATGTTTGGGCAAGCATGATGCTTAATTACAACGTTATCCAACAAAAACAGGTAAATGCTGGGTTTCTTCTGTAAGCTGGTATTGCCAGCTTTGTGCAGGTTGCGTTCATATTTGTGGCCTTTCCTGATCTATCAATACATGCAGAATGTTTGGGTGTTGTTACTTTATCTTTGGCAAGCAGTAGGCACTCATGTGCAACTCATGGCTTCAGAGAGGTGCAGAAGACCATTTGGCAGTCAATTTCATACCATTTGCATAAGCAGTACCATTGGGATAGCTGTAGAATAACCTATAGATTGCTTGATTTATTAACAGCAAACAGGATAGCCCTGGACCTGTGTTAAGTCTCTCAGCTGCCAGGATTCATGGCAAGTTTCTCACATGGTTCCGTGAATACGAATCTTAATTACATGGTGCTGATGCTGTTTCCGAACACTGAAGTGATTCCAGCACACTAGCTGTCTTCTTGCACCAGGCTTGCAAGCTTTTGAAAACCAAGAGTCTTGAAAGACTGAGGGGAGAACCTTATCAATGTTTTTAAATACTTGAGGGGTGGGTGTCAGGAAGATGTGATCAGTCTTTTTTCAGTGGTGCCCAGTGACAGGACAAGAGGCTATGGGCTCAAACTTGAATATAGGAAGTTTCACCTACATGAGGAGGAACTTCTTTACTGTGAGGGTAGAAGCACACCAGAACAGACTACCCAGAGAGGTTGTGGAGTCTCCTTATCTGGAGACATTCAAAGCCTACCTGGATGCAATCCTGTGCAACAAGCTTTAGATGATCCTGCTCTGTCTGGAGGCTTGGACCAGATGATCTCCAGAGGTCCCTTACACCCTTACCTTTCTAAGTCTGTGCAGTAGATATTTTGCTTTGCCTTGTCAATATTTGTAATATCACTTGTTTCAGAGAATTATAATCTGCCTGGATTAAATGCAGTAAAACACCTCTTCTGTGGAGACAGGACAAGGGACAATGGCTTCAAGTTGGAGCACAGGAAGTTCTGCACCAACATGCAGAAGAACTTTTTCACAGTGAGGGTGACAGAGCCCTGGGACAGGCTGTCCAGGGGGGCTGTGGGGTCTCCTTCTCTGGAGATATTCAAGACCCGTCTGGACACCTACCTGTGTGACCTGTCCTAAGGAACCTACTTTGGCAGGGGGGTTGGACCTGATGATCTCTGGAGGTCCATTCCAACCCCTACAATTCTGTGATTCTGTGACTCTGCTCTCCATCAGCATCTTTCTGTTACTTGCAAAACACAAACAGGATGCATTTATTCACCAGAGTCACAACACGGGTCTAGCAGAAACAAACAAGTGAAGAATCTACGTAGGCAAAAATGCCCTCTCTGAAGATGTCTGTGAGCTAAAAACACCCCTGCTCTAATAGGAAAAGCAAGTTTTCTCTGAAAGCATCATAAGTGAAATCGTTGCCTTGAATTAGTGAGGAGCTGATTGAGAGAGAGATCCCTGGGAATCCTAGCAACAACCCTGTTACCTGAGATATCGGTTTGATGCAATTACACAGATGGGGGTTGAGTGCAGCTCTGCAATATATCTATTCGTAGGTGAGCATGCTAATTCTGGATGTTTATTCTCAGTTAAGTACATGTTCCTCTCTGGGTATAACATCTGTGCATCATTTCCTTATCTGTAAATTAGGGATGTTAATACATGCTCCAAGCTTTGTGGCAAGTTGCTCATGTGGTGCTTTCTTCTCAGTTGCTCAGAATTGTGGCAAGAGATGTGGTATAAGTTTTAGCTCTTGTTCAAGATAATTTTTTTTTTAAATAGAATTTATGTTATTCATGTTGGGGCAAAGTCTGTGTGTCCCTTTGCATTTTAGCTTTGCTGAACATTGGTAAATCCAAGGGTTTGTTTTTAGAAAGGCTCTATTTCTCTTACTTACCTATACAGAAACAGCTGCTTTTGGTCTTTATGATAATGAATAAAATAAAGTTGTAACCTATAATACTGCAAATTTATATTGGAGGCATACACAAATTTGAAATATTTTTGAGAGTGTAGGTCTATCATATAAATAATGGCAAATAAAAGCAACCTCTTGTCTCACACTCTCTCTCCTGAAATGGGTGAATGTTTTATTTCTGAAGCTTTTTACAGCTGGCATGTTGAACAGAGACTAATTTTGTAACTCAACTGTATGTTATTTAGGCTACAGAAACAAGATGTGTGCTTTATTTTAATGGCAAACTAAAATAAAACCTAACTTCAGAAGCACAAGCAGACAAAAACCTATATTAATGAAACACTAAGTCTAAAATATTACAGTCTGGAAATAACTCACATCCTATAGCACAGGAATGATTTTCTGTCTGCTTTTCAATATATTCCATTTCCATATAGAACAAATAGGAGCCTTATCTCTAGTAGGCCTCCCTTAGAAAAAAGGAGAAGGACAAGAGTGTCAAAAAGAAAAAAAAAAAAAGCAAAGGCAGAAACTGGAAGCTTAATTGCTGTGAGAAGAATGTGAAATGTTTTTTTTTCCCTCCTAAATCTCTGTTTTTGCTGAACTTTTAAGGGAAATAATTCTTTTATATAGAAATGTTAAGAAAGAGCTTGAATATTCTAGTATTCTAGAAACCTGAAAACGTGAAATGAAGATATAGTAGAGCATGCTTGGTAGCTGTAATTTACTTAAATTTATTATGTTTATTATAGTAGTTATTAGAGAAGCAGCAACAGAGTAGATTCATACTGAGAGGATGAACATATTGAATTAATTTATGAATCTTAAGAGATTAGTTGATATCATTATACAATTGGTTGCAATTTTTCATTTCCTAGTGGTCTTTAACAACAAAGATTTTCTTCAAAATCTTCTTTATAGTTTTATGATAATAACAGCAAATTGCTTTTGTTCTTCTTATTTTTTTTGTTTTCTTTCCAGTTCCTTTCCAGTTTTCCAATTAAAAAAATCCCAAACAACCAGAATAGAAAAGAATGACCTACAAAGAAGGAGTTGTCACTATTTGTTTATTAACATCCAGGGGTGGTGGGGGGAAGTAGTTTTTGTTAACAGGTGTAACATTAGTAAGGTTTCAGTTAGTTAGTTCTCTCATTTTTCTCATTGAGCAGGAAGATGAAATAAACTTTTCCTTTATGTACCTGAAATGAATGTGTACTCAAACCAGGAATGGCTTTCAAAGCAGCGTGCTACTTCTGCCATCGTGTTCCTTTCTACGTGTCCTTCAGTCTCAAACTCGAGGTGATGTGCTTTGTCTTGAAAGGATACCAGGCTTCTGTTTTCCCAGCTAGTTTACGTTTCTATAAAGTGAATGCTGAATCTTTTATGAAGGTTTTATATCCAACTCCAAGTGATGTTGACAATTTTCTCTGTGTGATGTGTCTACTGTTTTCAGGGTCTGTGCAAGGCCAAGGCCAGAGGATGAGGAGCAGGCTTGGTTACAGGTTACAGGTGAAGGGGTGAGTGCTGGGTGGCTGCAGGTTGGGTAGCGGGTTTCATTTTCTTTCCCCTGAGCTCTGGGCTGGCTCTTGTACACTTTGCCAGACACTGCTTGGCACTTTCGGGTTTGTCAGCAGCTTTTATGTTCTGGAAGCTTTTGCTCTTTGTTATTGATACTTCTGAAGACAGACTTTGAGCTATTTTGGGGTAGTATCAAAATGTTTGCACTGTTCTTCAGATGTTCATCTGCCAGATATACACTGCCTGTCAAAAGTCTCTTTAGGTTGCTGGATTCTTCCATTTTCACTGCCTGCCCAGCCCGATGCAGATAGGAAGTGCGCTGGAGTTTTGGTATCAGGTGGGCTACCATGCAAGAGAATACAAATTTTTGTCACATCCTGTTTGTCACCTGAGTGGTACCTGTAGCCCAGTGCAGACAGCACTCATGGCATTATCCAAGTTCTTGGGGAACACTTGGAGCCCAAAGCTGTGAAGGAAACTATAAAAGAAGTGAATGAAGACCGCTGGTTGTGAAAGTCTGTCAAGTACTCGGTCCTTTGATGACTCTGTATGTGATAATGTTACAGCAGCCTGAGGATAAATTTGCTTTCAAAGCTTGGAAGAGATTTTGTTGTCAGCTGCTCCTGGCCAGGGGAGCAGCCAAGGGGAAGTCTGTTGACCACTTTAAATATAATTACTTCATCCTCTTCCTGCAGATGCTGCCAGGTTGGCCAGATTTCAACTGTGACCTACTGGATACCGATACTAAGTTCTTGGATGACTGTTAAAAACCAGAGGTGCTGATTCAGCATGTTTTAGGTTCCTGTCAGAGCTGCCAGATGCCAAGAGCTCCAGGTGAGTGTTGGTGACCTTGGGCTTTCTCCAGGATGTAGCAGGTGACGGTCAGGTTTAGTGTGGAAGGCATGTAATACTGGAAATGAGACCAGGGATGAGACAAAGACAGCTCTGCTTAATTTGTGACAAACTCCAGGAATACACCCAGGGCTTAGTCCAATGGCTTTCATATTTTTACAGATAAATGGGTAATATTTCAGGGACTGACAGAGGAATGCATTTTGACAAGGATCGTAGAGATATACTCAGCTCTTAGTATCAAATAGCCTGTTCATTCCTATGAGGAGGATAGTCTGCTTCTAATTGTTTTCCTGTTTATGATCCTGTTTATTGATCTTCAGCTGGTGAGGAAAATGCTCAGGATTTACAAATGTACATTCATGACTCAGATAAGTTAATCCAAATTAATTACCTGCCACTGAGGCAGGGTGTCAATCCTGTTCCTATCTTGTTGTCAGGTCTCATATTCTAGATGAGCACATTTAGCTTTTCGATAGTTAGCTGTTTGAGGAAGCCAAGCTTGTGAGGGATGCCAGTGGTGATATTAGTGCTAGCTTTTTGGCATTTTTTTCTTTTAAAAGGTGCTTAATTTTCTATGCCATGAATAGATAAACGCCAGTGCTGAATGCACAGTTAGCAATGGTAGCATGTGGTCATCAGACTAATTTGGCTGAATGGGCAAACTGCATGCATAGGTACCTTTCTGTCAGTGAAGGGAGTTGTTAGGTATGTGATCAACACCCCTGGTTTCTCAGGATAAGAAGCAAAATTCAGCTGTAATGATTATTGTGCAAGGTGTGATCATTATCTTTCTTATTTACTGGAGCAAAGGATTATATGTATGTGATCCTGTGAGCTTGAGAAAGTGTAAAACTAGAAGTGAAGAAACTAAGAAATGCTAAATCAGTTGGAGAAGTTTTTGTCATATACTGCAGATGTTTTCTTTTTGGCTTATCTTGTTTTTCTATGACTTTTGTTGTTGACTTGCTGGTTTTTAATAGTTTTTCTTTTCATCTATCCAGCATTATCATCCAGCTATTCTAATGTTCTCTTTTGCAGTTGATCACCCTGTTGCTGCACTGCTTGGCTTCCTGTCTTTGGGATACTAATTGACTTTTTATGATTTATTTCTGTGCTACTTTATGCGGTCTCCTCTCACCTGCCTACCTTCATATGCATCTAGTCATGTCTTAATCTAAATTCTAGTCTCCACCACCCCTCTTTTACCAACATAAACAATCTTCTCCTATTTTAGAATCAGAATTCATAACTGGTAGCTTCATTCTTTTTGAATCTCTGGCTTAAGTGTACTGAGGGTTTTTTTTGTTCAGGACTGCAATGGATTTTTGACTGACAAAACACCAATTTTGAGCTGGCAGGGTGTCTTAACTGAACCTAAAAAAAAAAGCGCTTTGTTAACTTTCTGTAGGACAGAGAGAAAGCAAGTACGTTATGCAGAGCTTCTGGTGGAAAGCATCCAGTCACTGATGCTTCCAGCATGCTTAGAGAGATGGAAATCACTTGGGTTCTTTGGTTGTGAATCTTTTTTGTGGTTTAACCCCAGCTGGTGACTAAGAACCAAACAGCCTCTTACTACCCAACTCCCCCTCTACCCCTAAATACCCCCGTGGGATGGGGTGAGAATCAGAAGAGTAAAAGTAGAGAAAACTCGTGGGTTGAGATTTGGACAGTTTAAAAGGTAAAGCAAAAGGTGTGCACGCAAGCAATACAAACCAAGGAATTCATTCCCCTCTTCCCAGGTGTTCCCAGGCAGGTGTTCAGCCATCTCTGGGAAAGCAGGGCTCCAGCACGTGCAACGGTGACTTGGGAGGACAAATGCCATCAATCTGAACATCCGTCCCCTTCCTCCTCATGCTTCCCTAGCTTTATGTGATATCATATGGTATGGAATATCACTTTGGTCAGTTGTGGTCAGCTGTGCCATCTGTGTCCTCTCCCTTGTGCACTCCCAGCCCACTCGCTCGTGGGGTGGAGTGAGAAGCAGAAAAGCCCATGGCTCTGTGTAAGCACTGCTCAGCAGTAAAGGAAACGTCTCTACACAATCAGCACTGCTTTCATCACAAATCCAAAACAATGCCCCATACCAGCGACTACAAAGAAAATTAGCTCTATCCCAGCCAAAACCAGTACATTCTTACAATATCAGAAAATAGTACTTTAAAGGAAGTCAGGCTCCCAAGGATTGTGTTAAAGCGAATGCTTTCTATTGCACTTTCAAAGAAATTGGAAGTTGAGTGAGATTTTGTTAAGCACAGGTTTTGTCTTCCTAATGTAACTTCAGTAAGTCAGAGGGCATGTATAGCAAGTTCTAGTAATCCAATCCCTAAAAGTGCTGTAAGTTTCTGACTGTGGCAGTATCTGCATCAGTCTCCCAGAGGGCAGCTGCAGGGTGATAGACATGTACCCAGGCATTGGTGCCATCTGACAAATATCTTCACCCAGAAATCATTCAGCCAAAGCAAACAAACAGGTCTGTAACATTTGTTTTAACTATTTCACCAAATTAAAGTTATAACCTTTTGTTTCAACTGATAGCCATCAACGAAATAATAGAATCATAGAAACATAGAATTGTAGGGGTTGGAAGGGACCTCGAGAGATCATCGGGTCCAACCCCCCTGCCAAAGCAGCTCCCTAGCTCATACTGCACAGATAGGTGTCCAGACGAGTCTTGAATCTCTCCAGAGAAGGAGACTCCACCACCTCCCTGGGCAGCCTGTTCCAGGGCTCTGTCACCCTCACTGGGAAAAAGTTCTTCCGCATGTTGGTGCGCAACTTCCTATGCTCCAACTTGCAGCCAATCTTCATCACTGACAGCTTGTTGGATTAAATGTGAGTAGTGCTGGTTGATAATTAGTGGCTTTCAACCCTTCCTGTGGGTGGTTTTACCATCTCCAAACAGGTAAGAGGATGGACTTCCCACTCCTCTGAGGCTGGGACTCTGACCCAGCATGTGGGGCATGGGGGGAAAGTGCCAGGGCTGTGTGGCACCTCACCAAGGGATCCTGTTTAGGATGTTACAGCATGGGTTGCAAGACAGCTTTATTGCTGGCTCTGGCAAATGGCTTTGGTGGTAATGCAGCTTTGAGCGCAACAGTGCTGAGTTTTTCCCCAGTCCCTGTGGCTTTCTAAAAGTTATCTCTCAGTTGGAGCTACTGGTTTTACTGTTAGGGTTTAGGAAGGCATTCACTATTCTCACTGTAATTAATGAAAAATCACATTTTCTTCATAGCCAGAAAACACGATTTGCAAATACTTTTGCTGTATAGTCAGGAAATTCAGCAACGAGCCTTAATTCCTACCTTCACAGTGACAGATACTTGTCTTTTCCAGTGGTATGAAGCTTCCTTTTCTATTGTAGAGAGGTCTTTGTTATATTAAATCTGGCTATTAGGTGTCTGGCATCTTGGGCCAAAGGGATTTTATAAAGATGAGGGAACAAAAATAAGTCTGTCTTTGGCAGGGTTTAAGCTAGGAGAAACTGTCCTGTAAATACGCAAAGAAAAAATACCAACAAAACCAAAGACAAAGTTATGAGTAAGGTAGCTGAGAGTATGGCAATCAAAGATTGGGACAATGAATTTTAGATCTGTGTGATTTATCACTGTGTGTATGCATCAGTGAAAAAACCCCCTGTTATGCAGAATAAAACTTTAACATATTAGATGTAGCAGTTTGTAAATCTTTTAATGGAAACTTTTCCTCCTAAATTTCTCCCTTAATGTGCTTTAAAAATTATTTCTCTTTTAAATGGGGACAGAATCTTGCTAAAAACTTCTGTGAGGAGGTAACGTTCTGTACTGTAGAAGTGTATTAAATGCTGAGTAAAACTGGAGGAAAGCCTGAGTGATTTCTTATTTTAGTGTGATGCTTTGGGTAAAGCACAGGATATTGCACTGTGCTGCAGCTCAGCAATATAGTGCAGGAAAAGGCTGATAATCTTTGAGTGGCTTTATTTTTGTTTGTTTTGGATTTTGCGTAGTGTTCACTGGGAGCTTCCATTAGGTCTTTGCTGTTTTATGAATACTGCGATCAAAATAACAATGACATTTGCAGGATGAATGCTCCGCTTAAAATGTTCAAAGGAGGAGTGTTTTTACATGTCAGCAGTCTACTTAAGCACCCTACCTGAATGACTGAATAGCGAAGCAAAATGCAATCGCAGGAGCATTGTCACAGTGATCATGCTGTAATATTATCGAGCTGTTGTACTCCTGTTACCTTTCAGACAGTCGTCATTACTCAGCAGGAGCAAACTGTGGGGACTGTGGGAGAGTTGTGATAATCTGATAAATTGCATTTTAATGTTTGCCAGATCATTTTGTTAACTCTGAAACTCAAATTCAAGTTTTCTTTCATTATTGCATTATATCCTATGCCTTTACTCACTAGTAATTTGTTCAAAATAGGAAAATTATCAGTATGGAGCTGTTAGTGCCATCCTTACAGGGATGTTAGAGAATCAAAATCCTCTGGAGGTAGTACTGGGCTTGGTGATATTTTTAAAGCTGAACATTTTGTCAGCTGTCAAGAACTATCTGATCGAAGAAATTGCATTTGATAAAATTTAATGGCTCGGGAGTCACTTTAGTAGTAATTAATCCCACTTGCTTAAGCATTTTCCTAAACTCCATAAATCCATTTGACTGCTCTAACAACAGGCATGTTAGCAGTTTATTGGGGAAGTTCTGTTAAGTGTCTCTGTTCTGCACGCTTACTTTGAAGACCACATCTTTAGAGACATTATTTTTAAATGGGTGAAGAAGGTAGGATTTACTGGAGTGAAAGCAGCTCTTCTACGTTGTTTCCTCTGCATTGCATTTCCTTTTCAAAATGGCTGGAACAGTTTGAAGGGTAAACGCTGAGAGAGCAAGACTAGTTCACTTGCAGTTTATGTAAGCAACTTAGAGCTAGCTGTTCTTTACAATTTATTTTAAAGTAATTTAATGTCAGCATTTCTACAAATTCAGAATGTTATATGTTCAATAAAATTTTGAAGAGCTCCCTATGTGAGTCAACAGGAAAGCAATTTTCCTGCACTCCAGTTAATTTGTTCACAGAGAACTTATCTTCTGAATAAACAAGGAAATCTTACCACTTTGATTTAAAAAAAAAAGAAAAGAAACCAACACAAAACCCCAAACTATTTTTAATATAGAAGTATGTAAGAATCTAGAGTTTGAAAATAGCACCACATATATCATCTTAAATCAGCGAAGGGGCTGGGAATCCTTGTCACTACATCTTCTGTCTCCTTGTACAGATTGATATAGATGAGGTACAATGCATTGAAGGTTTTCCAAATGTTCAGATTGACTGCTGACAGTTCCTCAGGTTCACAGAGGAGCCTCACGAGTAAGAGGACATATCTAAATTCAGTCTGACCCATATGAGTCTTTATACTAAATGAGGCTGGTGGCACATTCTTTGATAAAATAACATAGCTGGCTCCAGAGCAAAACCTGATACACTCTTCTAATTCAGATGATGAGATCACTAGAAACATAACCTGTTTACTGAGCAGTTGTTTTAATTCTTCTTCCACAATTTAGTGGAGTTTGCATCAGCCTTTGTGAAGTAGCTTTACTTCAGTTTTTGTTTCATATCAAAGAAATGATACATTGTGAAAATTTGGACAGTTTGTGGATACATACAGGCTTATGGCCACAGCTGTATCTTTTCTTAACTATGCACAGCATGGTTACAAATACTCTGTTATTTATATGGTATCTACTGAATTTTTATACCAAGTTCTTTCCTGTCATCAGTTTACTTGCCCTTGCTCTCTCCCTTTCTTCAGCACACTAAACTGGCTGCGCTGCTGTTGTAAGATGATGTAGTGTATTATGTGATAAACGTCTTATTATATATACTGAAAAATTATGTGAAAAATGAACTGAAACATGACTTACCTGAAGGGATTAGATGAGTAGACTTCCTTTTCTGTGTTATAGTTCGCACTCAGAGGAAGGTACTGAACTTCCATGATGGAAAAACGAGCAATGGTACTACCTGTTCCCTTCTGGTGCAATGAATTGTGGGCTGTGTCTCCTGTAAAGGTCTGTGTGGCCTAATTATGCTGGAGATACTCTCACTTTCATTCATTTATTCATATCATGTTGCTTTTCCATTCATAACCTGAAAAAATATTTTTTTAAAACCTGTCCCCAAATGTCAGAGTAATTGCTGTTTGCTTTTCTTTGGACTTTTCATACTTTTTATATTTCCTACTGCTTGTGTTTTACTTGTCAGATGAATATGCATAAATAGTATGTGCTGTGGTGAGGTTATCATCATGACACTATAGTTTAATTCTATATCATAATCATTACAAAACTGGGCAGTATTTTAATTGACCACTGTCAAACCTACTTTCCATTCATTCTAATATCTTTTTTCTTTTAATAGTTTTCTAGTTTAAGAGCCCATCAACATGCAGCAGTGATTGAAATGCTCTTTTCTACAGCTGTCGTCAAGTCCTGTTGTCAACTAGTGATTTTTTTCTTAAATGTCTCCTACAGCTTTTTGTGCCTCTTCTACTTTCACTAACCCAGCTAGGTAAATACTAAGAGATTTTACTGTGTGGTTTACTACTTGCATCTGAGCTCTGGTATATCACCCTTATTTATTTTGAAGCTTTCTCCCTTATCTAGATATAGGGGGGCAGAACCCAAGTTATTTTACAAAGTTAAAAAAATGATAGTTATGCTCCAACATGAAGGAGTGCCAAATACTTTAAGTTCAGTAGGAAATTTTATCTCTTCTTTTGAAGAGAGAACTCCAGGGCAGCGAGGAAAAAGTGCCTCATTATCAGATGTGGTTTTGTCGCCGTTAAAGCTTGTTGTACATTAATGGCAGTGGAAGATAAGCAAAGCAGATTGTGTTCTTTACATTTAACCGTGGCTTTTGTAGAGGAAGTGGGGATCAGCAGGGTTTATCCTGGAGGCTGTGTGCTTAGGCTCATGGGATAATTTCCTGATTCGTTTTGGTGATCAATTTTCAGACCTCTGATGCATGGTACAAAGGTGATGAATGTCATTAGAGTATTTAATATATTACCTAGTTTTACTCTAAGAAGGACAATGTATTTTTCAAATTATGAATAGTTTTCTTTTTCAAGAGAAACCTTTTAAAAAAAATAAATATGTATTACACTGTCTTGGGATTCTTTTATTGCTATAATACTAAATATCCCAACTTGTAGACTGAATCTGTCTGGGTGTCCTCTTGCAATGTCAGAAACAAAAAAAAAAAACCCAAAAAAAACAACAAAAAAAAAGAAAGACCTTCCCCTTAAGGGCCAAAAAACCAGCAGGCAGCCGTTTCAGGCAGTAGGAGAAGGTAAGGAGGCAATGCAGTGAGGGCCGTAGGCAGTTGTGATGAAACCATTTGTTTCAAAGAAGCTTTCATAGGTTAACTTTACATTGTCAAGTCTTGTACCAGATGAAGTTTCATCTTTCCTGCCAGAGCTATTATAAAGCCAGCAGAAACGTGATACCATGTGATCTTGCCGAGACCAGAAAAAGGAGATTGTGTGCTGATATTTAATCTGGATCAAATGTGTATTGTTGAGCATTCCTGTAGCACAAGGATTTCTGGTGTTTGCATGTGAGTATGTGTATCTTGGGTTCTTTCATTGGGCTGCGGGTTCTACTGTAAGGGGCAAGGCCTGGGGGAGTTTTGAGAGTAGGTGAAACAGGACAGTCCCTTGGTTGTGTAGCTATTTTGGGGAAAATCCTTACACCTGTGAGGCCATCACAAGATAGAGAATGAAGATATCTGCTTGAAAATTTAGGAAATAATTTGTACAGATGATGTTCTGAGCTCTGACCAGACATGGAAGGGTGCTATTTTGCACTGAATGGCTTTGACCTTTAGGAACACGTAGATTTTTTTCTTTTTTTTTTTTTGGTGTGTGTGTGGTATTTTTAATTTGCTATTTATAATATAAGCTTGTTTTGTCTGCTTTCTGATAATCATGCTTATTGGAGGCAAAAGTCTTTTCTCTTTATGACTAAAAATGTTTTGTGCTGTTTTTAATATAAAAGTGTCTTGAAGTCTTTATTTCTGTAAAGCTCTTTAAGCAAAATGCTTTAGAGCAATTTTCATGCATATGTATATCATTGTCAGTATTTTGGTTTTCTAAGTCTTATTTAAGGTGGCAAATTTAGATTATAGTTTAAAATAAAAGGAAAGAAGAATGAAAAATAAAATTCACAGCTTATGGGTTTCAGTTCCTTTGCTATTTTCTGTTCTATCATGACATGTAATTTTAGTTTTACACTTAGGGGTGATTTAGTTTTTTCAGTCTTCTACAGGGAACTTTCTCAAAGGCTCTCTGGAAACACAAATTAATATCAGTCCATTCTCTTTTTCGGGTGAACTTTTGAGGCACCATGAAGGATAGGAGTGATGTGATTTTTCTTTACAAAAGGTATTCTGCTTTATTTCCAATAGATTCATTATACGTTGTTGTTACTCACCTAGATATCTACGTGATGTTCTAAATAGCTTATCTGCTGTCCTTTAGTGCTCTATAACTTACATTTTTAGCTCAAATGCTTGTTTGTTATTAGAGGGTAGGGAAAGAAAGAATTTGGTTGATCCTAAGATTCTTGGGTAATACTTTGGCAAGAGTATCAAAACGAGGTAAAAGCCCATTGCTTATTATGCCTGACTCTATTTGCACTCTTAACAGGATGCATGTTCAACGAGGTGTAAATTTTTCTAATGAGTAATACTGAATTTAGCTGATGAAATTTGAACATTACTCCCACTTCATCAAATGACCACTAAGTGACATGCTCTGCCTTGGTTTTGTAATTGACCTTATGTCAGGACATCATATACCATCAATAATTAATTGTGCGTAGGTTGTTTAAATCCTCTCTCTCTCTGAGGTAGAGGTTTTGGGTCTATTTTGTTTTGGTTGGTTTGGGGTTTTTTGTTTGTTTTGGGGTTTTTTTTTTAGTTTTACCCTCTGATGAGGTTACAGCAGTTAATTAACAAAACCCTTGTTGAAGAAAAAGTGATTTCCCAAATATAAGCAAATAATACAGTTTGTGTAGGATATAAGATGTATGGTGTGTCTTTTTAAGATGAGGATACAGTTTACTAGCTATTTGAGATAATAGTGTGTTTTAGTGTAGTTGTATACACCATTGCCTTATGCTGGCTTTCAAAGGAGAACTGAATACAGTGGGTTTTTCTAAACTTTTGAAAGAATACAGGAAGAAAAAAACAAAGCATAACCTGTGAAATGGTGTTCCTCTGACCTCTCAAAGTCTGGGGAAGTTAAGGTTCTTCCCGAAAGATTATGGGAATGCTGTTACAACACAGTGCAACTGTGACTTCTAAAATACCAAGATCTGGCTAGATTGTGACTTACCACATTCTGAATTTTCCTTTGCTGCCAGCGTGAAGAAACACCAAATTCTGCAAAGCTTTTCTTAAGAGGAGTTGCAGAAGAGGGAACTTGGAAGTCCTAAGTCACTACAAAGCCTAAGCTCTTGAAGTCATTTCAGCTCTGCGTGCCTCCGGGCTTGCTTCTGTGTGGTCAGGGAGCATGGCACTTTTTTGCAGTTTGGTACTTCAGGGTGTGTTGAGTAAACCTATGAAAGGGTAGAAAACTTCTGATTGTCTTTGTCTGTCCCTTATATTTTGTGTTCTGCCTCACTAAGTTCTAAGGTGACTTGAGTTGATTCAATATAAGTTGAAATATATGATATCAAACTTCCAGGGAGCTGGTTTTAGCCAATAAGTCAGTTTTGTGACTACACAAAAGTCTCCCAAGACATGACCAAAATGTCCAAGTTTTGCTGATGGCAAGTATCACTTATCTAGAAGCCATATATCTCCTTTCATAAGGCATTTTTCAGTAGATGGTGCAGACCCCTATACTTGGTTTCAGAGACAGCAAAATTAAGTAAAACATGTATACTATATATTGGCATGTGGCCTTGGCCTTTATCAGCTGAGGGGCTGTGGCTGGTGTGGTGCTGAATAGAAATTAATCTTTTACATCTTATTTTAAATATACTGGTACAGCAAGTATTTGGGTTTTAATTATGATAGAGTAACTCTGATCTGTTTCAGTTCTCATTAGCAAGCCCAAGCTACTGCAAAGTTATTTCATTGTTTATAGTTTCCTTAAGAAACAAAAGACATTCTGAAGAGTAGTCTGGGTGGTATTTAAGTGTTTAAGATCTGGTACATGTGAAGGTTTTAATAAGTGAACTAATCTGCTAGGGCTGACAGAGGAGGGGAGAAAAGCAATAATTAGTTACTGGGGTAAGGTGTTTGATGTAACACTATAATAAGTAACCTGTGTCTGACAGAGAGTGTGCCAGGTGCAAAGTCGTTCTTTCATCAGAATTTTACTTTTTCTCATTTCCAATAAACACACTCATCAGAGGAAACAGAAATTCAGGGTTAATGTTGGAAGAAATGAAGAGTAATAAGACTTTAACATGAGATTTTCCACTCACAATATTCATTTTAGAAATTGCCTTCACCAATGAGCTCTGAAGCAGGTGTGCTGGGAATTTTTTCTATTATTTTTCTCCACTCTAAAATGTATACAACAACTTTCCATTTTTTTAAGCCAATACAAAGAGGGGATCATATCTCAGTTGAAGCAAACAAGCAAAAAACCACCAAGAACCAAACCTCTCAAAATTATTTCTCTTTCTATGTCCCTTACGCTGCTCAGCTAAAGAGTGATGGGATGTTGAATTCACATTTCAGGATAATTAACTGGCAACTATGCTAAAGTAGCCTTTATTTTTTTCTTTTTTACTTATTGTCAGCTAACTGACATCCCCATCACTCAGTCTGATCTATGCAAGCACATCCTTGCATGAAAACAGAACTTTAAATGTCCATAATGGTGGAAGCTTCTCCCACGTACACCAAATCACTGAATGAAGAGGCATCTTAATGATGTTAAATCAGTTGCAATATATCCTGTAGTTAGCAGTGTAAGCCTGTGTGAGGCATCTTGGAAACCTAGGAGTTGATTTAAACATTGTACTTCTATCTATTTTAAATTTTCTTCATGAGTTTGATGAAGCTGTTTTTTTGAGTATAAAATATGCATATGGGTTTGTTAAAGACTATTTGTTTGGTAACTTACTGTCGTTGACAGTAATACAATGATTGCTCTCTACAGGATTCTAAGAGCAGGAAAATAATGATTAGAGGCTGAATGGTTTTTAAGATACTTCAAATGAAATTTTATTGCAGATGGTAGGTAGAGAAAAACCCATCTTTGACGTACCAAAAGTAGAGAATTGTTTTTCTTTGGCTCACATTGGAATGTTTGATCTATTTGATAAGACATGACCATTCAGTTGAAAATCTGTTCCCTCACTGAAACTGCCTTTACTGACTCACTTCAGGGCTCTTTGGGTTGTGTTGGAAGTTCTGGAACTCATTCAGAGGCTACAAGCACATGACTATAAGGACCTGTTTGTTCTGACAGGTTACAGTAGAATTACCCCTTCAGCCTAATTTAATACTATTATTTGTTAGTGGTAGCAAAACCAGTTTGCTAGAACTTCTGTCTTAAAATGTTTCCATATTTAAAAATTATCCTACATGACTTTGGAATAACTTGTATCTTGGACCCATTGGTTTTAGGTATGTAGAAATGTTACTTTGTGGTATCCAGTATGCCATCAAGTTACAGTAACCTAAAGCTTCTGCAATGTGGGTGCACTGTTAGCATGCAGCAGATCTGAGGTAATTTGTCTGGATGCATTCCCTTTGCACTAGAAACTCATCTAAGTGCATGTAGAAGCTTACAGTGGCTCAGCAAGTTGGTGAGAACCTACTGAGGCCTTCTATGTGGCAATGCTTCTTAACTGTAAGCCCTACCAAATTTCAGTTAGAGTTAACATCCTATGCATCAAGGTAATTTTTATAGAAATAGAAGTTTGGCCATTAAATCACAGACTTAGAGAATGGCAGGGGTTGGAAGGGACCCCTAGAAACCATCTAGTCCAACCTCTCTGCTAAAGCAGGTTTACCTAGAGCAGGTTGCACAGGATTGAGTCCATGTGGGTTTAGAATATCTTTAGAGGAGAGACCACAACCTCCCTGGGCAGCCTGATCCTGTGCTCTGTCACCCTCAGGGTGAATTTTTCCTCGCATTGAGATGGAACTTCCTGTGTCCCAGTTTATGCCCATTTCCTCTTGTCCTGTCTCTGGGCACCACTGAAAAGAGTCTGGACTCATCCTCCTGACGCCCACCCTGTTGAGAATTCTTTAGAATTATTGATGAGATCCCCTCTCAGACTTCTCCAGGCTAAACAGACCCAGCTCACTCAACCCTTTTTCATTAAAGAGATGCTTCAGTCTCGTAATCATTTTTGTAGCCCTCCACTGAACTCGCTCCAGTAGTTCCCTGTTTTCCTTCTGGGGAGCCCAGAACTGGACACAGCACTCCAGATTTGGCATCCTCAGAGCAGAGTAGTGTGTGAAAAACCTCCCTGGACCTGCTGGCCACTCTTCTTACTGCACCCCAGACACTTGGCCTTCTTGGCACGAGGACACATTGCTGGCCTATGGAAAGCTGGATGGCCACCACAACACCCAAGTCCTTCTCTGCTGTGCTGCTTCCCAGCAGGTCAGCTCCTAACCTGTACTGGTTCTTGGAGTTATTCCTCCCTAGGTGGAGGACCCTACACTACCCCCTGTTGAATTTAATTAGATTCCTCTTTGACACCTTCTCTTATTGAAGCATTTTAATATTTATTAAAGGAATGCTGATTATCCTGCAAAACTTGGGGTTTATTCTGTTGGTTCAATGAATGATACATGTGGGGGAAGCCAGAGAAGAGTAACAGTGTGTGCTCAATGGCAAGTTGGGTTGCATCAAGTAACACTTACTAAGCCTTTCATTCTTCTTTGCATAAGTAGTTTTCAGGTATGAGCATTCTGTGCCTTGTTTATCCCAGTCTTCTGTTTGTACAATGAAACTTTGGAATCTACTGGTTTTGATTCCACTGGAGATCTTTAGGAACTTTAGAGTCAATACTGAACAAGAAAAATTGTAAATTTGAAAGGCCTGAGGAACTGCAGCACCCAGAGCATTGTTGTTTGAGGGGCAATTGCTTGGAACAGTTTTGTTCTGGTACAAAAATGGGTAACTGGCCTGGTAGTCCTCTGGCACTAATGATCTAGCAGTATCTGTAGAAAATTTCAATATACTTAGTATGGCCTGAGATACTGAGTCATAAGAACAATTATCTATATTTAATGTCGCTGACATATATATGTATAGAATATAGAAACAGGCTTATTATAGTTTGTGCTAGGAAATAAAGACGTGAGGCTTTAGTCCCTTCTTTGGCCCCTGTGAAGCTCCCAGAACATGCAGAAACATCACTGAAATGAAGTTCAGGGCAAATCTGTACAAAATGATTTTTTGCATTTTGACAGACTACCCAAGCTACTGTGCAGATTTTGCTCTGCAAGAACTTGTCATTAAAAATGCATTTAGTAGGCTGAGACATATGGAAGCTATAATACATCTGGTCCCTAAAGCCAAATTGTGTATGAAGCACTATTGGTCTTTTTTTTCGTTCCTAAATGTTCTTCACTCTGATGGTAGATTAAATGGTTTGTAATGCTTCCCAATATGTTGATGTTCATGTAAATCAACACATAATCTATCAGCGCTGTATCCTTTTGTCTAGTGATATTTCTCACTATTGATTTTGTATAGGATTGAATGCAGAATACCGGAGGAGCGATTACCTTAGTTACACCACTCTCTTAGCTCTAAACCAAAAGCATTCTGATTCATTTTATTTCTGGTTTAAAAACTCCATCCCCCCAAAACAACAGCTGACAGTCTTATAAATGGAGAGTTAAGACTGAAGATACAAGTACTTGCACAAGCATAAAAGGTATCTGGTGATACATTATAATGTTCCCCAAGCAAAACATTGCTGGGAAGTAACAGGCACTTGTAATGTAAAAGATAAATGTAAAAGAAGTTAAAGGGAATCCACAGACTTGATATATAGATGTATGCTTCCTCTCATCTGAGGCGATCTGCTAAGTGTAACTCTAAGCAATTGGACTACGTCCGTTCTCAGACAAGATTAGATTAATAATTCAATTAAGCTTAAATTAAAAAAGAAATAATAAAAATTTCCCCCTCTTAGCTAACTATGAAAAGCAGGCTTGGGGCTGTTGGGGACTGCAGCAGCATGTTCGCTGTGCACAAGAGGACATGTGCAGATCCCTCCTGAGCTTGCAGTAAGCTCTTCGCTCCCAATGTAAAAGGGAGTTTGGCTGCAATAGGAGGATGTAGCACATGAGCTGCTTCTTCACATCAGGCATTCTGAGGGCTTCTGATTCAGAGATGTAGAGTGTTTCTAAGCCCTCACGACACTGACAGACTCTGACCTTGTTAAATATTTCTAGCAGTTGCCCACAGTGTCTGTTCAAGAGCAGATGTAGCTTCTCATGAGCCTAGGATCTTACTGACAACATGGGTTTCCATCTCTGAAAGAGGAGTTATTTAATTTTATTTAATTCACTTGTTAATTAAATCAAGGTTAATTAATTTAATGAAAAGACTGTGGTTTGATGTTGTAAAATGTTCTGGCAGGATCAGATTGATGTTGTTGCTCCCTGATGCCCATTCTTGCTGTCAGCCATTCAGCTATATTGGCAGAAGTGCTGGTGTGGTCAGTGCAGTGACTGAATTAAAGGACAGATCCACTGAAAAATGACCCAGTGAAATGAGACAGCATTCATCGTCTTTTACCATTTCTTACAGCCAACAAGGCCAGCTCCTCAATCTTGTGTGCCCTCATGGAAAGTTAAGAAATTATGAGAGGCGGGTGGAAGCAGCAGAAGGAGATACCAGGAGGAGGATTTTGTGATAACAGGCTACAACTACAGATGGCAGCGACTGCAGAGCTTTATCCCTAGCTCTTCCAGTCAATACTTGAGTATCTTTCCATTTATCATTTTCCTGCTGTTTCTAATGCTTTTAAAATTCTACTGAAAGCTGAAGGAAACAATGTTTCATTGGAAGATGCTAGCTTGGAGAAGTGCAAGTGTTTCAGTTTTACAGAGCATGTGCTTTGCTGCACTATCTGGGGTGCTCCATAAGAAATACAGTCTTCCTTGACTTTGCTCAGTGCCAGAAAAGTCACCAGAACTTGGTCTTAATTACAGTCTTCCTAAGTTTTTATGTCTCCCTGTGATGTAGCATGCAGCCTGGGATTTTCACTTTTACCAAGAGGCTTCCAGAAATTCTGTGCAATTCCTCTTTTCCATCAGGGAGAACAAGTTATATCCTTATATCCATGGTTATGCCCAGTTAGAGTAAACTGTTGTTTAATTCCTTTCCTTTCAGCTCACCAGAGAAAGTTGTTTGGGTTTGCGGTTGGGTTTTTTTGGGGTTTATTTGGGGGTCTCCCCCACCCCCCCCAATATTTGACTTCTGGTAAAAAAAAGCTTTGTTTTGATCATCCTTTTCTCTGCTTTCACTTGGGGCATCTATCTGTTTTAAGCATGCCTTTTGTCTTAGGTTCCTTAATTTGTTAGTGGGTTGTTTTATTGGGTTTTTTTAGCATTCTTTCCTGAAGGATGTTATATAAAGATCAGTTCTTTGAGAGTACATTTGAGTAATTCACTTTGTTCATCCCATGAATTGTACTCCTTTCAGGTTATTATTGGAGTCTTTCCTTTCCTTTGGCTGACATTGACGTGCCTTAGTCTCTGCACAGTATATGTTTTCTTTCAGAAGATCACTTGCAGGTTTCTGTGATATTCCCCTGGCTAATTTGTTTTATTGGGGGAATTATTTCATACTGTAAATAGATAACTGCAACAACATTTGACAGATCACAATTTAAAAAAAGAAAATCTTTTTCATGTAGTTTATTAAAAAGGGATAAATTGTGTGTTCAACACAATTATTTTTTTTTAATGCTCTCTCTAATTTAGTGCATCTAAACTGCATATGAAAGGAAGGACGTGAACAGTTTTTGGCTCTGCCTGTATGGAGAACTCAGACCCTGCTGTGTCTTGCATTGACCTGAAGATCAGCCAGAACACGCTTATTCTGCAGCAGAGCAATAAGATGGAGGTAACAGATCAGACATCTGATCTCATAGTTGAGCATACACTGTGTGTCATGTAGCCATAATTTCCAGTGTCTGTTTCTTGGCTGTGGCATCCCAGCTGAGATGTACCTTTTGATTGTGGAGTTTCTGTGGTCTGTCTCAGGCCAAAGTGAAACAAGCCATAACCACAGTTGGGCTATTAGGATATCTGTCCAAGTTTTGAAATGGCAAAAATGCTAGTCCATTTGTACCCTGAGATGATTCAAAGAGGAGCTGTTCATAAATTCTCAACTGTTTGTTGACCTTCCAGCTGAGATGAGAGTTGGTATGGATCCAAAGTACACAATAACAGTTCAAGTGGGAGCATAACACTGATACAACAGCAGTTTGTGATGGGGATGATTGAGGTAAAGTAAGTATTTGTGTAGGCCTATGGAGAGGTTTTCAGGTTGTTTGGAGATTGTTTAGTTTGTCATGTAATGAGCTAACATGTCTCTGTGTGGGTTTTAGTGGGTTTATATTTGAAGAGTCTTGCAGGATTACTGGGGTGGGTATTTTTTGTACTAAGGACTGACAGTAATAACTGTCTGAATGCTATGGTGATCCAGACTTAATTTATATAACAGTTATAGGCTTAAACTTGAAGTTGATTTATTCCACTTGCAAACTGTAAGGTATGGGAAGTTCCCCTGCACAGAATGGGTTTTGTGTAGCCTATGAAAGGACACAGATTCTTTGTGGAAACTGTGAGGGAAAACTGCCCAGGCTGTTTTGTGCAATGATTGAAGCAGTGGTAGTTTATCACTTTGAGAAGTAACAAAAAATAATTGTGGATTCTTTAATTTATTTTTTTATCCACACATAACTCAGAATTGACTTAGTGTAAAAATGTCAAATTTACTTTATAATCGTACTCTTATCAACATTACCTTTGCTGTCTGGTATTAGATTGACCTTCCATTTTGTGTGAATAGTTGAGCTTGATTGATGATGTGTAGATTTTCAGCAGCAACTGGGACTAGTATAACTGGGAAAGAATTTGTTTAGTGATGCCCAAAGCCCCATCCAGTCTGGCCTTGAATACTGCCAGGTAGGGAGCAGTCCCAGCTTTTCTGGGCAACCTGGGCCAGGGCCTCACCACCCTAATAATAAAAAAAAAAATCTCCTAATATTTAATCTAAGTCTCCCCTCTTCTAACTTAAAGCCATTACCCCTTGTCCTACAACTAAATGTTCCTGTAACCAGTCCCTCTTCAGCTTTCTTGTAGGCCCCTTTATGTACCAGAAGGCTGCAGTAAAGTCTCCCCAGAGTCTTCGCTTCTTCCAGGCTGAACAAGCCCAAGTCTCTTCATAAGAAAGCTGCACTTGCTGGTGAGGATTGAGGCAAAGAAGTTGAGTACCTCAGTAGTGTCTATATCCTGGGTAACTAGGTCTCTGGTTTCCTTCCAGAGAGGGCCCACATTTTTCATCATCTTTGTTTTATCACTGATGTACCTGTAGAAGTTTTTCTGTTTGACTTTGATGTTCCTAGTCAGCTGTTATTATATCAGGGCTTTAGCTTTCCTAACTCAATCCATGGCTGCTCAGAAATTTTTTCTGTGTTTCTCCCAGGCTACCTGCCCTTGCTTCCTCCCTCTGTAGGGTTGCTTCTCTTGTTTGATCTCCTTGTTCATCAATGCAGGCCTCCTGGCATTTTTGCCAGACTTCCGCTTATTTGGGATGCATTGCTCCTGAGCTTGGAGGAGGTAATCCTTGAATACTAACTAGATTTCGTGGGCCCCTCTTCCCTCCAGGGCTTTGTCCCATGGTCTCTACTAAGCAGGTCCCTGAAGAGGCCAAAGTCAGCTCTCCTGAAGTCCAAGGTAGTGAGCCTGCTGTGTGTCCTCGTTGCTGCCCCTGAGGATCTTGAACCCCACCATTTCATGGTTACTGCAGCAAAGGCTGACCTTGAGCTTCATATTCCCCACAAGTCCCTCCTTGTTGGTGAGAACAAGGTCCAGCATGGCACCTCTCCTTGTTGACTTCTCTTGGAGAAAGAAGTTATCATCAACGCATTCCAGGAACCTCCTGGATGGTTTAAGCCCTGCTGTGCTGTCCCTCCAACAGATATTGGTGTGGTTGAAGTTCCCCAGGAGGACCAGGGCTTGTGAATGTCGGGCTGCTCCTGTCTATAGGAGGCCTCATCCACTCTTCCTGTTCAGGTAGCCTGTAGTAGACACACACTACAGTGTCAACTGTCCCTGCCCTCCCTTCAATCCTGACCCATGAGCTCTTCACCATCTCCTCATCCATCCCCAGGTGGAGCTCCATGCACTCCAGCATGTCACTGACATAGAGGATGATGCCCCATCCCCATCTTCTCTGCCAGTCCTTCCTAAAGAGCCTGTATCATTCCATCCCAACACTCCAGTCAGAGGAGCCATCCCACCACATCTCTGGGATGCCAGTAAGACCACAGCCCTGTAGGAGTGTGCACATCTCCATGTCCTCTTGTTTATTCCCCATGCTACATGTGTTTGCAGAGATGCATTTCAGTGTGGGTCCAGATGAAGCTGCTTTAATGGCTGGAGTGCCTGGAACTCCTTTGTGCTGTGCTTCAGGTGCTCTTCTGCTGAAGTTGTGATACACACGCTTTTCTGTGGACTCCTGGTGCTGAATTTATCACTGTTCCAGTTTTATCACTGTTCCAGCTCAGTTTGTGGTATTGACATCACAAAGAACTTTGATTTACCACTTTATTATATAGTATATTATTATTTAAGGTATCTGAATACACTAAGTTGTGTCTGTTTTTATTATTACTGCTATAGATTTTGTTTTCAAGGGGAAAATAAAGGTAGTAAATTTTTTTCTCCCTGTCCCCATGAGTTGTCTCCACCTTTTCTGCAGGTATTCCCTGTATGTAATTTTCTTTTCCTATTTTTTAACCTTTGTTTTCTGGCAGCACCAGCATGCAGTGAAGTGAGTTGCTTTACATTTCTGCAAAATAGAAGCATGGCTTCTGGGTAGTTGTAAATATTTACAGAGAATGGTCATGACATAACTTTGGTTTTAATTCTGCTCTGATATGTAACCCCAAAAAGTGATTTATCCCCCACTAATTGTGTTAATTTTGTGAAATCACTCTTGTATCGGGGTGATTTAGTATCTTAAAAAAGAAGGAAAAGAAAAAAGCCCTCTCAAGACAAACAACAAAGTTTCTCCTATTGTTGGCTGTCCAAAGACAAGAAGAATGAGGTAGCTGAAAGATTTTTTTACGTTTTTGGTATATCATTTATTGACAGTATATACATAGCTGCCAGTTATCTCTCCACAAAATCTTTGGGGGCTCTTTGAATGTGCTAGTGAAACAGAGAATACAGTTTGAAGATGATGAAATTACTAGACAGCTGCACCAGAGTATTATCTTTGGAGATGAGTTTCATTTTATTGCTAATGCTAATTAATGATGCGAGGAAGGAACTGCCATTCTGCATAAGATCCTGATATGACTTGAAGGATCTTGTGCTTAGTTTTTAACAAATACATTATTTCCACTTAGAAATGATGGATCCTAAGGAGGCAGTAAACACAGAATCCCACCCTCGGTGCCATTTTTTAAGAACTCTTCTGGGAAGCTCACTTCGAGACATGGTACCACAAACAAACCCACACATCCTGTAGAGATCTGTAGCGGTGTATATTCCCTGAACTGTTGTTTAAATCCTGCAAGCTGATATTTGACAGGATTCTTAACTCTGTGAGATCTTACATTGTGATTGTTGCCCTTGTTTTTAAAAGCTAAGCTATTTATTTATTTATTTTACGTGAAGCTTTGAGCTAGGCGGCCTGGTGATTTCTATAATCTGCACTACTTACAATGTAAAGACCATGATATTTGTGAGGCCTGGAACATAGAGCTTATGGGTTTTGAAGCAAAGAGTACAGCTGGTTTGTTTAATCCTTTTGGTTTTTAAGCTGCTCTGTGGTTGCACCCCTGGTTTCCCTGACTCGGGGCTTTAAAACTTCCTGCTTTCTTCTGGGCAAATAGGCTATCCGTGGATTGGGATAGCATTGTTCTTTTCTTTCTGTACAACTAGAATGGACTTCCAAGTTTAGCTTAGATCAATTGCTTTTGTGACATCTTGCAGACTGCTTTTGCTTTCAATTTTCATTTTTTTTAGCTTCCCAGCCAAGTTAGTAATATAGCCTTGAATCTTTCTCTGCATCTGAACCCACTTGCTGCTTCTAAAGTTGTCAAATTAGTGCTCCATACTAAAGTGTCTCTGTAGTGCTTTTAAATTTAAGTGTTAGTCTGCAGCTATAAAAAAGCACTTTTGTGCCTGCCTATGCAAAAGATGGACAGAATTAATACTTCACTGATTGCTGTGAAAGGCTGGATAAAAAGCTTCTATTAGTTGTCTTCCTTGCCCCTCTTCTCTGGCCACAGCTAACAGCATAATTGCTGATCCTTTGGACATAGGTTGAATTTACACAAAGTGACTGGAGTGATGTAATGGCTTGCTGCTGCTGAGAGCAGCTTTCATGCATCCTGGGTCTCTTACCATGAACTGTATCCTTGCTGGCACTGGTGCTCATCTGATCCTTGATGAATCACTTCAGTTCACTGCACTTTTAGAAATCTGATGTACAGAAAGAGGGCGAAAACCCTCCAACCAAAACATAAAACGCTTTTTCCCGATTTAACACTTTGGACCAGCTTACTTGAGAGGACTGGGCCAAGGAGAGATCCTGACTGCATTTCTGGGAGCTGAGGAGAGCACCAAGGAAGGATGCACGACTTCTGTCAGTAACTACGAGCTGTATTTGATCAGTGTTATAGTAAAGCCTCATACTTCCTCAGCCATCCTTAACATGGCTGCTATGACAGGATGGGCGAGGGTGATGCTGACTAAATTTATCAAGTACTTGGGTTTGGCACAGCACTGACACTAGCTTTGCTACCTGCCTGATTTTCTCTGATTGCCCATAACCAGGCCTACAGCTGTGATGTGAGCAGACAAAATCGGTGTCTCTTAACACTGTGGTTTGGAGCCCTGAAGCTCTGTTATGTCTGTAGAGTGAGAATATATTCTTTGGGAGCAAACATGCCATCTTTTTGAGAGTAGTCAATGAAAACTGGCAGCGGTCTAAACTGCACTAGGCAATATTTTAACAGTGTTCACCCACCATGGTAAAAATCCAGAGTTCAGTAACGTGAGAGGAAAATACAATTTTCCATTTCACTAAACGAAGAGTGGAATACTTCTGCCTACTGCGGAAAAAAGAAACCATCAGTTGAAGTCCTTAAGCAAAGAAATTTCAAATTGAGAATGTTTTCCTTCTTAATACTACGTACCAATGCCATGAACTGGTCTAGAACTCTCTACTTGGTCGTTTAATTTCTAAAAAATATAAATCAGAAGCACTTCCTTAATTTCTAGTACTCCGCCGTTATAACCTAGGTTTAAGAATTCTATATGTTTTTATCTTAACTGCCATCAGCATTCCATCTATCTGCCTTCTCTAATAAAGAGGCCAAACACCAGTTATTTTGTCAGCTCTGTATAATCCTACCAGTAACTGCTCCAACAGTGTGACCTGCAGGCTGTCAACCAGGTGATCATCACGTAAATCTTCACCTCATTTTGCCATAGGAGCTTAGTATACTGCGTTTTGACATACTGCTGGTATTAAACTGCTGGAATTGACCCTGTTCACTCCGTGGACTGAAGCAGAGGTTTTTACTTTCCCGGCTGCGGCTCTGTAGTTCTGGTGTCTGTTCAGCATATGCTCACACCATATGTGAGAAAGGGAGGTGTTAACTCTTCCCTTCTCTCTATGTGTAACCTGGGAGGCTGTGGGTGATGCTTTGCATACGTGTGAGGAGTACCGACTGCAATCCGTGTGTGATCAGAGAAGGCTGAAGTTCCGTGCTGCATAGACAGCCACTTAGGAGTTTTACACTACTGTCTTCTTCCTTGATCAGTGTTGTGTTTTAAAATCATTCCTACATTCAAGAGTGGTTTTGTTGGGGTTTTCTTTTTTGGTTTGTTTTTTGTTGTTGTTGTTTGGTTGTGGGGTTTTTTTTAAGTTCATTTAACTGCTTCTCCAACTACAGCCTTGCGTTAACAGTGTGGTTCTAATAAAGTAGCTGAAGAATCAATCTATAGCAAATCAAAACAAATGTTCATTAGAGTACCTTTTTGTCTCATAAAATATCCGTATAAAGAGGTATGGTGATAAAGGGTATTTTTCTTTAACTGAGGTGGCAAGGCAGAAGAGGGAATGAGTTTGGTGGGGGGAGAAGGATGGTGGAGGGGATGAAGCTGCTTCATCTGGCATCGCTGAATGAAATGTCTGTCCCCTGCCCTGGGAGTCACTGGAGTAGATCATCCATTTGCTTAGCAGGTTGCTGGCATTTAATGAGGAAAGTTCACAAAGGTGTGAAAGGACCATTATGGTGTCATCAGCAATGAAAGGCTATCGCTCACTCACTGCGGAGAAGAAGGAGGGATTTGGGTTTTGAACTGTCTCTTTTAGACTTGAAATTTCTTCTCACTCCATCCCAGCCTGATCCTGCATCCTGAAAGAGCATAGTGCTTTTTAGTTGTGACTTTTTGGTTGACTAGTTGTCAAAATACTTCAGATGATTTTCTGAGTTGGTGTTCCTTCCCCTGCTTAGTAGCAGGTGGAAAATGAAAAGTGTGGCTCCTGACAGAAGAGTCCAAAATCTGCCTTCATAGGACAGGAGGGAATGCTTAGGGGACAGGGCTGTCATTTGTATCCATGTGTGCATATTTCTTCCCTTTGATTTTTGTGTAGACTTTGAAGTGTAAGTCTGTGTATGGGTAAGACATTTTTTGCTTTAGAGCTCATATAGCTTTCCAAGGCATTAAAGTTAATGATTGATAATCTTTCTTTGTTATACAGCTCTTAATTCCAGGAGCTGCATAGATACCCTGTGCTTACTTTGTGGGTTTTTTTGGGGTTTGTTTTTTTTTAAGTTAACTAAACTTGCTCGATCTAATAAGCAGGCAAACTACCTCAAATATTACTGTTTAAATGTCTTTAGTTTTCCTACATTACCAGGCTTAAGTGCAAATAATGCTTGGAAAAGTGTGTAGCTAAGCTTCTTTCAAAGAGGTCTTACAAATGATTTGACAAGAAAATCTCTCTCTCTGCACCATGGAAACTCTTGACTTCCATCAGTGAAAATTGTAAAATGATTATAATTATCTGGAACTTTTTGGCTGTGCCATAAGAGAATGATAGCGTCACCTCACTAGTAATTTTATTTTCAAACTGATGATGGGCTTTATAGACAAGAATATATCCTTACCATACAGTACATATAATGTAAATGTGCATGTGTACGTATACAACTACCTTTTATAACTCCTGAAATTTGAAATAATTGAGAAATGTCTGTTTCATGTCTTGTTGAAAACTGCATGTCTGCTCTCGAAGTAATGTAGATCCCAGTGAAAAGATTTTGATATCCTTAACAGTCCCTTATGTTCATAAAAGTCAAACAAAAACCTAATAGGAATATTTTTGTGGGAGGGAGCCACTGTAAAAAGAAGATAGTTTGGATAAAAAGATTGTGTCTTCCTGTGAGAGCACAAGAATGGGAGAAACTCTGGAAGTCTATTGAGAATGGTGCATCACAGCACAATGACTTTTTCATATGTTTGTATGTATGTATGTATGTATGTATGTATGTATATAGTTGTGTTTGCATTGATTTTGGTTTTTTTTTAGTTTTGGTCAGGACCTAAACATGAAAGGACAGGGTATTATGAATTCTTATAAATTCTTTGAATCATTGGTATTTCTAAACCTGTTGAAAATTATGCTTGCTGAAATTCTAACATCACACATTAAACTGGCATGTTCTTTGCCTCTTCCCACCACATCTGAAGTTTGTGGGGGGCTGAGGGGAAGGAGGAGCAAGTCATTATATTAAACCAAAACCGTTGTTGATCTACATCTGTTAGGAGCTATCTAAAAGCCTTTGAAGTTAATGGAAAGGTTCTCACTGGCTGTGTACTGAGGATCAGACACATTGTGAATTCTCCTGTTGTTTTAACTTTTACACAGTTAGTATTCTTCAGTAATTTATCACTTACTTGTTCACATCTATTACAGGACCAGGAATGTACAACTGGCACTTAGTATATAGTATAATGACAGTCTTTCTACAGAATAGATTCCAACACAATAGAGATGTGTTGGAATGCATAAAGATTTTGAAAATATGGTTTAATATGAACCTTTGAAGTATCAGGAGGAACTTTGTGTACTTTTTCTGTAATAATATAAAATATTTATTAGTAAACTGTAATAAAACTGCAGTCTTTAGGTCATAAAAATAATGCTTGTCATTTTCTAGTTCTGGAAACCTGTAACAGTTAAATTTTTTTGCAAGTGTTCTTCCACTGCAAGAGAAGGTCATGTGTGTTATTAGGAAAGGTGAGCTACAACTAAAACTCCAAGGAGGATAAAAAATATAAGGAAAACACAAAGCTTCAGCAACTGTCTTGCTAGATTGAGGATGATACCTCTAAGACTGCCCCTGTGACTTAAAAATATTTTAGGCGTCCTATTTTGTTCCCCCACCCTATCCCTCCTCCATCACCTGTGGGAGGATGTGATCCTCATATATGGTTCCTATGGTTCATGTTTGTGATTTGATTATCTCCCTTTTTCATTTCCATTTGTTTTTTTCTCTGCTTTGTGTGAGATTTGGTTTCTTAGTCATTTATCATTGTATCTTTTGGTAGCGTGTTCTTTTTCTCACTTTAGTTATTATTTCATTAATCTTCAGATAGAGAATGAAAAATTTGTCAGTTTGAAAGAGTAGAAAGGAAAAAAAACCCCAAGGTTCAATTTGGGGAGATACCCTGATGATCAAGGAGAGATGGGATCTGTGAACCGTGGAAGATAAGAACTCAGAAAACTATGAAATTCATGACCCTGTTCTATGTAGAATGAATACGGTATCGTTAGACACATCTACTTTCCAATCATAAGCTAAAAGTACATTTTTAGCAAATCATTGTTTGCTAAGTAAAAGACAATTTTAAAAGAAATAATCTGTTTGGTGATAAGAGTGAAAAAAATTCTAAAGACGATACCTTTTATGCATTGTAAGTGGGTTCAAGTGTCACATTTGTGATTCTGTAGAAGTGAACATCAACAGGGTATTATTATTCATATAGGTTTAGATATTAAATTAATTCCTTGCAATTTAAAATGTGTGCCTCGTGACTCAGACTACTTTGCAAGCAACATGAAAAGCATCCTTTTGTAGATGTCAGCCTTCAACAAAGTGTTGTTTACACTGTGGATCAAATATGCAACATTAAAATGCATTATAGACATATTACCGACTCTCATTATATGACAGAAGTGTGTCAGTGAAATTAACAGCAACAAAAAAGACAAAGATTTTCTTACCTCTTAGTTGGAAGGTAGCAGCTGTTTGAGTAATTCCACAGAGGGGTAACAATGGCCAACTGACTTGCACGTTTTAAGGAAAAAAATGATATCAAATCCTTTGAGGATGCCATATGTTCTGTGCTTTGAGGCAGGCTGCGTACAGTATCATAGCAATTAGGCAGGCTGGAGACTCTGCTAAAATTTTATCCAAAATGCCAGCAGAGAAGAATTTCTTGGGGCTTTTTAATTATGAACAGAGACATACCTATGCTCCCATTATTTATTACAAAATAAGTTAAAGTGCATATTTTTAAAATTTTTTCCCCCAATCCTTTCCCATAGAGACCTATATACAAGTAAGTTGGGTGGTTTGGGTTTTTTTTGTTGAGGTTTTTTTGTTTGGGTTGGTTGGTCTGTTGTTTTATCTTTTGTTTTTAATTATGGTTGGTTTTTTTAAATTTAGGTATTATCTTCTTTGCTTAGAGAGAGAGACCAAAGAATAACATATAGATTGTTATTCACTGCTTTTGTCATTTGTGAACAAGGTATGAAGAATACTAAGTATGCTAAAACCGGCTTGGTAATTGCCCCTGGGAGTTGGACTGTTCAGATGATTATTGGGTCCAGCTCTCTCTACTGTAGTTCATTATTGAACTTCTGTAGTTTGAATGCAACTTCTTGCCAGACCTATTCTGATTTAAGAAAGCCCATATTGACTGCTTTCCTAAACTGGGCGCATACAAATAATCTGTGCTGATGTTCTGGAGATAAGTCACTGGCCAAACCTGAGCAAGCTAAAAGTGAGAGGCTTGTATCACAAAAGATATATTTGGAGCCATTAGGAAGCAGAAAGGCCTATTAGCTGAAACTGCTACAAAGATGTTTTCGGTCTGTGCAACACATTCTCCAGAGACCTGCCAGGACATATAACCCTCCGTTAACAAGCTGAGAGATGGTTTGTCTATGGATACCCATATATACTCCGAGCTACTATATCCATTTGGAAGCAAGTCCTTTTCTGCTGTGCAGGTCATATTATTTCTTTGCCTAATAACTGACAGCAAGATCCACAGTGGCACTTGACTGTTTTTCCAGTGTCTTGGTTCTGTCTGGCTGTTCACAAAGAGCCTGTCTGACCCTCTAGGCATTTTGGCATTCAGCTTTTATTTTATTTAAAGCATGTTCCTTGTACATGTGCAAAAAAAAGGTCCCCAGAGTTTTATAATTCCTGCTCATGGTGCTTTCTAATGCTGTATTGCCATATTAAGTACTGTGGTTCCCAGGTCCCCTTGTAGCCCCTCTCCTTCTCCCCTCTCCCCTCGCCCCAGGCCCTTACCCAGAGATGCATTTAATCCCCAAACTGATCTCTCAAGTCAATAGAATTATTTAAGTTTACTGTTTGATGAACTTAAGGGCTAGGAAGAGAGACGTATAACCAAAGGCTTGCTTAAGAGCCAGTGCAGAACTACAGGCATGCAGAGTTGAAGGGTTGAATATATGGGATTTTTGTAATCCGTTGGATCTAATATCGGGAAGAGCAGAGGAAGAAATGAAAGATCACATGTTTGTCTGGGATACAAAGAATATAAAACTTTGGATCAATATTGACCATCCAAGCCTAAAGGCAGTACAATTTGAAGGGTTATTTCTGTACTTGGGAATAAAAAGAAAAAAAAATCTTTCTGAATGTTTTAGGCTTTGGTTTTGGTTTTGGGGGTCTTTTTTGACTATAGAGACAGGTATATGAAGCTGTGAAGCTTGCCATCACAGAACTAGTATAAACCAATACGAATTAGCCTGTCAGTCACTAGAGGTCAGAGGTGCGTGGTGAATACAGTTTTAAGCATTCTTCTGTAGTTTATCATGGTTGATTTGGTAAGTTGAGGCACATGTTTACGTACACTTTGGAAGATGAGTGAATGATGCTGTATTTAAAAGAGGTTACAGGAATTCTGGTGGGCTTATTTTTTAAAGAAGCATCAAGTTTATAATGTATGGTATAGGAGTGTTATTTTCTACATGAACTTCGTATTGTAGACCTAGATATTTACACACAGACATGGTGTAAATGGAGGAAAGGAAAGCTCCTTCCCTTTATTTATATGTTACTAGATTCTACATTTTCTTGCCTGCCTCTCAGATGTTGTGAGCATTGACATTTCTGGAAAAGCTGTAGACTGTCAGTGGCTGGGGACATGTGATGCTCTCTGGATCTGTCTCTGTGACTATGGTATCAATTCTTCAGGCCTCCTAACAGCTAATCAGGGTGAATCAAGAAATCTGACGTTAATGGCTGTTCCTTTGAAATGCCTTTGTGGCTGCTGCAGAGGAAAAAAAGACAGGGATACGGGCAGACCTCAAGCACTGGCATTGCTATCGCCTGCTTTAATGAGCCATGGCAACCATGAGGAGAGGATCCTGGGGTATCTTGGCGCTGAGGGTGCCATCTGCCACGTTTCAGCCAAAAGAGCCCTCATCTTCCTGCATCTGACAGGAAGGTGACGGAAGGAAATGTTTGCTCTTGAGGAAAAATGCAGTCCTGGGAGGGGGAAATAAAGTTCCTCAGTGGGGTGAGGGCATGGTGAAGAGGCAGAACTGTTTGGCAAAGGGATTTCTTTCCTTTTAAGGAGACACTATTGCTGTTTGTCTCAATAACGCGATGGTTGACTGTCTCCTTCACTTTTTATTTAAGGTATTATATGCTGTTGTCAGTCATTTTGCACCCTCTGAAAATTGCATGCAGTCACTTTTTACTCAAAAGTCATAGAGCCAAAGCGATGTAGGGCAATCTGGTAAAAAGGATTAAGTGCAGGCATTGTAATATCTTCTTTGTTACACTTGAGAGGTCTTTCCTGCTGAAATTAAATTTAATTGAAATTGCTGCCTGGATACCTCACAACCACACTGTGCGTCAGGCTGGGAGGAACAGCCTGCAGCGCTCCTCTTAAAGGTGGCATATGGGGAAGTTTTGACAGTAGAGCCAGGACCTGGGAATCAGGATGTTTTGGGAAAGAGATTTGTAAAGAGATACTGGCTAACTCTGAATTTGGTGAAACGCTTGGCTTTGGCATTTGTTGCCTATGGTCATGCTTAACTTCTAATCTGGAAAGCAGCAAATAACCCAGCATCCTTAAAAGGTGAGCAATCTTGCAGAAACCAACCAAGTAAACATGTAAACCAGACTATTGTTCCCCATTTTACTGAGCAACCTACACAGGAGCAGGATTGTCCCATGAAATAGCTGGAAGGGACCTTCCACAGCAGGTCTAACAGTCCCAAGGGAGAAGGAGGTGCTTGTCTGTACGGGAGGGGACAGCACCAATCGGGCACAGGCACAGTGAAGTGCCATCTTACTCAACATCAGTCACACCACCAATGCTTCTTTAAAGGTTTTGTCCCTTTGTCAATAAAGTAGAAGGTACATTGTAATAGATCAAATATATAGCGAAGTATGCAAAAAGAACAGAAAATGTATATGAGCAATGTAGAGTCAGTATAGAATGTGCTGTACCTATACAAGCTAGGTGTAGGTGAAGAGGAACAGGCATAGTATATGTGTAATAATATTTAGGAAGCTGTGATTTTCCTTACAGGGTTAAAGGTGGTCAGGTATATACAAGAGAGAAGATTCAAGTTCAACATTGTGGATCCTGTGCATCTGTAATATTATTCCCTTTCTTTTTTCTTCCCCCTTAGGATTTTTAAAACCTTGCACTGTTTTGCTGTTGTTACTCTGTACATCTGCTGCTTTAATTTCTACGGCAGTTTATATTGTAAGCACTAATTGTTTTTGCTATTACAGTGTGCTTGCTATTGACTTTATACATGCAGGCTGATTAATGAATGGTCCAGTGTTTCGGTGTTTATGGGTACCACTTCATTTTAGCTCACTGTGAATTGACAGGTTATGCCAGGCAACTGAGAACAGAATGCGGCTCAAGTTCTTTTGTGCTGCTGAAATGTCCTTTAAGCGGTAAAATACTTTAATTAAGAAGACAGCTGAAATCTTAGCCCTAATTTTCCTTGTTATATCAGATTTCTAAGTCGCAGTCTTAACCATAACTATTCTTATCTTTATATTAGGTGTCGATTTCACCAACCTGTGTTCTTCATTAAAAATAATATTTATTTAATTTCCTTCTGGAGACTTGTTTGGTTTACTGATCTCAGGAAGCAAAATATGTCAATACTAATTCCCTGACTACCTGTTTCTTGTTTGAAGTTTAAACTAACTTAAATTAGGCTTTCTATAGCACAAGCTTAAAACAAAAGCCTACCACCAGACAGTCTGAGCAGAGACTAAGCATTATGTTATTTTGGTAGTTTAGCTGGACATGACTGATGGAGGATTGATTAATTTTTTCTAAAATTTTCATATAAAACAGAGGTTTTATTAAGGAACTCTTTTTTAATACGTAAAACCAGTAAATTTATTATCAAAATGCCAGTACATGAATTATTCCATATATATTTTCACTTGGATTTCATATTTTAATTTCTCTCTTCGAAAATAATTCTTCTTGAACTGTTCTTTTGTCACAGGACAGGTAGGCAGGGCGCTCAGTGCTATAGATCATCCTGCTTGTGTAATCTGCAGACGACCATGTCAGGCCTCTTTTCTCTTGGTGTCTAGACTGATCCTTTCCTCAGGTCACCCATCATCTTTCTTTCTCTCTTTGTTTGTCTGAGAAACAAAAGGAGGGGGGGCAACCCCCAAAACAAAAGAGGAGTGTAAGGGCCAAGGACTGAAGTGATAGAGTGGGTGGAAGGGCAGCGGGAAGGGCAGAGTGGGTTTTTGACAGCGTCTGTCCAATGAAACTGTGAAAAAGAGCTGGAATAATCAGTCAGGGCACCCAAGTGCCCAAACAAGTGGTATCCAGATTTCAGGGAGTCCGTTTTTCCATGTGTCTGTTCATCCCATTGTCTCCAGTTCAGGCAGTAGGTTTCTTATCCTTGCTAGAGATCTGGACCGTGTGCTTAGCTGCCTCCCTAGCTGGACTTAGGTCTGACAGCAAATAAACAGTGATGACCATATGCGGACCACCACTATTATTTTTAGCATACGTCTGTCTTTTAACAGGGATTGCTTCTGGGTTTGGGGATAAAAGCCCAGCTACCCACATTCTACATTTTTGTTGGCCCTTTGTGTTTAGGGAGAGAACTGGTTCTGAAGGAGGCAGCTCAGACATCAGAAAAAAATGACACTTGTGATAGAATTGCTTCAGCTGCATTGGAAAAGATCATTCTACTTTGTTTTGAAAGCTACAAGAACAAAGTGTTCTCTCCCTGTAATAAGGCCTGTGGCTCCTGCATTCCTCTGCACATCATCACAGAAGGTCAGGCAAGACAACGCAGTGGTTACTTCTCTGGGTCTTTGATAGTTCTGTCACCTTGGTTTCTAGAAATTGATGAGTCTGGCAGTTCATTCATTTCTGGACACTTTAAAAGACACTGAACATTTGTTTCAGTGCCCTGTACTTCAAAATCCTAGGTGACTTTTGAAGGTGACTACAAGGAAGACGAGTACAGATGCTTCCTGCAGCAGACTTTTTCAGCTGTTGCTTGCTTTAATAGCAAGAAGACACTGACGGTATACATGACTTCTTTCCTTTTGCAGATGAGAAGACAGTGTAGCATTGCCAGCTTCCAGCTTCCTCTTGAACATTTGGAACTTCTTTTATTTGGAGTTGATAAAAGTCTTTGTGCCCAAGATATTCTCCCTGCTAGTAGTCCAGCAATTAAAAAAGAATTAGAAAATGAAAAGAGAGGTTAACATCTGAAAGCTTTCAGGGCCCTGCTTTTCAACCTGGAATGCTAGCGTGGGAGCCTTGCTTTGGTTTCAAATTCCCAGGGAACTCTCTCTTGATAATGCTCTGCAACTTTTTAAAGTAATATAACTGCTCCCATTTTCTTCTAACAATGGATTTCCCTTTTCCTTTTCCCAGAGATTTTGTGGCTGTTTTTGGGTTGGGTTTTTTTGGTTTTGGGTTTGTTTTTTTTTTCAATATATAATGAATAGATTTGCTTTTCTCAATCATTTTGGCCAAAATTTACTTTGAGCTAGTACCCATCTTGTTCTCAGCCTTCTGTGCCAGTAACTTGTGTAACTGCAGACAATGAGCTTTCTTTTGAAAGCTTTACCTCCAGCTTGTTGGCTTGGAAGCATTTTTGGTTAATGGCAACAGCAAAAATGACTCAAACTAGAGGTTATTTTTGCTAGATAGCTGTGTGTGCAAAGGGAGATTGTGAAGATGTTGCTTTTGGAGTTCCTTTGGTAAAAGGTGAGATAGTCCTTGGCTTAGGAAATGACTGGTGTAGGTGTTCTTGTGCTGGGGCAGGGGAAGGACTGAGTCTGTCCCGGGGACTCCACCCTGCAATTGCCATCTCATGATATGGTTTTCCCCATGTTGTTTGGGATCAGGAAAGGGTTTCCTGGGCTGTTGGCTCTTTTGCCAGCATTGCTTCTATACTGAACTATAAGCCTACGTGTCTAAGTTATCAACTAAATGCTCTGAAGGCTCTTTATCAGTTTGAAGAGGCAAGAACCATTATGGGGACAGGACAGGCTTGTTGCTCAGTTGTTTTGTATGACAAATTTGTCCACCCCAGATATAGGTGCAGTTCCCAGCAAATTTTGAATGTCTCTGAAAAAATGTGTGTGTGTGAGAAAAAGAGAGAGGAGAGGACTAAGGGGGTGTGTGCATTAGGGAAATGATTTCACAACTGTTTTGCCTCTGTGCTTCCTGATAGATGGCACCATATTGCTAACTCTCTGAACTGCTTGTCACAGGGAGGGAAGAGAGCAGACTATGACAAACAACTTCTGGAAAGTAATTTTTCTTTGTGTCAGTAAAATTGAATAACAGAGCAGCATACAGAAGCATAGCAGAAGCTCCTTTTGTAAGTGGTCATTTTCTAATGCGTATTTGTCATTTTAATTGAGTAACGTTAACAAAAACCAAAGGATTCTGACTATGTCCGGGAGAGGCATAAAGAGAGACAAACTGATTAATCTTAATCTTGTCCAGTGTGAAAGATTTTATATATAGTCACTATGATCTCTACTCTGACTTTTTAATCCGGGGTCCTGGGAGCTGAATAGCAATTCTGACTGCACCAGAATGCTTCTGCAAATCCATATTGAGACATCTTTTGCAAAGGTTCTCTTTGAGCTCCCTCCTGCCAGACCTCTGTAATTCTGATCCCTGCACAGTATAATCTCTGAGCTACTTATAGCAGACACCAGCATTGTCTGCATTTGTAAGTGTGTAGTAAAAATGCAAGGAATGAGATTTTGGACTTTCTTGATAGTGGAGGGAGTATGTGCTGCTTCCTTGAGTTTTATACACAAGGTTAGGTCAATGTACATTTGTCTGCCTGGGGTTTTGTGGTATTTCTTTCCTTTTTTCTATTTTTTAAATTTTTGCTCAATAATGAACAATTGAATAGCAGTGCAGAAGCCACTTAATCACCAGTTGATGATTCTGTGGAGGATAGAGCCAATAGTTTCCAAACTTTATAACTAAGCTGGGACTATCCTGATTTCCTCAGCTGGTAATTGACTTAAGACCTGAGTTGGATCCTTGTAAATGCTATGTAATTTTTATTGGTACATGTCAGGGATCTGTTTTTTTGTGCATTTAAGAAACTTTACCATATGGGAGAAGGAGGAAGGAAAATATCTAACGTGGTTCTTGGTCTGTCTTGCCTTCTCTAGGTGATGCAGGATCATGGGTTTTATTTAATTTCACCTGAATGCTAAAATCTGTGTCTTGGTTTGATAGAGATGGTTAAGGTATGTAAGTTTAGCTCTCCAGCTGAGTGCAGGCATACAATACAGAAAAAACAATTTTGTTCTTATTCCAGGACAGAAAAGGGAGATATAAACATTAGAAAGCCTGTGAAACAGATGGTGATTTAACTGGTAAAGTTATTACAGATAGGATGGCAGTCATTCAGACAGAAGATGTGCAAATCATAATAGCTTCTCAGGTGCATATGCATGATATGAGCTGTGTTACAGAGCAGGTCAAGCAATCAGTTTTACATTCATATCCTGAGCCTCACTCATTTTTGTTAGATCACTCTCCTGTGAGCAGCTTATTCCGTCAGGGCATGGAAATTTATTCTCAGACGAAGAACGTTTGTTTGGAAAAAGAGACAGCAAATTCAGGACTGTTTTGACCTGTTTCTAGATGACTGAGATAAAATTACTTGTAGTCTAGTTGGGATATGGTGGTGACTTATTCTTTAAAATGCAAACAGAGTTTTTAACTTTAGGAAGGTAACACAAAAATATTGCAGGTATTTTTATGTGGAAAAGCATATCTCTAATATTGTCCCAAAGCTCTTTCATGTTTATAAAGTGCTTTTCATTAGAAATATCCTAATTAGCTTTTTAAGCTTTTATAGGGTTGGACCTGCCTATTTTGCGATTCTTTATGGAATCTGTTCATTAGCACAAAATCATGTAGATGAGTCTTAAAGTTCTTTGAGGAAAGAAAGAAAAAGAACATTTCCAAATATTGAACCAAGCATAAATTGATGTAAGATCTCCTTGAAAGTGCAGAAAGCCTTTGACAGGAACTCTGATCTTTTGGACCATTCTTATTATCTCTTTGGAGTGTCAACACTCAAACTGTGTGATAAAAATGTCAGTGGCAATGTTATCCGTTTTTGTGTTGACCATTTTCACAGGGGTATTCAGGAACCGAGCCTATTGCTCAATCTCAGGTCATTTTTGAAACACTAAATCCTTCATCCCTTTTTTCTGTGCAACTGCCAAGATTTCCTCCTGCTACAATGACATTGATCATGCACTCTTAAAACAAAATGTACTTATTTAGTACAAAATGTAAAGCAGGTGTGATTATGCATTATAATATAAAGTTCTGCCTCATTTAAGAAAAGATTAGCAGTGCTCTCTGCGATGGAAGAAAAGTAAATTAAATTTAATATCAGGGAATATTTTACTGACTGTCTTACCAACTCACATATGGTTCAATAAAATTTGTCAGGAGCTGTGGAAGTACCTCCAATCTGTCTGGTAAAGTACCACAATAATAGAAGACTGACAAAAAAGTATAGATCTGGCTGCAGTTTTGGGGGGCAGGAGCTGTTCAGCCAAGTTTAGGGAAAGAACTGACAGTTACAACCTTTTTGTAAGTAGATGATGATATAGCAAACCTGAGCAAGAGTTAGGTGCGGGTATCCATTTGCATGACTGTAACATGCCTTCTCCATAGTCGGTCTCTGGTAGCGTTGTGTTAGTGCTTCTAGGTTTGTCCATACTGCAGACACAGTGGAGTAACATAACCAAGAACACCTTCCTTGCCTTCAGGCAACTGGAAAAGCAGCAACTTCAGGAGCTCCAGTAGCCTTGCTTGTGCCATGGTCCAACTCTGGTTTCCAGACATAAAACCTGCAGGGAGCAGAAGAGAAACATGCGCTAGAAGAGGTTTAGGAGGGTAAGTAAACTGCCTGGGACTTCAATTCCAAACAAAACAGGTAACTGGGAGTTGGACTTGATGATCTCTGGAGGTCCTTCCAACCCCTAAAATTCTGTGAATCTGTGAATCTCTGAACTGCTGAGGTAGCTATGAGGAACAAAAGTGACAAAGGAGATGTGACTAGACTCTGCTTCCACTTCCAGAGAAGTAGAAGTCAGCAGAGGCAAAGGGAAAGTTAACTATATTTTTTCCTCCAAAAGATCATGTAATTTCCACCCTAGACTCTGGAAAAGAACTAGTACCTGTTATTGTAGGACCAATTAAATGCGTATATTCTAAAGAGGAAAATCTAAACAAAGCCTCAGCAAGCTAATAGGACGCATTTTGCAAGAAATATAATTATTTAAGGCTTGAAGATAATGCGAAGTGGGATAAATGCTGCAGGGTTTTCTAAAGGTGCATTATGCCAGGCAGAGAAGATATAATTCTTTGCTAAAATTAATGAATTTGTAGACCAAGGAGGTGTGGTTGACATCATCTGTCTGTACTGGATATCTGGAAATTAATATCTGTATATTAATAGCCCAAACTGGAAAGCTCGAGATCAGTATAAGTAAAATATGTGATTAGCTAAATAAGAGACAGCACTGGTTAGGGCTGAGTGAGAAAGTAGAGAGTTGTGTAGGTGTCACTATTGGAGCTCCTGAAGGATCAGTCTTGTGATCAGTGTAAAATTTTTCTTCGAGTGCCTTGGACACTGAAATTGAGAGTGAATTGATGAAATTTGCTGATGAGGAGAAAGAAAGAGTTGGGTCAATTAGTTGATCACTGACTGAGAAGGCACTATTATTATACATCAGTTGGAAAGGGAAATGAAAAATCACAGGATGCATTTGAATTTGATTCTGCACAGCAAAAGGGACTATTTGTTATTATTCAACACAACAGAGGTTTGTATTTTAGAAGTGCTGTTTGACAATTTTATTTATTTGTCAGGAAATAAACTAAGAAGTTCAGTTTAGAAAATTCTGAGACAGAATATTCTTTTTTCATTCCAAGGGAAAAAATGGATCATTTAATCTGAAAGATGAGACTAGCACATAGGAGGTTCCATGTGAACATAAGGAAAAACTTTTTCATTGTGAGGGTGACAGAGCACAGGAACAGGCTGCTCAGGGAGGTTGTGGAGTCTCCTTCTCTGGAGACATTCAAAAGCTGCCTGGACATGTTCGTGTGTGACCTAATCTAGGTGATCCTGCTCTGGTAGGGGGGAAGGCTATTGAAATAGATGATCTTTCCAGGTCACTTCCAACCCCTAATGTTCTGTGATTGTGCGATGAACAAGTTGGTATAGCCTGGATGTGATAAACATGGAATAAACCTGGAAATTTGAAGCTTTCTATAAACAGACTAGGAAAGTTTTATCTTCTGATCAATGCAGGAGAGTGAAATAGTTTGAAGGTGTGGTGTTGGAAGAAAATGATCAAAAAAATTAATGCAAAACATTACACACAGGGAGCTGGGATAGGTAAAAACCCAAGAGATGCTGGGCCACCAAGATTCCAGTTTAGGAAGACTGAAACCATTAACTCGGTTGCCTAAGCTGAATTCTTCTCTTTCAAGAAAACTAGTAGTTCCTGTTTCCCTTGTTTCAGGGTTATTCATAAGGGAAGGGAAGGGATGCTACATTCATCCTTTTTTGGGTCAGGATAGCTATAGTAATTCATTTGGGAATTATTTGGAGTGGTTTGTTAAACAGTCAATAAGGTGTGTACATGTAACAACAACCACCCATGTTGACCCTGATGATACCGAGAGCTGGAAAATGTAAATCTCTGCAGCTAGAGTCAGTGTCCTGGTCTCCCAAGCTGACATAACTAGGATAGTTGGAGGCTCACAGTTTGGCCTCCTATATGTTGCCATGTCCTTGTTAGCAATGTAACTTCTATTAGATGAAGCACAATTAGAGAGTTGTTATGAAGAAAACTGTGTAAGCAGCAGGAATAGGAGAACTGAACTTAGAGAATTATTTGTCTGGCGACTTGCCACGCCAATCATGAGCAGTGCCTCGGAGCAGGCACCAACCAGAAAAGGTCAACCAATCTGGGAGGTGCTCCGTGTCTTATAAAAGCCATCTGCATCAGCCTGGCTGCGTCTGGGACATCTGACCACGCAAGGTCTCCAGGGGTGCCTGGGACTAAGCTTTGTGGCCAGAACGGATGCCTGTAACGCCCTGTTCCTCCTGACTTACGACGACTGCTGCTCTTCCAAGCGAGGAGAAGCGGAGATAACCACATTTCTATATTTTTGCATTGTCCTATGCATCAGTGATCGCTCCTTCACATGGGCAGGAAACATCAAAAATATTTCATGTGTATCCAGCTATTTTCTAGTAATTAATGCATGTGCTTAGTTTGTTGTGACCTAAGCTGCAACAGTTAGGCTCAGTGTTGTAACGTATGCTTTTATTTTGCCAAGAAGAATCTGACAGGTATGCACAGGGGTACCTTAACTTTGCTTTATGTGGAAGTGAGCCCAGTAGTGCAGTAATATGAGGAAAAAAGGACAGGGAAAGTGTTTGGGAAACTTAACTTTGTGTGGCTGTGAGTGGGAAACAAGGATTCCTCTGAAAATTGAGCCAAGTACTGTTAGATTTAATGCAGCACTGGATGTTTTGCTATGCAGACTTGCACACCCATGCAGACGAGAGCAGATCGTTTTTTATTTTTTTTCTCCTGGGGAATCAATTTGCAAGAACAAATCAGAGAGAATTGGGAGAGAAATGGTACAAAGGGGAGACAGGGAGAAGGGTGGTGTGGATGAGGGAGAAGGAACCAGGATATCAAAAGGACGGAAGGAAGAAAAAGATAAAGATTTGCTGCGGATAAGGGATACGCAAAGAGGGGCTGAAGGAAGGAGGAGAGCACATGGTGGAAGACAGACAGACAGAAGAGGGTGTTCATGGATGCCTGTAGGAGTTGCTGAGAAAAGGCTGGTGCACAGCTGAAGGGGAGAGCAAGGCGCAGGATGGCTGCACGTACTGAGGGAGTGGGGGAGAGGCAGTGACTACACACAGCAGGAGGCGGGAGAGAGGGGGATGGCAAACATGCATATAGGAGTGGTGAGGAGAAATAGTGGATGTACACAGCAGGGAGAGAGCAAGAGAGAGAGGCACGCAGCAGATGCACACAGCGGGAGGGGGGAGAAATGCATAGAACGGGGAGGGGGGAGCAGCGCAGGGGAAGTAACAAGAAGCTGCAACAAAACTAAACACAATAAAATAGTAAGAAATCATAAAGTTCCTGATTTGAACATTTAACACAGGAAATCAAGAGACTTTGAAGAGAATTTACATTAGTTAAAAATTTTAAACACTCTGAATGTTAATAGTGTTTGGTTCGGAATAAGACTATGCTTGACTTAATGAATTCCTCTTTGCATTTGCGGCGAAGCAGATGTCTGCTTTCTGTGTCTGACAGGGAACCCAATCCATTGCTTGTTGACGTCAATAGAACTGCAGCTCTTTCAAGGGCACGCATTTATCTTGTCAATGTGGTCTAACCGACGAGCCTGGCTTCTCTGCTCTGGTCTCGCACAGGTGAGGAAGGTGGGTGGGAAGTGTCATCACCTAAATTTTGTGAAGTCTACCAGCTGTCGGATGCCTCTCAATACTCGTATGCATGTTTGGGCACTGATCCCTGCTAATCAGGGCAGCATGCGGTTGAGGGGATGTTGCTGTGATATGCCTTCGTGTGTGGCTTGTAGAAGTACCTGGCACCAGCTCAATGGCATGGACAGGGTTGGGCCACTTTGATTATACATATAAAGCAGCATAAATAACAGAACAGTCAAGCTGTAAGATTAGTTACGGGACAGATTGTGGAGAACCTATATGTATTTTTAATTGGATTAGAGGATGCGCATATTTTCCTAGTTTCTGTAGAAAATACACACAAGAAAGCTCCAACAATTTTTATGAGCTGAGCATGTACCCCACTGGGAGTGCATATGGAGGGAACACTGGCATTCAAGTGATTTTGTTATTACAACTGTTTATTGTTTGCAAAGTTGCTCCTCTGTGAAGGCGGTTGACAATTGCATAGACAATCTATGAGGGGAAAAAAATAGCATGGGGAGACACTTCTCACTTCATAAGAGACAATGTTGTTTTCTTCATGCCTTTGCTATACCAAAGGCTAAATGAGTTGTTTCTCAACAAAGCAGGGTCTCTTTGACAGTAAAGGGGGCTTCTGAATGGAAGAAATGGGGTGTTGCTTGAGAACTTGGCCTCTCACGACTGTTTTTGTGGGTAGAATCACAGGGATGTACTTATGATGGGCAGCAGTGTGGGCTGTTATATCTCTCTCCTCCAAATGCTTTATAGCCCCCCTAAAATAATTTATTTCTGTTGGTGTGAGTGAGGCTCTGCCTAGTGCTGACTGTAGGCTTCTGAAGGGAGAATTACCAGGGTCCAAATTCCTGGGATAGAATGAGTACATCCAATGTATCCATGCAGGTCTGTACCATTGGTCGGGAATGGGAATATGAGGCTTTTGGAACTTCAGGTGACAAGAAGTATTATGACAGGATTATTCCAAGGTGGAAACTTGGTAGAAGACATATTCAAGAAATGATAAATGCTCTTATTCCTATCACCATTTTCCTCCGTTCTGAATTCTTAAAAAAACTCATATAGAAAAGATGTATTTTGTTTCAACTTTTATTTAACCTCTCTAATGTGTTCTGTGGTTGCTATTGTACTCCTACAGTATCAGGGGCTTCAGATTGTGCTCTGCTCTCTGCCCAAACAGACTTGGCAAAAAGGCGAGAAAGATGGTAAAATAAGCGGGGTTTCAAGAGAGAAGATGCATAGTTCTGAGACTTGCTTCAAAAATGGCAATATTATAGGCTGTTATAAGAAATTAGGAAGTCCTGTAAGTGTCTCTTACTATATCCGTCCAGAATTAGATGGATCTTACTGCCTGTCTCCTTCTGCCATAGTGAAGTCTGCGTGTGTGATTTGGTAAGTAATATTGAAAAGTAGGGAGGGAGAGCCTCCTGCCACCAGAGCATGGCTTTTTGTGTAAGTGAAACTAGAAATAAATATGGGAAAAAGTGGTGAGATTGGTGTGATCAATTGGATTTTGATGCATCTGAAAGGGTAGTTCATAGATGAGCTGGCCCTTCTACATGTGTGCGCAGTGGTACCTGCTCCAAGGGTCACAGAATCACAGAATGATAGGGGTTGTAAGGTACCTCTGGAGATCATCTAGTCTAAACCCCCTGCCAGAGCAGGATCATCTAGAGCAGGCTGCACAGGACTGCATCCAGGTGGGTTTTGAATGTCTTCAGAGATGGAGACTCCACAACCTCTCTGGGAAGTCTGTTCCTGTTCTCTGCCACCCTCACAGTAAAGAAGTTCCTCCTCATGTTTAGCTGTCCATTGCCTCTTGTCCTGTCACTGTGCACCACTGATAAAAGACTGACCCCATCCTCCTGACACCCACCCTTCAAGTGTTTATAAGCACAGATAAGATCTCCCTTCAATTTTCTCTAGGCTAAAAAGTTAGTGTTCTTAGGGTAAGTCCTGTTTGCATTCATTGCCCGTAAATGCACTTCCCTCACTATTCTCCCAGCTCCACGTTCTGAGTTTCTCTTTCTCTGAACTGGATGAGCAGGAGGATTTTACCTAGAGTAAAAGGGTGGAGTGGGGAGAGGTTTGGTCTGAACTCTTCTTATGGCCCTCTCCATCTTCAGAGGCTCTGCTCTCTGGAGGCATCAGCCCGAACTTTTGTCACTCTCTGCCCTCACACTGTTTTGAATACAGCATGGCATTACTGAGTCATTTGATGACAAAAAGAAATGCTGGTGAATAAGAGCTCTCTCTTGGGCATATGTGCAACCACATTTTCAGAGTGCGGCTGTGGTTGAGGGGGAGGGATGGCCTTGCACCACCACTGTGGGCTCTGTATGAAGCTGTCCAAAGCTGATGGAAAAATGTGTTTTCAAGTTGGTCCCAGTATATGTAAAGGATGAAATAACTGCTTTTGGAATGCTAAAAATAGATAAGATGTTTGTATTGGCTCTTTCCATGTTGCCATAATAAATTGAGTCTCTTTAGATTTCTACACGATGTTCAAAAGTCAAAATCCTGTTAGTCCAGGTACTTGAATAGGACTTGGAAAAAGCCTCCCTTGGTATTCTGATAATTCTGTTATATAAGCAATGCTGGCCTGGGAAAGCAAGGATTATCTTGGGCAATTCAAGTGTGACAAGATGAGCTGAATCTTACTATCAGAAAGAAAAAAAAACCCAAAAAAATAGATGCTAACATACCAGGGGATCAGTAAATGGGGGTGATTTGAAAGTCTCTTAGATACAGCATCAGTGGGCCTGTTGTTAAAGCAAAAGGTTAGCAGGAGTTTCGGATGGGTGAGAGGTCATAACTCCGTGAAGAAAACATTCCTGCTCTGGCACAGGGCGGGGGGGCGGGGGGCTGATTGGACTAAATGATCTTTTGAGGTCCCTTTCAACTCTTAACGTTCTGTGATTCTGTGATTGCTGCTAAACAGAACCCATGTCTGAGTGCTGTGGTGCCAGGAGCACCCTCTGGTTTTGGGAACCATGATCGCTCTGTAATTCTCTGAGGAAATATTTTGTTTTTCAGTAAGTGTTATTTTAATTTCTATAAAGAAATATGTTAGTAACACAACCAGGTGTACTGTGAAACATTTTCTGCTGTGTACAGAAGAAACACGCACCTCATTAAACCCCCTCACACCCAGAAATCTTGTTTATAAAGTGACAGCTATGAAGATTTCATTCTGGGGGACAAGCTTTAGAAATACCTATAAATTACTAAAAACCTTTCTGTTTTATCATCACCCTCTCTATTGAAATTAATTTTGCAGAATATCAAATTAGATGTTGTTTGTTTAACTACTTGAACTGTAGGGGTTACATGCCAGATAAAGAAAAGCATTTTGAATATAAAACAGTTCAAAATTAAGTCATTTTAAAATGAGAATTAATACTGTGAGAAAAGCTCAGTCCCCTTCAGCTCTGATTAGTGACTGTGTGATACTTAAAGGGATAGACTTGAATATTAATGTGGCTGATGTGTCCTATCTTCAATCTATTCTATGAAAATTAGAATTAGATGTACAGTGTAAATCACATCTGATTCTGACATTTTGTAACAAGTTCTGGGTTTTTTGGTGGGTTTTTTGGGGTGATGCCTGTGTCTTGTTTGTTTTGAACTTCAGCATTAGCAGTGTTGTGATTTAAATCGTGCTTCATATCCGGGGTGAAATTAGAGGACCTCATCTGGATGTTGATTGCAGTTTCGCTGATCTTTGTTTTAGGACCAGCTAGGCTACAGACTCTATAGCTTCTTTTTTTTTTTTTTTTTTTTTTCCTCTTCCCTGTCAACAAGCAGAAGAAAAAACACTGAATTATCACATGTGATGAAAGACTGGGAAGAAGAGACAAGGAGGAAGAGAGCAGAAAGTGAAATGGCAGGTAGGGGAAGAGAGCGGTGAGATGCAGCTGAATTTCTGTGCATCTATGCAGCACAAACCGAGACTTACGCAGCAACGTGACAAAAATGTCAATTATGGCCATACTGCTGCTACATAACTGGAAGGAAAGGCCTCCTCAGTTCTTAGGGTTTTTGATATATAGCAATATATTGTGTGCACAGTGTCTTGATTTTGGTTATGCTGCTGAGGCTGAATTTAGGTAACCTCATCACTGTGAATATATTACAAATAGAGAAAGATTAAAGTTTATATGTGCTTTCAGACCTATCTGACCATCAGTATCTCACTTGACAGTTGAAAACAGAAAACACCACACAATTTTTAGAGTTTTTAATACCATATTCTTAGTGGGGTTTTGGTATATATAGTTAATGATCCAATATGCACACAATATATATTAGCATCCTTATTTTAAAATGCTTTTAAATCCATCTTTTTAAAATTTCCCTCATTATAAAAATTGATTACAGATTCTGTATTTTTTTCCCTCTATTGTGTTTTAATTTCTTCTCCACCTAGTCATTGTATTAAATGAGTAAGAACCTTCCTTTCTGAAGTCTTCATGTCTAGATGCTTTGCCTAAAGGGGCACGATGACAGAATTCAGACCATCATCTTCTTTCTTTTTAGAAAATGGTTACTTTGTTGACTTCTTGTAATACACTAAGTAGCAAAAAATATGTTTAAGCTCTCAGAATTCCATGGCGTTTATGTGATCTGCAATGGATTGGAGTGGGACAATAGCAATAGATTGTTGTTAATATTCCTCAATTGCTTACACCATATTAAAATAACAGATTCACTTCTGATAAATTAAACTTTCTTTGCTTTCTTAAATTTTTTCCTATTTCTGAAATGAACAAAAAATTATATATGAGTTGCAGATAACATAAAACTTGACATTGGGTATATTCAGAGAAGTATATTCTTGAAAAAACACATTATAGTCTTGCAAAGGCCTTATTTACATGGATATGTTGAACATCATGTTGACCATATTCATAGTTTCTCAGAGAGAACTTTCAAGTTAGAAATTTAGGGTAATATTATGCATTAGGTTTTCTGAATAACTCTTGCTTTAAATTTTCTCCACACAGAAATCCATTTAAAATTTAAATCTTCCTTCTACAAATTGGGTCAGATCAAATTGCAGTCAATTTAAAATATTGTTGGTAAAGTTCTTTTCTCTGAAGGGACAAAAGGTGAGGTTTTTTACAAGTGAAGTACTGAAGTATATTCTTAAGTGGGAAGGGCTTTTGCTGCCTAAGTAAGATGTTTCATAATCCATCAAGCCATTGCTTTGTCTTCTTTAGTCTCCTGTTTTTGCTGTACTATGCTATTCATAGGAAAATACAAGACGAATTTTATTGTCTGACTATGAAGTAATTTGTTGAGAGAAATTCTCTCTACCCAGTTAATGGATACCTACTTGACTCCTCTCTTGAAGGATACACTTGATGATCTGGGGAAAAAGAAAAGGCCCTCTGAAGTTCTTGTCTTCTATGATGTCCTGTGGCACTCTTTAAAGTAAATTTATATAATAAAGGCAAGTGTTGTTTTCTTTTTCAAGAGGGGAAAAATGCATTACTTTATTAAAAGTAGTTTTAATTTGTTTTTTTATGTGTGTGGTGAGAAGATTTACCCACTCATGTTTATTATTCCCTGCATGTGTGTGTTTGTGTGTATTTACCTAAGGCAGAGGCTCCTGACCAACTGTGAGGTCTCAAGTCAAGAGAGGGAAAGCTGTCATGTCCTGTATTCCATATCATTTGCTTTTTGCACTCAGTCAGGGCAGCTCAGTCTGGTAATTCCAGGGTGAAAAGTCATGGATACTGAGTAAGACACAAGAAATGGGAATAAAGAAGAAACCAAAACCTGTTAGTATGCCTTTCAATAACAGTGGTAGGAATGGCATTTGAAATGCCTGGTGCAATATTGTTTCAGGCTGTTTGGTGCAAAAATGTTGGAGAAAATACAGAAAAAATGTTTGTAAATGGAGAAATCAAAAAAGGCTGAAATTTCTTCTCTCTGAGAAGGTGATTTTGATCTAGCCTGTGATGATTTAGCCTTTTTCATAACAGCAGCATGTTCGGTAAGAACATCAGGTGATCAATTGCCAATGTTTGAAAGATTTCTTTCAGGGGGTTGCTGTGGTATAGCACTGAAATAAATTAATAAAATGCTATGTAGTGGGGAATAATTAACATAGCTTTTCAGCTTTTGAAGAAGGAAACATAGCTCTCATTTTACTTTAAATTTTCAGACTATTTTTTATCACATTCTTTGTCAAACGGTCTTAAGAAAAAAAAAGATAAAGCAATGGTTTTCTATACAAGGGCAGGCTGAACAGCCTGGACCTTTTAAACATGGAAGAGGTACATATGTGGGAAGTACTATGGTAGAGGAGAACACAAAGATGATTGCTGCAGAGGGGATAAGTAGGAACTAGTTGTTCATCATCTTCCATAAGATCCAGGGGAATCCAGTGTAATCTTGAGCTGGTAGGTTTGCAGGTTGGGGGTGGGGAACAGCAGTATTTTCTACTTCCAAACTGCACAATTTAAACTGTGAAATGTATCTCTCCTTTTTTGGAAAGTCAAAAGTACAAACTAATTTTAAAAAAGACTGGAAAATCAACAGAAAACTGGCTAATGTGCAGCTATTAAAGACAATGGTGTGGATGCAACCTGTGACTTGGGAGGTATTATCCTCATTTATTTAATGACAGGTATTTTGCACCTTCCTAGATGTTAGCAGCTATGGAGATGGGCTACGTACTGGGTGGACTAATGTTCTGATCTGTGGTTGCATTTTCCAGATTCCTGGTTTGTATATGACTACATGTACAAAAAGCCTCGCTTCAATCTTTTTTTCCAGAGCCTAACAAACATCCAAAATCCCTTGCTCTATCATGTCTCCATAAGATACTCTTCATAAAATATAGGTTGCTGTGCAGTCCCTCAATGCCTGTTTTCCACTTGATACAGGAATAGGCATTGCAACATCAAGACCGAAGGTGATAGTGTTACTGGGTGGGTACAATAATATTAACAATTGTTCTTGCTCTGAAAAACACTTTAGGATATGATGAGGAGGAATGTTCTGTCACGTCAGGTTGCTGTATCTTCTAGTGGCGATTACACTCCCATTAACATTCTGCCTTGCTGCTGTTGATTGCATTACTGAGTGATGATTGAAGAGTTATAAAGTATATACCATTTGTGCATGATGTGCACCTTCTCTATCCTGGTTCAGGACTGAGGAAATAAATGCACTGCGCGGTTCCAAGTAATTACTTGCACTCTATTCATGAATCTATGTCGTTGCAATTTATTTATACATCAACAACTCGCTGGTTCCTCCAAACACTTTGGCTTTTCTCTTCAAAAGTCTTTGGCAGAAGAATGTTTTCTCCTTTCTTGCAAGTGTTTTGTTGCTCATTAACCCATCCAACCTGTCATTTTCTGAGAGCCCAGTTGGGCAGCAGTTGGAACAGAAGTCGGTTGTTAGGGGGCCTTCTGCACATAGGGCTGCTCATGAAAGAAAGGTCTGGTTTATATCCTTTATGTTATATTTTTGACTAATAATATTTTGTCTCATTCGAAGAAAATATTTACTAAATTATTGTCAAGTGTGCTTATTTCAATGTAAAATGTAAGATTATTAACCAGGCAATTCATACATAGTTTCAAGTACAACAGTCTTTGAAAAAGTACCCAATGTAAATCTTAAGTATTATGAAGTGTAGAAACAATACTTAAGAAATAATTGCATGTGTGTGGGTCTGACTTTTTAGAAAAACAGAACCAACTGGGAAATGTTGGTGAATTTATACTTCTAAAGAATCTAACAGGTTAAGGAGTCACTTGCTGGATACATGTAACAGATAACACAGTTGTATGACTTAAGCTTACTAGCAGAGCCAAAGATTATGAGTTTGCCGACTTGTATCAACAGAACACTTAGAGTTTTGCTCAATTTTCAGCACATACCTACATTTCATTGGCTTCTGAACGGAAAGTGAAGCATGTGCCTATGTGGTTTGATGAATAGTGGTAGACCCCAGGACACTTGAATACTTTTGTGTGCTTAGGTCTAATCAAGAAGTGTATCTGGAGTGCAGGATGTTTCTAGCAGAGCCTAATATGTTACTGGTTTGACAGATCTCAAATTCAACTTGTTTTTAGCACAGCGGTGTGTTTTCACTGGAGCAGTCAGCTTTGACTAGTAAAGGTTTTATGCCTGTGTAAGGACTCCCTTGTATGCCTTCCCTTTTTAAAAGAAAACCAAACAAATTAGCTATGTTAATAAAACCCCATAACCACCCCCCAAAAGCCAAAAGAAGAACAACTCTTGTGTAACTCCTAAAGGAAGAGCTGTGCTTTGTTCCAAGGTTAAAAAGGAAAATTGAAACAAAAGAAGGACCAGTTAATAGAATGTAGGATGCTTGGGTAAAATGAAGTCAAATTTCATCTATGATGAAGATGATACCTACTGTCTAGCAAGCACAGCCTGGAGAAGACATAATGACTAACAACTTATATGTACCTGGGTTATTAGGATAAATCTGCAGAGAGAGATATGTCTATAATGGGAGCTTCAAAAGCTGCAAATCTGATGTGATAAATGATTCAAAGTACAACACATTAGCTTAGATTTTAATGTTTGTAAAATGAATGAAACAATACATTTATATGCCAAAGCCATATTATCATAAACGAATTTGCCAAAATATAAGACATAAATTGCACTTAAATTTAGTAATCTGTGATGGTATGCTTGAATGTATCTTTGTGATTAAATGTGAACAATTGCTCCTTTAAGGTAAAGGTCTGTGTACGTGTGATTAATCAGATTGAAATGACAGGGCGGACAGCTCATGCCATGCCTAGTTATCAGAATGATTGATTTTAGTCGATGCTGCTGGGTGAAAAAATATCTGTTAATAACTACAGCTGCAAAACTCCTGATGTCACTGATAGCACAAATCACTTCTCACATTCTGTATTATCTGGCTCATTTGCAGATATGGAGCATACAAACCGATCCATCGGAACGCAAAATTATAACATACAGATTTATGCAAGAGGGGTGACTGCAAAGTGTGTTGCATGAGTAGTGTAAGAAGCTGAAAATTGCTGCTGTTGTAGCTGTCATAGACACGTTATTTTCTTTGGTATGTGTGGAGTTTTTGCTGTCAGGCTTTTATCCTGCAGATTGTTTGTGCTGTACCTCTCTTCCTGCTTAAAATAGAAAATCAGTCACTGAACCTGGATGATATTAAGTGTTCTTAGAATAGTTCTTAACTAACTTGGTTGATTTGCACTTTCTGATGAGAGAACATTTGGTTGTTTATTGCAGGCTCTGAACAAACATGTTGTTCCGAAATCAACAGATAAGATTACAAATTGCATTGCATCAACAGAATTGTTTACCGTAGATATATTTCTTGCCATGTAATATTTATCTGCTTAGTTGGTATAGTTTTATTTTGAAAGATCTGGAGTTTATCTTCATCAAACATTGTGTCTTATCTGCATTTTGCAGGGGTTAACAGGGGATGTGGGTATCTTATGGACCTCAAAGAATCTTATGTGTTTGGTAGGATGCCTTGTTCTTGCATTTTCTCTAGATACTACTGCATCCAAGAGTCTGCCCTGTCCTTTTGTACTACTTCCTTTTCTCCCCTTTCCTGTCTGTTCAAGGTCCTTAACATCTGAAGGTGGAATAAGCTCCTCCCACTACCCAGTCCATAAACTGCAAAATGAACACAGAGCTGAGAAGTGCAAATCCTTATGCCTCAGTGTTAACTGCTTCTCCTCCTTCCCCAGTAATTCACCCCTTGTTGTTCTAAATCCAGTCCCTTTCTGCACTTGCTTTTCATCTCCCATTCCCCTCCTGACCCAAACCAACACATTTCGTATACCTCCAAACACAGGAATCTTAGCAGGTTCCTACAGTCTCCTGTCCCCACACCCCCCCACCCCCCGAATTCACAAATACATCAGTTTTCAGGAAGCACATACGATGATGGTCTGAAATGCTGGGGTTCTTGTTTTCTTGGATTGAAAATTTTGTCCTTTGCTCTTTCAAGCTTCTCCATCCTGCTTCATGGGTAAGTTCCACAACTTTTAAAATTTATATAAAAATATCCGCCAGAATAATTGAAAAAGGCAGTTGAATAAATATGCTGTTTTATCAAGCTGCTGTTTAATATGGCTGGTATTCTGCAGAAGACCAGGCTGTGGTTATAGTGACACCAGTAAGCCTCAACATTTTATGAATGTAAATGATAGGGAAAAAAACCTGTTAAGTTACAAGAAAGCAGAGATGATTCTTGCTTAGTAGGATATTAAAGCATTACTGTCATTATTATTTGTTCTTATTTCTCCAGAGGACCTTGGTCTTGATTATGATTCCGTTGCAGTAAGTGCCTCTATCAATCACAGGGAGATCAAGTCCTTGCCTAAAGATGTGCATATAAAGATACCCCATACAGCAGCATGCCCTGAAGGAGTTTGATGGTAATTTCATAGGTGCCAAATATATTAATATGAGTTCAGGTAGACCGGCATGTTTCTAAAGTATGAGGTATTTAAAGATTAAAACTTTCATTTATTTATTTATTTTAATTATTCCCCTGAATCTCCCAGGAATAACTGTGATGCAGAAACAAAAGACTTTCAGATCTGCAACCTTCTGAACTTTGAATGGGAGGATAACATGGCAGATATGAATATGGCTTTGTATAATAAATTTCATCATTGAAGAATTTTTTTATAAACACTAACAACATAACCCTTAACAACATCTCTGTGGATATTACCCTTGTACTTGTTGGGAAGGGATGTGTGTGAATTCTGTGTTAGATGCTTTCATCAAAGGGATGGAAAACTGAATCCTTGCCACTAGTGCCAATATACTCAAGAATTTTCTTGAGTATATGAGGAGTCATACCTTAATCTAAAAGGTATGATTATGAGGAGTCATACCTTAATCTAAAAAACATAACAAAGTTTTAATATTCAGGATGGACCAGGTTGCCCTCTAAGCAGGTAATAATTTTGAAATGCTGTTGGCTACAGGTAGCTATAAATTACGTTCCCTCACTTTCCTTTCATACAAATAGCAAACACTGCACTGAGCTGCAAAGAAACTTTTGTCTGCTTTTCAAGCCAAAGAGTTGGCTTTAAACGTGCTTGTGTGTGTGTAGTGTTCCTGTGTTCACTGCTTGATTTGTTTGCAAGTACGGCGGTGAGAACTGAGAAGATATGTTTAAAATATTGCTCGTTTTTTATTTGCAAGAATTACCCCTGCTGTGAAGGAATCTGAACTAGGAGGAGACAGGAGTTCTTGGCCACAGTCTTTTACTAACACGAGCAAGCCATTGCTTTTCTACAAGATTGAGTGAAGATGCACAACGTAAGGAATTTTAGGTAGAAGGTCACTGAGTACAGGACATACATACACACCCGCTCCATCTCCAGGCAGAGCTGCAGGACTCTTCATGTATAAATAAATAACCTGGTCTAAGACAGATTATGTTCCTTGGATATCAATCACTGGTAAATACCGTGTTTCTACTCACGATGTAAGAATACTAAATGGAAACTCATGAAGATTTCAGATTGCCATTATATTTACAGTCTGGGGACTTACTGCTGAGAATTATTGGATGTCTTTGCCTCTGAATATGGGCAGAAAGCTGCAGTGGGATGCTCATTCCCAGCTTGCCTCTTAGACTTTCAAATCAACATTAATCTTATTTCCTACAACCCTACCTCTGAATCACTGTAAATAATGCAGAAAGCTACCAGTTCTTCACCAGTTGGGGTGAGTGAGGGAATAAAACCCCAAGCCCAATCTTTCCTGATTCCATATCTGACAAATGTTTTGGACCAACGTGTTCTGTGTATCGTGTGATTAAGGGGACTGTATGTGGTGGGAAGAAAGGGAGGAAACATGAGGGGGGTGTGTGGGGAAGCTTGAAGTGTTGGAGTGCCTTCTAGTAGCTGCACAATGCAGGGGGGATTTTTTCATTCCTCTTCTTACCTGCCCATCAGCTCTTTTTCTGTCAGCAATCAGACAGCCTCTGTTCCCAGCTGCAAATAATACATCCCTCCAGGTGCTGGCATCAAGAGACCGGGTTGGTTCAACCTTGCATTATTGCCATCTTTCTGTGGCAATGATTCCAGTATCTTTGTAGTCTGTTTGTATGCTTCCCTCACCAGCCCCTCTTTTCTACTCATTGAGACAAAGGTGAGAGATTGTTTATAAAAAAAGTCAGAAATTCTGTGTTGGAGACTGTGAGTGTTTGAAAGAAGCCACAGTTGGGTGTTCCCTGCCTAGACTCGTACTTTTCAATATGAATGCAGCTGCTGTTTCAGTCCTTAGGAATTTTCACTTGCAGACATGCTGATTCTTATTTTTAGTGGAGAAAATACAGTCAGAATAGATAGATATCTTTTTTCCTTATTTAGTATATCAACAGATTAGCCTGTGATCTTTTTAAATGAACTGTGAAGATAAGAACTGAACATTTGCTAAATACTCTTCTAATCATTGTTGGTAGCAGCAAATGCATAGTGCTACATGGATATTTGTTATTCTTTTCCTTCTTGACACACTTTATCGTATTTTAGGGTTAGATTATTTTTTTTTTTTTTAGTTTTGCAACATCCTTATTTAATAATGAAAGGATAATTGCAAAAAAAAAGAGTAGCTCAGCTATGGAACAGCATCAGTAGAGACAAAACCATCTCAGCTGACATGGCAATTTAGAGGGATACAGGGCACTTCATTGACCTGGTTTTGTCCAGGTACCCTGAAAGTAGGCCTCAGCAAATTACCTAGACAAGTCAGCCAAACTACTAAGAGAATCATTGCGACTTGGTGTAGGCAGCTTTATTAATATGGAACAAAAATTCAGATCCTTGTTGAGGGATGATTATTTTCAACCAGAGTATAATTTTATTTTTTTATAACCATTGTATGCTTTTTTTTTAAAGTTCTCTTTTTCCTTTCATTTTGAGTTACAGCCACAATAAATGTATTTGTGTGTCTCTTCATGACAAGAGGTTGTGGTTTTGACTGTGATGTTCTACTTCATACAACATCATGGTTAACACACCATGGATTTCCTGGCAGTGGGCCTCCTAAATTTTCTGAGATGATTTCTTCAGTGTGAGGGAAAGCTTGCTATTTTGCTACTAGTGTCTATTACAGAGTAAATAATTTCCAGATAAGAGGTGATTTGGCTTAGGACAAAAATGTACAGCGTTTTCAAAGGTAGAAAGCTGAAGCTTATCATTACTACTTCTATGAAATGGTCACTTAGGAGAAAACCATTTATGAATTGAGAAAGGGAGGTAGAGGCTTTTGAGAGGTATATTTGACCAATTTTGGTTCACTTAAATTATCTCAGGTATTTTCAAGCATTTTTTTCAGTGGATTCATCTTTCAGAAAGCATTTCTGACAATCTATTTTATGCTTCATTGACCACAAGGTTTGAAATTCTAGTCCATATTGGCACAGTAGTGCCAAATTTGAAGTGATAAATGGATAAATTTTTTATTTTAAATAGGTCTGTAGTGTTTAATTTGAGATCTGGGTTTTGGGGTTTTTTTTTTTTGTTCATTACTTCTGCTATTTTTCTGTCTAGGAAAACGTGATCAAAAGAGACAGAGGGATCAAGGTGGAATATTGCTTTAGACTTAGCCACATAGAAAAAGAGAAGAAATGGATTGTCCAAGGAAGGCTAAATGTACTCATACCGTATATTCATTTTGCTTTAAGAGAATCAATTTTATAATTTTCTGACTTTATTTTTGGACTGACAAATGAAAGATCATGTTTTTTCACGGTGATAGTTTTTTTCCATACAAACATCACTGCTCTTGTCAGTCTATTTAAAATGTGTAACCCATGATTCGTAATTGGGTATTATGCTTGCTAATGCTATTTTCCTAAGCAAAGATGTTTTATTTAGGTGCACCATGAATTAAATTTCTTGAACTTCAACAGAGTAGTAGTGTTGCTAAATTATTACCTCCCATACTAAAAGCGATAATACCTCCTATCGTTATTTAAGTGTGTTGTACTATGCAATTATAAGGAGGAGGAAGATGAAGCAGAGATTAAACACTGAACAAACGCTTCTATTTTAGCATGTTCTCTATTATTCTTTATCCAAAGCCACATCTCATAAATGGGCCCTGAGTTCAAACTTAGTTATGTTATTTTGACTAATTCTACAGAAATTTATGTTACTCGTGAGATTTTACTGTTCTCAGTCCTTACATTTCTATAGATATTTTTTTGTATTTTCCTCACCATAAACCTCTCCTCATATCCTCATTGCTAAACTGAAATATTTGAATAAATTCTAAAAAAACCACAAACAAAATCTTCTCATGCTTGCCTATATAAAATATTTCAGGCAACTATTGAATAATCTCTGTAAATTGTGTAAAATTGATACTTAAGGTGCATACTAAATCTAAGAGAATATAATCTATGATCTAGTGATCTAGTCTATATCTGCAAAGTGGTGTTACTTCCTTGAATAGGAGTTTTTGAAGTCCTTGGAAGACAATGAGTTTTTAAAAAACAATTATAATAAAAAAAATTGATGAGGAACTTGTTAGCCAACTGTCTTTTCTTGTAGCTGCTTCAGCTACCATAGCCTGGATTTTAAAAAATCTTTGTATTATTTTACTTATTCATATTTTACATCTAAATAAAAGAGAGTTATTTTTATTCTTTGTTTTTACATAAATTATCCTTATGTTTTCTTACGCTGTAATACTGTGAAAGACACCTTTTATATAGACTACAAGTCTATAGAGAGGACGCAGAATGAGATTACAGAATGTCAAGAAGGCAAAGAAGGGAGTTGTCTACCTGAGGCAAATGAATAGCTCGAGAGAGCTGAAAAGTGTTATGTTATAGGTAAAGGCACTGTCAGAAAAGTGGTCCTTAAACTGGAAATAAAGTGCTTCCTTCTGATAGTGGTAAGTAACATTTTAAAGGCATAGTGTGGTGAGGAACAGGACAAATTTCACTCTCCTTCATTTATTTGGGTCTGTAGCTTGTACCATGCTTATTTGTATTACATTTCCCTGGTTATATTTTGTGTTGTGAACTATCCAGGTTTCTGGGTTTTTGTGTATACCACACCTGTGTGCGTTTACTTTCTCAAGGAAAATCCATTTGGTATCTGTTTTTGTTTTCAGTTTTTCCAGGAACCTATGATAGTGCTCTATTTCTTGTTACATTTAAGCTCCCATTCGCAGTTGTTTCAAAAAATGTGATTGTTTCTAGAAATTATGAACTTTTATGTTGTAGTACAAAGGGAAATATGTTTTGGTTAAGAAAGGGTGAAATATTTAGCAAATGTTTCAGACATTAATTTGCATGTGTGTGTATATGTATATGTACACATACATATTCATATACATAAAATATTTAATGTATATAATTCTTATAGAATGGATAAATTATAAATATAATACTTACATCATGAACTGAGATAATAAAAATATGCTAAAACTTTAACAAAGATTCCAGAATACCCAGGTGAATTTTTGTCTTTAAAATTCCAGTGGAAATGTTACCATTTTCTTTATTACAATTACTGTAAAGTTTCATTTTCCATTTAAATCGAAGAATAAGGGAAAAAAGAAGTAATTCAACACAAAATCTTTTGTTTGGGATTGTTGAATTTAAGCAGGCTGTGCATTTGAGGACAGCAAGCTAACAAAATCATAGAATATTTCTAATATTTTTTAGACTTGAGATCAATATCCCACTTCCAGATGTGGTGGAACTTGGCCAAGAAGTTAAAAAATTGACTGTACTTTGAAAAAACAGGATCTCATTAAGCATAATTTCTTTGGAAATCAGGCTAAAGCAGTGTTACAAGAAGACAAAAAGATACAGTGCTCATAATAAGGACATGTAGAAATACATTGAGTACTTAGATCAGTATTTTAAAAGAGAACTAAAGATTTTCTCGGGGTGGGAGTGGGGATTGGTTACTCGTTGATCTCATCTATAGTTCGTCAGTCTTCATTTATTTTGATACCTGTGAATTTGTAACATAGGCGATGACACTTTAAAACAAAACGCTTCTCCTCCTCTTCTTTTTCTCACTGATTTTGTTTAACTTAAACTGTGTTGACAGAAAGGAGTTGAAAGGAAGGGAGTTTGGACAAATTTATCTCTATCATAAGGGAAGTTGCACTTGGGAAAGAGAAAAGGCAAGAAAGAGCGTCTAATGTTTTAACATGCATTAGAATATTAATAGACAATTATCACAATTAAATTTTTAAAAAATCTGTTTTCTAAGTAATGTGCCAGGTTTGACAAAGAATTCCTTTTTGTCTCTTACTTGAGAGATGCAAATCAAACTCTCTACTAAAACCAGGAAAGGCTGAAGCACATCTTTTATTTATCGTGCCATGTCCATCTATTTGTCGCTTCTCTTATTGAAACTGTAGGTTAGTCTGAGATTTAAAATTGTTAATTTTCTACTCTCTCTCTCTTTACTTGAATGTCCTTTATTTTCATGTGCAGTCAAAGAAGCATGAGTATAAGCTTCCATGCTGTGCGTATAAATAACTCCTCTAGCAACTGGCAAGAATTAAAACATGGCATTAGCTACGATAGCTGCATTAGCTGGAATGTTTTACCCAGGGTACATTAACTAATAAACTTGTATCTATTGAAGAAAGATCTAATTAGGACACTTTTGTTACATAAACCGAACCACATTGTTTATTATAATAAAACCTACATAAAATAATGAACAGAACATCTTCTATTTTATTTCATTCAAATGAAATGACTTAAAGGTAATTTCTACATTTTAAGCATTTAGTTTCATGGCATCCCCTAGCAATTCACTGACTATAATGCCTCAAATGTTTGCCATTATTAAGAAACATTTAATGTAAGATTAGATCAGTCATAAATATTTTATAGGGAGAAAATATATTCTTTCAGGTGCTTTCCAACGTCTTTATGCCTGTAATTCTGTGTATCTGCATACAAATAGAAAAGGATGCTCTATTAGCATATTGCACTCCTACCTCATCCTTCTGTTTTGGGTGAGTCAATCTCAAAACACTCTGAAGATGTTTCAATTTTGCTTCCAAAGTCAACTAGGTAAATTTTGTGAGCACTTGCCTTCTCTCTCCTTGTCACTGTCATCTCAGCAGCCTTTGGGGTCAAATTACAGCTTTTCCCAGGCACCTGAATGGCTGTCCTCCGCTCTTCATAACATGGTTTGTTCCCAGCCTGGTGGAACAGGTTCTACAGCCTCCTTATTTTATCAGGCAGCAACCTCGAGACCACTATGACATATATACTGCGTAGGTTTCATGTGTAACTAAAACTAAAGCGTAATGATACCTAAATGATGGTGCAGGGTTTTGAGGGGCTGTGGGTTGGAGGTGCTCACTACCTTGAATCACCTTTTGAACTGTATCACTGCTGATGGATTTGTTTTTCCTTCCCTGGGAAGACAAGTTAGCCTTATGGTAGTTCCATATGAGTAAGGCACATCGTTCTGCCTAAATCAAGCCAGTGAAGGAGATAGTCGACAGAAGAAACTGAATTTCATTTTTACAGACTGTTACAGCAGGACTGCTACAAACATAAATATTGTAATTTTTTTTGGGGTGTGTGTGTGTGAAGAAAAGCGTGTGTGTGTGTGTGTGTGTGTGTGTGTGTGTGTGTGTGTGTAATCTTCTAAGGAAATGAGTGGTATTCTACAGGGTTTTTCTCCCTTCATCTTCTTTGCCTTTTGTAGTCAAAGAACTGCATACCACCTGCTGCTGGTGTGTCAGGTCCACATCCCTCCTGACTACTACTCTCATTTTTATGACCAGAACAGCAGTTCCAAAAGTTTCCCTCTTAGGGGCTTGTGACACATGTCTGGGTTGTGATTCACTTGCAGCAGTTGAATATCCCATGGGTTAGAGTCCCCATTTGTAAGTACATCTTGTCTTACAGTTCATGGATCCAAACTGAAGAACTGCTGGTGTGAACCGTGAGCAGGAGGAGTTGGACGTCAGCAGCAGCCTCCTGGCGTGGAGCTTCCTGGAGAACGGTTGCAGTTTTACAAAGAAATACCACACCATGGAAATGGCGCTCGGTAAGATCAGTCTGCTGTGTGCTTTAGGGTTGTTCTTCACTGTGGAAGTTTAATAAGCTCAGAGGAAGCAGAATATCAGCTTTGCAGCCTGCCTGCTCCATTTTCTCTCTTGTTATCTGAAGACAAAACAGTGCTCTGTATATATTCTGTTGAATTGAAATAATGCTAGTCACTAAAGAGTGGATAGTATTTTACCTAATGCCTTTAAAACTGTTTAATCAAAGAGATTTAGCAACATTTTTTTTTAAAGGTTGTTTTCTAGTTAAGACTCTCCTCTGTTTTCTGCAAAGTTTTGTAATCTATAAATTCTGTCAAGCCCTTTCTTGTTGACAGGCATTATTGTTCTTTATTTGGAAGTTTGGTTTGCTTCCTAAGAGATTTCTTGATATACTGTACATGTTCAATTGTAGCTTAAGCTTGGAAAATCCCACCCTCCAAGTCCATTTAAGTGAAGATGCTATAAATAATATTCCTATATGTATGGTGGGTTTTTTCTAGCTTTGAAGAGGGCCCATGCTGGTGGAAAGAATGTGAGAAGCTTCTTATTAGATTGGATCACCAAAAACTTCCTTGGAATTTGCCATTTTTAATGTCCGCAAAACTTAGGTGTAGAGATGTTCACTTTATTGAATGTGTCATTGCTACTGTGATAATCTTTAAAAAACTGTGTGAGCCACGTACTACTACATGAGTGCTGGGGCAACAGCATTCCTTTTAGCAATTACCATAATTTGTAAGAAAGACAAGGGACTAAAATGATAAAAACCTAAAATTTTTCTCTTTTTATGTACAACATGGGATTCTTATGCTTCTAAAAGAATTTTAGCTGCATGCTTTCAGACATTCTTTTTTTTTTTAGATTTTGTTTTCATTTAGCTGTGGATTCCCCTTAGTCGTCTATACTAATGCAAACAGCAGTCTCCATTCAATGCATAGAAAGCTATTATTAAGCTGTATATGTATGAATGGTGCCTCTGCTTTTTTTTTATTCTGCTTTTTTTGGCAAACAGGAATTGGAAAGGAAGAAAGAATAGGCTGGCAATATCCTTTCTTGCTGTTTAATGAAAACCCATTTACAGAGTCAACAGTACGACAGAATTTATTTCCTTTCAGCACATACAAAAGAAATACAAAGTTGTTTACAATACCACCATTTTACTATTTGCTTCCCTTTTTTGCACTACATGATAAACACAGTATTTGTTATTCAAGAAGACCATTTCTCTTCTTCGTATGCCCTGCAAAAAATAATAAAAGCAATTAGCTTCTTCAGCACTGATACTAATGAAATCTCTTCTACTGATCTGATATTGTGATTAATTTTGTTTTGGAGCCTTAAAAAGGTACAAAGATTGAAACTTCTCATAGGTTTTGTGCCTGAACCCTTTTCTGCAGTGGCTTCTCTGGTCCATGTGTTCGTGTGCCTCTTTAGGGGTGTGTGTGTTGGAGGTCTGTGGCCTTCATCAGAAGTCTCTTTTGACAATACCTGTGGGAACAGTGTGTTTAACTCCTCTGCCCCCAAGTTAAATATCAGCAAAACTAAGAGTTCAGAAAGTGATTAATGAGAGTAGTAAGCAGGCTGACAGAGCAGATAGCATTGACTGCATAAACCTGTTTAGATAGGGAACTGGGTTAGAAAAAAACCCAAAACCAGCATAAAAAACAAGTGTAACCTCTAATGCTTCCGTGTCATTCGGTGTAGGGAGTGGGAATCACTCACAGTAAGATATAGCTCCAAGGAAAATGCATGCCATTGTAAGTGAGATACAAATAGGTAGGTAGGCTGACTTTCACTGCTGCCTATTGCGAAGTCATTGTAGTGCCCCAGATTGCCTGTACGCTGGTGATTCATGGAGAATTTATTGTAACGAATGAGGAAAGCTCTGGTGGAATTTGGAGACTGATAGTATAGCTTGTTTTTAAATCACTTATTTATTTTAGAGATACAGTAAAAGCTGAAAATAAAGGAAGAGCAACAGTCTCCTCCCTTTGTCCTCCTTCAAATTCTTCTGGAAAGAACACTCCATTTGACTCTTGTGTTACAATGAGGCGGGTGTTTTCTCTCTGGTTGCAGTCCCCATCTTAATTCTTTAGAAAAACTGGGGAAATATCTGGGTTCATGCGTTGCTTGGGCTGGAAGTTGGGGGTTAGCGGCCTTATCTGTGGTGATGCCTGTCTGCATCATGGAAGAAAACCAAATAAAATTGGGAGAGCTCATAACTTCTAGATTAGTTTTTCTAATAAAAGTAAATTTTTTTGACACTCTGAAGTCAGGAAATGAAAAAGTGAATGTTCTCATGGTAACACTGGCTCAACTGCTTTACACAAATAGATTTTTTTAAAAAAATTTTTTTTATATTTCTAATGTTTATTATATCAGTATTTTTTGTTTCTCTGCATGGAAGAAATTGCCTTTCTTGCAAGGTATACATTACCTTCTGTACGCTGTCAATAGATAAACAGTACTAATAGCAATGATTAAAGGGCAGGATGTACAGCCTGGCTGAGCTCAATTAGTAGAAGTAGGTTTTCATTTCCTGAGTCTTGATTGTCGATGATATCGACGTAGCCTTAATTTTTACTGTGTATACGTTTTGAAATGTAAATATAAACCAGCACATCCAAAAAATGTCATCAAGCGTGAGTGAAATGTGCTAGACTGTGTATCCCTCCAACGCAAAACAGAAAAACAAGGAAAGGAGCAGCTAAGTCATTCGACACCCTGTGCTTGGCTCGAGTCTGCATCTCAGCCTTGCCCTCCTCCCTTCCATCACACGCAGCTCACCTCTCTTTACCACCCTGTGGAACAGCCTTTTTCTCTTCCGCGGTTAGGATTCTCCAACACACTTAGTAGAGATTGAAGAGCTGAAGCTTACACATTAAACCTGCCGGATGGCTTAGCTGCACTCTGCGTGCTTCCCGCTCTGGAGCTGCGCGGGGCTGCGCGGCCGGAGAGCCAGAGCAGGGCTTTTGCAAGGCGCCTCTCGGGATTCTTCTGCACTTCTGAGGCCCGAAGAGGTGTCCTCAGCATTGAGTGTGCTGCCCTCTGCTGCTGCGTCTCCTTGCAGCCTTCGCTCACGGGCAGCATCTCTCATCCAGGCGAGGAACCTCACTGCTGGGCTGGGGCTGGGGCAGGTGAGGTCAAGCCAGGTGCAGGTGTACCTTCAGTGTCCTGTACTTGGGACGTAGCAACCCCGTGCAGCGCTGCAGGCTTTGGGAAGAGTGGCAGCTACTTGACGGGGAAGGACCTGGGGGTGTTGGTGGACCGCTGGCTATGAGCCAGCAGTGTGCCCATGTGGCCAAGGCCAATGGCATCTTGTCTTGTATCAGAAATAGTGTGGTCAGCAGATCCAGGGAAGTGACTGTGACCCTGTACTCAGCACTGGTGAGGCTGCACCTTGAGTACTGTGTTCAGTTTTGGGCCCCTCACTGCATTGAAGTCCTAGAGAGTGTCTGGAGAAGGGCAATCAGGCTGGTGAAGGGGCTGGAGACCTAACTTTATGAGGAGCAGCTGAGGGAGCTGGAGGTGTTTAGCCTTGAGAAGAGGAATCTGAGGGAGGACAGTATCACCACCTACAATTACCTGAAAGGAGGTTGTAGAGACATGAGTGCTGATCTCATCACACAAGCAACAGGAGATAGCATGAGGGGGAATGGCCTCAAGCTGCGCCAGGGAAGGTTCAGATTAGACATTAGGAAAAAGTTCTTCACTGAAAGGGTTGTTGGACATTGGAACAGGCTGCCCAGGGAGGTGGTTGAGTCACCGGCACTGGGTGTATTTAAAAGATGAATGAGGTGCTTATGGATATGATTAAGTAGAGGAAATGTGCATTTGAGCTTGATGATCTCAAAGGTCTTTTCCAAGCTAGTGATTCTGTGCTTCTTTTCCCAGCAGCTGATGCAAGGTTATCCAGCAGCACAAGTATTATTAGAGCTAGCCTTGAGCACAGGCAGCTGAAGCCTGAGGGATGGGGGTAAGAGGCTGCAGGTTGCCTCTGTACCTCACTCGGGGCTCTGAAACAATCTATCTCTATGGAGAGAGTGTATCTATGTAAACAAAGTTCAATGGCTGTCTCTACCTGCCCTGCTGATAAACGGTGTGAGAACAGGACCATGACATGTGGAATTGGCACGAGTGGGAAATTCTCCCAAAGAGCATTTGACTTTACTGGCCACCCTTGAAATCCATACAGTGAGACTTCTTATCATCAGCAGAGCAACTGTGGATCTGAGGATTGCAGATCTGATGACACTTCCAATCTCGGTGACTAATGCTGTCAAAGGAGAGAGATGACCTGATGTCTTATGTGGGATACTGGAAACAAGAGGTAAAAACTGAGCTGGAGAAAAGTCAACTTCTGAGAATGCCATAAAATTCTCAAGTATTGTAATAGCCTTATCATAACTCTCAAGCTTCTGTTTGAATTTCAGAAGGAAACCTCCCATCCAATACTTGACAGTTTTGCTGCTCCCTGAAATAGTACATTTTGTCTTCTTGTCTTAAGCTTCACAAACTGCCATAAACAGAATAAATGTTTCACCTTTCTTTTGTCACATTTTTTTCTGTAGGATTTGGGAAGCTGTGTTGTTTAACAGATGAAGAGTGAGTAATTGAGACACCCTTCTGCCTTCCGTCATGGCTGTGAAAGCCAACAGTAGTAAATCGATGAGGAGGAGACCTGCATTTGATGATTTTTGTTAAGAAGTGCAAGAAAGGTAGGAGAGAAGCGTTTTTCACCTTTGTTTCCATTGGAAAGAGACTAGCAAATAGACAGTGATGTAACATTATTAATACTGTTCATGGAAGAGGATGTATTTCAATAAAGTACTTCTAGAGGATCAAAGTAGATTGGCTAATTGAATGTCAGGCAGTCAGAAATGTGCCCTTGAGACTCTTTTTGTCCCTCAAGTTCATCAGGCAAGATGGTTACTTTTGGTCTTTTCAGTATTATTAAGGTAGTTCATTTTATTTCCTAAAACTGAGTTAAAGATGGTGAATTTATCTCTTTAAAGAGGATACCTTCTTTTCAGGAAGAAAACAGACAAAATATTAGAGAAGGACAGGTCTAGAACTGTTATTTGGCTTTCAGTCTGTGAGAAGGACCCCTGCAGTGTTATATTCAGAGACATTTATTCACTGTCTCTTTATTCTTTTCTCGAAGATCTAAATTTCAGTTGTCAAAACTTTCTCCTTTCAGATGTAGAAATGGAAATCTTTATAGCCAAGGGAATAACCTTTGACTTGAATTTAAATGCATGTCTCAAGGGATTATAAACTCAAATCAGACTACTTTCTACCCAACAGTTTCTGCAGGTAATACAATATAATTTAGAAATGCATTACAGAGCCAGCCTTGCCCAATCTCCCACCTCATACATGATGAGAAAGGGGAAAGAGAAAAACCTTGCTACCGTAGGCAGAAAGTTAACGCTCCTTGTGTTGATATTCCCTCGCATTAATCCTTCTTTTTCACCCTACATCAGCTTCCATGGCTTTGGCAACTGGGTCTTGTTTCCATCTTTGTTGTACTTTGAATTACTTATAACTGCCTTGGTTTCATGGTAAATGCTTTAACTACAATTTTCCTTCTTTTGCTTTGGCTGGTGTGGTTCAGAATTCTTTCCATTTGAGAAGAGGACATTTCAATGAACACACAGACAACTCATCCCAAACTAATGCCACTTGAGTATTTTGTTGGCTGCGAATACTCTGAGGAGCTGTGACACTAGAGGGGTGTGCGTGTGTATAGCTCTGTGTGATATAGATGTATGTATATAGTTCTGTTTATGACCCGCACATGTGCATGCACACACCTGAACATATGATCTTCTCTGTGGGAGCCTTCTTAATTCATGAGGTGCATCTTTTTTCCCACACAAGAGATTTCTAGAACCATGGCCGCTCATAAAGACCATTAAACATTAAGGAATGCAGAGACCAATGTCCTCATATGCATTTATTGTCATTTTGCTTTCAACAATGTTGTGCAGATGTTGTGTTCATTGGCCGGTGTTGGATATCAGACAGAAGGTTACTTTCACAGGTGATATTCTGCTGTTCCTCAGAAAGCTATTGTTCTGGAAGAAGCTTTGCTCAGCCTTCCAGCTGCAGCGTCAGAGCAGCTACACAATACTTCTAAGGGCTGGACTACTGTGTGAAGCTTGTGTTAAAATCCTTATGGGAACGACATATAAATGTCACTTACTGAAAGCAATGAATCAGTTCTTTTTACGTGTGCTGTAAAGGAGCAGGGTAAACTGGCAATTCAGCCCATCACAGACAACATAAACATGATACAATATTTTAGCAAACCAGAGAACTCACCCTATCCAAGTCTTCAGTGTGCAATTTTTTTTTTTAAATCCAGTATGTGCATTAAAAAGGAACAGAAACAAAACAAAAAATGCAAACCCTCAAGGTCAGTCAGTCCAAATGAAGACAGGCAATACAAATGCATTTTTATATGTAAACAGAAAAGGAGTGGGCAAGCTCTTTCTCATTATGCCAAATAGCAGTCTGGCTATGATTTAATGCATTTGAAATTAAGTCTGTCTCTTCAGCTGTACATTTTTACTAAGTCTGCAGAACAGACTGGCAGACAGTGTGAGCAGATGCTTCTGGTTGGATCAGGCATAGGAGATGAAGGATAAGTTTCTTTGTGGTGGCTTTTCAGTCTAGTATCATCCTTTGAATCTCTGTGCAGGACAATAGCAGCGGCGAGCTGTAGGAGTTTTTCCAGATGAGGTGTTGGACCAAATGAGTCTACTGGTGTGTATCATAGTAGGAAGACTGTAAAGGCAACTTCTGTTTAAAGATCTCTGCTTACTGCATAGATAAAGAAGAATTATGACTCCATGTGTCTTGAATCTCTCTCCCCTCCTTCCCATCTCCTTGTGGTCCCTTTAAAAATATTTAGAGAATTCTTGTCATTTTTTCAACCAGTCAGTAAAGCACCTGATCCTTTTTGGATTTACGTTAAGTGAAGTCAGCACCTCCTTTCATAACTTTCCCAAAGGAAAGGAGATTGTGACCTTCCCCTTTCCCTTTTCCCTTTTCCCCTTCCCCTTTCCCCTCTCCCCTTCCCTTTTTTCTTTCCTTTTCCCTTTGGCAATAGCAGCAGTAGTAACCTACTTTTCCCTTCTGCTTCCTTACGCGCTTGGGTGTTCCTGAACCGTTGTAGTGATAAGATGTTAATCAGCGATCAAACATAAAGTCCCAGATCCCTATTCCTGTCCCACAAGCAGACCCTGACTCTCGTGAACTTTTTCTGAAGAGTATGGAAAACACAGCTTGCACTCAGCCGTTATGAGCCAGCATTTATCTTACTATAATATATACGGATAAACAAACGCCTCCAGAATGGCATAAGATACAGTATAAAGCAAAGCATGTTTGGAATTATGGCTGAGTGTCGTTGACTGAAAATATTGGAGGTGAGATTTATCATTGTTGATGTATATAGCTTAAATTTTTGCTTTTAAACAGAAAATAATCTACAGTCTCTGAGAAGCGAGTACGCTTGCTTAAAAATTAAAATAAATTGCATTTGATGGAAAGGAGCAAGGAGTTAAAGAAAAAAAATAAAGAACAGTTTAAAAATGTCCTTCTTGATAGTTCGCTAAATGCATGATTTTTCTTTGTTCTTCTTTTTTGTTCTTTTTTCTTTTTTTTTCCCCCTTAGCAGCTTTGTTATCTGGATCTTTAGTTCTTCCTGCTTCTTTCAGATCTTAGCTGCTCTTTCAGCAAGAGTTTATGGCCTGAAAGCCAATTGCCTTTTTCTTCTTTAATTATGGAAGCTGAAGGCCACTTTGTCTGCCCTGAGTGCTTAATTGAAGGAGGACCATGCATGCTTTTTTGTTCCTGCCTAGCTTGCCAAGAGTATGGTGCACTGCACAGAAGGGACAACAGCTTCTTTGGTGATTTCTTTTTAACTGACATCCTGGAGCAAGGGGGCAGCCAATAAGGAGATTATAGTACTCATTCCCATATTTAGGATGGATTGCCTAGGAAGACCTAGTCTAGATTAAGTATATGTGGAACGGTCTTCAGTTTTTCTTTTACACTGGCAAAACATATGCAAAGTTCTTTTGGGTTTTGTTTTTTAAAGAAGGGCATTTAACATCTGCATCTCTCTTTTCCTTGCCAAAAGGGGGAAAAGAGTTTTATTCACAAATAAATCCTTCACTTTTTGCCCTTTCATCACTAAGTAATATTTTTCTCATGATTTTATTTCAGAATAATGTATGTATGGTCACTGCAAGCTGGTTGCTTGACCTCTTACATGCCATCCCTATGAACCAACCAGAATGTGACTTCGAATGACAATTATCTCTACTTAAGTTTCCAGTTTTTATTTGCCTTTGTTTAATGTATTTGCCTTATTTGATATCTGAGTCACTGTTTTATAAAAGGTATGTCTTTAAATAAAACCATTAAATACAGTGATAAGATTTCTAAGCAGAGAAACATGTTTGAATTGCTCCTGTACTATTTATGCTAAAATGTCAATCAGACAGCCCAGTTCTACCCTGAGATACTTGCTAAAATGGTAGTGGGCTTGAGCTTGGCTCTGACTTTTCAGAATATGAAGATCTTATGAATGAGTCATGAAGGGCGAACTGTCGTATATCAAAGCTTAATTATTGCATAAGTTTATCCTTCAGCTATTCTCCTCTGATCTTCTCATACCAAAAGTCAGATATTTCCTGTTGTGATGTATTTTATTTTCCCAGGAACAAATCCAAGGATGCCAAAGGAAGCTGTAGTTGTGCTGTAGAGGCACGATACAAAAACGAATGTGATAATTGTTATGTTATGAATATTGGTTATAAATTATGTTGTATCATGTAAGCACTTGGGCTTCTGTTGTCTTTTTCTTTCTGTTGCATCATTTTTTCACAATATTGGAAGCTTGGCCGTGTGCAGAGATTTTCTTATCTAAGGATACCAGCTGTTTACTGGAGGTTGAAACTAGTTGTTCCTTTCTCAATCAATGTCTGTCACAGGGAGACAAAAATGTGTGTACGACTTACATGATTTGTTTTCATAATGATGAATGTAGTTTAGTTAGGAAATTGATTATAAAAATAGAAACCACGCTTTGAAAAGCAATTTGAAGATACGGTGTAGATCTGTTATAATCATTTTAAGGCTAATGAGTATATTTCACTTACGTAGTTAATCTTTTCAGTGTCTAGCAACAATGTTAATGTGAGAAGCCAATGTTGAGAGTAGGATGCACGCTTTGCTGATAGGCACCCAAATTATATGCTAACTATTTAATGCATTATTTCCATGGAATGAGTACATAGAATGCAAATGTAATATAAAGCTGAGGCATTAATCTTCTTCACAATATACAAGTATCAGCGTAGAAATGCAGTAATCTTATTATATCTCTCTTTGTATAATGCTGAGAGAAGATTTTGAGTCATTACTGGTTTAGAGGCGTGAGCAACAGTTTGAGAGTCAGGTTCTGTCAGATTCAGACTACCCTTGAACCACATTTCAACTCCCAATCTTGCAATACCACAAAGTCTAGGCCAAAAGAAATCTTCCTTTTATCAAGGAAATACTGTCTCAGTGTGACTCAGACAGGGACTGGGTTCTGTGTCATAATATTCCCTCACTCCTGCCAGTGGTCAGTGTTGTTCCCTGTTACTCTGGTTTAACTCTGATCAAAATAAGGGGGCATCAGCTATGGAGCTATGGAAGAACCCTCTACCTCCTGATATCAACACACTACATGGTGTTTATTTTACAAACTCTGTGAATGTTGCCTAGGCAGGCCAGTTATTTCAAATACCCTCAAGGCTTCGATTATGCTTTCAGTACCCCGCTGTCTTCTTTGATAGTCATTGCATCAATTGAGGGAGCAGAACAGGTATCATTTAAATTAAAAAAAAAGGTATATGAGAGAAGTAAAATTATCTTGGTCTTAAATTATGTTAATTTGCCTTTTAGCATGCTAGAATTGTGAACTTTCAAGTTCTCTTGGTTCAATATGGCCTTTACACAAGATCATCTGTGGTTATTCTGCTCCCCTGACAAATGTAAGAGGGGGAGGCAAGAGAGACAGTGACAGCAGCCCTCAGGAAATAGCAAGTAAATTTTAGCATGATACTTCCCTTCTATGATTTGGTTTAATCAAAACCAATATGGAAATACCTATGTTTCCACTTTGAGCTTTATTAGCCCATGCAAAACTTTGCCATTTCATCTCTTTACTTTGTCTGACATATTTAATAAATGTGACAGCAACTCAATGAAGAAGGCATAATAAATGAGTCCTTCCATATCTTTAGCAGAAGAAAGTGTAGATTATTAAAAGACCTGTTTCTTTTTAGAAAAAACCCACAGACTATACCTTCTTGACTCTAAATTTTTAGTATGTGTGAATAAATGGAAAGAAATACCACTTTAGCTGAGAAGACCAACAGAATGTCTACAGATTCTTTGCAGGTTAAGCCTCTCATTTTTAAGAAGACTCCAAGACTGTCTGGTCTCTGCACTTCTCAGGTAATGCAATGTCAACTTCCAAGGCACTGTTTTGAGATACTTGGATACACACTGTGTAACCTGGATGTGTAAGACTTGAGATAGCTTGTGGGGGATTTCTTTTGTTTGTTTCCCATTCTCATGGTCCTGTTTTGCCAGGCTCAGTATGTATAACACTGCTTTGGGCGGTGGGAGAATGAGAGTGGCTGAAGGCCAAGTTAGAAGTGGTTGTTCATCTTTCCTTAAGCACCAGTGCTTGCAATTCTTATGCATAATGATGCCTTCAAAACACGTTGGAGAATTTAGCTAATCTTACTATGTTTAGCTTTCATGCAAGTGGAGATCTGGTTATGTGTAAAAGACCTTAAACAGAGTTGTCATGCTAACATTTAAATCTTCTCTTTCCAGCACAGCACCACAGTGGGTGTGTTACATAAATTGCCACAATGGAGTGTATTTCAGATCCTTCAGCTCAGAGGCCATCTGTCATTCAAAGTAACACGTTCACCTGTTCATCACTTCTGCAGCAGTGTGTGCGCTAGACAGGGTACATCCGGATGAACTAACAACAGGAGCAGCTCTTCGTACAGCTGAGTTTGGAAAGACTTAGTAATCAAGTCACTCTTTCAGATGTGAGCATGCACCACAAATAGATTGCTCTTTCTATCCAAGAGAACACCAAGTGCTTTCCGCTTTGCTTCAGAAAAGAGCAAACTAGTTCCCTGAGAGATGTTTTTCTACTCAGTAGAATACAGCATTGCCTCTGTGGGCGCTTCTCTACTGTGCCTGAGCCACAGGTAATCACAGAACTCTAATAAGAAAATTGTCCTCAAGCCCTTGGATAGATCTAGATGAGAATCAGCATTTAAATAATTATCAATACTTTTTTATATCTCCCCATTTCCCTTCCACCTTTGTATTTCCTTGAACTCTGAAGAAGTGAAGTAAGCCACTTCCCCCAATATTGTTTGTTGGGAGTGTATTTTGGCTTGAGAATGTGTTCACATTTTTGTATTTGTCTAACTTTTCCTTGTTCCATGTTTCATGCAAACTGCACGAGTTGTTGAAGGGGGAACTTGACAGCATGGATGTGTGCTGACAATTTGCTCAAAGAATTCCAACTATGGGTCAGAGATTTCTCTTTCTAATCAGTGACAATGTACATAACCTTTCTGTCTACTCTAAATGTTCTTGTCTGTAAAATGAGGTTTTACTTGCCTGCCTCACAGGCATGTTGAAGCTTAATTAGTGTAGGTAATAAATGCTAAGTATTATTTTAAAAGATCTATTGCATTCTAAAATGATCAAGTTTGGATCTTAATTCTCAGCTTTATGGGATAAAGTTCAGTATTGATTACCTTAGATTTTCACAAAGCCTGCCCTGAATTTAATAAGGGATTTAACAAACTAAGTCTTGAAAACACTTGTGATTCACCTTAATAAAAAGCTAACTTGTACTTTCATAAAACTAGTAGAGCTTTGCACATAATCATAGTTTTCTGGAATGACATAGGCTTTGAAATTATAATGTTGCACAGGTCTTACCATTCTGAAGAGTATATCATTTTTATTGTATTAAGATATGCAACATATTTTCTGCAGATATTTTCTTAAATTATTTTCTTCAGGGTCCAGTAAAAAGGGAGAACATTTAAAATCATACTCACTTGGCATTCTTTCAAGATTTCATAAATAAAAACAAATTATACAGTAAAAATGGATGACATTCTTCTAGGGTGGGGAGGCAAAGAGTAAAATCATAGAATCATAGAATCATAGAATGGCAAGGGTTGGAAGGGACCCCAAGGATCATAAAGCTCCAACCCCCCTGCCACAGGCAGGGCCACCAACCTCAGGCCTGGATCTACACAAGGTTGCCCAGGGTCCCATCCAACCTGGCCTTGAACACTTCCAGGGATGGGACATCCACCACCTCTCTGGGCAGCCTATTCCAGGACCTCACCACTCTTTCCGTAAAAAACTTCCCCCTACTATTCAATCTAAACCTTCCCTCCTTCAGCTTTAAACCATTCCCCCTTGTCCTGCCATTATCTGCCCTTTTAAAAAGTTGATTCAAAGTGCTGGAGGTTTGGGGTGCCTGGCTTTGCGCATTGTCCTGTTTGATCAGATTGGCATCAATCATGAAAGACTGCGGGTGTGAGGTCCCTTTCTCAGCTTTCCTTGGAAGATGTGCATTGCAGTTCTTGGTTTTCTCTTCTTGTTCCAGACCCACTGCAAAAAGATCACCTTTTTTAAAAAAAAAACAGATGCATTGATGGAAAATTCCATCGAGAGGATTAGAAGATGGAGCATAGAAACAAGGAACAATATGTGTTCTGCAAAGTTAGAGGAGTCTAGGAGGGGCTTTCTTGACACCAGAAACTACAAATACTTTGTCTGTGGTAAACTTAGCCATCTGTGTATGTGTAGTTTCGTAGGAGATTCCAAGCAAGTTCCTACCATGGATTCTTCCAGTATAAATCTTGCTTAAAGCTCCAAGATGAAGTTGTGGTAGAAGGTGTCATTCTTTTGCTGCAATCTAAGCTGCTTTGGTTGCATTGAATATCACCTCTGTAGGACATAGATGATTCTTGGAGATCATATCAAGACTCTGGGATTCTCCCAGGAGCTCAGAATCATCATAAATCTTGTTTTAATCGCCGCTTCCATTGGTAGGAACATGTCTTAGCCATGAGAGATATGGCAAAGCTTTAATGTGTGTATCGTTGCTGATGTGCCCAAATCAGTGGTGGTTGTTTTTAATACATGTATTGTAACTAAAGAGAGTTGCGTTCACAGCTGTGAAAGATGCGTGTACAGAAGTAGTCATGCCTAAGCACACTCCTGTGTAAGGTGCAAATATATATGGCTTTAAAAAGGTTATCTCTTGGTATTAGTTGTAGATTTCCAGTGATGAGCAGATGCCCTTGTGTCCTGGTGCAGTTTATAGATACTCTAGTAATGGAATTTGCAATCTCTGAGAAGAGTCTTTTTGCAATGAATGGATAAAATATGTTTGAGGATATTCTGTGTATCACAGTTGTGTCTCTCCATCTATTTGGAAGGAAAAATCTGTGTGCAGATTTTCTACTGAACTGGTGTAGGCAGTTAGTTATGTCCTTGATTCTGAGCTGGCACTCTTCTAGATGCATCTGACGCTTTCATTCATTAAGGAAGATTTCCAGCATACAGTTTTATATCTACGTATTTTAGCAATGTTGAGATGTCACTGAAAGCAAAGCAGTGAAGAACTTCTGTATTCTCTAACACTGGGCCAAGTGTTTAACCATCCTTTAGGAGCTTAGAGCGAGCTCCTTGTGACCAGCCTGACACTCCAGGCTGAGCCTCCTGTACTTTGGTAATTCCTTTTCCTGTTAGAAAGCAAATAGCTTCTTAGATTCCACTTACTGTACAAGCAAAACATCTGTGTGATCTTAAGGATAGTTTTAAAAGGCTTCCTTTTTCCCCCAAGATATATATTTCAAGATCTCAGTGGTGAGCTTTGGTTGTTCTGTCTCAGGAAATTACTGATACCTTAGATAGGGAATTCCAGATGCTATGTATGTCACTGGCTTCAAGGCTGTCTGGTAGAAAATAGACTACTGACTTCTAGAGCTAGTGGGTCACTTTGGACATGAGGAAATCGAATGAAGGATGCCTCAGGGGAACTTAAGGTTGGACATTAGGAAAAGGTTCTTCACTGGTGGCTGGTGACTGGAATTGACTCCCCAGGGAAGTGGTCACAGCACGAAGCCATTCAGAGTTCAAGGAATATCTGAACAATGCTCTTACTCATATGGTTTACTTTTAGGTAGTTCCGTGAGGAGCAGGGTGTTGGACTCAATGTTCCTTATGGGTCCCGTCCAGCTAGAGGTATTCTGTGATTTAAGACTGCAGAGTTCTTGGCTGATTGAACAAGGACTGTAAATTTTAAAACAATTTGTAGTTCGTGCCTTGTGGTACGTTGCAGATTTTCAGTCTTTGAACAAATGCACTTCGTCTAGGGGAGGATCTTGGGAAATCTGAGACAGCAGCAATTCTTTTTTCCCCAGAAGGAAAAATTAAGGAAATGCCACGGGAGTGAAACAAAGGGTGATTCTTTTATCTTTTAAAGGAAAATATGGTCCCTCACCGTGAGTCCAGGAATGACACTGGGAGTGTAATTTTCATGTCTTTTATGAGGCTGTTTGCAGGGTGATATTGGGGAACCAATTAACGATACGATCTGTTTCTTTATCAACCTAGTCTGTTCCCTTCATCCCTTTTCCTATAGTCTGGACAGTGAGGAGAAGGGTCTCCTTGCTGAAGAACAGTCAACGAAGGAGAATTCTCCTTAGATTATATGTATTATTTTATAATGCATTTTACTGAATGCCTGTGAGATCTAAAAGCATAAGCCTCTACTGTCTAAGCCAAAAGACAAACAGTGTCTGCGTGAGGTCTACCTGTGGAGCGTGAGGGGGAAGGACTGTCACACTCTGAGCTTGACCTATTTTTCTTATTTGATGAAGAGAATGAGTTGTATGTCCTGAATGCTTGTCAGCTGCATTACTGAAGAATCATTTATGCTAAAAGAGATTTAGCTAAAAGCTTATAGCCACAAATATTTACTTCCTTTAGTTAGCACATTTCTGCTGTATTTAAGAGTTTTCTCCAAGGAGAATATGCAGAGCTCTGTGTAAGGGAGCATGAAATTCTGTTTTAACTTAGACTGTTAGTCAACTCTTCATTTCAAATTCCCTGTTTAGTCCCTAATGGTTAAAAATAAAAATACTTAGTTTTTGTTTTCCTCTTATAAAGATAATTTCCTGAGGGTTCGCTGGTTTAGAGAAAGACAGTGGATAAATTCAGCAGTTTTATACAATCTTCAGAAAAATCAATTGCCTTGTGAATTTGCGGGAACTGTTTGAACGTCTTATGTATGTAAAGTTTGGAAAGAAAGTCCTGTGAGAACGTGATTTAGTGTTTCTAGGTAGGATGAGACTGGCTTCAATGATTTTTGTATTGTTAAAGACAGATTTCTCATCCCTACTCTTCTAGGACGAAACCTTTTCATATTTTTCTATCGATGAGTTATTTTTAAACAACACCATTTTCCCCTCGTTGCATAGAAATTCTCCTGGAGTGATTCATGTTTGTGTTGAGGTTTGTTTGCATGCAGGTCTTAAAAATAGCTCTAACATATAAGAAAGGGAGTGTGAGAAGTTGTAATCCTATTGGAAAGTCAGAGTTTAATGTTTTAAACTAATGTTTACTGTGCTTTGTTGTTGTTTTGGGTTTTTTACGAGTGCATGAAAAATCTGGACAAAGACAATATATATCATCATAAGTCAGATGGCATTGATTACTCAAATTCAGTGTTTAATTGGCTCATTAAATGACCCTTGAGATGGTTATAGTGGAAAATAGGTATAAAGATTAGGTCCGGATACTGTCGTGTGTGCTACGAGTGACAGTTTGGCAACTGCTTACCGAGAGAGGTAACGGGACCTTCAGGAGCTCAACGAATCCACCCTCTTGTCCCATGGCAGCATCATCTGTACCCACATCTTTCCCAAAACTGCCACATTTGTCTATATCGAGTTTGGCCAGGACCACTTGAGAAGTATGTCAGTAATCAACGTAATCTTAATAACAGTCTGCTTTTGATTCTAAATCTCTATTGGTAATCAGTTTATTTTTAGTCCTTCACTTACACCATGCTGCAAACTCTTTCTTCCAATAAAGTTTATTGACAGTAAGTTATTAGCATACTTTATGCTCACAGTTACTGCCTGTTTAGTGGATGTGAATGCCTAATGGATGATTTTTAATATCCCAACAGCAAAAGACAGTTGTATAATACCCCTCATAACAAGATGACAGCAAAATAGGGAGTTTGATAGTGTTCCATAGATAACCAGCTTGGAAATAAATAATTCATTTTCATAAATATATCCAAAAGAAAGTTGCCTGATTATTTTTTCCCCTAAATTAAAATGTTTGACTGTACTTTCTTCTGTAGCATGTAAAAATATTTGTCCCTGTGAATTTTGCATTGACTTTGCCAATTTTATATGTAAATAAGGAATCTCATTATTTTTATATTCACCTGGAAAATTTTCAGCTGTAAGAGTTTTTGTAATATATTTATCACTACATGACATGAATTCAGAATTTTTAATAAGTTAGAGCACCTCTGGCTTAAAAGAGTGGAAACTGTGATGAGACTGGAGTAACTGGCCAGGGTTAACCACACACCCACTTTCTATTAAGCTTGGTTGAATGCAGGGTAGTGAAATTCTGTGCTTGCATCCTGCAATCTAAAGGCTACATCTTTAAAGGCATGATAACTGAATAGAAAAAAAGTGTTTACTTAGCTGAGTTCTGTTTTATTGAGGAGACGATGGGGCTCATTTGTTTAGTAAGGGGTGAAACAGAAACTAATCCTTTAGGCTTACTTTGAAAGGTGGTTATCTTTCCAGCAAGAGGGAGCATTGTTTGCTTTGCCAGAAACAGTGTAATTGTTCCTTAAACCATTATGCTCTGTAAAAGAATCAACTTCGACAGAGGAGGAATTTCATTGGCATAAGCATTGTCTTTAAAAGAGTCAAAAAATTAATGAAAGTGCTTTCATTTACGTCTAATGAGCACAGGCATTTTGCATGATGTAAGCTGCATTAAAGCTTTTTGTGGAGAGATTATTTTTTTGTACGACAAGTGCTCTAATAGAAGTATCACAGGTTATGGGAAACGGAACAGTAGTACTGTTGGCCTAAGTTAATTACATTTATTCAGATGAAATACTATTCTACTGTACTCTTCAGGACAAGCAGAGAAAATACCGAAACCTTTTTTAGCCGGCATTTATCTATTTCAATTATTTTTGACAGTGTGTGTTGCATGTGTGCTTTAGCTCCAATGCCTTTATATCGACAGTTGGTAGCACAAGCCTTTTAAAGCACAAAGGGTAGCAGTACTTCAGCCAATCTGTGATAAAAGAGAAAAAATGAAATCACTATGGAAACTGCAGGAAGAATCTAAAAGCTTTCTTTATAAAGTAAACGTCTGATGTTTGTGACTGCGGGGGCAAAAAATTCATAAATCTGTACGATGCTATCATTTCTGATTTGTTATCGCAGCAAATGCCAAGTCTAAGCAGTCTGACCTTAGCCTTATTAAGTGCTTTCTTTTCAGATACAGTTATTATTTGACAATAGAGAGACTGCAGTGCTGCGAGGAGGAAAACTAATATGTTTAAAATGTGTGTGCGTGTTTGTGTGCGCCTGTGTGCCTGTGTATATATAACTATCCATCTTTTTTTTCCCCTGTGAAGCTTATGGAGTTGGGAACGCTGTATGTGGGAACTCGGGGACTACTATTCTGAGCACAATTGAGAAAACTATGTTTCGTCCCATTGCATGCGCCTGTCTTTGATCTCAAATTGAAAATCTCTGAGCCTCTTCCTCCAATCCAAAAGCAAATAAATACGGAGAGAAAGAGAAGTCTCTCCTCTCAGCACGTAGGGCCTCCTCGACTGAAAAATGAAGGTGGCTGTAAGAGCTCTGATGAACCTGTTTGGACAACAGACAGCAACAAATACCTGTCTCGGTGGAGGAGTTTAAGAGCACTGCAGAGATCCTCAGGCAGTACAGAATATCTTGGCTCACACAGGCCACTCTCTTTATCTCAAAACAATACCAGCCAAGCTCCTCCGTACCTACAACTGAAGAGCTGCAGGAACAGGAGGACAGTAACTAACACAGCTCTTTAAATTTGAATCTTCTTGTCTTATTAAAAAAAAAAAAAAGAAAAAAAGGAAAAAGAAAAAAAGGAAAAAGAAAAAAAGGAAAAGACATGAATTCTAAGCAAGAGGAGGTATCCGGTAAGTATTTTTATTGCATTTTGGTGCTTTAGCTTAAAGATTATTTTTAGTCATATGTATCTGCTATAAACAGGATTCGGGCTGGGTGAGTGTGGGGCTTTTTGTTAAGTAATTATGGAAAAAATTACTGCCTGTTTTTGCATTTCCAACTTTGATAGCTTTGGGATTTCTTTGTTTTGTTGCTCTGCTGTAATTAGTGTGTAAGCTTTTGCAAGTTTGATGTTTCAAGATGCTGGAAAGAGCATTGTTGTTCCTAGGGTCTTTGAATATAAACATGCTCAGTGGTAATACTTACTATTGTATATTATATATGCACACACAATAACAAGCTCTACTATTCAGTTTCATGTGACATTTTAAAATACACTGATAATGACCTAAAGCGGGCAAGTACTTCCCGACTAAGTGTTTCAAGCTCTCAAAACAGTGTGAATGTTTTAACTCTTACTGAACAAGTTTATGTATGGAGATTTAATCTATGATAGATGACAGCATGAAATTATTTGGCCATAAATGTGAGATGCCAGAAGAATTCTTGATTATACTCAGGTTTCATGATATATCGGTGAATGCTACTATAGTGTGTGTGCTTATGTTATTAACACTAGAGATTTCAGGTTAACAGTAGCAAAACAAAGAAAACATAATTCTTGCAAAAGCAGGTCAGTCTTTCAGTTATAAATATAAATCCTGAAAAAGATATAGTTTGACATATTGGCTTCATTGCAGCTTTTTATATGTATAATGAAAACCAATTATCTGTGGAGAAAATTTGACTTTGTGGAATGGAATTAAATTGCTTTTTAAAGGCTTCCTTAAACAGCACTGGCTGGAGGAAAGTCCAATAACATTTTTAGCTCTGAATTGTAATGACTTTGCTACATTAATAAATCACGTTGTATTCTGACTTTTATCAAAAGATTCCAAGGAAGAAAACTATGCACGGCAGGTTGAAGCTGTAGGGGCAGTCCTGACTGGTTTTCTCCATCCAGCTACTTTTCTTATGGCCCTTCGAAACCAGCAGTTCCCGTGGATCAGCGCTTAATGTGGTAGGTCCAAATCCATCTAAGCTGATGAAAACAATTGATAGATATAAATTCCTGCTAACAACTGAATTGTCAAGCTGTAGTCTAGTCACCTCTGTGATTTAGGGACCCCAGTGAAAAATTTTATTAATGCTCTTCACATTTGGGAGGGGTGTGTATTTTGGGGGCTTGGGGAATTTTTGGTGGGATTTTGTCAGTTGATTTTTTTCTATAAGGAAACTTTTTGAAAAGAGATCGTTCAATTTACTCAACAGTATTTGAACATGCCCTGTGGCTGTAATTCATGTGCTACCAGTTAGTTTGGGCTCAGTGTTGAATGGAGGGAGGTTCTGTGAAGTATGTATCTGGGATTCAGAGTCCAAATCCTTGCAAAAAAGAAAATAATTTATTTGAACAGCGGTTTGGTCTGCTGATGTTAGCTCTAAAGTAATTGAGGGAGGGGAAAAACAAAAAAGACACTGTCAACTTCTACTCATTTTTCCCAACAGATCACATATCAGAAGTGTAATCTATAAGAGGAACATGAACTGGTGAAATATACCTCTGATGTTGGTTTCCTATGTTATTATGTAGAATGTTTGTAATTATCTTGCTGAGTCGTAATCCCTGACATTTGCTTTCACAAAGCATCTAGAGGAGAATGCAATACCCTAATTATGTTTCTGTGAAAGAGTTGAGGGGGGAAAAAGTTGTGCTCTTGAGCACAGCATTTTATAGAAAAGCTATTTCATTAATAATATATATATATATCAAATTTGGGGAAGGGTAAGGTTACCTTATAGACTGCAATTCCTGGTTCTTTTATATCACACTGTACAAACATAATTGAGCATATGTTAATTTTAAGTTCTTTTCTAAACTAGGGGCTTTACTTGCCTACATCCTAAGCAAAACAGTCACTGGCTCCAGTCTAAATATTGTTATATCTTTGTTTGCTATCTAATGTTTTTTAAAAGTATTTTCTGCAATGAAGTCTAGTTGCCACATTTTTAATAAACTTATTTTGTTTAAAAATAAAATCTGTGCTTTCTCGTACGATGTTTTACAATAACTTTTGTATTAAGGAAGTGAAGATCAAGAACAACAGTAAGTTTAATTTGGATTCCAGCTCACAAAGATCCCCTCATGTTATGTTCTTTTATATAAGGAGCTAACCACAAACAGTGTGAAGTTGTAAAACTGATTTTTGATCACGGGGAGAGCTCACTTTTTATAGATAGGTTTGTCTACAGACTGAGGCAAAAGGTTAATTGAGGTTACATCCTCGCATACATTATGTGTATTTCACCTCTGTAACGCAGTTAGTTACTGAAACACTGTGCTCTTTTATATCTGGTAGGAATAATTTCTAAGTACAAAGCTATTTACTAAAGAATCATTAAAATGGAATCTCCGAAGGAAAATGGATACGTGATACCGGTATGTGGCTTTGTTCACCAAAGTGGGGCCGTGTGGGTTAGCTGAAAGAAATGACTCCAGCAGTCTGTTCTCCAGCAAAATGCTCAGGCGATGGATTGTTGTACAGGACATACCTGGCTTTCTTTATGCTCTCCTTCTGGGAAAGCAGTTCAAACTGTTCAAATATCCTACGGTATGTGAGACGAGTTATTCAATGCTGTGCCCATCATCCCTGCTTTTATTAAATGAGCTGTACAATTAAAAAAAACTCAAAAAAAAAAAAGAAAAAAAGGAACAAGAAAATGGAAAGAAAGCCTTGCTTTTCCTCCCCGTTAAGCAGCCCCTCTTTTCTCCTTCCCTCTGTGCTTCTGTGGTTTTTCATATTATAAATAAATAAATAGCACCAATAATCATTAAATCACCCTTTATATAAATCCCATAATTTGTACTTTACATCAATCAAGGCATCTATTACCGGTGACTTGTGGTAGACTTGACCGGGAAGAACAGCCATCTTGCCACTCAAAGCTGACATCCTAATAGCGCAGGAGGTCTTTGGGCAGAATACTTCTCTCCACTCTTGTCTCAAAACCTGAAGAAAGTTGTTTCTCCTCACGGACACAGGCTGGGGATTGCTCCAGTAAAAGCATGGCGGGGGGTGTCTGAGGAGGAGGTCATGCCTTTGTAGCGTTGATCTCTCTGTCTTCCTATGAGGCGCCCAGCTCAGACGTGAGCTTGCTGCAGAAAGTTTTCCTTTTCATTCTCCCATAAACTCATGTTTTTGATGCTATGTTGTTTTTGAATGCCACGCACCTTCCTGTAGATACCAAGCCAGGAGTTGATGAGGATGCACTATGATTCCTCAGAGCGGGAAGATGTGTGGGAGGCTTAGTTCAGGGTGAAATATCCCAGAATATTACACTGAGCGAGGCCTATCCAGAGGTTGAAATCAAACATGACCATGCTCAGGAGCTTGTCATGTGGCTCTCAGCTGTGCTTCAGACCTCTTTTTCCCAGCACAGTATCACTCCTCTCCGTACAGCAGTTGTATACGTGTGCTGGGTAGGGTCAATGTTTCCAGGCAGTATCGTGTATCCGCTGCCCCTTGGTGTTAGGGCTTCATAGCAAATTCTCACCCATAAGGGGCTGGCACAGCTCCACCACACTGCACCAGCACCAGAAGATCTGCCTGGCATATACTTCCCTAGCAAATTTTAATTTCATTTTTGGTTTTAGTGGTAGCAGCAGTTTGTGACCAATTTACTCCAAACACAAAGGAAACAAGTGCAGAATGCTTCAGAATCCCTAATGAATTAATCTTTTCATCTAAGAACACTGGTAATTCATACATATATTCAGAATCAAAAGCTTTTTTCCTACCCAAAACCAGACATTTACCCAAGGTGATGATAAAAAATGCAGTCCAATGTATGTCTCTGTCCGGAAGGACTGATGACAGTTGATAGGAATGAGATACTCTGGAATTAAACAACAACAAGGTTTGTGAATGCAGAGCCCTGGTTCTTTAAAGCACAGTGGGTAGGCTGGAAGTATTCTGCCACTCAGGGTGCATTGCACTGACTGACACCGATTTGCTTTCCAGTTTGCTCGTTTCCTTACTGCACTGGAAGAACGTTGCCTGGCACTGGATGCCTGGCATTTTTGTAAGAGTGTAATAAAAATTCTCAAATATGCAGAAAAGATTGCTCTGAAGCCCTATAAAGTGGTGACTGGCAACTTTCAAACTAAATTGCATGCAGTTTTTTGAACATGTTATGTTGAAGTTACTGATAAAATGATTATTTGTGGACTGAGTAGGGAGGCTTCCCTGAGTTGATAGGTTCTGCCAGGTTAAAATGTTGGTTTTGATGTCATCTCTCTAGTTTGCACATTTGTTGGCAGTCTGAATATTTAAAAAACAAAAATCCTGCTTTTTATAGATCTGATTTTATTGCCACGTGAAAAGTTGTCTTGTAATCTTCAACTACACCTTAAAACTGGCTTAATGCAATCCAGGCAACCCACCCACCCAAAAGCAAGTATACCCCCCCACACACACATCCTCCTACAACCTTCTTGAAATGAAGTTAAGACTGGCTTAAAGACAAGAAGGGAAAAGAAAGGCTTTAAAGCTAGTGTGTGCCTGGGCTGAACTTACACAATATTTATACAGAATGCAGAATCATTAGCTTTTCATATAATACTACACTACTTCTTAAAAGTCAAATACACAGTGTAAATGTCAGGATATTTTCTCTAACAGCTTCATTCACCCTGTCGTTGTGAACAAATTTTGAAGCTCCATGTTATATAAAATAAAAAGCCCACCTTTTTGTGCAAGTAAAAAAATCTCAGTGAAATCCAAAGCTGCTGCAAGAGTGAAATAAGGATCTACTGCTTCTTATGCCAACTAATTAGGTAACTATCTACTTGCTCTAGCCCAATTTTCTGTCAGAGAGGCTAACTTCTTTTCTAGACAATGCTGAAACCTGATTTCTTGTGAAAAAACTGCTGAAGCATTTGTACTAAATTGTTCTCTTTCCTAATAACCGGAACATTTGAGCAAAAATGTGAGTTCTCTATTCAAGCTGTTTTATTTCCCCTTGAACTGTGAGAATTTGGTGGAAGGAAGAGCAGGAGTTGTCCACCTTACAGAGTGAGAGTCCTGTTTTACAGCTGAAGTGTGTTGCTGCTGTGCAGTCCAACACCAGGCTGGCTGAGATTTCAAAATTAAAATCAATACTCCTAAATTTGCATAAGACTACTGCCCATATATGTGAAACCTGAAATATTTTTCTTAACAAAACCAGAGCAATTTACCTGTTTATCTGTTTTGGTGTTTGGTTTTTTTTGGGAGGGGTGAGTGGTTGGGTGTTGGGGTTATTTTTGTGGTTTGGCTTGTTTTATTCTTTCTCCTTCCACGCCCCTCCCTCTCCAGAGCAAAAGGAGATCTTTGTAAAAAGTAAAGCGCTAGTAAATAAAGAGTTAAACTGAAGGCAGGCTCACTGGTTTGTTGAGATCTGTCAGAGTCTGAGTGGCTGGCTACATATCTGTCTCAGGAACAATAGCTACCTGTATTCTGCACGGACTGCTGGGCAGGCACTAGCAATCTGGAGAAGGTCTGCCTCTGTTAGAGGCTTTTTAGAGGGAATCCCTAATGACAGCCCTACTTCTCATTGGGGAGAGAGGAAAGTCGGGGAGGGGGAGAGAAATCTTGTCTACCCAGTTGATGAGGGACAGAGCTTTGATCATTTTCATTCAGTCTTGACTTGGCCTGAGGTTTAGGTTCCCAGTCCTGAAGTCAGCGGGCTCTCTTCTCTCACACGGGCACACACACCCGCTCTCTCTCTCTCTCACACACACATGCACACCCCTTCGCTGGTCTGTGCAGGCAGATTAGTGTCACGGCTGTAACTGAGGCACAGAGCAATAAACATAGCAGAACCAATCTCCATGGTGGCAAGAGGGGGCACTGGAGGTGACAACAATGGAGAAGGATCTTTCTTCTGACAAGTTTTAGGTAAGAGAGAATATTTATACCCTCGGCCGAGTATTTTATAGCCTTCTAAAGAAGTTAGAAATTGTTAGGTTGCAAACGTGCCTTGTTACAGAAATATTTTAGTTTACTGCCGTATCCAGGCTGTTACTAGCTTTTAAACCTGTAATTGCTGTGCTTTGTGTTACGAGAATGTTTGCAGAAAGCAGGCAGGGTTTTTTCCGTGGAAGTGGTGGCTACTTTAGTTACGTTCCTGAAAATATAACATTTCTAACGCCTGGATTTTTTAAAAATAAACCACCAAGCTTCATTTTGGCTATGGTAAAATTAATGCTTAGCTATAATAAATATCCATAGCCGATAAAATGTTGTGTAGCTGGTAGCACATACAATATTAAAACAGTGCTCCCTCAACCCTAATTTGTAATTATTTTTACACCCTTAACTGCACCGGGGTCAGAGAGTTTTAAAAATTAATGAGGTTCCCTGCTGGGTTCAGATAGTATAATCTACATGAGTTGTTGCTGCAGAGGGCTGAAATTATTTGTGCCTATTTTTAATTAGGTGCGGAATTTTTGTTTTAATATATTGCTTTCAAACATGTTCCTTTCGATGTCCGTTTATGCGACCTGCAGTAAGAAGGGAGCGATGATCCATTTTTAATCGTGACAAATTGAGTGCGGGGAATACAGGGCACGCGGTGACAATACAGCACAAACATTTGCTGGGTACGTTTTTCCGATTTCCTGTGTTAGATCTGTGTCAGATTCCCACGGCTGTGATCAGATTCACCTATTGACAAATAAGCACTGATTCTAGGGGAGAAGGAAAGCCAGCAGAACCTAATGCTTTGTGTGAGGTTGGAGTAATGGGTTATGGATGCGCTTGGAATGTTAAAAAGAATTGTAGGAGTACCTGAAAAATGTATGTGAAAGAGAATAGCAACCATGTGAAAAGAAGGTAGTAAAAGGGAAATAAGGTCCCATCCCTTTTCCTGGAAACGCTAGGCAGATAGTATCATCAGCACTCCTGGAAAGTAGAATTTGCTGGATATCCGCAAATGGAAGCACTGGAAAGGAAAGGGGGAGGGAGCTGTTTACTATGAAATTTCCATATTGAAATAACGACAAAGTTTCATACCGCAAGATCCGAGGCATTGTGTGCTATAAACTACTGCGCCTTAGGTTTGAACGGTAAGCGTTTTACAGCTGAATATAGCGTAATCAGCCCTAAAGACGGTTATACCCGCTCTTCCATTTGCAAGACCCACTCTGAGCTTCCTGTGATATATTGTTATGTAAATACAGTGCAGCAAGGGAGAGCAGCACTATGGAGATTCAATTTACTTTGAAAGTTGTTCATTATGGAAGGGATGAATGTTATTTATTTGATGTGAATCAAAGGCGAGAAATGACTTTTTCACTGTGAAGTCTATTGTGATGGGTGCAGCGTGATCTAATCTTTTTAATTTTGGCTTTCACACCAGTGGAGATGAAAAGAGATCTGAGCTCATTTATTGGTTGCTAAGTCTTACTGGAGGCCTAAGTACCATTCTTGGTTGCTATGGCCAATCTGACCTCAATCTATGCAGTTTTAGGGACTTAAGCAATCCCTTTTTTATTTAGGAGCATGTACCTTGATTTATGTCCAAAATTGTGCCTGAATGTCTTTGTCTACAAGTGATAAATGGTGGTGTACAATTCATCAGTTCTTACAAGTAAACACTGCTGTCCCACTAAAAATATGTTTTGTTCTGAGTTAATGGTATGGAACAAGCCAGTCTCCACAAACAGCTATCTTTTATTGTAGAGAGCCACTGAAACTTGGAGCAAAGTGAAGGAAATTGGCATTCATCTTCTCTGCCATTAGCATTTCGTTTGTGCTCTCTGGTGATGAGACTGTATGCCGATCCACAATGAAAGCCTAGTGTTGTGCTGCCCGGCTTGAATGTATAATTGATCGATTATGAATTTATTCGGTACGAATATTAAAAAAGTCAGGGATACAATTTCTTGGGCTATAAGCCTGCCACTTTGTTATTACTGACTGTAAAAGTATTTGCAGTCAAATAAATTGTCGCTTGGCTGTAGGAAATTCCCAGTTTCTTTGGCAAGTTCCTTGTATTCTAGTAATACCAGGCATTTGTTACTACCAGGCGTGTACTACTTGTGTGGTTCTTAGTGGTGCTTAGGCTTTCACCTATATTAGAATTTCTTTCGGTAGGAGCTGTGCTAAGAGGTAACTGTGAACATGAAGTGTTTTTTGTAACACAAGCAGTACTAATTTTGTTGCATTCAGATTGCTTGGTAGTGATTCAGGTTGTCCTTACACCAAGTAAACGTGGTGCTGAATTACACAAGGACAGAAGCAAAATCTTTTGCTGGCTTGCTTGGTGGGTTTTTGCCTGGTCTGGTTTAAGATAAAGTAATAATATATGAATAAAACTACATGGAGCTGGATGCTAATATGGCTTCTACTAAATTGGCTACCACAGATTTACTGGTCTGTAGAGGTAAAAGTCAGATCAATTGTTGATCTTAGTACTTGACAGTATTATAAATGTATTGCTTTAAAAAAACTCCAAACTTCCTTTTTTAAAATATAAGGTTTGCCGTAATAGAGTTCAGTCTAGCTAAGCACGTGTGGAGCAAAAATAATTCTTCAATTATATGTATGTTTAAGCTAGTGTACTTGATGTAAAAGTGGTATTTCCTGAAGCCCGATTTTTTCATAGCTTATTTTCAATAATAGGCTACAGTGAGCCTGAGTATTTTAATTGAGCCCATTGAGCCAATTTTTAGTCTTCCTGGGTGAGTTTTAAAAATCTGAATCTACAGCGGTGACAGATTTTCCCAGTATACTCTGTAGATGATAATTGCTACCAGAATAAATTCTCAAAGAGGTGGAATTTACAAAGGTTTCTGGAACCACTGAGCTGCTTTTCAGTGTCAGATTGATGGCAGAATTTGCAGAGGCAGTTCCTTGGGGTTACTTCACAATAGTGCTACTGCTTCAGGGCTTTTAAGAGTAACAGTTATTAGTAGCTATTGCTAAAAATGGTCTGAGATGCTAGCTACAGAACTAGCCTGGATGTTCGTCTTCTAAAGGTGCTTTGTAATGTCCAATGTTCATATACTGGCTGCTTTATACAATAAGAAACTGTTACACCAGTCATGCACATTTGGAAGAAGACCTTTTGACGTGTGTGTCTATGTATTTGTGTGTGTATGATGTAAGCACTAGCAGGGAAAAAGACCCTGCTTTCTAAAATGTTTTTGAAGGAGAAATGTCTTAGGAAAATGTGTAAAAATGCTAGTTCAAAGTAATTTATTTTGCCTCTTGACAGGATTTCAGTGTTTGCTATTTGTTTCTACAGATGTAGGGAAGAAAAATAGCTAGTTCTTTAATCTTCCATGAACATTTCATTTGCTAGCACAACGATTAAAGAAGTTGTGTTGAAGGGTGTGTATATCTTTGATCTTTATCACACCTGTGTTTAAGTTCACAGGTTTCTGTATACACAGGCAGAAACTGCTTTTGGACTAAGGGTTTGTAGGATCAGGACACACAGTATGTCCCTGTTCTTGTTACGCTTTGTTCTTCTAAAATGTAAAGTAATAACTGAAATACTTGGTTTAGAGCTCTAGAATACCACTTCAAGAAGAGAATACAGACATTATGTCTTTGTGTTTCAATAGTGCACGATACAAGAGCATGGATTAATTGGCAAAAATGTCACCACCCCCTCAGTGGATCACAAAAGTAAAAGGGGAAAAAAACCCATCACTGGAATTATTTTTTTTTTGGGGGGGTGCTACTTTCAGCTTAAGAAACAAGTTTCCTTTACGTTTATTGCAGCTTTAATTTCTACAGCAGACTTTCTATCTGGGAAACTTAAGTAAGATTCATCAAATTGCAAAATGTTGCAGGAAAATAGGAAGTATTTATAAGCTTATTTTAATCAATGGTCAGCTGTGAAGAGAGTTAATTTATTTTTTTTTTTGTCAACAGCTGACTTATTGCCTAATTTGCAGTCCAGGTTTTGAAAGAAAGGTATAACAATGGAGAAACCTGTATTTTTGCTCTTTAAATACGTGATTTTGCATGTAATCTTGCCAGTAATGTACATATTTTAGGTGTATCCACTGAATAATACATCTAAAAGTAGAAAAATATATCTTAGTGTAATGTATAAATCAGCATATAATTATAAATCTTGGTGGTTTTTTCTTTCCCTTGTATTTTTCATGAGATGTATGTATGTTCTCTCATGTGTCCCAGAGTGATCAAGCTATGACATGTAAACCCCATTCCTATGACTGTTTGAATTTTGTGTGAATGCGTATCTGGAAGGTACATAGTATTGGCTAAGGTTTTTTATACCATGCCAGGTTACAGCGGGTCATGCACAGGTAAAAAACTGTGGAGTGGTAATGGACTTAAAGACTCTTCTTTTGCCTTTGAATTCTCTAGCAGCTTTGGCATGGGTCACGTGTCAGGGACATCGAATGAGGTAGCTCCCAGAAGAGGTCTGCCTTACCCAGCCTGCTCTTGCGCCTGGCTGCAAGTGGTGAGCCAGGTATCAGTGGTTTGCTGTTGAAAAGGCCCTTGGCTCCTCTTCCCTTTACCTGGGACAACCAAGTCACCCACTTGAGGGGAAAATCCTCTCTCACAAGCGAACACCATGGTATTTGTCTCTGTCACTATTTGTCCTCAGACTTGCATTTATATTTACCTAATTGATCCAAGGGTACTAATGTATTCTTATTCTTAATTTCCTGCTGTCATTTGCCATACCTCAGTGTCTGAGGGACTGTCTGTGGGACTTTGTGTTCTTGTCTCTCTCTTGAGATATCTTATTAACTAAAGTCTGATGGAAGGTGGAAGCGAGGTCTGAGTGACTCAGGTAGTTCTTATTTTATCTGCAGCAGAGGACTTTTTAAGTTTGAGCTGAATAGTAATAGCACATGCCCTTTTAAAAGCTGATAATTGACCCAGGGATCACTGTGTCATCCCTCTTCTCCACTGGACATCTTTCCTACCTTTGCTATTGTCTGTGTATCAATTCACAGGCTGAAGGTGCTTGAGAACAGAATAATTTAGATGAAGCGATCCATTACTCAGTAACAATCTTCCTGTACACTTAAGCACAGCACTATGAGGTCCAATTCTGAATTCGTGATCAGCCTTAATTTTGGTACATCTCCTATTGTTTGTTGGATAAATTTGCACCCTCTATCATAATCGCCAAGATTAATTTCTGCGTGTTTATATATGCATGTTGTACGTGGGGTCAATTTACAGTTTGTGAGAATTACAGCTTTGAATAAGATCCATTTTGTTGAAATAAAGTGGCAACCTGAATCAACCCTCAAGGCTTCCTGAACGTTGTTTCCCATATTGTGTTTGCCGTGAATCAATAGGTTCTGCCAGAGCCTGGCTGAGCGAGAGCAGTTCACTTTGTCTGTCTCTATGAATTTCATCGTCTTCAATCATCCCGATGATACTATTGACTAACTGTATAAAATATTTTCAGGCCCCAGGTACAGGGTGATGTTCTCTTCTGCCTGCAAAGTGCAAGGAAGAAGCGGTTCCCACCTCTTTGGCCTGAGACCTTTTGGGGCAGCTGCTGGGTAATTTGACTCTGTCCTCTGGTAAACTAAATAAGTCTCTAAAGGGTGCATACGCAGATGGCTAGGGTGCATCACCTGACTCAGGGCAGCCTGCTTTGCCGTGTGATGGCTGGGGGCTGCATGCAGGAAGGATTGAGCAAGAGCCTTTGAAGCAGCTCAGTTGACCTGGGGCCAGCAATGCCGCCAAAAAGCTCCGGCCTTGCCTCCTCTTTGTTGTAGAAATGACTTCTAAAGCTTGCTGATCAACTGAAAACTAATCTTTCTTTTCTTTTCCTGGTAGGGTTAGTTTTCAGACAGATCAATCACCTGATCCAGCTGACTGCACGGCTGCTCACGCCCCAGCATCAGCAACCAGGCAGCTGCCAGGCAGGACCTGGCTGGAGAGGGCAGCTCAGCCCTTTTGGGAGGGGACATCCTGGGGCTAATGTAGAGTTTGTGGAAAAGCAGCTCTGGCACACCACACCATACCTCTTGCTCCAGTGCTTTCCGCAGCAAAAACTGCCTGCCTTGGTCTCAAACAAACAGCTTTGTTATCAAGGCACTTTTCTTTAAATTTACATCTTGAAAAGGATCTGATACAGTGTTTCTTGCTCTGGACTGGTAACATCGTTTCTTGCAAAAAAACCCCAAAAAAAACCCTCTTGGATGAGTCTGCAGGTCAGTTTCTTGGACAGATTTTATTCCCGTAAACCTGAATGCAAATGGAAGACCCTGTTGAATTCCAGATTCAGGTCTCAATGCTCTCGGTGTGCTATCCTGTGACTGAATCACCAGAGTGCTACTAAAATGGATAGCTTATGTTTTTCAGAGGTGCCTCTTAACTCTGCGGGCTTTTCTCTAGCTCGTCAAGGTATTTCCTTTAGCTTCTTTTGCTTTTGTTCAGTCTGCTGTTATTGATTACATGGGTTCCAGCCCTCTCTTTTAAAGAGGTAGAAGTTTGCTATTTCATTTCTTGCTAGTCATTCCTCAAGCACTTCTATGAAACCATCTTTATCTTCAATAGCAGCTGTCATCTTCCTCTGGGCCTGTGGCATCAGAAAATGGTGGTAGTGTATTCGTTGCTTATGGTATTGTCTTGGATCTCAAGAAAGGCATTTTTCTAGCATTGTTCTCAGCTTTTGGCTTTAAATTTTTAAATTTTGCTACATCAACTGTGCTATATAGGCAGCAATGTGATCTCTGCAAATAGCTCGTGTGGCAATCATTTTCATTGCTGATTAATACCTTCTTACCTTCTCAAAAAATCTTAATTCCTGTTATTGTGACAGGGCCTTTGTGTCTGAGAGTGGAGAACTGTGGCCCCAAAGACTTTTACTGGGCCATCAGCTGGAAGCTGTAGATTTGAAAAATGAACTAATTGTTGGAAACCGAACCAGCCTTCATTTAGCTGTTTAACCGTTGCACTAACCTTGTTTTCTGTCAATGATAAAATACGGCAAATTGAGAGTGAAAGTGAACAGGGCACCAAACGTAGGTTTCTCCACTAAATGAAATGATGCATGTGACATGCCTCTGTCAGGTTGTTGCACTGGCCCAGAGAGGGACTGTACTGTCCCATACCAGGAATGCTGCTCTGAGCAGACTGTTCTTCTTTCTGTGATGAGAACCCAAGTCACACTTAACATTTAGTTAAATGCAACAGACATTTAAAAAAAATAATTTAAAAATCCATAATACTGAGTATTATTGCCCCATAAATTATACCTTTGAAAAGTTTTATTGAAAAACAAATTATTTACTAGTAGGCTGAAGTACACGATTTTAGAAAATTGCTTTCTGGAAGAAGGAACTATTAAGTGGCTTTAGAGACAAAATTTTGCCAACATAAATGAATGTGTACTGATATTGTAGAAAATGACAGTCTTCCTGAGAAGTAACTGGTGATCGCTGCTATCTGTGTTCAGCATGCTGGTTCAAAACTGTTATTGCATAAACCTGATATTTCTCCTTTTGGTTCATCACCTTCCATGTCTGTAAAAATCATTTACAAACTAATATTTGTACTTACCTGTTCTTTATAGCTAGAAATCCTTCACATAAATATAATAAAAGCCAATTATAAAAATACATTCTTGCACCACGGTTCACATTTGGATTGTCAGTTTGCTTCAGCATTTTGTTAAAAATGATAGATAAGGAATATCTATAACTTACACACTGTGGCTGTATACTCATACATAGTCACATATTAATCATGTTCGTTGTGTAACCTCCAGGCTGATCCACCAAAACTCCAAATCTGTTCTGTAACACATGGTTTGATGTTTCAGTAAGTGCATGTTTCCTATAGAGGTTGAGGTTTTAACACATTGGGAAAATTAAAAAAACAAACCCACAAAACAAAACTATCCTACTGCTTCTGGATTTTCGGGAGATCTGTCACACTGTGGGAATCTCTCTTGAACAGAAGCTGTCTGCAGAGCCAAATAGGACGCTCCATCCTACGAGGAGGAATCGTGTTCAGGTATTATTGCAGTAGTTCTCAGGTACATAAGGACAGTCTCTCCTTTTTCTGAGTTTCACCACTTCTTAGTCAGCATTGAGCATTTTGGTAAGCTCCCTTGGTATTAGCCAGTTGGTACCAGTCTTTATTGTGTTTTTGTTCCTATGACCTACTTCTCCCGCTCAGGGTTGTGCCTGAGAGAAGGTGAGATTTGTTTTAAGGCTGGTTCACACAAACTGAAAGGAGATTAGCTGGGGTGGACAGGGGAAGCCATCCTTCTGAGGGACTGTCTTACTGAATGCACCCATTCCTTTTGATCAGAGGAACCCACCATTTCGGGGTTTTTTTTGTAGTTCCCTTGGGCCACCTGCGGGGAGTATTACCTTCTCTTCATAGAATCATGGAATCGCCTAGGGTAGAAGAGCCCCTTCAGATCATTGAGTCCAACCATAGTCTAATCCTGCCTAGTCCACCTCTAGATAATGTCCTTAAGGACTTCATCTATACGCCTTTTAAATACCTCTGAGGATGGTGACTCCACCACCACCCTGGGCAGCCTATTCCAATGCTTGACAAACCTTTCAGTAAAGAAATTCTTCCTCATATCTAACCTAAATCTCCCCTGGTGCAATTTCAAGCCATTCCCTCTCGTCCTATCACTTGTCACCTGAGAGACCAACCCTGACATCTCTGCCACCGCCTTGCAGGTAGTTGTAAAGAGAAATAAGGTCACCCCTCAGCCTCCTTTTCTAAAGATGTTTCCTCATAGGAACGGCCTCATGTCACCGGTCACTTTTGGTCACTGGGTTGGCTGACAGCAGCCAGCAGACTTATTCTGTGCTGATTATGTAAATCACTATCCTTGCATTTAACTGGTTTTCCAAACTTTGTGGGTTTCAGTTTATGAGGTCTGAAGTGTGTCCTTCATCCCCGTCCACCCTGTTTGTGGGGGTGATACTGGAGTATGGGTCAGCCTTCTGTCACGGTCTGTGCAATGTGGTAGAGGCAACTTCTCTGTTTTATACATGTGGTCTCCATGTGATGGGAGGCTGTCAATGTGGACCTTCGTACTGAAGCGGTGTTGCCATTATCCTCCACCTGCTTGCCCAGCCAGGTTTGGCATTGACTGCATTTGAAAACTTCAGGATAGTGAGGCAGCCGATGCTGCTGCGAGGTTTCTATGGAAACAGAAGCAGGAGATGAGAGGCGACTAATAAGAGCTCAACTCAGCCAGCTCCTGGATGGTGATTTAAAAATACGGACTTTTAAAAATAACCCTTTACCTTATTTCCCCCCACCTAATCTTTGTTTCTGAAGAAAGGGATCAGAGAGGCAGTGGGTTGCTAGCAGCAATGAATGAGAGCTCTCACTCACTGCTTTCATCTGTTGGCTGTCATGCAAGAGCTGTAAGTAGCAGTTTACTAAAACTGGCTGCAGGCTTATAAAGTGTGTAGTAATTGTAATTTTGGACTAGAAGAAAACGTGAAAGGCATTTTAAAGGTGTTCTTCCACTCCTGTTTTCATCCTTTTGAATGCAGTGTCTTCAAGAATGGCACATAGGAGCTTTCTAAACCACAAAGTTACACTATTAACTCTTGCAGCATGTGTGTGCATTTTGCATGCAAAATACTGTTTGGTATGTTGTACTCCTATCACTAACAGGTCTGTTATTCTGTTTAATCCACCTTGTTCCTCTTCATGCTTCCCAGTATTGTTTCTATGATGGCGAGTTCTGATTTTGTAGACCCACAATGCTTCAAGAAAATTTTTGTGAAGTTTATTTCCTCTTAGAAGGAGGAGGTTGTGTGTCAAGTAAAACCCTAAAGTTTAGTTCAGTAGCAGGAAATAAACTGCACTTTGGGCCCCAGTTAAGAGGTGCTTCTGAAATTTAAAAATAGCAGTAAAAAAATAAAGAATCCACTTTATAAGTGTTGATAAGCAGGGCAGAGAACAAAGTGGCTGGTTAAGAAGAGGAAGAAAAGTTACTTTGCTGGAAAAGGCCATATGTAAAGTGTAAAGGCTCTGTGTGTGTGTGTGTGTGTTTAAGTTATTTTCTCTGTGCATTTAGTAAACATTTTTCCTAAAAGTGCATCTGGAAGATTCAGTTATCTTTAGAAAAACGTTGCCAAAGCTGAAGCTCCAAAATAGTGTGAACCACAGGCATTTTAATTCACCTCTAAATGCCAATTGCTGGAAGTTGGGTAAGTTTCCAAATTTTAAAGGTATTTCAATTTTTTTCAGTCTTTTTGGGGGAGCAGTGGAAGCAGAAGCTAAAGCTTATTTTAATTAATAGTGATTTAAGTATGAGCAATTTTCAGCATCTCGGTATTTTTTCCAGAAAAGAAGAAATTGGTTACTATCTACAATGAGTTTTATTTTTCCCTTTGATGTACTCTGCATTCCTCCTGTTGATTATAATATACTTAACAGTTGCGCTTGCAGACTTGCAGATGTAACACATGCTGACTTGTCCTCCCAGAGGCATGGTAGATTTGACACGCGGTTTTTGAAATACTGTATTTGTCGCTGTTGAAAAGCTTCTAAGACTATAAACACCATTAGTTCATTAAAAAAACCCAACCCAAACCCAAACCACGTCAATTGCTATAGCATGTTGTGCTTGCACATATACACAAGTATAAACATAGAATGCTCATAAAAATAATTAAGTTTTGCAATGTTGTTGATAGCATAATATGTAAAAGCACTTTTCAGGAGGATTTTGCAGCTGTAAAATAATCACTCTGCTCATAATCGGTCTTCCTCAGCACTGTGCTGACAAGGGCTTGTTATTTCAAGTTTCTCTTAGAGATGCCAGGATAAGAGTAGTGTTATACTGCTGGCAGTATGGAAAGCATGTCCCTTTCCAGGGACAGTCAGTGAAATTTAGGCTTGTAAATCTGAAAGTTCCCCCTGGAATGTGATCAAGGCACTTAAGCACTTCCTAATTTTTATAGCAAATCATAGACTTCCCTGGATTGCCTTTTAAATCTTCTGCCAAGTGACAGCAGTGGAAATGCTGCCAGAAGGATTGGTAGACATACCTACCCATTGGTGGAAAAGAAGTGAGGCTCTATGGAAGTCTCGGTGGTTTTCGGGTAGCACCAGTTGCCACAGCCTCTGAACATGATTTGTTAAAATATTACTTATTCTTTTCTTACTAACCAGCCCTGCTGGCACGAGTTAAGCTTAACTACAATATATTTAATGATGTTTAATAATATTTAGACTAGTCCAGCTGGCATGAGTCACACTAAGGGAAAAAAAGATAACAGTTTTGATATAATTTGCTGAGATACTAGTGTGATAGGTCCTAACACATGTCTCTAGAAATGGAACAGTGTTAGCTTATGATAGTACTATTGCAGGGCACTTTCAGGGTGTGGGGAGCAAATATTAGCATTTTGTCTGAATGTTTGTTTTGGAAGAAAGCATTGGGAAGCAATTTTACAGCCTTGGTTCTGCTTCTGTGTAGGATTTTTTTTAATCCATCCTTATGAGGCTTCCCTGCATCCCTTTACCAATTTCATTGTTCTTCTGGAATGTTGTTTTCATGCAAGATAGGGCCCATGGAGGGAAAGAAAGAGTGAAAAGGGAGCTTTTAAGTACCCTGAGCTAATCTCATTCAACCCTCAAGTTATCCCTGTTTCGCAGGGGCCATCTACCCCACGAGTATGTGATACTTCTCCGTAATCATTCACCATTCTCTTGAAGTTGTTTCAGGATGAGGTCAGATTTAGACAGCTTTTATTGAAGAATCACTTGACATTACGGGTGGAAATCTGTTAGAAGGTCTGGTTAATTTTTATTTTTCATTTTTCCTAATTATCTCTTTAGTTTCGTTTTCTATCTTTTACCTTTAAAAGTTCTCAGAAATGTATCTTGCAGTGACAGAGAGACCTGTTGCTTATCTTAAAAAAATATCTCACTAGCTGATGGGTTTTCCTACTATTTAGTCTTACTTTTTTCCCATTCTTTATGTCATTATAAAGCTATGATATCTTTCTCATCACGCTAAATGTTTTACTGAATCTGGTGATATGCGGACAAATGCATTCACTTGACTACTGATTCAGGCAAAGCAGCTCAGTTGGCATCAGCTTTCTCTAATTTAAGGAAGTTGAGTCTTAAAATTTTTCAACTTTGTTTTCTTTCTCCCATTTTATTCCCTTTGGTAGGGCTCAGGCTAAATGCGTGATATCTCTCAGGAGTTTCCTTTCCACTTTGGGGCAAGTCTCTGAGCGCCCAAGTTCCTTGGGACTGTATTTGAAGTGGCTGGTTTGGGCAGGTTAAATAAACGTTAACATAAAGAAATCATCTAGCAAGTCAGAGGGCTTTCCTGAAGAGTTTTTTTAATGCTCACAAATAATATGGCTAATTTAGATACAGCCATAACTAGATATAGCAATCATCCCAGGATAAGAGGTACTGAAAGACTCACGGACCAAAATGACATATCAGAGTTGACTGCTGAAGTAGTCATGAGTCTCCAGGTAGGAGTGTACTGGGTGTGGGAGTTTCTTTTAGTAGGAATTTACTGCTATGTTCATGACAGGTTGAAATAAAATTTGTGGGGAAAATGAAAAAAAAAAAAAGAGAAAAATCTCTGTCTTTTATGGGACAATTGGTAAAGAGTTGGCTTTCCTTTCACCAGGATGCATGAGGAGAAGGCAACCAGAGAACAGCTAGTTAATGTTTCTTCTGCCTGCCCAGGAAAAGTGAGTTTTTGAACTCTTCCTGGCAGGGTGAAGCTGGATTGTGGAGCTCAGTGCCAGAGGAAATTAAGGAGGACAAAGGTATAAATGAGTTAAAAATGAAATTAAAGAGGTTCATGGAGAGTAGTTTCCATGGTGCCTATAAAGCATAGCTGTCCAGATGTAGTCTGCTCACTCATATTCTTTTTAAATCTCCAATTTAATGGAAAGTAGGAGGAATATATCCTGGCTTTATACTCTTCCTTAACTGCCTGATCTGAGCTGTGGTCAAGGACAGCATTCAGGATGACTGGCATGACTACTCTGGCAGGCTAGGGGCTTTGGATTTTTTTCTCCAGAAATAGGAGATACTGATTTCAGTGCATATTTCTGTTTGGTTGGTTTTGTTTTTAAAGAAAATAGATACATTATTCAGGCACTGCTTTGAATTGCTTAAGGAGATGACGCACTCATTTGGAACCTGTAGTAATCAGTGAGGTCAGATCTTATACCAGTCTTCTACTCTTTGAGCAGCTCTGCAACTCTTGAGTAGGAATTGAATCATGTATTTGTCATTGGGCCCTCAGCTTACAGAATGTATCCACCTGGCATTTTAATCTCACACTGTAAAAATTACTACTTTGTGATGGTTTGTGTCCTTTAAAATTGTATGATAAACAGCTTCATTGTGAATTTGTTTACATAATGGTGTATCAGACAAGATGGATTGAATAGATTCTGACTCTCTTCCTCTCCCTGATAAGGAGGATGGTTATTTCTTTTTAATTTCATACTGGTACAGATAGAAGACTGGTTGGATATGATCTATTTAGATTTTGATTTCAGATAGTCAGGGAAGAAACAAGTATCCAAAATTACTTCTTAACACAAATTCTTTTTTTTTTTTGATGGCAATCCTGGACAGTTTTTTTAATCACTCCATTAAAGTGTATTTGAGGCTTACAGTTTAGTTTATGGTAGTATGCTGGTTATTTCTGAAAAAATGTGGCCAGCACATAATGAATTATACTGTTAAGTTCTTCAAGATTGAAAAAAAAGCTTATAAGTACACCTCCATCCATTCTATGCTGGTCTTTGATTTATTTTTTTTTTGTTCTCTTCTCCTGGAAGGAGAAGCAAACTGATGAGAGTGGGCTGAATCGAGCGGGAGTTAGTACTGAAGGCTGATAACCATTTGACTTTACTTTAGGTGTTTAAAATTCCTACTTGGGTTTTGAAGTCTATATATTTATTAAAGAAAAAAATGCTAATACCATTAGCATTTTCACTTATGGATAATTCTGTTTTAAGTTGTCCTTTCCCAAGAGTCGCTTTAATATTGGTACTGTCTATTCCAGGAGAAGAGAAAGCAAAGATTGCTTTTAGATTCAGGGTTGGGAATTTACTTAAACATGAATCCCTTAAGAGTAGAGCCACTTGAGTTCTGTTTAGCTCTACCTTAATTGTGTTGAAATGTTTCAGGAGATAGTCATTATATGAAATATCATCCATCACTTAGAAATTTATGTGAAATTATTTTAGGCTATGACTCACAAGAGTTACTTGAATTACTGGTTCATAATTTTGAGTTGTTAAAAAAAAATTCCATAAATTTTTGAATGAAACTTAGTTCTCTTGTTAACTAGTTGGATTAGATTTATACATATATATATATATATATATATATGTATAATTAGTACTATATCTATACAGAATAAAAACTTCTTAGTGGAATTGTTAGGGTGCATACCTCTTTAGCAGTATACATGCCTCGATCCTGACCTCCTAAAAATATTTTCTGATTATATTAAAGACTATAGAGATATAGAGTGTTAAAGCCCAGGGAAGCTTATGTGTTATCTTTATTGCAAATCTTTTTGGCATGCGAGTGCACATGATGGCATGTACGTCCTTTGTCTTCTAGAATTCCAGAAGCTAATGAACACTGCTATGAAATTTTGCTGCCACATTCTGCATTTTATATCTGTTTGCACAGCAAAATTTAAATCATTGAAGGCTAGAGATTCATAAAGTGTTAGCTTATATTTCGGATTTGGTTCCTGAATGCATGTCCTTTGCCTGGAAGAAGATCTGAGAGGACGTTCATTGGTTAGAAACAGGCACGGGTTCTCAAGCACCAAAGATCTTAGTATTTTATAGATCTTCCCAGCTGGATTTCAGCCTAATTTGGCACATATATTGTAGTTGACCTCACACAGAATAATTCAGATGTTTGAACCTCTTAGATGTGTAGCCAAAAGCGAGTTGTCTTGTTGCATGTATTTTTAAACATCTGCAAGCTGAGCTGGGAAGCAGAATGCAAATTCTAGGACTTGGAGATACCTGTGAGGTTATGAAATTCCCTTTGAGACTGTGGGGAATCCTGAAGCCTACGAACTTATGTTTTTTTCTAGGCATGCTGTATTTAGAGATTTAGTATTTGCTTTAATTTCTAGTAACTCAAGTGAAAATGACAATAGAAGTGGATCATCAATAATTTAATAGTTGATGTACACCCTGAGACAATATCTTTTCTTGAAGCTCTTAATGCATATGCCATGAGGACTGGAGGAATTGTTTCCTGCAGTTTGTATTTCTGCTCTATTTGGATATTGGGATAATTTGTTATCCATGTATGCAAAGAAGTTTCATGTTGCAGCCACTTAACACTAATGGAATTGTTTCTTTCAGTAGCTCTCTTTTACTCAGGTAGGTGCCAGTACATGGACAAATAAGATTTCTGGTAGACTGCAGAGGAATTCCTATGCCTCTCAGGAAAAGGAAGGGGCCAACTTCTCAGCTTATGATCATGTGGGGTTTAGGTGGGGAGTTTTGAGTCAGCACTTCAAAACTATTGGCTAATATAACGATGTGCTGATTGGTTTAGATTGATTAAATGTTGCATATATATGTGTATACGCCCTGTTATTATACAGCGTTTTTTGCTTGAGATATTCCATTCTTTGACCATGTTTCTTTAAAAGCAGCATAGGGAAGCCTGCCATTCAGCAGGATGTCCTACATTCACCACTTGACCTTTGAGGGAAAATTGTATCTGAGCATTGATTTTTGAAATACTTACACTGTCTGCAACCACGGGGTTGATTCCACGAAGCAATCGGTCGGTCCTTCAACATTATAAAGCCTATAGCATGAGCTCTCTTCAGATTTTTTTCTGTGGGGGTCGTTCTCATAAGCACCTGTAACCCAGGATTCTCTCAGCTACAAAAACACATCCTTGCTCTTTTTGTGATGATAAGATCTTACTTTTTGAGCAAACTCCAGTTTAGCCATAGGCCCATAACTTACACCCACCCTTTTCTACTTTGTTTTCCTGAACAAAGCTGCATTTCAGTGGTCAGTGAAGTGACTTGTGTGCGCAGCCATTCATAAGGTGCTCTCAAAAGTCTGAAAAGCCACAGTCTGTTTTCAGGAACATTGTGAGCATCAATTAAGCGAGAAAAGATTCCTTGCAGCAAGGAAATGGGCGTGTGCCATCATGTTTCAGATGAGTTTGTATCCTGTGTGAACAGCAGAAATTCAGTAGGTTCAAAACTTTGCGTAGGCTTGCTTAGTTCCGGTCTGTGAGGTCCCTTGTTGTAGAGGCTGTTGTTTTATCAAAGTGAAAGCAACGCGCTACGCAGGCTGCTGCAAGCTTGTGAGTTCATTTGGCATCCTCATACAGGATCTACTGCCAACATGAATCTCCAGATGAGACCAAACATGCTGTCATCTCTCTGCAGCCATCCCTTTTCTTCTGAAAATCTTGTTTTTAAAAAATAGACAAGTAGGTTAGTCTGAGAAAATAATTTTTCTCAGCTTTGATTTTTAGCAGGAGAGTGGAATGGGTTGCTTGAGGAAGCAGTAGAACTTGCCACACGTTTCATACAATATTTGGGTCATATTTGACTCCTCATCTTCTGTAATGAGGCGTGCAGAAGCTGCAGTACCCTCACTGATCCTGTTTGACTAAACATCTAATATTCCGGCAGTGATAAGTGAGCAGATATCTTTTGCAGTCAGTGAAGGGGAGGAGCTGTGTTTATGATCTTTATCTCATATATGCCATGGAAATTACCTGTCTTTTCCTCCTATGTGCTTTGGTAAAGTGTTGGCCTTCAGTTGAGGAGGCTTGAGGAGAAGAAAACAGAGAGAAGTAATGGAATTCCATTCCATAAAGCAAAATACCCAGGAGCAAAATCCCTATGGGAATTCAAGTGTATTTCTAAGCACTACAATCATTGTATTTAGGTGTGAAGAATTGGTACATTAGTAACCAGCAGTGGGAAATGGACTTAGTGGGTGTAATTTCAATTGAGAGTGATGGATGGTGAGAATTTATTGACTGTATACATTATAACAGGCTGATATGTAAATACCTGATCCAGAAGAGATGTTTTAAAACCACACCCTTGCATCCTCAAGTAGTAGCAGTCTTTTCACATCTTGGTTTGAAAGGTGCCAGTGACTTACAGAGGGATTCACATTGTCTGGGAAGATGAAGCTTCTCTGAGACTGGCAGTTTTGCAATGTTTTTCTGAGAAAAAGCTGCCTGAGCAGTGTTTCAGGAGAATGGAAACAAGGAGGGAGATCTGCTACAGCTTGTTTGTAGAGAACAATAGCACATTGTAGTTTTCCTGGGGTTTTCTTCCTTGTAATTGTGATGATTCTGATTAGCTCTGAAGTTTTCAGTGGTATCTCATCATAAGATAAACTGGAGTGTAGAGCCTGTTAAAGACTGAGTTCAGCTATGTAGTGAAGAAAAGCTTATTTTATAATGAGCTGGAAAGGAAGAGATATTCTGGGGGGGGGGGAAATAAAATTAAACAGGGGCTATCGAGTCAAGCTTTTATGTGAGTCTAAGTGTATCTGGCAGGATGGTGGTTCTTGTGTGTTTATTTCTGTCATGTCTTAACACCAGGCTTGTCACAAAGCAATTCCAACTGTGTCATTTCAATCTAGGTTGTCATCTGTATTGTGGCAAACAACCTTTATACTTTCTACTTCTCAGGATTTGCTGATAGAGCAGCAAAGGTACCAGAAATCATCTTTGTCTCACCTTGTGCTTTTGCTCTACAGATGCTGGAAGTTTGCTGGGCCATTGCCGACCCTCAGCAGCGAGGCTGCTCCAAGCAGGAGGGATGCAGCGAGCTTCTTCCCACATCCCGGGGGAGCCCGGCGCTGAGCATGGCAAAACCCTCCGTGGGGTAACAGAGGTGCGTGAAAAATGTTGGGAACATGGCTCCTTATTGATTTTACATTAATGTTTGACACGTAGAGTGGGGATTATATTCCAGTGGCAATTACCCTCAAGACATGTGCCATTATACAAAATAAATGTCAGTGCTTGCCCTCCATAGTGCACATCACCTTCTAACTCACCCAGTTAATTTGAAGATTTTGAAATTTTAGGTTGCCCACTCCTCTCTTTTGGCAGAACACAATTGTATCCTGAAAAAATTATTTCAAAATATATAGTCAGGGATATTTTTTCTGCTCCTTGTTGCTGTTCTTGGGAGCCTTAGAGCAAGAATAAGTGTTCAGGCTATACAAGAAGGATGAATGTTTATGTCTGATCCATCCTGCTCTTTCCTGCTCTCCTTGGCACCTCCCTCAGTCTTTCTGATGGCTTCTTAGTGTAAGGTCCAGTTGCAGATAGTCAGTACTGGAGAGGATACAGAGAGAATGTTGATGTTGATCACAGACTTGTAATTTATAGTAAATCATTAGCAACTGGTAAAAGTCGAGTAATGATAAAAAGGAGTCACATTCGGATAAATTAAGAGATTCTGATAAAACGAGTCAGGCCTCATATTTGGAGATATATAGGATTTTATATTTTTTCAAGAATTCTGATTTTTTTTCTTGAATTTTGGTTTCAGAGCTACCATGATTGTGCTCAGATGCAAACTGGAGCTTTTCCAATTCTATTGTCAGTGAATAGACATTCCCTAGCATGCTTCATAGCTAGGGACTGAAATCCACTACGCTTTTAGTCAGAGATAGATGCATGTAAAAGGAAAAAAACCCAAGGCGTCCACACTCTATTCCATTGATGGTGTGACAACATGCTGAGATTTGCAGATAAAAGTTCTGCTCATTTTGTTTTAATCCTCTGCTGAGAATGACAAGTGTAGACATCGCTGTGAAGAACACTGTCCACTGATGTGGGGAGAAAAGCCATCAAATTAATGTATTCTGTTACCTGAGAAATAGTTTGAATAATGAGGGCTAATTTGATTGTCATTTCTCTGAAGTCAGCACTGGAAAAGTCCAGGGTGTGAGCTTTCCATGGTGACTGACATCACCCAGACTGGCAGGAGCTGTGCAGCTCCTGTACATAGCTGGTACCTTCTGGGATGAGAACTTGATTTTCACTGTAAATTTCCTGGAGTTGTCTTATAAACCCAAAAACCCCCACATCAAAACCACAAAAATGTCTAAATTATTGTGTTGGTAGGTTTTAGGAAAGGAAACATAATATTTTCACAAACAAATATGTTTTTCGAATAAATTCCTTTCCTTTGGTTGGGGAATTTATTATATACTTCTCACTTTGTTTCCTCTGTGGAAATAGAACATAAAATAGCCCGATGGTGTATTGCCTTTTTTAAAAGAAAAGGAGTTAAGCTAGTCACTCCGAAGTAGTAAAAAAGTAGTAGAGATACCAAATTGGCACCTGCAAATAAGTGAATTATTTTTAGACAACACAGAAACACTGAGTGCTTGCTTAAACCTTCACAGGAGTTCCCTTGTGGTGTCTTTCACAAGTTTTGGGCAGGTAATACATTCAAGGCTTAAAGAACAAAGAAGAATAAAGCTCCAAACCTCTCCTCTCCTTATATTCTATTAAATTACTGTAAGTGGCTTCTGTTGTGCCTTTAATGACTACCTACTTTTCATGCTGTGTTTTCTTGCATAGGATCACAGGATGGCTACACAGCTACTTCAGTGATATCTCTAGTCAGCTAGATAGTGTTGGTTTTCTATGCTGAAATATCCCTGCAGTATGTTAAAAAAAAGGAAAGATTACATTTTTCACGCTTGAAGAAATATAACACTGATTAGAAACTCAGTTGTTGAGATTAAGGTAGTTGAGTTATTACTTGAAACAGTGCTAGCTTTTCATATCAGTTTTAAAATGGTACCACAATGCATTTCACAAAAAAATGAATAAAAATATGACACTTGACTGTGTACCATTTTCAGTGTTCATTAATTCACAAATATTTTCATTTCTTCCCTAGTAAACTGCCAAGTCTAGAAAAATAAATTTTATTATACAGTGTAAGTTAATATGCATGCTTTTAACTGGATATTATGCTAAAAGTATTATTTCTTTTCTTACTGGCAATATGCTTTCCAAGCAGAAGTGTAAATGGTGTACCAAGTTAATTGAACAATATTTTTATATTACTTACCCTGTCGAGCACATAAGCTCTTTTCAACGGGATAGAAAATGTGTTTCAACTTTGAGTTATACAGAAAGAGTCTTATCCAATTTTTATTTAACGACACTCTTTAATTCAAATGTTTTCTAGGGAAAAAAAATGAGGGATATTTAATGTTTTTCTCACCAAGGAAAACAATACTGAGAACAGAAGAAACTGTTTATCTGGAGTATAAAACATTTCTCTGCTCTCAGGAGATGCAAACACCATTTGTTTCATGGTATCAACAAACTTCTCCTCTCATGTAGTGGATTATAATTTGCTTATAGCTTCCGATATGGAAAATTATTTGAGATGCAGTTTAGGCAGTAAGCCTGTAATAGTTTATGATGTTATGAGTTTCCGTCGCTCGGTCCTATTGTGCAGGTAATGACTTTGGGGGTGGAGAGTGAAATGAAATTCCCCATTGAGTCGATAAACACCTATTTATTACTGCTTCTCTGGGTGCCAAATTATAGACTAGTTGATAGTGAGAACCTCTGTCAGTTTTTAGCCTTTGACTCTACATGAGTGAGGTAATCACATGACTCATATCGCTTCCAAAGAAAAGCTCCTCTTCAGAAAGAGTGCTTGAAAGCCTGTTGCTGCATTATTAATAAAAAAACCAGAGGCAAACAGAATCCCTGATGTCTCAGGATGATGAGGTGAGACTTTGAATTGTCCCATAGGAAACAGCTTCATTTTATTTATTTTCTTCCAGCAAGTTTTGCATTTCCTTTGTTGCCACAGGCAGCTGTAATGCTTTCAGGTATGGTGTACAAAATGCAAATAGCAACTCCACAGTTGATAAGTGGTTGGAAATGTTTCGTGCCACAGAATGGCAATGCCTTATCTCATACATACGTTTATCTTGTGTATCACATCTGCTTAGGCTTCCTGGGTAACTTTGACTAGTAAGGAACAATCCACAGGGATGCTCGCACTCTGATGATGTCACAACGCTGTCAATACGGGGTGGGAAAATACTTTGGGTCAGCATCAAAGGAGGATAGGACTGCTGCAGTGAAAAAAAATCTGTTGCTGATGGCTAGTGATAGACATTGAATTGGTGAAGGGTATGTACTCAAAGCCTCATTGTTTCATAACAATGTTTCACATTGTTTGTCAACAGATGACATAATTCCATAATGTCATTTAGAATGAACAAATCATCTATGCCTAACATGTAATATTGTCACATTTTGATAATTTTGATTCGGTGCTCCAGCAGCCCTGCCTTAGGGACACTGGCTAGCTGCTAAAGTTTAACAAGAGCCAGGGGAGCGATGACTCCTAACCTGTGTGAGATACGAGGAGCAAGGAAATCCCTCTGGTCTAGTACCTCCCTGTTGCTTACAGCTCACCGGCACAGACACCTCCTTCAAAAGGAACCCGTTATCTTCATAATACATTGCATTTCCTTATATTTTTAGCTTGCTGGAAGTAACTTTGTTCAGGTTTATGAACACATGGTTTGGTTTTGTGCTCCCTGTTTTTGAATAGCAACTCAGAATGAGCATACGTGAATTGTCTGTCAATCTACTATGTACTTAGCTAACGAAACAATACACTTTAGAAGCAATATACTTTGGATAGGTGATTTAGCGATACAAACTAAGTTGTACCACAAAGAGAATGGAGGCTAAAATTTAACTTGATGAGGTGTGGGATTTGTTACCAAAAACTACTAAGGGACAGTTTTAGGTTAAAACCAGCAGCATTCAGCAAGTATTAAGTGCAGTAGGCAAGTGCCATTTGTGTATGTTGGCACGGAAGAGGATAACACTGTGGAAGCTACAGTTGCGTATTTTACCCTAGTTTGTCCATGACGTTCATCCACGTGCAAAGAAAATCAAGCAGGAGGATCACTATTCTAGAAAACTTTCACAAAAATGCACAATTAGAAAGAATTACTCTCCTGAAGGAAATATTTAAGATTTAGATCCAAATACGTGAAAGGTTTCTGCAAAGACGCAAGTAATATAATTTTCTCTTTGTCTATGGGGAACAGGACAAGAATAATAATGCACTTAAATTGTAGTGAGGGAGATTTAAATGAAACATTAGGGGAACCTTTGTAAATGTAAGGTTAGTGAAGGACAGCAGCTGATTGATCAGAGGTGCTGCAGAATCTCTAATAGAGATTTTGGGAAGGAGTCAGAGGCATGTCAGAGGTACTGTTTGCGAGCAGAGTGGTGGGTGAGGTGGCCATCTGATGTCCCTACCCAGGCCAACTTCTATGCCAATCTTGGGACCTGGGTAGGTTAGAAACTCTGAAGTCAGACAGCTTCTTTACACTTGTGTGTCTGATTGTACTCTTGTTAGGGCAGAAGATAGAGGTTTAATACACTTTTCACCAGCTAGTTTCCATAGCTTTCTTTTCCCAAGAAAGCTGTTGAGAGAACAGTCAAATCCAAACAGGATTTAGGTTTGACTTGTGAAAATGCAGCGTGTCTGACTAATACTATTTAGATCCTGGTTTCTGTATTATCCAGCAGCGATCTTTGTTCATATGTTGTGAATGAAGTCTTTTTCTAATACTTTGACACAAAATTTGCATATTGTCATTGGGTAAAATTGTACCTCAGAAACTTACGCCTTAAATTCCATTTTTATTTAAGGAAGATTTGATGGACTTAATTGAAATGAGGGTTGCAAAATGCACTTCTGGGTTTTTGGGCGTAGGAGAATTAGAAAAAAGAAGTCCCTTTTATTCTGAGCCTATGTGGCATTACGTCATTTCCCACATCAATTTAAACATTTATTCCCTAGAGAAGGTGCTATTTACAGTAAAATCCTGTGGTATTCAAAGTAATATAATGTGTCTGGTCGCAGCTGATGAAGACATTGTTTTCTGGAACGGATGGTAAAGTTCATCGGAGCATTAAAGAGTGTATTCTCGGTATCTCATATGTAGATAAAGTCTAGACACTTGAATAATCAGCAGAGTCATTAGAATGTCTGTCTGTAAGCGTACCAGTGTTGGTGGTGAGAAAATAGAAATATTTCATGCTCATCATTGTCTTTCTTCTCCATTTTTCCTAGCATCTGACCTTTCATGCTTAGATATGAATTTGCCTTATTTGCAGTTTGTCTTCCCATTTTTTCTTTTTGTTTCAGTTGCGACAGCTGGAACGGGAAAATAATATCAGAAGCCCATTGTTATATTTTCACTGAATTATAACAGAATTTAGCCAACTGATAATATGCAGCCCTGATTAATTTTATTTACAGCATTGACGATTAGAAAAGCACGTTCTAACAGAAATCAAACCATTGATTTTCACAAATGCTTGTTCCAATGCGCTGTTAGATTTGGAAAAAAAAAGATCAATGCAACGTTCTATCAATATTTTTTAATTAGGAACAATTTTAATTGTGATCTCAGACTTCAAATAGACCCATGGTCTTTCTGAATCCTAAACTGGTGGCATATGTGGCTCCTGCTTCTCTTGAATCTCTCCTTTGAAAAGTGCAATTAAAGGTGTATTGTTGCCTCTGCTGTCATCGCCTGTTAGTCCTACAGCAATTTTAAAGGGGGAATTTGCTTTGAGTCCAACAAGATGGGGCTGAAGCGCTACACATGAGAGAGAATATATTCTAGTGGGTTTTTAATAGATTTAGAAAAAAACCACAGTTTGTCTTACAGAAACAAGTAAAGGGCCTCCCGTGACACATAAGATTTTGTAAGCACACTGAACTGGCAATCAGCTAATCTCTAGTGTCAGAATGATATCAGTAATTGGATCCCCTATGAAACAGCAGGAGTCAGTGGTGGGTGGATTGTTTCTTCACTGCGCGATGCAGGCAGCCGAGTTCTCCATGCTCAGCTGTGAGGTTGTGGGAGCGTGATTGCCACAGTACCGGGAGAATTGAGGCAGGTTTTTAATTACTGCTTTATTGAATTATTTGGTATTATTTCTTGCAAGTGCGCAGTGAAGCACCACGTGAGAATACTAATTTCTACTTGGTTAATCGTGGGTGGTAGCACTTCCGCTTGCATGCTTGTAGCCTGCTTGTGTCTTTTGGTTTTGTGTAGATTATGAGAGGTACCACTTTTACATTTCTGTTGGTAACTCGGGTAATTTTTTGAGTTGGAAATCACAGTATTAATGTGCTCCTGGTGTTATGATTGAAAGTTGCAGGAGAGATTTCAGCTTGGCAGGGACATCACCATGGGAATGCCTTGTGGTTTGGAAACAAAACAAGCCCAAAAGGTTGAAGGCAGAAGTAAGAAAGGGTTTTTTTTCTGTTGTTTCTAATACACAGGACTTTTTTGACTCTGCTAATTATCTGTCCCTGTTCTGCTGTGTTTTCACCAAGAGCAATAACTCCTACAAGACAGATGTCCTGATATTTTGAAAGAGTGGTTTAAATATGCATGTGTATGGTTTTTTGCATCTATTTGATGTTTAAATTAATTTTAGAGACAGGCATGGATGTAAGATGCTCTTTCTCTTTTAACTGCCTCAGTCCATACGTCTGTGAAATAGTGTAGCATATTTTTCAGTCCATTTAGGGCCCTAAAAGACTAACTTTTTAATCATGAAAGTGCCAAATAAAGCCAAGCCTTTGAAAATGTATTAAAAAAATGGTTACTATCACATAATGCATTTAGCATGACTTGAACAACAGCTTCAAGCTTTTGAAGTTGGTTGGGTGTCTTTTCTGGCTTTGACATAATTTCCCCTCCCCTATCACCTGCAACTGTTTCTGATGCTTGAATGAGTTGAAATACTTGGAACCTCTTTTCCTATCTTACCCTAAATCTGGAAGACCTCGAAGTCAGTCCCTATTCAAATGATTTCCATTTAGCAGAATTAGAAATGGAGAATGTCACTGTGGGGAATATATATAGATGGGGAATAGGGAATGTGTAGGCTAGGGAATATATACATAGAGGGAGCATTTGAAGATGGGTTTTATTTATAATTGATGTTTGTGTGTTCTGCACTTATACTCTATTTTAATAACTTCTAAGAAATGAGCTGAGCTTCAGTGTTTATCCTCCATTCACACCCGTCACTTTATTTGTTACTTTGCAGATCAGAACTAGTCAAATAGAGGGAGAGCAGTGCTGTGCCTTCTCAGTCATGCGCCATTGCTCTATGCGCTGTGACAACAGTAAACTGCTGTTTCATGCAGCTAAAGCAGGATTAAAACTGGCTTTGTAAAGAGATCAAGGAAGAATGGTTTAAGTCCAGTAAGGTTTAATAACTTTTCAGAGAAAGAAAACTTTTGATCTGACTGGGCATAAAAAAGCAGGGAGTTTCTTCAAGATGTCATTGCAAAGAGGAATCACCACTTGTTCTCGAAGAAACTCAACCCCATTATTTGTCCTTTAAGTTTGTAAAATATTTTTTTTCCTTTGAAATGAATTATTTCTCTTGAAGGAACCATTTCAAAGAAGTTAATTCTTTAAATGAAAGTATTTAATTCTGGTGAGCTCAAATCAGTTTTTTCTGCCTTCAGTGGTTAAATAAAATTAGCAAAAAGGCATATTGGCCTCATATTATCGTTTAGTTATTGAATTTTTCACACAGAAGTAAAGTCTCCTCTTGCAAAGTTCTTAAATATCTGAGTATGTCTTTACCTTAGCTTTACTGGGGTGCTAGCCCTGGAGCATTGGTTCCAGGGGGCTTGGGGGTTTTCCTCTTCCTTTTCTAAACTGCTTCTGTGGTAGACACACATGCACACACTGTTGTGACTGGGGTATTTTTTTTAACACTGTTTCCCAACCACCAACTCCTGACATAATTTCCCTGGTCTTAAATTTTATGTCTGCCCTATTTTAAGCAAGTTTCTTGCGAGAAGGCATTATGTGCCGGATTTTGCCTCAGCCACTTTTCACATTTAGAGTACAGCTTTTCCAGTTTATTTTGGCAGATAGAGCAAAGTGAAAAGATTGCTGTGTAGGAAAATTGGACGAATACATCCGTGATGTATGTGGTGCTGATTTTTTTCCAAATTCCCCATTTTCTTATTTGTCTTTTTTTCATATTCCACATAATCCCAGTAACACAGTTTCAGGGTCTTAATCCAATCTCAACTTGGTGGTTAGCACTTCTCTCTTTTCTTTTAGGTTTTACTTTGCTTTAGCAAAATGTACTTTTTTTTTTCCACCGGCTGTTTCTGTGGCTCAATGTGTGGTGAGGTAGCTTCATGGTTCTCAGTGCTGGGTTGCTCTAGCAGGGAGCATTAACTAATGGTCTTTGCCAATTTCTCGTTCTTTATCGCCTTTCGCTCACTTTTCCAGTCAGAGCAGACCCTCACTGAGAATGGCTCACAGGAAAGCAGTCTCCTTGAGCTTCTGCCAACCACCTTGTCTCTCACCTGGTGCTATTATTAACGAAACAAAAGCAAAAGTCCTCATGTGAGCTTCTTGCAAGTAGTGAGGAATCAAACTGTGAATTAAACATCTTTTGCCTACATTGCAGCTGAGAAAGAAACAGCTGAGGGGTGTTTCTGAGACACAGATTGATAGACTTTTTAAGAACACCGAAGAGACTGACCGCTAAGTTTTTGATATTACATTCAAGTTTTTTCTTAAAAATAAATAAAATAATGGAGTAGTACAATGTCACATTTAGTAAGGTAATAGTATTAAGAACTGACTCACGAGGTAGGTATCATATTATGTTCCGTTCTCACACACTGTATGTGATGCTATATCCAACTTTTAGCATCCTTCTGCTCTTCAAATTGAGTAAGTCTGCATAGAAATGGATAGTATTACCAATGTTCAGAAAAATGAAAGAAATTAATACTGTGAGTTAACCTTGTGTTTACCTACTTCACAAGAATCTTAATTCAGTTTGAAAATTACAGAGAAGCTTTCTATTCACGGTATTTCATGATGTTATTTTAAAAACATTTTCTCATGAATTGATGCCATTGTAGAACAGAACAGTCAACTTTTTAATGTGAAATTCAAGTTGACAATTTTCAAAAGAGGCACAGAACATTTGATGCATTGAAATTTAAAGTTCCACTTCAAAAAAAGTGTACTCAGAAAAATACAGGAATTTTAAAATTACAGCACTGAGACACTCTTGATTCTTTCCAATCAAAGCGGCCTGTAAGTATAATATGATTGTGTTTAAAAAGTTTCAGCATTCATGATTGTCAAGAAATGAATAGCAATTTTACTCTGCTTTTCAACATATTTTCTTTTTCCTTAAGACAGACAAATAGTCCAAAGTTAAATCTTTTTAGGCATCTTACTTATGTGTTTCCCTGCTTTACCCACTCAAGGCTTTTCTGTTTGCCTGGCTTTTTTTCTGGACTTCATAAATCAACAGTTCTGGACTAAATACTAGTCTGCTTAAAACTTATGTATATATTTTGTATTCTGATATAAATTCCAAATCTTTGTTCCATTGCAAAGTATTTTGATCGCAAACAGGCTGAGAATTTGATTGTTCTGCCATATTCCTGGTGGTCTGAAGACATGTACTATTGTTAAATCTTATATGAAGTATAACTTTCCATCTTAATTTAACTCAAGCTCTAATTTACACAAAGGTAACATCCATAACATCTAAACCATCTTTGAGTTAGGCAGGAGGTAATGCTGCTGTTAGAACAGCATAGTTGTCCAAGTGCAGTACAAACTAGCTTTGAGGTCCCACAAGGTATTCTGCCATTGACTTGTTAAGTGCATTGCTTAGTGGAATCAGTGTCACTGTCTCTGGATGCTAAAGGATTTTCCTTGTATATCAGCTTCTTTGATAGCCACAATACATAGTCAAACCAATGCAGCTGGAAGGTGTGTCGAACATCAATAGCTACTATGGCAGATGACCACCAAAGTTCATAGAATCACAGACTGGTTTGTGTTGGGAGGGACCTCAAAGACCATTTAGCCTCAACCTCCCTGCCACGGACAGGGACACCGTCCACTAGACCAGGCTGCCCAAAGCCCCATCCAGCCTGGCCTTGAACACTGCCAAGGAGGGGGCAGCCACAGCTTCTCTGGGCAGCCTGTGCCAGGACTTCACCACCCTCACAGGGAAGAATTTCTTCCTAATGTCTAATCTGTATCAACCCTCAGGTTTGGTTGGGTTTGTTTGGTTTGGTTTGGTTTGGTTCTTTTTCAGTTTAAAACTATTACCCCTTGCCCTATCGGTACAAATTTATTGGCCTTTGGGATAAATAGCTTTAATTTTTGAGTCTGGGATCCATTCTCCATTATTCTGCAGACTCATGAAACTCAATAAAATTGTTTCAATGGAAATCATAAGTAGAGAAATCTCATTTACTTCTTTTTCACATGACTTCAGGTAAACTGTATGTATATGTATACATACACTTAAAAAAATTGCCAGGTTATGTAGATTAAAGTTCATTGATAATTTGCAGATTGTTTGTGGTTTGTTTGTTGGGTTTTTTTTAAATTAAATTTGCAGATTTAGGTTGAAAAAATATGGAAAGTTTGAACAATTGGATTTTAAATATTATCACCAACGATTAAAAATACAGGTTCTAATTTCCTCAACTAGTTAAAACCCTTTTTGGTTACTAATTATACCTATACAAAACTGTTTGATTAATAAACACTATTTTGTCACCCAAGGATATGTTGTATTTTTCAGACATTTCAGTAGACTAAATAGCTTATAACAGTTTGTATTGGGGTACAGCACCAGAAATAAGTTTCACATTTTGCAAAGCAAAAGTTTTATGAAAGAATTTTACTAAGCTGTGGTTTTACCTGTCATCCTGATGTTTAAGGAGAAAGCTAAGGTCTGAAATCATGTTTTTGGGGAAGTGAAAGATCTCTTATCTCTTATGGCCTATTGCTTCACTTGTGTTTGCCCAATGCCTTAGTCTCATAGCTGCAGGGACCAGCCTTTAGCACTAGGTATAAAAGGGCTGACACTGCTGCTCCATCCCCTCTTTCCCAAGTGAGACTACAAGCAGTTTATGTGGTCCCCAACTTGCTGAAAGTTGTGACAGGGACCTGTGGGAATTGAAGGTCAAGTGGGGAGTTCCAAGAGGACCAGTGGCTATATGGTTCACATACCTGTGCTCTGGGAGGAGCTGAGGTCCTATCAACGGATCCCATCCTGCCTGGTGGGCACAAGGAGGCAGCAGATGAACTCTCAGAAATTTGCCCCTTTTGCTCAGTGGTGGTGGTGGTCTCCCTGCTGGTGTCTATGGAGGCAGACCCTTTCCTTGACTTGCCTTTGAGCTAGGAGGAGCAGAGCAGGACTGAGTTTGACAAAAAGGCAGGTCTGGACTTAGCCAGAAACATATTTTGAAGTCTTAAAGTGAAGACAAGATGAGAAGCTGAGGGAGCTGATGAGAGTGTTGCCCAGCCAGTTTTGTTCACTGTCAGGTGCCTTTCTGTATTTCTAATTAGTCAGTACAGGCATTTTCCATACAAGTTAAAGTGGGTAAAACTCTGGTGTATGTCATCATATATGCAGCAGAGACAGACAGCTTTTAGGACACTTTGACTTCAAATCTCTTACCTGAGTAGACAACACAAACTGAGAAGGGTTAGGACACTTAGGACAACTTTTTGCTAGAGCTCGTCCTGCTGCCTTGCATTACTCATAGCTGTGAGTCCATGTGACCACCTTGTCTTTGCTGTTATTCTGTAAGCAGCTTTAAGGTACTGTCCCTGACAAAAGCTAGAACAGAAATGGACACTAAAAGAGGAGAGACTTTCAAAAAATTTGTCAAAACTCAATCATCTTGTTTTTAAAGGCCGTGTTGTGTAAAGTACCATCATAGCCATGCTTGGAAATAAAGGTAAGATTTTAAGAAGGAATTAGAAGATTGTTTATATTGGTTGTGGGGTTTCATTCAATACTATATGAGCCCTTGTCTGCTGACCAGCTAGGCTGATTTGCAGATATGAAGGGCTGTATAGTAAAAAACTTCTATTACATAATAATTCAGTAGCTAGCGGCTAACAGATATTATTTGGTCAACAGAACAATGACAGATTAAAGTGATACCTACTTGGTATTTTTGAAAAACTCTTTCCCATCTGAAGCAAAATGTATTTGCTGATGCTAATGGACATTCTAGCTGCGCAAGGCATGAACCTGGATGCATTGTGTCCTTTATTTAATGATCGTGACTGGTATTTGAAGTAAATGAGGCCAGATGTTAGATGGAAAGTCCTCTCTTTTGGTTGCCTTTATTTATTTTTTTTTTGTTCTTTTGGGCCTGTTATCCCTTGCTGTTTATGCCAGTGTGCACTCTTTATTAACTTCAGTGGATGTAGAATTGTGCACTTGCATCATAATTTTATTGAGCCTTAATGGAAAAAATGCTCACATAGACCATGAAAAAGTTTATTTCAAAGAAAACAGACTACATTCAGATTGTGTTTAGAGAACAAGAGAGAAAAATTTAAAGGAGATCATAATTCCTACAGATGGTATTTGCATTAATAACAAGTGCTAGAAATGTTTTTCATGGTTTAGTTCTCACTTGATGACTGGGGAGAATACAAAGAAGGAAAGCGTTTCTTTGTCCACACTATTAGACATTGGTCTATGCTATGAGTGCAGCTGAACCTCTGACTGGACATATGATTGAAAAATGTCTGTGAAGTTAAGAAAAATCACCTGAAAATTTACCATATTCAGTAAAAGCTCATCTAATTTTAATATATGCCGAGAGTTCAAATTTATATCCCTTTTTCAGTAAGCTAATATGAAAGAGTTTAATTGGGAAATACCTTTTACCCTTTTCCTCAGTGGGATTGTGCTTTCAAAACTATTCAAATTCATCATCAGTCTTGTACAAATTACCTGAGAAAGCCCAAGGAAAAATCAATGGGAATATTTCCCTCAGGGTCTACCATACCGATTACAAAAATATCCATACTTAATACTGATTTTATGCTTATAAACTTACAACCGATCATGAAACAGATTTGGTGTATATATTCATATGGAACAAACGATGTTGCAAGTGCTTCCAGTGCTGGTAAATTTGTAGACTTGCATTCACAGCAAACTGCGCCCTGCACTTCAGACAAAAATACACATTTAACTTCCAGGGCCTAAGAAGTGTGCTCATTTTCTCACCACATGTGAGAAGGCTCCAGGGAGACCTTATTGCAGCTTTTCAGTACTTAAAAGGGTGTTATCAGAAAGATGAGGATGGGCTTTTTAGGAAGGCCAATTGGGATAAGAAAAGGGGTAATGGTTTTAAAGTAAAAGAAGGTACATTTAGACTAGATATAAGGAAGAAATTTCTTACAATGAGGGTGATGAAACACTGGAACAGGTCCCCCAAGAAGTGATAGATGCTCCATCCCCAGAAACATTCAAGTTCAAGTTGGATGGGGCTCTGAGCAACCCAATCTAGTTGAAGATGTCTCTGGTTATTGCGTGAGGGGCAGGATGGATGAATGGATGGATGGATGACAGGGGGCAGGATGATTTTTCAAGGTCCCTTCCAACCCCAACGATTCTATGATTCTGTATGCAAATCTGGTGCATCAATCTTGACAGTGTTATGTCTAAACATCTCCCATTTTGAACTAGCTCTAATGCTCTGTTATCTCCTGTAATGACCCTTTTGCTTTCGTAGGGTGAATTACAAATGTTTGCGCTCATGCAAAGAGTAAGTATAAATGTTGAAAGTGTCATGCAACAGTGCCTTCTTGTCATTCCCATCAGCTGCGTGATCCTAGAATATACAATAGCAGCTGCAACTCAGTTGTGAAATAAAAAACATACAGTTGGCTTTTGGGGACCCCTATGTTAGTCTTGCCAAATAATTCCTATGGAGTATGATTATTATGTTTTTTTAGGTTGTTTTTTTTTTTTAAATGCCAAACTTTTGCAAATAGTGGTGCTGTTTGCCTTCGACTAGGCTTGCAAAACTGTCAGTGATAATGTTTCAATAGAAGTTTATTTATTATTTTATTGTTTAACTTAAATTTTGCTGTGGCAGACACTCAGCCTGAATTTTGTTCGGCTGAAGGTCAAATTCTTTTACAAATAAAGACAAAATTACATTAAGTTCCTTATTTCTAGGAGAAACTCAGTAATATTAACAATCTTCGACTTCCTACAGAAAATTTCTGATGGCTTTGAAGTGATTTGGTGTTTGCACCACCACCATCAGGAAGGAGTGCATTAGCGGCGGGACAGACTTCTGATTTACGTGGGTATTTTTAAATGCATGACAGAATGGTGAAGGCAGTAGGAGATACAGATTTTTCCATAATGTCCACCTTGTTATAGACTTCTGTGGTCTGGTCTTATTTCAGTTTTACAGGCAAGGAGGTGTTAATTTTTTTCCCTTCTGTTCTCCTACATTTGAACATAGTTGGCTGCTCAGAAGCTATGCAATGTTATCGGCTTCTTTAGCATCCTTTCCTTTTGCCCAAGATTGCTGTTTTGCAGATGATGAAACAAATTTTTCCTCTTCCCCAAAGAGCACTCATACACCAGGCTTATTTGCTCATTCTCTGGAATTAGATCATGATTGTGTTTCACCACAAGCAATCGGCTGGTTGCTGCCTTGGGTGGTCAGATCCACGTTTGCTGCTCTGTGACCTGATGGGTACCTTAGGTTTTAAAATTCCTGTTCCTAGATCTTGCTGGGGCTTGCACCCTTAAGAGGGTGTCCCACTTTTATCCAACACAGGATGAGGCATATTTCATTGGAAGAGTGGATTTCAGAGAATGGCAGCCTTGCAACGGAAGTACACAACTGGTACCCCGTGCTTCCTCCTGCTGTGACTAGTGTAACATCTCTGTGGTCACTGGTGCTCCACTGGAGGGCTGGATAATTGCAACCTGCTTGTGGATGCTGGGTTTGTTGAGACCTGCAACTTAAAAGCATTGTTTATTAAACCAACCAAACAAGGGAATTAAACAGATTATAGGTTTATCATAGAGCAAGTGAAAGACAGAAAGCGCGTAATTGGAAGGAGGAGTGTTTTGACAGCTTCTGCAGATGGCAGGAGACGGAAGGGAGGTTTGCATTCCTAAAGTATAACTTTTTATTAATAAGGATTGAATAATTCTGGGAGCTCTTTTGAGGATATTGTATTTGCTATGAAAAGCATGACTGGATTTCTTTCTAGATATTGGTTATGACAGATTTAGTTCCCCCCACCTACACCCCCACCCCCTGATTCAGAACTCTTTGTGATCGATGCCGTTGTGCAGATTATGTACTAATTTTTGAAGCAGCACTCTGATTTGGTTTGTAATGCTGTGTCCTCCTGAAGGATCTGGAGTTTGGTACTGCCTCAGAGAATTTGCACTATTTTATCACTTGATGTTTTTTTCATATTCAGTATCATGTCTGAAGCAAAACATTTCAATGCAAGATTGTTTCAGAATATTTGTTTTTCAGAAACATATATAAACATGAAAATGATACAGTGAAGGATTTATTTCTTTTACATGCTTTTGCCTTTTAAAAACCCACAGAATTTCCTTAGGGATTTGCTTGTCTAAATCCATTTTCTCTCCAGCATATGAAATGACAGGCTATACAAAATGCCCAAATATTAATTTTTGTGCCATGTCTGTATATTCATCTGTCAACCTTCAGTGAATTTTCTGGTTTTCTATTAGCTTGTCCCAAACTGCTGGCAAGCTAAATTTCTCTAACAGGCATCAATTCACTGCATTAAATGCCTGTTCTGCCCTGCAAGACGTATTGATTATTTTTTTCTCAGCAAAGTGACAAATACCATTTTCATGACAATAATAGAGATTGATTACGATTTTATGGAACAGAGAAGGAGCCGATATTGCTGAGAGAACCATGGGGCTTATAAAAAATTGAAAAAAAATAGTTTGAGTTAATAAGGAAATTAATGAATTCATCTGTTGCTGATGAAGCTGAAGCCTTTTTGATATAATTAAAACTACAGTAAATGCATGATCATTGCTGAAGTGAGGCAAGTTTAAATGTATTTATAGCATCTGAAGTCTGAAATTACTTGGAGAAATGCTAGTAATCCATTTTGAAGAGTTCAGACCCTGAACTCTTTAAGACTTTAAGATAAATTTCTCTACAGATTTAGGTAGTCATAGTCATGTATGAGTGAAAACCCCAGTGCTATCTTGATCAGTAGAAGCTGAACCTGAAATACCAAGCAAATGATGTCCAGATTTTGTGTAGGGGTAATTGTTTTAAACTTAAATTGAAATAAATTTCTTTAGGGCTTTTATTGACCATTTGTTCACTTTTATTTGCATCTCATGTTGTTGTCTCCTTTGCTGGGGATACAAAGTGTAGGTCACTTGTTCTTGCACCTTATTCACTATTTTCATGAAGGTGGACAGGCAGTGAGGTTTCAAGATGAGACTGAACATTAGATTATTCATGACGTATCGAAAGAAGTTGTAGCCACAGAGTTCATGTTGGGTATAACAGCATGTACAATTTGATTTTGTATATTGTCTTATATTTAAACAAAACAAAACCTGTTTATGGGCACTTTCAAATAGGCAGGGGTTTTTGTGTGATGAGTATAAAACTCACCTTTTTCATTCAATAATCTCGCATCAATTTTGATACCTTTGCTTCAGAAAATTTATTTTCTTGATTGATGTATAGTTGAAAACCTAAGTTTAGAGTACGATGGATGTTATACTTTCCAGCAGGAAGGTAGGTGAGCAAAGAAAAAAGATTACACTAGTAGATTTTCTGATCTTCTTCATCAAGATACATGATGAAGATATATGTTTTAGTTTAGAAAATCAAATTAAGTGAACAAACTTTACAAAGACAAGCCAACATAGTATGCAAACCTAATTACTTGCATATCTCTTGTACATGTGATGTATCAGTATAACTGAAAATTTTAGTCCTCACTCTCTAAAGAAACATTGTATTTAATCACAGTTATAGTTCTCTGTTGAGCCAAAACCAAGTCTGATTTGAGACCAAACACGAAAAAGATATGTTTCAGAATGAAGTGCAAGGGCATTCTCTTTATTAACATGCTTAAAAGTATGTTCGGGTGACTTTTTTCCCCCCTAAAATCCTAGGTGAATTAAAAAGGAATATTTTTGGGTTTTAACTTGAAAGAAACGGATAATATATTGTTTCCCTTCTCCTGAATCTGTTTACATATATGTTGGAAAATAATATTATTGTAGAACAGATAGTGAGAGATATCGACCAGTGATAAAACCTGAGGGAAGAGCATGAAGCTGCAACAGGGGAGGTTTAGGCTGGGTATCAAGAAGAGGTGCTTTACTGAGAGGGTGGTTGGACACTGGGACAGGCTCCTCAGGGAAGTGGTAACAGCACCGAGCTTGACTGAGTTCAAGAAGCATCTGGACGATGCGCTCAGTGCCATGCTCTGACATGGCTGGCCCTGTGTGGAGCCAGGAGCTGGACTCAATGATCCTTATGGGTCCCTTCCAACTCAGATATTCTATAATTCTATGAGCTGATGATGTAGTATTCGTATAAAAGGTGAAATAAATAAACAAGTACACACATCCCACTATGGAATTTGCATAGACCTTATTGCTTAAAATAACAATAGAGAAAAATTCTGCACTTGACTTATGAGCTTCTGCACTGTTCACACACCACTCTTAAAATTTTCTAGTGTACACTTTCAGTGTAAAAGTTATTTCAAGAGTGTATCTAAAACTGTCCAGCAGTATTTAAAGGAAGAGAAACCAAAGTAATGTCTTCATTATAAAAAAGAATGGCTATGACCTTTTAAATGACAGCTGTAGTACCAAAACAGCTGGGCTAACAGGTTGAAATTTGTCAAGGTGGCAGGTCTCTCTCAAGAGAAATGCCTTTGAAACATCTCTATGAAAATGGTTGTGACTTGGTCTGAAGGTATTGTGATTTTCCCATGGGTGGTAAAATTTTACTAATAGTGTATCCAGCAGGTTAGCTTGGAAGAGCAGTTGGCTGACTCTCCACTCACATATCTTACACGATGTGCACCTGGGATTTGCAGGAGTCCTGGTGTCATTCACCGTTGGATGTAAATTGTAAAATGATGGGCTTCCTGCTGACTGATTTACAATGTGCTAACAAGCATCCTTATGCCCTGAGAGGTCAGGCAGTTGGCATTGTTAAAGATTTAGGTGCAGTCAGGTTTCTTAAGTTTTCTTCTTGAGAAGAGAGAACTCTTTCCAAGCTGGCCTGGAAGGCTGCAGTTAGCCTTGCATGGAGTTGAAGAGGATCCAGCGAGTCCTTAGACCAGCCAGAGTGTGTGGCTCTGCCGCTAGTGTTTCCTTTGGTTCGCAAGCAGGTGGAACTGCACTGGGGGCGGCGATGTCACTGTCCAGACATCTAGGACCCAAATTAGTTTTATACAGAAGCAGTGGAAAAGTCTTGGTGTAGCACTTGCTAAAGCAACCACTGTGGCAGAGGAGGACCGGGGACACCCCATGTCCTCCTGTATAACATGACATTGCTCACGTGACATTACTCGGTAAGTACTGCAGGGAGTTCACTATGCCCACGTACACCATGGTGAACATGGGCTCTGTGGTGTACGTGGGCATAGTGAACTCTCTGCAGTACTTACCGAGTGGCCTTCTGCCCTTTGCTTTAGCACCTGAAATGTGTGTTATCTTTTGTGATGTATTCCATTCCTGTTTTCCAGTAGAAAATGCAGAGTTCAGAGGAGTTCCATCAGCAGGCGCTGTGTTGCTAGCAGTACTGTGCTTTCCACACCATTTTGTGAAGCAGTAAAGTTCAGTGGCCATAAAATGGCGTCAGAAAATAAAAGTTAAAATGCGCTCTGTGACTTTTTGCTGAAACAGAGAATTAGCCTGATTTGTTTATAGCAAAGTAATTTTATTTGACTGCTTAGGGCAAGGCAAATGTTTCAAAAAGTTATTTTGAATATTATCCACAGCTTGAACATATGCAATCAGGAAGTAATGTATTACCAATGAAACAACACATAACATTCCTCGTAGGAATACTTGCTGAATTTGGTTTTACTATTCTCATTTTGGCTTGGTGTGCTGAAAGGAGCACTGAAGAAATTCTGCTTTAAACTCTGCTACACAAATTCACATTTGCAACTAATTTCAGAAACGTAAAGAGAGATTTGAAGACGCTAGTTTCTTGTTTTACTGTCCATTTTGAAATATAAATTAATTTTAAATCATTAAAACTGAATTTAATGGCTGCATGTGATTGATGGTTTAAATTGTCATTGCATCTGCTAATTTTTTAATATCCTTTTTGTAGTGAAGTCTAAGAATTTAGCCAGATTAGGGGCTGTGGGATGAAGCCCTACTTTGATGCAGTAGGTGAAAGACTCTTAAATCAGTCCCTGGAGTTATTTAACGGTTACCAATTACTCCTGCATTGTAAACAATCAAAGTGCTTGTATCTGCAGGCAGTAGATAACCTCAAAATCAAATATATCAGCTCTGCCAAGATCCTTGAAGAGATTGTCCTGTCAACTAAAACAAGAATAAAAGATGTGATTGTAAATAATGCTCGTGGGACAAGCAGGTTAGTAACATTCATTTAAAAAATTAAATAAAGAGCCACCTGTAGCAGGCAGTTGACATTAATTGAACATCCAGCAGAAAGCAAAGCCTTAAGAAACTTGCAACCATGTATACACTCGACTGGCTTGGCTCCCGGATTTAAGTTATGGTTTGGTATCTTCAGATGCAAGGATTTCCTTTAGCTTTTCCTTACAAGAAGGTATAGTGCATAGCAGTGATTGTTTTGGAGGTTTTAGAAATTTCTGCAGTTCAGCTCCTTTGAGAAACAGAGTGGGTCGTAGTGCTGCTTTTTTTACCTTCTGTAAAGCTTTTGTTTATGGCTAAATGCACACCAGTGGGATTTTACTTTAATATGAGAATTAATCAAGTTAATTGATCTGGTTGAATAGTGTTTCTTACCTGTTATTAGCAGCTTTTTTCAAGTTTTCTTTCTCATTACCAATGATAATGAGAGAAAAGAAAGTAATCACTATCTATAATTTTTGACTCTTGAAATATTTCCATCCCTTTTTAATGACTAGACAAGAGAAGTGAATAATTATTATGTAACATGATTTAGGATATCATCAGTATGAGGAATAATACCAGGTTTAGCGACCATCAGATTGACTTAATCCCACAGCACTGAAGTTGTTAGAGCTTTGGCCATTCAACGTGATTCTTGGAGCACAAAAAGAGATTCCAAGCTAGCAATATCGCAACAAATATTTTCATCAATAATCCTTGGCTGACCCTGCAATATATGGATGGGTGTGTTCATAGTTTAAGTTTGTGCTAAGCTTTTTTGTCTTTTATTTCGAGGGAACAAGTAATTTTGGATGGAAATATTTGGTAAACAAACTTAAATGGAGAGGAAAGAGCAAATCTGTTAAATGCTGTTTTCTTATATCGACTCTTTTTTCTCTTAAAGATAGCTATTTAGTCCATTAGTGGATTTCTTTCCCCTTCCAGGCTGGCTTCCTGTAGGTTTCACTGTGGAGTAGCAGGTGTACAATTCCAAAGTGTCTTTACAAGTAGCTCAGCAGGGCTTCCTGTGCCGTACATTCACTGGAGACAGCTCATCTGTTTAATCCTTATGTTTTAGTCAACCTTTCTTATTATGCGGACAGGGCTCCCATGCTCAGCTGGATTTTGACTCTCAGAATGAATTGATGGAGCTCTTTGATCTTTGCTGTGTATTGCATCTGTTTCATCTTTCATCTTAATGCATGATCTTCCTAACTCCACGCTAGTGCTTTATTTTATTTATTTCCCCCCCCTTCCTCTGCTTGAATCCATCAGTTTTACTTTGTTCTTTTTGGCATGCCCTTTTATGTGCAATGAACTTTATTGCACAACTTTAACACAATGATAATTAAGTTGGTATGGGTGTTTAAAAACACAGGCGAAGCCCCAGCCAGCCACGATTATTTAGGGTTGACACTTAACGATTTAGAGCATCGATCAGAATCTTTAAATGGGATCCATGCATTTCTTTACAAACTTGCAGGTTATTGCACCTGGTATTTGTGTTAAATATGGGGCATACCAAAGAATTTTAGGATGTAGCAGTGTGTACATCTGGAGTAGCTTGCTACTGGGCATTGCCACCTGAACTACAGCCGCATTGAGCAGTAATGTGTAGAATCAGTTTAATGCAGTACTTCCATGAGATATAGCACCTCAATAGCATAACGTATGAGCATATCTTTAAGTTTATTCCTTCTAGGGCACTGTTTAAATTCCTGTTCAAAATCAAGCAGCTCTTCAGGTACTGTTAAGCAGGAAAGTTTTCTTTAACTGTGGGTTTATTCTGCCTTAGGTAGTTTTAATTAAAGATAGTTGAAGTTCCATGTTCTATCTCAGCTAAACAGTGAGTTGCAGTTATGTTTTGGGTTTTCTTATCTTTTTTTTCCTTCTAAATTTCAATGTGGAAACCAGCAAGGAATTACTCTTTTTCAAATGAAACCAGCAAAAGACCAATTTTGATTTTACTTTTTAGTCAACACTATCAACAGACCATTGTATAATAGCATGTTTGATTCCTGCACTTACACAATAGAGTCTTACTTCTCAAAAAGATTTAAATCAATGTTCAGTTTTATGTGAGAGTAGCAATTTAATTTTTCTAGTGATCATTAATGCTAGAGTGGTAAGAGCAGTTTTCAAGTGAGCAAAGAGCTTTTGGTCTGCAGTAGCTAAAATCTTAAGGAATCTTTGCTCATAAGAGGTTTGATATATTTCACTGCAGTCTAGCATCTTACACACATGGCATGCTCAGAGCTATTTCCTACTTTGCTCCATATCCTGGTCATACTTTTCTCTTCAAAACCCTTTGGGAACAGGCAACATCTAGGCATTGAAGTTTTTGGGTTTTTTGGGGTTTTTTTTTATTTGTTCTTCCTCATGAGGGGGCTATTTATGCAGAACTTGATGTCCTTGTTTGGTGGGGTAAAGCCTGAGGCAAATGAGTGTTACATGATGGGGAGCACTCCATTTACAACCAGAGAGGCATCCTTCAGTGATGCTTTGGTCAACTCCATGTGGCCCATTTAGTCATAGTACATGGGACTCTCTTAATATCTTTGTGCAAATACCATCTTTATAAAGTGAAAACAATCCCATAAACCATTAATTTTCAGGAAACAGCAGAAATGGTCATTTTGAATTTGTCAGGCTTTACTTAAAAGGAACACAGCAACATGCAGAACGGACTTGAGCATCTGAAAGATTTGGGTATTCATGTTCTTTTGGTAGCTTTGAAAACTTCAGTGACATGTAATACAATCATTCCTTATTGCAAGACTGTGTAACATGCGTGTTTTGAAAACTGGCCTCACAAAATGACTTGTAGGCCCTATTTCACTGTGGCACAGGTAGATACCATTTGTTCCTAACAATAATTTCTGTAATCAAAGTGTAAGAGGACCTGATCTGGCACAATACAATTATGTCTGCTGAAAAAAAGATAATCTGATCCTATCTGATCATATCTCTCCCTCCTAAACAACTATGCTCCAACTCAAAACAATGTTTCACTTATTTTTAGACCTTTTCTTTTAGGTACTGCTTGGCGTAAGATTCTATAATACCTTCCTGTCCTCTGATACTGAAAATAATAGATAATAGGCATTGATGTATGGTCCAGTTTTAGAGAGCATAAGAAAGAAGTTAAGATTAGGAGAAAAGAAAATATTACTGACTTGGGCTCTGTTGTTGTTTTGGTTTTTAAATTTGTCTTTAGAGCTATTTCCTTTTAACTGCTCTGAAATTGATCAGGTATAAAGTATTATCTGTCAGGAAATTAATTGTATTGAAAGAAGCCCACTAAGTCAATTTGGAAAATTATTAAAATCCGGAATGCCCATGTTGGGCATTTTCACAATTTGAGACCTATTTTTGGAGAATCGTGACCCAAAATTTATCTACATTAATCCTTTTACTTTTTATTTAAAGGATGAATTATACACAGACAATTTTAGTGGTTTCAGTTGCTAGTGTTCTGGGGTTTTTTTTCAATTTCCTGTTATTTACGTGTTTTAGTTTATGTCACTTTGATTGGATTATTGCAGGTAGAACCTTTCTAATGGGTCGTGTACCAGAGTTTGTTTCTGCCACATTATTAGTGTTTTACATGCTTCAATTTATACAGATAAAATGGATTCTTTTAGGAGGCCACTTCAGCCCATTTTTCATCAGGGGAGGGGGGTAGGGGGTGGGAATATGAAATGACACATTCAAAACAAGAACCTTATAAACTAAAGAGATTGTGTTGCTGTGACATGGAAGTGTGTTTTCCCCAACATATTTTGTGTTTGTTGTCCCCAGAACAAGCATTTGTTTAATGCAGTTGTCATTTCAGTCTGTCTATCTGTCTACCATTCCTGTTCCAGTTTATCATGAGTGAGAACTTATGCGTAGGAGAAGCTTCCAGGCTTTTTAACCACTAAATTGGGAATGAATTTCAGCCCACGTTTCTTGCCAACGGGTGCAAACCCTGCCTCCAGGAGCTATTGCCACGGAGCTCAGATGTCTCTCTTGACATGGCAAAGGCCTCTTGCAGAAGGTGCCTTAGATATGAAAAAAACCCTTTCCATTGAGGCAATGCAAGTTTTATATTGTGTCATCTTTACAGAATGATACAAACCAAACTGTCTAATCCTGAACTGTTAGCTGTCTGAGGGTTAATGGATGACCTCCCCCGCATTTTTTTTTATTGAAATATGATTATTTTCAGCGGATTTTAGCTCATTCTTACGTTTCCTACTCAAATGACCTTTCCTGTGGTACAGATGTATTATCAGTTACTTAACTGTCCTTTTAATTCTGGTTGTTCTTCAGCACAGTTTAATACATCTAATATGTTGCATTAAGCCATGCTGCTCTTCCACGTACAAAGTGAACCTCAACGCCACGTGGGCAGAGATTGGCTGAGTGCACCAGGAGAAGATTGCTCTGTGCTTGCCCTTAGGCTTTTTCCTGCTACTGCACATTGTCAAAGGCAGGGTACTGGTATCTGAGCCCATGTGTATATTCTTGGTGATCAGTTTAAAAGGCATAAGGTCTGTAGGTAACAGAACATTGGTGCATGAAAAAGGGAGTTGCAAGGAAAAAAGCCCTGTTTTCAGGCTCACTTGCCGCTGGTCGCAGCAGAAAGGAACGCAAGTCCTTTAATTCACACATACTGACAATATCATAGCTGGATAAAACTGGACTTACTGTGCTTATGCTTATTGTGATGCAGGTGGAGAGATGTTCTGTTTTCGCCTTTTACTTTCATTGTCAGGCCCTAGAATGTAAGCAAGGTTGTTTTTCTCACGGTGCATTAATATTTCACCTCTGTTCATTCTTTGCTAAGGATTGAAGCAACATGTGGCCTCTTCACATCTGCCTTGTGGTACGTTCTCCCTGAGAAGTTACGCGTGACCTTTGCAGTCATTGTTTTGCGCTGTGAAACTTTATATATGGCTTCATTCTTTTCAGTGGAATATGCATGCAGTCTGTGATTCAGGCTAACTCTGGATTTGCACTGCTGAAAATAAAACTAAAAAAAAAATAGGAAAGAAATCCATGGCTATTTTTGACGCGTATGATGTGCCAAAAGCGCGAAGCTATACCATAAGCTCTCTGTCTGTAGCTACATATGCTCTTTCTTGGAATGAGGGGGAAAATGGGTGCGTGAGAGGGTCAGTGTGTCACCGAGCTTTTGAAGATCTTGATTTCCGGATGATGTTTACCACAGAGGGATGTTGCTTCTCAGACCTGGGTTCTGCCGCATGTGCTCCCCCTAAACCTGCTGACTGGTGTCTGTACAACATCCTGCATTGGCTTCGTGCCCTTGTGTCACTCCTTTCCTTTTCCGAGTTTGCGTAATGTAGCACAGTCAAATGTGTAGGCTCCTTATTAATTGGCAGACGCTGAACATTAAAAGTTAATTTAAAAGCCCACTGGATTACAATGTGAAGAGTATTCCTTTCATTACAATGCTCATTATTTTAAATGTATAATTTACATATATTATCGCTTAATTTCACTTAATTATTTGTAATGAGGTACTGAGTGGAAGATTTACAGGATTTAATAGAGTACAAGTGGAAGGTTTATTATGCATTTTTAAGGTTAAACTTATGAATAGGTATACATAACTTTAAAATTAATTGCATTTAGATCAGTCTTGGGCTGTGAAATACAATTGTGACTATTGATCAAAATATTTTAGAACATTCTTTCCCCTTTTATTCTTTTTATTACTTTAGGTCACTTATACCACTCTCTCCTATGATTCCTTCTAGGCTGGCTTTCTTTTTTGTGGCGATTTTCTTTGTTCTGAGAATGCAACAAATATTGCGGAAATCCTGGAGTAATCTTGTCTTTACCAGGACAAGCCTGCCCTTTGAGCCTGGACTATTATTATGGTCATGGCTTGCTGGTTTTGTTTTAAAACTGGATGTGCTTTAGCTTAACCGTAGTCTATCCTTTGCTCTATATTTCTCCCGGCTAAGGAAATTTTTCTTTTACCTGACCATGAGTTTACTTTTCTGTTACCACTCACTTTCCTTTTCTCCTCCTTTACCAGGTAAGCTGTTTAGTTGCCTCCTCTAAGGTCTTTCTTTACTTTCTTCTTTGTGCAGTCCCTTCGATAAGTTTCTTTTTCTCTGAACCACTTGTTGTATAGGTGGTTTCGTAATTCTCACCTTCTTGTCTCAGTGGAGAGGGAAAGAAGCAAAGAATTCTGCTTTTTCAGAAGGTTTCTGGAAGGTGAGGGCCAAAGTACCCAAAGGAGCTGCCCTGCCCTTCTGAGAGAATTACACATGTAATTCGTATAATTGAGTTCATCTCATAACATTTTCTATTTATTTTGCTTTTTCCGTATCCAGTTCATAGATTAATGGAATAATTCAGGTTGAAGAGACCTCAGGAGGTCAACTAGTCCAATCTCCTGCTCCAAGGACAGTTAAAACTGAATTCAGACCACTTTTGTAGTCTCCATGACTGCCGATAGAAAGTGGAAACAGGAATAGTAGTTCATGCTCAGCAGATCCCCGTCATATTCTCCTCCATCCTAGTGATGTCAGTTGCCCTTTTTATAATAGATGATGGTAGGTGAGATTCATTCAAAATTTTTCAACAGTGAATTATCAAGTTACAAAAAAGAGGAAAAAAAAAGAAAAAAGTGTGAGTGAGAGAAAAGCCTGCTGTATTTATTGAAAATGGATAAATACTACAAGTGCTGCTAGGGTATCAAGTTTGTTCTTTCTCTCACGTGACTCTTAAATAACTTTCAATCTGGACCTGTCAAAGACTATCCTGCTTGTTTCCGGCTCAGATCTGTTCTGATAGCTTAGAAACCTGGTGAGGTCTATGGTGGTGGCTGACCAGAGATAGTGCTATGGACAGCCTTATGTGTCAGATGTGTTTGGTTCACCTTCTAGAAAAATGAACCAGTTGTTAGGGCAGCCTCCTATTCATGTGTCCTTCTCAAGTCCCTTGTTAATTTTCTACATTCGGTTATTTCCTCTTGCCTTAAAGGTCTGTGCTTGGATCAAGACTGCTTGTTCATATTTAAACGCTTTCTAAAAAAACCAAGATGTGATTCCGGCACAGCAATAGAAATGAGAAGGAATAATGCACGAAGGGCTTCCTTACACTTCTGAGCAAAATCCTCCTGACGGCAGATGTTTTAATGAAGTGAATTAGTCATTTCAGTTGGGCGATGGCTGAGATTTCTAACAGCGTGTCTGCCATTGCGTTAGTGACAATATGGTGTGGAGGTACTTGAGCTTGACCTCAGCTTGTTAACAACTTGGGTGTAGGTTGCAGCGCAGAACAGGTGCAGTCTTCGATATCTGCCTGGGAAGCTGGGTGAATACTTAATCAGTCATCCAGTATGACTGGAGTGATGACGTTACATTTGAGGATGTAATTTATTTTCCTGTCTTCATCCTTTCCAACAAATATCTGAAAGCAATTAGTTGCATTTTGACCAATAAACGGACACCGTAATGATTCCTGTACTTGGCCTCCTAAACTTTCCAAATCAGACAGTTGCATAAAAAGAAACATTTGACTTCTGAAAGGCAAAGCAGGTCCTGGCAACACTGTAATTTCAAGGGAGTGAGGTCAGGGTATAATTATTACTCCCACAAGCTGCTGTTTTCTAAATGTTGTTATTTTCTGTTGAGATATCAAGAAAGTGAAAAAATTTTATCTTAATTATATGTGAAAACTTTGAAGAAAAAATGATTGGTTTTAATGGATTTACTAAAAAGAGGGTTAATTTTATCCTGCAAAATCCAGACCACCTTCTCGTTTGCGAAAATATTGCTGGATACCAACTTTAATATTAAGCTACCTGAAATTTAGGTGAAGTGAACATAAGATCACCTTGTCTGAAAAGATATGGTTTTGGAAAAGCAGTCTTTGGTCAAAGTGCCAGTTGCAGCCAGAGTACTGTGAATCCAAAAGTGGTCATAAAATTTTTTGCATGTCCTTATAAATAGACTCATCTATTCTGCATTAATAAGTTAAATGGAATTGTCGGCAGGCATTTTGAAACATATGAAGTTGGGATTGTTTTGTACCATAACACATTGTTGTGATTGCTTTCATTCCATTATCTACTTTATATGAACTACCTTCCAGTTCTTTGTGGAATATTGGTTTGTTAAAAAAAAGAAAGAAAGAAAAAAAGTCTTACCGCATGAGCGCATGACTGTCCAGTGCTGCTGTAAATGAAAAGCCAAAAAAAGATCTTGTGTTCTAGGGTGATGCTGAAATTCACTGTCAGCTCGGATTTTGTTAGGATGTTTTTATATTTTGGGATCATAATGTATTTGCATGTCTAACCTTCTCGAACCGCAAGCTTCACTAGTTGGGATTTATAGGTGATCAGACTAGTTGAGAGGAAGATGTATACAGAGGAGCCTTTAATGGTAGCTAACTGCTTCTGTGGGCCCAATTAAGACTATCCAACTGTGAAACATAGTCCCCTGAGTAACGGTGCAGTCAGCTTGCCTGGGTTTTTTTTGAGGTGGGGGGAAGGAGGCCTGGAATAAGAGAACATCCACTGCAGCTGCGAAGAAAAAACATTAAAAAATTAAGAGTTCTCTTAAAGGAAAAAAAGGGAAAAAAACCCAAACACAAACCAAACCAACCAAAGGAAAAGAAGCAACCCTCAAACTTCTGGTATTCAGTATTAATAAAGGTTGAGGTCAGCTTTACGTATGCACCACATTCTAGACTTGACACCGTAGTAGCGGTGCCAGAGATCTGGACGTGTTGTTGGTCCAAAATCAATCTCGTCTCTCCTCAGAAGGCAATGAGAGATAATAAGTACTATTCACCTGATTGCCTTCCTGTTCTGAGACAGCTGGTGACGCTTGTCTTCCTGATAACCAGGAGTTTCAGATCTAAGGCAGGGATAAAGGAAAGCTGGGAGCTTGCTGAATCTAAATTTGACAGTCGATGGCTGTGTAGAGGGTCAGGAGGGATAGAATCTGTGACACGTATAAGAAAGGAACAAAATTTATCTGCTCTGGTTGCAATGATTAGATGTCTCTTTGTCTGGCTTTCTTACAGTGGATGATTGATTGTACCCGCCAGCTGGCTAATATCATAATTAACAAAGTTGCTACCATGTCTGAGAAGTTTAATCGAAAAAATTGCCGGCAGTATGATGCCATTGTCACAGAGATCACAAGCGCTGCAGTGTCGACTTTTGTACTGGTGGAGCCACAGGACTATGTAGATGTGCTGAGAAGTCGTTCGTGGGGATAACTGAAGGTATGTTTCTTTCCCCATATGTTTCTCCCCTTTTTGTTCTTTTGAAAAATGAAGTAGATGGTCCTTTGATGGCATCTTTCATTTCAGGGTGCCACATGAAGCTATTCTGTCATATTTTAAAGCAGTTGCAACAGCAATCTAGAATGTGTTTTATCAATGCATCAAAAGGTGAATAATCAAAACCGTAGTTCAGTGCTACTCACCCTTTCTAAGTGGTCTTCGCTGTCTTGCCAGATGCTTTTCGTGATACAGACGGATGTGGCTGTTTCTGTAGCTAATTTTCTCAGTCGGAGGAACTACAAATGCTGTTGACAGTCTATAATCTAGGAACTCATAGTTCAGTTCTGGTTTGTGTTTTGTAATATTTCTTTTCATTCATTTCTTCAAGTTAGAATAGAATTTGAAAGATAAAAATAACCCCCCAAAACAAAACGGGGAACCCCCCCGCATTCTGGCGTTCATAACGCAGCGTTAAAATATATATTGCTAAAATGTTTGCTTTTGTATACGCTTGTTTGCATGCCGGCATGTTTGTGTGTGTGTGAAGTGAGAGCAGCATCGGTGCCGTTAGCTGGAGAGCCACTTTGCATCACCTTTGTAATATATTGCCTGAGAATGTCACTTACTCCTTTTGCACCTTTTACCGAGTTCTCCAAGTTAAAAAAGCACAGTTCCGCGGAGCTTTTCTTCGCTGCAATCATATTTTTACATGTTTGTGTGTGTGTGTGTGTGTGTGTGTGTGTGCGCGCGCACTGCGTGGTAGTTCAGTTATGCTCTGGAGTATGTGTTGAAAATGCCAGCCTGACATATTGCTAATGAGTGTGCATATTGACAGTGACGGGGGCGTGTGTCTGTCTGTGTGCCATATATTAAAACAAAAAGAGGAGAGAGACGGAGACAGAGAGAGACAGAGAGACAGAGAAGGAAATATTGGGATGGGAAAGAACAGTTTATTTACATTACGGTATGTCAAAATGTTATTATGGCTAAAAAAATCCATTTTAAATAGATGTGAGATGGCATGTGATGGTTCCTTCTCCTTTCTCATAGGAGCTAATATGACTGTGGTAGGAGAATAAGGGAGTCCAATTTGTTTTGGTGGTATTAGTATTTTTCAGCCCGAGTAATTTTGACTTTTTAGCACCAGTTTTTGAAATTTGGGAAACGATCCTTTGTATTGTGTGTTCTGTAATGAGCTCTCCCTGAGTTGTCTGTTGCTCTTCTTCTTTGTGCCTTTACAGGTAAACTAGTTCTCAGCATTCAGAGGAATTTGTTACAGTAGAATTTTGAAGGAATGTAGTGCTGTGTAGCTAACATAGCTGATCTTTATTTAAAACCAGCATATTTTGGGGATGCATTCTTTTCTATTTTAAAATTTTCTGTTTAGAGTTAAGTATTTTTTCTGGTTTTGAGCTAATGTTATTGCAATAGTAATTTAAAACTAATCCTGACTTGAATTTTTCAGAAAGATTGTGTAGTTGTCAGTCAGTTTAATAGCAGATAAATTGTTTTAAAATTGTAGACCAAACTGGAAATACCAACTAAAATATTTTTTTAATTCTTTATTTGTTAATGGACTATGCATCAAAAGAGACATTGGTTTTCTTAGGAGCTACTTTTTTCCAGGCCAGATAAATATTCCTATCATCATGATTATTCCTATTGTCTGTAACGGATTCTAGGTTTTAAGTTATCCTCATAAATCTACTGCTTTTCAAGAGCTGCTAAGCAAAATTAAAAATCTATATTTTGTTTTGAATAGAAAATGCTGTGAACAGTGGCAAAATAGATTTGTATTGTGATTGCAGACTATAGGGAAGATTAAGTCACTAAAACAGTATATTGTTGTTCTAAACTAAACCCTGTAATATTTTGTGTAATTGAGACTTTGTGCATTGTTGCAACTCGGTTGGAGTATCAAACGGTTGTGAGGATTAGAGCAGACAACTAAAGCAGTGTCACAGTAGATGTGGCTGGTTTTTAACAGGATTATCTTCTGAGATGCGTAGAAATGAGCTCTTGTAATAGTTTCGGAGGAATTAGGAATTTTAGTAAAATGTTAATGGCAAATGTGCTAATGTAAAGAGTTAGAAGATTAGCGATGCATTCTTTTGCATGGAAATAAGAATATAATAAATGTCCTGCAGGTGACTGAAGCTACTGCAATTTTATTGGAGATTAAAGTTTGATTGACCTTTGCTGAGGTGATTAACCCTTCTGAAATTAAAAGCCAGTGATAAATTATTCTGTCCAATTTAAATGCAAACACAGAACGCGATGCTGTGTCATTCAAGTGTAAGAGAAAAAAATGTTTTAATTTTCCTTTTGTGCTCAGTGAGATGTGATTGCAGACGGCGTGTGACTGGGCTATAGAAGAACTGGCCAGTGGCAACCTGCCATAGCTCTGCTCATCACCACCGGAGCAGCCATACCACGGGATGCTGAACTCGAGAGCAGCCACCTGCAACAAACCCTCACATGCAGGAACATCAGCAGGAACCCATGGAGGCACGTCGGCGAGGTAAGCAGTGAAAATCACGATGGATATGCCTTATCTGCTACTGTAGACCTTGAGCCAGCTGATGCGTTCACAAGCAGGTGGCATAACGTGGGTGAGGATTCCTGTCCAGCATTGTGAGGCAGCTTGCCGGAGCTGGGTTGCCTACCTGTGTGAGCCATCACAGAACTAGCAACGTGTGCTGTTCTTTGCATTGGGGTTTCCTTTTTTTCCTTCTCCCTTACCCTTAAAAGTCAGGTTTACTAGCTCGCGGGACTGCACTCTCCGCTGTGATTTCAGCCCTTCCAAATAACTGTGCACAAGGGGCTCCTTTGGTTGGAGCCGGTACGTCATGCTGGATGGGTAGGATCAGGTCGTGATCTTAGCAGTTGAGTAAAGCCCATGGGATTACTCGCGCATGTAAAGTCATGCAGATGGTCATCAGAGTCGTTGTGCCTACACTACTCCTTTGAAAACCTAGGAACTTAATTTCCAATGGACTTTATGATTCTGTTTCACATTACAGTTGGTATCTCTGTGTGCAAACTTTATTAATTAATATTAAATTGGAAAGACCTCAGCGATACGCTTGCTGCATTTTTTATTAATCTTTCATTAAAAGTTGAACATTTAGAAATTCCTCCCAGAGTATCTGCCTTTCTCCTTTTTTTTGGGGGGGGGGGTTGTTGGTTTTTTTTTTACAGACAAATAGATGTCAGGGCAGAGGTTTGCTTTAGTAATGTATTACACTTAATTTCCCAAAGTAAGAGATCAGTGTGTTGTTATAAACCAGCATTCTGCCTAAAAGCAATTCTGGAGAACTATAGTGACTCTCTGAGGGCTTAACTTTACACTGCCTAGAACCATTGTCATTGGAACCATTTTAACTTCCCGTCTTTTTGTTGCTTTTGGATTCATTTTAAATTCACATATTTTAGTTGCTTTTTTGGTAAGAAATGATGTATTTGTTAAAAAGCCTTGCACCAAATTAGGAGGAAATTAGAAGCAGTTTAGTTTCTTGAAGTTGGCTCAGTTTGCATAAACAAGCCCTTGAAGCATCACTGTCTCCTTCCTTTGCCTACCAGTCTGGGGAGGGAGGCAAGCAGATTGGGTCTGCACCCAGGGCTTCTTGTGGTCCTTGGCATAGAGCACACTGGATCAAACTACCAGGTTTTTTCTTTTTTTTCCCTTATTTTTATTTCCCTCCCTATCCATGAGCCCACCTCTCTCTCTCTGACCACCTGAGAGGAGATAAAATGGCTCTTAGCAGCTTTTTCCTTACACGCCAGCAGCAGTAGTACTGGGAATTGGGCTGAAGGGTGGGAGGGCTGCTGCTGCAACCGTTTGGCCTTGAGTGGACTTTCTGCCTAGTAAAATTTCCTATTCTATCGTGCAGCTGCAAAGCATTAAAATGATAATGAATGTGCTATCTGCATTCCATATTCAGTTTTCTTGCTCGCTTTTCATCAAGGAAGACTTCATATTGCATCTGTCAAGGTAGGGAAGTCCAAGGAATTGCAGTTCAGAAATTAAGGACCCTGAGGTAGCAGCTCACTTCTGTCTCGTCTTTTCATTTACACTTTAAACAGCCTTCAGAGAGATGGGCTTCTGCTTCTGGGACCCAATGAAGAAAGTGAGGAATAGATAAAAGCTAAACTTGTGGTGGAGTGACCTAAATGGAACAGCTGGCAAAAGTATAGAGGGGATCCTCCAGGGTACTGAATTATACCTTCAGGCTTGGATTAGTAGGATGTTTAACAAAGAGATCCATTTGCCAAAAGGATCTCTGCCTGATTTTTAATTATGGAACCAGCACATCCTTCAACATTTGTAAATTATTGAGCTTTTTTTGGTTTTTTTTTAACCTCTTGTAAAGTGTGGAGTATTAATCATTGGCTCTTGCTTCTGCTTTCTTCAAGCTAAATTTTTGGCAGGTGCTTGCTTTAACCCTATGAATACTGGGGACATGAAACATTTCAACATTTTTTATGTTATGAATAACGAGATGCATGCTCTGCAGGCAAACTCAGTGTGAATGTTAAATATCTGTTGTTTTGCTTATAATCCTGGCATGCTTTTGAGTGCTTGGAGTAGGGTGAAACTTTTCTTTAAATCAAGGAAAACTATTTATAGGATCTTTTTAGTTATATATATCCATTATATTTTAGTTAACTATAATAAGTATTTAGCACCCAACTTTTTTTTTTAAATGTTAGTAGTGAGATGACTCCACCCCTTTGCATATTTTATGGCAGAGCACTGCAGGAGAAGAAAAAAGAGTGGGGCTGTATGTGTTAGAAATTCCTATTGTACCAGCCACCCTTCATATAATATTTTCTTTTTTGAGATAACAGTTAGGCGCTTCTGAGTTATCAGCTAATAAAGCTATTTATTTATTAAATCTCAACACCAAAAACAATTTCCAAGGAAATAATGACAGTTTAGCAAGATACAAACTTTTCAAGTGGGTGGGCACATCAGGTCAATTCATGATGAATTAATAGTGTTTCTGTTGAGTGAAGAGGTGCTCCTAAATGTTAATATTTACTCATGTAGAAGGTACAGGGCAGCATAGTAAAATATTTCAGGGAAGTCTGATGAAATACTTAAGATATCTGACTAATTTAGGCAAAAAAAACCCCTTAGAATGTTGGGGGAGGAGGGGTAGTTAGGAAGTTGTCACTACTTACTTCCTACAATGTAACATCTAAAATAAACACTTTTAGTAATTACAATCTTTGTTTTGCTCTCTCAAAAAGCATTTACCAAGTAGGGCAAGTTCTTTCCGAGACAGGTCACGTAAGCTTGTTTTGATGATATTCTCTATATGTCAATGTTAATAACCCACATGTGAGAGATTGGACAGCTGCTTAGCATGTGGTATGACACATAGGTGAGTGTTTCTCTTTGCAACAGAAGAATGGAAGAAGGTTTATTGTCATTTCCCATTGCCCCCAGCAAGGATGGTGTAGGAAACTGCATATACTTTTAAGTTGGTCTGATAACTGGTTAGAAATGGTCTTGTTCAGCATTCTAATGTTTCACTGCATATCCAGTAGTCATTGTGATAATTTGAATAGAAAGTGCTCCAAAACTGTGTTTCTTCCACAAGCTTTATTTTTTTTCAGAATGGATACTCTGTCACTTTTCTATCAATAGTCTATTCTGCCAATAGCTAAATGAAAATTGGAGGTTTGATACCCTTTTAACTACAATCCATTTTAAGCATTTTTCACATCTTTTTTTTCATAATTAAACAGATCTTGCTTTTCTATATAGAGAAAACTTTCTGAATAGTGGAGCATGGATTGTACTGTATATGATTGCAAGAGAAACTGCAGTTTCAATAGCCACATAGCGTTAGATCTTAAAGTTGTAAAGAATTTCTTTTTCTTTATGCTGAAGTTTTTAGCAAAAGCTATGCATTCTATGTTGCAAATCTACATAAGATGAAAATATATTATGTATCCCTCCCTGGAAATCAGGGCAGAAGATACATGCTAACCGCTCTGAGTAAATGCATTCTACTAGTTTGGAAGTTAAATTGTTCTGTCTAACTTATTCTTTTTGGGAATAATAAAGAGCTGAAAGTAGTCAAAGACCAATTTTAGGCTTCTGTTAAAAATCAGTAATTGCCAAGGCTTTTTTTTTTTTTTTTTTTTGGCACTGGTCTTAGAATTTATAGAAGATTATCTAAAAGTTGATAATTGCATTTTTTTTGTCCATCAAACTTGTGTAGTTTTCTGAAAGAGTGAATAACAGACTTGAATTTGAATAACTTGAATAGATGCATATTGAGACTCTTGGAATCTAATGTTACAATGAACATTTCTTTCTGTTTTAATAGAAATGAAAATTCTGTTATGAATATTAAGTTTCTTACACTGCTTTAATTTTTGCAGCTTTTGGAGTGTTAGGTTGGCTTTGGGTTGAAGGGAAGAAAAGGGTGTAAAACCTGTAACTCTTCTGCTAAAAAATTTTATAAATCAAGACAGAATGTTTTTGAAGTATTTACTTCTTTACATTCTTGAAATGGGTGGTGGGATAAATTTCTAGAAGTTTTTCTTTAAAGTAAACTAAAATATGCTGCCTTTGAAGAAATTAAATTGAAAAATGAAGTGAGGGCATTTTCATTAAAAATTGCCTGACTGGAAATGAGAGCAAGTTTGACCATTATGTTCAACAGTTCAAAAAATGCTTGAGGAAACATTAACTTTTAACGTCCTGTTTGAATAATCACTAAGCCTTTAGTCAGAAATGAATCCACTTCTCCATGTAAAAACACCGAAGAAAACACTTATATGAAAAAATATAGTCCAATTTCTGAAAATACAGACCAATTAGTGAGATTTAATTTAGATATTTGTCACTGAGTATGCATCACATATATGTTAGAGCTGATTTACCATTATTTCCTTGTCTTATTTGCAAAAAGAGACTCCTACTTATTGAAATATTACTGAAGAATCTAGCTTTCCCCACAAATTACACACTTTTTGCATAAATGTGCCTAATTACCTGAATTCAGTTTTGATTAGCAGTGTTAATTGATGCAGCTGTGGATGGGCTCTGTTTACCTAAATTACCATGTGCAAACAGCAATACGTCTGAAAGTGAATATGCTAAACTGAAAATACTAATTAGCTAAGACAGATTGTTATTCAAGTCACATCTCAGAGCTTTTTAATGAAAGCCTGAATGTGTCAGGGCTTTATGATATTCAGACAGAAATGTCTATATTACATATGATTTCTAAATTTAATTCATGGGAACAGATGGGATGTCGTTGGGGTTCTTCTCCATTGCTTTCAGTATTAATGTGAATATTTTACTCTACTGGAGACGTTTTTGAGTGTGTGTATCTGAGAGAAAAGTGTGTGTGTGTGTGTGTGTGTGTGTGTGTGTGTGAGAGAGAGAGAGAGAGAGAGGAAGGAGGAACTCATTGTGTGCATTGACAATATGCCAGCCAAGAACATCTAACTGTTCTATTTTTGACCAACATATTTGCAAATTATAGCCACCTACCTTCCCAGAATGAAGATAAACAAACTATTTAGCAAATTTAATAAAGCTAGATAGAAACCGTAATAGAACTAAGTAACAGAAAGATTAAGCAGATCTCAGTAACAGAGAGGCCTCTTACAATAACAGAGATTTTTCCTTTTGGAACAATAACAAAAATATGTCAGTTTTTGATACGTGGAGGATTGTGCTTTGTATTTCAAATTGCTGTAGAAAGGCTTTTAATTATATCAAGCTGTGTTGTGAAACACAAATGCAGATTATTTTCTCAGTTTATTTTAGAAGATTACAGATTTAGGTGTACGGATAGTGCACTTAATGCCTCTTAGTAGTTCTGTTGCATGCAAAACTGTAAGTAAGTTTTAAAATAGTAAAAAAATATCTAGAGTATATACATTGACTTAAGTGTTCTTAATATAGATCAGCAGCTGTACCACATATGCCTAGTCTTCAGTCCATTTATTCTTACTTTTGCTTCAGAGCTTAAATATTCAGAGGTCAGCTCCCATGTGAAACTCAGTAATTCCATCAGAAGCTTTTCCCACAATGTCCTGTCAAAATGCAAAGCGAGGATTATAAGTACTGTGCCTAACTTTACCAAAATAAAAGTTACAATTCTAATTTTCATATTTGGGCAGTTCTTGCATAAATATTCTCAAGATATCTGTAACGATACTAATTCAATGTAGCTTGTGATTATAGTTATAAAAAGTGTCAGGTCTTTTGACACAAATTGGTCAGAATCTAATTTTTGTGTGTTCTGCAATGAGAGAACTCTTTTAACTCTTATTCCAGTGTTCTGGTGAATAGAATTTGGCCTCGTTACTTCATTTGGAGAACACAATACTCCTTTTTCAAAAGGTTCAATATTTCATGTTTTGTGTACATTGACATGAAGAGCTGACCATATTTTCTGCAAGTAATTATCTAAGTTCCTAAGCTTTATACCTGAGTGCTTTAATCATGCCCTCTTGTCCTTCATTGGCGTGGGCTTTTTACATGGAAAGTATTCCTAAATAAATCAGCAACAGATACCTGCATTGTTCAGCTGGCAGTTGTGGTGCGAGTCAAGTTTGGACCACTATGATAAAGGAATCACTTCATTCCTATTACAGTTGCAAAATATGAGTGATCCTGTATAATCAACTGTCTCTTCAATCCAGACATCTGACCTAGTAAAGAGCTTTTATGCTGAATAAATCATATTTATCAGGAGTTCTGAGTCATGAAATGTTATACGAGACCATTTAATGACATGTACTCCACCACTCTCAATAGTGCTTCACTTCCTTATGCAAGGTGCAGCTGAAAGAGTAAATAAGAAAGAGAAACATCACCTTCTGGAGCATAGAAAGGAAAAAGGCAGGCAAAGAAATCCAAACCTGTTTTCAGATAGAGGTTGAAAAACTCCTGAAAAATTGCATCCAGTTATCGCTTCCACTAGTAAAATACTGGGATAAATAATTCAGAGACAAGCTCCTCTGTCAGGTGAGGCTCTTCAGGTAGACCAGTAGATGAAAGAAAGCACAGATTAATCCATTGTTTAAAAGAAGCTACAAAGGCCATTCTTCAAAGAAACTAACGTAGCAACTTCCACATCAAGGTCTCAAGAAAGCCAGCACTTGATGCAGAAAATCTGTCTCAACTTTGACCTTTGCTCAACCTTCCTTTGAGAACACAGTGAGAAAGGAGGTCCTGTCTGTGTGGTGTTTGCTTTTAGGCTTCAGAATAGGGCCAAAATCTGAGTGGCAGTAATAGCAGATCAATGATTTGTAACATACAAAATCCAGATAATATTTCTACTTCTTTGTAACCTTCAATTCATTTGGGCGATCCAGCTGCTGATCGGGACGTCTACATGATACACCTACAGAAACTGACTTAGCATTACAAGGTATTCTTGTTTCCATCCAACAAGGGTATTTTCTGACACCCAAAAGCAGTCACCTGCTGTGTCCAACCTATGCATTCTACAATTTATGCACAAGATTGCTTAATGAAGAGATACAATAACATTAATAAGATTGTATTATCTCTTTCTTTCAGCTTTGCACTCTAATTCCAAAATTAGCCCGTGTCTTATGAGGTGTGCAGCCAACCCTCAAATAAGGAGGGCAAAAAAATTATGCAGGAAAGAATAAAATAGTATTGTGTCTAATTCCCTGTTTTGTTATTATTTATCAAAAAGAATTTTCAGCAATAAAATGAGAGGTCATCATATTCCTATTGAAAACAGATCAGTTTTGTTCTACTGAAATTGAACTCTTTTAAAGCAGAAGAAATGTTAAAACGATGCATGTAAGCACCATAACAGAATTATCCTAAATATACATGAGATTTGTTTCTGATTAAATGTACCTAACACAGATTGCAGATGTGAACTGGAGGGGAGGATGGGTTTTGTTGACTACCTCTGACTTGCCAAGGAACATGCTATTGCTGTATTGGGAAAATTAAGAAACTGCACTTCGAAAAGCATCTTACTTCTTCTTTTATATATAATATTTGACTTTTTTCATATCTAACCTAATTTAACACGCTGAATTTTCAATATCTCTTTATGTTCCGAAATAGTCTTCTTGTTTTAAGTTTAGAGGAACACTTCCTAGTTCACTTGCAGGAAAGCACTCACTTCAGTTATGTGAACTTTCCTTTGAAGTCAGTTTTAGTCTACATCTATTGCACAATTTCTAGTGGCTAAACTAAGTGAATATGTTTATTCTACAATGATTCTATATGATTTAAATCAATTAAATGTTTTCTGATTTTTAAGGTGATTGTATAATGTTATGCAATTAACACTCCCAAAAAATAAAAGAAACATTTATATAGAGTTCTTTCCTTTTATATTCACATTCCAGCTCCAAGTATCCATTGCCTTTAGGACCCAGTCAGGAGTGGAGTCCTCTAGTCTCTTCCAGGGTCTGTGTGACCCCAGCTCCGGGCTCCTTTTCTTTCATAGTCCAGTTACAATTTTTACTTTCACCCTGACTGTTTCCTTACCATGACTTTGTCTTATCTCGTAATTTACCCTGGTTCTCTTTTCTCTCTGTGCCTTTTTCCTTATGCTTCATACACAATTTGGGTAATTAAAATTTCTCTTGTTGATCATATTTCCCTTCAACTTTAACATGTTTGGGCTGGCCATGAGGTTTTGGGTCTTCTTTCCTTACTACAGCCACTGCATTTTAATAGCACATGACTGATGCTATGCACTTGAAAAAAAAAAATCTTTTCCCCTTGATAGACAAAACCAAAGTGTGTTAATCTAGTAAGCTCCTGTAGATATCTAGAAGTACTGTCACTAAAGATTAATGAATTTTTGTAAGTCTTGTTACAGCAGAGATTTCAAAAAGACTTCCAAACTCCTACTTAAATATTCCTTTGTAACGTTTTTAATCATGCTCACTTAGTATGTGAACTTTTCCAAATAGTTTTCTCTGCTAGACACTCTCATCTCTCTTATCATCAGATTCAGCTTCAACCTACTGATTTTCATGCATTAATTTACTTCATATCTAAATTAGAAGCCACCAGTAGGTATGTCAAAAAAGCAAATGCAATAACTGTGTGTTATCTGCAGAATTCCATCAAATCAAGACTGATAACCAAAAATTTCTTCTTTCTCTCATCACTGGTCTTTGCTACATCTACTTTTAAATTAAATTTTCTAAAATGTTCTCTGTTCTGTATTACAGACTACATTGTTCCTGTTATATTTCTGTACATTAATTACAATCCAATCTGCTATTAATCTAAAAATTCTTTCAACTATATAAGACTATACAAGATAGTAATAGAAGTAAAAATAGAGTGAGTCAATACCATCTTCTCTGTCAGAATAGATATACTCTGCTTTTCATGTGGTTGTCCATGTCTATGCAGGAGGAATGCTCAGAAAGGAAGACTCAAGCTGTGTACATAAATTCCTTTCACAGTTAACTCTATTAGCTCATTTGTCAGTCTCATTAAATTTAATGTTCTTGTCTTCTTTTGGTCCTTGCACATCTCCACTCTTACAGCATATCCTCCAGTAGCCCCTCATTTACTACTGTGTTCCTTCCATCTACTCCGGCCATTGATGATTAAGTCAATGCTGCTGCAGCTCTCTTGTACCAAATATTGTGTGTGTTTGAGTGTGTGCACATATGTGAACATATGATATACATACTTTGGGCCAGTGTCTGTTTTAGGAAGAGCTGTCATGAAATTCATAAAGTCTCAACATAAGACAGTAAGCTTTATTATCTTACAATGTCTATTAACGAACTATTCACAGATTCACAAAATTGTAGGGGTTGGAAGGGACCTCCAGAGATCATCAATCTGCCAAAGCAGGTTCCCTAGGACAGATCGCACAGGGAGGCGACCAGACAGGTCTTGAATATCTCCAGAGAACAAGACCCCACAGCCCCCCTGGGCAGCCTGTCCCAGGGCTCTGTCACCTTCACTGTGAAAAAGTTCTTCTGCATATTGGTGCGGAACTTCCTGTGCTGCAACTTGAGGCCATTGCCCCTTGTCCTGTCCCCACAGACCACTGAAAAGAGGCAGGCCATTTCCCCCTGTGCCCCACACTTGAGATATTTATAAACATTGATCAGATCCCCTCTCAGTCTTCTTTTCTCAAGGGTGAACAGCCCCAGTTCATTCCGCCTTTCCTCATAGGGGAGGTGCTCCAGGCCCTTAATCATCTTCATAGCCCTTCACTGGACTCTTTCTAGGAGATCCCTGTCATTTTTTATACCAGGGAGCCCAGAACTGGACACAACACTCCAGGTGGGGCCTGACCAGGGCAGAGTAGAGGTGGAGAGTGCATTTAGACTAGTGAAAAGACCTGTCTGAGAATTTATGTTTGGCATAGTATGGGAAGTACATTTCTATCTGTATTTGGTATACTTACAGGTATATGCATGTACAGCTGTGTGGCCTATCAAAATGGCTGCAGAGATGACACAGGACACATAATAACTCTCACCATTTCTCTCTTTTACTTGCCACTCTTTGGGTGATCACCATTCCAACATTTTGAGCATTTTCCAACAATTGCCAGTGTCTTTTTGCAAATATCCTCAAAAGGAAATTTCTTTTTTTCTCTTAGATGCAAATTTCCTGTGTGCTTATTAGTCTCCAGAGTGGTATCAGACTGTGTTTAAATCAGCAACTATTTTTATGTTAATTTTCTCTCTGGGTATGAAAATGAAAATTGGACTTTTGGAAAGAAGGAAGAAGGCTCAGCCAGATTCCTTTTTTTTTCACATAGATTGTATAACTTTAAAATGTTTTTGCCATGATAGTCCTTTTCCTTTTGGGTCTACGCAGCTTGAGTCTGCCTTCAACACTGTCACTGTGTTGTAAAATGTTATGCCCAATCTTAATTCTTTTCCTGTTTTCTCATATTGTGCAAACTTTGATCCTTTACTTACACTACATATTTATCTGTAAGCTCTCCTTTACCTGCTTGAAAAAAGCATGTGTGCATGCATGTGTGGAGGAGAGATGAAAGGGAGTTTTTAGGCAGGTCTCTTTTGCTATTATTTCATTTCTAACTTCTGCTTCATCTTGATCGATTGTGAGGCCTCTGGAGAGCAAAGTGAAGAGTGTGGTGGGTTCTAGTCTGTGCTGCAATTTGATGCTTTCAGCCAAGAGCTCCAGGAACTACTGTGATACAAATAATGAAAAATAGTAATACATTTATACAAATAGCATGTCAAGAGCGGCATAAATATCAACAGTGCCATTTTAACTGTTGTACTTATTTGTCAATGACAAATGTACTATAAGTAAATAATTAAATGTCACAAGACTATCATGGACAGCTAAAAAGTAATCAAAACACCATAATTTTAATTTAATGGCATTCTCTTCAGGGCAACGGGCATATCCACTCTTGTCTGTACTGTACAAAGTACAGTAGCTCCTTGGTCCTGATCATTTACTCTGGGCCTTATTTGTAATATAAACATTACACAATTATAGATGTATGCCTATTTATATACACATATTCCATAATTGAAAGGTTGGTTTCACTTGACAAACAAGAGAATCCAATAAAAAGAAAGAAATGCATATTACTGCTGCCTAGTTTTAATGTGGCTGAAAAGGGGTCAGTGCTCTGCCAGTTCAGAAAGCTAAAAGCAATTCACCAAATCTGCGTTAAAGAAATTATCAAACTCCAAAGCTGGCAGCCTGGCCTTAAAAAGAGGTTTTCTTAACATGGCCATGAGTTTAAAATTATTTAGAGATAAATTTTTGGAGAAGAACCCACAGAGAGTGAACTTCACTCAGAGTGAATTCTGAGGCCTAGAAAAGGCACACATCTTTTAGCAATACAAACTTTGAAAAAGAAACCTGTGATGTCTGTGTTGCATTATATAAACTTTACATTGCCTGAAAAGATGATGAACAGCATGAGGAGAACCTTGGCTGCATCTCCATTATGCTTTTGTAGGGCAGCCAAGCAGTTTACTCACCCATATGTTCTGGGTTCCAAAATCAGTTCTAATAACAAAAAACAAACGTACAAAAATGAAGATTCAATTTTGTTAAATACTTATTTATAGTGTGTACAACTTGGAGAAGATTCAACAATGCACAGAAGAAAATATCTTCTTGGGTCTTGATTTAAATATTACTCTTGAAAAATAGGTAAAAGGATTAAAGTTTGATGTGTAATGCCAAAATTATTAAGAAGAACTGTGTTTCAGAGAGTGCTTTTAAAATGACTGCTAATTGGAAAGATGTATTCACTTTTCATCTCAGAAAGACAGAAGAATTGATGTGTTAGCAGCCATTCATGGTGCAAAAATTGAGGTTTCCATTCTCCATGTGATCAACCAACATTGAAGTTCTAGCTGAAATGCTGAGAGTAAAAAATAGAAGTTATAAAGTCTTCCTGTACGTATATAAATTTTAGGTATCTCTTCATTAATGACTTTAATAATGAGAAAAGATTTTCTCTTTCTTCCCTCTACACGTGCATAAAACGTTATCTGTTTCTGCTGCAGTACACAGAGTATTTTAATTGCATTTCATTGTTCCCAAACCTTATTTGTTGGAAGTTAATTTTAATGATATTAGAGGTAAGAGCTGAATCAGTGCTCACATGAGAGAGTTTGGCAAAATGGGCTGTTATGCGCAGTAAATCCACAAGTTGGTAGTGGGTTTTGTTATTCTGTTTTCATATGTCCTTTTTTATAAGAAGGCTCAATTTATTTTGAGGATGAGTTGGTAAATGTTACATCTAATAGGTGTACTGCAGCCTTTTTTTGGAGTGCTTTAATTCTTTTATATAGCAATAAATTACAGATTCAAATTATGTACATCACAGACAGGCTTCTAAGACAAAGCAAATGGTTAGTAAATGTTTAACTGAAATATTATAGAATCGTTTTGGCTGGAAAAGACCTTTAAGATCATCAGTATTCAGACATATTCTGAAGAATGCAAAATTGCCTTAGTTGCTCCAATATGATGTAAGAAGCTGGAATGTCTTCTGTGCTTTCTTTAAGAACCATTCTATACTGAGCTTAAAACAAGAAAGGGAAATAATTAAAAAGGAGAAGTCATCAGCCTTTTCCAGTAGCTAGTCTATTCAAAAAGGAGAAAACCTGTTGGAATACTTGGAAGAAATCAAACTGGTATCTACTAGCTAACTCTGCTTATTGGAATTAATCTTAGAAATTATTAATTACTCCTATCCATCTCATATCCATCTCTTATATCCATCCATTAATTACCCATATCCACTTCTCAAGCCTTTCCTCATTATCTGTAAAATAGTTACCTAATCCTTCTGTGTGTGCACTATATAGTTGGGCAGCATGGCCTGCTGCAGGTTCAGGTGACACTGGAGCTCATTTAAGACTAGTACTGTGCCTGGGACATGCTCTATAGCCAGCTTTTTGTTGGTGGAGGTTTGTTCTTTGTTTTCTTTTAAGAAGAGGGGCACAGGTTGGCCATCTCCGCTGATCAGAACATAGCTAAAGAGTGCATGGGCAACCTCTAGACTTGGTAAACCAGAAAGGAGAATCCAGACTTGCTGACAGTCGTGTGAGGAGTCTGGCTGTTGGTCGAGGCAGACAAATGGAATTTCACTTTGATATCAGATGTGTGGGGAGGAGGGGTTTTCCATCTGAAATGGACGAAGTATTTAAGTCAGCTAATGAAAAGCAAACAGGGAATAACTTTCTTGGAGCTCGCAGGGGTACATCTTCCCAAAAGAAAACACATTTTTTATGTGGATTCCCATTTTTTGATTGGCTACAGTTAAAATTCATGTGCTGAACAGGTTTCAATGAGCCTATCTTGACAAGACAGACAGCTACAATTTCTGTTGTTGTTAGGACTGTAAAACCTTAATTTTCATATTTACTATCTATGAAAGTCAGTGTCTCCTGGTCACAAAACCAGAAAGACATAAAGAAGGAAACAAACCCTACCAGGTCACTGCTGTGGAGCAATGCTGTTACACCAAAGACATTTCACTTGTGTCGTGATCCCATAGATTTAAAAGCTGAAAAGGAGAGAAGTGTGATTTCTGCAACTAACCAAACAACTTGTGGTTGAACTGTGAGAATATGATTTAAAAATAGACCCTGATTAGAAGTAACTGAAAATTTCTCACCTTTCTGAGCAATCTGTTTCAGTGGTTAACTAACCTTATTGGTACACTGTGAGCAATAATTTTAATTTTGTATAATTTTACCATCACCATGGTAAATAAAAGCCACAAATGGGAGGCAAACAGTCTTATTAGAAGGGGAAAGATGTTGTGGCCAAAGTATGAGGGTTAGATATGGTCATCTTGGCACTGTCTGGATAGATCACCATGACTGGGTTTGTCTTAGTTTTTTCTACATGTTTATTGGTTCAGATAGAGTGTGAAGGATGTCATACTGAAAATCCTAAAGGCATTCTCTGTTCTTTTAATGGTCTTTGAATCCTGGCTGATTTGAGAAATGAGACAATATGAGAGATCATGCAGCATCACTTCCAAGAATCTAGATAAAACGTCCTATGCCATGGTTAAGAAATGATCAGCAAGGAAAGAACAAAGCCACCAAAAAGCAGAATAAATTTTCCCAAGGCAACTAGTGCTGCTGAATCTGAAGCCAAGCCAGTGAATCTTTACTGGTGTTACTTGGGCATTCCAGGCAGTGGACTCTACTAATACAATAGAAGTGCTGTCACTCTTGCTATCCTTCCCTTTGACATCTGGTACGATGAATCAAGATTTAAGTTACTTGTCTGTTAACGTACACTGCTCTTGATGAAAAAGAGGAAAAAGAAAAGGAAAGAAAAGATATGAGAGACTTGCAAAGATGAAATGAGGTGGCATACATTGCTGTATTGTAAATGACATCAAAGTATGAGTATGTTGAAGGAATATTTGTTGGAAAATTTGAGCTCTGACAATGTGTCTTGAACATTCCCTGTTTTCATGAGGAGTAAGGGCGGTTTGGGACAAAAGATTCATAGGGTTCATGAGTTCATCTTTGAGCTTGGATGAGGAGTATGACAGAACTTGATTTCTCTGTCACTCCATCTGTTAGAAAAAAGTTAGAGGAGTAAAAATCACAATGCTGTCATGTTGCCACAGAAACTGGAGGGTTCCTCTGTAGTTACACATCTGTGATCTTAAAAAAATAAATTCCTATTCAGTTTCAACATCATCTTGAACCTGATATTAAGAGTCTGATTAAAAAAAAACCCCAACAAATGAGAAGAGTCTAAATCAATTGTTATAATCTAGGGTCTCCCCAGCCCCCTTTCCATACATGCAGGTGTGCATGTCTTCTTTCAAAAGCTTCCTGAATTGTTGAGGAAAGCGTTATGTTTAAATGGTCCATGTATCTTTTCAATTGGAGAACAGTCCCCTTTCAATTGAAAGTATCAGCTTCCATTAACAGAACAATTCCCAGTGCTTTTTGTTCCTCACTACAGCTAAACCTTTCTGATTTCCTTCCAGAGCTATAAAGTTCTGGAGGAGTGAACATATATATATATATATATATATATATATATATATACAACTCTTCTGCTGCAATTTCTTGTTACTCTCTGAATATACGGGGCTTGAGGGGAGGGAACATGGCCATATGGAAAGGGCTTTCTTATCCAAGTGGAAACTATTTTAGTCAGCTTTCAGGCAGGCTCCATAAACATAATACAGGAGAGGATCTCACAGAGCCGTACTTTAATGGCCACTAAAATTGCCTCTGCAGTGCATTCAGAGCCAAGATACAGTGTTTGTGTTATGAATGGAAGAGAAATGTCTCCTAAGCAAAAGAAAATCTAACATTAATTAAACTTTTCCAGAGGTTGGGGTAGATAATTCTGCTTTTGAGTTGTTAAATCTCCTTTGATTTTAATTGCATGACAAAAAAATTGACAGTAAGTGTAATGTTAGCAAATGTTCATAGTTGATTACAGGCATTTCTGTACGCTAAGTCAAAGAATTAAATGGTTTTAATTGGGGTGGCTTTGGCTTTTCTGGTGTGTGGGGTGGGGTTTTTTTTGTATTTGTTTGTTTGTTGGTTTGATTTTTTTCCCCCCAGGACAGCTACATTGATAACAAAGCTTGTACTGTCAGTATGTTGAAGGTCATTTTTATAATTTGTTCAGTGAGAACTGATCCCCTTTAGGTGAAAAGAAAAATGAACTGAGCATACCTAAAATTGTCTAGCAAATCCTATTACACTTACTGCATTTCAGTTATATGTTTCAGATTCACATGGAATTCAATGAATGCTCAGATCAAATATGAAAAATTGTAGCAAGTTTCCAGTGATATGTACAGGTTTTTTCCTCCTTTGTGGCTGACTTAGAGAAACAAGGCACAGTCTTCTCAGATATCGCAAAGGATAAACTGAAATGGTTAACATTAAAACATACCTGATACTATGGTATGTTTTAAAACTGGAAACAAAGGTAGGATATGTCTTATCTGTCTGTCTTGCCTCCCTGTGCATCTGTCTGTCTCTCTAGAGCAAGTCAATAAAAATGATTAGAGCTGGCATCTCACAAATGTACACCCTTAAACCATGAAGCAATATTACTGTGAAGGAAATTTTTTTTCTGACCTTTTCAAATTACATCCAACTGTCTAGGGAATTTCTCAGTGACTAGAGGTAATAAGGTTCAATCCGTTTTGCTGGTTGGCTTCAAATTTAGCTCCTCAGAAGCCCTAACTTATCTATTCTTTTTATCTTGGCCTTGGCATCTATTCAGTACAGTAATCCATGCATCTAATCTTTTTTTTTTTTCTTTCTCTCCCCTCTCAGGTTTAGCTGGTGGATCACATTGTGAAATCTGCAGCCATGAAAGGCCCTCCATTTACTGCACCCTTCAAAACGAAATATTAGCATGGGAAGCTAAGCTGGTATGTTGCCTTTGAGAGGCTCTTGTTGAATTTAATTAGCTTTTAGATTTCATCTCCATCTCACATCTCAGCTTTCACTATTGTATGTGATTTAGGCTTCAGTGACTTTCATTATTTAAAACTTTTCCAACTTAGCCATGGCACTTTAGAATACCAAGGGGGGGTGGGGGGGAAATGAAGTTTAAAGTTCATTGTCTTAAATTGATTTCTGTTTAGTTTTTCTGATGTGAGCTCAGAAACAATAGAGACACAGCCTCCCTGTAAGTTAGTGAATCATTCGATCAGGAAAGGCAAACAGGCATTTGAGTGTGTCTTTCTTCTCACTGCACTGCCTGTAAAATGGGAAACGTAAAGAACATTTTTAGAAAAATATTTATTAGAGTACTTTGATGTCAAGTGTTTTTATATCTGGAAGAAAATGCTTTGTTTTCAGCTCAGATGGATATCTGGTTTCATTTTTGTGACTTATTCAGGTTATTATGGAGCAATGGCTTCAAGTTCTGGATCACAAATAACTCCTGGACCGCATGAGGAGAGCTGTCGAAAAGAAACGGTAAGGTCCTGGCTGTTAGCTGACTCCCTATATGGTTAGGACCTAGAGATTCCTTTCATTGCAGGCAGGGGAAGTACATAAAATCTGGCCTTTATTGCTATTGCTTCCCCAAAGTATTAAGTCTGTCTTTAGTTATATCTGATGTGCTATTGAATGACCTGCAGAATATCGAAAGTAGATGCATGTCAAAAAAATCTATAAAATATTTGCCTTTAATCATACAAGAAATATGTTAAAAGATGAATGCAGCTAATTTACGTATAGTTTCAAGGCAAAGCATTAGCTGCAAACGGGTTGGTAAAGACAGGTGGTGGGGTGATTTTTTAAAAGATTTTCCTGAATTCATCTTCATATTGATTCTGCCTTCTGAAGTGTAGGGAAACATGGTCAAATGGATAAAGTACAGAACTGTGAGTTTATAGCTCTTGTCCTGTATGTACATGGGCTTCTAGTAGGGCTGTAATGTTTGTTGAGTCACTTCATCATTTTGCACCATAACCTTGGCTTCTGCGAAAAGCTGTAGTCAGTAGAGGATGAGCACAGGGTGCAATCTGATCATTTAATTGTCTTTAACTGATTCATCTGAAATAAAACAGGGTTATTTTTATTCAAAATGTGCACCACTGATATTAGCAATGTTAAAAGTGGGATATGCACTAATCTGAAGGCCAGTCTTGAAGTTGGCCACAAAATTGTTTAGAATATCCTAAATTCTAAAATTCATTTTGAGAAAACAGTACCTCACTTTGGCAAGCCTTCTCACATTCACAGTTATTTCTTTAATATCCTTACTGTCACATCGTGAAAAGAAGTGCTGCTAAATGGACAGGTCCAGGTATATTTTTAATCAAGAAAGAATAAGTATTTCAAAATTCTTTTTTGTTATTTTAGTAGAAAAGATAGCATGCCTACATTGGCAGTAAGCTAATGTCCTTGTTTCAGAGGTAATATGAAAGGACATATTTTTGAGTATACAGAAACATACAGCTTGGTACTAAAATAAAGTGTGGTCAGCTTAATGAATATTTGTGCGGATAGGTTCATTTAATCTCACATCTTGGATGCTCCACTGATACATGCAGAATTATTTCTTTGTAGAAAAGTTTCTACCTGAATTAGGCTTCTCCTGATTCTCTAGCATCCAGGTTGGCTTCCAGATATGGACACCAGCAAACCAAAAGAGTCCATAATTTTCCAAGGGTATCAGAGGACTAAGAAAATCTAATGGAAATAGCAAGTTTTAGCATCTCAAAGTAATGACACTATTGCTGGCTATATGTCTCTATCTTCTTACAGTAGGTGCTTCAAAAATGTATAATAAATAACCTTTATAATGTTTCAGGCAGAAATACACAGAGATTCAAAATACATACTTTCAATGCAAGCAGGGTAGTAAGATGGTGGCAGCGTGAGTTTTCTTTCTCTGAGCAAGTTCTTGTTTACAAGACCCTTTCTAATTTGTGGTCCTGAATACCAGACAGAAGCAGTTCTATTGACAGGTCTTTCTACTATACTGATGGTATTCAACTCACAAGTGTTAAAAAGTGAATTTGAACTAATAAGGGGAAAGGATTTTCCTTATTTGTTTATTTAAATTCAGCTCATCACAGTATATGTTGCACAAAAGGAACTATGTGGTGCTATCTAAATGTTTGCATTTCATTTATTAGAGTGTTTGGGTACCAGTAGTTAGAAGCTATGGACAACAGTTGAGCTAAATGTATTGTTGTCCACCTGGAATGTAGTCGAGTATATTTTATTCAAAATGTGCACCATTGATATTACCAATGTTAAAAGTGGGATATGCAGTAATCTGAAGGCTAATCTTGAAGTTGGCCACAAAATTGTTGAGAATATCCTAAATTCTAAAATTCATTTTGAGAAAACAGTACCTCACTTTGGCAAGTGAGTAGTATATGTAGTTGAGTATATTCCTTTGTCAAGGCCAAGTGTTCCAGATCACTGAAGGTCCTGAAACCTCAGAACTAAATTCTGTTTTTTGGTAGTACTGGGGAATATCATCTTTTCTTTCCAAACTAAGGCATTCTTGAAATAAAAAACAAACCACAACTATTTTTCAGATCAAACAGTAAGCCTTACAGTGGAAAAAGTAATGACAGAAGTCCTGAAATTTGTCTGGTTTAATGTCTCTGTACCTTTGCCTCCTATTCTGTCCTTCCTGATGTTTATAAACTGAAAGTCCAAAAATAGGAAAATAAAATAGTACCAGCCATAGGTATATGAAGAATGGTGTTTCAGCTTTGGTTTTTTTTTTCCCTCGTTTCTTTAACAAATCTTTATGAGAAGAGAATTCTGTAGTTTTAGTCAAAGTAGCTCCTCATCCGTGCATCAGTGGTGTTAAAATGAGAGATTGCAGTGTGCACATCAAAGGGACTGTCTGAATGCTACTGATACATCGTTCCTTATTGTTCTGTGTTATTTATATTTTCATCATTAGTCTGTAAAGTCTTAATAATTACCTCTCTAATTTCCCAGGAAAAGCATGTTAATTTATCGAACTGGCTGTAGGAAAAAAAAAACCAAACCCACAAACCAAAAAAAAAGCAGCAGCTGATCAATCTGGCATTGTAAGTTAATAGTATAGAACAAAGCGTAGTCATAATTAGTTGAGAAAAGGACTTTCCTTGTTCATTCCAGTTTATAATAAAAAGTCCCTCACCAAAGTGACTTAGAAAATAATGCATTCAGACTGAGCAGAATTACCGCCTAGCTGATTCTATTTATCTGTAGCTTAAAAAGCAGCTGCGTTTTTGTAAAAAGCAATGAATGTGGCAGTCCTACTTAAAGGTGGAAGAAAAAGAACACCCCTTGTTTTGTAATAAGGGGATTTTCAATTTAAAAGAGAGGGAGAGCCTGTTGTGTGAAGTATGGTTATTACATTCACTGTATTCTATCTCACCCACCAGGAGGCTAATAACGAAGGAGTCAGTGAAGGAGACCAATGCCACGAGGGTTATCTCACGGCCCCAGATGCTGGATAAGTTGAAGGAGGCAGAATCGCTTTTGGATGACATTCAGGAAGGCCTTGAATGGTTATTTGGCGAAGAAAAGACTATTCTTTCCAAGGTAAACAGTCCATTTCATCTGTCTGCTGTCGGTGTTGGTGTAAAATATGTTTATATAAATACCTCTAAAGTTCATTTTTTATCGTTTTTCAGGTTTCTTTCCTCCCGATGCAGCAATGATCTCTCAGGAATCCTTTTTGAGACAAAGGATCTACTCTACGTCCAAACACACCTAAGGAAACACTTTGAAGGAATTGCCAAGCTCACTTTTAATCACGAGAAAGAAATTACCCTCATGGAGTCAGCAGAAAATGAAAAAGTAGAGCTCGTGCTGCGAATAATTCCAGCAAGTGCCAAGGGGCTAGTTGAGAAATGGCTTCATGAGGTGAATATCTTTAGCTCTTACTTAGGGTTTAGTTACTGTATAATCATTTTCTCTTTTAGGAGCAATGAATATCATAAGCATATTTCCTAACTAAATGGCTCTCTGAATATTTGTCAAGATGTCGACAGATTTCAACCTTATTGTTGTTATTTATTGCAACTAATTTAGCATCTGCAAACATGCAGAAATTAATTCTAATAAAAAGCTCTGAGAGTCAGGCTGTCAGGAGAAGTGGGTCTGTGTCTGAAACCATCTATGTGAATATATGTTTGAGTCTATATGTATGTGTTTTTGTGCTTTCATGGTGTAATGTCTTGTAGTTCAGGAGGATAACATTTTTAAAATAATCAGAGAAATGAAAGATTTTGAATGGTTCCCACCCTGCAGAAAATGTCCCATTGTGTTGGAGAGGTTTAATTGCCGATCGTTTTAACAAAAGGCAAGAGAAATTATGTCACTGATAACACCCTAACCTTTCCCCTTTGGGCCTCTCATCCAAATTCATTGGTTTGAGTATGAAATTAGTTTGGTGACTTTTTCTTTGCTTCGTTTAACCTTCCTCTGCCAGCAGAGGAAAGGGAATGAGCTCTTCCCCTGTTTCTTTTTTGTTTGGGTTTGTCCCCATTTTGTCTCATGTTTCTGAGGGCTGGGTGAGAAAGCCGAATCACTCAAGTCCTCTTGTAAGTCCCCCATTATCTACATAATCGAGTCGTGCAGCAGCGGTACACCAGCTTCAGACTGACCCCCTTTTAGAAGTATCTCCATGTGGTTTAAAATGGTCTATCTGCAGCATCATTCAGGGTAGGGAAGCGGGGAAAACAGGGCAGGATTTAGGCAAGCCCAAAGGCTACCTACCCTGTTCTGCATGCCAAATCACTAGCTTGGTTTTTGGACTAGTTTTCAGTAGAAAGTTATCTTAGTAGCCAAAACATCCCACCCAAAAATCCTCCAAACAAACAAAAAGAAACCCCAAACCAACTCATAAACAAACCCAAAAGAAAAAGGAGCTGCAGTGGGTCAGTGGCAGTTGTGAGGTTGTTCAGGAAAACCCCACATTCTTAGTACACAAAGCCTACTATTTACTTGTATACTTTCCATTTTCACTTCTTTTCCACAAATGAAACAGGGTTGGAGAAGGTGAGCAGCTGTGTTTATTTTAATACATCTCATTTAACCCTCACCTAAAAACAAATTGGAAGGTTTGGGAGTGCATTAATCTGGACCCAATTAGTGTCTCTTTCTCCCTCAAAAGTGCAACCTGAGATTAATGAATATAAACTAGAGTTTCATATGCAGTCTTTAAATCATTTGCATGTTTTATGCATGATAATTGAATTTATTTATGCACTTCCTTTCATTTAATGATTTCTTGCTCTTTTCTGTGCTATCAACATTATACTATGCAAGAAATAGGATTTGGTAGGTGAGAAAGGATAGCAGCATATAAACCAAATGTGTTAATTTTTAGTCCTAGTGTCAACGGTACATCAGAATTAAGATTGATATCATGCCAGTGAGGCTATATGGCTGGGAAAATGTAAAATATTTTTGGTAAAGCAGAGGCTTTTAACTTAGCAAGACATTTCTGATGCAGCTTAGTTTGTTTGCAAGTGCACAGGCAAAATTATTTTCAAATGGCAGTTAAATTATTGTATTGACTTTTCAATGACCCTAGAGACTTGTGTTTCAACTTGGCCAATTAGTAGTAATAAGAAGATGAATAGTAATTACATTAATAAATAAATGTTTTCAGACCAGGACCTTGGTATCATAGTCTGGCTTAGAAAATAAGGGTATATTATAATTTGTCTCATTTGGTCTTTCATCAGGAGAAATACGGACTTTGGAGCTACAGTAAATTTATCGTAGCCATGAAGGTAGAAGTCCTAGGGATGAGTGAGTCATATATGCTAGCAGCTGTGTGGTAGTAGCTGTTTCAGTGCCATAAGCAGGGAATTTTGCTTTGTTTCTCTAATTAAGCTCAGATGTCTTAAAGATGTCTTAGTGATGGAGTCTGAATTTTTTATAATGCATGCCAGGAAGCTACTGAGGCAAATAGTTTTTAAAAGGTGCTGGTAGTGGTGCTGTCATAGCTTTAATCTATACCAGTTCCTTTTGTGTCTTTTGTCTTTCCTTCTGTGTTGAAAGATGTATGTGGAAGTGATATTTTTCTGTGGTGTCCCGTCTTTTATCAGTGAATTTAATGGTTGTGTCTTGTGATTGTTTCTTGATTCTCGTAGGTAGGAATGTGTTTAAAGGCTAAAGCTCTGTTAATTTGTGATGTAACCATTTCAGTGTCTTTCTTGTCATTGAAATGTAGTTTGAAATGTTCAGTAATGTAGCATGAAATCATTGGTTAGTTTTGGAATGGTGGTGAAGTCATGTGAAGAAAATAAGTATTGCATCTGATCAAGATAAATTCACTCTAGTGTTTTATGGCTTTTTATTCCTATGTGATAGTAATAAAGTCTCATGTAGGGATGGAAGCCATGAAATACATTGTGAAAAATCATCAACTCAGATGGGGCCATCAGGATAGCATGCTGTAGTTGTAGAGTTATTGAGAATGATTGGAAGATGATTTAGTATGTCACCACGTTGACTACCATGTTTTTGCATTTTGTTTCTTCATCCCTCACCCACGTAGTTTGATGAGAGGAAATCAGTTTGTTAATGAGCTGATCCATCTTTACATCAGTGTTCAGTGTTCAAATTGTTCATGCATCTTTCATTTTCTGCCAAAGATAACACTGTATATGAAACACTAAGCTAAGAATTTAATATAGCTAATAAACACGTGCCAATATAAATACAAAGAAAAGCCAATGAATTTCTAAATGCTTGAAAATTAAGAAGGAATCAAGGCAAGGGGTACCCTGTTAGCAAGTGGTCCAGGTCCTTTATTTCCATGTTTGAGAGCAAATCTGAGAGATGATCTGGGGATTGAAAAAGAATTCTTTTCCCTGCTTACATGTCTTTCTGAAAATGTGCGATGGAACTGAGATAAAGGCTGGCAGTGTTGGGGGCAAAAAGCAATTTCTGATGATTCCCTTATAATGCTGCTGTCACATATTGCCTTACTGCTCTGGCTGCTTTGTTCTTGGGTACTGATTTCCTTTGGGAATATTTTGGGGAATGTTACTTATTCTGATACAATTATTTACAGTTTTCTGACTGTATTCTTTCTCTGAAGCATATGTTAATAAAAGACAATTGATTATTTGGTACTTTGACTCTCAGGTGTGAATTTCTTGTCTGCTAGAAAGTACTGTCTCATTATTGGAACTTCTGGTTAAAACCCCCAGCAATAATTAGGCAGGAGGCATGTTTCCTGCTCTATTGTAACTTCTAAATATCTAGTTTAATCTGAATAGCACACAGATAATTTGACCTTGATTAAATTCGCAGATGTTGTGTGGCAACTACTTCTGTCTTACTTGGGCTTACAAAGATGATAGATACCAGTTTGCACCAAAGCTTCCATGTGAAGACAAATTTATAAAGATGTCTAAAGCAAGTTACATTCAGACTCTCATGGCAGAATGTTTTCTTACTTATGTTTTAACAAAATTGCTCCAAACAGTATCCAGGATTTATTGCCAAGAGAGGAAAGTGCACTTATTTTTCGATTTCATATTTGGCTAAGATAAAAATGGTCTCCATCATTTGCCCCAAATGTTTTCAAAATACACTTTGGAAATTACTCTGCAGAAATCTGGGACAAAGTTCTTTCTTTAAATAATTTCAAATCAGCTCCAATATTGTTTTTCTCTATTTCTCCCAGTTTAATGTATATTGTTGTCACTCATAAATAATACGCAATTCATCTTCACCGCAGACTATACTTTGACAGTCCCACCTGGAGAGTATATTTTCAGTACTGTACCTTGTCTCCAAATTACTTCCAGAGTCAAATGTTCTCCAAGTTGAACTACTTGTTTTAAATACCAAGCCAAAATCTTGAACATGGGTAAGCTGAGATAATCTCCTGTATGTCAGCACCAGTTTGGAAGGGCTCTACTGACAAAAAACTACGTCCTCAGTTTAAGCAGTACCTAGCAGTCTTTCTAGGTTACTTCTTTTGCAATGCCGTTCTTTTCAGTAAATTTATGCAGGTGTGACTGTGACTTCCTAAGTAACTTATTAGTTGTTAACAGTTGAGGGGAATCCAGCTCATGCTCCTGTAGTAGCTCTGGTTCTGCAGTGGTCAAAGGAAGCTAACAAGTACTGCGCATTTCAGCAGAAACTACTCTGAAAATGCTTTGGATGCACTTTCTGAATATGTTGATGCTTATTTTTTTAAAACCTTGGGTAATCTGGTGTAAATAGCTTGAAGGGCTTTGCTTCATTAGCACAGCATAAACTTCACTGTGCAAAGGATTGACTCCACCTTGGCTAACACCAAGGAGTAAAAGAGGAACTCAATTCTGAGTTTCAAAGGGTGGGTTGTGTCACCGGGGCCACTGTCGTACTTGCATGTTTTGCGGAGGACATCTAATAGTGCAAACCAGTGAGATATGTTCACTCAGGGAATGAGATACACATTTGATATGTTCTGAAGGAGATTTGGCCAGTAAAGAACAATTTATCCCCACCTCCCCCCATAAATTATTCAGAGTGCCTCCCTGACCTTTTGGTCACTGACATGGCCTTACTCTGCCTGTGTTTCTAGGGTGAGGTGCTGAAAATACAGGATTTGGCTCTGTGTCATGCTAATGCAGCTACACTGCTTTGTGTCTACAGCCCATTTTCCCATGGAGCATGAGCAGAACCATCTCATGTCTACCATAACAAGGCCTTTCAGCATACCTGTAGAAGGTTTCATCTTACCCGCTTTGTTTGTCCCGTTTGCTTAATGAAACAGAGGATAAGACTAAAAATGTAAGCCTGGCTTTTGGAAACTGCCTAAATAAAGCTGGTGCTCTGGTTTTCCAAACAACGTCACAAAGTGGTGCACTGAGGTGTATGGAGAGAGGTGCCAGGTAAGTTAACAACTGTCTGAAATAACATCAGAGGTAAATATATCCCTGTACACTAGGTACTGGAATGGCCTAGCAATGCTGTTGCCCTTTGATACCATTCTTCATGACATGTCTGCCCATGTAACTCTACTTCCCTTCATAACCAACTTGAAGTGCCATGGATATCTGACCCAGGAGTTAGTGAGCAATGACCTCTTCCTGGAGTATTCACAACTTAAACACGTTTTTGGCTTTCTGTTGTGTTTTGGGTTTTTTTGTCTGTTGGAAGAGAGGATCAGTTAGGGATTTTTTTTCTTGGTAAAAGTAGTTCATCCAGAGAAATTGTCATACCTTCTTTAGTCTATTCTTTCCTGAAAAAAAATCTATCCTATTTTCTTTTCTCTCTGCCTCAAGGGTGGAGCTGATGTGTTTATTTCCTTTTTTCCTGAGCAAGGAATATATCTTTTTATAAATCCTACAACATGACATCAGAAATACCTCTTTGAATTATGAGTTATAAGAACTTGACAATCAAAGTTTTAAGTGACATTTTGCTGTGATGGCAAAGAGAGTGTTTTTCTTGTCAATGTCAATTTGAGTAAAAAGTGTGTGTGTGCATGTTTAAAATGTAGTCACTTGTCAGAAAAAAAGCAAGGTCTTGTCACACAGATGAAATGTTAAAGTTACCACTTTGTTTAATATTTTGCAAATGCCCATTTTGTGTGTGTTCTTTATTACCAGCCCAAGTCAAGAGCAAGACAATATGCTATTTATGCCTTCAAAATACTGTCTTAGGAAGTGTACATGCCAGCTTTCAGGAGAAGCAACCTCTTGGCAATCTCAGATCCCAGCAGGATTTCATAAGTCTTTCTAGGACAATGCAAACAGCTTGAGTGTCACCTGTGAAAGGGTGCAAATCTCTGAAAACAAGCATAATGTGTTTTCCAAGGCCAGGAACATAAAATGAAGGGCAGTTGTTTTCTGCTGGAGCTAGTGCTTTAAAGCAGTCTTCAAGGGTAGCATCATGGAGAATAAATTACAGCAATTCAATCTGAATGTAAGAAAAGCTTTGTTAACTGTTGGGAAGGGCCATGCCACTGGGGCAAGAAGAGAGGTTTGCAATAGCTGTACAAATATAAAATTGGAAAGGCTATTTCTGGAGACTAGTACTTACCTATTCTCCTAGTGCTATCGTCTTCCTGATTTGAGCATCAGTTGACTGTTCATCCACAACCCCAGAGTGGTTTTGGGAAAAGTAGGTACGATGTTATGAGACAAGAATTTGAAATGCTATTCCAATTTGTGGAATTAGGGGTGGAAGGATCCATATGCAGAGAGAGAGAAATACATAAGTTTTCTGGTCAAATTTTTGCTATTATTTAAATTCATGGAATTTGTTTGAAAGGTCCTTTGTCAACCTGGTGCTTTACTATCCTTCACAATATTAAATATGTATTAATTGTCTTTGTTTTTCTTGATTTCTTAAAAAAATAGTACATGCAGTATATTACTTTCCAGTCCTCTCCCATATACTCTTTTTAGCTACAAGCTGTCACCCTGAACTTGACTGTCTGGCAAACCTTACATGAGTTTTGATATTTCTCTCTTCCTTGTCAACACTGAGGGCATTTGTTTCTAGTTTTCTACTCTTCAGCAGCTAAAATAAACCCAGCATTTTCTTTCCATGACCGGAATTGTGCTCATTTTTCCAGCTCAAACTGACGATTTAAAGATTTTTCATATCCTGACAAACTTGCCTCTCATTATGTCATTATTCATATTTCTGGGTCCAACTCAGGGTCCTTGTTCCTAATTATTTGCTTTGGGGAACTGAACTTTTTGAGAGGATTTTTTTTTTTCAACCTTGAAAACAAATTAGCTGACTGGACCTAAGTTTTCAATAGATTTGGTCAACCTGAAATGGCATTTTGAATAAGTTAGTTTGGCTTGGAACCTTAGCAAGTAGGGAAATTCCAAAAATTCATTGCAGAAAAAATAGTTATCTTGTAAACCTATTTGGGGAAAAAAAGGATTTTTGTTGTTGTTTCACTTATGCTTCCTGTTCTCTAGGTTAATTTTTCCGATCCCCACAAGAAAGTACAATGAGGAGGGCATCTCCTTGGTTTTTCAGCCCTAGAAACATTTGTGCTTCTGAAGGAGTGTGGAAGGGGAGATGTGAGGAGATGCCCTGGTCTAATAAAATCTGGAAACTAGAAATGCTCAGAGTTTATACAAATTTGGTGCTTACTCTTTGGTCAAAGTTCTTGAATTTTCGGAAGAAGCTGTGAGGGAGTGCTAGTTACTCCAAGGAGTTCTCAATTTATGGCCCATTTCAATACATTTCCGTAGGATACTTTTGTTATCTTCGTTGTAGTCTTTGTCTAGTCCAGGAAACAAGACTAAGGGGGACAGGGAGAGGTAGGTGGGCAGTGAAGATGGAGAGCCAAAGAAAGGATCAGTGGGTTAGTGAAAGCTGCATGACTCTGGATTCATTCCAGCCCTCCTCTGCACAGAGGCTTTTGTGAAGCTCACTGTGGCTTCTGAAAGGAAGGTCTCTATTCATCCGGCCACTGAAGGAGATCATGCTAATAGGCTCCAGGATCACAAAGACATTCACCACCTGCTGTCATGAACGCAGGTCAGGCTTTGTTTTCTGTGCTGAATGCCTTTTTTTCTTTAAGAACTGAAGTGTAGGTATATATTTGATAGACTTTATGATTCTTTGTGTCAGCATTTCAGTTTTTAAAAGGAGGAAATACAGATATTGTCCATATTGTTATAGGTAGGTAGAGGATGCATCTCTACACAAGGTAGAGTTCAGAAGAAATTTCTGGAATTCTATATGCAAATGTGTAGGTAATAGAAAGAAATCTAATATAGTCTGATTTGAAATTAAGGCCTACTAAACTTTGGCAGAATTTCATTATGCAACAGAAGTGAATTATTTTGGCATACAATAAAAGTACTCTCAAGTTTTCTGGACTAGCATATTGCATCTAAATAGTCTTTTAACTTTTTACTTTAATAAAACTTTAGTATTTAAGCTCACATGAAGAAAATGGATCTGTAATTTTATTAGGCTTGTTAAAAGCAAAAAATCTACATTTGTAAGCATTCTGTCAAATTTGTCCTTTGAGAGGAATAGAAAATAGTCTATAATGTAAAAAATGTTCACTGTAGCCTCTTTTACATTCCTAGAATGTAATTGATGATAATCCAGGCCTCTCAGGAGTGTTGTGAAATAAACCACAAAATTTTAAATGTAAACATCATAAGGAATATAGACTTGATATGATAGGAGTTTTGGTATGTTTGTCAGAGGCCCGTAATGAGTCTTGTATGTAAACTGAGAGACAGCATTTTCCTTTTCTTACATGATCTGATGAACACCCATTTTAAGAAATCAATTTCTTAGTGTGTTGAGATAATAGGAACTTTTTGAAGGACACAGTGTGATAAAAATTAAATTAAGGCAGTGCTTGAACCGACAAATGTAAACATCTCCTGAGGTATTGCATGCTGTATCCCAATAAGAGCACAGCTGCAAATAATTTGAAAACTAAATTGTATTTTTACATCAACATGGTTAGACAAAAATGACTTATTAGGTAATTGCTATTATGACATAAGCTTTATGCAGTAGCTGAATTACTTGGCACAGCTAAAACCTCAAACTACCTTGGGAATTTACCACATTCTTTAATTTTCTGATTGATTAAATGGATTATTTGACATTTTGGTGGAGCTTTGAAATCACGGCATAACAAAGACTCCTTTCACTGCTCATTATTTGCTCTCTTCAGGCTTAGCACAGATTCTTTGAAATGAAAGGTTTAAGGTGCTTCTTTCCTGGGTAATTTTTGTTCCAGTTCACATTTTCACTAGCACTGTCACATTTCTAACTTAAATTCCCCTACTGCGTAAATGCAGCTCCTTATAATGAGAGTATAACCTATGGAGATATGTAATCTTGAAAAACACTTTTATATACTTCACAACAGTGCGATTGAAGAATTCAGCACAACTGGTTTTCTATCAGAGAGGCTCTTAACCCTTACGCCACTGGCATTTTCTGGAGTGTAGGAAGCTAAGCAGTACAGTGTGTGTCTTTGTTCAGTTTGTAATAATGCTCAGTTTTCTTCCCTGGGTGGAAGTAATCAACATCAAGGAGCAACTCTGGGAGACAGCTCTCAGATAGCCAGGTAGCTTGGAGGTCATTTGCCATCATCAACTTGACACCAGTGAGCAAATGGTTTGCCTAACTGAACTCAATGTCATTAACAAGCAGTAGTCAAAGAAAACGATCTATTTTTCAACATAACTATGTAATTCTCTCTACTAAAAAACAGCTCATGAGGGTACCTAGTGTGTTGTAGACTGGACTGCTCCTTGCTGCTTCTTAAACGCAAGTTTGGTGGTGCTCAGTGACAAGTACATAGATGAAGTGAGACCTTGTAGTTCCATGCTTTGATGGTAGAAAACCTTGGCAGTGCTCAGTGGGGGACTCTGATTTTAAGCTTGTGTCTTTTCTAATACTATGAATACAGTTGAGTCAAATTGCTTTGGCAGCTGCCCTCAGAGAGGCCCATTTGTCTTCCCTGACAGCTGTGGACAGCAATCGGGGGCACACCAGCATGAGCACATGGCCATGGCAATCCCATTGGCATGGCAAGAGTCCTATTAAAAAAACCCAAAAAACTCTTCCATGTGCCTGCATCAGTGATGAAGCATAGCCCTCCAAACTGCTTCTGAGATACAGTTAAATATTTAAATGGGCTTCTGTAAGCACTGAGCTTTGGTGGGCTCATGAACAGTTAGGACTGTACTAACTGCTTGCTATGCTCAATATAAAACTTTCTTTGCAAACCACCACTTGCTATGCTCAGCCTCCATCTCTTGTCCGTTTCAAGACAGAGAAATAACTTTGAATAGGAAAAATGGGGGCCCCAAACCTTACAAATGTGAAGATGTGATTCTTCCCTTTTCCTGTTCCAATGGGAGAAGAAAAACTGGGGGTCCTTTTTCAGGTTGGAGACACTTACAGATGTGTCTCAAAAGTATAAAGTCCTGCTTGTGTGCCTCAGAATCCAAGTTTGTTTGCAGTCATTACAAGTGGTTCAGAGCTGATGCTCCTACCTCCTGAAAGTGGGAACAGAATCACAGTAATTAGCAAGCTGTTCCTGAGGCTATAGCTTGTACTTTGACATTATAACTTGAATATACTTTGACAATTTCTCTATCTGAGGTAAAGCCAGTGTTTCTCATAGTCCTCTAGTATAAAGCAGTTTAAACTCAAAGGATTAAACCCACTGTTTAAGTCTAGATACAACTATTACTTTATTCATCTAAAGTGGGTTTTTTAAGTCAAATTTGTACAGAACTTTATGTTACAATAATATGTCACAATATGTTTCTTTCAATCACCAATACTTTGTTCAGGCTGAAATAGTCTATGTCTGGAGTTTTCTTCAGGCAGATATTTTTTAAAAATCCAAAATAATAAAAAAGAGAAACAAACCCCACCCCAAAACCACAATCCACTCAGAGGAGAAAAAAGTTTTGACATTTGCTGTATTGGTTTGTGGTGTGAATCTATGCACTGAATATAACCCTTGCAGCACAATTAATGAACCATGCTTGGTTCATATGATGGATTTTGTGGTTTAAATACCTCGGGAAATAACATGCACAAAATCAAAGAAAGGAAAGGTGCCCATTTCTGTGTTTAGGAAAGTAAGATCCTTAAAATCACAGAAGAATGAACACGTAATCATTTACATGTATTTTGACAGTCTTCAGTTACGCATTCATCAGATGTCTCAGTCTGCATACAAACCCAGTGGATACTGGCCCTCAAATCCTAGTCTTCTCCAGGGCTAAAAAGACAGGTAATGTTTAATCTGAAGTCAAACACGTTCAGTTGGAAAGACCGAGAAATTTCCACTGCAGATATCCCACCTCAAATATCTGATGTGAATGTAAGAACTCTTAGGCAAAGTGTTAATCATCCTAGCTGTCAGCTGGATAATAAAACATGTACACCACCAGTATCACCTCTGGGTTTTGGTGTCTTGAGAAGTCGGAAGGCTTTAGGATATCTAGAGTACATTTACTGGTTGTGCAGCTGAGGTTGGAACATCTTATAGGGAAAAAGCTAGTGCGTGATATTTAGGTACTGGTAGGCTCCCAAGGCCAGAAAAATAAATGCCTATCAATATATTTATTGATAACCTGGATAAGGGAATAGAGTGTACAGTTGACAAGTTTGATGACAACACAAAACTGGGAGGGGTGGATGACACACCAGAGGCTGTGCTGACATTCAGTAAGACTTGGACAGGCTGGAGAGCTGGGCAGGGAGAAGTTTAAAGAGATTTAAAAAGGGCAAGTGTAGGGTCTTGCATCTAGGGAAGAACAATCCCAGGTACCAGTATAGGCTGGGGACTGGCCTGATAGAGAGCAGCATCAGTGAGAGGGACATGGGGGTCCCTGGGGGAAAGCAGGGTGACCATGAGCCAGCGATGTGCTTTTGTGGCCAAGAAGGCCAATGGCATCCTGGGGTGCATTAGAAGGGGTGTGGTTGGTAGGTCAAGAGAGGTCCTTCTCTGCCCTGGTGAGACCACACCTGGAATATTGTGTCCAGCTCTGGGTCTCTCAGTTCAAGAAGGACAGGGAGCTATTTGAAAGAGCCCAGTGCAGGGACACTAAGATGATTAAGGGAGTGGAACATCTTCCTTATGAAGAAAGGTTGAGGGAGCTGGCCCTCTTTAGCTTGGAGAAGAGGAGACTAAGGGGTGACTTTATTAATGTTTATAAGTATGTAAAGGGTGAGAGTCAGGAGAATGGAGCCAGGCTCTTCTCAGTGATGGCCAGCAATAGGACAAGGGCAATGGGTGCAAGCTGGAGCATAGGAAGTTCCATGTGAATATAAGGAGGAACTTTTTCACTGTGAGGGTTAAGGAGCACTGGAACAGACTGCCCAGAGAGGTTGTGGAGTCTCCTTCTCTGGAGACATTCAAAACCTGCCTGGATACATTCCTGTGTGACCTAATCCAGGTCATTCTGCTCTGACAGGGGGGTTGGACTAGGTGATCTTTTGTGATCCCTTCCAACTCCTAATGTTCTGTTATTCTGTGATTCCTGATAAGGTGTTTAAACAGAAGTGAGATTTGTGAGGGGAAAAATGTGGTCGTGCAACTTTACATGCTCAAATGGTTGAGGTTTTAGATGTGTACTTGAATTATGGCTGAGGGAGCTTCAAGGCAATGTTTGTAATGTTCTAGCTGTCCATGTGCATACTTTTAGTCTGCTGCAAATGGGAGGGAATAAGACTTGGCACTTTACACGTCCCACTTCAATCATTCCAATTTGCATTTGCTGAGGGCTGCCAGCAGCTCAGCTAATGTGTGGCAGCTGGACTATGGGGCTGAACCTGGGACCACAGTGGACTTGCATGCATGAATCCTGCATATGCAGCAGGTTCTAGCTGTGGCGAAGTTATTACTGACTTGATTTAAAATGAAAGAAACCAATGCCCACAAAGGCTTTACATCTTACCTATAATGAGGTTGTACAGCAGTTGTATTTATTGTAAGGCTATTTAAGCTCTGGAGCCAAAGTCACTCCCTTTGGGTTGCATATTCACATCTGATGTGCCTCAGATCTGAAGACCAAGACCGGCAGATTCCGTTGCCCTCAGAGCAGTGATATGTGTGAGATCAGCCACTTGTGTTGCAATAGAAAGCTGTTTCTTAAGCCTGGGTCCCATTCCTTTGGGTAATACCACCTTGTCAGTTTTAGTTCCCACTTTATTCTCTCATTTCTGTGTTAGCATAAAGCTGTCTACCAACATGCAAATAGCCAGTAGTAGGCAATAAAGCTGCTGAAGAAAGGCTCTGATTTTAAACCACTATAATCATGTTGGTATGAAATCTTGATTGATTGTGCAACAGGTCAATTTTAGCTGGTTACACTTGGGTAAAAATTGTATTTCCTTTCCTATGCTTCCCAGTGCAGTGTCTGTCTCCAGTTGGCTCAGTGTAGAAACACACTCTATGTAGCAAAAACAGCCTCAGAAGGAGCTGGGCCCAGCATTTAATTCAGTTTTTACTTTAAAACAGCTATGGCTTTTGCCTCACATTTTGCACTGGGGATATATCTGAGTATGAAAGCTAGTTCTATCCAGAGTAAGTGGTAGTTAATGAAACCTTTTATTAGTAAAGTTTAGATAATTACCTGGGTAATTGTACAGACAAATAATTCAGTAATTTAAAATTATTTATTATGTGAATAATGATACTTTACTCTCTTTAAGTGCAGCTTAATGCGTTAATTACAGACACTCAAGGGTGTTGCAAAAAGTTATTTTAATGATCATATGCTATTAATTCTCCAGGGACACTGCTTTTTTGGAACAGCACCTGCAGAGAGATTACAATGTCAAGCCAACATACAATATTGGCATTTAAAGATTAAAAACAAAGAAACAAACAAATAAAACCCCCACAGCCTCCATCGTGTTGTGTTGGTGGGGTTTTTTAATTTATTTTTCTTTTGTTTAGGTTTTGGGTTGTGGCTGTGTTTGCTTTATTTTTTTTCCTTGTAGTGTTAAGGTCAGATCAGAGCTTCTGGCAACAAAACTCTACCTGGAATCAAGGTAGATGTCTTGTGTCTTTCTAGAGGACTTGTCAGGACATAGTAATCCTGATATGAAAGCACACCATGTCATCTGATCCTATCTTGCCCTCTGATAGTGACTGCAAGTTGTTATTCTTCAGGTTTTCTTGGCTATAACTACCTACCGAAGATAGCAGATCTCTCAATTTTGCAGGTCAATAATGCTAATATGTACCACTGCATTAGTCTCTGATAGCATCTTTTCCACTGATACCTCAGTGATGCCTTTTGCAAATGCAGAATACGGCAGTCTAGCAAGCACTGGGTAGTATCATGCATCTGATCCTGAGCTAGGTGTTAGAACATTGTCCCCTGTGACACTGAATCTGTTATTGTCCTCTGACAAAAACATCAATCTGTTGGACTGAAAAGGTTTGGTGGGGTTTTTCTGCATTTTTTGGTCTCTTTTGGTGGGTTTTTTTGGTGGTTTGGTTGTTGTGTTGGTTTGTTGGAGTTTTTTTGACAGATCTCTGATTAATGAAAGGCAGAATTTCCTAAAAATCCATCTTATGCCTGATGGCTGGCTGGAGATGGCACAGTTAGAAGGTCTGTGTTCTCTGGGGGGAGAACTTGGGTGTGATGGAGCTGTTACAGTCCTTGTTTTGATGTGGAGTTTGAGTATCAGCTGCATGCCAGGCAGCTGGCCCATGCCACCCCAGGATCTCAGGACTCCCAGATCTTTTCTGTGTGGATGGGAAGGGAGCTGGCTGGGCACTGCTGTCAACACCTCTATGACCTCACCTAGGGCCTGCTGGTGAGTTGGTACCGGGCAGGGGGAGATAAGTCTTGAACCATGTGCGAATTAATGCTCTCAATTGTTGTTCTAGTCAATGTAAATGTGAAACTGAATAGTAATAAACCAGTGATGGTTTCCATTCATCATCTCTTCAGCCTGTGTTTCAGACAGTTCTCCTGAGGAGATGTTTGTCAACAGTGGAGTTTCCTGCCATGTCACATTCCACACATGTGAACTGTGTAAATTTGAATGGAGGCAGTGGAAGGGAAAGCTGCAATGATTTCTTAGTAATAGATAGTAAAACTGCAGTATACCAGAAGTTCAGCTGATAAGGTTGTCACCTCAGTCCTGTCATTATCTGCAAGTCCCACTGATTTTTTTTTTAAAGACAAAGTTACAGATAAGTCTTAGTTGGTTTAATAGTTTAGATTACCTTATATCCCCCATTGACTTTAAATCTGATAGGCGAATTGGTACACTGGAGTTGAGCAAGCTGCTTCTTACTTTTGTGAACAAATTCTTCTTTGCATTCAGTATATTTAGACCTATCACGTAGCTGGCCAGAGAACACAAGCGTACAGGAGACGTACTCATCCCACTTGCGAAGATATACTTTTTCCCTTGCCATATTATCATAGCACAGGATCATCTGGTCTCCATTTTCATTTTGGTGAAATGTTATGTGTATTTTATAACTTCTAAAAAGTCTAAGATGTGGATTTTTCTTTTTGCACAATTATAAACAGTATCTAGCATACTGTAGCAAAGATGAGGCGATTCCACATAGTGCAGAGAGATAGTGACATTAGAAGTGTCAGCAAGGAAAATGAAGTCAAATGAAGCAGCAGCATTAGGAATATTTAACATGTAATTTATCTAGTAAACATGTAGGTCACTATTACCTGGCATTCAGAATGTGCCATGTGAGAATGAACTCCGTACTTACGTTATTAGAAAAACATAAGTTTGTCAGTAATGGTTCATTCAGGACCACAGAATGGCTTGGGTTGAAAAGGACCTCAAAGACCATTCAGTTCCAACACCCTGCCATGGGTAGAGACACCCTCCGCTAGCCCAGGATGCCCAAAGCCCCATCCAGACTGGCTTTTAACACTGCCAGGGAGGGGGCAGCCACAGCTTCTCTGGGCAGCCTGGGCCAGGGCCTCATCACCCTCACAGGGAAGAATTTCTTCCAAATACCTGATCTAAATCTCCCTTCTTTTAGTTTAAAGCCATTCCCTCTTGTCCTGTCACTCCATGCCCCTGCAAACAGGCCCTCTCCGTCTTTCCTGTAGCCACCCTTTATGTACTGGAAGGCTGGTCTAAGGTCTTCCCAGAGCATTCTCTTCTCTCAGCCTGTCTTCATATGAGAGGTGCTCCAGCCCTCCAATCTCTTCACGGACCACCTCTGGACGTGATCCAGCAAGTTCATGTCTATTTTGTACAGTGGACCCCAGAACTGGATGCAGTACTCCAGGTGTGGTGTCACCAGAGCAGAGTATATCTGGTTAAGCTAGGACAAACATTAATAGATTATAATTTTTCTTTAGGACAATAAATCAAGGGAGCCTCTCTATCCAAACATAAAAGTCCAGACACTATAACCTGTGCAGTAACAATATTAATCTTTCAAACTGATGCCAGGTGGGAACAGCTACAGAAAAACAGGAAATACCCAAAGAGATGGAAATTTTGTCAAGATTCCAAATCCTTGCTCACAGGAATTCCCCAATTCCATTGGCTACAGCAGATGAAAGAGTATAGAAATAGATCCTGTGGTATAAATTGAAAGAGCATGAAGTCCTGAATCAAATGTGTCAACTTTCAGTTAGTTTGAGAAAGAGTTTGTATAAAACTGAATGAATACAGAGGTAAAATACCATTTCTAATGTGTTTCTCTCAGTTCAAGGTCCTGCTCGTGGGAATGTGCTGAGAGCTGCCAACATGGGAGCGAACAGTTCAACCTCCTACTGGATTCTGTTTCTTGACTGATGCCCCTGTTTTTCCCCTGCTGCTATACAGATTTCATGAGGATGCCCTCAGTAGGGGAAATTGGATGTACAGAGTTGAAATAAGGAATAAGGATGGCCATAAACTTCAGCCACAGCAGATTACATCATGAAAGGTGGAAGTAATTCAAGAGCTGATGTACAGAGAGAAAAAATGTCTCACAAGTAACTTGGAATGCAAAATAACCAATATCTTCTAAGAGAATATCCACATTTGCAGGAATGTGGGATTATGATTTGGGGCACCTAACTTGATGGCATATTGCATTACTGAACAGTGTTATCTTCTCATCAATCTCCTAGGCAATAGTAATGCAGGTTGAATTAAAAAAAAAAAAGTTTTTTCTAAGCCACTTTTTATCTCAAGGCCTCACTTTGTCTCTTCCATTTTTTACAGTCTCCTCTTGCCTTGCAGTTGCTTTCAAATCAGGGACAACTTGGAAGTGATTGCTGAAAGCAGAAAAGGTACACAACCGAGTAAAAACTCTAAAGAGAGTGTTGTTTTGGAAAATGTTATTCTCGTTGAAAGCCTCTCAGGAAGCAAAATTAGATTTCTTTAAAAAACATTTTTGAACCAAACAAAAAATAATACGTTTTTCTCTTGTGTTTGGCAAATTACCTTCAGGCAGTCTGCTAAAGAGAAAAAGAATTTTTTACTGAAAACTCAGGAAAGGAGTTGCTTGGTGGCCAATTTACCCGTAAAGCTATTAGTTGTTCTGACCTTGGAGAAGAAAACTGGAAATAGACATATGATATCTGAGGACCTTTTAGTACACAGAAACTTAATTTGATTCATATTGTGAAAATTTATTTCCAACCACAACTTTCAGCCAACTAACTTACTGAGCGTGAAGCATGCATTAAAATATTTTGAAAAGGAATCAAATTCATAGGAAGTTGTTCTTCTGATAGGCAGCTTCCTTGTCTGCATTGCATGAGGCCCAGAAATGCTCTTAGGGCTCCAAAAGCTATCAAACAAGCTCTTTCAGAGCACTTCTTTTGCATCCCACAGATAAAAATTTGTAGTATGACAACCTATTTTTCTAGTCACTTTTATAACGAAATAGTTGTTCAGTGAATGTTATTTTTCCCATCAGTCCTATATTTTTTAGTTGGAGTAGAGAAAAAGCCAGTGGCTCAGTTAACACCTTCTGTCAACGTTATTATTAAATTTGTCCATAACATTTGCTTCTCTGCCGTCTACGTTGGAACTTCAGTTAGTTCTTGCAATACCTTCTGCCCCCTCCATGGAATAGTGTGACCACGTTGGTGAGTATTAAAGTCAAGTCCTAGGAAAAGGTTAATGAAAGATCTGTCTGGATGCAACCTTGTGCAACGTGCTCTGGGTAATCCTGCTATAGCAGAGGGGATTGGACTAGATGGTCTCCAGAGATCCCTTCCAACCCCTAAAAATCTGTGAAAGCAAAGCAGATTTCCTGTAGCTACACAACCTTGTCCAGCTTCATCTTTAAACCAGTCTTTCTCACAGAAGCAGTGTATGGGCAAAGGCTTGTGAATGGAGACCACAGTGCAGACACCCTGGCGCACTCCCACATGGCTGTGCCCTGCATGCTTCCTTTGCCTTAAATCTTGGGGAATAGCAAAGCACAAGAAATACACATGCAGGGATGCAGCTTCTCATCTCTTTGCTCCTCCTTTGCCTACAAGGTGCTGAAAAATCTCAGTTCTTTTTTACTGTTGATTGGCAGTCTTATGTTGCATCTCTGCATCTCATCAACATCAAGATGCTGTTTTTTGTGATATCAGACTAAATTAATCCAGGCTTTATTCAGCACTATTCTTATAAAACTAGAGGTAGAGACCAGGTTCTAGCGTGGAGGGTTTGAGCTAACTCTTCTTTCCAAAGGAAAGCACCACATTTCCATGCTTATTTCCTTTGTCTTGTACTCACTGAAAAGTCTTAACTGCGAACTTCTCTGGTTCCCAGCTGATCAGCAAATTGGCCTGTAGGCACTCCTTTAGAGAGTATGTCCTGAGACAGTGGCCTGTGTGCAGGGACAGATTTCTCCTGTGCTTAGCTGCAGAGCTACCTGTGGTTACAGTGTGGGCTGCCCCCGTTTGGATCACAGCAGGAATAAGCAGCCGCATTCCAGAAAGTCACAGTGCAGGACACTTATGAGGCAAGAGACCCTTGTTTCTTATACAAACATTTTATGCTAGTAAAAAGGGAGGAACTTAACACCTGAGCTTTATATTCCAGGGGTTTCTCAGCAAAAAATTGTCATGTGTAGTGCAGCAAAGCTGCAGAAAGCATCCAGTCTGAGGGATCTTCTCATGACCTTTGTCAGCACAACAGGGACTAAAGGAGGGATTACATTGGACAGAGGAGCAAGCTGAGGTGAAGCTTCAACACTCAGTACTCCTTGAGCCCTTCATGGTGCTAAGTTTGTGTCAGGCTCCAAAATCAGTCATGGCCAAAAATGATACTCACGTATCTTAATCTGTAACAGCATCCATCTCATGTCTGGCATGACATGACATCTGGCCTCAAGACACATGGTCATTGTTTGAGGATATGTTACAAACATCCCCGGTACCAACACATTAATCACAAAGAAGAAAGTATTTCTTTTTAAACATGATATCAAACAGCCTCTTGCTCTCAATCCTGCCCTCTGAGAGTCCTGTGATACAGGGCTGGTCTACATGGTACGTGCTTGGGAAGGAGGAATAAAGCTCTTCCCACATATATGTGAATCATTCTCTTCCCCAGCTCACTGGGGGACGTTTCATTTCAGTACCTTCCTTCATGAAGGTATCCTGGTAACTCGTGAACAGAATAAACCCAGCAATCAGGTCCTGTGGTCCTGGTCAGACAGCCCTCCTTGCCTTTCAAAAACCTCACATTGTGCTGGAAACAGGTAAAGAGTGTGCTGTCTTTGGCTGGAATAGAGTTAACTTTCTTTGTAGTAACGAGTACAAGGGTATGTTTTAGGACATTTCTATTACCGCTGAGCAGCACTTGCACAGAGCCAAGGGCTTTTCTACCTCTCACCCCACCCCACTAGTGAGTAGCCTGGGGGAGTGCACCAGAAGCTTGGAGGGGACACAGCCGGGACAGCTGACACCAACTGAACAAGCATATTCCACACCATATGATGTCATGCTCAGCATAGAAACCTGGGGGAAGAAGAAGGAAGAGGGGGTTGTTTGGCCTGATGGCATTTGCCTTCCCAAGTAGTGGTTATACATGCTGGAGCCCTGCTTTCCTGGCGATGGATGAGCACCTGCCTGCCCATGGGAAGTGGGGAATGAATTCCTTGGTTTGCTTTGCTTGCGTGCATGGCTTTTGCTTTACTTTTTAAACTGTCTTTGTCTCAACTCATGAGTTTTCTCACTTGTACTCTTGTGATTCTCTCTCTCATCCCACCAGGGAAAGAGCAAGCAAAAAGCTGCATGGTGCTTAGCTGCTGGCAGGGGCAAAACTATGACAGTCTTTTTGGTTGCCCAACATACGACTCAAAGGGTCTGAGATAACAACAGATTTGTTTAGAATGTGCTAGATCGAACTTTGATGTTTGCTGTTGTAGCTGTTTTGTTATTAATTGGTAGGCTCCTGTGCTTGCTGTGGGTCTTCCTTGATTTACTCGATAGTTGTCTAGTGTTTGTTAGCAGCTGCTCTTTGCTCTCGCTGCTTGTTGTGCTGCTGCACTGCTGATCATCTTACTGTGCTGTGCTGGGAACACTCTGATAACAGTGATGGCCACATGCCTGGGCTGGCAGATGTCCAGGGCACTGCTGCTGTTCCTGTGCTACCGGACTGGACAGGCTGGAGCTCCTGTCGGACTGTGACCTGTGGATGGACCCACGTGGGAGCAGGACACCCCAAAGAATCCATGGCCATGAATAACTCCACCACAGAACAGGTGTATCTTAAAACATATTTGACTGTGTGATGTCTGTGCCATAGCAGGTGTACCTCTGAAGGGATTGTGGCCAAAGATAGGTCCATACTGGAGAAAACACACCTTGAAGCACCTGTGGCTGTGGATAAAACCATGCTGCAACAGGTACACCTTGAAGCTTCAGTAACTGCGCATAAGGTCATTCTGGAGCACCTCAACGTGTATGGGCACTGGGGAATATTGGGGGAAAACAAGGAGGGACTGTGTGGTGCTTAATTGTGATCCGGGGAAAATCGTGGCATAGCGATACTGCCAAGTTTGGGGATTTTGTAGTTTCAGGTGAAGAAAAATTTCAAGTGACTAGTGAGGGTGGGAAATTCCCAGCCATGATGCAAGGACTGATTCTTTTGAAAAAGAAGAGGATTAAGTGTGATGAAAGCACACTTAATTGTGTTATTTTTTGTTTTCTGTAAAAAAACTCCTAAAGGATAAAGAATGCCAACCCTAGGAAATATCTAAAGAAGAGGAAAGAAAAATTGAGGAACTTCCAGAGGAAGCTAGCCATATGACATTGCTGTTGTGAAAACACCTTAAAAATATTTTAATGAACAGGAATTTTACTTGAAGAAGACTGCAGACTTAGATGTAGTATTAATTTGACCCTCTGCTGCAGAAATATAGATGATATATAAAGCCATGGTAATTTATGAGCTGTACTTAGAACCTATAAAGAGATTTCTTGGATTTAGAATTGTTTCATTCCTGATGTGATTTCGAAGATTAAACTGTCATATTTTAGCATAGATAGATGGCCATCATTTCTATAATTAATCATGTACAATAAATTATATTATTTAGAAACTACTTCACATAAAAGTTGAAAATATTTTTATATAATGTAAAATGAAGTAAATTAGTTAAGCCTTTATAATCATGTTTTGTAGATATATGTTGATTTTTTTCACGTGCAGAGGCTATTTACTTTACAAAATAATCCCATATACTAAATGCATACTGCAAAACAATACAGTAATGGAGTGTTTGCTAATGACTTCCATTTAAGAACAGCCTGTCTAATAGCTGAGATAAGACGTTACTGAAGCAGTGTGCTAATGATTTGAAAATTACTACCAAAATTGTGTTCAGTCTACGACGGGTTGCAGACATAATTGTGCTAATAAATATCCAAGTCAGCCCTGATTTTCAAGCTCATATCATGATTACTGTGAGTTTTAGAAATCAGAAGGGGCTAAATCATGTTGTTGTGCACACATGAATAGCCTCTTTGGTGGCATTGCTCATTTGAGTAACGAGCAAGGACACCCTTGCTAGACAAGAATGCATTAAACATTCATAACCGACTGGTCAAAATTGCTTAACTGTGCATGCTCTTTCAAATTCTCTCTCCCGAAATTCAGTCACTATGCCATCCTGAATGTAAGTTTGTACATAGGTATATAGAGTTTTAAAATATGGCTGAGATTCCCTTCCTATCTATAACACTGTAAAACATTGTGCATGGACTGGTGTCATTATCACATTTTTATACATTATTTAGGTATTCAAAGTGCTCATCTAGGACAAGGGAGACCTGAGTTCAGTTTCTTCTCTGCCTGCAAAGAACTGAAGTTGAATCATCCAGCCTCGAAGAAAACGTTCTTAAAAATGGTGCCAGGTAAACCACAAGGTCAATCATGGCTCCTCATGGAAGGGATCAGGTATCAGTTTTACTGGTGGTTCAGAGCATCTGCTTGGTTTCTCGTCTCTACTATGGGCTGCCTATGTAGCTTACCTTAAATAAGAAGAAAATAAAATATATTAAATAGATTTTGGGGCAGAAGCTGAGCTGTAATGCTCTGTTTTCAGTGAGCCAGCTTCAGCACGATACCACCCCAGAGGAGCCTTCAGTTTGGTGATTAGTCTGTCAGAAGAGGGCTGCATCTTTGTGCCCTTTGACGAGGAATAAGCATGTGATGGGGTTAGAGCCAGACTGTTGTAGCAATACTGAGATATTTCTGGGAGCTGGCAGAGGCAAAATTGTGCAATCCCAAGGGAGATGTTTGGGTAACTATAGTACTATTTCACAAATGGATCAAGAGTTTATATATATATATATACATAAACCTGACAGATATAAATAACATATATATATATATATATATATAATTGAGATATAGATATATATATCAGAATTTGGGGGTTATGCATGAAAATCCCGGTGGTTTGTGGCTCAAAGCTTTTGTGCAATCTCCTATTTCAATGCTGATAAAATGTCAACCTGTGTCCTTAAAAAAAATGAAAAAAAGGTGAGGTTCTGACATGGTTAATTATTTTTTTTCATTCAGGAACAGAATGAAAACCTGTGCACAGCTTCTTGTAAGGTGCAATACTTAAAAGTGTTAGTCTAAACCTTAAGTTGTGAAAAACAGGTTTTCCCCTAGTTTTCCAATGAGGCAGGGACTGTGTGTTGCTTCTGCTTCCCACTGCAAGGTGAGGCAGCGAAACAGCTGCCCTACAGCTGTGTCAACTCTTTTGCTGAAAAGCAGTGGCTGAGGTTGCATCCTAAGGCACTTGATTAGGATTTTAGGAGCATCAGTGTGAGCTGGGTGCACTCACCCAGGTGAGCTGGGAGGATGCCAAGGAAGGCAGATGAAACTTTAAAGGAACAGATAAAGGGACAGCACCATGGTGTACCTGCCTTGATGGTGCAAATTCCCTGCTACTGAATAGAGGAGAGTTAAGAGGCTCCTGGCAGGCTCCGAGCTATGCAGTTGTGAGCCATAAGGAGTAGTGGTAAAAGGCAGTATTCATCTGTAGGTCAGGGAGAGAAAAGCAAGGACAAGCAAGGAACATGGGAGGCTTAATTCACTTGGCTGCCTCCCTTCCCATTGCAGCTGTTCTACTTCAGGTTGTTTACCAGGGCTGAATTCTTTCTTTATTCATCATTGTTGACTGTAGCTAGCTTGCTTTGGGGTTGAAAGGAGCTAAGAGTCAATTATGTGTCTGGGAGCTTCTGAATGTCTTAAGTGTGGTAGATGGCTGCAACCCCTACCGTTCATATCTAATGAGGCAAGGCAGACAGCTGCTGGCCTCCGGTCCAGCATGGATCCACTGAAACGCTCCAAACAGCCAAACAAAAGCAAATGGAAAGGAGGGAACCATGTCTGCAGGGGGGTCAAGGGACATCTGCAGCTACAGCACTGTTTGCTCTGCCTTTCTGCTCACTCTGAAGTTGCTCCTGCGCTCTCAAAGCAGGGGTGTTGCTGTTTGCCACCTGCACGGTGACGCCTAATGCAGGTGGACTACCTTCAGGTGGCTTCAAGGTAGTTACATGTAATGAGTAGTGAGTGAAATGCTGGGCTGCAGTGATTGTACCATGCCAGATCTCCAGCTAGCGCTCACAGCATCTAGCACGGCTGGCTAGAGGCTTGTTTTCCAGGTTGTAGCTTGCTCTGCTCCTGAATACGTGTGTTAATGCAACGGTGGTTTACTGACGTATACTTTACAGCATCATTTACCTCACCTCTGCTTCTAGTCCCCAGTCTGTTGGATTTAGCCTAGAGAGTTCACTTTGCTGTTCACCTCCTCTGACTTGTCTGCCTTGTATCTTAGTTAATTATCTGTAGACAAAGACACACTTGATGCCTTATCAACTAGAAAGACTGAATTAATCAGCTTTGTTAGGCAAAGGTTATAGCAAGGGTGTGACCACCCTATCCATCTGTTCACTCATCTCCTGAAGAGTAACCATAACAGAACTCTTAAAAATCCTATTAATGGATTATAGGTCAATAGCCTAGACACTCCGATAGCACTGCAAGAAACTATGGACAAAATGTCTGGGATTAATGGATTTTCTGAAGACTTTTATAAGGTCTTTTATAGATGTTTCCCTCTCAAATGCTAATATGTTCTGCAAGTAGAAAGAAAATGGCTTTTTACCACTGTATTCCCTTGATGTGGCTAAGCAAAGAAGGGAGGTACCTTAAACTATGTGAAATGCATTGACTTGATCAATTCATATGTAAAGTTCAAGGAGAAAACTTTGGCCTTTTGCCTTCAGAAGTAATCATCCAAGTCACAGAATTATTTCATCTTGACGCATGAGGAGTCTCATGCATTGAAATTCAAAGGTTCACCCAATTTGCTACTGGTGATCAAATTGTTAAAATGTACTGGGAAAGCATTAGACAATTCACTGTGCATCATACCTTGCTGAGGCGAATCCAATCTCCCTCAACTTCTGCCTTTCAGAGAAGTGTTATACAAGTAGGCTGAGAAATTCTGTCAATTTTTTTTGTATCCTTTAATTGCGGAAACTTTCTTTCATTCGGAGGTGGATTGTAACCTATTCAAATGTTAGGGCTCTAAATACCATGTTTGTGCTTAGTTTGCAGTAAGCACGCCTGTGCGACAGGGTGACCATTTATCTCTGTTCTTTTTTGCCTTGACAGCTAGACTTGACATCTTGAATTGCTGCAGTGTACGCTCACGTCCAGAATAGGGCACAAAGGGTGCAGGATTGTTTATTGAGTCTTTTGTCCCTTATGTCCATTAATGCCCAGCATTGAAGAAAATTGAACGATTAAATATGTGAAACTGGAAAATTATGCCTTGCTAGGAATTTGTTGCAATTATCTCCAGGGCTAAAATAGTACTTGAGTTTCTGTGCCTTTTCCCTGTTATTGTTCCGCAAGAAGGAAGGGATCTGCGGGGTCTGAGGATGACTGGGACTTGGTTCCAAACAAACACGCTGTCCATGTCTTTTCTGGAGGAGTCACTAATTGCAGGTGTTTCAATTATTATATTTATGCACCAGAAATAATAAAGTGGCTTTTTTCTATTTTTTTTTCCTTTTGGATGGGGGTTATCAAGACTTCTGATTATAAGCAGAGCAAATTTGGCTCTACACTAGGTCTGCTTGTTGCCTGAGCTGCCTTTGCATTTCCTCCAAGCCCTCAGGAAAGGATCTGGTGGTGTGTCACATTCTTCAGTCTGTCTAGATGAAGGTCTGAGCTCTTACTGAGAATATTCTCTCCTCCATACTGAGGCCTATCCTAGAGAAAGGTAATGCTGAGATCCCCTTCTCTTACAGGACTCCACAAGGATCTAGTCTGTTCGGGTTGCCAACTTTTACTTATTAGTATTTTTGATAATGGAAGTTTTATCATCTGAAAGGAAAGTGGATCTTTTTATTTTTAAGTACTTCAACTCTTAGAGTCCACAGTAAAATCTTTTTTTTAAGAAAAAAATCTCTATCATCATGAACAGAGTGGTCAGCAGGTTGAGGGAAGTGATTCTGCCCCTCTGCTCTCATGAGACCCCACCTGGAGTGCTGCATCCAGCTCTGGGGTCCCCAATACAGGAAAGATGTAGAGCTGTTGGAGAGAGTGCAGTGGAGGGCCACAAAGACGATCAGAGGGCTGGAGCACTTCTGCTATGAAGACAGGCTAAGAGAGCTGGGCTCTTCTGCCTGGAGGAGAGAAGGCTCTGGACTTAATCATGCATAAAGGAAAGGTCTTACAGGAAAGTGGGAGAGGGACTGTTCACCAGGGAGTGCAGTGATAGGACATGAGGTAATGACTTCATGCTGGAAGAGGTGGGGTTTTTGTTAGATGCTAGGAAGAAGTTCTTCCCTGTGAGTGTGGTGAGGCACTGGTACAGGTTGCCCAGAGTGGTTGTGAAAGCCCAGTCCCTGAAAGTGTTTAAGGACAGGTTGGATGAGGCTTTGAGCAACCTGGTATAGTGAAGGTCTCCTTGCCCATGGCAGGGGGTTGTAACTAGATGATCTTTGAGGTCCCTTCCAACCCAAAACATTCTGTGATTCAGAACAACCCTCTCCCTATCCCTCAAAAACAGAGAGATCAAGAGGAGCCTGGGACATTGGCTAGGAAAAGCCAGGTCCTCTTCCTCAGCCTGAAGTAGAGAGATCTGAAGGGAGAGCTTCAGAGAACTGATTTTTTTTCATTTTCAGGAGCAACCCTGAAAGAAGTCTGCAAGTGAAACTGGGATCAGGCTGAGAAAGTGAGGATGTGTGTCTGAAGTGGCAGCAGCAGTTCCAGCAAAACCAGGGCAGCGACTGTCTCACAGCACCAGGTTCCCAAGGTGCTTCTGGAGGTGTCTGACCCAAGAACTGACCAATGCTGCTGAGATTTAACTCTGAGGTGTGAAAAGCTCTCAGCATGAGCTCATCGGGCTACCAGACAGTCAGGGTTCAAACAAGGAGCTGTGCTGACGGGTTGTGCTTACTTATTGCCCTAGTTTAAATGACAGCCTAGCCAGATAGGTGCTTAATTCTCTTTATACCACATGTTACTTTAAAAAAAAACCCACAAAAAAAACCAATCCCCAAAACCTCAAAAAACAAAACAAAACCAACCTCCGCACCAACAACAGAAAAAATCAACTGGCAAACATTTGGACATCGTTATGAAGGTCAAGATTTGCACACGAATTGCTTCTGAATATCCCAAATTCCTTCCTGCCTTCTCATTTCTGGGAAAGTAGACATAAATCCTCAGGGCTGAACAATGCAGGTATTGTCTGAACCATTACGTGTAAATCTCCCTTGACCAATTCCCTAAAAATTGTGTCAGGAAGATGTTCTGTTTTGTCAAGGTTTTGTTTTTAATCTGAACCCACTGATCTGAATTGATTTCTTTTTTTGCTGCTGTTACTTCTTTGCTTTGTGTCTCTCACATGTTTTATCTGGAAGTGTATGAGTAACAGTTTGGCTAGGGAGTAGGAGGAAAAAAGAAACCTGCTTGTAAAGAAAGATAATTGCCACAGTAAGAGGTCAAGCCAAATTTCTTCAACAAACCGTACTGCTGTAGTCACTGTGACTAGTTGTGTGAATAAGGCAAACAAGATTTGGCTCTTGCTGCAGTCCCAACACCTTTTATCATCGGAGAGAGAGAGAAAAAAAACCTCATAAAATTAAATAGGTATCATCCTCCCCTCATTCCTAGTGTAACTATTTTAACTGGAATGCCTCATAAACAGATAAAGGCACTCCTGAGCTTTGGGATGATCATTTTTTAAATGACCATTTAGGGCTGGATTATGGTTTTACATTTTCACCTTGGAGCTTTTAAGGGCTGTGTGGGACATTAAGCACTAACCTATCAAAGCCTAAACTGAAGGCAATGTTGCTTGTGGTCATACAGCCCAGCGAAATAATACAGTTTCGCTGCTGTTAATAGGTAAATACTTTCATTTGTGGAAGGAAAATGGTGATTCAAGAACGTTTGATGCCCCTAAAACTCTCACAGCAGCTGGATATTTTACATTGGTTTCTATAATATTCTTATGATAACATTCCCATCCCGCAGGGGTCTGCTTGAATATCAGAGCACTCATCTTTTTTAAGTTTTGCATAATGTGAGATATTAAAATTAAGGCTGGTGTTTACTGTTCAGTTCTTACACACATATCCCACATTCACAGCTAGATATTATTTCCCTTGGAAATGCTTTCTGTCCCTGCCAGTTACTGAATGCAATCAGATAGCTTTGCATGGGCCAGCATACCAATTAAGTACCACGCCTGGGATGTGTGCTGTTTCCTCCATCAGAAGCTCGATGGTTCATCGGCAAGTGAGCCGTGTATATTGATAAGGAGAAAGCCTGACTCCACAATGGAGGCAGAATCTATTTCTTGAAAATGCTTTCAGCAGGCGGTTTGAGGAGGGAAGGGGAAAGGGGGCAGGCAACACTTAAAATGGCTGGAAAAATGAAACAGGAGGAAAGATTAATGGAAGCAGGATCAGAAAAATATTCAATTAGAACTTGCAGGCCTGGTCACATTACTCTGTGTTACTGTACATCTTGTCATTATCCAAATCTGTTGCTAAACTGTTGGCATTTGTCTTCATTATGCAGTAAAATAGTATAATGAATAGGTTACAAATATGATGGAGGAAATGCCCTGGAATTATCACAATGCCTGAGAATGAAAAATGCCTTAATTTAAATTATTGGTGTGCAGCGTCTGCCAAGTGCACAGACAGATGTGAGGAGTGGAACGTGGTTTTGTTCTGATGCTGCCTTCAAAGTTTCTGTTCCACTTCAAAGGGGTTTTCAGGCTGAATCCTTCCCCGAGAGCCAATGTCAGGGATGTGATACAACAGAGAGCAGCATTTGACGTATTTCTTAGCTGCGAGGAGTGGCACAGCCTGAAATCTTCAGTCCAGTTTTGGAGCCGTCTGTGAGCAGCACTCCCCCACGTTTCAGGCGGAAAGCTGGTTAATGTATAGATTATGACTTTTAACAATGAGATGAAATATGAGGTGGGAAAAGCTACTGTCTCAGCCTACTTAATTAGACCTAATTTAGTCTTCAAAAACTGCACTGATCCATACAGATGTGTTACCTTTCAAGCTCAATTTTACATTCGACTGATTATTATCTTCTAGAACGACATTTTCAGGGTATTTAAACATAACATTTGGCCTACTTTAAAACTGTCAGAGTCTGAAAATCAGTACCACTACACAATAAAGAATTTTATATTGGGGCCAGGATATGAGTGAATTTTTTACTAAAAGTTAAAAAAAAAATCTTAAATAATATTAAAGTACTGTTCCAGCAGCCCAATCGGGAGGATAGCCCTCCCCTTCCTGGATGTTTATTAACTTTAATAGCACTTCCTAAGGGCTTCAAGGACTGCCTGCCCAGTCTGAAGTCCAAGCTTCCAAACTCATTGGAAGCACATGTCCTAAAAATAATGCATACCTTGTAGATATAGAGAATAAGAAGTCACATGGTTATCCAACAAGGTTGCAAACCTAGAGCTTGAGGAAGTCTGTCAGCTTAGTCCTCTGGTAGAGATTCTTTGTGTGATCTTCAGTAGGTCTTCAGTAGGTGCCTGGGCTTCATTTCTACATCAGAAAAATGGGTATTGAGAAGAGAGAGAAGAAGAAAGGCTGAAAAGACTATCCTAGCAGGAAGTCCTCTGACCTAGCTGAAGTATTGTGGGATGCTCAATGGTCAGAGCAGTGAGTCTGATGAAAGCAGCATATTAAATTCTTTCTTTCAGGTTTAGAAGTTCGTGGCACTGCACAAAAAAGTGCAATACACAAGAGGATGTTTTCTACCTCTGTGTGAAAGTGTGAAAAACACTCTGATCGAGGTTTGTACAGATGTTCTTAGTAACTTCTTTATATTGTGTTGATATCTTCATCTTGATTTACATGTGTTACTTTGACATCAGATCAAATACTTGGATAAGATTTCACTTCTACATATGAGCATCATTTTATATTGCATTAGACTTAATGATATACAGCTATCTTTGCTTAACTCTGAATGGTAGCTATATTTTAAATGCATAATAAGCTGAAGCTGATAGGGTTGTATCTATCACTCAGAGGCTAATTCCAGTCTTAAACTTCATAAATGCTGTTAGATTCTTCATGGTAATGTTTCACTGTTAAATTGCACATTTAGACCAGATGGCTCAGAAAATTGATAAGATGATACCAAATCTCTCACCTCTCAGTCACTGTTGGGTTGAATCCAGTCCTGGTTCAGAGTAACCAAAAGTTGCTACTGCCTGACAGCTGTTTTGTGGCTTAGATGTTTCCAAGTGGACAGGTGTCCACAACAGAAAAAATAAATTTAAAAAATCACCTGCAGAAATAGAGGGCTGCAGCAGGAAAGAGTTTATGGGCACTGAAACCCAAGTAACTTCTCTGATCATTGTATACATGAGTTGCAAAATGGAGTCTATGCTGCTTTCTGGAGATGACTAAAATGTCTAAATTCTGTTGCACAACTTTGGTGCGTCAGTGCCTGTCAGTAAGCTCGTGTAACTTCTTTCATGAGTTATAAATTCACCTAAATGCCCATAAGGCGAAATGCTATAATGTTTTCCCTCCCTTTGAAATAAAGCTCTGATCTTTACAGCTTACAAGCTGGCTCCCTGATGAACAAACAGTTCATTACGGAACCTGTAAAACAGCAACAGTGTAGAAAAATATTTATAATGATAGGGGGATGCCAAGACTAAAGAGGCAAGCTGCTCTCCATGTCTTTTAATCATTATTTCTTAGCATAGCGTGTCTGGTACAAAAGGGAAAGAATAGTCCCCATTCTGCAGATAGGGCCAGAGGGGACAATCTATCATTTGTAGGAATTTGATGTATATTTACAAGAAGGATGTGTGATATGAGATCTAAACCAGTGATTCTGACTACTTACCCACTAATGCCAGGGGGAGACATGATTCAATGATTCATGTGGTAGCCTGAAACATGGGAGGCCCTTGTCCTTTTGCTGCTTTTGCCCAGAGAGCCTTTTTGTGAGTCTTTGAACTAGTCCCTATGCTTCAGTTTTCTTCATGCAGAAGAGGGAGGATATCACCCCCTTTCCTAAACATAGCAGCGTGAGTGAAACTTACTTGAGTCTGCGTGCCAGTGCCTTGCAGTGATGGCCCCCGGTTGGGAGTTCTGGCTCAACAGAAAGAGTGAGCCTGGCTGTGTCTGCTTTGCATTAGTATTTTTATTTCTTTTCTTTCTCACATACCCACATTGATCCTGTACAGCATGGTGATGGTGTTCCCAACCTGCAGGTGCAAACCACCGTGACTGCCTCACGGTTTGGTCAGAAATGTCCCAGCCTGAGCTGGGGCCTTGAATCTCCTCTGAGCAGGAGCTAGAAGCAGGGAATGTGTCCCATGGTGCCTGGTGTTGCCCCTCCGCTGCCTGGAGCCAGAGGTATCCAGCTGCCTGGTGTAACCAGCAGACAACGTGCTTCTGCTGAGACGAGGATGGGTGGAGACAACAGCAACCTGATCTGTGAGTTCAACATGGTGTCCCCTGTCAGAGGGAAAGCATGACTTTTGTACTGGGAACCATTGGTAGGTGGTAAATGTGGCATGAAGGGAAAAAGCTGCACTCTTCCAAGCCATTTGAGAAGGATTGTATACCAATTAATTGAGGAAAATGGCATCTGACGCAGTCAGTGTTCTGAAGTGTCACATATTAGACCCCAAAAAGTAAATGAGACCCACATTCATTTTAATTAAAATGTTATCAAGAGGTGCTGTTGACCAAGAAGCCCATTAACAATAATCTGCTTTAGCAACAAGTGAGCGAGTCAATTTATTGAACTGAACTAAAAAAGCAAACCCGGTAACAAATGCCCACTGAGCAAGTATTTGATCTTTCAGCTTTCTCTGATTAGCAGAGGGAGGCGTTCCCTGAATATTACAGACTTTTGTCTTCTTCTTCACTACCTTGTGGTAACTTGTAGAAACTGTCTCCATGGTGCAATCAGCATTTGCTCGTCAAACTTGAAAGGGGCTTTGCTAGCAAATCCAACTTGAAAGAAAACATTTGTAGGGAGATAAGTTGCCAGGTGCCATTACTTTCTTTTGTGCCTTGGCTCTTAAAAATCTTTGTTAGGACAGTCTGTTTTCCTTGGAGATCTGGCTACTTCAAACACAGAGTACACAAGATTTGGGGGTTGCAATAGAAGCTATTTGTAATGAAAAATGACATGGTTGCACAAATTTACCTTTTAAATTCATTAAATTCACTCTTTTGGGTTGAGAACTGTGTGCTAAGGAGTGTTAAATTGGCCAGAAATTTCCCAAGAAATAGATTCTGTCTTTGTAGGGGGTCTCTATATGGGCATAAAGCTGGCAGTGACAACCTAGTTGCTGCTTGTACCAGGAGCACTGGGAGGTTTGATGAACCATGCTTTTCTCTGCTGTCAGCATTGGAAAGCAAACCAGCTCTGCTGCATCCTTAACCTCTGCCCAGGCCTTTTCAGAGAGCCACACCTGCCTGCTCCCTGTGGCCTCTCTTTGCTGTGCTGATGGTCCGTGAGCCTTAGAGAATTTACAAAATCATTTCTCACCTTCCTTTTGCTATTGCTTGGAGAAAAAAGGCCAAACTCTTTGCTATTTGGGCAATACCCTGTCATTCCCCCAACAGACATAATTTCAGAATAAGTTCAAATAATATCACACACTTATTCCTATATGGCCAACTGACAGTACCAACAACAGCAGTTTAGTTCTCTTTTCACAGGAAGGAGTTGAAAGCCTTGGATTCTTCCTGAATTCATCAGCAAGCAGAATACATTGGTTTTCTTGGATGTGGGATAGCATACCAGGTTCAGAAGCCCTCCAGATGTCTTTCTAAAAGCTCTGTTTTAATGGTTGTGATCCAAGAAGATGGAATTTTTATAGCAATTCTGCCAACTTCTGTCTGACAGAACATTTTCGGTGGGAAAATGAATCCTGTCAAAAAGGCACTGATGCCTTTTAAGTCCTACTGTGGACAATAGACGCATCTGTCACTTACTGTTCACGGGGCATGCCATGTTGAGCAAAACTGAAAGTCAATGAGATTTAGTGTACTTCAGTCATTTTGAAAACAATACCCGGTGACTACTGGTCCAGAAGTTCACCCATGAGCGTATTTAGGGTAGAAAGAACAGCAGCTGCTAGGGAAAGGGAACAGATTGACGCTAAAAATTATTTTAAGGTTTCTTAATTTTTCACATTAAGTTGGTCAATATTCTTTTTAGAAAGCTAAATATTTATGAAGATAAACTTCAATATATGTATAACATCCACTCTGCAAATAGAAACTGAGAGGTTCTTCTTGAATTTTATTGTGGAACATTTTGGAAGATTTGGCACCAAATAAAGTAGTGAAAAACTAAAGGAATGACTACACCGAACTTTCAAATAGCTTTATAGAATTAAGTTCAGCACAAAATTTTCTTATTTTTGACAATTTAAAAGTAATTGTATTGGTGCTAGAAGATTTGAAATTATTTCTAGTAGAGGTATTGCAGTGAGTAGACAGTGGAACTCTTGAAAGAATTAATATAACATAATACCATTATGTCTGATCTGCAGTCCATCAACAGGGAAGATTCATGGCTCTGCAAGATTATTTCCCTAGCTAAGTGTAAATGTATCTTCAGACATTGCAAGCTATGATAAAAGAGCGACTAGAAATCTGTTACTTTCTCCACCCATTCTCTTGTGAGACACTAGGGACTTTTCACTAATAAGCACTAAAGTCTTTCGAAGGTCCTTTAAAACTTATGTTAAGTTTTAGTGGTTTGTAAGCTGATGTGTTTCATTTTGGTTTGGAATTTGTGTTTCTCAGTGTTGTTTCCTAGGGATGTGCCAATCCAAGTCCAGCAGCCAGATCATTTCCCACATACATGCATTATATTTTTAGGACGGACCGGTAGTTTCTCACAGAAAGTGTGGAAAGACAGCAGCCCAGTGGGCTGTCAGCTCTTCTGCTTATGGGGATCCAGACCAGACTCAAACCCCTTAAATTTATGTGGTGGCTTGACCCTGGATGGAGGCCAGATGCCCACCAAAGTTGCTCTATCACTCCCCTTTTCAGCTGAACAGGGGAGAAAATATATTTTGAGAAGCTCAGGAGTCATGGTAAGGACAGGGACAGATCATCCCGCAATTAACATCACAGAGGAAACAGACTCAGCACAAAATAAAGGAAAGAAAACTCTCTAATTTATTACACTACACTAGTGACACCAGAGTCTGATAAGAAGTGCAACCATAACTTAAAACGCCTCCCCTCCACCACACACACACAGCAGAACTACTGCACTGCATCAGAATAAACAATAGTGATGAGCACCCAGCAGTCTTGTCAGAGGCCGATCTGCTTCCTCACCCAGCCTACATGATGATCCGTGGAAGGATGAGATAACATGACTGATCTCCATGGTCACTCCCAGCATAGGACAGGAGTTGGTTTGAACGTGTTGCAGATGATGTTTTCCTCCTAGCCTCAAGAAAGGATTACCTGCTTCAGCCTGCCTGGTTATCATTTGGAGATGAAAAACAGAAGTAGAGCTCACTGAGGAGCCATCAAATTTATCTAATTTTTCTGGATTTTTGTGTGATGACTCAGCTAGCATTTAGCAAAAAGTCATAGGAATTTATAAGCCTCTTGCTGATAATCGATGGCTGGCAACATGTTACGTAAATCCTGCAAATTTTACTGATTTTACTGGCCAAGGTAGAAGTTATAGTCTATGCTAGATTTAATATATAAGGGCTAAATTTTTTAATGTGAAGTCATTACTTAGTATTGTGAGAGTAGGGAACTTGGATGATTTAGCCTGTCATTCAGGATGTAAGTGCTGTTGATGGTAAACATAAATAGACCTCAAGGTTCAGGCAAAGGTTCTGCCTTTAGAGAGGATCTTCAGCTCCTTTCTATTTGTAGCATAATATAATTTTCATAACATGAATCAGTGTGTTTGGATTTTATGGGACTCTTTTTTTCTTAAAACATAAAATAATGATAATTCATCCTAATTAAATGGCAGGGCCATCATAAAATATTGATTTCTGCCAAGAATCTCTGTAAGGGGAATGCATCTCTCGATATTTTTTTTCTTTTTTTGGTATGGATGAGAGAGCAAATTTCAGAAGATAAACACCCTTCAAATTGTCTTATCTCAGTGAAGCTCTTAAGTGTGTGCGGAGGAGGAGATGAGACCATTGAAAATGAGGACTAACAACAATCAGACCTTGGTTTACTGGAAGTACTTCGAAGATAGTCGCTATTGTCCCTGCCCCCAGGTACACCATCACTGTGCTAACAATTCTCCATCTCAGTCCTGAGCACTGATTACAGTAATGTGGCTGTGGTCATGTACTTGGTTGCAGTGCGGCAGCATGTGGCCTGGTCACATAAATTATTTTTTTTCTGAAACTCACAGAGGTGACCAGGCATGGAAAAATATAAAACCATACTGTTGATATTTTTTTATTACTTCTTTGTTTAATGCACGAGAAATTCAAGGTCTCAGCAAGGTGAGGTAATCTATACATGTTCATTGGAGTCAGGTATAGCTTTTCAGATCTTCTCTGGAGAACCAGACACCCACTAAACTGTACTGAATAAAGCATACGATACACATCGACTGCTTTTATTACAGTAAGTTCCTGTATTACCAAGAAAACAAGAACCAAAATGATAGTAAATGTAAAATTGTTAACATTCTCCATCATTCATACGGTCTGTGGCAAGAAAATATGGTTTGTAACAATAATGAACTGAAAACAACATTACCAAAATAACTGGAATTTACTCATTACCTGCAAGAGTGCAGCTATTACAGTCTACTATGATGAGTGTAGCTGGAGGTGTAGACATGTTTTGAATGCACAAAACAGCTTCAAGATTGGGCATCTTGCAAACATACTTCTGAAAACTGTCTCTTTTTGTCTTGGTTTACCTAGTAATGCTAAAATATTTAGTTGCAGTCAAGCCAGATACCACTCCCTATTAGCTGCTAGCCCTTTTTTCCAAATATCTCATTTTCTCCATACTCATGGGATTGGATGTTTTTCTGTGGTTGAGGAAACCACATTGAGGAACTGTCCTTGTCTTGGGGCTAGTGGAAGATGCTATAGCACTCAGTCATAACAACATCATGTTTTTATGTGCATTTGCAAACTGGGTTGCCAGCTAGCAAATCTGCAAGTGCCAGTGGACATTTTTTTGCCTTCTCTGTTTCTTCCAATAGAGGCTTATTACAATTGTGGACAAGTATCTAGGCTGACCACCTGCAGTCCTTTGGCAGACATCTGGTGTGAATAAATGATCTCAGCCTAGTGCCAGGCTTCAGTTTCCCATTTGCACTTTTGAAGATGGAAATGGGAATAGCTCCATAACTCTTCTCTTTGTGCACTGAAGCAACTTCTCTCATTGTTTCATGCTACTGTGGAAGAGGTGCTCGAGTTTCTCTTCATAAATGTGCCAGACTTTAACTTTCCAGATTTCTTTGTTCTGGCTAACTGATGGGTTCCTTTTCTGGAAGATCCACTGGTTTATCCTATCTCTTTCAGAAAAACTCATTTATTTTGGCAAAGTACATTTTAGGAAAAAAGAAAATAGATTCTTAACTGAACACCACACCAGATGGGTAAATGGTGGTTTCTACCTACCTTTGAGAGCAATCATGAAACTTAACAGTGAAAAATGAACATTAACGTGTTTAATTTTGAACAGAACATGGGAGTTAAACCATGATCTGGAGGTACAGTAAAAGACCGAAAATACTTCTCTGTGCAGCAGAAAAAAAACCCAAACTAATCTTCCTGAAACATTCTAAATGAAATGAAAGGACTATGCAACTTTTGCCCTTATAAACAAACGCATTATATTTATTTGGTAAAGCAATTAGCACAATTTAACTAATTTTCTCTTTTAAGAGTCAAAATTACTTTGACAATGCTCTTTAATAAATGTTTTTTTGTTGAATTTGACCTTATCTGTCACCAAGGTTAAATAAGGGATACACTGCCTGGTGGTAATACAACGGAAAGCTTTAATCTAAAAATCAATATTGTTTTAAAGACAATTTGCTCTAATTAGATTGAGATGGTAACATGACTGATCTCTCAAGAAGTAAATTAGCCTTCTGTATATATGCAGAAGTTTAGTAAATGTCTCATTAAAAATGGGAACTCACCTCTGATCAGGCAATTCAAGTTGAAAAGCCTGGGTTTGCTCCTGGATGACCTGGTGCTATCAGCAGCAGTTTCTCATTTGCAAAGAATCAGACTCTTCCCTGGTCTTTTGTTTGTTTATTTATTTATTTATGTGTGTGATTTTGGTTTAAATATAATCTGGTGCCAAGGAAAAAGAATATGTCAGTGCAGTGAAGTTACTGTCAATATGCTTTGTGTCCTTAATGCCTGCCCGGGCTGAAGAAGAATAGCTATTTTCATTTGGTTTTATGGTGATCCATAATGATGTGATATAAAATAATATCACTACAGTATTGTCTGCAACTTGGAGGAGTCTATCTGAAGGTAGGGATCAGAAGACACTTTTTAAGTGAAGACGTTGATGGCAGATGCTTCTTTCTTAGGATATCCACTTTGAATAAAACCTTTGTTTCATTGGTAAAAATACAGTGACGGGCAAAGACATGATTTGTATGGATAAGTGATGAATATGAAATAAAATATATGCATTTCATAGATGTTTCTGGTGCAGTAACACAGATATTCTTTTACCTATGAGTTTCTGGGGAAAAAAAAGAAATAGGCAAGCAGCTTCAATACAAGGACACAGAGTTCACCAGAATGAATGTTTTTCTGTGGTATGCAGAAAAGCGACTCATTTTCTACAAGCCATTACCTCCTTCACAAGCAGAGAAAACTGGGAAAGTCCTGCCCAAAACAAGGATGTGATCAGAAACTGTGCTTCAAAAGAAGGGCATAGATCAATTTTAAAGCATTGTTGTTCAGGTATAACTGCTTGGTATACTGCAGGAATGTGCTCAGCCCTCCTCCCAAGCACAGAAAGAGTGCAGACTATGCACCTTAGCATCTTTTTGTTCTAAAGATAATTTTTTTCAACTAAATACATTCTGCTCTGCATGACCAATTATGAAAGGCAACGCTGAAAGCCATTAGTTTTATTCAGATCTAAAAGATGGTGCTCAAAGTTGGATGTATCTATATATCAAAGAGTCAGTCAATGAAAAAAACCTGTACAATTGCTCACAGCATGGGAGAAGGAACATGGCTGATTTTGTTGTCTGCAAGTTCAACCTGCATTTATGATTGAATTTCAATAGCAGGTGATTGTTGAACATGCCTTAATGATCGGCCCTTGGATAGTTCCACAAATATGCTAAAAATCTCTATCACATTTCTGTATGTAACTTGTTGAGTAGATGATAAACAGGCAAGGGGGCTCATTGAAACAAAGCCTTGATGGAGAATGTGTATGGAGGTTTTTCTTGAGTTTTTAGTGAACATTACATCTGAATCTACGTATCTCTTCAATTTCCGTAGGGTCAGAGGAGGAGAATCGATGGCGAATGTGACTCCAAATCTTCTGAGAAATGAGGTGAAAAGAGCAACAATGAAACTAATTTCAAAATCAAGTTGCTGTAGTGTTTAGAGATCCTGATAACCTGGTAAAAAAAGCAGATAAGCTATGTCACCCCTTCCTGTCTTGTCTTTGTCATCACATAAAGAAGTATTGTTATTTCACCAGATACTTAAAATGCAGAGACACTTAGGTACAAACCCAGAAACAGTGGTGTAGGTGACAGTCATGGTGGCAAACATCAAGTGAGATAAGGTTTTGGCAGGGAAAAGATTTTGCAGGACGCCCAGCTGTTTTTATTCCTTAATGGTCCCCAAACCTTTTTAGTTTAATAAACATTAACAATGTTCCATGTTAATACTGCTGTGACATTCATCTACTTTCACATCCCCTCAGTAACATTCACAACAGTCAGTCTAAAACATCAAATTAAGTGGTGCCACTGCAGATGTCTGTTAACTCTTTCAACAATCACTGTAGAGGAAGAGGAAAAGGAAAAGGAAAAGGAAAAGGAAAAGGAAATGGAAAAGGAAAAGGAAAAGGAAAAGGAAAAGGAAAAGGAAAAGGAAAAGGAAAAGGAAAAGGAAAAGGAAAAGGAAAAGGAAAAGGAAAAGGAAAAGGAAAAGGAAAAGGAAAAGGAAAAGGAAAAGGAAAAGGAAAAGGAAAGACTGCCTTCTCAATTGCAGATGGGCCAGACCCTGCTTGCTGGTTGATCTGGTTGACCTCAGGGATAACTTATCCTCAGGTGGAAGTTAAATCCATGACCCACCTTCCTTCGCTGTGCCACGTTAGGTCTGCTTGCTTTAGGATCATTAAAATACCAGCAATTGCCTATGTAACTCCCAGTCCTTGGGTTCAGCTCCAGCTTCTATGGCACATAGTCTGTGTGACCTTGGACATCCACTTAATCTCTCTCTGTACATGATCCTTTTTTTCTCTTTTGTCAGTTTTGATTGTATTGTCTCCAAGGCAGAGGAGCCTGTTGCTTATCGTGCTATGAGGGTATCCGGCTACTATTGTTATGCAAAGTTAATTATGAAGTGAGGTTATTAATGCTAAATTACTTATACTGGTGGAAGTATAGCATTTAATAACTCTTGCCTGTTTAAAAAAGTATTCCCTAGCTGGTTGTCCTCATAGCAATTTGAGGCAAAAGGGCATAGCGTTGAAGCTGTAGGGGGGGGAAATAGTGGGCAGAGTGGAGAGCAATGGCAGCTGCTGGGCTTTTCAGCAGGCCACAAGTTGGGATTATGCCCTTGTAAATTTGAGCCTAAAAGGTTTACTGCCTAGCCTAGGCTTAAACAGTATCTCAGCTATTTATACAAAGTTATACTGTGGTCATAAAACAGTGAAATGGTGCCTCCAGGGTCACCTCTAGTCCTGGCAAAGAAACAGTTCAGTGCATCACCACTACCTCTTCAGCCATCAGGAAAAGATGCTCTCCTCTTCTTGACATCTTTCCCTGAACTTCTGATAAGACTTGAACCTGGTCATACATCTGACCAGCTGCTTTTTATGTTTTCCTGAGCCCATTTCCACAGACAGCGGAAGATATCTGAAAATAAAAGTATTTTTTAGAGGTACAGATCTCTCAGATGGTGGTAGGGAGGAACGTCATTGTATCTGGAGCTTTTCTGGGTGTACTCAGCCACTGGATTTTCTGCTCAGGTCACTATTGTCTTCTCTCATTTCCTCATTGTAAAACAGAATATGCTCACCCTCTGAGCTGAACCACTTAAAAGTTTTCTTTTCTTTGATTTAATACATCTAGCAAATCTTAACTCTTAATAACTTTCTGCCGCCAGTACTCGCTGGCCTGCCAATGCGCTCACACTCTTGACTGAGAAGGCAATTGTCTACTTTGCAACTGTAATTCAGCTACATCTTTTGGAACGTTAGCCACAGTTGTTTCTTAGGTTTTTGATGTAGGTTGTTTGGTGGGTTTTGGTTTGGGTTTTTTTTAACGTGCTTTCTGAAATGCAGCCGCGTCTTGCTGGCAGTCAGAAGTGTCTGTAAACTACCTTTTTTTTCCTGTTGTTCAAGTATTCATTCTGCATCTGGCATTTCTACAACAGGGACTGTCCAATTTGTGAGCTGGCACTGTTCCATTTGAACAGACGGGGAGGAGTGGAGACAGACAAAAGATCATATGGAGTAGTCCGCTAAAAAGCGTGGCAGTGAACCTGATCAAGTGGTGCGGATTTTTCTTTATTAAGTTTCTTTTTCTTTTTTTTTTCCCCAGAAAATCCTTCACAAATTCCTTTACATGGCAGCCATCAATATAGTAGACAGTAACACTGCACACTGCACAAATACTGAAAACTGAGCATCAACCTCCACCCCCCGTCTCAGCCTGTGAGTTCTTGTTCAGGCGATTAAAACCAAAAAAGCACCCCTACTTTCTGTATTTGGTTTCCATGCCTGTGTCTGAAGTGTATTCAGAAGAACTCTTTTCAGTGGCCATGACATAAAAGCTTATGCAGTGGTATGAAGAACTGCTGTCTAGCTCTGTAACTCTTCAAAGCTGAGTAAAGCTTCCAAATTTTTGAGCTAGTTACACAGCTGATAAGATTGGAGTCTAACATGTAACTTTAAAATCAACCCTTGCCTCTGCTTATGTTGTTACCATATAATCTGGGAAAAAAATGTTTTATCTGGGGCTCTTTTTCCCTTTGTTTTATAGTTCTGAGCTTTTCCAAAACCCTTTCTGGTTTAAGTAGCAGAGCGTTAAGTGTCACAGGGTACAGGTTTTAAAAAAAAGTAACCCAACTTCTATTTCTTGCCTTTTTTTCATTTCCTTGCTTTTCTTTTCAGTCCTAGCCAGTTCCATCTCCTCTTTCCTTTGCTCTTCACTAAGCAAGCACAATTTAATCAGATTTATTGAAAGATAGGAAAGCAACAATTGGGAAACAAAGAGAAGCAATTCAGCATGGTTACAAGTTAATAGTGCATCTCACAGCCAACCTGAGCATATTTTAGGGGATTTGTATTTGCTCATGTAGACCTGTGCACCACTCTAAATTGTCATGTCAAGTAATGTTTTGGGTGGGCCAATTAAAGTATTTTCCTTCTTTCTTTTTTGTTAAGGGCTTGCTTGCTTTGTCTTTCCAGAGCTTTTAGAAGACTAACTGTCTGGTGCTTAAGGGCCTACAGAAACTTCATTGTAGTGACCTAAATTTGTGTATTAGTGTGGAGAGATCACATTCCCAACAGAAATATATTAGAGCCTGTTGCACTCCTCTATTTAAATTTGACTATTCTCTACAAGTTTATTTCTCATCAGTATATCTGATAATTGATAAATGCAACTGCACTGCGCAAATTTTATTCAGAATCGTTGCTGGCAAAAATGACCTGCCTCTGTAGAAGAGAATTGTGCTGGGCTTGTCTGGGAGAAAGTTAATGCTCTTCACATAAGCTGGTATGGTGGCGTGGTTTGGATTTGTCCTGTAAACACCACTGGTTATATAGGTATGTTTTCATTACTGCTGAGCAGTTCTTACAGAGCCAAGGGCTTTTTTGCCTCTCACCCCACCCCAATAGCAGGATGGCTGGGGGTGCACAAGAAGATTGGAGGGGACACAGCTGGGACAGCTGACCCCAACTGAACAGAGGGATATTCCACACCATATGATGTCATGTTCAGCATAGAAACCTGGAGGGAGAAGAAGGAAGAGGGGGGTGTTTGGCCTGATGGCATTTGCCTTCCCAAGTAGTGGTTACACATGCTGGAGCCCTGCTTTCCTGGGGATGGATGAACACGTGCCTGCCCATGGGATGTGGGGAATGAATTCCTTGGTTTGGTTTGCTTTGCTTGCATGTGTGGCTTTTGCTTTACTTTTTAAACTGTCTTCGTCTCAACTCATGAGTTTTCTCACTTTTACTCTTCAAATTCTCTCTCCCATCCTGCTGGAGAAGGATGAGCAAGGGGCAGCAGTTAAATCACAAGATGAATTTATCACTGTACAATATCCTGTCTTGGTAAGAATCATTTGATGCTGATTTTTTTAAAAATTCCAGACCCTGGTGCATGCCAGGTCAGGAGGGTGGCTCATTTGCCATACCCCAAAAGAACATTTTAAAAATGAATCTTGAACTTTTTTATTTTACTGGACTAATTTAGAACCCGTTATTTAAAACAAACAAACAAAAAGAACCCAAAAAAAATGGTTTTCAGTAGAGTTGACAATGCTACTCACTTTCCTCCTGCTAAAGTTTATTAAATAGGTGGATTTGGACAGTCATGATCGAGAGAAATATTACCTCATAGTGTGTCTCAAGTGTGGCATATTTTAGAGTTGCAGGTCTGCACCTCTTTATCATGTTTTTGTTATAAGAATCTCAGTTCTTCCAAAATCTAAAGACTTTTTTTTAGCTCTTCTGCAGGGAAAAAATTGAAAACGTAACTTGAATGCACCTTGCAGGCTTAAAAACCTGACCTGCAAATAAAATCAACCTGGAGCTTTTTAGGAAATCTGAAGGAATGGTATTCATATTATGTCGAAATCAAATCTGCCATCTACTTCACTGAGAATAAGTCTTCATCTCAGATGTTTAAGCTGAATTTATGACTCCTGAAGGTCATGCATTTGTGTGTGATTTTTGAATGCTTGGAGCTGATATGTCCATACTTTCTTTTAGAAGTTTCCTTCATATGTTCAGCCAACCAAAAAAAAAAAAAAAGAAGAATTTGCCCTCCATAATGCAAGGTAAGAAAATATGGGAACTGCAGATAATGGACCTTAACTTCTCCAAATTCTTCTCATTTTCTATGGCTTCTGGGCGGCTGTGCCAGAAGGTCACTTATGTGACTTGAAGAAACCTTTTTGGATGTATAGTCTGGTGATGTTGCTGAGTTCCTGAGTCTTTCATCTTAATTCCTTAAGAGAGCTTTGCAATTATGAATTGTAGTTTTGGCTGACTGTGTTCTAGTTTTCGTGATTCCAGTGATTCCATGCCTTTTGAACAGCATCAAAACCCGTATGTAGGGGCCATTACTGTAAATTTGAAACCTTGGCATTATTTAGCATGCCTGATGTCGTATTTTACACCATGTCACACATCTCAACTGCTGCATTCCTCTCCATCAATGCAGTAAACTTTAAGGAAGATGTGTTTTCATTATATGTATGCTGGTGTGGTTTTCTTCCTTCCTCCATCTTTCCATCAATTCCACCCACATTATTTTCCAGGTTGCTTCAGATTATGATGATTTCAAGAATCAATTTTATTTTTTTGTTGAATTGACTAGGGAATGTGCAAAAGTTCGGCAGCTGTAATTTGGAGTTTACAGAGTTCCTCCTGTGTATTGCAGTCAACAAGGGAACAAAACAATTTAGTTTTCAACTTGCATGAAAAACCGTAGAGTTCTGTGGTAGTATCTCCAGGCAATTCCTAGTATACATCTAGTAACAGTCTCATTTGTTAGAAATATGTGAACTGTAGCTGTTGCTACATAGAGATATCAATAGTTTCATATATATAACTATATAAATAAAAAATATCCAGGAAGTCACTCACTATAGATTGTAAAAAGAAAAAACTTCTATGTACCTTTCATTCCAGAAAGAAGCTTGGCAGCAGAGATCAAAATATTTTTACAACCCTGCTGATAGATAACCCAACAAGTCCTGCCCACTGAAGAGAGATTTTAATATGTCGTATTAGACCTGTTGTACAGGTCTAAGAAATTAAGAGAGGGGGGTTTTTTTCCCACTCATTGAAAACAAGAGAGGTCTCCTTCTAGCACAGCAGTGACAGAGGAGGAAGGTAAACCCTCAGTGCCCTGGGAACCACAGAGGTATCGTCATTCTGGCAAGCACTAGGCTTGTTCTGCACAGTAAGGAACATGCTGTGACTGGGTGAGAAAGCTGCAGCTAAAGTCTTTTGGCTTGCAGGTATGAAAGGGAGGACTTGTATACTCCTTTCTTGCACTACATCTTCCTGTACTGAAATGCGCAGGGGAATGGTAACAACATGCTGCATTTGTACATAATGCCTAAAAGGCAGGAACTTACTCAGAGTGCTTTTGCTTTCAGAGATGTTTTCAAAGAAGTAGTGTATGGTTTTAGACTAGAAACCAGATATTTACATGTTCTGGTAACTGCTGGTGCTGGGCAGGGGGGAAGCAGGGAGAGGGAAGCAAGTGGTTTCTGACCAGTCTTGTCTCTAGTACAAAGCTACCCTGCAGCTCACAGCAACAAGAGATGGATGTTCAGGAATCAGTTGCAGTCACAGGGAAGAAATGGAGCTGAATTTGACCTGTTTTCACACCGAAAGTTACAAACTGGGCCATCAGGAGCTCTTCATGGGCCATTGCTGTATCATCTTGGAGCTGTTTATTGGGCACCGCACACTGCAGGATACTTTGGTTACCAGATGTCTGGTAGTGGTTTCAGCAGTGCATGAAGAATTCAGTGTGGACTGTTAAGGTTTAAGCTAAGGTTTTGGGTGGGATTTTGCAGTCTTGGTAGAGGAAGGGAGAAAAAATTGATGGCCTGGCCTGGCTCAGAGCATTTTGAAAGCAACTTCATTTAAGGAAGAGAAATAACTACAATAAGAAAGTTTCAGTTCATGGTGATATTGATGAATGTGGAGAGTATAGTAACTTCCACCACATGTTTTCGAATAGCAGCCATTTTATTTTTACTGACAAAATTATCCTAATGAAAGACTGGGGCATCATTGTAGGAGTTGAAATTCAGTGGTGTAAACATGCTAATTTTATTTCTTACCCCCCTTTTATTTGGGAACAAGAGACCACCAGGCCACAGGATGTCTACATAGAGCATTGTGCAGTTAGTTTGTATGCATATTCACCCTCAGCCCTTTTAAACTGATATTAGATGGAAGGGCACTGCACTGGGATCTATGGATATTCTTACATTAATGAGGGGAGATTACATTTGATTCTTCAGAAGCAAGTGGGTTGTCAAAGAGAGTGGCAATTTAAGACAGAAGAAGTTACAAGAAAAGAAAGGGCACCCTAAGAATAACTCTATTGCAACTGCAGAAGAAGAAAGAAGCACTGATGGCCTCCACAGAGAATAATCTTTTAGAATATGATCACTCACATGGTAGCAAACTTATCAAAGATTTGCAAATACAATACAGTAAGACTATTACCATGATTGTGATGAGAAAAGAATTAAGAAAACGGACATGTCTCAGGAAATACCAAAGGCAAACAAGGTGGTACATTTAGCAGCTGATGTGCAGCAATGGTTATGGTTGTTGGGTACCCCAAAAGCAGATTAGGAGGAGGAATCTTCTGATACTGCTATGGACTGGGGGGATAGAGTTCCTTAGGCTTTTCCTACCTCATCTGGTGTTTAGCACAGTAAGGAGACAATGTCCTCTTTGCCCACTAACCTTTCTACTAAGTTGTTGGAGCCCATCAGAGGGCTGAGGCCAGGTCATTGAGGTGGAGGTTGGCAGCGGAGTTATACAAAAGAAAGATGACTGGTACTGGATGAGTTGCTGCCTTCATATTTTCCAGATTATACTCCTCTCCTGAAGCCAGGGGGAAAAGTGCTGACTCGTTTAAATAGAAGTAGGGCCTGAACAATACGCACTTTTAGTTAGCTGGGTAACATTCTTGTATTACTGTGGTCCAGCTAATAACAGCTGCTTTAACAATAGAAATTCTAAATTCTACTCTAGCTTTTATGTGCAATAAAAAGGAGTTGGAGATTATTTAGTATTACTTATAAATAAAACACTTATGTTTTGCCTTTTTAATCAGAGTTTGCCATGTAATGGTGATACCTTTGAAAACATACCAGCTCCACAAACAGTAAGTGGTAATTGTAAAAGCACTTTCAGATTCCAATTGTTGCCATTCTCACAATTTATAGCCCGAGCAGGCAATTGCTGCATGGGTTAGAGAAGCAGACGAATATCCTTTAAGCCTAGCCAAGTTTCTCTAGCATATAACTTTTGTTTTGTTTTGTTTTTAAGGTAAAGCTGTTAGCCAGGGCTTTACTTAACTTGAATGCTACTTTCTGGGTAATGAAAAGAATGGTATCATTTGTCCATTTACAGAAGATAATGTAAGCAGCACAAACCTACATGCAAAACATTTTTTGAATTTAAATAGGTAGAGGTTATTTTCTGTTTGTGAAATCTATGTGAAGCAAATTGTTTTCCAATTTGAATTAACACACCCTATCATTCCCCACCTACCTACACTAGATTGTCCCCTTTTCAGGGTGTACAGTAGGAATAAAACTAACACAGTTTATACTTCTGCAGGGCAGCTTGCATTCACTAATTTTTATTTCTCTCTTCAAAATGTGTTCATTGCTCTTTTGGTTCATACTGCCTCATGTTGCAGTGTGAGCCCCATCTTGCATGTGAACTCAGAATAGGACATGAGGAAAACCACACCATTTCTTACTACTATGGATACCAACTTCTGTTCCCTTTCTCAGGCACCTAAGATTTGTCATTCTTCATTTTACAGTCCCAATCACTAAGTTAAAAAGAAAGGACTTGTAGTTCTCTCTAAAAGAAACAATTTAAGAGCTTTTGCTTTTTTAGAAAAAAAAAAAAGAAAAAAAGCTTTTTAATCAAAACTTGTGACAATCCAAATTCTGGTTCCCAAACTGAAGAGCAGACATGACAATCCTTTCATTGTTTTGTGGTGAATTTCAGAAACCAGAGAGGCTTTGCAAATATCTTCACTAACAATTTTGACCATTTTGACCCTGTAGCTCCGCCTAAGAAAGGCTTTGTTGCTTGCAGTTAGACTCTTTCCCTTTCTGGGGAAGACCTTCAAGTGGGTTGGTCCATCCCCCTTACTTGCTAGAGAAGTGAGACTGAAACAATTGCCATTGTGCTGAGCTGTCTGACTTTGCACAGAAACACCAGTGGAGCACTCAAAAAGCCAAATTCAGGTCTTCCATGGGCAGCAGCACCTGGCAGCATCCCCTCCCAGCTGTGTCCAGTGCTGGCTGTGACCACGGCAAAGGTGCATTAGGCAGCTCACTGGGCTGAGCTCCAGAACCTGAGGAGGGAACATACCTGTGGGAAGCTCCAACAAATGGCCAGCCAGGAGTATGGTACTTAGGCAGATTGGCAAATGTTCTCCACTATCCTGGTCTTCCATCCTTATGACCATTGCTTGGATGGTGGTGGTTTGAAGGTGTGTGTCATGCCTTAAAGCACACTAAAGGAAACCATGGAAGAGGCAGAAGGTGCTGTGAGTACATGCCATGAGACAGAGGGAGGAAATGGATGCCGTTACTGGTTGGTGAATCAAAACTCTTCCATTGGACACCCAAAATCGTACTGTTGTTATTCAGCCCATTTTCTGCCATTATAATACACCAACTTTGCAAAGGTTAATCAATTTCAATGTTAATAACATTCTTATTTTCCAAACAATATCTTTCAAATACATGGTGCATGCTTGTCGTCATCTAAGATTAACAACATGACAACTATGAACTTTTAAAAGCAAGACACTTTGTAGTTATTGGTGAGCAGAAAAAGGTCACAACACTTTGTACAAAACAGAATGATGTAGATTTCCAGGCCCATAATTTGTCTTTGGTTTTCTCAATATATTCTAAAGAAGCATGGAGCATAAATGGGCCAAATTAACAAGAAGAGGGAATGTTCTGCTTGTGTGTACAGTGTAAGAGGTGATCAGATAATAGGAATTATCATGTAGGATAATTGAAGACTCTTGATGCCTTGTTTTGGTTGGCACAACATCATAATTTTCATTTGTTTCCTAAGAACAAAACCACACTGGGTCCACTTTGCCAATATTCCTGACTCCCTTTAATCTTTTGTCTAGAAGTTATTTTTGATCACAAATAAATGTCACAGAGACATGGGAAAATTTATTGGTTTCAGTGTTTACTTGATCAGTGTGAGGCAAAGGAAAACTCAAGTATTTTCGTCTCTGCTGTGGATGCTATTGTCCTTGGGGACCGCTGAAACTTTAAATCAGAGTCCTAATTGGCACTTGGATAGTCATGAAATACCTAAAGCCTCAAAAGGAGCTTAAGAGAGTAGTTGCTGCCTTTTCCCTGCTCTGTCCTGTGCTATCCACAGCACACACATAACAAGGATTTGGGAAGTAAGAGTTATTGGCATTAAATCTTGCTGTGTGACTAGCTCAGACTTTGTAAGACTAGGCACCCCTGAGCAAGGAGCTGACACCGAAGTCATAAACCTGGACCAAATTACACTGTGTAGTTAAGGGATTGGAACTGTGGTATGATTTGCCCTGACTCATTCGCTGGTGATTTTGCTACTCTTCAGGTCAGCCTGCAATGTTTTTAAGAGTTGTGTTGTTATCTATAGCTTTTAAAAATTGAGATAGCTTGCCAAAAGTTAAACTGCTCATGAGTCCATAGCCTAAGTAATCAAGAGGGGTGAATAGCAACTAGAGGGATGAATGCCACTTGTGTGGGACAAGGCAAAGAGAGGGTCTCCTCTTATATGGCACAGTTGCACATCCCTGGTTTGGATTTTGCTAGTTAGGAGCAACTTGCTTTGACTAATGGCTGCCTCTACTGGTCTCCCATCTCTGGTGGATAGTGTACATAATTTGAATCTATTATATTGTTCTTTGGGATTTTTTACTCTGACACCAAACCCTGTTTTTATCAGGAAGCCCACTTCACAGTTTTACAATCAGGGTAGTACTCAGGGCAGTAGCAATCACACAGCTTCAGTGGAAAGTCTTGCTGATCTGCACTGTGGGTGTCCCAGAGCATTTGAACCTATTCTGCTGCCCTGTGCTAGCAGACTGAAGGAGGAGCAAGCAGGGCTGGAGCTGTCAGGCTGTTTTAGTTTGACTGGGTGCAGGCAGCAATGATAATGGCTGAGAGAAACCAGGGAAATAGATTTTTTTAGACACCAAATGCTGTCTACTACTAATTTTACATTATCTAGCACAGCTTTTTTTATCTAGGAAGGGTAGCTATCTGGTGACCATGCATACATCACGCTGGAGAGGCAGCATAGCTGGGGGATCTGCTCTTCTCATTCATCCTTTCAGCCAGGCTAGGTGAAGGAAAGTGAGGAAGGTGGAGCTTCAGTCAGTAGAAAGCAAAATGCTCCTCGAAGAGCGATGGGGTTGTTCTACAGCACTCAACAAAGCAGGACAATGTGTGCCTGGTCACTTACATTCTAAAGAATCTCTCAAGAACTGAAACTCAGATACCCCAGAGTCAGATGTCTTACCACCCCAGTTACCTCAGGCTAGCAAACAGCAGTTAGGTACACTGTGAGGACATTAGAGAATCATTTCTTGTTTTGTTCTTTTTCAGCTGATGCAATCTAAGTTGTCCATGAATTTTGAAAGGTGCCACAGTCACCTGTTACCTGCCTTAGAGGACTTAATTTCAGTGGTTAGGAAAGGGACGCAGCCGTACCATATCCTGAACAACCTTCACTCTGAACCTCCAACACCAGCAGTCCTAAGAAGACCTATTTACAGCAGGGAGGAAGCAACATTTTAAGAGGAAGCCATGACATTTGGTAAGAGAAATTCAAAATTACAAGAGGGCAATACCATTTGTACATCATTGAGGTTGGACTGAACCTCTGCTGTTTGGAGTAGATTGTTTGTTTGCATTTTTTTTAGTTGTCTTAGAGTTGTACAAGTAGCTCTATTTCCATTAAGAGAGGCTTATTTTTCAACAATTATGCCATGGAAAAGGAACTTATAGAAGGAGCATGGGATTTTGGTTATAAAAGAGCAGAGAGTGCAACTTTCTGGGATCATTCCCCTTCATGGGACTGGTTGTTTAGGCAGTCCCAGGGTCCGTATCACCCAAAGAGGCAGACACTGCTCTGCAGAGCTGAGACTGGTGCTGAGAGATGGCTGCGGGCATGCTCCCTATCACCACTGTCATGATTTGTAAGCTCACCCACTTTCCTTCCAAACTCTTCCCTCACCCCATTCTCTGTGTATGTGTGGAGATATATACAGAAATAATATCAGCAAAAAATAAAGATAAAATAATTTTGCACAACAATAGTGAAAAATAGGGGTGGGAACTACTTGAAAAACTTGATTTAGTCCTTTGTGAATTCCCAGGTAACCATGTTTTCCGAGCATTAGCTTGTTCTTTGAAAAGGCATTGGAAGTGGATTCTGGGGTGGTTTTTTTCTTTGCACTTGACTAATTTTGGGTGCACTATTTTCAGCTTGCATCAAATGAGGTGGGGTGTTCCTTTATCATTCAGTTATGAAAGTTCGGACTAAAGTCAGAGTTAAGCATGGTTTCCCTGAGCTGTCACTGGTAGCATCAGTTTGGCTGGCAAAGGGTGGCGACACCTGGTTAACCTCTCTGACATCCAAGATTTGCTCATGTGTGACAAGCTGGTACCTGGCAAGAACTTCAGATGGCAAGGTGATAGGATGTGGAGAGAAGAGAGCCCATCCCTCCCTCCATCTGTCTGTCTGACTCTTTTGATACTGGGACTTCAAGGAAAGTAGCGTGTCTTTTTAGGTTGTACAAGTGGAAAGTGCCCATTTCACATAGTCCTTTTCTGAACTGAGAGCTGCACTTTGATTCCAGGTCCCTTATTAGAGGAACACTTTGATAGGTCTAATCAGTGTTGTGTTTTGGGTGAGGGTGTAAGTTAGAACACGATACCTCTATGTATTTATTTATTTATCAATTTACTGTCTATGTATGTATCTATACAATATGTAGGAGTAGCTTAGTTTTACTTCCAAGTTTGGGTGGTTGGGTTTTTTTTGGTTTGGTTTTTTTTTATTGGAAACTTAGAAGCCACACTGCTCAACTGGAATGAAAAGTCATTTTCAAATATGCCATCAAGAAAAATGGATAATTTCCCATATAGTAGTACAGCACCTTTGAAAGAAGCAATAATATAATGAATATTATTACACTAAGTAAAAGAAACAGCATTTTATAACATTGCAATCATAAAATATCTTTAATACATTTTTAAAATACGGTTTACGCTCATGAATGCATTTATTTACCTGAAATTTCATAATATACTTTGTGTGAGCTGGCACAGGCTGCTGTCTGGTGCTTTCTTAGAATATATCCAGCCAGCCACTTTAACTTTTGATATTGCTCTCATTTTAATCCCCCAAATGTTGTTGTCAGGGTTCTTTACCTTGAATCAAGGTTATTATTATAAAAAATTCCACGATGTCTGCCAATGAGAATGAGACAGTAAGCTATCTTGGCAGGCTAATTTAGGTAACTTTTCAGGTATGCTTATTTAAACAAGAGATGCATGAGAAATGTGAAAAATGCTAGCACTTATCGGAAATGCAAATGTGGCATTTGTTCAGCTTAATAGGAATGCCTCTGCACCAGGCAACAACACCAGAAGTGCCAATTAGGATGCAGTCATGGTTCCAAAAATTCACCCTTTCTTTTCAGCTAATATGACATTTATGTGTCGGGTCTTTTTCTTTCGAAGAGTGGCTGTGCTTTTCAACCTACCTGCATAGAAATGCCAGTCTTGCTTGAATTTTATTTTAACTAAAACCCTGTTATTGTGCCAGGCATCAATACAGAACTGTTATGCCCATAATGTGTTTTATTATGGCTAGAATTTAAAGAGCTGTGCCATATAGGTCAATCAGTGTTACGAATGACAGCAGTTGTTATCTGCTAGTGAGGACAGCAGTATAATAATAATGTTTATTGCACATCATTTTTCAATGATTTTATGCTATCATTTAGGAGATGAATGAAATGGCTCTCTAGCAGACATGAATGTAAATAAATTAAACATTAAGAACCAGTGAGTTCTAATCATCTTTCTTTAAGATTGCACTAAATGGTTGCAATCAGTGAAATAGATGAGAGATTGCATTAAATTGCTCTTCCAGATACTATATCATGCCAGCTCAAACAAGGTTCACATGCATTACAAAGCAGCTCAGGTTGAAGGAGCAGCTGGAATACCTCATAGGCATGCATTAGCGGAGAGTAATGCACTGGTTGCGTACCGCTGCTTACAGTCTCCTATATTAACATACGCAGAGTGACAAAGAGAAACCCAAACAAACAAACAAGGGAAAACCTGTACTGTTTTGTTCCAGGGCTTTACTCTTATTATGGATTTATATTAATATATGCCATGGTTTAGGGGATTATGCGGGAGCATATCATCGGTTGCAGCATTTCCTCAGCTCTTTCATTCAGCCTCTGCTGTTTTCTAAGGACATTATTGGAAATTCACAGGGCGAAAAGATGACAGGTTGGAGAATGAAGGGAGGTTTGCTACTGCTATGAGGAGAGAATACAGGCGCTGTGATATGGGTAGCAGATAGGCAATATCTGAGAAGCTGTCAACAGGACATGTTAAGGCTGGGTTTTCAGGAGCTGACCTCTTATTCTGCCAGCACAAATCCACAAATTAAATTGTGTGAGCAGCTAGGTCACAGAGAGGGAGCGACTTCTGTATCTAATCTGACCTAAGGTACATGCACAAAAGCGAACCTGAAATAGGGAGAGCCTCGGGTCAGCAAAGATAGATTGGAAATCTGTCTCTTCAAGTCTTTAAATCACAGCATGGTGAGCACAATTAAAATTGTGATCCTTCAGGTCCTGTGCTGCCAACAGTAGGAGCAATGTCCCTTTTCATTTAAGGGTAGTACGGCCCCCAAGTTACTGTGTTACTGATGATGGGCTAGTGTTCGGCCATGTGGCGTTACCTTGGTGAGATGCTGCAGAGGCCCTCCAGCACCTGCTCCTGAGCTGGCTGCATCATCACACTTAGCACAAGGCTGTGCTCGGAGAATATGACATTTTCCAGCTTCTGAGTTCAAATCCTGATGGGCAGTTGTCCTATTAAAATTATAAACAATTCTAAATTTCCTTCCTCCCTTCCTCCTTTTCTCCCCTTTCTCCCTTCCTCCCGCCCTCTCACAGCAGGCTCCTGTTGACTAAATATTACTTACCTTCCCTCCTCAGCCCTCTTACTTTCAGTGCAGAAATTTTCCCCAGCTCATTTCCCTTTGTGTGTTTTAAGATGATTTTCCTGGATTGCAGAGTGGAGGGCAGGAGTCAGTAGCGTACAAGCCACCCAAGGTTTGATATTCACCTCTTCCCCCCATATACACCTTGAACTCAATCTCATGACCTTTGAGGGTTGTTGGCTGCATCCTGGACAGAAATGCTCTTTCTGAGGAGGTTTTTAATCTGGCATTTCAGATTTTATGGGTTTTTTACATCTTCACCTTGATTCATTGTTTTAGGCCAAATTCTGAATCCAGATGACCAGGCATTCAGGTGTCTGCAAGTCTGACTTGGGGCTTCTTTAGGTTCAGAAAAATGTGTTAAGATTCCTATATTTATTTGTTCATAACATTTTAGGGTTTTCCTTCAGTGAGAAAGGAAAGGAAGTCTGGGAACAAAGGAGACATTTTTGGGACTTTTTTGGTGGATGTGAGAATTCTAGGCAATACCTGAAAACTGGCTGACAAACCCCACCCTCCCCCAAAGATATATTAAAAATTGTCTTGTTCATCATTGTGGTCTTTGATTTTGATGCTTTTACACTTTCTCCTGTTTATCCCCCTGATTCACATTCATTTTGGTCTAGCAGTTTGAGTTTACTTTACTTCAAACCAATGCTGACTAGAGCACTGGGGTGCTGGGGTGGCAGGAGGAGTTGTGCTGGTCTCCACACTCACCTCTGCTCCTGGTACAAACCTACAGAAAACAGAGGCAGAAGAGATACCGCTGTACAGTACAGCCTGGTTTATGGTTATGGAACAGTTTTATTCATTGGCTTTCCTTATTAGTATTCAGTATCTATTCCAACAGGAGAACCAAAAATACTGCTGAGACATTCCTTGAGTGTGCCAGGCTTGACATGCTATTTATTACTTAACTGAAATTATGAGTTTGTGTTGAATACTTAGATGTATTATCTCTTCACCACAGAAAGAGAAAATAGTGGATGAAAGAAAAGCTCCTGAATTCTTCCAAAGATACATCCTCAGGTTTTATCCAGTCTTTTCAGTGACTACTGAAATTGCAAAGCACTTTTTTGGGATTTTTTGGTTTGGTTTTGATTTTTTGTTTTTGTGATTTTTGTTGAACTGCACATTCATTCAGTAGCTTTTACTCAGGAGTAGACGGGAACCAGCCAGGTCATATCCTAGACAAATATCAGAAACACTTGAGTCAACATCTGGGTATGTACCTCATAATTGCATGCTCTTCACAGTCCAATATCCCTTTCAAAAATGACATCAAAATCTTTCTTTAAATGCCTTTAGATTCAATAAGAAAGACCGGCAATATGAGATAGCTCTTTCAAGCCACAGTGAGAGACAAAAGGAATTATTCTGGATTTTTTTGCGAGTATTAATCATCCCTATGAGTGGGTCAAAATTTATGGCAAGGATAAGTAAGGTTAACAGAGGACTTCAAGGAGTGATACTGACTCAGTCCACAAAGGGGAAAAATGTAATCCTTATCTCATAACTGCGGGGGGGGGGGGGGGGGGGAATAGGATTCCCTGTATTGTCCCTTGTGCTCCTAAGTTTACTTGCAATCACCATAAACCTCCTTATCACTGAGTATCTGCAGTGTCTAGTGCTCTGAAATTCTTGAAATATTCCCACTAAAAGTGCTTTTCTGAACCCAACAAGAATTTGCCCTTTATTCAGAGTCTTAAGGCTACAGAGGACTTCCTTTCATGAACTTTGTGGCACAGGCAGTGCCTGCAGAGTGGAGATGTTGATGGACTTCGTTGCAAGGAGACATCACCTGACCCTGTTGCCCACTGAGCAATACAACATTTTGCCCTTTGCTTTTATATATGAAACAAAATCTTCTCTAAATGGAAGTGTCTAAAATTAAAATTAAATAGACCATAAAATTCTAAGGTAAATGGAAGGTCTGAGACCTATACCTTACACTATAAAAATTCTGGTACTGAAGGGATACTGAACTTCTGTTATCTTTACATTAACACTAGCTATTACACTTGGGTAGCCTTCTGTCCTTTGGTTTATTTAACTCTTTAATATATTTATTTACAAGCAGAAAAATTGATTAGTCCTAAGTTTGAGAGCTGGCAACATACATACCCAGTATCACTTGACTGACATAGACAACAAGTTGCTGTCTGCTGAAGCAGACAGGGCAGATAATCCTAACAGATAATCCTTTTTAATTTTTTTTCAATCAGAATTTAACTGCAGAACTCGGAGACTTCCTCCCAGCAGGTATAACCAGCTCTGTTCAAGTGGATTTTGCACCTATTTATTTTCTCATATTTTGTTGAATTTTAGAGCTTTGTTGCTTTGGTCTAGTGAAATGAGAACAAAACTAGAACAATAGTAGGATGTATAGACAAATTCCAAGATGATGCTTTTTGAATTGTTAGCAAACATTTGAGGGTAATAGCTGTAGTCCAGAGCAGCAGGATGCAACAATGTCTTGATGGATGTGATGACTGAGACTTAACGGCTGTTAAAGCTCTTAACAGAGCCTCTAAAACAAGTAAGAATCAAACAATTCCCAATGTATCTAAGGGCAGCCTGCCTTTCTGCATTTCCACTTCACTTGCTTTGGAAGTCATACTGTTCTGTTGTTGCAGTTTGTCATTGTTTGAATGGTTTCTAAATCCTGTCCAGGTCAGTTTCTGATGTTAAATATTCACGTTCCCATAGTTAGCAATTTGAAGGTAATGTGCGTGGACTGCAAAGGGAACATTTCAGCCAAACCCCCCGCTCACAGGGAGAAGTGCACTGAAAATGATGGAAGGCACCCTGGAGAGATAAGACAGTCCATCTTGAATTTACCTGCAGAACACATGGGAAGAGAGCAGGAGGAATCAAGGATCTTACTGGTGTCTTGTGTTCCTGCAGTAGAAATGATGTTGACAAATGAAAACTGTGGTTAGACTAAAACAGAGGAGTGGAAAAAGGGCAGGTATTGCCTGAAACTATATACAGGTTTTGCTGACTGATACTTGAAGAGTTTTGTGATAACATATCCAGGTATTTAAGGCTGTACCTACACAATGGAGGGAAAATGTGTAAAAAGGGATATGCAAGTTCTGTCTCCTTTCCAAACAGGTGATGAAATGGGATGTGGTGTTGAAAAACGGTTTCTACAGTGCTAAGGAACTTGAAAACCTGTGCTCTGTTTAATGTAGAGG